>CM066618.1:5325000-6760000 GCA_033884665.1 Argynnis bischoffii washingtonia | reverse complement strand
TATTATATTTTAGATAAGGACTATTATTTTATTTAGTGCATGAAACAGACGCAGTCTATTACCGTATTAATAAAAACATATACCTAATATAATTTATATAGGCGCTGGATTAATAGGTTCAGCCTTTTTTACTTTTTTTTTATTGTTTTTATTTTATAGTATTTAACAATCCATTATAATTTTAAATATGGCCACAATTATTGTATTTGGTAATTTTATAATTTGTCTGCAATATTATGATAACTTATTTATTTCGTACGGTTACAAATTTTAATAACAGCATTTATATAAATTACATATTAATAAAAGCTCAAATCATTATTTTTCAAGCTCAATTAAAAATCGTTTTATCACGTTTAAATATAGTTTTTAATGAGCACTGAATTCAATAAAAGGTGGAACAATGACGTATGTGAGCGCACATTGTGTTCCTTTGTTTTGTATTCAGCAACTCATTATAAATTTTTCACCGCAACAATGTCTAATGAGTAAAAGCTCTACACATATTCTTTACTGGTCAATTACATTTGGTCCTATTGTGAAGCTTTTAATGATATGCAAAGATGGCTGCCTTAATTATTTCGAAAGGAAGTAGAAAACGGTAGTACTTAACACGTTATATATAATTTCAGAGGTCAGCAAAGCATTGACGAGTGCCGACGTATGAGCCATCCCCGGGCAGCGGAAATAATGACATCCGCCGAGTAATTGGAATGGGCCGGAAAGCATTGACGAGTGCCGACGTATGAGCCATCCCCGGGCAGCGGAAATAATGACATCCGCCGAGTAATTGGAATGGGCCGGTGTAAGAGAGCGAACGACCCGTAAATAAACCCAAACACTTCCATGTAATATCAGCAATACAGTCACAAAATTAATTGTTGATAATAAAAGGTTTAAGGACGAAAATCAGTTTTATTTCTATTTAAGTCAAGGTTTTGTCGAAAATAAGAGTTTTCTTTCTACTTTTGTAATCATATAATTATTATTTTCTGTTTTAAGTATAATTATACTTCGCCTTTTGTTACTTTTACTTTGTCTTCAAAATCACTTTAACAACTTCCCTGTCCCAGTACAACGTATTTGTATACCGCCTGAAGTCCAAAAAATTTTTTTTCAGAAAATAATAATGTTATGTTTAAAATGCAAGAATATATTGTTATAAATAAATAATTATATGTATTCCCTCTTTTTTTTAGAATTTTTTTTTTGTTCATATATGATTCATGAACGTAGTGTAGTGGTTATTATCGTCTACGTCCAATGAGTCATATATGAACATTTAAAACAATTCGTGTTTCTATCTTACAGATATCCTTTACATAATTTTTAGCTACTTTTTATTTTATTTTCACAATTTGAGGGTATCAGTAAAAAATTACAGTCTGTTTGAGTGATTTGGCGGGTATTTGCGAAAAGTGTCTAAGTGATTGAAATATCGAAATAGAATTTTCTCTTTACAATGGCTCGTAAAATATATACGGCAGAAGAAATTGTATTTCCTAGGAAGATTCGGATGTAGAAGATTTTAGTTGTGGTAGCGATGAATAATATCAGCCCGATTCTGACGATGAAGAGAGTGAAGACACTGAGGTTATCCAAAACTTTATTGTGAGGAGTGACCCAAATGGAAGTGACCCCTTTCTTACGCATTCGCTGGCACTTCGGCTCTGGATTTAGAAAAGGTTTCACGTGAATTTCCATTTCATTCAGAGCACACTTCATCAAATTTAGGGACAGAGTGGAATAATGATGTTTTGCATGTAGGTAGAGAAGTTTCTGAAGAAGAAGAAGAAGAAGAAGCAGAAGTTTTCTTCTTTCTGTCTTGACTGCTTCAATGAAAAACATGCTGATTGATGACAATGTGGTGAAATAGATGTTTTATGAATAAAAAAATGGTTTTTTTGTTCTTTGTTTATTATCGACAATTCCTTTGACTTCGCACATCAATAGTATCCGATACAAAAAAAAAATCACTATATTTTTTGTTTTTAGGTTAGAATTAAGGTATTTTCCCACACGTTCAGAAACTGATACAAAAGATATCGTATCACGTTCATGGAGAAAAAAGTACTTGAAGTTGTATGGAGAAATGAGTCACATATGATTCATGGACTTATCAGAAAACGTTCCTATGAGTCATATATGACTCATGGGACAGAGAAGTTGTTAACAGTATTTTTCTTTCTTTAACGTTTTTTTTTTAAACTTATATAATGTCTCGCCATACAAGTTTAAACAATATAAAGAGCGAGAAATATATATATTTTTTTATTTATAATTATTTACCCTTGAGAATATGTACGTGTATGAGAATATAAAAAAATATACATTTATATTCCATAATAAATAAGTTCTCCTTGTTGGTCAAAACAACAATAGATAATATTTTCCCCAAAATAAGAATAAAAAGACGTTCCATTTTGTAAAAATGACTAATATATAATATTTTTCACAGTTGCAAAACATTTTGTTATACACTTTAAAAAAGCTCTGTTGAAAATACAGATATATAACTACATCTATATTTAACGCAGAAATTTTAAAATCTGTAATGAAGGAAATATTTCTAGAAATATTGGGCAGATTGGTTGCTGTACGAAAAGTCAGCACGAGCAGGAAATAATGACGTCCGGCGAACTACCCCGTAATTGAAATATGCCGGCCAGGGGTTGAAACCAGTAACTTCTCGTCTCGTTATTCGTAATTCGTATTCGTAATTTTACTATCGATTATAAAATTATATGTAATATATTTAAACAAACAATTCTTGTATATTTATTTATTTATTTATACCGGCGATCTCGGAAACGGCTCTAACGATTTCGCTGAAATTTTATGTGGGGGTTTTCGGGAGCGAATAATCGATCTAGATTAGTCTTATGTCTGGGAAAACGCATGTTTTCGAGTTATTATGCGGTTTTCTGTCGCATTATTCCACGGAAAATATGGTCGATAATTTTTAACGCTCGTACATAAGCATTGTGGTCAAGCGGCTAATGTGCAAGGTCGACAATTACATATGTCCGGGTTCGAATCCTGGTCGAATACAAAATTCTCCCTTTTGTTTTTTTTATTTATTCAAGTTTTTATTTGTTTTTTAATCCAAAAAAATACGATAAAACAAAAAAGAACTCCGAGCGAAGCTCGGTCTCCCAGGTACTGTATTATATAATATACAGTTGTTTCAAATACATTTCGATTTGCCTACAAAGCTATTATTTCCACATCAGCAAAATATTTACAATTGCTGAGATTATTATAGAAGCATTGCACTTTGTTACTACAATTTGTCTGATGGTATATAAAACGTCTTTGTTGCAAACTTGAAATTGAGAAAATGCTCGCGTATGCTATTGAAGTTTTGAGCCTGGCTTCAAGTGAAATAGTTTTTGAGTGAAACACAGTATTTTAGTAGCTCACAATAAAAGTTCTACATAGAATTTTCAGTTGGCTTCATGCGAGCGATCGGTGTAGAAACATAATAATAATATTATATTACGGTGTATATTCTCATGAAACAAGAACTTTAAAAAATGCTAACTATAATATTTTTTTCTTAGCATTTTTACTGGCCGCATTTATGATATTTATTCTTTTATGCTTTGACTCTTATTTTTAGACGATTAGCGTACTACAAATTGCTTTCCCGTGACCATGATTGCTGTAAAGTATTCGAAACGTCCGGAACCAAAAATCAAAATAAATCCGCGAAAAAATCCGAAAAGATAGATTTACTTAAGATAGTTTTATTTAAAACTAGCGACATACCCTCGCTCCACTCGGTTCAGAGCACATAGATGAGATATTTTCCCGCAATAAAAAGTATCTTATATGTTGACCCGGATAACCAGCTGTCATCATACCAAAATTCATCAAAATCTGTAAGTAGTTTTCTTGCGATGCGGTCACAGACAGATAGATAGATAGACCGACAAAAACTCTAAAAACTATAGATTCGGCCTCTGTATCGATAAGAATGACTATTTCAATAAGATTTTCCAAAAAATATGTAATGTATAGATTCAACTTAGATTTTTACATATAGATGTCAAATATGCGCGTAAATCTAAAAAAGTATTATGGATTCCTATCCAAATTATTATATTATTATTAGGTTTAGTAGAAAGTTTACTAATAAAAAAAAAATTTAAATTTGTCGATTGTCATACGAAATTGTGTCAGGCCGTGGTAAAGGTTCCATTCCTGCATAAATAAATGTGTCAGGCCGTGGTAAAGGTTCCATTCCTGCATAAATAAATGTCAATACTTACTAAGCATTTTTTCGAACGAACTATTTTATAATCATCAAAGTAAATATGTTTATTCATATTGCTTATATACTAATGTAATGTCTCTGTTCTTAGCTCCGCCTACACCTCGTCCGTCAATAAAAATAGCTGAAAGATATATCTATTCTGAAATCCATTTAAGTACGTTGAGCTTTTACAGTATGAAAAAGTAACAAACACACAATTCATATATATAATTATTATATTATTAGTATATGTAGGAATATACTGTCTCGATGGTTTAGTAGTTTGTGGATGTAGATTGTGAGACTTGTTTTTTTGGCTATAAAGGTGAATCAGATAGCATGTTAAGCAATCACCTCATCTCTTACCAGTAGTGTCTAATTGTCGTCCCACCTGAATATGATAGAGTATGACCGGAATATATGCAGTCTCTAAACTGCACTTGTCTTTGGGAATACATTCATACAATGTACGTTTTTATATTTCCCATGCAGTTAGCAAGTCTCAGTAAAATTATATATATATATGTATGTATATATAATACATAAAAATTTGATCTTTTACTTCTGTGCCCGAAAAGTAACATTATTTCTCAATTACACAGGTTACCTAGAGAAAGACTCGTCTAGACGTTTCGACATCTTAACATTTTCCACTTTACTTTTACTCACATTTATATAAATTATATTATCTATATATAAATAAGCAAAGACAAAACAAGTCAGTACCTTTTGCTCTTCTGTATGTCAACCGATATTCTTTTTTTTATTTAATTAGTTAGAATTTTTATATAGACAGGTAAATTCTATTACGTTTTCCTTAAATGTTTAATAATGATTATTGTAGAGTTTTTACCATAAGGGAAATAGTAGTTTATATAATTTTATAAGTTAAATAAAATATGTTTAGATGTTAGTCTCAATTTAATAATTAAGGGCAAAATAGGAACTAACACTTGCTTCGATACTACCCTGATTGTGAGTTGGTTCAGATATTACTATTTTTGCCGATCTCTTAAAATAAATTACTACTAATGACCAACTTTAAAATGATTATACCACAATTAAATTAATTGAAATTTAAAAATAATAATTAAAGCCGTAATTTAAAATAAATAATGATGTTAAAATTGTGTTAAACATATTCTATAAAAATAATTAAATATTTTCATGACATTACAAACTAGTTAATTTATATTAAAATTATTTGCATTTAATTGATAGTTTATAGCCTATCAATCGCATTGATACCCCTTCGCATTGATGGGAGGCCCGTGTCAAGCAGTGAGACGTTAAAAAAAGGCTGAATACATATAGACACGCCATATCGATCTATTTGCTTCACTTCAGAAAACTGCAAAAGTAACCTAATCGTTCAAAATATCGTAAAACTTATAACTGCCGTAAAATTATCCCAATCGTAACCGAAGTGGTTCACTTTTTGCCTAACATTAAATACTTCACTAACATTAGAAACTTTGCTTTATGCATTAAGTCGTAAAATAACGTGTCTCATAAATATCTCACGATAATAACTTTTTATTCATGACTTTTCGTTTTAAATTATAGATTTGTATGGATATAAAATTGAATAGAATCAGATTTTTATTTCATATTTAAATTCAAATTTAAAATAAAAACTACACCCAACTAATAAAATGAGTTTGCTCAACACATGTATATGTATGTAGACTCAAAACTTATAAAACAGTAACCGCTAATTTTTTTTTAATTAAAAGATATTAAATTTTAATTAGGTAAATGTATGCCGTACATGTCATAATAAATTACATAATATATGTATCAGCATAAAACATGGAACGCCTTTTGATACCACAATTAGAATCGAATGAAATATAAATATGTAAGGAGATCTGAATCTCTTTACATAATTACAGTTGCATTACGACTGAATGAAATATATTTTTTATAAAAATCATATGCTCCGATACACGATTTTGGACTTTACATTTGTATACATAATATATTGAGTCAAAAAAGTGTCACAATCCGTCATACTAATAGCATTGAAAGTTATTTAAAAATTGGAAAACCATTTTATGTATCATATTACTTTAGATTTTTTTGCGCGAAAAAAATAATATATATTTGATCACAATATTATTCTAATGGTGCCTATCCATATAGTATATACTATATAGTATACACTATAGTAGTGAATACAGACTATGAATACATATCTTATATTTGCATAAATACTACATAAATATATCTTATCAATAAATCTTGAACGATGACAGTGTGAATGAATCTCTATCGTAATATTACTACAGCTCTACCTTCACATTTGGGCCAAGTCGATCATAACACAATATACGCGGTTTACGCGAGACGCAATTTCATTAAACAATAAAATCACGGCGTATGTTCTGAACGAAAAAGGGTTATCTTATACTAGCGAGTTACCCTTGCTTAGCTCGGGTTCGTCCTTAGGTTGATTCCCCATATAAGCTTTTATCCCCATTTTTCCCCTTTTAAGGGATGATTTCCGGGATAAAAACTATCCTATGTTCTACCCAGGGTCTCAAACTATCTTCTTACCAAATTTTATCTAAATCGGTCCAGTAGTTTCGGAGCTTATTCCGTACAAACAAATATACAAAAAAATCTTTTTTCTTTATAATATTAGTACAGATTAAACTCATTTTTGTTGTAAGATAGTCATGATAATATTTTAAAATAAGTCCAATGTTACAAAAAACCGTTATATTCGCGGTTTTGTATTTTATTGGTCCCCGACATTGCAAAACAATATTTTTTTATTTCTTTTATTAAATTAATTTAAATTTTAATTGGTTAATATATAAATATCGCGTAAATTTAAGAAATAATAAGTCCGTGAGTAACTTTTAACATTGCCTTTGAACTTGGCATTAGCTATTGGAGATTGGGTCATGTTGGGCCAGCATGTAGGGGGAGCATAATATGATTTATATAAGATTTAGTATTAGTACAGTCCCCGGTGCGCAATCAACAATTATTCACGAATATAAACGTCATGTCACACTAGAATTAACTCTGTTAGCTCGTAAACATGTTCTGACATTGATTTATGGCATTAATTCCGCAATTCCGCGCCATAATCGTTAAACACTCGTTTTAATAAATACACCATATATTACGTGCAATTGTGTGTGACATAAATACAGATTCATATTGTAGCAAAGGCTTAATAATATTTTGATTGTTAAATTTTCACGTAATTGTTTACAAAATCACCGAATAGAATTACATAGAAATAATTAAATAACAAAATTAGATATTACTAGCGACTTAACCTCGTTTCGTTACGGTGCTTTCCTAGGTACCTCAGGAATAAGGCTTATGCCATAAAAATCTTTTCTGTGAGTTTTTTTAAAACCAACAAAATTTTCTAGTGCATTCTTTTGATGTGTCTCTTTAGGTTTAACCAGCGTTAGCCATGTCAGTTTCTAAGGACGACTGAACAGAACCAGTTATTGTGTTTTCCCGTGGGAAAGAAAAAAATTTCTTTTAGTAAAAGGTATCGTGAATATTAACCCGAGTAATAAGTTAGTACTACATAAAATTTAATTAAAATCCGTTTAGTACTTTTTGCGCGAAATATATACAGATATACAGACAAACAGATGAGAGTCGGGATCTATATTCCCGCGGCTACACAACGCGAAACAATCACTGTTTTAAGAAAAACACGTACAAATATCGCACAAAACGATATTGTTACTATTTTATTATATGTAAGCCTGCCTATAGATTATGCTATTAAGTTCAAATTATGGATTTTTGAACACAATATATTAATATAAAAGAACAAAAATACATATAATAATGTGTAACATATAATAATGTATTAGTTATTTTATTGTTTCTGTATCAAAGAATTTGTAGTAAGAAGGTCAAATATATTTAAAATCATGAGGTCTTTAAATAGATAAAATATAGACAATTCGGTAACTATGAGATTTTATACAACACTTTTAAAAATCCCTAAATCGGAAATCTAATATTTTATAAAACAAATCACTTCAGTCTTCAAAATCCATGTTCAAAATGTCGAGTAAGAAGCCATACATCAATGTCAGCGGGTTGTACAAGAAATGGTTTTCAATGAATGCAAGGAACTTCGGCCGATTAAAAAATAACCTCCTACTTCCTTATCGTCATTGTAGGAGAAAAAAATGCGTGTATGTGCAATTCACACATGGTATAAGTGAAACTTAATATTACATATTTGTCAAACAATAACAACGGTAACCATGGCAATATAGATTGCTATATTGCCATGGTTACCATAATACATTGGTATTCTATCTCATTTTCTCGCCAGCTTAATTCCATATATTTATGTGTTTGTCTCTTTTTAGTGTTGCATTTCCGTTACATCGAGTTTCTAATCACAACGATTCTAAAGAAGTTTCACTTGAAAAAGGAATTTTGCTTATAAATAAAATTAATGCAATTATTAGAACATAAAAGTCCACAAAATACAATAAACAAGTAGCTAATATAATCATACTTTTTTATTTTTATAAAACTTAATAGGATCCTAATACAATAAGTAATCTTAAACTTACAGTTTTTCTCACGTAAGACCACGCTATATTTAAATGTATCCAACAAAACTAGGGTGACAAGTTAAGTAGAACAAATTATTAATGTTCTTTTCAACCACTTGATTCTCCATAATAAGGTTATAATATTTTTGTCTTAATTCCCGAAGAGCGAAACAATCAGTAAAACAGAAAAGATAAAAGCATTGTCGCCTTGGAACGTTCACGTTTTTGCCGAGGGTCCCTCGTAAAACTTTATTAGGCGCATTAAGGTCGTGGTTGAATCCTGTTTATGTAATCGCCTCCGGGGACCTTTAGCAGGAAAAATATTAAGTGAAAAAGAACACACAATGTCCCTCCAAGATTATGTACTTATATGAGACTACGTGCCCTCTTTCGATACCGCTTACCTATGTCTGGCGGTTTACCTTATCTCACCTAGTTATTACTTATTAATATTTTAAATAATACTAGCGGCTCACCCTCGCTTCGCTCGGGTTCACCTCTAGGAAAACAAAAACAAATCTATCCCACGGGAACCATACATTTTTTCGGTATAAGGTATCAGCATGCCAAATTTTACTAAAATAGGTGCATAAGTTGTTGTGTACTAAGCTGTATAAGTTACTATAGTTTTTAACTATCCAACGGGAGCTTTTTGGTTTTGAAATAAAAAGTATCTCAAAAGGTTGACCGGGGATATAAGGTACCACCATGCAAAATTTCATTTAAATCAATCCAACAGTTTCGGATATTAACCCGTTCAAACAAACAGACAGAGATTTTAAATAAAACTATCTTTTCGAATTATTTCGCGGATTTATTTTGATTTATGACAAACAAAAAATTTGAAAAACAAACTGGATTTGTTCTATTTCTCTTCTTACATCTATTTAGCATTTTTTTTTTTGTACAGACATTCGACCTCTACACTTTTTGACCTCTACTGTATAGATATGAACATCTTCAAATATCAACTGTGAATACAAATCTTGTTTTCTCTTGTACGTTACATACAGTAAACTAATACCATAAATTTCAAAAGCTTTCTTAAATCTATTCTTTTATCCTATTTTACTTTTACAATATTAGCATTACAAAAAATACATGTACAATGTTAATAATTTCAATCATAAAAATACCATGTAGTTAGAGATGATCTACATTTTCTAGTTCAAAAACGCAATTTTCTTGCAATAAAGTCACCATCGGCTAACGCCGCATAAACAAAAATTTAAAATAATATTTTTATATAAAAAATAATAATTTTATATTAAAAAAAGGCAGTGGTAGCCCAGTGGTAACGCGTTCGCTTAGGAAACCGAGTGAATCGGGTTCAAATCCCGGGTCTCGCACCTCTGATATTTTCATGTGCGAATCATTTTCTAACCTGATTACCACTTGCCTTACGGTGAAGGAAAACATCGTGAGGAAACCTGCATGTCTGAGAGAACCTAGTAAGTTTTCGAAAGACATGTGAAGTCCGCCAATCCGCACTTGGCCAGCGTGGTGGACTATGGCCTGATTCCCCTCGTATTGAAGGGAGGCCCGTGCCCAGCAGTGGGACGTTAAAAAGGGCTGAATACTATATCGTAAAATATGAATTTAGACAGTCACAGTTTGTTATTTCGTTTTGACCGTTTGTAAGCAATGTAGTGTAAAGCTAATTGAAGGATTTTAGCTAATTGAATGACTTGGCATCCGTTCATTTAAGTCTCGACAACGGCTTATTCATCTTTCACTTATATTTATCTTTAATTTCAAATCCATTTGACACTTTTATGCACTTGTGTTGTAGGATCAAAAATAAAGATGGTCACTTTTAAAATAGTTTTTTATATTTCTGTCACAAATATTCCTACAGGACACACTCCTAACAATTTACAGTCGCGAGGATAGCGATAATTTAACAGTAACGGCCTATTTCAATTCCTTACATACACTTCATTTATACTTTTCACTTCTATGTATCTTCTTTTAGTCTTCACTCGATTGAGAACCCGTACTGTCTCTTTAATAAACTATAAGAAAAATGTACTAATAAAGTTCCGAAATTGTTTTCATAACACGATTTGTTTTTGGGACGTGTTACATCTCTTTCCAGCACAAGGCAATCTCCTATTATTATTCCTTGTAGATTGACAATTATCATAAAGATTGGGCGACTCAGAGATTTTTTGAGTTTGTGAGATTTTTTGTTACTTATATGAAATTACAACAGGTTTTAAAATATATTTTATAAAACTAGCCAACTTTTATAAAGTTCTTTTAAAATTTCAAGGATTATGTACAAGTAATTAATTGAATTTCGTATTACGTAGCATTCCTTTGATACCAAAGATGACTACTATTACTAGACTAAGTTCCTAACATTTGCTACATTTCCAACAAAATTGATCCACTAGTTTAAAACATACATAAATATGTAAAAATTAATGCTGCAAAATAGTTTGGTGGACATAATACATTATTAAATACAATTCCTTCTTGTTTAACTTTAAAATGTCTTCATCAAAGGTTTATTTATATACATAGAATGAAAAAATGCGAAAATTATCATTTTGCATAATATAATTAACATAGTAAATAATCATATTTATTATATTGACCTTTATTAATTCAATTCGTTACATATCAACTTTACATAAGTTGGATTACAAAACTTTCCCATTAGGTTTCAAAATTATGTTGAACTTAGGTAGAAAGTTATAATAATAATTATTGGCGTCACTGATATCTCTCGGTTCCGTGTCTAATCCACTTAATACTGCGCTCTAAAAGCTTATTCACATAATCAAGAGTTCGTGACTCTAATTCTAGATGCAAATCCGATGCCAACTATTTGATTAGATGATGCATGTGCTAAAGGAAGTTAAATACATGAATTATATGTCCAAGCACAGTTTAACCGTATTACATTCAGTTCTTGAACTATTCTTGCTATGTATATATTGTATTTTACATAAAAATCATACAGCACCTCCTGGTTAATTTCTAAGAAATCAATTGTTAACTGGCACACAGGCCTGCCCGCGACTATAACGCGAAAAGTTTGTTTGTTTGAACTCGCTCTCTTAAACTGTAAGGACTTCATAGCCTATTTGGCTTAGCCTATTAGCCTATAAGGTTATCAGCTTTCTAACATCAAGCTAGGACACTTATAAGCGGAGTAATTATACATAAATAAACAACGCAAGTGAAGCCGCAAGCAAGTGCTAGTTAATAAAACATTTTTTTAATATTTAAAAAACTATGAAATATTTTGTCAAATTATATTAATAGTGTAAAATAATGTTACCTATTATGTTCATATATATGTATTTGAGTTTTTGAACTATGTATATAGATAAATAAAAAATTAGAAAACGGAATAATTTGTTTTTTTTTTTACTAAACACGAGTCTCTAAGATGTTTTTTGCCTATATTAATTTATTATTTTATTATACAAATATCAAATAACTTTAAAATAATAAATACTCTAATTATAATAATAAGATATATTATATTCTAACATTAGCCAAAAATCTATTAGCCTATTAGTCTATTAGGAATGATTCATGTAACATTAGTTCCATAATGGAAATGAATGTGAATACACTGGTGTATAGTATATGTCTGCAAATGCATGATAGTGTAAAATCCATTTATGATCATTTTGAACTATGCATAGTGTTCGATTCATAGCCCAAATTAATTCAATTACCTAGTAAAAATCATATTACGTCAAATTTATTTTAGTAGAATAATGTTATAACTATTAATTATACTCTGTATATAATACTTTCTTAGATTTACTTTGAAATATCCTATATATAATAACTCTCCTAAATAAATTAATGTTTTCAGCCTTTTTTTTAACGTCCCGCTGCTGGGCACGGACCTCCCTCATGATTTGGTCCACCACGCTGGTCAAGTACGGGTTGGCGGGCTTCACGTATGTTTTGGAAACTCACTAGGTTCTCTCAGATATGCAGGTTTCCTCACGATATTTTCCTTTATCGTAAGACAAGAGGTGTTCAAATTAGAAATGATTCGCCCATGGAAATATAAGAGGTGCGAGACCCGGGGGTTAAACCTTCACTTGGTTTCCCGAGCGAGTGCGATACAACTGGGCTACCCTAAATAAATGAGACCACTGCCTAAATAAATGAGTATATGGATTATCCATACTAATACATAAATGTGAAAGTAACTCTGTGTGTCTGTTAAGTTTTCACACTTAATCAGCTGAACCGATTTAGATAATATTTGATATGGACATAGTTTGAGACCCTGGGAAGGACATAGGATAGTTTTTATCCCAGAAATTATCCCTTAAGGGGGTGAAAAGGGCAATGAAAGTTTGTATGGGTTATCATGTTGTATGGGGTATATATATATTAATTTTTAAAGTAGGTACTTACTTTTCTATACCTATCTAAGTATATACATATAGTTTATTCTATACTAACCGTGAAAACGTATCTTGGGACGAACGCAAGCAAAGCGAATGTGAGTCGCTAGTACCTACTAAATAAACAAACTTATTTAGTAATTTAATTTATCAAGTAAATCTCTTGTAAAAAGCTTTTAGAACTCTATTTCATAATAAGCTCTTAAATATAATACGTTCTCCAAATAATACATCGTAATGCCTTGTATTTAAGTATAATTTTATATCTGTACATATATAACATTATACTCAAATATACATAATGTTGACATGAGAGCCATCACAGGATATCATCTTAGAAGCTTACATGGATTTGGGTAGCCCGTTATCCCGTGACTGATTGTCCTGTCCCGACCATTTCTTTGCAAAGCCTACAAGGCCATGTAATTAATTTTAAGATAATAATTATAGTTATGTATTATGTAAGTAGACAAGAATTTTAAGAATATATTACCAAACTGTGCAGATATTACTGTAGATATCTATATTATTAAAGATACAGGTATAAAGTTGAACTTATTTACCAAATGTACTAGGAAAAGTAATAATGATTAATTTATCTTTTGTTTTTAAATTTTATTTACAAAAAGTCGTCTCTGAGAAAATGTTTAACTGAATGTTTGATCAATAAAAAAGTTTTAATTACTCTTAAATGAATTCCAGTGGGCAACTGCATTTACTATTTCCATCTGGAACAAATTAAAATTAAATATACACTACTTATTTATTTATTTCGATTCATAATTGAAAAAATAAATCATTAATTAAAAAAACTTAAGCATCTAAAAACTTTCATTTGGGACCCTAAAATAACTAAGTAACTCTAAAAAATTAATTCTTAACTTTACAAATGCATCTTCTATATTATACATAAAAGAGAAAAATATTTTCCCATACTCCACACAAACCGGTGGTAGGACTCTGTCAAGCCTGAGGAGTCCGACTGGATGGGTACCACCCCCTTATCTATTTCTGCCGCCAAGCAACAATGATTGCATTGTTGTGTTCCGGTATGAAGGATAAGGTAGCCAGCGCAATTACAGGCAAGAGGCATATCATCTTAGTCCTCACAGTGACAACGCACCGGCGGTTCTGCATTTTTGTTACTTAAAACCTAAGTGCATGAACCGTAGGTGTTATGGGCGACAGGTACTGCTTTCCATCAGGTAGTCTGTCTGCTCGTTTGTCACTGAATATCATAAAAAAAAAAAAAAAACTCCCTTCTTCCCTCAAAAACTTTCATTTAGGAGTTAAATTTCATAAAATTATTTGTTAGTTACCTAACACATTTCTAATCGTTATATAAATAGGGAGCAAAAATTTCGCATTTTCATCCAGCAATCCAACTTGACGTAAAGCCAAGAGACACACTGGGAGATAGTTCCCTTCTTTGGGCGGTGTACCATGCGGGTTGCTCCTGGTACTTCTCTTTTTATGTCCCATTAAGATGAGGGAGGTTTAAATGAGTTTTAGTGGGTAGTACTGGCTTTTCTAACCGGTGAGTCCCACATGTATGTTTGCAAGTGGTATGCGTAAATGCATTTCCCAACATTAAAATAAAGCAGGATTAAAAAGATTTTTGTGTTTCAAACCCATAAGGAGATGGAAAATTTTATATAGAATATTTTCTGTGCAAAACTTGAAACACATCTCTTTTTGACATCATCAATTAAATGGCAATCTATACTAATATTATAAATGTGAAAGTTTGTGAGTATGGATGTTTGTTACTCTTTCACTCCAAAACGGCTGAACGGATCTGAATGAAATTTAGCACAGAGATAGATTATAGTCTGGAGTAACGCATAGGCTACTTTTTATCTCGGAAAAATGTTGAATGAAAATTGTTTTGCTTTCCCCAAAACCCGAGCGAAGCGAGGGTGAGCCTCTAGTAGTAAATATATAAACTATATTTATGTATGTAGTATGACAATTTTATAAAAACAAATCATTTTATTGTAAAAACTAGCAGAACCCGCGGTTTCACCCGCGTTTAGATAACAAAAAAAATTTTTTGCTTTATGTTATAACTAATATTATATAAAGCTCCACTATCGCAACTTTTTGCACATTATCTCCTTTCAAAGTTAGAAGGAGAGAGTACAATGATACAACTCGTATACCTACCAAAAATACTGTCTTTTTTGCCAATCTTCTTCGCCTGTCTTCTTCGTCCGACGTCTTCTCTTCTCTTCCGTTCTATTACGTTTCATTCCGGTCCGGTTACGGTCCGGTGACGGTCCGGTCACGGTCCGGTTACGGTCCGGTCATGCTCCGGATACGGTCCGGTCACGATCCGGTCACAGTCCGGTGACGGTCCGGTCACGGTACGGTCACGGTCTGGTCACAGTACGGTGACGGTCCGGTCACGGTTCAGTCACAGTGCAGTCACGGCTCGGTTACGGTCCGGTTACGGGTACGTTCCGTTCCAGTTACGTTCCGGTTGCGTTCCGGTTATATTCCGGTTACGGTCCAGTTACGTTCCGGTCACGGTCCGGATATGGTCCGGTCACGGTCCGGTCACGGTCCGGTCACGGTCCGGTCACGGTCCGGTCACGGTCCGGTCACGGTCCGGTCACGGTCCGGTCACGGTCCGGTCACGGTCCGGTCACGGTCCGGTCACGGTCCGGTCGCAGTCCGGTGACGGTCCGGTCACGGTCCGGTCAAAGTCCGGTGACGGTCCGGTCACGGTCCGGTCACAGTTCGGTGACGGTCCGGTGACGGTCCGGTCACGGTTCAGTCACGGTCCAGTCACGACCCAGTTACGGTCCGGTTACGGGTACGTTCCGTTCCGTTCCGGTTACGTTCCATTCCGTTCCGTTCCGGTTCCGTTCCGGTTACGTTCCGGTTACGGTCCGGTCACGGTACGGTTACGGTCCGGTCACGCTCCGGTTACGGTCTGGTCACGGTCCGGTCACGGTCCGGTGACGGTCCGGTCACGGTCCAGTCACGGCACGGTTACGGTCCGGTTACGGGTACGTTTCGTTCCGTTCCGGTTACGTTCCGGTTACGGTCCGGTCAAGGTCCGGTCACGGTCTGGTCACGGTCCGGTTACGGTCCGGTCACAGTGCGGTCACGGTCCGGTTACGGTCCAGTCACGGTCCGGTCTTGGTCCAGAGACAGACAGACAGACAAAAATTGTAAAAAATGTTGTTTTGGTATATGTACCGTGTATATCCATATGCATTTAGTAAAAAGCGGTTATTTTAATATTACAAACAGACACTCCAATTTTATTTATCTATATAAATAAATCTTTTTACAGTCGGGTACATTATACAATATAAATTCAGTGTATTTATTTAACGCAAACGCTAAGCTAATATGAGTAATTTAGCATCATATTTGTCTTTCAATATGGTAATTTTATTGCTATAATATAATGAAACACAAACAAAATATATTATTTTTTGTAGTATATTTTTATATGAAAAAAGTTAACGGTAGGAAAAGTAATACGAGAACAACATCTTTTGATCATATGAATAGGGATAAAGGTTTTAGTAATGTAAAATGTAATAGGTATATTTGTGTAACATTATGCAAGCATACAATATTTTTTTATATTCCTTGTACAAACTTGTTTTATAATTTTAAAACTATACTATTTAAATTCCTCAGCACAATGTTAAATAACTTCAATAAAGTCTCCGAACGAGTTGTCCTAAAATAGACATGGACAAGACGAACTTCTTCTCGTCTCAAATATAGCAGAATCTCAAGACAAAAGTTTTCGACCAGTGTGTGTTGTAAATTATGACATACGCTTACGATGTGCCTCATTAGATAGCTCAAAGCCACCAAGAAAGCAGTGGAAAAGGCTATGCTCGGAGTTTCCCTGCAAGATTGAATCAGAAATAAGAAGATACGAAGAAGGACATAGCCCGCCGAATTGAAATGGCTGGAACGCACAAAATAGCACAAGATGGCATATGTTTTTCGGCAGATATGATTATCAATTCTTTATTGCTATTGTTGTGAATGTAAATAAATAGATTTTGCTTAAATTCCGCCGCCTTTCCCATAGTAATCCATTTAATTACCGGCACGTATTTTTGTAAATCCTCTAGTCATATATTAAAATTGGTTTATCCTTCTAAACAATTAGACCTATAGACAAAATCTATTTTTATGACATTGTTACTCGACATTAAGAGGATTTGATAATAACCATTCAGCCTAAAATTTTATGTAAACAGAGGGATACTTTCATATTTACTTTATATTATTTACCTCTTAGGTTATCATGGTCTAAGATCTGGAAACGTAAAAATGTTTTCTTCCTGTTCTTATAAAGCTCCTTTAAATAGATGGTGACGTTAAAGCATTATAAAATTTATAAAACTAAACCTTTATCCTACAAGAACGCACTGCTATATAAAAAAGCTTCTGCGAAAAGGACATGATCTGGATAACACATAAAACGAAAGTGTAAATTAAAGATGAAACTCATGTCTCGCCAAACAATATACAGAATAAAAAATAGGTATAACACTCCATATACGTTCTAAGTGTGTGGGACAATATTAAATTGAATTGAATACGTTTTAAAATTTAAATGGTTATTTTTATAGTTACTAAAGACGAAAACATATTTTTCTAACAAACTCTAAGACTAACTTTAAAATACGAGGTATAATTTTGCGAAAAAAATAAATAGGATACAAATTAATAAATATTTTAATCGAAGGAAAAAAATTCTGTTTTAGACGAGATTTTATGAAATATTTTCGGTGTATTTACTAGTTTAGCGGTGGCAATATCAATTTTGTTATGAAACTAATTTGTCGGTCTATACTCTATAACATTGCGAAAATTACGCACACAATATCAATTTTAATACAATTTTATAAAATATTTGAAGACAAATTAAAATTTGTAAATTTCATAATTAAAATAAGCTGACCAAAATAGTAGGTAAGTGGAATGTTTACCTTTCAATTTTCAATAATTACTAAAGTTAATACTAAAAAGATACGAATGAGCACAAATATTTTTTTAACTAGTAAATAAAATAAAAATCAAATAAGGTAACAATATTTTATATTGAAGATTTTTTGCAAGAAATTGTTCTATACTTTAACTTGTTAATAAGGTAGTCCTTATGATAATTTACAATAATATGAATAAAATAAATTTAATAATATATAAAAAAATAAGTTTTGTAAAAAAGTAAGTGTTAAATAATTTTTAATTGTTGATAACGTTTATAGTTCATTTCATAAATGAAAACTAAAATATAAATAAAATAAAGTATAATTTATTACCGGATTTTATTTAGCTCAAGTAAACTGGTTTAAAGTAGTCCTTAACTTTGGTCTACATCTGCTAATTACTTCCCAACTTGTTTTTGGACATAATTTTGGCTAATTGCAGTTGCACTCGGCATCATGCCAACTACAACTTGCAAAGGAAAAGGAGTTTAAATCACATGGTTAAAAATATTAGGTGACTTCCTGTATTACACTAATCGTTATTTTATTTACAGACCTAAAATACACGTTTCTCATGATATTTAGTACTTGCTAGAAGGATGTATTCAAATATTTTTTATAGCTTAAATTGTTGGTGTTTGCTGAATAATTGTTAAAATTAAAAGAGTGTTAAGAATTTTACATAAAATATTTTGGAACCATTTTTTATTGTTAACTTTTTGCTTCAGGGAATGCCAGCAGCCAAACATTATGAATAATATGATCGCCTTGCGGGTTATAATATTTTGATAACGCCTCGACATTGTTATCTCGTGATGAATGGACTTTTTGTGTAAAATGGACAGTGACTTTCGCAAAAGGACATGTCACATGAACAATGTAGAATATAATAGATAAGTATATTATAAATCGGCATAAAAACTTTTACGCGTTTAAAAATTAAGCATTAGCAAATATAGTATGTATATTCATTACATATAAAAAGTATGCATAAAGCTCAAATAAATAACCTAATTTATAAAAACTTATTTAAAAACATTTTTCTGGAAAACATACTTAAAATGCAATATTCCTCACAGAAACGCCAATTTAAAGAAATCATTCCTCCACTTCGATTTGTAATTGAAATGCTAGAGCTTGACTTATAAAGGAATTTCTTTGTGAATGAAAATTGCTGAGCAACTTGCCGCGTCCAGGCAAAGGATTCACTCATTCAGCAACGTCAAATTAATTTCATTGGTAAAAACACTTGTTGAGTAAGAATCTAATTTACAAGCCTTTACATCTCTTTACTTTTACTCGTAGTGTGACGTATTAAAAAATACTTTTGGTTTCACGTACAATATTTTTTTGTTTTAATGGAGAGGTAAATTGTATCCTTTTTAATTCGATTAAAAATAATTAAGGTCTCTTCCTACTATTAATCTGGACATGCCTTTAGGTTACTCAATTAGTCGCTCTTTGAACTTTTATTGTCAATCACTGGTTGTAACGAACACCGCCTCGAACCGCCTAACTATGACTTGTAGCTCTCAACACCAAGAGTGTATCACAACCCACATTCCATAATTCATCTGTCTAGCTATAAGCTGTCTGGAGAAGGTATAAGATATAAATAGACGGTTGAACCCCAGGCAGAACAGTTTGATGATGAGAGTCAGAGGGAGTGGTAATTTCTGAGCAAAGTTAATATTCATGCTTACACTAAGCAAAGCTTTCACAGCTCGCCTCCACAAAGATATAACTGCCGATTTAATTGGATACTAATGGATTGTACAAAATATATGTAATAGATATTTAACAAACAAGCCAAATTATATTTATATAGTAACTACTACTCATATAAATTAAAGAGCACGCTAATCTATGACCTAGTTTCTGAACCTTGACAGTGACGTAATCTTACACTCTTTCGCTAATCAAAGCGAGCCATTCAAACTTCAGTCAAGCAATAGAGAGATATTTTTACCCCACCGCGCCAGAAGCAGGGTTAGGTCTTTCGAATGTATGTATGTATGGATATTTCTTTGGTATGCTCTGTAGCCTTAACTTGACAGATTTCAGCTTGAGAGGAGTTATTAGATTCGTCTTAATTGTAAGAGTGACACTGGGTATGTCAAAATTATAATAATTAAAATGGCCGTTTTTTGACGCTGTCTTCAAAAATTATTTTTCCGCAAAACCTATCAAGTGAAGTGTCAAAATAAAAAGAGTTTACAAAATGTAATTTGAAAAGAGATTTCTCTTTCTCTAAAAAATAGCAAATAAAAAAAATATTTACAAAAATAAAAAACACGACTACGTAAAAAGCGAACTAAAAGATGAAAATAAGTTGACGAAGGTACATACTATTAGCATTATGTAGTCGGAGACATACACACACGTAGTTATTATAAAACATCTATACGACTGCATGATACTATATTCCTTCGTCAACTTGTGTTTACGCAGTCGGGTTTTTATATTTTTGTAATTTTTTTTTTTTTCAAAAAAAATCGTTTAAATATCACATCTGAAAATATGCCATTTGAATATTCTACATATTCATGAAACTCGGAAAAATTAACCGTGTGATTATAAGGGCACAATCTCACATAGTAGCTCTAAAGCCCAAGGGTACAAACCTCTGTAATGGATATTCTGTACCCTTTCACTCCCTTTTAATTTGATTCTGAGAACGAGGATTTAGGAGGAAAATGCAACCGTGATGAATTCGTAATTCTTTGTGCACTTTGATTTTTGACATTACATAGAGATTTGATTTTTGACATTACATAGGCTTTTTATTTATAATAGCGACTCACCCTCGCTTCGCTTCGGGTTTGTCTCTAGACAAAAACAAATCTATCCCACGGGAACCGTACATTTTTCCGGGATGATAGATAGCCTTCTTCAGTTAACGGGCTATCTAATGCAAAAAGAATTTTTCAAATCGGATCAGCAGTTCTTGAGATTAGCGCGTCTCTCTCTCTCTCTCTCTCCCTCTCTCTCTCTCTCTCCCTCCCTCTCCCTCTCCCCCCCCCCTCACTCTCTCCCTCTCCCTCTCCCTCTCCCTCCCCCTCCCCCTCCCCTCCCTCTCCCTCTCTCTCTCTCTCTATCTCTCTCTCTCTCTCTCTCTTCTTCTCTTTGTTTATTTGTTTGGTTGAACGCGCTAATCTCACGAGCTACTGATTGAAAATTCTTTTTGTGTTGGATAGTCTATTTCTCGAGGAAGGCTTTAGGCTACATAACATCACGCTACGACCAATAGGAGCGGAGCATAAATGAAAAATGTAGCAAAAACTGGAAAAAATGATTCCTTTTGACAGCTTTCCTTGCGGGCGCTGCGTAAACGGTTAAAGTTACGCAAAAATTGTGTATGACGGAATTGTTTCCCTTTAAAAGTTCTAAAAAAAAGTCCGCGACAGCATATGTCTATCTTTTAAGGTTGACTCAATGTAACCCTTTTTATGGTAATCAAATTTCTTTTAAAATAATGCATTACTTCCCAAACTGTTTTTATAAACATGATATTTAACCTTATCCAAATAAATACGTTATTTATTACAAGTGTTTAATTTTGAACAAAATTGCTCTTGACATCATTTGATTTCAATGAATATCTTAGGAGATATCATAGTTTTAAAATATACATATTTAACTTTACGCGGACTATGGGTGAGCGCGCTCTCAGCCTGATGCAAGGCGAGGGCGGGGCGGTCGTGAGGGGGGAGGGCGCTGGCCGCCACGCCGATAGCTCTGCGAGCAAAGTCGCTATTCCACGCAGACGAAGTCGCGGGCAAAAGCTAGTATCAAATATATGGAAAACTGAAATTGCTTTAAAAATAAGTAAACTTACATATTTCGTATAAGTATTATTTATTATAATTACACTTGAAGCCCAACCTAGGCTGAGTATTTATTATTTTATTTTGGTTAAAGATTTTTTTGATTAACCTATTTTCAGTAAAATTTCTTCAAAATTGATATCGCTGAAATGGCTTAACCAATTTCTACAGAAAATCAGTCGATAAACAAATTTACTTTCTTATTTATAATATTATTAAGAGTTGGTTGACATTCAATAACAAAACATGGTAAAAATATTTCCCCATACATAAAAAATTAAAACATTTTTTTGTAAACGCTCAACTTTATTCTCGTTACAAACTATGTTAGACACAGTATCCGACATCGACGAGAGCTATAACGCTCATACGGTGTGCTCATAAAATTTTATAGCTGGCTCAGAGCACAGGACGCAGTCCAGAGGGACACTGTGACTCTACGTTATTCCTCCTTGAGACACATTTATGTAGCTGTGATTAACTTACTTCAGTAACTTGAAATACTTCTCCCTCATCCTTAAATACGGTACGGCATTAATTTAAGTGTTCTGCAGAAAGATTATAAAAAAAAACAATTTTGTACTTAATTATTCAATATAATATAATCGTCATCATTTATCTGACAGTCCTATTTAACTATTTTTATTGCTATTACTTACATGGTTATGTCTAGTTTTTGTATGTCTAAGATTTTAATTATATTTTTATTAACAGTATAAATTCGTAATATTAATTATTAAAATAAAATAATTTGATTAATTAATACATTTTAATCCTCTGTATGTATTGACAAAGCTGTAACAATATTTATACAATATTTTATTGATATTTTATAAAAAACTATTATAATAACTTTTTATATATTTCGATTACCTATAATCAAAAACAATATTTTACTCTCATAGCTGTGTTATTATGTAAACAGTATAGCTCGTAATTTCAAATAGATTTGATCAAAGTTTGTTGTTACGTTTATGCGGACATTGTTTAGATTTAATTCGTAAACTGAAGAGATTAAACAGCGGTATCGAGGGTCGCTCCCAAAGTTGTTGAACTTGTAACAACAGTAACTTGTGTCTTACACATTTTGAATATTTATGTATGGATTATCTGACGTCTTTATCTTATAACTATAGCAACAGTTAAAATTATAAACATTCATGCTGAGGTACTGACTGGGGGAAAATCGTGATAGTTAATTTTTATAGCAATATTGTAACATATTTATTATTAGCACCAAAAACTATTGATTCATTTGGCACATATAAACAATTTTGTTCTCCCAAAAAAACGAGAAGTTAGATGGCGAGCTAAAACAGCGCATGGAGTATTTTTTTTACTTTTATCTTAGAAATAAAAGCAATTTTCTCTCCAAACCACGCTTAAATGAATCACCTATACTCACCTCGAACATTCAATTCCACGTAATAAATAGCGCGGCTGCGGCCGCTCCAATTTCCGATGACAAGCCTACATTAACCGTAAGCGCCTTCTGTCAGCAAGTTTTCAAATAAATAAATTCTCTATAACAAATGAACAAGTACATAATATATAATCAGAATTCAGCGTAGTAGCAATGTGAAATGAAGAAATAAAATTATTAGTTTAATGATTCTTTCATAATTATTTTAAGAATTTTAAATCAACTAAGTATAATTAAAATAAAAAATTAAAATTAAAATTTTAACATCAAAATATTCGATCTTAACTATTTGTGCACTTTGATTTAGATGAAATTTGGAAAGATAGTTTGAGACCCTGGAAAGGACATAGGATAGTCTTTATCCCGAAAATCATCCCTTAAGAGGGTGAAAATGGGATGGAAATTTGTATGGAAAAGCAACCTAAGGACGAACCCGATCGAAGCGACGGTGAGTCGCTAGTATTGTAATATACATATTATAATAACATCTTTTAACATCATTTTATTGAATTTGAGATGACCAACATAATATTACCTATATGGTACCCAATTGATATATTTATTATATTATATACACTCAATCGTCAGCCCGACTGCTCATGATGTATGAAAGTATGCCTTAAGTGGTATAGAAGTGTAAATCTGGACGTCTTCACACTCTACAAAGAGATCAAAGACATATGTAGGGTTACATTTTTCTATATGAGCATTTTATTGAAAAAATATTTGACTAATTTGTAACGATGTATGTATAAAATATTTATTTATGTGACCTTAGCCGATATAATACCGCATTTATTATTATACATCATGTAACTCATTATGTAAAAGAAAAACTGTTGAATTTCTCCCCGGCTCTTCTCAGCAAAACTGCTTTCCGAGCCGGTGGTAGCTTCCACAAGGACAGATGTACTGACAATTATAAAAGAATTAAGTAGTTGTTGCAAAAGTACTGAATTCGACATATTCCTTGCATATATTTTTTATGTAATTTTGTATGAATATTTCGAAGTAAGTCGAAGTGTAAGTTTTAATAGTGTCATCCTATAGGACAAAGACAAAGATAGTGCAAGTTATGCCTCATATCAACATTTTCTACAGGCAGTGATAGCCCAGTGGTAACGCGCTCGCTTGGGAAACCGAGCGAAGCGGGTTCAAATCCCGGGTCTCACACCTCTGATATTTTCATGTGTGAATCATTTTCTAACTTGATTACCACTTGCCTTACGGTGAAGGAAAACATCGTGAGGAAACCTGCATGTCTGAAAGAAACTAGCAAGTTTTCGAAAGACATGTGAAGTCCGCCAATCCGCACTTGGCCAGCGTGGTGGACTATGGCCTGATTCCCCTGAGTTAAAAAGGGCTGAATACAACATTTTCTACACAATTGTTATGGGTGCCAAAAAGATTTCTTCACCATACTATCTTCATAGCAATTTTTCGGAAATACGATTATGAACGAAACTTACGAAAAAGTAACGTATAATAATAAATATATTCTGGTTATTTTAATTATTCAACACATAGTATTCTAAAGTTAGTAGCATGTTAAGGCTAGAGTTGACAACGAATAGCTAGTAGTTCAAAGACTAGTAATGCAATTAAACTCTCCAAACTCTGATTGGAGCTGCATACAAGCCGTTTCATACAAGCCAATATGAGTATTTGCTTCGAAGGCATATTACCCAATCATTTCATGTTCCCTCTTCATGCTTTATGAACGCCGCGTCGTAAAATTTTTCGGCGCCAACATTTTATGCCAATTTTTATGGCATTGTCTTCGTAATATTGTCCGAGTTTTTATTAGTCCTTAAAAAGCTTTACGATTACATCAGTGACGTCCAGGTATGATATTAAAAAAAAATATCAAGTAAGTATAAAATATTAAGTGTAATAAAACGTAAATCTACATACATATGTATAAGTTAAAATCCTTGAAATTAATTAACATGTAGCTATGTGACATAATATGTAAATCTAAGTGCTATAAATAAAGTTTTCTTTAAGTATATGTTTAGATTTGTAGTCTTAATATCTTAACTTAGTGCTCACAATACTTCGTTACTCGCCGAAACAAGCAAAACAAGTCGCCTATAAGCAAGTTTTTCCTGACACGATTCGGCGTTGTTAGGTAACACTTATCAAGAGAATTGAGTAACAATTACATCAATTAATTTGAAGAGTTATATGATTCCAGCTTTTTTTAAACTATATCTTAATGAATAAATATGTAATATTCACTCTTATTTCTCTCTCTCTCTCTCTCTCTCTCTCTCTATCTTCTCTCTCTATTAAAATCTTTTCATTCAAATTATGTAAAATAAATAATTATTTGATTCACTTATAAAAAAGTTATTTGCCAATATTCCCTTTCAGACCTTTTTCAGGATAGATATAAAATGAATTCACGTCTCAAACTACAAAGGAAACACCCGTTAAATAGAAACTTAGAATTGAACCCATACTTGTTCGTGAAAACTTTTAAAGATTTACAGTAAAGAAGGATGGAGGTGATAGGATTGGAACTAAATAATAGGTATGTGCGACAGTTTGTGGTCAACGTTACATACCATTTAGTTGAAAAACTAAGAGTCCCTCTTCCCTCCCCCTCCCTCCTCCCTCCCTTTCATGAAAGTCCTGCAACGCATCTGCAAGCCCTGCAGTGTTGCAGATGTCCATGGGCGGAGGTGATCACTTTTCATAAGGTGAGCCTTTTGCCCGCTTGCCCCCTTTGTCCCATAAAAAAAAACAATAAATATCTTAAATGAACCTAATGTCATAACTTTATATGCAAGTAGATTTTGCCTATGACTCCGAACGTGTATATACACAAATGGCCTGATTGGTGTTGCTTAGTATATGGGACATATTATGGGACACCTAGAGGAGTGCGATTCGCTCTTGCCTTAGCCTATTTAACCCAGATTTGATAGATAAGACGTACCATATCTGGATCTGTCACTGAGTTTAAATTCAATGTATAGCACTATGAATAACGGAGTTAAGATATTTTAAAATTCTAATTAAAAAACTTATTATATAGGTAAATTAATGAGGCAAAGAAGTATAGGAAAAGGTTCTATATTTAACGTTTGTCATCTCCATTTCCTCGCTTATTTTATTTATTTACTAGCGGCTCACCCTCGCTTCGCTCGGGTTTGCCTCTAGATAAGCAAAAACAAATCTATCCCACGGGAACCGTACATATTTCCGGGACAAAAAGTAACCTATTTATTATTCTGATGTATGAACTATATTATAGTAAAGTTTCATTAAAATCCAATCAGTAGTTATTGTGTACTAAGCTTTATAAGTTACTATGGTTTTTTTAATTATCCAACAGGAGCTCTTTGATTTTTTTGGAATAAAAAGTATCTCAAATGGTTGACCGGGGATATAAGGTACCACCATACAAAATTTCATTTAAATCGGTCCAACAGTAGGAGCTTAGCCCATACAAATAGACAAACAGACAGAGAAACAAAAAATTTGAAAAAAAACTGGATTTGTTTTATTTCTCTTCGTACATCCCCCTGACTCGGTTCTTAGATTTTTTTTTCTATGTGCAGACATTCGACCTCTACAGTTTTATTATATGTATAGATTCAATTTAGAATTCTCTGTTCAAAAATATTGCCACTGCTCAGGCACCGCATCCCATATACTAAACTTTTGCCTGTAGGTTTTATGTTAATCCAAGTCAAAAGCTATCTCCATTCCAAATTTTATTTTATTTATTTTTATTTACCAAAGGTCTTTAATTAAGGGAAATGCAATTTTTTCCTGTGTAATTAAAAAGCACTCGAAAATTCAGTTTTTGTGAAGAAAGTATATGGTTGTAAATTACCCTTAGTAAACTATATTAAAAGTGATATTTTTATTTGTAAAATTAAACAGTTTCTGAACGAGGAAAATTAAAATACTGTCAAATAATTTTTAATTTAGACAAAAAAGTCCAAACCGACGATAAACCGTTAAAATGTTTATCTTGGGTGTATATCAAATTAATGAAATAGAATTCAAATATTATATTATTATTTTTTTTTGTCAGTCTATCAATTTAGTCGCTGATCACTCGAAAATGGTTAAACAGCTTTCAGTGACTCTTATATAAACTGTTAGCAGATTCAAAGTAACTAGATTTTACATTTATATGTATATAACATATGCATAATAGAAATCGAGGGACGTTTTTTATGATAGCAAACTCATGAGCGGATATAGAATATATTATATATCTCGTGTTATCAATGTTCTACCGACATCATCTTTACTGGTTACTAATTTTGTGGGCGTTATCAGGGCTTAAACAATAAAGTGTTCAATGCTCAAAACAATTTAGTAAGGGAAATCACAATGTTATAAACTTGAAGTTGTAATTCTAATAATTTAATTGAGTAGCGTGTTCTCGTCACCGATCATACTTCCGCATTAAATATCAAAACACAACTCTCCATGATCCAACATGATCAACCACACAACTCAAACGAATGTCACGATGACGTCTCGACCCCGCTCTATACGTAGCCTCTGCTCTTGATATGAATTTAAACAAAATAAATACTAAACAATACTAAACTAAATAACATAGTGACTTTAAACAATAATAAGGTTTTACATTGTAGCAGAAAAATGTAACTAAATACTCCACCGTTATGTATATTTATAAAAAACTATCAGTTTAAAAGGAAATTCAAATTACTCTGATAGTACACAATTCAATATATAGGTTAGATGTTTCGTATGTATTCGTATAATAAACATTGAAATCCGCCGAAATATATGTTCAAAAGTAATACGCATGGATGCACTAAGTGCTTCTGTAACAGAAAGCACTCCAATATGAGTGTGTACGTAACGCTTTATATTACACTAATATGTAAGTGGGTACTATTAAATAATACTTAAAGCGTAAAGCAATCTGTTTGTAAATAGTAAAATGATGTTATCGTTTCTATGAATTTCTATGCTTTAATAACATTCTACAATCTCTATTGCTAATATAAAGCTAAACAAATCGGATCCACTAGCACCGAACATCAAACTAATGTTTTATTTTAACTATCATTTACCTATCTACCATATTAATTTTATTGATATAATAAAAAAGTTTGTATTTCATAGTGTTTCTATGAAAACCAAATTGATTTTATGGTCGCTGGACTGGCAAAACTTGGACCTGAAAATATATCATATTATCTCAAAAACTTGAGTTCTTTTTAGTAGGTAATATTTTTACAAATTGATTTACATTCGAAGTATTACATTTTTTTAATGAGAGGGATACAACGTCGTTCAATCAAAGTCGTGAGGCTATGGAAGCAAATTACTTGACAAAAGCTATAACTTAGAAGCTTGAATAAAAAAGTCGTTTAGAAAAATCTATCTCTATTTTAAAAAGCTAACAAGCACTTAAATTTTATTTACTTTTTTTTTAAACTTCTATTATGAGTTCTATTTACGATGAATAAAAAAAAAATATGGCTTCTTTAATATGTTTTTTTCAATACACTATTTATTTCTGATTTAGCGTAAACGGTTATAAAATGTTTGGGGGATAATTGGTTTAGGAGCATAGAGGACAATTATTCAAAGAAAATATATTTTATTGGGCCAGTAATCTTCATGGGTGTACGTAGAACAACTCACCAAAGTTTCATCACAATCGGATAAATAATTTAGAACCACATCTATGTGGTTTGTACCCTTGTCGTGTAGTACAAACAAAAAAAAAACATTCATTTTTATTAGATAGTACACTTAAAATGTTAACTAACGTTTTAGTCGTGTGGAAACAAATTATATTTTTTTAGGATCTTGTAAAAACTGAGACGTTTATAAACATATCATATTTTTCCCCAAAGTTATTACAATACTTGGTATATATACTTGGTTTATAAGCCTACACAAGTTTAATTACTATGTATGTTTTTTTATATTGTATTTATTATTTATGGCTAAGTCTATATTTTGAATATTTTTAGATTCAAAATAGTGCGGCGACAAGATATATAATATTTGGTTTTTTATGTTTGGATTTATTTACTTGTGTTTTTTTTAAAGAGAATACTTTTGATTATGTAGGTATATTATAAACTAGCGTCTCATCCTCGATTTATTCCCATTTTCACCCCCTTAAGGGATAATTTCCGGGATAAAACTATCCTATGTCCTTCCCAGGGTCTCAAAGTATCTTCTTACCAAATTTCATCTAAATCGGTTCAGTAGATCTAGAGATTACCCCCTACAAACTCACAAACTTTACCTCTTTATAATATTAGAATAGATACCTAGTAGGTATCTATTCTAATATTATATATATATATATATATATATATATATATATATATATATATATATATATATATATATATATATATATATATATATATATATATATATATATATATATATATATATATAGTATAGGCAGTGGTAGCCCAGTGGTAACGCGCTCGCTTGGGAAACCGAGTGAAGCGGGTTCAAATCCCGGGTCTCGCACCTCTGATATTTTCATGTGCGAATCATTTCTTACATGATTACCACTTGCCTTACGGTGAAGGAAAACATCGTGAGGAAACCTGCATGTCTGAGAGAACCTAGCAAGTTTTCGAAAGGCATGTGAAGTCCGCCAACCCGCACTTGGCCAGCGTGGTGGACTATGGCCTGATTCCCCTCGTATTGAAGGGAGGCCCGTACCCAGCAGTGGGACGTTAAAAAGGGCTGAATACCTAGTAGGTACATCAGCAAGAATCAAGTTTGATCATGACAATAAAAAAAATTATCAAGTTATAGTACTTATTAAGATATCTACTATTAAGTAAAGAGAACACCTAATTGCTACAATCTGTGTATATTTCTTATATAAATGCATATATAAAACATTATTATTGTATATGGTTCTATGAAATACAAGGCTTCAAGGCTTTCGAAAGTTTAAATAGTTTCTGTTGATGGCACATAACAACACAAACATGCGATCCAAATATAGGATTTTCTCATTTGAATTGGAAAATATAAGCGTAAATCATGAATTTATTTGTAGGTGAGCGGCGGTACCTGGTATACTGCGACCGGGTGGTTCTGTAGGTAAGTGGGACAATTTTACGACACAAAGACCCTAATTTATTCTTGAACCAAATTTATTCTGTATACAGAGTTGATGACAGAGGACTCTTAAGGTTAATGTAGGTCTTGTCGTTGGAAATTGGAACGACCGCGGCTGTAATATTTGTTAGAGAAATAGAATACTGAAGAATGGGTTGATTGAAGAATTGGTATAATTATGGTTTAGGATATTTTTGTAATATTATTCTCATCAATTTATTTTAAAAGTTAAAAATTAATTATAACTTTTAAAATAATAAAAACAACTTGTTGGAACAACAACCATTGTATATTGAGCTCATATAGATATCTATTTGCTTGTATCAGCAAAGCCCCGTAAATGCTAAACCGATTTTAATGAGATCTTCACTGGTAGATACAGTACTCTAACGAATATGACATGGGTTATTTTATATGCCAGAGAAGATATAGAATTCCCTAAGCAGAGAAAGAAGAAAAATGGCCTAAGATTTAATAAGCCTTATACTGGTTGTTTGAGGATTCGGGTAAGAAAAAAAAAGATTTTTTTGTAGTAAAACTAAATCTGTACTTCCTTTAGCACTACACGGTTGTTCTACTCAAATTATTTCATTATTTATAAGTACGAAAACTTTTGACCGACTGTATAGTGGTTGTATTTGTTATTTATTCAAAGGAATCATAAGGAAACATTTCTTTAAAAATCAAAGTAAATATTGTACATACATATATTTCTAAGTACCTATATGGTTGCTCTTTATAAAATAGCAAACAAACGTAAAAATATCGTGCCGAACATAATACCAAGTTATGATGGAATCGAATAAATCATAATATATTGGACTGACAAGTCTTACGCTGTTCTACCTATCAATGGTGTTTGTGAATCCAAATTGCGTTGCTTGACTATGGGAGCCTTTGTTAAGCGCAGTCAACTTGGCGTTATCCCAACATAGAGCGCAATTGTAACATATTATTACATGATTTATATAATATACTATTTTTATTTACATTATCTGTGAATCTGTGACTATAATAAAGTAATATTGAAACACTACTTTCAGTGTAAGGATCTGAATACCGGTAGCACTGTGTACTTGGGACAAGATATATAACACCTTAGATGTTAATAAATGGATAATTGTAGTTTAAAATAACTAAAAAAACTAATGTTGTATGAATATACAAATGAAATAAAACGAATTAAAAGTGCCCAAACTTAAAAAAATCACTAAGAACTATTGGAGAGTTTAACTATTCGCCCCATCATCAGATAATGTTATCTGAATTTCACATAGGTACTTGCAAAGTTGGGTTTTTAGAGAGTTCAAATCGATACGATACTTAAAAGTAAGTTAAAATCAATTTTCAAGATTTACTTCTTACAAGTGACGCAAATAAATGTGTGTGTCCACAAATGTGTATATAAATATTGATTTATATAGGTTTGTACATTACTTCCCGTTACTTTTAAGATAACCTTATCCCATAACAATTAAATTTCCCAATAGTGACAAAGTTAACCGTATCAGAATTACTTTGGTTTTACATTGCATCATTAGTATTAGGTATGACTTTTAAAACTATATGTTATAATATATTAAAAGTAATTTATCAGTACAATGTATACTAATATGATTAATGTGAAAATTTAGATTTTTGGATAGATGTTGGCTACTCAATCACGTCAGAACGGCTTAACGGATCTGGATGAAATTTGGCATAAAGATATAATTATAGTCTGAAATAGCACATAGGCTACTTACTTATTATCCCGGAAAGATGTACGATTCCCGTTCGATAGATTTATTTTTGTTTTTCTATGTAATAAAGTAAACATTCCTTTAATGACATTCAATCTAATAAACTTATAGGAAAATTCGTTAAAATTAAAAGTGGAGTTTAAACTATCTTGTGAGAATTAAAATCTTTTAATAGATGCCTTGTTGGCTGTTAAATTTTCCGTCGGGAAACTTCGCACAATGACCTCAAAGTTTTTGTATCGCCTAAGGAGCCTTCGATCCGGATGTTTGCTCCATGAAAACTACTCAGGGAGAATTATTACTTTAGGTATAGTGGAGTAAAGTGCGCAGTAAGTCTCTATTATCTACGCCGTTAGAGTCACGTGAACGAAGGCACGGACGTGGTGAGAATATATAAGTAAACTCAATTTTTACAGCTCTTCTGGTATTTTATTCGTATGACACTTCTTTTATTCTATATATTTACGCTTATTATTATCACTCTAACATACTGTTTAATGTTTATTTATATATATATAACTGTTGTTGAATCAAAGTTCTAATGAGTTTTAAAATAGGGTTGTTTAGGGTCTAAAGAAGGTAAAATAACGCTCTTTAGATTTGACTTTTTTTGTTATTCAATTTGTATTTTAAATTAAAAAAAACTTAAATTTATTCGGCTATTACGTTTAATTTAAGCTCTTCTTTTTGCTCGCTTCTATATGAAGGAATACGACCACTAAACATGACGTTTTGCTGTCATAGACTAATAGAAGTAAAAATGAAGGCAAAACTGCAGATAGTTTCTAGTTGTTCCTGTTTTTATAAGTCAATAGTTACATTTATAAATAAGGGTCACACTAGATAACAGAATCCAGAGTACCAGGTCGTAAAATAAAAGAGTCCCCAAAATACTTTTAACGAAAATTATTTTGCAGAAGATACGTTGAGTGGTTCGGCCGTAAAATTAACTTTGTTTCTCACAGTAATACTATGTTATACAAACTTATTCATACCGTCAATGAAACTAATATCATATATAATATAATAATATAATATGTTGGAACACTAACACACAGCACGATCTAGTTCCATGGTAAGCTACGAGGCTTGTGTTATGGATACCAGATAGTTGATATAATACACATATATAACTTATAATACATACATATTATAAATATGAACACCCATGACTAGAGTAGAAGCATTCGTGCTCATCACACAAATGAATGCCCCCAGCGGGACTCAAACCCGCGACCACTGGCGCAGAAAGTAGGGTCACTACAAACTGAGCTAAACGTGCCGTCAATATGGGAACATATTTTATTTTTATGTAAATGCAACAAAACATTAATTATATGTTTCATGCTACGGAACCCTCGGTGTACAAGTCAGACTCGCACTTGCCCGATTTTTAAAATATAGTGGTGACCATGTCATGTCAAGACCAAAGCTGCAAAAGTAAACAAACATCAAATCCACAAATATGTAGTCAATAACTGAAAATACAAACTGAAAATATTGTCGTATTAGGTAATAATAATTAAAAATGGATATTTAAAACAATATTTCACAATAATTCGTTTAAAATTATTATAGACATTTACGTCGAACTCTAAATAATAATACTCAGGAGAGGTGGATTGGATTTGACGAGACCCTCCTTATCAGTAGCCAAGGGACATCTGAGTAGAATTTAATTTGAACACAATAGAAATATTTTCCCAAAGGCTAATCTTATCTCAGTTTATTATAATGGAATTTGAATTTCTTAACATCTTTAATTATCAGTTAGTAAAGTGTAGATGAATTTATGAAAATTATGGTCATGATTTATTTTCTACGAGAAATGTTTCTTTAAGTTACAACTACATTTTTGGAGTGTGTCGTACAAGCCAAATACCTACTATTATTTTAATTCCTTAGAGCAAATAAATATTGTAAATTGACAAAAAAAAATATATGGAAATTAAAAATTATTGTAAATAGGTATCTTTTTGCAAAACGGGTGACAATTACCTTGGAATTTCAAAGCAATTCGATGGAAAATCAAATTTCTTTTTAATATTATATTAGGTCACTAATAAAACTTCAAGATATTCCTTGCATATATTTTTATATTCAGTACAGTAGTTTATAATCGTCAGTATGTTTGTCTGTGTAGAAGCTACCACCGGCTTGGAAAGCAGTTTTGCTGAGAAGAGCCGGCAAGAAACTCAACAGTTACTCTTTCAAATAATGAGTTACATAATTTACAACAATCATTTTCAGTATTACAAACAATCTATGAATGCACACTACAGGATGGTACCGAGATGTCCATCTCTGACAAGCGCGGGAAAAACAACCGCGTCCTTTTTATTTTTTTAATTACATTGCTATTGGCCAAGGTCGCATAACTACATGCCATAAAATTAATCAAATATATTATTTTCCATTAAAACGCTCAAATATAAAAAAGCAACTTTACAATATATTGTTAAAAACGATTATATAATATACGACGATGAGTATATCGATTATATAATGTATTATTAAGTTGGTACGAGTATTAACTGAAATTTTGTACTTCAGTAATTTTTATCGAATATATTTAAACGAGCAATTCTTGTATATTTATATCTTTATTTATTTAAACTAGCGATCTCGGAAACGGCTCTTACGATTTCGCTGAAATTTGTTATGTGGAGGCTTTCGGGGGCGAAAAATCGATCTAAACGCGTGTTTTCGAGTTTTCATGCAGTTTTCTTTTCCATTATTCTACGCAGAATATGGTCGATAATTTCTTGCACTCGGGTATAAGCATTGTGGTCAAGCGGTCAAGGCGCAAGTTAGACAACACATATGCCCGAGATCGAGTCCCGGTCGGAATACGAAGTTTTTACTTTTTTTTTGTATTTATTCGAGTTTTTAGTTTTTTATTAATCTAAAAAATACGATATAACAAAAAAGAACGCTGAGCGAAGCTCGGTCGCCCCGATACTTTTATTTAAGTTTAGTAAGTTCACATTCCGTTCAACTTTCCTGTGTAAGTACTTGAGACTTCACATGACTGCGTTATAATGGAGTGAATTCCTTTATCCAGTAAATTACAACAGAAGTGAGTGTTTTTTGTGTCAATCGGATTGAATTAACAATAATCTGTTTATAATGTAATCAAGTGGTAATGCTGTCACAACCAGTTGTTAAGATAATTACCTATCTATTTAGTTGATGGTACCTGTCGTATTCAGACTAATAAATCTCAAATTAATCGAAACAAGTCGCCCGCCACCCTATTATTGATGGTAACTTTCCCGGGTGTTCGATAACTCACTAAAGTTTCAACACAATTGGATGAATAGGAAATGTATATTTATGTTTTTGCTTCTCTGAATATTTTGAATTATTACAATTTCATACTAAAATGTATATAGAGACAGAGATGAATCTATACAATATTTTTAAAATAATACATAGTTACGATTGAAATATGTTGAATATTTCGTCAGTAATTATGTTAAAAATTACTTTGAATATAATACCCACTATGAAATTTTGCAACTACGTAATATATATTTTAAAATCTTTTAATAAAAAAGAGAATAATCACATATAACATTATTTTAATTTGTCGACGCATACACTGCTACTATACAATAATTTGTAAAATACCAGATAAATAAACAATAATATACATAGCTTCATAAATTCAAGAAATAGATTTCTATTTTTATTTTATGTCTTTACATTCAATACTTTCACCCATAGATCAAAAAGTACTAAGATACACAATCCCGGAAAAAAACTGTCCCCACCGAATGAGCGCTCATTTGAGCATTTGAGAGCGCTTTTATTTAAAAAAAATAATTGTAAAAACAACTTTCAGCATTGCATTTAAGGTTCAATTTACATTGTTGTATATTTATTTCACCTACAATAATTGGACATAGATAATGCAAAATAGATCCAACCACAAAAACTTAATTTTGAGAATATAGGAGTTATATAAAACTGGTATATCAAAATAACAAGACCGTCGTTTTTTTTTATAACCCGTTATCTAGGTTACCATGGTACATGGTTCTATTTCAACTCTACGAAAATGCTTAATATTTTGTTGGTATCGTTAGCGTTTGTATGTTTCAAAAGAAAAAAGATACTTTGCGGCTTGGACAATTTTTACATATACTTACTTGATATGTAGATGCCATTTATGACAGTAACTCAAAAAACGTTTTTTTCCATTTTGTATAATTACGTCCAATTACCTAAACAAAATTGACAGTTTTAAGAGAACTTTTGCATGAGATTGTGTCTCTAGTACTTTTTTGATCGATGCTTTTACCCAACTTTGCTTCTGTCAATAAGAAATAATAAAGCCTTTAAAAAGCCACGTGAAAATTTGCGACCATAGAAAACTATCAAGCTTTAGTTTTGTTATTGCATTGGATTTTTATATTAAAATAAAAAAAAAAAACTCTTACGAATCTTGTCCATTTGTCGTCCTACCAGAATTCGAGAGTGAAAGGAATATAGAGTGCATACTTGTGTAGTGTGCACCATAGTATCTTCGGGTGTACTTCGGAATAGCCCATACCTCCGATTGATCTGAATTTGTGTAGACATATGTATTAGGACGTGCTGACTTCGAATATGAAACAAAATAGCAGCATATTTCGTTTTCAAGGTCAAATTTCGGAAAAATATTTTCAATATTTTACACGTTTAAAGAAAATATTTAATACAAAAGTTTTAGGTCACGATAAAATTACTACGCTTCGCTTCTGTTAGCAATATTATGAATCGTTACTAGTGTGAAAATAGAATAAATATAGTTATCACTTATTATATAAATGCTTATTTCCTGCAGAGCTTGTAAAGATGGCAGCACCCAAAGCTGTGTTTAGTATAAATTATGATTTTTAAAATAAAGTCAAAACATATACCCTTTAATTGAAATATGTGGAAGTGGAAAAATTGTAAGGTATAAGAGAGATATTTTATAAAAAGAAGGGCAATGTATTTTGACATTTTGATGTGAAAAGTGAAATAATTATGGTGAAGTACGAATGGGTTTCTTATATCAGCCTTTGGTAAGAGTTAAATTCTTACACTTCGCTCCCGCCTTAGCCTTCTCAACCTACGTTATCCAAGTTGGACTGTCACCTAATCAAAAATTAAAAATCAAAAATAAATAATACACTTATATTTAAAAAATAGTCTACTTACGTTTATAAATTGCATGAGAACACTTAAAACTATAGTAATAACTTATTTAAATTAATTGTTCTAAAAGTATGAATTTTACACGAAAAAGGATGTTTACTATTCGTTAAAGGTATGTTTATCTTTTGTAATGACTTATTTAGGTATAGAAATGTATGAAAATGTTGTAACTTTAAGTCTCCATAACTTTTGACTCCTTCGTTTCCTCAAAATAATTTTTATATATATTTTTATATATTTAATTATTACCTATACACCACCCACTTTTCCAGGGGCCGCGTCCCATATACTAAACTTGTGCCAAAAATTATATACTGAAAATAAGGAATTGTCATATTTTGTCATCATTCTTTCTTCATCACTAAAAAAAAATCATTAATAAAATGTTAAAAAACTATAAACAAGGTTAAAATCGCCGAAAAAACACCTATAACAGGCAAACTCGCTCTTCCATAGCCACATCATACTCGTAAGTTGCTATATCAAATTAAGTTTTACATATATATTTTTTTACATTAATTTATTTATTAGTAAAATAGTGTGTTTATGTGCATACGTGCGTGCGTTCATGCGCGTACGCGTGCTTGTGTGTGTGTGTGTGTGTGTTGGTGTCATTAACATAGGTATAATTTCATTATATTAATTGTCATCTATATCATTATTATTTCATGTGTAGTTACAAATAAAGAAACATTTTTCTCTTTGATTTTTTCCAATGTGAATAAACGAATATGAGCCGATACCTACACTTTTTATGGAGAACCGCGATGCGGTGTGGCACCGCATGATTCTGTCACAAATCGTGGCACATTGCCAGCGACCTCTATCAAATGCACGTAGAAACGGCAATACGTTATTTAATGTACTAACTACATATATTTAAAAGTTTTTACTTTTACCTGCTACTTGTTTATTCTAAAACTGCTATTTTATTTCTCTTTATGAAGAGCATATAAAAACGAGTTTTATTTATTATTAAATAATTTTTTTCTTAAGTCATTCATGCTTTTTACTGAGGTTAGATAGTCAAATGGCCAAATGTGGGTTCCGTTTTTGCCATTTCCGTCTGTTTGTCAGTCCGTACGGCACATTGTATTGAGAGGCAGTTATTATTATTTCAGACAATTAGTAGTATATAGCTAAAACGGAGAAGTAGGTGTCTCGTATAAGCAAGCATACGATAGTTAAAAAATAATAATGAAGGGGTATATGGAGCCCTGTTCGGAACAAAGTTCCTTTCGTTTTTTGATAGACTTTTGCTATACGTCATTATAATATTTTATATTATAAAATATCAAGTAGATAGAGTTCAATTGAAAAAAATACGAATTAAACACTGAATGATCTAGGATAATTGAGTTAATAATAAATAAAAATTTAAGAACTGCATAACTCTTATTTTATTAATCATACTTTTTTTTATTTTAGAAATATAAACATTTGTTATCTATACTTAAATAAAGTAGTAACTTATCGAAATCTGTACATGAAATATTTTTTAAAAACAATGACTGTAACGTATTATGTACACAATATAGACCCCAAAACAATAGTTATTAAAATTTTGTATGTTTGTATGTCTGTTTGTCTGTATGTCTGTTTGAGTGTGACCGTTTCACACAAAAAGTAATGAATATATTTCAACGAAATTTGTTGAAGTGATAAATTATTACTCGGGTTAACATTTAAGATACCTTTTACTTCGAGAAAATCTGTTTTCCCACGGAAAAACTCAATAACTGGTTTTATCGAGTCTTCCTTGAAAACCTTCCGTTTGCTAAACCTTAAGACATACATAAAAACAATGTACTAAAAATTGTAGGTCTTGAATAGGTCTACAGAAAAATCTCCAATAGTATATGTCTATCCCCAAAAGTACACTCGCAATACCTATTCTTATCTATACCTATAATAAAACTAACGTAGCAAAATCGCTGTGAAACGTTTCACGCAAAAAGTACAGAATCGATTTTGAACTAAATTTGTATAGTGATAACTTATTACTTGGGTCAACATTCAGGATATCTTTTACTTCAGGATTTTTTTTCATTCCTACGGGAAAAGACACAAGTTTTACAAAGCGAAATGTTTTATAATACATGATTTTTTTAACTATAATAATAAAATAATTACAGTCTACCTACTTCATTCTGAATCTCAAAATATAACAAAATTTTATAAAAATTGTAAAATTGCCTGAAATTGTAGCATACGATGTAGTAAGAATATTAGTATAGATACAGTGAATACATACTTCTGTACTTGTCACATTCAGCAGAATGCTTATTTTTTGGGGCTAGAATACATCTGTTAAATAATAATTTTTAGGCTACTCTTTCACTATAGGATATATTTTATATTTTTTTTTCTTTTACAAAGACATTTTATTGCATAATTATAATAAAGCTGAGTTCATGTCTTTGATGTCGGATATAATTAATACTTAGTCCATAATAACCTGATATCAAGTAGCCAGCCTTCTGATTACACGTTACATAATATTCAAAGTAGTATTAAAACTTAATATTATGAATATATGTAAAAATTAAAATAATATTTGGTTGTTTCAATACTTTATCTTCAAACTGGCTTTTGCATGAATATTGATCCACTGTTGAACGTAATAGTCAGAGTACATACGTAGAGGCACATGCCTCTACTTCGTACATCGTAGGTACTAGGTAGTATTATATTATTAATTAGAAGTGTTTGTTCACCGTGAGGTTCGCCTAGAATCTATCTTAGAAGATATCGCCATATCCTAGAATTTCATGTTCAATAATAAATATTTCAAATTTCATTTATTTTGAATGTTTCTGATTCAACGAAAAATGTGTTTTTATTTCAGACTATACGTACTAAATGTCTAAAATGCCTGATATTTTATTTCTCTATATTTACCCAATAAAATTACATTGTTCTTGTAATCTCAATAACTTTCTAGATAGATATAGCGTTTCATTCAAAAATACTTCAATATCTGCCAATTCAACTAGCTAATTAAGCGAACATTATACGAGTATTTACATACATATATGAAATAGGTCATCTTACATTCATCTCAGTTCGATGATGAGAGATGGTCCTACGATACGACATCATGTACTTCGGTGTTTACCCACAGCTGTTTATTCGTTCTAAAGTACTCAGTGGTATAGAATATGTTTACTAGTGGCAGCTTCTGAATTTTAAGTTAGAAAGCTTCGACAATTTTTTCGTAAATAAGACTCAAATCCTAATAATAATAAATAATAATGTCCTCTTAAACAATGCTGGCCAATTTTACTAAGACAAGTGTCCAGAAGATATTATATTGTACAAGTCACTGTCTACGTCCGATGAGGATGATGATACTTCAACATGAACGATAAGAGTTAAGGCACAAGACCAGAACAGACATGAAGGTGTGACACCGCTAAGTTCTCAATTCCAATTTGTTACTAAGAATTTCTTAAGAGAAAAATTCAATAACTAAACTTGGTCCGACTCGAACTCAAACCCAGGACCTTCGGATCTGCATCCGTATATACTTGTCACCACACACTCCTAATAATCCGCAGTCGTAACTAAGAAATAGGCAAATAAGATAAATAGTGATACTAAATATTAAGTCTAATTCAATTCTACCGTTTTATTTCAACATTCAGTAACATAATAAAGTACACACTTATTGAACTATACATATACGTGCCGAGAATAAATTGTATAAATGCAATCGGCATCAAATTCTTCCTAGAAAATTTTCTCTTGGATATCTTTTGTATTGCGCTAGTTTCTAAAAAGTTTGCTAGATGAATTTTATCTTTTACAAAGGATTTACTTCATTTTTTATAAGCTTAAGGTATAAATAGAAAGTTAAAACGCAATAGTTGGCATTAGTTAGGATTTTGTTATAAAATGTTATTTTATAAGGTACATTTTTAATGTTTAAAACATATTCATACAAAGTGAACAATTTTTTATGTTATATGAAAATATTTTCTAAACTTAATACTAAATGAATTTACTGAAAGTAAATGTTCTACTAAAGATTTACTATCGCTTAGATCGAGTGATCTCTATCTTTTTAACACAAACTAATAGCCCTATGTTAATCGCTTGAATACATACATATGTACCGAAATTTTAAGACAGTGAAAATGTTACACGTACATTACATGTACGTATAGAAATAATCATGTTGATCGTTTACTCTGCTACTGTATTTAGAAGGAGAACAAACTAATAAATACTGTTTTGTGTCCTTGACATTATTATTGTTTGTTTAATATTACAATAATTATATTACGAATGCGAAACTGTATATAATATACCTATTAAAAATATTTTTGTGGTAGCAAGCATTCATAAAATATACTAAATACGGACATATGTATGTCTTTAAAATAATCCTCATTTTTTTTTTGTTTAAATAACAGTTAAATTACTGGTACAAAAGAACGTTAAACTTGAAAGATTAATAAGTTCTTAAGTTGGAGTGCACGTAATACAATCAAAACTTTTGATGAATTTCCCCAACACTTTCTTTATTTCCCTTTTTTGGCTCACTTTAATAAATCTGCAGCTGACTTACTTGTGACGGAAGCAGTAAAAAATATAATGAGACAAGTGCGAGTCTGACTCGCACACCCAGGGTTCCGTAGCATTAAATTTGTTATTTTTAATATACTAATTTATTATTTTAAAAATGTAACAAAACAACTACCCAACTATAATAATATTCATTTGATGAACAATATAAATAAGTTTTTATATTATAGTATAACTATACAAAACTTCCCATATCTCAAAAACTACTAAATGTATGTTTTTCAAAATATTTTTTTGAAAGTATTACAATGTAAATATATCTAAGAAAAAAGCTATTTCTTTTCATTAATAATTAAATTCAGTGTACCGCAAAATTAATTTATCTCAAACAATGATTTTTCTTACAATTTTTTTTACAAAAATACGGAACCACCCGCGGATTCGATATCAGCTAGTAAAATATCACTTATTGAACCTTTATTTTAATATGTACACACAAGCACGCATCATTATAAGGAATTTATTGAAAGGAGAATAGAAAGAGATAATAATAATAATTAATCAATGAAGATTTACAGAAACTGTTAGAATAGATACATATTTAAATATTGGCTGAAAATTATTCATCATACACAATTTTCTAGCCATCATTACCATAACATGAATCCATAAATGAATAATAACAGCATCCATTATAAATTAAAATTTAAATCGATTATTTTCCAACTTTAAAGTTTAATACATATTATGTTTGTATTATGTACATAGACATTGCAAGACTCGCAGCAAGTACATGTATGTCTCCGACTGCATAATTCTATGTTCCTTTGTCAACTTGTTCCTATCTTTTTTGCAGTTGTTTTTTTTTTAGTTTATTTCTTTTTTTTATTGACTTTATAAAAATGAAAATAAAAAAAAAATTTACCAAGTAATATAATAGTTACATTCAAATGAACATTTTTTAAACTTTTTTTTATTTTCGAACTATTCTTGTTAAATAAATACATAGCATAAAAGTATTTTAAGAACAAGCATTTTCTAAAGGTATAAGTTGTAGTCACTCATAGAAATGTCACCACAATAGTAAAAATCGAGTTAGTTTGTTTATTCCCACCACGTCCGTTTAACGAGGGAGATAATGCAGACTTACAACGCTCTTTACTTCGTAACTTCTAAAGTAACAATTCTCCCCGAATAGTTATCGTGGCACAAATTAAATCGAATGCTTTTTGTGCAATATAAACCTTACTATAGTTTTTAGTTTAATTAAGATAAATACACTGTTTAAAAATGTCAAAATAATGCTTATAATATATGTACATATATTTTTGTGATGTTTGGTGATAAATTCCTCACGGACTTAAATATGGACATTTAATTTAAAACGTGAAATTAACGATTCAAAAGTGTTCATAAAAATCTATTTGAATAAAGTACATTTTGATTATGTGAGATAATTGAAAGAAATAAAAAGAAAGTTATTATTTTCATGTTTATTTGAAAATTAAAATAAAATTATCTCACAAAAGACGTCTACTGGTTTGTGCTCGGACAAGCTAAGTCCATATCTATCAAGGGGTTCCACTCTGATTGAGCTGTCAATTACGTCGCAGCTTCCCTACCTCTTAATCAGTCATCTAGACACCAATTAAGCGGAAGATAATGTTGCAAGAATGATGTAATTTGTCTCGAAAGCCTTTTAACAAAATATTTTTAGAGCAATATAAGTTATTGAGTTATTTTATTTATAATCGGTAACCAAAAATCAATATAATTTAATGTATAAGTACAATAAATGCATGTAAAAGTGGCTAAGGCATTTGTGACAGTCACAATAAATTCGACACAAGTAAAGATATTTTACCTTTCCACTCTAGTTGGGTATTACGCCAAGTTGACACATTGTTGTTAAGCAACACAATTCGGATTCATGAACATCAAGGTCTATTGACAAGCACAGGTGCATGAAAATGTTCAGCTTAATATGAAAACGTCTTATACTGTTAAACTATATTCTTCTACTGTTCTATTTTCCATTTCTTTGTAATATATTTAGTTTGAGAATATAGTAATCTCGCATTTTTAAAAATAAACTCTAAAAAGACAGATGTACAAGTACGTCTTTCTTTACCTCCTATTAGTCTTATATTTCTTCCGCGGTGTAACGATCTCAATATTTATAGTTTAATGTCTTTTAACACCTCCTCGTTAATTTCTAAGAAATCAATTGTTAACTGACGCACACCGGTGTGCCCGCGACTCTCGACAAGATATACAGTAATGACAATTTTTTTTAATTCTTTACTATATCAAAGTTTACCTGTGATATAATTTAAACAGTGGCTACATCCTTTGTGTATCAACATTGTACAACTCCAACAACGACCGGTGGAACGCCCTATACGAATGGCATGCTCCTGTCACGACTCGTGGCATATTGCCAGGCCTCTATCAGTTGCACAGTGAAAAATTGCGTTACATTCTTTACCGTTAGTGATTTTAAAATTTTTTTACCACATTTCACTTAATACTGGCTTAGTAATTTACAGTTTAATACCTCAATAAATAATACTACAGTTTTCATATTTTATTTGCAATAACCAAAGGTGACCCCAGTTTAAAAACCTAGCTGTAACTATAGACCTAACTGAAATGAAGATCTAGATGAAGAAATAATGAATAAAAGATACAATAGACAAAACCATTACAATCTGAGAGAAGCAAAAGACAAACAGACAAGCAATAAATATAAAAGCTTATTACATTGATAAATAATACTTTTTCTGGCGATCTCTATTAGTACTACATGGATCATCAATTCTACTAAATGCACAGCAAGTACGTCTAAGCCTTTAAGCTTTACCCCCGAGTCTCTTAAGCAGTATTATTTGAAAGTAAATTACTTTCTGGAATAATTTAATAGCATCTGCTAAGATTAATTTCTTGAAAAGTGGTGCTGACATTTAACAAAAACTAATTTTGCTCCTTTCTTTTTCCGAATCCTCAAAAGGCAATCTCTAACAGTTTTGATGATAATGATATTGATGATTAGTTTTACGTTAATTTTCGCCAAACTAATTCAACTAGTGAAGCTGTTGGATTTAGTTATTATTTATCTATTAAAATTGGTATTGATCAAACTATATAAATATAAGAAATATTAAATTAGACTCCTGATAAATTCACAGAATACTGTAATTATTGTTTGCTCACTAAATGTACATACATACATAATTGTAATACTTAACATTGGAAGCTGCTATCAACACGAAATATAGGTGCAAAAAGCAGATATAAAGCTTTATTTTAAACTAGCGACTCTCCCTCGCTTCGCTTCGGGTTCGTCTCTAGACAAAAACAAATCTATCCCACGGGAACCGTACATTTTCCAGAATGATATATTATAGCCTATAGCCTTCCTCAGTTAACGGGCTATCTAATACAAAAAGAATTTTTCCAATCGGATTAGTAGTTCCTAAGATTAGCTCGTTCAACCAAACAAACAAACAAACAAACAAACAAACTTTCAGCTTTATAATATTATATATTATATAGTATAGATTAAACATTCAGTGGAAGTAATGATTTCATTTACTTTATACTATAGTAAATAGTTTGTCTTTTGGCAAGCCTTAATAAAAGTTAAAATATATTTTTATCTCTTTCATAAAACTATATTATTTTTTTCTTATTAATATATGTATGTACTATTGTACTAAACTGCAATAATAAAACCTTTAGCATTTTTATATTTTCGATATTTTATATTTAATTTTATTATGAGTACTTATTTTAAAAATATATTATTTATTAATAATATATTTATTTTTTAACTTTAAAAGTTTTTTTTTTTTAACTTTGTATTTTTTTATTTTGCAATTTCACAGCACAGTTACAGCAAGAGCAAGATCTGTTAGGCAAAACCTCATAGTCAAATCACGAATCAAATGATCACCGTTTATGTAGAGTAACATTATTATGCCCTGAATAAAATTCAACAATTTATGATTTGTAAAATGTTGTACAAAACGTCTGAGCGCGCCACCGCCGCCACGGCACTGTTTGCGTTTAATCAAATTAATTGGCATGTTATCAGAAGCGCAATTTACGTTGATGATTACTTTAATTAGTAAATTAATTATTATAAATATTAAATACTAGTGTTAAATTAACATAAAAAGCACCTTATATTTTTATAATGTATTATTATTTATTAATAATTATATTTGTAATTCATTTTAATTTAATTATATTAATAATGTCAATAGTATTAACATGAAATGACAATATATTATTTAATTCGTAAAACAAAGGTCTATTTGTAACAAAAGATTCATTCATCAAACGAGATAACAACGTCAGCGCTATCGCACCGACTGGAAGCTGTTTTGTAATTCGGATCTATGGCGTCAATCTTTAACATACATATCTATAAGTACCAACATAATATATAAGCTGCGAAAACTATTTTATCACTACACATTTATTTTAAAACAAAGTTCCCCTGCTGCGTCTGTCCGTCTGTCTGCCTGAACGAGATAAACTCAAAAACCGCCGAACGGATTTTCATACAGTTTTCACCATAGACGTAGTTCATGAGGAAGGTTGAGGTGTATAGTTCATTAAAGTGTTTTTGTAAATTAGCTAAACTGTAAAGATGATTGTTAAATGTGTCGAAAAAAATCAAGCTTGGAGCTTTATTGGCATGTGCCATGTAAACCAGTTATATGAGTTGTATAAGTAATAAAGTTATATGAAATCAAATCATCATCAATCAATTTATTACAGAATTATTCCTCATTAAAAGATCTATTAAACTGTAGATATCACAAGTATGCAGGCAAACACAAGACCATTTTCTACTCTATGGAACTCGACCAGTGAGAGATCAGGACTGACAGCATTACACGTTCTCCGAGGCACAGGGGTCCAACTACCCAGCTCTGGGTTTTTACTTAGAATTTCTTGACAGAAATATCTCATTAACAATACTTGACCCTACTCGAAAGCCAAAAAACGCACTTGCGTGATGGGCCGCCTCGGTAGGCGGTGTACTATGCAGGTTGCTCCTGGTACATCTTTGATAGCAGTGTGGATCGTGGAAACAACTCCATGGTTATTGTGGTATGCCTCAGCAGGCAAGCCTTCAGGACGTCATGATAGAGTACGAAAGCGATCCTGCAACACCCCATTAAGACGGAGAAGGTTCCGTTGTGTTTTAGTGTGACCGTCATAAACACTAGTATGCAGATGGTATGCATAAATAATAAAGTAATGCATTTCCCAATGATAAAATAATATTATTTTTAGTAAAACAAGATTTTATTTCTCTCAAAAAAGAAAATAAACTTTAAATTAAATCAAACCCAACAATTTATTACATTACGCAATTTATGTATCTATCTATATCTATACTAATAGATATTATAAAATCGCCGCTCTTTCACGCCAGAACGGCTGAACGGATCTGGATGAAATTTGGCATAAAGATAGAATAACACATAGGCTACTTTTTATCCCGGAAAAATGTACGATTCCCGTGGGATAGATTTGTTTTTGTTTTCCTAGACGTGAACTCGAGTAGTACATACAGCAGCAACTTAGCAAAGTCTGTACATGAAATACTTTTTAAAAATAATTACTGTATTTATATAATAAAAGTAACTTAGTCAAATCAATATTCGCATTTCACGCAATAAGCTTTAATACCCAAATACCTTTATATACATAATGTTTATACCAAATTAACTAAAATACAACACTATTTTTTATCATGCGGAAACTCTTTTTTGGTATAAAATGTATAAATAAAATGTTCAATCTGTACTCTAAAAATATAAATACTAATAACATTTACATATTTACACCCGCGAAATAGTTGCGTTTCCCTGCGAATTAATATTGTATCTCCTCTGTTTTATTTATAATCGTTGAAATGCAAATTAAAATTAATTTAAATAAATCTGACCACAAAATATTATTTTACATGTTAATTTTAACCTAGCTTTTTTTCGTCAAAGGTATTGGGTGTAGACAAACACTGGATATAGGTATTTATTAAATTTCTACGAAAGAACTGAAAAATGTTATTTCGCACATAAATTTCCATAAGGAAATTAGAATTTTTAAGACTGGCGAAATACGAGTTTTCGAATCGAAATTTAAAGTTAAGTTTACCAGAAAAATATTATTTTAATTTTGAGTCATATTTTTTTACCGAGAATTAAAATTGTCGTTTCCTACAGAAGAATATTTGTTTCACCGAGATAAGCTTTGCTTTGTGTAATAAATTAACAACAATTAAGTCAGCCATTAATAATGCCAATTTACATCATAAAGCCTCAGGTTTGTCATAATAACAAAGTTTAGTCAAAGTATCTTCCCAAGTATGTATATATATTTGTTGTAGGATAAAATTACAAATTACTGTTCAGCACTATGCCAATATAGATGCATACATGAAAAACTATGCAAAATAGGATTAGTTTATTTTATATCAAATTGTTATATTTTAGTTTGTATGTTTTTTAGTGTTCTTATTATATAGTTTTTCTTTACCTCTCTTTTTATTAGAGGTAGTACAAGTACCTCCCTCAGAGGAGCCAGGAGACTCATATTACAGGGCTAACCTAGTTTGAACTTCTGTCTCCCACTTATATAGACTAACTGTATTGTTTATGATACATGTAAGATTCTAAATATATTATCTATTATTATTATAAAATATTATAAATATAGCGAATAATATCATAATATGGAGAAATAAATAAATTATTATTATTATTATTATATATTTATTTATTATTGCTTGTGATTAAAAAGCATATTGGCGAAAGAGTTTGTAGATAATTATATTATTTTCATTAATATCAGTGTCATATTTCTATTAAAAATTATAATCATTTTAATTCCTACAAATCTTTTTCACATATTCAAATCAATATTTTAAGTGTAAAATTTTGTTCATTTGGGAATACATAATATGTTTTTTCCTCACACCACAACCTGAACTGGATGTAATATGAAGAAGCTTAAAGTTTATAGCTTTTACTCTAGATTGACATTTAGAAACTTTATTCCGAAGAAAAAAGGGGAGTGCCGAGTTAAGTGGGTAATACAGTTTTATGAATTCATGTCATTGTGAAATGTAATATTAATTGTAACGGATATTTTAATCACAATTTACAATCAATGAAAATAAAATGGTAGTAAAAAGTAATTGTAAAAAGCTAACTAAAAAGATGAGAAAAAGTTGACGAAGGAACATTGTAGTATTATGTAATCGGAGACAAACCTACATGTTTTATACTAGCTGCGAGTCTTGCTACGTGTATACAATATATCTCTTTTTTTATTTGCATCTTTTTAGTTTTGGCCAGTTAGGCTTTTTTAGTTTTATATTATACTAGCGACTCACCCTTGCTCCGCTCGGGTTCGGCCCTAGTTACGTTTTAAAGTTTAGTATAGATTTTTCAGAGATTACATTTTTTCCCGCAGTAAAAAGTATTCTTTATGTTCACCCGGTAACCAACTATCATCATACTAAATTTCATCATAATCTGACCAGTGGTTTTCTCGTGATGCGGTGACAGACAGATAGACAGACAAATTTCTAAAAACTATAGATTCGGCCTCTCTATTGATAAAAATGACTATTTCAAAAAGATTTTTCAAAAAATATTTATTATACAGATTCGACTCAGAATTTTACTATATGTATAGATTTATATATTTTTTATCTTAAATTAATTATAAACATATAAAGTTGTATATATTTTTGTAATCGCCTCTCAAAAATCTATATTTTGAAATCCCAGACGATTGATTTGTGCGAAAAAACTTATTTCAAGATAATATAAATTGGGGCATAAGTTCCGCCATTTTAATTCTTAATGATAGATATCTATATAGCCTATGACGCTCGCGTTATCAAAACGAATCTAACGCCCTATGAATGATCAAAATCGGTTGCGCGTTTAGGGATTACTAGAGGGTATAGGGTCGGACGTACATACATACATACAGGTCAAACACATAACCCTTCTTTATGCTTCGCCGTAATCGGATAATAATCATGTCATATTCCAATCAACTGCTATTTGGAACAGAGGAAGTTCTCCTTATTTGTTTTAAAAAATACGCATACAAAGATACGAGAAAATTTATCCAGGAAATAAGATATATCATACAAACTCTAAAAGTCCATTTCACTAATCCATTAAGAATGAATTGAGAAAAGATTTTTCGTAGAACTCATTTACGTCAAATAATAAAAAGTACTCCTAACTTCAGCTTTCTAGCTTTAGCGGTTTGTGCCGTGCGTTGATTTGTAAGCCAAGCATTATATTTCCTTTTTATACGTACATATCTAGATTATCTAGATAAATATAAATAAACTAGCAAAATCCGCGGCTTCGCTCGTGCTAAAACTACAACAAAAAAACTTTAAAAAGGTAGGTTTCATACAAATTTTCATCTTTTATTTTATCTCCTTATAAATTCATTCTAATTTCAAAAAAACGCTAAAACACGTATTTATTTAATTGTATTGAAGATCATTAATACCAAGTTTCAAGAAATTCTGATCATAAATATTTTTTGGGTTGTGTTATAATGTGTACTCCCGTGGGAATGAGATAATCTCCCACAGTAAAAAGTATCCTATATGTTGATTTGGATATCCAGCTATCATCATACCAAATTTCATTAAAATCCCTCCAGTGATTTTTCTGTGATGCGGAAGCAGACAGGCAGACAGACAAAAATTCTAAAAACTATAGATTCGGCCTCTGCATCGATAATAATGTCTATTTCAATAAGATTTTCCAAAAAGTATTTAAGGTACAGATTAGACTTAGTTAGAATTTTATTATATGTATAGATATTATTTATTTATATGTAATGTCCAATTAACACACATCACCATCTAGTTCCATGGTTAAAGCTACAAAGCTTGTGTATACCTATGTTAATATAATATATAGTGTTTCATACCAAGTTAATAAACCCTAAAAATATCAAACATAAATGGGATAAATATCAGAAACGATAGGGTGGAGTGAAAAAAATAAATATATATTTTTAAATATTTGAATATATTTTTATTTCTTTCAAGGCAGTGGTAGCCCAATGGTAACGCACTCGCCTGGGAAACCGAGTGAAGCGGGATCAAATCCCAAGTCTCGCACCTCTGATATTTTCATGATTACCACTTGTCTTACGGTGAAGGAATATATCGTGAGGAAACCTGCATGTCTGTGAGAACCTAGCAAATTTTCGAAAGACATGTAAAGTCCGCCAACCCGCACTTGGCCAGCATGGTGGACTATGGCCTGATTCTCCTTGTATTAAAGGGAGGCCCGTGCTCAGCAGTGGAACGTTAAAAAAGGCTTAATACATATATATGGGAGATACGCAATGAAACGGACGCGTTTTGAAACGGACACTATCGATATCTTAAAAGTTTCGAACAAAAATATTCATGTCAACATCGCCGTAATACAACATCTGCTGTCTGCAAACACAGTCAGGACCGCCCAAGCCATTATATTCGCTTCGATAGACCCCAAATCCTCGCGAAAGAAAATCTATATCGCCCTAGAATTATTCGGGAAGCCATAGAAATTAAAAAACATATAATTTTTAATAGGGAAGATGGTTGGGTACTACCATCGTCGTGGGATCCTGTTATTGATATTATAAAATCTAATAATAAATCTAAACACAACAGACAGTTAGATGTAGTAAGTTCTTACTGTGTAGATCAAAATAGCAGTATTTCAAATTAATATTTTTTATTTGCATATGTAATTTATAATTAATTTTTAATTTTCTAAAGTACATATGGATTAATAATGTAGCTTAAATAATTAATATTTTATTTTTCTTTATAGCAAATATAATAATAGCAACACTAAAAATATAGATTACTAAACAATAAAGTTTTCTAAAAAATTAGTAATAATTATAATAATAATAGCTAAAATTATATAAATAATATTTCATATTTCAAGTATGAAATAATTAAAATTATAAAATGTTTAAATTAAAATTAACAAATATTGTAAGGTACTTTGGTGCCAATTTTCAAAATTTGAATTCATTTTGTTATTTGTGGGTAGGCTGTCTGTAACAATTGTATAATGCCTTTGAGACATCTAACACCTTAGTCTCTCCTATTTCCACATCTAACACCTTAGTCTCTCCTATTTCCTAAAGCAATCGAAACGTCGGGAACCAAAAATCAAAATAAATCCGCGAAAAAATCCAAAAAGATAGTTTTATTTAAATTTTCATGTCATTTGGTCTTTGGTAGCACTGATGAACATAGACAAACCCACAATAATGGCAGATTCCGGCAGCTATTATTTTAGTTTAATTTTTCGCTTTTCTTAAAACACTTGATTTTTGTAAAAAATATTGTATATTTGCGAACTGGTTTAAAATTTGATTATGACTTGGGCTGCAATTGTTATGGTCGTGTTTGTTGTGACATATTCTCAAAAATAAAAGGAACGGTGAGTTATAGTTTTATCAATAGTTATTATTTCGAATTTGCTTGGTAGTGTTGTTGGGGTTAGATGCGCAATGAAACGGACAGGCATAGACGCATTGAATCGGACGTCCGTTTCAATGCGACTATACCATTATGTATATTAGTTGATTTTGATTCTAAACATTTAAAAAATAATAATAGGTATTATAATTAAAAACAGCAATATTATTTATTTAATTTTACCTAATATTATTATAAATATTACAATTTTTTGAAATACTTTATTAATTAATAATTTTATTTAGTGTTGCTATTACTATATTATGTATAACCCTAAAGAAAATAAAAATTAAAAATGTTAATATTATTTAAAGTTAAAATATTAATTGCTGTAAAGCATTCGAAACATCGGAAACGAAAAATCAAAATTAATCCACGAAATAATTCGAAAAGATAGTTCTATTTAAAATGTCAAATATTCACGTAAATCTAAGAAAGTATTGGTCTCTCAAAATTAGCTGTGTTTATATATCAGATACTGCCAAAGAAGAGAGTTCTTTCAGAGATAGCTGCAGTAGAGTTCGCTGTGGAAAAAGTCCAATAGGTAACGGGAAGAGTGATTATTTTTAATATGTAGGTATAAATTATAGGATATAAGGAAACAGTTTGTGATTTTTTAGTCCTAATATTCATTAAGAAATATTTTTGATACCTATTTATATTGCACCAAATTAGGCCAAGCTTAATTTGGTACAATAGAAATAATATAATAATTTGGCTTGTTTATTAAGAAGTTAAGTGTTTAATTATTTTATGTTGTTTTTTTTGTAATTGTTTAATTTTTTTAACTCAGTTTGTTTTGTACCAAAGTGTTTGACTTGTTTAAATAAGAGTTATTGTGTAAAAGCAAAAAATTTATGAAACAAAGAATTTATGAAAAAAAATGGTTCCTGTCCGTTTCATGACACTCACTGTCCGTTTCAATGCTCCCTGCGTCATGAAACGGACATTAGTGTTGAAAAAAAAAACATTATATTTCGTTAAATAAATTTCTTTCTCTTAAAATATTGTTTTTTACTAATAGTATATTACCTATGAATTTCTTAATGACAGTTAACAAGTTTCTAAATTTTTAAATACATTATGTAATAATACTCCAAAGTTAAATGTCCGTTTCATTGCGTATCTCCCCTACATACATATTTTGTAATATCAATTGATGATACTTAACCTTAGAAGAATGGATAAAACCAGTTTTGGTGTCAAAACGTTTGTTTTATTGGTTTCTATTCTAGCCTTGTTTTTGAGAAATACATTTATGCATACACCTGTATACGCACAGGTGGTTATATGGGACTCAACGGCTTGAAAAGCCAATACTACCCACTAAAACCTAACAGAACCTTCACCATCTTAATAGTATATCGCAGAATTGCTTACGCACTCAACCACGACGAAATGCCGAATGCCGGCCACAGGTATGCCGAAACAGACCACAACAACCATGAAGTTGCTCTAACAGTCTACTCTATTATCAGAAAAGTACCATATATAATATAATATATAGTCTATCTATTACACTCTAACTGTTAAAACGTACCTAGGTACAAATCCAAGCGAAACGAGGGTGAATCGCTAGTAATTTTATAAGCCGATATTTAGTTTGAAGTAATAAAATGTATTATTCTATCTTTGTTTAATAACAATGTACATAATTACGTGTGTTTTTTTTGACGACTCGTTTGACTCAGTTTCATTTGTGGGATGAGCACAAATATTTGTACTTCGGTCATTGGTATTTATATCTATACATATAAAAAAATTGTAACTAAGCCGAATCTGTACAATAAATATTTTTTGGAAAATCTAATTGAAATAGACATCATTATCGATATAGAGGCCGAATCTATAGTTTTTAGAATTTTTTTCTGTCGGTCTGTCTGTTACCGCATCACGGAAAATCCACTGGAGGAATTTTAATGAAATTTGGTATGATGATAGCTGGTTATCCGGGTCAACATATAGGATACTTTTTACTGCGGGAAAATATCTCATCTCTGAGTAATCTATACTTAAGTAGGGACGAGCGGAGCGGAGCGAGGGTGAGTCGCTAGTAATAAATAAAAATATATAATAATTATTATTTATTTATTTCGCCCACATGTACAATACAATCTTACATCTATGATAAACAACACAGTTAGTCTATATAAGTGGGAGACAGAAGCTGAAACTAGGTTAGCCCTGTAATATAAGTCTCCTGGCGCCTCTCAGGAAGGTACTTTTTTATAATATGTATGTATTTAAAGTTATATATGTGTAGTGTATCAACTATCTGGTATCCATTTTTTTTTTTTTTTTTTTTTAACGTCAGGAAAACCCCTGTTACAGGTACCCGCTCGCCAATGGGGAAGCGAGTCGGGTTATGTGGGACTCCTGCCGCGATGTGCGGCAGCCTATCCACTAAAAACCTGACCAAGATCCTCCTCGTCGCCATAAGGCCGGGGCCGCGGGTACCAAAAAGACTCTTCCGCGACCCCGACGGCGAGCGCCTGCTAAGGCCCGTCTCCATGTCAGGGGCTGAGATATTCGACCACCCCTGACGGCCTCCTCCCGCCAGAACAGTGGACGGCCGGCCTCCCCTAGCCGACCGCCCTCTGGCACCTTCTATTGGTTTGGTGAACATCAAACCAATGAGGCTGCTCCAAAGACCACTCTGCTAAACAGAGAAGTACCCGGAGCAGCCCCACCAAACCTCACCGCCCACCGTAGTGGGCAACACTACCTCAGCTGCAGAGGACAGGGAGAGCGGCAACGAAACACCGACACGCCTCTTCCCCTGCAGCCCCACCACGTCCACCCCCCTCCCGACCGATTGCAGGATCGGCCAAGCAACCCCGCAACCAGTGGCCGCAACGCCGTCAGATGCAGCCACGACGAGAGAGAGGCCCCAAATCCACCACAAAATGTGGCACCCATACCACCCACCGAAGTGGGTCCACACCCCCAATCGCCGCAAGCGGCCCCATCCTCACGGCATCCCAACCGCGTTCGACGGCCCACGGTCAGGGCAACCCCGTCAGTGGCCGCAACGCCGTCAGATGCAGCCACTAACGAGAGGCCCCATCTGGTCCACCGTAGTGGACACCCGTCTGCCCACCTAAGTGGGCCCCCCCCCCCCCCACACTGGTGGCCGCAACTCCGGAAGCCGAAGCCTCAACGGAGAGCGGCCCCGTGCAGGGTGCCTCAACCGCGTTCGACGGCCCACGGCCAGAGGCACCCCTCCCCCTGCTGTTGGTCCGCGCCGGATTTCTCCGGTACCACCCGCTGGGTCCAAGCGGGTGGCGTTCCCCTATCCGCCACCTGGGGACGCGCCCGGTAGGAGTCAGCTCTCCCCCGGGAACTATCTGGTATCCATAACACAAGCCTACCATGGAACTAGATGGTGCTGTGTGTGTGTATGTGTGATGTGCCCCAATATATTATTATATTATTATTATATAATATATAGATACACGCTATCAAAATCATTGGAAACTTAATTTTAAACTTATACAAAACAATATCTATACATGTAATAAAATTGTAACTAAGACGAATCTGTACATTAAATTTTTTTTGAAAAATCTTATTGAAATAGACATTATTATCGATACAGAGGCCGAATATATAGTGTCTAGATTTTTTGTCTGTCTGTCTGTCTGTTACCGCATCACAGAAAAACCAATAGAGAGATTTTGATGAAATTTCATATAGTGATAGCTGGTTATCCGGGTCAACATATAGGGCACTTTTTACCGCGGGAAAATATCTCATCTCTGAACTAAATGTGAAAACGTTACTATATTTAACAATATAATTAAGGAAAACTTCAACTCACATAATAAATGAAAATAGTAAGGAAAAAAACTAGATAAAAGTACTGAAATTCCAGCTCAATCAACAAGGCTATTCAGTCGCTAGGTCGCTGTGAAATGAAGCAAGGAACTTTAAATTGAAGCTAAGTTTTCTCTTCAAATTAATTATATCTATCAATAATAAATAGTATGCATCATAAATAGTGAATGTAGAAATAATATTATTATTATTAGTTCTTATGAACTAACGTTATTTACATTTAATACTTCAATCTAATATATAAAATTTCGTGTCACAGGCTTTGTAACAAAATTTCTCCAAAACGGCTTAACCGATTCTTATGAAATTTTGGGTGTATATTCAGTAGGTCCGAAAATAGGACGTAAACTATTTTTATACCCCTAAGTGATAGGGGTAATCCACCACATTTTTTATTTTTTAGAATTTATTTTTACTTTTTTATGATTTCGCATTAAAAAATACATACAAACCAAAATTGTTAACTTTCTACCACCAATCTCTAGGTTTTAATAGCGATCTTACTCCTTCCCTAGCGATATACACCCTCGCTCCACTCAGATTCGTCCCTAGTTATGGTTTTACGTTTAGTATAGATTTCTCAGAGATGAGATATTTTCCCACAGCAAAAAGTATCCTATATGTTGACCCGAATGATCAGCTATTATAATACTAAATTTCATCAAAATCTGTCCAGTGGTTTTCTCGTGATGCGGTAACAGACAGACAGACAGACAGGCAGACAGTCAGACAAAAAATCTAAAAACTATAGATTCGGTCTCTGTATCGATAATAATGACTATTTCAATAAGATTTTCCAAAAAATATTTAATGCACAGATTCCACTCAGTTAGAATTTTATTATAAGTATGTATATTTATATATTAAACATTTTTCATTCTTCCAACGTTTACTAAAGTCTAGAAACAAACTGGGTATATAATAAACGCATCCACATGTTACGTTCCGTCCACATAATGAAAAGTTCTAATGTGTTTCATAAAAGTAAACTTTACCCCAACGTGCTTATCGGCGTTGCGACGGGGCGTTATACGCTCGCAAGTGAACTGTAGTTGGCACGTTCGTCGTTACATATGGCTAAATTCATAGAGCTTTTTTTCAATAACCTAATATATTTACTATTATATATAATATTTATAAACAAATATTTTGGAGAGTTAACTGAGAATAGAAAATAGTTTTTCGAAACGCTCTTTATATGTCTTTTTGCGTTGCAATAAGTAAAAGGCCTTTTTCTTGTAGCCGTGAAGATAAAATATATTGCGCACTTTTTATAGACAAAGGTGTCCGTCATCGGCAGTGTTACATTGGCCGGTGCCGAGTAGTAAAAACACTCAATGAATTATTTTTAATACAAATACTGGTCACAAAGTATAATTACATAAAATATAGCCTAAGTTGTCCCTATATTTTAAATTCAATATCATATAAAACGTAAATAGCATATTAAGGTGAGTATCTTAATTTTTTTATGGAAAATACTTCTATTTTTATTAATTTTATCAAAGAATAAATTGCCATTTTTTTAATTACAATTTTTTTAGTATCAACTTACCCTTCTTCACGTTACATTCTCAATGTTTGAATTTCAAAAAAGTATCTTATGGGTAAATCTAGGCATTAATGAATGAATCAGTCAGGATCAGCAGTAATTTCAAATGTACTTGTTTAATAACAAAATAATACTCAATTAAATAATGACATGATTCACAGACAGAATTATATCATATTGCTTTAAAGCGGGATCATCTATAGACGCCAATTAAGCGAGCCTTGATCGGACTATGTGGTGCCTGCCAATACAGCTTTGTTATTATGGTTTATCGTATTTTAGGAAAGCGTTATAATTAATTTGTGATAATGGTCACTGGCTAACAAATTTTCTAAATATTGCAAATATCGAACGTAATACTGTTGCTTATTAGCAGCATTCATAAAGTTATGACGAGAGATATTTAATAAGCCTGCCTCTGTGTTAACAGTTGAAAAATACTTTTAAATAAAACTATCTTTTCGGATTTTTTCGCGGATTTATTTTGATTTTTGTTTCCCGACGTTTCGATTGCTTTACAGCAATCATGGTCACGGGAGAGACTAAGATGTTAGATGTCACAAAACATTATATAGTTGTTACAGACAGCCTACCCACAATTAACAAAAATGAATTCAAAATTTTGAAAATTAGCATCAATGTACCTTACAATATTTGTAAATTTTAATTTTAAACATTTTATAATTTTAATTTTAAACTTGAAATATGGAATATTATTTATATAATTTTAGCTATTATCATTATAATTATTTCAATTTTTTAGAAAACTTATTATTATATTATTGTTTAATAATCTATATTTTTAGTGTTACCATTATTATATTCTATGTCTACTTTAGAAAATTAAAATTAATTAAAAATTACATTTACAATTGTAAAATATTAATTTGAACTACTGTTATTTTGATCTACACAGTAAGAACTTACTACATCTAACTGTCTGTTATGTTTAATTTTATTATTAGATTTTATAATATTAATAACAGGATCCCACGACGATGGTAGTACCCAGCCATCTTCCCTATTGAAATTTGGATGTTTTTTAATTTCTATGGCTTCCCGAATCATTCTAGGGCGATATCGATTTTCTTTCGCGAGGATTTGGGGTCTATCAAAGCGAATATAATGGCTTGGGCGGTCCTGACTATGTTTGCAGACAGCAGATGTTGTATTACGGCGGTGTTTCACGTCAGCTATGTGTTCTTTGACCCGAGTTCTAATGGATCGCTTTGTTTGTCCGATGTAAGAGAGTCCACAATCACAATCAAGTTTGTAAACTCCTGCATCTTGTAGAGGGATGTGGCACTTGACAGGTGGTAAGAATTGACTAATTTTCTTTGGCGGCTTGAAGTAAGTTTTAATTGAAGCTCGCTTTAGGATGTAGCCAATCTTGTCAGTGACTCCTCTCATGTAAGGTAGGACTGCAGGGACGCGCTCGACTGTGGCTGGTTTCACACGGTCCCTGTGACGTAGGCGCGGCACTTGCAGCTTGTTGTCTCGCAAAACTTGCTTGACATGTTGCAGCTCTCCGGCCAGGTGTTGCTCGTCACAGATCCCATGTGCTCTCTGAAACAAAGATTTTCCCACGGTAGCTAACTGTGAAGGGTGGTGGTGAGATTCACCATTCAAGTACCTATCTGTATGGGTCTTCTTTCGATACACAGTATGACTCAAGGTGTTATCTGGGTTACGTATAACTAATACATCTAAGAAAGCTAAAGAATTATTAGACTCCAGTTCCATTGTAAATTGTATTTTAGGGTTTATGGAGTTAAGATGTTCTAAGAATACAGATATTTTGTCAGATGGTAATATTGTGAATGTGTCATCTACGTACCGCTTGTAGAAACGAGGGGTCACAGGTGATGTGTTTAGAGCAGTCTCCTCGAAGGCCTCCATGAAGATGTCAGCTACAACGGGGGAGACAGGCGAACCCATGGCCACTCCATCCACTTGCTTGTAGAATTCATCATTCCACAATAGATAGCCTGAAAGAAAATTAGTCAATTCTTACCACCTGTCAAGTGCCACATCCCTCTACAAGATGCAGGAGTTTACAAACTTGATTGTGATTGTGGACTCTCTTACATCGGACAAACAAAGCGATCCATTAGAACTCGGGTCAAAGAACACATAGCTGACGTGAAACACCGCCGTAATACAACATCTGCTGTCTGCAAACATAGTCAGGACCGCCCAAGCCATTATATTCGCTTTGATAGACCCCAAATCCTCGCGAAAGAAAATCGATATCGCCCTAGAATGATTCGGGAAGCCATAGAAATTAAAAAACATCCAAATTTCAATAGGGAAGATGGCTGGGTACTACCATCGTCGTGGGATCCTGTTATTAATATTATAAAATCTAATAATAAAATTAAACATAACAGACAGTTAGATGTAGTAAGTTCTTACTGTGTAGATCAAAATAACAGTAGTTCAAATTAATATTTTACAATTGTAAATGTAATTTTTAATTAATTTTAATTTTCTAAAGTAGACATAGAATATAATAATGGTAACACTAAAAATATAGATTATTAAACAATAATATAATAATAAGTTTTCTAAAAAATTGAAATAATTATAATGATAATAGCTAAAATTATATAAATAATATTCCATATTTCAAGTTTAAAATTAAAATTATAAAATGTTTAAAATTAAAATTTACAAATATTGTAAGGTACATTGATGCTAATTTTCAAAATTTTGAATTCATTTTTGTTAATTGTGGGTAGGCTGTCTGTAACAACTATATAATGTTTTGTGACATCTAACATCTTAGTCTCTCCCGTGACCATGATTGCTGTAAAGCAATCGAAACGTCGGGAAACAAAAATCAAAATAAATCCGCGAAAAAATCCGAAAAGATAGTTTTATTTAAATGTCTAATATTCGCGTAAATCTAAGAAAGTATTAGTTGAAAAATACTATTAAAAATAAAATAATAAAATAAACTTTCAATTCAATTCAGTTTTGTCTCTCTCAGGAGTGCCAGTTGAGTCCAATATATTTTGCCAATGTCGGGCAGAAATAAAAAAAAAGCAGTCGCGAGGACGGCCGACAGAAGTGAAAATTTAAACAACTATAAACATACAGTTGTAATTTTTGGATATTCAAATTAATTGTTTTATCTTAAATTAAAATTTGTAAATTAAAACTGTTTACATTTATCTGATTTTGACATCTATCGGCACTCTGAGTGGGAGCGCTAACACGTAACGTGACAATGTCGATGACGACTTACATGAATTTACTCCCCATCCAAACCTATAGACGTTTTCACTTCAAAAAACCAGTCATTCCTAATGTAAAATAAGGCTGCAAATATTTTATTTCAGTAAGATATCGGCGATTTTTCGATTCATACGTTATACGATATCATTTATATAAGAAAACCGTCTGCGTACTGTGTGAAACGTATCGGAGGCATAGTGTCTACATTAGGTAACGTAATAGTTAGTTGGGACAAATTAGGAAGTTTTTGCAGAAAAGGAGAAGTACCACAGTATTCTTTAAACTGTTTAACCTCAAAAAATAAATCTCCATTTTGCTTACGTATAAGAGAAAAAAATATATTTAAATGTCAGTCCGCCAATATTTAGTGGAATAAAAATGACCCGATTTATCATGAGATTTGAAAAGAGGTAACATTATGATACTAAAATAATAAAGAGCAGTTTTCGAAACAAAAAAAAGGCTCCTGAAGGACTGTTTTCAAAAAGACCGGCCAAAACAAATTAAATGAGCCTAAACTTGAAAACTTAACTAAAGACCGTAATAGTCCCTCTATCCAGCTGGCTGGCTCTATCTTTAGATCAACTCAATAGTGTCAAATTATTGAGTTGATACGTGAGTCCAGATCGCACAAACTTAAAAAGTTTCAAGTCGTTAGTATAAAAATAAATAGAAACTATATTAATACTATTTATAATATATTAAAACATTAAAAACAATTGATATTTAGTTCGATTTTTATATTAAAGTTGCATGCCTTTAATCAAGTCAACATCAATACATATAATAAAATTCTAACTGAGTCGAATCTGTACCTTAAATATTTTTTGGAAAATCTTATAGAAATAGACTTTATTATCGATACAGAGACCGAATCTATAGTTTTTAGAATTTTTGTCTGTCTGTCTGTCTGTCTGTTACCGCATCACGGAAAAGCCACTGGAGGGATTTTGATGAAATTTGGTATGATGATAGCTGGATATCCGGGTTAACATATAGGATACTTTTTACCGCGGGAGATTATCTCATTTCCACGGGAGTATACGTTATAGCACAACCCAAAAAATCTTATCTTATATATTTAAACGAGCAATTCTTGTATATTTATATCTTTATTTATTTATTTATACCGGCGATCTCGGAAACGGCTCTAACGATTTTGCTGAAATTTGGTATATGGGGGCTTTCGGGGGCGAAAAATTGATCTAGATTAGTCACATGTCTGGGAAAACGCGTGTTTTCGAGTTTTCATGCGTTTTTCTTATGCATTATTCTACGCAAAATTTAATCGGGACATCTATACAACTGTCTCGGTAACACTTAGTCACTTAATGTAAAATTATTTTTAAGCCAAATTAAAAAGAAAATTGTTCTTATCGCGACATCTATACAACTTTCTCAGTAACACTTAGTCACTTAATGTAAAATATACAATCTTTTAAGAACTCCGAGCGAAGCTCGGTCGCCCAGGTACTATTTATAATCAGAATTTCTTGAAACTTGGCATTAATGATCTTCAATACAATCAAATAAATATGTGTTTTAGCGTTTTTTGAAGATCTTCCCATAAGGAGATAAAATAAGGGATGAAAATTTGTATGAAACCTACCTTTTTAAAGTTATTTTGTCGTTGTTTTAGCGCGAGCGAAGTCGCGAATTTTGCTAGTATTATATAAAAACTAAATTATATGTGCAGTCCTCACTCAGGACATTACATCGGTTACCTCACATTAAATATCTTCAAAATATATTGCGCTTGTGATATGCAAACAAAGTAACATAAAATTAGAATTTAAAATCAATGTTCAGTTCCAGAGGTGTTTTTGTGTCGCCGAGCTGCGGGCTATAACGCCATAATATATACCGAATATTTATGTCGAGAGATGCCACCAACAGCCCGACGTTTATGTTTACCGCCGAAATCTTGTTTACAGAACACTATTTTGCATTTTACACGTTTATATAGCTTAATAATAGTTTCATTATAAAAACTGTTAGGCACTTATGGTAGTATATTTTACCAAACGATACACTCATATACATATTATATGATTTCGCGGAATAGGCTGATTTATAAATATATTTTTATAAAGGTACATAATATATTTGTTTTTAGGTGTAAGTGTTATTAAATCATTATTAAACAATATGATTTTAAAATGTTAATAAATAATCATTTGTTAAACACAGTTTATCTATAAAAGAGAATAAGTATATTGACATTTAACTTTACAATTTGTACAACTATTATGTAACTAACAAATAATCAAAAAGCTTAGTATTATTATCATTTATTATATTTGATACATGTAAGGTCGTGTTTTAAAAAAACTAGAACCTATATTTATAAACGGTATCTACGTAAGCTTAACAGAGTGAGATTTGTGGGTTTCAGTTAATTGATGTTTGCGGAATGATTGATTGTCTTACTACGGTCAGAGATTGCCTGCGGGCAACGTCTTCGCTATCCCCGGATCCTTGCCACGTGACAGATACGGATTTGTCTGCGATGTGCGCAAGATACACATTTAATTCCTTCATGTTATTCCACCAAAGTAATGCAATAAAGACATTGTTACTATCGTATATATTTTTACCTATCATTGTATCAATTTATTAGTTTAAAAATAACGTATTAAGAATATAATACATACACCTAAGTGGCAATTTCAATTTGAGAGCTTTAAATACAAAATATATCAAGAGAAAACTCATTATATCAACATAAAAAACGTGCAATTCAACAATAGTAACCAAACAATACAAAAATAACAAAAACTTTAGTAGTTTAGTTTTTAAACACTTTTAAAACTAAAAGTGTAGTTGTAGTTTGTTCTCTGGAAACATCTTTAGAATTTTAAATCCTTCTCTTTTCCTCGATAGAAAATAATTAAATAAGTAAACGATTTTTTCACGAAATGTTAATATTTTTTTATTATATTCTTATTATTTTATGCTTCGTCCAGCATATAAAACTGCAGGTACAGGTCGATCGATCTAGGCAAATCCCGTCTCAAAACATTAATGTGATAATCGGATTACTATGTGAAAGTTTATACTATGTGTGTGTTTGTAGTCCTTTAATCTAAATCATCTGGACGAATTTGGGTGAAATTTAACACTCAGATATACTGTTACCTGGTGTAGCACATAGGTTACTGTCAAGTAGACAGTAGTAGGGACACACCCGAGCAAAGCAAGACTAAGTCATAAGATGTATATTATTAAAATATAAAAAATATTAAAGCACAAACTATTTGGACCATGAGGGTTTAGTGTTTTTTTTTTAACAAAAAAAAAAGAAGAAGCGCTAGTACTCATATTTTGTCACATCTTCACCTTATAATTTTTATTAAATCGAAGTAACGTTACGTTAGTTTGTAATTCAATGTTTTATTTATGATCTCATAACATACTCGTACATAGTATTGCCGTACGGGCTGCACCTAAATCAAAACATGTCATTGCTTTTATTTTTTAGCATAATGAAATTTTTTTATTTATATATTTTATTTATTTCCTACATTACTGTATAGTTTTGCAAGTTAAGTCCTCGAAAACTCTAGCCAATAAGTAAGGAAGGAAACAATAAAAATAAACCATTAACTCTTAAGTGCTTCCTCTGATCATTTATGTAAAGTAATTGAAATAAAGCGAATGTTATCACTGAAAAAGAAGAGTAAACCATTAATTTGCTCTTACTATTTATTCAGAGGTACGAGAAAAATAAATAATAGGGTATAACTGGCGTCTCCTGAATTCCGCATAAATATTTATTGATTACTAGTGACTCTCCTACGCTTCGTTTGGGTTCGTCCCTAGCTTCCCCATACAAACTATCATCCCTATTCTCACCCCCTTAAGGGATGATTTCCGGGATAAAAACTATTACACTCACTCACTTTTCATATCATGAGATTTAAAAAAAACTTATTTTAGTAAAAAAAATTTTTTTTATTATCTTCTATATAAAACTTGACCTGACAATAATAATATATACAAAAATACAAAAATAATTATCCAATTTGGTTCAGTCGATCGGAAGTTATGCGTACATAGATTTCGGTGATTCATTTTTAGTACCTGGGCGACCGAGCTTCACTTGGAGTTCTTATTTGTTATATTGTATTTTTTTATAAAAAAGTAAAACTTTGTATCCGATCGAGATTCCGATCGAGATTTTAGCGAAATCGCTAGAGCCATTGCAGAGGTCGCTGGTATAAATAAATAAAGATATAAAGATATAAATATACAAGAATTGCTCGTTTAAATATATTAGATAGATAGATTTATATAGATTTTACGATAATTGTATTAATAGTATTAAAAATTATAAGTCCGTTTTTCAGTCACGGCGGCCAATCTCATTGAGACTAGCCAACTGCCCAGAAGATATATAATATTATAGTACACAAGTTCACTCTCTATTCCTGTAACACTCATACTCCGGTGGGACGACTACTCGACACGACCAGTAAGAGTTATGGCGCAGGACCGACGGCTTTATGTGCCCTCCGAGGCACGGGAGTGAAACACCGCCAATTTCCCAACTCCTTACTAAACAGCTTACAAAATAACTAAACTTGGCCCGACCCAGGACTCGAACGCAGGACCTCCGGATGTACAGCCTTATAAATTTAACGTTTAACGATTATTATATTATTTAAAACAAACAGATCCGGATGGCGATTTGGTTTTACAGTACTCTTAAGCTTATGATAATATGAATGATTCAGTCAAAAGGAAAGACGCAATATAACTGTATGTAGTCTCGGTATTAAAAGTTTGAAAACAGAAATATCTTATAAAGTTGTCCTTTTCAATTTTAGAAGGACTCCAATTGCGACTAGTGTTACAACGAGGATATGGACTAGGGTGTCTCCCAGAAGCCTAAGACGACGTACGAAAAATGAAGTGAAAAGTGACGCGTAGAATACCTTTGGAGACGCTACTCAATACATATCGCCCGAGCAAAAGCAAAGAGAAGTATGTTTGTTTGAAACCACTAAGAAAGTTTTTATTATTAATTTTATCTCGAAAGAATTTAAAACGGAAGGTAAAATCTGTACGGTAAAACAACATTTTCTGAACAAGACATATACAGAATGAATTTTTAAGTGGACGTGCATGTTAACTATTTTGTTCTTCTACGGTGGCCTTAGACCACGAAGAAAATAGAAATTTGAAATTAGAACATAATGTTGTAAAGATGAGTGCGCTGTAGGTGTGTTTAATAATAAATATTGAGCATCATTTCGAACAAGGTACAGGTAACATAAATTATTAAAGAAATTATCATAAAATGAAGCAGTTTATTAAAATCCCAGAATGCGTTTCTTATTAGCAACACTATCGAATGGTGTAATTATACCGTATGTGTTTTTTTTTTTCAAAATCAACAGGTTCGATTCCTTGCTAGGAACATTGATTTTTCAAAAATCCAACGATGCAGTTTTAGTTTTCATTAAAATCGGGCCCGAGACTCCTTTGAGTACTTTTCGCTATTCCTCATTCATAGTTTAGGATTTAGCCATGCCCACTTAAAAAATTCACCCTGTATACATATATACCTTGACATTTTATACTCTTTGATAAATTTTGGGAACGAAACCATTAGCGGGAAACTAATGAAAATATATATATGTAACATATAAGCAGCTAAATTATATTAGCATCAGTTAACAGCATAAGGGCTTACCCTTACTAACCTTAGTTTTAACGAAAAAAATTTAATTGAATAGACGTAGAGCTGCGCCTGCCGAACGAGCAACTTTAATATGCCACAGCCGCGTCCGTACAATCGCCGCTATTGGCAATTCAAATGTCTACAGTGGAGTGCTGAATTATTAGATATCAACAGTCGTATCGATATTGATGCCAGAAGCAAAGCGGTTTTCTAAAATTCGTCGACAAAAATTCAATTATTACTAAAAAGGCTGAAATGAATCTTTAAAATAAAGGAGTTTTAATTGTTTAACATGTAAGTCAGAAAAAATAACCTCAATTATGGTTTAAAGTTTTTTTTTTATGAGATTCAGTGACAAACGAACAGACAGACCACCTGATGGATAGGTAACGTAAATACAGAACCGCCGGTACGTTATCACTGTGAGGACTAAAATGACATGCCTCTTGCCTGTAATTACGCTGGCTACCTTATCCTTCATACCGGAACACAACAATGCGATCATTGTTGCTTGGCGGCAGAAATAGATATGGGGATGGTACCCATCCAGTCCGACTCCTCAGGCTTGACAGAGTCCTACCACCAGTTTATTCTTACAATCAATTAGTAATACGTTAAAGAATACATTCAAAATTCAATAACTGAAACACATACATGTTTATTTTCAACTGACTTCAAAAAGGAGGAGGTTTTCAATCCGGCTGTACATTTTTTTTATGTTTGTATCTTACTGTATCGAAAAATTAAAGAGTGCGTGTATGAATGTGTCCACGCGCAAGAAGTAAAACTTCTGTAGGTTATTAGTACTCTTTATGAAATTCAATTACCCATATTAGGAATATTACAATCATATATTTATAGAGTATCATTTACGGAAAGAATACATATAATATTATGTATCATTTGTCAGACAATAACACAAAACTTAACAAAAATTTAAGTTGTCAAAAACAAATCTTAATTCTTTAACCTAGTTACTTTAACTTTATATATTAAAGTTAATATGTTATTGTTTATAGTATATTATAACTAGCGACTCACGCTCGCTTCGCTCGCGTTCGTCCCTAGGTACGTTTTCACGGTTAGCTATGTTTAGGTATACATAAATAGTAGCTTGCTACTCCTAAGATATTCATTAAATTTAAATTATATAGCGATTTGCCCTCATTTTGCTCGAGTGCATACGCCGTACGTGGATTTTGTTTACAATTTCATGGGTTTTAATTTTTTTCGCGGAACCCTAATTCTTTTTCTAAAATAAAAATAGCCTAAGTTACTCCCTATAATATCAGCTATCTGCAAGTGAAAGTCCCGTCAAAATCGGTCCAGCCGTTTCGGAGATTAGTCGGAACAAACAGACAGACAGACAGACAAAAATTGTAAAAAATGTTGTTTTGGTATATGTACTGTGTATACATCCATATGCATTTCGTAAAAAGCGGTTATTTTAATATTACAAGCAGACACTCCAATTTTATTTATCTGTATAGATAAATTATTTAAGGCGAGACGCTACATCTTTTAAAATAAATATGTTCGTAGCTGACTTGACTGACTTTCTTTTACTTTTAACAATTATCTTAAGCAATTTACTTAAGGGAACAACTATACTCTTTGCTATTTTGACATGTTAAACAAAATTCTGAGGCACAGCGAAAGCGACAAACACTGCTGTAGCCCGTCGAGAGCTCTTAAGCTTCGATTGTGGTGTAAGCGGATCAATTGAATGTTTGGAGTAAATAGGAAATACTACAGAAAATACACGTCTATCAAAGATATTGTCCCAGTACATATTTGAAATACAATATATAAAATTTCCTTTCACAACTTGTAATAGGTTTATCTACTAAAGTATCCACTTTTAAGTGTACATTTACATATTTTTTTCTCTTTCTAATCGCTTACAATTTAATAAGTGGTAACAAACATATACTCAAAAAAATCTTTTAAAAAATAATTGAATTATTTGTCACTCATTTTGCGAAAATTACAAAAATAGTTATGTCTAAAAAGAAATATTTTATCAAAATCTAAATATCTATAGGTACCTACACGTTTCTATTGTGAAAAATGTGACATTATAAATCGATAAAATATTAAAAACTCTATGCATGTAATTGTGCAATTTTCGTATACTTTGTAGTCATGACAACTGCTTAAGACTGTTTTTATTGACACTAACAAAGACAGCACACACAATTTAGAAATTTCATATAGATATTAGATGTACATTATAAAATTAAAAAAATATTTAAGCATTAAATTTTACTTAATGCGGTTATCGGTACAACATAAGGAAGGTGTGCTTTCTAAGTACACTAAAAGCTGGCGCGCGCCTGAATGTACAATATATATAAATTCCCTGACTTACACTGTTATTAAGAAACATGCAAAATTGAAATATATTTGTATTTAAGGTAATTCAGGTAAGTTATACTTTTATTTTTTATATATTATTCAAGACATTTACGATCAATTAAACTTACTCAAACAAAGGCATATAATGACTTTTTATAACGTAATTATTGCGCACTAAACCTGAAGTTTCGTGTTTTTTCCACTTAAAACTAAGTACCGAGCTTCGCTCAGAGTTCTTTTTTGTCATATCGTATTTTTTGATAAAAAAAAACTAAAAACTTAAATAAATTACAAAAAAAAAATCTTTGTATTCCGACCGGGATTCGATACCGGACATATGTGCTGTCTAACTTGCGCCTTGACCGCTTGACCACGTCGCTTATACCAGAGTCTAAAAAATTATCGAGCATATTCTACGTAGAATAATTCAAAAGAAAACCGCATGAAAACTCGAAAACACGCGTTTTCCCAGACATGAGACTAATCTAGATCGATTTTTCGTCCCCGAAAACCCCCACATAACAAATTTCAGCGTAATCGTTAGAGCCGTTATTGAGATCGCTGGTATAAATAAATAAAGATATAAATATACAAGAATTGCTCGTTTAAATATGTTAGATATGTTGTTTTCTTAAGAGCTGAAATCGCGTTGAGCACTCCTACTCTTTATTATAAATTTTCCTACACTCCTTCTACTTTATAACTTTTCAATCATTCAGAATATTAAAAGTTTCTTTTTTTTGCCAGCTATAAGATGAAATTCTTTGGCACAAAATTTTAAAATGAGAAATTATTCCAATTTAATTCAAAAGTTGAGAATTTTAAACGTAAAAGAATAACTGCCTTTATCTTGTCACCTGTAGAAACTTTTCTGAGACAATTGTAAAAAATTAAATAAGTATCTTTACAAATCGCACCCCTTGATAATTCGGACCGTCACTTATAAGATTATATTTTTAAAATCCCTCCAGTGGTTTTTCTGTGATGCGGTAACAGACAGACAGACAGACAGACAAACAGATAGACAGACAGACAAAAATTCTAAAAACTATAAATTCGGCCTCTCCATCGTTAATAATGGCAAGGCAGTGGTAGCCCAGTGATAACGCGCTCGCTTGGGAAACCGAGTGAAGCGGGTTCAAATCCCGGGTCTCGCACCTCTGATATTTTCATGTGCGAATCATATCGAACTTGATTACCACTTGCCTTACGGTGAAGGAAAACATCGTGAGGAAATCTGCATGTCTGAGAGAACCTAGCAAGTTTTCGAAAGACATGTGAAGTCTGCCAACCCGCACTCGGCCAGCGTGGTGGACTATGGCCTGATCCCCCTCGTACTGTAGGGAGGTCCGTGCCCAGCAGTGGGACGTTAAAAAGGGCTGAATACAAATCGATAATAATGTCTATTTCAATAAGATTTTCCAAAAAATATTTAATGTACAGATTCGGCTTAGTTAGAATTTTATTATATGTATATATAGATATTAAGGTTAGGAAAATATAAATTAGTAACTGGTTAAAAACATTTAAAATAGTATTTGCTTACTTATTACATGCTTATAGGACAGGTGTATAACAAAAAATTATATACATATTTTAGCTGAGGTTATAAATATTTAATGCACCTTTATGCCTATGAAATAATAGAAACAGTAATTTATCTTAAAGATAATAATGTAAATTCCTGCATTTCCGGTGAACAACGGCTTTTTTTTTAAATTATCAGAAACTTTGCAAATGTTACTATTTTTGAAGACAATAGAATAATTTAGTATTATTGAACTGAAATAGTATTTAAACATACAAACAAAAAAACATTCTCGAATCAATCAAATTAAATATCTCGTCCTTTTTTGAAGTCTTTAAAATGATTTAAATACATATGTATATTATAAAAGAAGGTAATAATAATAATACTTTATTTAGTCCACACTACATTATACAAGATTTCACCTAGTCGTAATGAAGTCTCAGTAGCATCCGGCAATCCAGCCGGACGTAAAGCTAAGAAAGGCTCTTAAGACGTGGCCCACCTCGCCGGGTCTCGGGAGATGTAACACACGTGTTTCTCCTGGTATTTTCTGATAGCAGAGTGCACCGTGAGAGCTTGTTATTGTGAATGGTGAGTGAGACAACCCTATTAAAAAGCACTCATTAAAATAGCCAGCTGGCTTTATTGTTAAGGAGAAGGTCTGCTTCAATAGAACAGACGCCAGCTTATCGTGGTTGAGTGTGTAAGTGATCCTGCGGCGTCCCTTAAACACGGGAAAGGTTCCGTTAGGTTTAGTGGTTTGACGACGCGTTTGGCTCAGTTTGTAGTGACCCTACTTCCTATGCCAGCGGTCGCGGGTTCGGGTCCCGCTGGGTGCATTCATTTGTGTGATGAGCACGAATGTTTGTACTCTAGTTATGGGTGTTTATATTTATAATATGTATGTATTTAAAAATTATAAATGTGTATCGTATCAACTGTCTGGTATTCATAACATAAGCTTTGTAGCTTACCATGGAACTAGATGGTGTTGTGTGTTAATGTCTCAACATATTTATTTATTTATTTTTATTAGTGAGTAAAGCCTCATCACATTACCAACTGTTACAGTTGGTATGCGTATTTATACAATAAAGCGCTTTTTCGTCATGTCGGTGCATTTGGACCAAAGACTATCATTCCAAGATCAATATTGTTCATTGCGTATAGTAAAAATTAACCTAGGACCTTGATAAATTGATTGAGGCAAGTACGTACAAAATATAGCGTTACTACTTTTTACTGGAAGATCTTTTAATATAACTTTTAATATAACTTTATGAGTATACGCGGTGCACGCCAAAAAAGCTCCCAGTCGGCATAATTTTTCCGACATCTTCTACATAAAACCATAATGAATTATACATATAAATCTTCCACATGAATCACTCCATTTATTGGTGAAAACCGTATGAAAATCTGTTCTGTAGTTTTTGATTTTATCGCGATCAGACAGAAGGACAGAAGTGGCGGAGGACTTTATTGTATAATATCTCAATTTTTTTAACCGACTTCCAAAAAAAGGAGGAGGTTTTCAATTCGACCGTATATATTTCGACATTCTGTTACTCTATTTTGTGTAACATATATTTTATGGTACATAAATAAATAAATAAAAAAAAAATAAAAAAAATTTTTTTTTTTTTTATGTTTGTTCGGGCATTTTTTCGTCGTTTATGAACCGATTTTGATAATTCTTTTTTTGTTGGAAAGGAGATATGCCAAGAGTGGTACCATGATAAGGAAACCAGGATCTGATGATGGGATCCCAGAGAAATCGAGGGGAACTTTCGAAAATTGTAGCGGCGACTAGTGCGTTTGATAACATTTTCATTAGGTATTTTAAAGCACTACTATTTAATGAAAGTCTGGAGTCGATCTGATGATGCATCCGAAAGATAGTCGAGGGAACTCCTCAACGATTTACAGCAATTACCTGGTGTTTGGGCTTGATTAATTTGTATTGATGATACGTCTACACTAAAAATGGAAAAATAATAACTTTTAAAAAAAAATAAAAACCGACTTCCAGGCACTGAAAAGTAAAAAATAACTAAACGGGGGTTTTCGTTTAGAATAGATACTTAATCAGATTTTTTCGAAGTCGGTGCCAGCCAATACAAATCAAAGCACACCGACTTCGAAAAAATCTGATTAAGTATCTATTCTAAACGAAAACCCCCGTTTAGTTATTTTTTACTTTTCAGTGCCTGGAAGTCGGTTTTTATTTTTTTTTTATTGTAGAAATAACTCTTCTCTTAATCATATCATAAATTAATTTGATACCACATCAGAAAACTTTTTACGGATATTAATTTAATTTACCGAGATCAACATCCTTCCTATCATCTTCTGTGAGCTTTGGTGCTTAGATATATAGAGCTTAGCTTATAGAAAGTCCAAAATAGTACCCACGCTGGTACATAATAATTAAGATCATGCTAAGATAAATTAGTGCCTACGTTTAGACTTAAAGGCATTTGACGTTTTAATTAGCTTTAGCATAATTATAATATAACTATATAATAAACAGGATAATAATGTTGTTGGCATATTAATTAAAATGCTATGTAATTACTTATGTAATATGTTAAATTAGAAAATAAAAGCTCTAAGTAAGCACAGTTTAATTTTATCGGTAGCAGAAGTATTTTTAGGATTCCGTAGCCAAAGGGTAAAACGGGACACTATTACTAAAACTTTGCTGTCCGTCCGTCTATCTGTCACCAGGCTGTATCTCATGAACCGTGATAGTTAAATAGTTAAATTTTTTACAGATGATGTATTTCCGTTGTCGCTATAAAAACAAATACTAAAAAACAGAATAGAATAAATATTTAAGAGGTCCCCCATACAACAAACATGATTTTTTTGCTCGTTTTTGGTCGATATTGAACAAACGGTAGACGAACGACGACGAAGCAACAGGTAGACGCTTGAAATATTCACAGAATATTTAGTTATATATTCGCATTAAAAATAAATAATTAAATTAAAATAAAACAAATATTTAAGGGGGGCTCCCATACAACAGACAGGATTTTTTGCTGTTTTTATAAATAACGGAACCCTTCGTGCACGAGTCCGACTCGCACTAGGCCGGGTTTATTTAATTTCATAATTTGTAGTCGCTTTAATATCATATAACTAGAAATGTCCCATTCTATGTTCCTATTTTAAGAACAACTGAGTATGTAAGCTACGAGTTAAACCAAAAATATTAAAATCTACATATATGAAGAGACAAATAGGTTCTTTTTGCGAAATTGGAAGCGTCAGACTCAACAAGTACCTGTATATTGACTTAAATAAAAACGCGACTGCGAGTTTTGCTTTGTTTTTATCTTTCAATTCATTGTAGTGATTGAAAAATACATCACCAATTTCATTTTTTTTTTATAAAAGAATTATACTGGAATAAATGACTGATACGCGGACGTACACTTTGTTATACCTGAAATTAAAGAAGCTAATATCTTAAACAGTAACAGATTGATAGTGCATCACCCGTTCAAGGCTCGGGCGCCATTGCACTATCACTATAACGGCGACGTACGACATAACAAAAAGAAGATATTTAAGCTTGCTTTTATGAGATACCGAAGAGAGAAAATACATGAAAAATAAATAAAAATGTGTTAATTAATAACCCTATTTGACGAGTCTTCTGTAAGATCACTGTATAGTACCACGTATTATAAAAGATTCTATATGATTTTTTTATTCTTTTCTATATTACATAGATAAAACGTTAAGCGGAGTATAAAAAATATATATGTAAACATCGTATATCTGTTGCCCTATTGCTACACGAAAAAAAGATAAACCCCAAAACACATATGACTATAGTTATCAAATTGGCAAGGCATCGATCCTTTCAAATGTACCTACGTATAAGCTGTCGACTGAAGGCTGATGTTAATGCTAAAATGATGAAATTTAATATTGCGGCTTAGGATCCCACTAACCAGCTATTAATTAAATTTGATGCAAGCGCAAACGAGCCAACTGAGAATATAATATAGATTAGCGAGATGAAAGTTTACGTTAAAAGACTTTAAGATATAAAATCGGATGAACTGTGCAATTTCACGCCCGGCTCTATTATTAAGCGCTTGAGTTGGTAATGTAGGTTTTTTTGTGGCGCTCAGGGTGTAACAGAGATCTATATAGTATATATATTTGTAGTGGTAGCCCAGTGGTAACGCGCTCACTTGGAAAACCGAATGAAGCGGGTTCAAATCCCGGTTCTCGTACCTCTGTTATTTTCATGTGCGAATCATTTCTAACTTAAATACCACTTGCCTTACGGTGAAGGAAAAGATCGTGAGGAAACCTGCATGTGGTACCGGTGGTAGGACTCTGTCAAGCCTGAGGAGTCCGACTGGATGGGTACCACCCCCTTATCTATTTCTGCCGCCAAGCAACAATGATTGCATTGTTGTGTTCCGGTTTGAAGGATAAGGTAGCCAGTGCAATTACAGACAAGAGGCATATCATCTTAGTCCTCACAGTGACAACGCACCGGCGGTTCTGTATTTTTGTTACCTAAAACCTAAGTGCATGAACTGTAGGTGTTATGGGCGACAGGTACTGCTTTCCATCAGGTGGTCTGTCTGCTCGTTTGTCACTGAATCTCATAAAAAAAAAACCTGCATGTCTGAGAGAACCTAGCAAGTTTTCGAAAGACATGTGAAGTCCGCCAACCCGCACTTGGCCAGCGTGGTGGACTATGGCCTGATCCCCTTCGTACTGAGGGAGGCCCGGACCCAGCAGTGGGACCTTAAAAAAGGCTGAATATGATACGATACGAATAGTACCTAAAGGTAAATTTAAAAAAATGCTGTTATTATTATTATTTTAAATCTTGATAACTTCAGTATTTAACGTAGGTACTTTTCTTCCATGTCCAAACGATTTGTTCCACCCTGTAAACATGGATTTATGCACAGATACATTTTACAGCAATTATATAAATATTTGTAATTATTCAATTTATGTTGCTTTCAAATTATAGTATGTACTAGCGACTCACGCTAGCTTCGCTCGCGTTCGTCTCTAGGTACGTTTTCACGGTTAACTATGTTTATACATAAATAGTAGCTCGCTACTCCTAAGATATTCATTTAAATTATATTACGATTTACCCTCGCTTCATGATTTTGTTCACAATTTCATGGGTTTTCATTTTTTTCGCGGAACCCTGATTCCTTTTTTAAAATAAAAGTGCCTAACTTACTCCTTATAACATAAGCTATCTGCCAGTGAAAGTCTCGTCAAAATCGGTCCAGTCGTTTTGGAGATTAGCCGGAACAAACAGACAAAAATTTTAAACATTGTGTTTTTCTCATAAGTACCGTATATAATTCCATATGCATTTACTATAGAGCTATTATTTTGACATTACAAACAGACACTTCAATTTTATTTATCTGTACCTATAGATAAAACTGGTCTATGTCTAACTTAATAATTTTGTAAAGTGTATGCTTTTTATCAATTTTCAAGCTTCATTAGAACATTAGAAATATATAAATATAATATATACCTAATATTCTTCAGTTCCAACAAAAAGTATGTATATCAACGTAAGGGAAATCATAAGGCGTTAGAATTAAATTCACTTGCAGTATATGCTTCGTTGGCTGAGGTAGTATTGTAATAAATTACATAAAATTCCCCGTCGAGGATAGAACGCGAGTAAAGTTCCCGACATTACAGTGCTCTGTTATTCCGTGCCACGTTCAGAAAATTGGGCCTCGCCTACTCTCGAACTATACCTAATATGAGCTAACGTATAGCACCGTAATCAACCGATCGCGTCAACAAAATCGAACTACTATATACAGTTTAAATGCTGGGCCATGTAATAAATAAAAGTTGCTGGCTCTAGAGCTTAACGAGAGCTATTGTCCTATTAGCTCGGAGCTCAGTATAGCGAATGATCAAAGTTCTCGATATTACTGAGGGAAAATAATTTCAAGCCACAGTCATAATATAAATGACTACAGATTAAGAAATAAAAAATATGTTATTTATAAAGGACATTAATTTTGTTTCGTACAAATAACAGGACCCTTTACGTTTATCGTGATTACCATGTTTAAAATAGTATTTATGTTAAACGAAGATGAGGTAATATTCTCGTAGTAATTATCAAAAGTGTACTATATCGTTGCATTAATTGGTCTCATTTCCGTGAATGCTATGTGACGTCTCTTCCTCATTATCTTCCATACTTACAATTCATACATAGAAATATTTTACAATGAAAATTTTCTATAAAGCATTCGGATCATCAAAAACAAAATTATAAAATAAAACCGCGACAAAATCTAAAATGATAGCTTTATTTTAAAATGTAAAAATATTCACGTAAATCTAGAAAGTGTTACCAATGAAATAGATATAATAAAAAATAAGCCCTTAAAACATCACTATGGGTTTAAAAGTTCCATTAAATATTTTTAAGATCCTAAAATGACATAATACTTAATCAAAAACAGCTTACATATATATAAATTTAATAGTAGGTAAATATAACAAAAACAAATTTTAAAGCTTAACGAGAAGCATTGTACAATTAACTCAAAGTACTGTATAGTGCGAGCGAGCAAAGTTCTCCGTAATACTGCGCTGAGTTATTCTACGACACGTTCATAGGATCTTTTGAAGCGTACCTAAATCCATGATGGAGCCCATCTCCAGTCAGAGTCGTCAACTAAATATATCAATTAACAATAAACATATTTAATGTATTGTATACATAATAATAGCAAGTACTATACAACCTAACTAGTGACTCATCCTCGCTCCGCTCAGGTTCAACCCTAGATACGTTATAACGGTTAGAATAGATTTTTCAGAGATGAGATATTTATCCGCAGTGAAATATATCCTATATGTTAACCAGGATAACCAGCTATTATCATACCAAAATTGCATAAAAATTTGCCCAGTGGTTTTCTCGTGATGCGTTCCCAGACAGACAGACATGAGACAGACAAAAACTATAGATTCGGCCTCTGTAACGATAATAATGACTATTTCCTTAAATCAACAATACTATTGTTGATCAACAATACTTTTGTTGATCGAAGGACGAAAACTATCTCAATAAGATTTTCCAAAAAATATTTAATGCACAGATTCGATTCGGAATTTTATTATATGTATAGATTTCCATTAATCTTACATAAGTACATACATACAACTCGGTCTATTATATTTTATGAATTACTTCTTTTCTTCTTTATCTATCTATATCAATAAAAATAAATGTTTGTATGTTTGTACTCTATGCGTTCCTTAACCATCAATCTGATTGTGATAAAACTCTGGTGGATTATTCTGTATACATACACCAGCGACGATTGCTGAGACAAAAAAAAAGTTTGAACGTTTGTCTTTTATGCCTATTATTTACTTTTGGTAATGCCCCTCATAACATAAGAAACGAATGTGCTACGCTATCGTTGCTTATCTTCATTACAATTATATGCAATCAATAATAATTTAAAAGATTGTTTAACCATACTTTATTATTATTAGTTCTTAATTTTGATTAATTAATATTTTCTTAACACATTTTTATCTGCTACTCTGATTGTTTCCTTAAAATGACATGAATACAGTAGGTAAGATGAGCGAATTAGATTATTAATAAACAAAGGCTATTTTCATTCTAATTGGTTATGTAAATCGTCCTACGCCGTATGTGTAAAAATAGATACAATTAGGTAGTAGATAATGTACATAAATAGCTATCTTAATAGAACAGTCACGTCGATGTAGACAATAGCTAATCCTGTAAATATTTGATATTAAGTAAATGATAAGTATATACATAATTAGATACATAAAAACCAATTACGGCCGTGAAACTTCTCAATTCGAGCTATAACAATAAAAAGCTTCTTGTTATCGATTCAGTTACTTTCTGCGATTAGCAAGTTAAGACTAAATCGCGATGTACTCTAGGCTCATAAGCCTACATTCAATATGGTTGGGAAGCAGGCCTGAGGTTAACTATATTTTCCGTTTTATTTGTAGGCTTAGTAAAAGCAATAAATGAACAAATGACCCTACCCCAATTCGCTCAAAATCACCAATCAACAATCTGTTGATATGCCATGACTGTCGAGGAAATGTCGGGAACCAAAAATCAAAATATTAGCAACAAACTCCGAAAAAATAGATTTATTAAAATAACACAGTGTTTCTTTTATAAAATTGTATTTTAATTTTACTATGTATGAAAATTATTTCTTTTTCATCTTTTAAGTATGTATTAATATTTGTATGATAATAACATAGTTCTACATAATATATTGTCAATTTTAAATAGACATACAACAATTTATTATTTAGTGATAAATTATATGTACTGTAAAGTGTAGATAGTATTAAATCCAGTGAGTTATCGCTGTAAGCGACCGCATAAGTGCCTAACCTAACCTAGAAGACTAATGGCAGTCACTCTTACCCGGGCCAATTTAAGCAAAGGTAATAATGTAGTATTATTTATTATATAACATTCTGTATCTAAATACAAGATCCATTTGTCAATGTACTTCTCAACATACAAATAAATTATATAGATATTGCACCTGACGACTCATTTGGTTCAGCTTGAAGTGACCCTACTTGCTGTGCCAGCGATTGCAGGTTCGAGTCCCGCTGAGGGCATTCATTTGTGTGATGATCACGAATGTTTGTACTCCAGTCATAGGTGTTTATATTTATAATATGTAGGTATTAAAAGTTATATATGTATAGTGTATAAACTATTTGGTATCCATAACACAAGCCTCTTAGTTTACCATGCAACTAGATGGTGCTGCGTTTAATGTTCCAACATATTTATTTATTTATTTACCTTTTATTATTATGGTTAATTAAAGTGTACCTATATATAATTTTAAATTTTCTCATACTAATTTCCTTAAGCGGTAGAGAGATAATTGTTATTAATTATAGTAAAATACACGGATAGGCGAACAGTAAAAGTTAAAGTACAATACTATTTATATTAAAAAATACATAAAACAAAAAGACATGGTACAATAGGCGCAGCGCCATAATCGCTAAGTCAGCGATCTTTTCTAGACAAGCTCTTTGGTATAGAACACAACACGACAAAAAAATCAAAGTAGAAAGATCTTAAATTACAAAAATAAAAAAGCCGACTGCGTAAAAAGCGAACTACAAAGATGAAAACAAGTTGACGAAGTAACATGGTATTACGCAGTCGGAGACATAAACACACGCAGCCATTATAAAACATGTATGAGACATAAAAAACAGTCGGATTTTTTATTTTTGTAAATATTTTTTTTATTGTTGTTTTTTAGCATTTCTCATTCCAATTACACTTAAATATATAAGTTGTATATGTTTTTGTAAGCCATTTATAAAACCCTTTATTTTGATACCCCACTTGATAGGTTTTGAGGAAAAAAAAGTTTTGAAGACATAATATGGCGCCAAAAATCGGACATTTCAATTTTTGTAATGTTGATATATATACCCGGTGACACAATTAAGACGAATCTAACGACACCTCTCAAGCTAAAATCTATAAAGCTGTTTAGGCTGTAGCCTAATATATTTCTCCTAGTATATTAATATACATACATATATACATACATACATACATACACTCGAAAAAACCTAACCTTCCTTCTACCGCAGTCGGTTAAAAAGAAGGTAAAAATTCTTTCATTCGTTTTTTCACTATATACATTTATATTAGTTCTAAGTTCTATGTCTTTATCATTATGTAATATTATTCTAACCGAAATAAATTAAACGCTTATCTATCTATCTATCTAATATGTTTAAACGAGCAATTCTTGTATATTTATATCTTTATTTATTTATACCAGCGATCTCGTAAACGGCTCCAACGATTTCGCTGAAATTTGGTACGTGGGGATTTTCGGGGGCAAAAAATCGATCTAGATTAGTCTTATGTCTGGGAAAACACGTGTTTTCGAATTTTCATGCGGTTTTCATTTTGCATTATTCCACGCAGAATATGGTCGATAATTTCTTACACTAGGATGTAAGTATCGTGGTCAAGCGGTCAAGATGTAAGTTAGACAACACATATGTCCGGGATCAAATCCCGGTCGGAATACAAAGTTTTTTTTGTATTTATTCAAGTTTTTAGTTTTTTTATCTAAAAAATACGATATAACAAAAAAGAACTCCGAGCGAAGTTTGGTCGCCCAGGTATTTAACTTAAAAAGAGCTGATATCGATATATAAAAAAATGGTTTTTTTTTAAAATCCATTTGTAGATAATACTAACCATACTGTACTGTTGTAATCAATGATGTTATACAGAACTTTGTATAACCTCATTGGTTGTAACTATTTATTAATTTAATTATTTGTATTATAAAACATAGGTACATCTTGTCTTACGAGTACTATTCAAAGTTTAAACAATACACTACTTTACTAAATATCACGTAATATACAAACAGACATTGCAAACTTATAGCAATTATATATCAAGGGAGTAACTACATATTCTTGGACGTGTGTACAAATTGAGTGGAGACGAAATGAAAGGTAAATCTGCTTTAAACCACGGCCGCAGTATAGAGCAGACCACGCGGCTCGATCCGTCACGCGTCGCGCGAACTTAATCCCTCATCAAATCCAGATTAATTAAACAGGATCCGACCGCGATCCCAGTCAAGCCATCTTGTATGTATACGTGTAATTTTAGACACAGTAATATTAAATTTATAATTTGATACAATATTGACATACACTTAACGTGTACTATTAACAGTGATATTAAAATACGACAATAAATTTATAACTGTTATACTAACTATACGTCTAAGTTGACACTGGCACTTGAAACATGCCATGGCAATGGCATAAAATTATACGTAGTATACTTCTATTAAATTATAATTTAAACTAAGAAACACACAACACATAACAAAAGTGAAGATGTTGTTTGTTTGAGAAAGGGGAAAACGTTGGTGCATTATTTGTCAAAAACAATGAACGAAATTCGAATATAACCGAGATTTTGATGAAAAAAGAAATAAGTAATTATATGTTAGTGTTTTAACAACGAGCACAACAAACCCAGAGTCGAAAGATTAACAAGCACTCAAGGCGGAATATGCGTAATACAATCAAAACTTTTGATGAATTTCCACAAAACTGTCTTTGTTTCCTCTTTAACTTTACTTTAGTAATAAAATCTGCACTTGACTTCTGTTTATCTGAAATTAAATGCTGTGATTAAATACACCATATCTCTGACGTACTGGCTCTACATATTTATAGAAGTAGGGAATGATCAATGAGACTCGAGAAACGAACATCTAGCTTTTAGTTATTACCAGTATGTACTGTACTAGTGTTGTCCGCGGCTTCGCCTTATTAATTTACGTATAATTTCTCCGCTCCTGAGAGTTGTAGCGGGAATTTAGATAATCTATAACTTTTCTCCAAGCTTTGATAGCCAAAAAAGATTTTTCAAAATATAGTTTGTCAACTCTTCAGCTTTACTTACGTCTCTGCAACAATACCTACCTACTAATAACTATTATAATATTTTTCCAAAACAAATCAATGTACAGAAATGGCTTAGATACAATTTTATTATACTTTCGCATTTATTATATTTAGTAAGGATTATGTGGAGTATGCACATATGTATGTGAAATTCAAACGACTGTATGGATATAAGTTGAAAGCTTTGCTCAGACATTTCTTTAATTGGACGTAGTTCGTGATTTATAGCGCAGCAGTGAGCGATGCAGATGTAGCGGTGACCGCAGCCTACGATGAATCACAAATCTTTCTCGCCGAGATGCCACGTACTGAAACCTAATTTTCATACGTCGCAAGGGTTCATCCCCGGATCAACATGAAGAATTTATTGAGTGTTTACGGAAGCGAGAGAGGAAATATTGCATGAAGATATTTTTATTATCGTTACAACTTCATAGCTTGAGAAAAGCATCAAGTAACATTGTTTCCAATTTGGGTTGATTATGTTTTACATCGGCACAATACAATGAGTTTTTTTTTTTGTATTATTATTTCTACTATTAGCAGCTTCACCCGTATGAGTATTTCTATTTAATTCACTATTATTAAGCATGATCCTCACTTTGCTGTGAAGGTACATAGAGCAAAAAGCTCTGGCGGGTTCTTTAAATTTACCAGATTAATTGGAATATAAAATTACAATATTATTCTACTTTTGAAATAAAATATTTTTAATTTATTTATGACTTAGATAAATATAATACTCTACCAAGACGGTAATGTTACGGTATATTAAGTATTTCACGTCACATATTTTCAAAATTTTCACCTCTCAGTACAGTATGAACACACGTACTTTTTATTTATTTTATCTATATGCAATATTAATATATAAATAAACTTATGTATATATACATATCTTTACCTGCGTATCTATCAAGGCTTTAGGAAGATTTGCCATAAAATTTTACGACAAGCATTAAAGACGCGTATTAAAGTGAATGGAACCGATCATAAAAAATCGTATCTGCAATTCATAACTGGTTATATTAAAGCACACATAAAATAACGATAGTAAAAGAAATTATATATAATATAAAAAAAATCTCTCCATGTGATATAAGAATTTATTGAAGATTTAAAAAGTGATATATGACTCATTGACTGCCATAATTTAAACATATAATAATACTGTAGAGGTCGAATATATGTAAATAAAAAAATGCTAAAAAGCAACTCAGGGGGATATAAAAATAGAAATAGAATAAATCCAGATTTTTTTGTTTCTCAGTCTGTTTGTCTGTTTGTACGGGCTAATCTCTGAAACTGTTTAACCGATTTAAATAAAATTTTGCATGGTAATACCTTATATTCCCGGTAAACATTTTAGATACTTTTCATCCGGATAAATTAAAGAGTTTCCGTGGCATAGTTAAAAAACTATAGTAAATTATACAGCTTAGTACGCAAAAAGTACTGATTGGATTTTAATAAAACTTTACAATAATACAGTTCATACATCAGAATAACAAATAGGCTACTTTTTATCCCTGAAAAATGTACGGTCCCCGTGGTATACATTTGTTTTTGTTTTATATATTTTTTTGTTTGTTTGATAGTTATTTATTAAATGTTGACTATATACGTTATACGACAAGTTCATTGTTGGATCACTCAAAAATTCAAGGTGTATCAAATCTATCTCCGAATCGATCGATCGTAATAAGTTCATTATTACGATCAATCGATTCTGAGATAGATTCGATTGTTACTTACTATACAATATATTAAAAGACTCAGTGTACACTATCCTAAAAAACAAACATTATTTACACATATTTTTTGAGAAATAAAAACAGAAACTTGTTTCATCAATAACTTATAATACTAACCTAAATGATAGCTGAACGGTAAAAATAGTTATCTTGTATATTCTCACCACGTCCATGGCCTTCATTCACGCGACTCTAACGGCGCAGATAATGGAGACTTACTGCGCTCTTTACTTCGTACGTAACGTAATAATTCTTCTTGAGTAGTTTTCACGAGATGTCCATATCGAGTGTTCCTTGGACAATATAAACTTACATAAGATCAGTAACAGTGTTAATTTATTTTATGTAAATATTTAATTATGAAAGAGGAACTTTGTAAAATAAAAATATTATGGTTCCGTTATTTTGTGTAAAGTAAGTAGTAGTAGAATATTAAGTAAGCAATAACGAGATATATTTTATAACATGATTTGATATTTCATCCTTGTTTAGTGGTAACACGCTCCCTTGGAAAACTAAGGGAAGCGAGTTCGAAACTCTGGTCTCACATCTCCGATATTTTCATGTGCAAATCATTTTCAACATGATTACCACTTACCTTAAGGTCAAGTAAAACATCGTGAGGAAACCTGGTTATCATTTAACACCCTCGAATTGCCCGAGCCCAGCAGTAGGACGTCAAAAATGGCTGAATGAGAAAGAGAATAGAGGAGTACATCGTAGATCTTGTCTGTGCCTTCGAGCTAAGATGAGTCAGAGGTCAAGAGTATGCCCATTATTAACAATTAAAAAAAAGTAGTAGTAATAAATCAATAATAAATCAAAAAATAATCTGTGTAAGATAACAAATTATTTATTTGCTATATAGAGCAATAAATCTCTTTTTAATAAAGCTTTAAAGAATAAGAAATTCAATTCAAATTAAGAGGTCAATTATAACTGATCCTACGCTTTTAATCTGTCATCTGAATAGTATTCACGTTCGAATAGAATAGTGAGTCTTGCAATTTTAACCCTTTGAAATTTTCTGATTATACCACTTTGCTTTCTTGGAGAAAGTTTATTTATCGCCAGAAGAGATATATTTTAATTGTTATAGAAGTAGCATTTTTTACGTTATCGTACGGAAATGTAAAAAGGATACGAAAGCAAAAGAGAAATTACAAATAACAAAAAAATTTAGAAATATCAAAACATATACTTTATCTTTAACTTATTAAATATTGTTTAAAATAACATAACGATTTTTTTATTCAATTAATTAAATAGATTTCTCTTTTAACTAAAGCAATTAATTTATTTGCAAATGTTCATAATAATAAAACTTCATTTACGCATTTAATTTTTTTAAACTATTATTTACAATAGAAACAATAAGTTTCAAAAGTAACAAATAACTTATGAAAGTGCTGAAATATACCATAACTTGTAGAACATGTAGTAAAATCCATTATACGAATGTTAAAGAAGCGTAGCAATACGTCACTGTCACCGGGAGCGGGCAGCGAAGTGATTTTAGAGGCGGAAGGCACGACGTGCCGCGACTGTCAATGCTATCACGTCCATTATATTAACAATTTTGTAAATTAGTGTACGTGTTTATCGTATATTACATGTAGGTACAGATTTTTAGAAAACATTTTATTTCATACATAATTGTACAGCGAAAAACAAAGTTTAGTGGGTGAACTTGAAGACCTTCAGATCTCACATCGCTGAGAGTTCAACGTGCAAATAATTTTCAACGTGACTATCACTTATGTATAACATCGTGAGAAAACCTGTATATCTAAAATAACCTAATTAGTTTACGAAAGTAAAGTTAAATATTCCAATTTGTATTTTTCTGCGTGATAAACTATTGCCTCCGCGCATGGAGAGGAGGCCTATAAGGAGCATAGTAAGACGTAGAAAAGGCTGAATTATTATGTAAAATGGTTACGGGGAAACGGTTGTACATGAAAGAGGATATTGTGCGCTAGATAGCCACCAACGAAGTAGGTACCTATAACGGAAACTTTGGTGCTATGCTGAAATACAATCCTCAACCTCCAACACAGTACCTCCACAATGTTAACCTTGAAAAGTTTCCTGTGCGTCTACGATCAATATCCAACCAATTTTTTCAGACAATTTCAAGAACAATGAAAAGCAGTGCTGTAGTATATAATTTAATAGCGAAAAAGTAAAATAGATCCTTTTAAAAAAATAATGTAAACCCACTTTAAAGTCATATTAGAAACAAAAGTTTGTTATTTTTCATTAACATATGTATTATATTCACAATTGCCTGTAGTAGGCATACCTGCCTAACATACAACCAAATTGATTAGTTCCTTCTTATATCGATCAATTAATTTCGTGCAGATGACAAACAAATCTAATCTTAATGCATTTATTTTTTGTTCTAAAGTTTGTCTTAACGCTTACTTCAGGCCAAGAAAACGCCTCTAAAGTCTATATAAATATTCACTCGATACGAGAATTAAATTTGCAGCTTTTTATATTGTAAACCTTGATTTGATGAAGCTTGTACCACTGTGCCACGCCGTTGTGTCTCTTGTAGATTAATTTAATTATTGTTAGTTGATGTAAGCTACCTTATAGCTTCATAGTTCATACTTGATCGGAAAATTGTAACAAAAATCTTCGAATTATAATATTGACACAACTTTCTCCTTGCATGCGAATTTAACACGCATTTGAACAATTTTTGCAACATATTACTATAGTGATACTCGTATATTGCACGACGACATTCTCAATTGAATAGGTTTATTCACGTTTCTGTATTGAAGCTATGTCTGAAAATAGCTAGTATTATTGCGGCTGGCTAAGCTTATACGTTCAATGTTCAATATATATGCATATACCATTATCTTTGTATTTATAGCTTCAAATACAATGAAGTGAGCAACAATATTGGACATTTGAACGTTGTCTTAGTATTGCCTATTATTACATATTTACGATTTACATTTTATTAAAGCGATTATAAACTATCTAAAGTTATATTAATAATAATATAATTAATAGTTGTTATCGTTATTCCATTTTACTAAAATTCCAAATAGTTAATAGCAAATAGTACTTTTATTTGGTACCAGGGACCACACTCGCTTCGCTCGAGTGCGTCCCTAAGTGCCTAGCAGTCGATAATAAAGCAGCTCAACGACCAGTTTTTTTTTCTAAAGTTATATATTAATATATTTTAAAATTTTTATAACCCTTGGTGGTAAAGTAGCTTCTTATTAGCAAAAGAATTTTCAGAATCTGATCAGTAGTTTCAGAGATTACCTTAACTACGAATGAGGGAAGTGAGGGCGCTACTAGCCATTTACACGACTCGTGGGCTTAAACAAAATTTTACATTTTCCCATGAAAGTAACAAATTTTACCGCACTGAATTGTTAATTTTTGTATTAAGGACAACTCAGCCGAACCCGGTATTGATTATATTCTGCCGTAGGAATGATAGATTTTTCTGATGTAAAAGGTATCCTATTATTATATTATCAACACATAAAATTTAGTAGAAATACGTTTAATACTTTTTGCGTACAAAGCGAACAGACAGCCAGGCAAACAGATAAAAATTTCTACAAATTGTTTTAAGGTCTATATAGACCTGTACACAAAACATAGCTGCTATTGTCATAAAAAACATTTCATGTACAGATTTTGTTTTATTACTATTTTATTATGTGTATAGAATATAGACAACGCGGAAAGATGAAAGTTAATAGTTAATTTGAATCGAACACATAATATCAGTACAGTAGTTTTTACAAATGCTAAAAGCATTTGTAAAAACTACTGTAAACTCACTACTAAGCACTGAAGGTTAGGTTAGAGTTTTTTTTATTTAGAATAATATACAGGGTGGATTTTTGAGACGGGACAGTAAGGGCAGGTACCTTAACTGTTATAGTTACAGGAAAACGTTCCTAGGAGACCGTCCATAACTTTTTGAGATATTCTGAACTGCATTCACAGATTTTGAAAAAAATGTACAGTCATCGATAAAAATGCTAAAATACCAAAAAAAAAAATTATTTCAATCGATCCTATTTCATGTATGGATCAAAATATTCTATGGGACCATTTAAGGTAGGAGTACTAAAAATGACAGAAATTGCCAAAAACTTTTTTCATATAATTTGTACGGAAAAACGATTAATCAACTCGAAATATTCTTTGTTGCCAAACGGTCCTATTTCCTACTGTGATCAAAAGACTCTTTGAGGCCAACTGAAGTTTGAGTACAGAAACTACGGTAAGTCACATGAAATAGGATCGATTGACATAAAAAAATTTTTTTGGTATTTTAGTATTTTTTTCGCTAACTGTAAGTTTTTTTTCCAAAATCTGTGTATGCAGTTCATAATATCTCAAAAAGTTATGGACGGTCTCCTAGGAATGTTTTCCTATAACTATAACAGTTAAGGTACCTGCCCTTACTGTCCCGTCTCAAAAATCCACCTTTCTATAAAAACACTGTCACCTCAATATAAAACTCTATGCCTGGCGGCAACCCAGTGTGAAGCTAAAAGGTAAACAAAATTAAATAAACTATATTTTTGTTTTTTTTTATGGATTTATTTTGATTTTGTTTTTTGAAGTTTCAAATGCTTTACAGTAATGTATGTCTCTCCCGTGACCAAAAACCATAAATCAAAATAAATCTGCGAAAAAATCCGAAAAGGTAGTTTTATTTAAAATGTCAAATATTCGCGTAAATCTGAGAAAGGTAATTATGTAAACAAAATTAATTAGATAAATTATGCGTACAATTTTGCGTCTGTTTTAGAAGTAATTAAAATCACTTGAAATTTTAAATATTTAAATAATTTTCTAAGCACAGTAAAAGTAAAATATATAATTGTATCGCACATACGAGTCTTTAACGTAGTTGAGATTTGGAATAGAAGGGAACTAAACTGCAGTGTAACAATAAAAGATCTGCATATTATGTAAATAGTCTCTAAGATAGAGGTATACAAAGTACGAGCCTCAGCTTTACAACACTTTATTTTAATTTAAAGAAGTATATAAATTTTAAAAGTTAATAAGTGATCATTTACAATTTTTTTCCTTGGCAGGTCGACTTTAAATTGATGGATAGGAACATTTTTTAGGAAAATAAAATACTGCGGTAAAGTTTCAATAAATGATTTCAATTTTTCGAAGAATGTACTAGTTATATTTTTTAATTATTCATTTTTTGGGAAATAAAAAACATTTTCGATAACGCAAAGAAAAAATATTTTCCCACCCTCCGAATTTTGCCGCCCCTAAAAATTAGCTGCCCTGGGCTCTAGCCTGGAGTAACACATTGGCTGTTAGGCGTCTAGCACACACTGAAGCGAAAGTAAACAGGTAGTCGCTAGTAATTCCTATATGTTTGTTTTATCTTTTGCTAACGACCTACACACACATGCAAACTCTTACAAATGTAGTAGTAGTTAGATTTTTCGAATGTTATATACTTAGTTTTACCTCATACTCGTAAATTAACTTTAACAAATTATGATTTAGAAACTTAGTCTAAAGTCTTGAATTCCTAAAAAAATATATATTAATAGCCTCTAATCAACCATACTTGCATTATGTTTGTGTCGAGTTAATTAAGTTGCTTGTCTCCAACAACACAGTCCCCGTGGCTTTTTACTTTAAACTCTTAAACGTACACAACCAAGCCCCTGCATTATATACTCTTAAAGGGTTCTTTAAAATCAAACTTAATTTATAGAGAGTCACTTCTATATTTTAAAACCCCCTCGTAAGTTCTTTCTCTATGAACACCTACCTATTGTTAAGAAGAATGAAGACTTATAATTATATTCAATTCGGATAGCGTTAAATAAAATATAACTTTTCTTTAAGTATATTATTTTTATTAACAATAAAGAAAATTACAAATATACTTAATTATATATACAAAATAAATGTACACTTAGTTATTACTGTACAAGTCATGTCCGCGTGGAATAGTGGCAAAAATGCTAGCCGCATTCCCCCATTGAATGGCTATGCCGATTCTTTGGGCGAAAAATGCACCAGCTCTCCTGTCACCAGTAGAGGCGATAAGATGAGGTGTTATGTCTTTTAAGAAGTGCTTAGCACTTTCACTCCACGGGCCTAGGGTTTCTACAGCAAATGAAATAAAAACATAATTTTGACTAAGGGAGGCGTATTTACGTAACTTAAGAAGTTCAGCCATCTTTCTTTAAATTCTTTAAGTTAATAAAATGTAAATGTTGAAATCATTTATTGCATACACTAAATTAAAACGAAAATCTATTAGATTACAGTAGATAAGAGCGTAACTGTCATGGTAATGCCTCAGATAGAGTGGTGATTTCAACTTCAAGTGCTCCGAGACCATGGTAACGTAATTAATCATTCAGCTAACATCAATTAAGTATAAGTAACCTCTACGCTAATGAGTTTGAGTTTTCAATTCACATCAGATTCACTTAAATACACATACTAGATGTTAAATTAATGCCTATCTTTTATACTGTTGCCTAATGGCTTGCCCCGACTTCACCTGGTTGCTTTATTTTAATTTGGTATCTGAAATGAGTGATTCCCATGCACCAATTCTTTTCAGATTAAGGTTGAATTCAAAAATTTCATTCTTAGCCGTTACCTAATACCTACTATATCTTTATAAGAATAGGCTGTATTTAACTATTTTAGGTCCACCAATTTTGTATGTATAAATTATAGTATACATGCACACCTGTATACAAAACAATGTGTTGTATCGCATTATCAATTTTCTCTCAAGTTAATATTTTTCTTATATCTTTTACGATAATACTATGCAATTAAAATAAAAAGATCCCTTTTAAATAAAAAAAAAACTAATTTATTTTTTAGCTATGCAATAGATTCAAAACGTATTAACTTTCATATGTGTATACATACTTATCCTTTTTCAAGATGTTTTCAAGATGTTTTTGATGATTAAAATATGTAATTTGTATTTAAAACAAGGTTCTTTATTAATGTCTACACCGCCGAGCCGCCACAAGAGCCTCTCGCCTCTCCATAATTACCCTGTCTCATAGCTTAGAATACTCAAAAAGAAAATATGATTTTTAATTTTATGCATGATTCTACATTTCAAAATACTAGAATCACAAAAAGTATTTTTCATTTAAGCATGTTATGTAAACTAGTCGAGAGAAGTGAATTTCACATTCAATTAGTCTCTTTTGCAGAAATTATTTTTCAAATTTTAATGAAAAAAGAAAAAATACTTTTTGACATTCCATTTCGACAAAAGAATCAATATTCTTGTATTATCTACATACATATTTAAAATTTAATTAAGTAAAGATGTGTGAAACTGAATACCTAAAGTAAATTAAAGTAAAAAAAAATGAATCAATAGAGAACGCGTCGAAATAATTTTAGGTAATCGTATTTTACCGAGCGTAATTCGATAGGATTACTTTCGGTAAGTTGCGTAACTAATGAAGTAACTTGTGACACGGGTCGGCGTGGGATCGACGTAATCAAATTAATGAGAAAACTTCACTTCAATTTAGGGTTTCCTGCCCAATCTTTAGGTTATTTGCCAGCGGTCAAGCGACTAAATTGCCAAGTTGATTGTACTTAGATTGTTTTCTTATGTTGAGATTTGCAGACTCTTGCACAGATTATTTCATTAATCTGTTGATTTTTTGGCTATTTTAATATTTTGATTTATTTAAAGTTCTCTCTATATGCCTTTAGGATTTATTTTATTATAGTAGATATTTATTATTCCTGTTTCAAGAATGTATTAGTTTTCTACAAAGAAAATTGAGCTCAACCAGTATGCATATTTCCACATCTATTACATCACATTTCAATCTTGTTAGGGAAGCTATAATATTAGAAAAGTCTTTTCTTGGTGCGTTTCCAGGCACTCTAGACAAGGCATATCTTATAAATTGCATACTCTTTAGCGCTATCTAAGTCAGAAGAAGTTCTTTATATCATATACATACAATATTAATTTTTTTTGTAAAATCACAAAAGATTTACAAAACATATTATGTATAGTAAATTTACAAATCTGTTAATGGTATTGCAGAATTACAATAGTATCCTATAGTAATCTAGTAATATACATTATACATAACAAAATCTAATATATTCAAATGAGCAGTTCTTGTATGTTTATATCTTTATTTATTTATACCAGCGATCTCAGAAACGGCTCTAACGATTTCGCTGAAATTTGGTATGTGGGGGTTTTCGGGGTCGAAAAATCGATCTAGATTAGTCTCATGTCTGGGAAAACGCGTGCTTTCGAGTATTCGTGCGGTTTTATTTTTCCATTATTCTACACAGAATATGGTCGATAATTTCTTACACTCGGGTATAAGCATCGTGGTCAAGCGGTCAAGGCACAAGTTAGACAACACATATGCCCGGGATCAAGTCCCAGTCGGAATACAAAGTTTTTACTTAAAAATACGATATAACAATCAACAACAACAAGCTCGATCGCCCAGGTACTTACTATAATCAGTGGTAATTTTACCATACCTTTGTTTAATTAAAGTACAATAAACAATTTTTAAAAAAGTATCGAAAAACTTGTTATTCGATTTACTACAACGGTTAGTAAAATCTCTATAAATTATTATGATTGAACTTACAATAATATACTTAGTTGAAAAATTACAAATGAGATTATTTTTTCCTTTTTTTGTAAAAAAACAACAGTATATTGCAATAGTATAATGTCTGTGTAATACTCAAATACACAATATAATATTACAACAGGGAATGTTGAATTTCAATGGAAAACATATTGAGTTTACAACGCAAGTTTGTAATTTATTTTATTCTAATGCTTGGTAAAATCACAATAAATTATTGCAATTAAAATTACAATCATATAGTTAAATGTTACAAATGAGAATTTGTTTACAACATTTTTTGAAAAATAACAACGACTTATTACAATAGTAAGTATAATATAATAGTAATAGGTAGTATAGAACAGAGACGTGAGAAGTATTTCTATTTATTTAATATTGCTCGCAAGATGGTACTACTCAGATAAGAAATAAATGCGTTGTTATCCGTCATATGGCATTGTACACGTACCTTTAGACGCCATTACTACATCACGCTGGCTAGATCCCATCACGTACGATGACACCGGCAAGAATCGCGAGTTACGACAAGACCTTACTTCATAGAATCATTTCGAGATCCACACACCAGGAGTGATCGTGCCGGCCGCGAGGATGAGACGTGGCGCGGCGCGGCGCGGCGCCCTGAGCGTGAGGCGGGTGCGGTTTCAGCCGACAGCCCTTGATGAACGTTCATTCTCCGCCCCGGCGCGGCGTGAAGCGTGGGGTGTCGTCGCTGTCTGAACGGCTAGCTTTCTGAAACCCTTTATAAAATTCTCCATATATTATGATCATGTGATGTTCACTTCGTTTTTTACCATTTTTATTATCCTTAAATAGTTATAATTATAGAGAATGTAATGAAATCTAAAAGTAATACACTTCCACATGTTTTGTAAAATTACAATTAGTTGCGTTATACTAAACAAATATAGCAAACATTGTTTTGTAAAATTACCAGATCCGATATGGTTTTACAAAATTGTTTAGAGTATAAACTTCCAACGCTTTTTTTGTAAAATTACAATAGAAATTTAACAGTGTAGAATACATATAATAACTACTATATAAATATTATTCACATTTAAGAACTACAATTACACACGACAGCTGTTATGGAATTTTACACCACTATAACTTTTATTTTATGTAAGGACTATAAAATTCTGGATTCTTCTTTTGACCCCAATGCTAAGAAGGAATACAGCTTAAACTGTGCTAAGAGAATAATCCAATTGGCAAGTTTCTCGAGGGTGATGAACATTGCAATGACAGTTTTGTAAATGAAATATAAAATTGCGACTTTCGTTCTGGTTCGCTACAAGCAAGCAATTACATCATATTTTAGTTTGCATATAATACCTAAAGTAAAATAATTTAATTATTATACTTATTTATATTAATCAACTAGCGGCTCACCCTCGCTTCGCTCGGGTTCGCCTCTAGACAAACAAAAACAAATCTATCCCACGGTAGCCGTACATCTTTCCGGGATAAAAAGCAGCCTTTTGTTTATTCTAATGTATGAACTATATTACTGTAAAGTTTCATTAATACCCAATCAGTACCTAGGTCTTGTGAATTAAGCTGTATAAGTTACTACAGTTTTTTAACTATCCCACGGGAACTCTTTAACTTGCATGCAAAATCATTTAAATCGCTTTAACAGATTCGTAGATTAGCCCGTACAAACAGACAAACAGACAGAGTAACAAAAAATTTGAAAAAAATCTGGATTTGTTCTATTGCCCTTCTTACACCACCAACCTTGGTTTTTAGCATTTTATTTCTATGTACAGACATTCGACCTCTATAGTTTGGTGTGCCCTTTTGAACGAAAGTCATAGTTAGGTACGCTCATTTTCTGCATATCTCAAATTCAAAGCGGAATACGACAGTGAAACTCATATGAATCGCTTTTCTACATCAAGCCCTTATTGACACATAAGTTTCGATATAGGTTGCCATTACGGAGCTGGTTCGCTGTACTTATCCGGCTAAACCCTTTCATCTAAATCGGTCCAGTAGTTTCGGAGGTTATTCGGTACAAACAAATAAACAAACAAAAAAGTCTTTCCTTTTTATAATATTAAAGCGGCTCACCCTCGCTACGCTCGGGTCCACCTCTAATCAAACAAAAACAGATTTATCCCACGCACCTTACCCGCCCAACGCACAGTACCCGCACTATGTACTTTTAATGCCCTACGCACTTTACCCAAACTACGCACGTTACCCGCCCTACGCACTATGACCGCTCTACGCCCTTTCACCTCGCTACACACTTTGACTCCCCCACGCACTTGACCCCTACGTCCTTTAACCTCGCTAAACACTTTGACTGCCCCACGCACTTGACCCCCCCCCCCCCTCCCTCCTCCCTTACGCACTTTAACCGCCCTACCCACGTAGCCCGCACTAAGCACTAAACCGCCCTACACGCATTACCCGCCCTATGCTTTTTACCCACTCTACGCACTTTTATGGCCTTACGCACTTTTCCCGCCCTATGCACTTTACTCGCCCTACGCACATTACCCGCAATACACACATTACCTGCCCTACGCACATTACCTGCTGCAGGCACAATACCCGCACTACGCACATACCCAGGAGTATATATAATCTCACCAGCTCACCCTCTCTTCGCTCGGGTTGCCTCTAAACGAAAACAAATCTATCCCACGGGAACCGTTCATTTTTCCGGAATAAAAAGACACTTATTTGTTATTCTGATGTATAAAAACTATATTATTGTAGAGTTTTATTAAAATCCAATCAGTAATTTTTGTGTACTAAGCTGTATAAGTTACTATAGCTTTTTAACTATCTCACGGGAACCCTTTAGTTTTCCGGGATGAAAAGTATCAAAAATGATGACCGGAGATATAAGGTACCACCATATGAAATTTCATTTAAATTGGTTCAATAATTTCGGAGATTAGCCCGTACAAACAGACAAACAGACAGAGCAACAAAAAATTTTAAAAAAATCTGGATTTGTACTATTGCCCTTTTTACAACCTTTGACTCGGTTTTTAGCATTTTTTTCTATGTACAGACATTCAACCTCTACTATTTTATTATAGTATAAATAGATTATTTATTTTAAAAAGGGTTGTTATTATTTAAAAAAATCTAAAAAAAATATAATATGCTTTCAAAAGTTACCTAAAACCTCGCTTTAGTTTTAAGTTTCTAGCTTTGAAGGTTTTCGAGATATATGTACGTTTTTGAACGAAAGTCATAGTTACGCTCATTTTCTTTATATTTCAAGGTCAAAGCGGAGCACGACAATTAAACTCTTATGAATCGCTTTTCTACATCAAGCCCTTATTCACACATAAGTTTCGATATAGGTTGCCATTAAGGAGCCAGTTCGCTATACTTATCCCGCTAAACCCTCTCATCTAAATCGGTCCAGTAGTTTCAGAGCTTATTCGGTACAAACAAATAAACAAACAAAAAAGTCTTTCCGTTTTATAATATAGCGGCTCACGCTCGCTTCGCTCGGGTTCACCTTTAGTCAAACAAAAACAAATCTATCCCACGGGAACCGTACATTTTTCCGGGATAAAAAGTAGCCTATTTGTTATTCTGATGTATGAACTATATTATTTTAAAGTTTTATTAAAATCCAATCGTTAGTTTTTGTGTACTACGCTGTATAAGTTACTACAGTTTTTTAACTATCCCACGGGAACTCTTTTATTTTCCGGGATAAAAAGTATCCTAAATGTTAACCGGGGATATAAGGTACCATCATGCAAAATTTCATTTAAATCGGTCCAGCAGCTTCGGAGATTAGCCCGTACAAACAGACAAACAGACAAACAGACAAACAGACAAACAGACAAACAGACAGAGAAACAAAAAAATTGAAAAAAATCAGGATTTGTTCTATTGCTCTTCTTACACCCCCCTGACTCGGTTTTAAGCATTTTTTTTCTATGTACAGACGTTCGACCTCTACAGTTTTATTATAGTATAGAAAAGTATTTATGTATATAATATATTTTATATTCTAATATATTACACTAGCGATTTAACTTCGCTTCGCTCGAGTATGATCCTAGGTATATTTTCAATGGTTTTAAAAAGTTCGGATAGACGACTCGATAGAACCAGTTATTGTGTTTTCTCGTAGGAACGAATTTTTTTCCTGTAGTGAAAGGTATTCTAAATAGTCCAGTCAATTAAGCAAAAATAAGGGGTCAACCTCGGAATGAGAGATAATAAGCTGTAAACTCGTATACAGCTTCAATTTGGTGTTATGACAGTTGTCTTAAAAGTCGCATAAAGTCCTGTGTCTGCGCCGTAAGTTATTCAAAGTAAAATATCACAAAAATCAGTTTTTCGCGATTATCTCGGTTCCTATAGCTACAATGATATTAATATTTAGTATAAAAATTGTAGAACATAAAATTTGCGACAAATTTTATCCAAAAAACTTTTTCAAACGCCCAACCGTTTTTGAGACAGAAAGCAGAAAGCCCGCAGCGCTCAACAATACTTACTGTTACGTTTAGGACACAATTTAGGACCCCAGGAATGGAGTTGGGAGCTGCAAAATGAACTCCTGGACCCATTAACAACAATATTATGAGTATCACCAGCTCCTGAGGAATTACGTAATACACTACTTTGTAATTGTAAGACTAAGTGTGGATACTCAAAGTGCATTTGACCCGGAAATTCTGGAAGGCCTGCAAACAACTATTCAGGACAATGAAGACGATGACAATGAAACAGACATTTTCACATGCCCGGAAGATGACGACGATGTAAAAGAAGAAGCAAAGGTCTCTCACTCTAAGATTAAAAGGTCTCTACCGTGACCATGATTGCTATAAAACATTCGAAACGTTGTAAACCAAAAATCAAAATAAATCCGCGAAAAAATCCAAAAAGATAGTTTTATTTAAAAAGAAGAAGAAAATTAATACTTTTGCTCCGTTAATAATTAAATATTTATATATATTCACTTCAGTTCAATTCAAATTGTAAAAAATATATAGCTACTGAATAAAGGTAAAATTATAATAAGTTTACCCGTTTTATTTTTACTTAAAATCTTTTTTAATACATTAATATAAAATTAGGATATACAATAAGTATTTCATCTAATGAGTTTTTAAATTACACAAAATATGTAAGTATAATTAAATGAATATATTTAGATATATGCAAAATGTATGTATGTATCAAATACAATGTATTAACTAATAAATAATACAAATTATTTATTGTTAATGATATTTCAATGATTTAATAACTTTATACAAGGTATTATTCACTGAGATTCACACACACACATACAAACAGCATACAGACAAAGAAACAAACATTTTAACAACTAATGTTTCGGGGTCTATATTCTATAAGTTTCAATCATTGTTTTTAAAAATATTTCATAGAAAATATTATATTCATAGAAAAGTAACCACTTATATAGGTCTTTACAAATTACAATTTGGTGGTTTTGGTGTAATTAATAACTAGCTATCACGCATTATCCCACAAAGAAATGAAGGATGGCGTTATCTCTATCCTAATATAATATAAACCGTCTTCTTCAAAATGGTCGTATGACAGTGCCAGCCAGTCAGCCAGCCAGCCGATACAAATCAAAGCACACTTCAAAAATATCTAGTTAGGGATCTATAGTAAATGAAAACTACCAATTAGGTAGTTATTTTTTACTTTTTAGTGTTTTTTTTTTGGACTCGGTTTTTATTTTAATAAGTGTGCACTTTGACCTTTGACTTTTACATGGACTAAGGGTTTCTGCAGCAAATTGTATAAAAGCATAATTTTACTAAGGTAGGACAGGGCATATTTACGCATATAAGTGTTGTGTACTAATAATAAAATATACCTACGCTTCATACATTTACAGCGTGTTAACCAATCTTATGGCATCAAATCAAAGATAAATTATATACAAACTAGGCTTGACGGCTACACGAAATTACATTTCATATCAAAGGCAGACGCGAAAAGTTATATTCACGTTATCAAAATTTATTAACGCATCAGTTAAATGTTTTAGAGTTATGTATTTATTTTCCTAGTATATTTACTTGTACGAACATTACTTGTTTAATGGAACTTACTGCAAAGTTAAAACAATATATTTTAAATGTGTATAATTTCTTTCACATTTCACATCAGCTATGTGTTCTTTGACTCGGGTTCTAATGGATCGCTTTGTTCGTCCGATGTAAGAGAGCCTACAATCACAATCAAGCTTGTAAACTCCTCCATCTCGTAGAGGGATGTGGCACTTGACAGGTGGTAAGAATTGACTAATTTTCTTTGGCTGCTTGAAGTAAGTTTTAATAGAAGCTCGCTTTAGGATGTAGCCAATTTGTCAGTGACTCCTCTCATGTAAGGTAGGACTGCAGGGACGCGCTCGACTGTGGCTGGTTTCACTCGGTCCCTGTGACGTAGGCGCGGCACTTGCAGCTTGTTGTCTCGCAGAACTTGCTTGACACATCAGGGCTCCCGAGAGGCTAGGGGCCCTGGGCCCTGAGCCTGGAGTATAAGTTTGTGGAATGGGGGGGGTAAAAGTACGAATTTATTTTTCCTTTTCAATATATTCACCTGCTACCTTATACATTTTTCCGATCTTTCAATTAACTTACGTATACCTTCGAAAGAAAATGTTTTGTCTTTGTCTGAAAAATATTCGCTTCTTTGTCGCTTGAAAATTTCTTAGTTACTTAATTTCGTCGTGATGTAGATGTCCATCATCTACATCATGACAGATACAGAATGTACCTTGCCTTGCTGATAAGATAACGCAATATCCTTGCCAATATCTTATATACCTAGATAAAATACCTTTATCACTCTTGACTCTAATTCAATTCTCTTGAGCCAATTGCTCTTAACTCTAGCTTAACTAGTACTTAACTATTTTATGCTAAAATCATTCAATCAATCAAAAAATCTTAAGCCTCGTTTCTTCGTAAGAAAATAACAAACCAAAAAAGTATTTTGTCATTTATTATAAGTATAAAGATTATAACTCCGTCCAGTCAACTTACCGGTGGGCTTACTGATATTGGCAGTCGCTAGATCAGTGGGCTAAAAAAACCAAATAATATGTACACGGAAATACCTCTACAGCTTTACCGTTTACAAAATGTCATTTAACCCCCTTGGGAGTATCTCCGCCCAAGTTAGGAACAAATGCGTTTGTTGATCAATTAAACAGTTGTGACAATCAGACAGGCGGGCAATTCGCTATAAAGGATCTTTATTTAAATAGACCTAATATTAAATTAAATTCACATAGTGACATTATTTACAGACTACAGTTCTCAAACATCATTGAGCAGAAAATGCCACCCTCGTATTTAAAGAGACAGTGAGGCGTTAAATTCAAAAATCAACTAACATTTTCTAGCCCAGTGAGTCATCCCTTAGTAGTCTTTCGAAGCAAGACATGTTTGCCTTCCGCCTAACAGATTTCCCTTCAGATACATTTATCGCGTTGATTCTACATTGTTTACACAGGAATCAGAACTTTGATGTTGTTTATTTTTTAGCTTAGTCTTAAAAGGCAAGATTTTTCACATTTTTGATTAGGTACTAAGAAACAAAAAATAAAAAAAAACAAAATGAAAGTACAATACAAATATAATATACTAATACAATTGGTATACAGTAGCACTAATATCAAGCTTACCTAAATATATGCAAATCTAGTGATTACAGTAGCAACTACAGGTATTGTGTCTAATCAACAACCAATTGATGAAACTGCTACACAATGCCGATCTTCCAAGCCTAATGAACAGAATGCAGCGGAGAATTTCGACCATATAATAGGTATTACCGAAGTTCTTTATATGCACCTAGTATAAAATATATTATTTTCAATAGACATAAATACTAAATTTTAAAGTAATAACTAATAATAAGATTCAAGATACTAAAAATTTAAGGTTCTAATCGGAAACTTAACCTACCTTCCTGCAAGTCTTTAAAAACTTAAACAAAAGTCAAATTAATCAGACTTATTTAGAGATACAACTTTGTAAATATGAAAATATAATCGAGTGCATTTTTATCGATAACCAACAAGTACCTACCTATTGAAATTACTAAAAAATATAATTTTATATACGCAGTAAATACAAAATATGAATAAACCTAAACTTATCTTTGTCATCAATATTTCAAATTAAGAATGCTATAAATTCATGGTATATAAAGGTTCTTACGAATGACGATTGATATGTCCCTCGCAATAAATAACTCTTGTAACTGAAACATACGAGATCATTTTCACCATCAGCCAGCGATATTTTCACGTAATGTGCTCCCGAGGACCGCTATTTTTAAGATTTATCATGATGGCAATGGAAAGGAAGACTTGAGAAAACCTTTTCATAAAAGCTTATACAGTTGTCGATGTTTGTTACACTTAACCTTATTTTACCACATTCGTAAATAGTTTCTGCGAAATAGGTTATGTTACCTCCAAGGATGAAGGTCAGCTTAATTTTACTTATGGAGCAGACCTTTTTTTTTTCATTTTACTAGGTACTCCAAAAACAATTAGTTTATTGTAAGGAATTATTAATGTATCATATCAACATGGTAAAGAAATAAATTTTTTATAAATCCAATGGATACGAAGTTGCAAGACCAATTACCTTAACAACTTTTCAGGAAGGTCTACGTGTATTAAGAAATAAATATACAATGTGTTTGGTAACCAAACAACATAAGTGATAACATTCTATACCTAATAACGAAAAACCTTATAGTGATTTTTATAAAAAAAAATCTTCATCATTCTCCTCTTCCTCCTCCTTTTATCTATCATAGAGCAAAATAATATCCACATATTAATTGTACGTTAAACCAATTAGTTATTATAAATTAGATACTGACCAAAATGAGTAGGTAAAAATATGCTGTGTATCAAATAAAATATGCTATAATCATATTTTAAATAAATGAATAAATAAATATGTTGGGATATTAACATACAGCACCATCTAGTTCCATGGTAAGCTACGAGGCCTGTGTTATGGATACTAGTTAGTCAATATACTACACATATATTACTTTAAATATATACATATTATAAATATAAACACACATGACTGGAGTACAGACATTGGTGCTCATCACACAAATGAATGCCCCCAGTGAGATTCGAATCCGTGACTTCTGGCACAGCAAGTACAAAGCACGTCAAGTATAATATACTTACATATATAAAAGCTTTGTATATTAAATGACTTTAATTTTACCCGAACTGAGTGATAAAGATAATAACTGAGTGATAAATGAATCTTAAAGATAACCATTTTCATAGAGATAACATCTCCATGGGTACACCACGATCATAACGGAACTATCGAAACTATAACAACTAAAATAGTTTTACATAAAAATAAATATAGAATTATACCTATTATAGGTCTTTACCCTTTACCAACTTAACTCAGGGCAAAAATACTTTTTTTGTTCAAATATATTTAAAAAGTAAAAGACAACATTTAAAATTTAATCAAAGTTCTTGTAACTTTACGTTAGAGCGTGTGAAAATAATCCGGAATAAACTTGCTTCTATTTCATTTTTTACGGTCACAAAGAAGTTTTTACAAGCAATGAGGAAAAGGTAGTATTTTGAAACTCAAAACTTTGCCAATATTATTCGAATGTCTGCAATAAAATGTATGTACCACGGTTCACGTCTATCTAATATAAAAATGAAATTTAAATATGTTAGGATATTAACACACAGCACCATCTAGTTCCATGGCTAGCTACGGCCTACGAGGCTTGTGTTATGGATACCAGATAAAATACTACACATATATAACTTTAAATACATACATATTATAAATCTATACACTCATGACTGAAGTACAAACATTCGTGCTCATCACGCCAATGAACGCCCTCAGCGGGACTCGAACCCGCGACCGCTGGCGCAGCAAGTAGGGTCACTACAAACTTAGCCAATCGGGACGTCAATTATAAAGAGCTCAAAAATAATTTCTTTATTTTCTCTTACAAAATAATCAATCAATAGATAGGCATGGCGAAAAAATTTGGTCAATTTTTTAAAACCCTTTCATGTTATAACATAATATTTAGAACGAATTAAGTACAAAATGGATTCTCTTCCATAAAAGTAATAATCCTATAACTTTAATAAAATATTCGGAAAGTCAGTCAGTTAAAATATAAATCTAATTAAATAAGCCCTATTATATTATACTAGCATTGCCCGCGGCTCCGCCCCCGTTCAGATGACCAAAAACCAAGTTCTTAGGTTTTACATATTAGTATACTCTTACATTGCAGTTTTTGTATTTTTTCTCAGAAATAAGATATTTTCCCGCTGTAAAAAGTATCCTATATGTTGACCCGGATAACCAGCTATCACCATACCAAATTTCATCAAAATCCCTCCAGTGATTTTTCTGTGATGCGGTAACAGACAGACAGACAAAAAAAGTCTAAAAACTATAGATTCGGCATCTGTATCGATAATAATGTTTATTTCAATAAGATTTTCCAAAAAATATTTAATGTACAGATTCGGCTTAGTTACAATTTTATTATATGTATAGATTTTTACAACAAATATTTTCTATAATCTTAGAAAATAAAAAAAAAATATGTAACCATGCCAATTTGGACACATATGCAGCGATACTCGTGCCAACTTTCAATGTACTTTAATAAGCGTTATCACACCTTCATAACACAGCTAAGCAGGTAGCTAAATATCGCTTTTGGAATGGAATATGGGCCTAGATGTAATTATAATATAGTTGTATGACAAAAAATCTTATTATTATTGTGTTTTAAATTATATCATTCGTAATATCACCTCTTTCACACGTCAAAACTACTAAGATTATTATTATAAGAATTTATGCAGATGTAAATAATTAAATCCCATTTGTCTTAGATACCTAAAAAGTCTTATAATGTGGTAAACTCAAAAATTTACCTCGTATAGGACCAAACCCGCGACCTTCGGCGTAGCATTCCGTGAAGATGGCCCTATCTGTCAAGTAATGTTCTCATTAACATAAAAAGTATCTTTAAATTAAATATGTTTTAAACTACGTTTGAATAACAATAATTTAAATTTCCGAGGATAACAATTTTGTAAGAACAAATAGAAACCCATCTACATAATCATACCATTGAAACTCTACCCGACGAAACCGCATCCTCGAAAACAGCGCGAATTTTTTGAAGTACGCGAGTAATTGTTACTGGAGAGCTTAAAAGCTTTACTTTCGAACCGTTTTAACATATCCGAAGCTCGGAGTTGTTGCGAACATATTATTATCTTCTTTTATATTTTTATCCCTGTAGCCAAGTAATTTAAAGCAGTAATAAAGATGTTTGTAGCTGAATGCTCCTGATTTATATGTTTTATTATAATAAAATTTCTGAATCTTGTTAATTTTTATTTTATTGGTGCGTAAATAATAATTAAGTAAAAACTGTTTATATATTTTCAACAATATTTCAATAGCTACATTTTTTGTCATAAATAATAATGGAACATTGATTTTTTATACAATTAATTCAATAACACATAATATTATATTATCCTTCCATGACACCTTGAAAGAAAAAAAGTAACAACGTAATAGTGGCCGTCTTTATAGTAGTTTCTGTGAAGTAACTGATATTACATGAGGTTTCGAAATTAACACTCGATACCAATTCAGTATTAAGGGCCTATGCACACGTTGTTTACGACGGTTTTTACGCGTAAACGGGGTGAACGAGCTATTTAAGCAGTGCGCAGCGCGTTTGTCACACGTTTGTATCGATACGAACGCAAACATGGAGGCAATCAGTTTTTTTTTTAAGTAAAACTTCTTTACGCACGCTTGACTTGGGGAGTAAACTGGTGAATGCGTTACGAAAAGTGTAATGCGTTACGAGAAATGTAACGTTACGGGCGAGGCGAACGTTTGTTGCCATTGTAACCGTATTATATTCTTTCCATAAATGATATTCTGTAAATATATGATTGTAATATGCCTAATATGCGTTATTTTTAGTATTTCATAAAGAGTACCGATAACCTACAGAAGTTTTACTTCTTGCGCATGTACACATTCATACACGCACTCTTTAATTTTTTTTATTTTTTAGCTCGTAATAAGCGCAGTGCACGTACGTTCTTGATACATAAACGCCGACGACGCGCGTTTATTTAACGTGGTATGCGTATAGCCCTAAGACCTCGTCAAAGCGAGGGGGTGTCCCTAGATTCTAAAAGTGCAAAAGTTATAATAATAATTTATATTCTGATATGAAATAGATTATAAATACTAAACACTTATTAGTACACTGTACACTGTACAAGATTATAAACTATACAAGAATTACTGTCATAAATTATTTAAAGATATGTATAAATGTCCTAAAGTCTAAGTAGTTTCTCTTTATGTAGATTAGACCAGCGGTTCCCAATTTTTTTTGGCCACGGAACCCTAATTCAACATATTTTTTTAACGGATACCCATTTTGATAATAACCAAACTGATTGTGTTGTAGTTAGAATAGTTTCTTATTTGACTTGAAAGAATAAATCATAAACAAAAATATTAATACTTATAATAATTAATAATATTTATTGTACCAAAAATATAACCTATTTTATATGACGAACGAATTTTACATATACATATATTTAAACTAGCAGAACCCGTGGCTTCAATTTTTTTTTAAATCGGTTTAGTTGTGCCCGAGATTAGCGCGTTCAAACAAACAAACAAACAAACGCTGTCTCTTTATCATATTAGTATAGATAGCACTAAAGTAAGACTTCTTATCTGCACTTCATGTCTGTAGGTATACAGAGCGGTGCGACCATTTGGGAACCACTGGATTAGACCACTATAGATTGAGATGCTATTATTTACATACATATATTTTAATTTAAAGAGATGAAGGAAAAAATAAATAAAATATAATATAATAAAAAAGACGAAATTTGTCGTCATGTAATACAGAGATTTTTAATTACTAACCATTTTTATTTTAAACATCTCAAATAGCTCTTAGAGTGAAATAAAAAAATTTAGTATGCTACAAGGTACAATCATTATGCAACTATAGTAGCAGTATAGAATAGTAGAAACCAAATTTAAATAATAAAAGATTGTGCTATTTACAAATTTTATTCTTTACGTTTTAACATTGGCATAACAAATATAAAGTAATTTCAAAGTATGTACGTAGTGTCATAACTTATATTTCTTCAGATGAGGGCTTACTTTTCACTTTTAACTTAATATCTATTACAACAGTCTTTTTAAACATGTCCATAAGGTCATTTCTGACATGAGATTTGATTTGTTGTAGTCTCCCTCCTCCAGCCCCACTTATTAGCCTCGCTAATCTTTCAGAAGGACATTCCACTGACACAAAACAAAGTATTTTATCTTGTTCTGCGATATCATCATAATATTCTAACTTTGTACACAAATTATATGGAATTTCTTGATGAAGAAAGTCCATAAATTTCGCTCGAACAGCTTCTTCTATTAACACTTCTGGAGCTTGATCTGACCATTCTGAAGGATCATAATGCAAATGGCGAATTTTGGCATTGTTGATGAGATATTCCTGGAAAATATTCAACTTACATCAATAATTTGATAATGTGACAGAAACGCGATGGAAAAAAAATTGTAACATGGGGTCTCATCACAAAGAAAAATTAGTTCAAATAAATGTCAATAGATGACGTTACATGTATCGATTTGTTATTTAAGTTGTGTTAAATAGACGAAAGATAAAAAAGTAGACACCAAAAAGTTTTCTCTTTTCGCTTCACTTAGGATATTGTTTTAAAAAATAATCTAAGTGAAAGAAAAAGAAATAATGCGCCTGTAAATCAAAGCGTAAATTCACTGATTATTAAAATATCAGCTGATGGGTTTGGTAGTGTATATTCACAGATCGCACTTTTACTTTTTATGAATTGTTTATTACGGTTAAAAATTGTATAAACCACAGTTTTTTTTTTTATTTAAATGCAGAATGAATTTTACAATATTTACCATTCGTTAGTTTGCACATATTTATAATATAAAAGAGTTTAACTAAAAAACTTTTCTTTTTTTTTTGAACTGATCTTAAAACAGAACTCTTAAAAAACGAACATATTCTGATAAAAGACACGAAAAAAAATAGTCGGTTTTAAGCACCATCCTACTAAATATATTTGATACCTTTATATCCGACACACCATCGCCATTGAGTGCTGATACCAGGAACACATCAGAGAAATGACTGTAACCTTTTTCTTGAGTCTTTTTGCTTTTTGTAGGACTAGGTATTGGACTTCCAGCTATCATTCCATTTGTAAGATTTCTAATTATTGCCAATAACTGCTTTTTAGATTTTAGCATATCTACCTAAAAACAACAAAAATAAATAATCATTATGTAAAACTACAACTATTTACTAATATTGATATGTTATTTTTTATCCATTGCTATGCTCATAAGGTAGGAAGTACTAATCCGATTTGATTTGAAAAAAATTTTTTGCATTAGATAGCCCATTAACTGAGGAAGGCTATAGGCTATATATAATCCCGGAAAATTGTACGGTTCCCGTGGGATAGATTTGTTTTTATCTAGGGACAGACCCAAAGCGAAGCGAGGGTGAGTCGCTAGTTTTAAATAAAGGCTGTGACTATTTGCCCGATCTACAGGTCCACAGGAAACTTTCCCATACCTGACCTATTGATTGATTAAATGTAATTCAAGCTTAAATGGATCTGCAATTTGAAAATTTCACATACTTTTCAGAATTTTTATATTTACCTATAAAAAAGTTCTAAAAATAAATTATGTGATATCTGTTACATAAATTGACAATAATTAAAATAAAAAAATGAATTATACTTTTTTGTAAAATGTTCTATATACATACATAACTGCATTTTGGATCAAAATTTTAATTGATTAATAAATTTACCTTATTAAGTATCAAAAAACTAGGTATGTCTTTGACAATTTCTAACATATTAACTACATCACGGTGAAGATCATCTCTTGTCCATTTATTTGACACATCATGTACAACTCCTATCACATCAGCACATCTTAAACTTTTTTGACACGCTCCCAACATTGACTCTGGCAACTTATACCTGATAATTGATAATCTTACAATGAAGTTTAGGTCATATTTTACACCTAGAGAAAATATATTAATAAAGTAAATATCTATACAAACATTATAAAGAGGAAAGATATGTTTGTTTGTTAGTTGGTTTCTTTGTACCGAATAGGCACCGAAACTACTGTACCGATTTAGATGAAACTTGGTAAGAAGATAGTTTGAGACGCTGGGAAGGACATAGGATAGTTTTTACCCCGGAAATCATCTATTTAGAGGCTAAAATGGGGATGAAAGTTTGTATAGGGAAGGAAACTAGAGACGAACCTGAGCGAAATGAGGATGAGTCGCTAGTATTTAATAATTTTGTTTGTCAATAATACTTACTTTTTCTGCTCTTTTTCTGTAACAATGCCTGGAGTATCTAAAAATATAATTTGAGTATTTTTCTCATATGCAATTGCTCTAGTTAGTTTTGTTGTTGTGTGTACCTTATTAGAAGCAGCACAAATCTGTAATAATTATCTAGTTATTAATATAAAAGTTGCTATACATAAAAAAACTGCTATGATAAAATAAATAAGGAATACCTAAAAAGAGCATATAATGAGGTTGAACTGTACAATATATGGCATCGATTTAAGGGGGGAGAGAGGGTGGGGGAGGAGAGGAGAGGAGGGGTAAGAGGGCTCCTCTTTAAAAAGGAAAACCGCGGAGTCTAGTAGTTTTCGAGATATTTTATTTTCAAAATTTCGAATTTTGAGGTTAAACTTTTTTGAAAACAACTTTAAGCATTGCAATTAAGGTTCAATTTTACATTGTTGTATATTTCAACTAGAATAATTACCTAAACAAAATTGGTGACAGTTGTAAGAGAAATTTTGCATGGGATTGTGTATCTAGAACTTTTTTGATCGATGTTACTTTTATGATGATACATTCAATAAATTGATGTGTAATAATAGGTACCAGCAAAAGTGGCTACGGATTAAGAAAAAAATTCTAAAAGTCACTTTGTTTTTTGTTGACATTGTGGACAGTATTCTAACATTACCTAACCTAACCAACCTAGAAAGAAAGGGTTCTGCCAAAAAATAACCTAAACCTATTTTGATAAAGCTTTTCTGTGTGGAAATAAATATACTATGTTTGTTTTAATTATATATTTTATCAAATATATCATTATATACGAATAAATCAAGATTTTAACTATTAAAATAAATATTTAACTACGATATTGATCGAAATTAACTGAGAGAATAGAATATTGTAACAACTTTGTGACAAACATCGATAAGTGCGTGTATAAATGTAGTAAAATTACATAAAAAGTTGAAACTTTAAATTTTTTTTTGACAAAACTATTAGATTCCGTGGTCTCAAATTTTATATATAGACTTCTTATAGAGAGATCTATTAGTAAAAAAAACATGAAGTCTCAACTCGATGTCATATATTGTACAGTAAGCAGTACAGTAATTGTAAGCCTATAATGGCATTAGATATATATTGTAAGTCATGAGCCTTTGAAACTTTTTTGCCTAATAGAAATATATATCACTTAAAATTTAAGCAGATGGGTAATGTTAGTCCTCGTATAAGAAGTCCTCGCTTACCTTTCGTTCTAAAACTTTATTAATCAGAGTACTCTTTCCTGCATTTGGTGCACCAATAATTGCTACATTAACTACTTTTCCTATACTTTTTTTTGATTCACATTGAGCTTGCGAAGAATAAAGTAGCGCTCTTATAATAAAAGCATTGTTTATTTTCATGCGTGGAGAGAATATACAGAATATTGACATGATTCTGTAAAAACAATTTACTTTTATTGTTATTGTTGTTTTTAAATATCTATAGAAACAAATATAAAAAGCACCAAACACAAAATTCTAACCATATTCTAACCAATAAATGTCCTATGTCAATTGTCAAATCAATGTCAAACTTGAAACCGTTGTTCCTTGTCTCTGCTTGAAACTGTCACATTGACATTAAGCTAAATACACAAATCTTCATACTTGAGTTGGTATTAGTACCTGACACAAATATTTTAAAATATCGAATAATTTTTACATAATATTGTATATTTAAATGCATAGGCATCTACGTCCATTATGAAATTGTTAATTTCACGAAAAATGTGTATGTTTTAAAAATATTTATAATTTGCAAATTAAAAGAATGGCAATATTGTTTAAATAATTAGTGTAGGAAATAGGTTGCTTCAAACTTCAAAGTACCTATAGTGTATACTGTATAGTGTATACGTTTTATTCAGTTTTTGTGTTTGTATGTACTCGTCTCGTCGAGTGCGAGTTACTGTACTCCTGTACTTTACTTGCTTACAACTTTTATTTCAAGGTTTTCTTTTTTGTTATTTATTTTATTTATGCTACTGATAGTTAATTAACTGTATCGACAAAGATATTTAAATTTGTCGGCATGTATTTGCTCAGGTATTATTTTTTTACTATAAAGTTATTGGTTGAGTGCCTAAAATAATTATAAAACAAAACTTAATTTCCTTTTAGAAATGTCAGAGATAAAGTATAAAAATCAAATTTTGGCAGCGATTGATCATTTACGTTCCCGAAAATCGAGACCAGATATAAACAGAATTTGTAAATTTATGCTCAAGTGTTATAAAGTAACACCGAAAGACACAAAGGCGGATCTTAAACGTTGTTTAAAAGAGAAAAGTATTTACAAAGTCGATTATAAAGATAATGTAAGCTACAGAAACGCTGCTAAGTGGCGAAAAAAGTCATCACATAATCACAGTAAGATTTGTTTTTTTTTTTACAAATAAAATAAAATATCGTTCGTGCATGATGTAATTTTGTTTTTAATTTTCAGAAATGAGTGCTTCTGTTGCTACTAGTGAGCGACGAATAATAACATCAGCAATTGCTACTTTAATATATCAAGATCAAAGTTACTTAGAAAATGGTATTGCTTTTGATGATCTTGTAAAAGTAGCTGCTTCTCAAGAATCTAAATATAGCAAGAAACAGTTAGAAACAATTATTAATAAAGAGCTTATATCTGGAAGTTTAGTGAAGCTACCAAATGGTACTTTAGCTCTTGGTCCAGCTGATCATGATGGAGACAGCTCAGACAGTTTTAAATTTGAATATACTGATTCAAATACAAAGGTAATGGTTTTCTCAAACAATAAACATATTTTCAATAGAATCGATATTTTAGTTAAAATAAAGAGTATAATATTAAAATATTGATTTTTGAATAATAAAAATAATATTTAATTTCAGATGACATCTTCTGCTAATTCTTCATGTAGGTCATCACCACAGCGCACAAGGGGAAGGCCAAAAAAGTCTAGAGGTGGTGGTACATCTTGTAATAGTGTTAATAGTAATAGTAACACTCAAAATACAGGAGTTAGAGTTGGGGAAAGACGTAAAATGGCAAAGAAAGTGTTTGATCCATCTGATCATAATGTTCCGAGTAAGCGTAAAAGAGGTAGGCCTGTCGGATCTTTAAATAAAAGTACAATTAGAAAACGAATGTTAAATGAAAAAAATGAAAAAGACAAAGAGGACACTCCATTATCCGAAAGCCAGCAATCATTTGACGGAAGTGCAGATGAGTTGGAACATGAAGAACCGGTACCTCATGAAACCTCTGGTGTCTGTTCTGTTTGCCTAGTACAAAAACCAAGAGGTTCTAATGATAGACTAGTGGAATGCAGAGATTGCAATAATAAAGCACATTTGAGCTGCCTTCAATCTGGTTCGGGTATTTTGAAGCCAAGACCTGATAATACATGGCAGTGTCCACATTGTAAAACTTGTGTTATCTGTTGTGAAACTAATGATGCTGTAAGTCACCATTATATAATTATAAAATTTATAACAACATGAATCAATAAGGCTTAACTTAAATTAAATGCAAAGAATTAAATTTGAAAGTAATACTGTCATATATATGTTAATAAAAGATTAATGTTCTCAGTAATTACATTTTTATTACAGGGTATTTTGACTGTATGTAGTATATGCTCGGATGCATATCATGCATTGTGTCATTCACCTCGAATACCTGAAAGACTAAAAGCATGGGACCAATGGGAATGCAACAATTGCTTAGAATCTCGGCCCACCATTACAGGGTCACCTGCAATAGTATCAAATAACATAGATTATTCTACAAAAGGATCACCAACAGATCCATTTTTAAAACCACATGAATTAGATAGGGCTCAGATGAAACTATCTGATGTTCCTGTAGATCCAAATATTCCAGATATTACTAATTGGAATGTAGATGATGTGTATGACTATTTTTCTGAACATTTACCTGAAGCTGCTCCTATATTACGAGAACAGGTATGTAATCTCTAATTTTGGTAATAGTTTATTACATATGTATTTTTTAAATAGGACTATGCTATCAGTAATTTTATTTATATTTATTATAGTCCTAAAACAACGTTTCACTTAGAAAGTCATGAACCTAAAATTTATGAAAAAGTTTTAATAAATAAAATTCATCTGTATATCTGTGTAAAATATATTATAAATGTGAAAGTTTGTGAGTATGGATGTTATTTACTTTTTCATGCTAGAACAGCTGAATGGATCTGGATGAAATTTGGCACATAGGTATATTATAGTCTGGAATAACACATAGGCTACTTCTTATCCCGGAAAAATATATGGTTCCCGAGGGGTAGATTTTGTTTTTCTAGAGGCAAACCTGTGTTTGTTTAGTTAAGTTTAAAATAAAAGACTTGTAGATAATGACAAAAATTTAGTTATTTTATTCATTAAGTCACAAACATAATTTATTTTTGTACACATTAGATTCTTATATTAAACTGAGTATTGAGACAGATTCAGAAATCAACCAAATGTGAATTACATTTGTAAATTTTTAATGTCATTGTTTTTATTTATCTACTGTTAACAAAAACATGAATCAAACTCATATTTTGATAGGTTTAGGTACAGAACCCAATAATAAATTCATCCATTGCCATTCCTCTCATCATTTAAACCTTTAAATTAAGAATAAACAAAAAGCTTTTAAGTTAAAATGGTTTTTAATATATTATTTTAGGAATTTGATGGACAAGCCTTAAGTATGGCAAGAAGAGCAGACATTGTAAGGGGCCTGGGACTACCACTTGGCCCAGCCCTAGCATTATACCGAATTATAGTAAAATTACAAACGAGAAAAGATGATTGGACAATGTGTTGGGGTTAACACATAACCAATATACAGCATCCTATAATATATACTACTTCTTAAAAAGAATATAGTATTTATATGGATATAATAGAATAATTTAAATATATTCATAATTATTAAATATTCAATTTTGTTTCATTTATTTTATAATTTTGCATTTCTATTGCTTATAATGAATGTTCCACTAATCTTTTAAAACACACTTTCTTTTACTTAGGCATATACATCGTATTTTACACATTCCTATACATTCTAATCTTTAGAATAAAAAAAATCCAAGTAAACATTTATCAACTTATAAATCACTAATTTTTATTCAATAATCTGCCTCCATTTATGACCAAAACAAACATTGGGACAACTCATAATTTTAAATATCAAATCATTTGACATGTTTTACTCTGATGAACCCAATAATATAATTATTATTTTATCAGTGCCTATAATACTGCATATTATATTATTTGAGAAATCTCAACCATCCACTTCAATTTTCATGTTTAGTAAAGTATATTCCTCTTCATTTTCAGATTTATCTGGGTTAAGTTTTTTTTCTTTGTCAGCATCTAGAAATCTATAGCATAAAATGTGATGCATATCATACTCTTGCGGGTCTCCCCCATTACTTTCTTCCTTATTATTCTCACTTTGTTGACGTTTTTGGATCTCACGGAAAATTTTATCCCTTTGTAATTTTTTTTTACGATTGGTCTGAGAAGCTACACGTTGCGCATGATAGATTCTACCCTTTTTCAGCCTTAACTCTCTTTCGGGCGTAGTTTCCGCGGCTCTAGCATTTTCTTGTCTTATTCTCGCTTTCTCGAGACGTTCATTTCGCTGTTCAATAGTTTCATTTTTACGTTGTAACCTTTTTCTCTTGGATGCAGCACTTTTTGATGAAAGTTTTACTTTGTTTCTCTTTTTAGGAGGCATTATTACTTCAACTTAATGTAACTACATGAAACGAATAATAAGCTTAAATTAGTTCAATATATTAATTGTTATTAATAATATTTTTATTTGTTACTGCAAGCGATCGGGCTAATTTTATTTATTTTACTGATATTCAGAGTTTTAATTAACTTTTTAATTTGTAAATAAATAACATACAAGAATAATAAACTTAAAGATGTGTCAACTCGTTTACTAACTCGAGTTAACTCGAGTTGGGCTTAGCTCGAATTGAATTCTCTCTTGACTCGAATTTGGATTGGCGTGGTAAATGAACGAATCATCAATCAAACGAGTACGCGATTGACGCGCTCTCATTCTTACGTAAGTGCGGCGATTCATTCGTTGTGTGCACGGCGCGGCACACGCTTTGTTTGTAGTTTGTACTATTTGTCATCCATGGTTTGTACAGTCGTCAGCACTTAAGACTATACATTTATGTGGCAAAATCGCTCCTATTACAACCAAATAAGATGCCACAGTATTTAACTTAAATCGCTGTCGTCCGTACTCCTGCCATAGCGTATCAACCGATGACAGCGATATGGCGCGAAGAAAACATCATTCCCTTCATTTTTCATCCAGTTAACTCGAGTTCAATTCGAGTTACATGAATTTCAACTCGAGTTAAATAGTCATATTTTTTCCGAGTTGGCACATCTCTTAAAACTATTACCATACAATCATCATACACTTAGGGATGTTCGATATTCATCGATAGTGAATAAACATCGATGTTTAGCTGGAAAACATCGAGGTTTTAACATCGATGTTTTAACTTCGATAACATCGACACATCGATGTTATGATAGGAATGTTCGATATTCATTGTTTTATTTGTCATCCATGATTCATTGATAGTGAATAAACATCGATGGTTAGCTGGAAAACATCGATGTTCTGACTTTGATAACATTGACACATCGATGTTAAAGAGAATAAAGTATGGAAACGTCAATATTATCTTTAAGAGTCATCTAATTCTAAGATGACTATCAATTTTAAATAAAACTCTTTTGCGAATTTATTTTGTTTATTATTAAAATGATTGCAAAATTAAAAAATGGCATTAAAGTACACAACATTCCTTGATTTTAATTCTAAACATATTTTATAATAAGTATTATAATTAAATATAGCAATATTATTTATTTAATTTTAGTAGTTATTATTATAAATATTACATTTTTTTTGAAACTATTAACCACCCGTCTGTTACAGCCATCTGACGCGTATATCTGCTATGTCTGTGTAGGCCCTTAAGCGGATCGCTAGGAACCCCGCCGCGTGTGCTTAAAATGACGACATCTCTAAAGTTTTGTACGGGAGCTATAGAAGTAACTTATGTCGTTGCAATCGTTATGAAATAAGCTAACACATAAAATTGTTTATTCTAGTTTTGTCTTACAATGTTATTTATAAATCTAACTTGAATTAGGGTAAACAGTTTTTTTGTACAAAAGCAGTTATAATTAAAAAATAAAACCATTATTTCAAAAAGTATTTGTTTTATTTATTTTTATTATACATAAATATACATTGTTTATCAATTTATCGATAAAAAGAACACATCTCTCTATACATTTTTTTTATCACACAAGCATTACAAAAACATGTGTCACTTAGGCGGCCCGAGCACTCGGGCAAAAAAAAGGGTCTGTTTATACTTCAATTCTGAGAACATTGTTGGTCAAGTGGCTTAGGTTATAACATAAAACTATAGTTTGGTTCATATACTTATCACAGACAGAGTTTCATCTGTTTGAAATGTTTAGTTTATAAGAAATCAAACTACAAACCAAGCACTTGAAAATAGGTGTAAAAAAGATCCTCTCAAACTTTGGATCACAGGATAAATTCTGTTGCATTGATTTTAAATACAAAATAACATTCTGCAATCTAATGATATTTAGAAATCGATAAGCGCAATGAAAAGACATCTTGCCATAGTTAAATATTTGTAAAATCGACAACCAAAACGAACAATTTCGGTACAAATGATTGACAATGTATGGATACGACCATATCAAAATTTGAAAATAAACAAAATAAAAACAAGTAAAATATGGCAAAATGAAAATAAAACATTGTAAAAAGGTATAAAAAATAATTAAAACAATTAAAACAAAAAAATAAAATAAAATACAGCCAATTTTATCACACCTGAACAATAAATTTCAATCATTGTATATTCCATCACAAAACATTTCAGTAGATGAGAGTCTTTTGATGTGGAAAGGCTGGCTTGAAATAAGTCAGATGATTCCAAGTAAAGCTGCATACAAAGGCATCAAAACCTATGAGGTTTGTGAATCTCAAACCGGCTACTTATGGCGGTTTGAGATTCACGCTCATGGAAGAACTCCACTGCAACGGTATGAAGATCCGCTAGAGGCTCCTATACCGTCCACTGTATTGCGCCTAGTTAGGGGTTTGGATAACAAAGGATACACAGTGTGGATGGACAACTTGTATAATTCGCCATGTCTCGCTCGACGCCTCAAGTGCTTGGGCTTTGACTGCGTAGGTACCTTGCGGACCGATCGTAAGTTCGTTCCGCAGACCCTGCACGGTCTTACCAAGCACCATATAGTATTTGGCCAGATTGCTGGTCTTACCTCAGGGGACGTAGATGTCATGGTGTGGAAAGATAAAAATAGAGTGTCTATGATCTCTACATACCATGGCATCAGTCAGCAGACCGTCAGCAAGTTCAATCTGAAATTCAAAACGATTCACTGTAATACTGAATAATAATAAATATGTAAGGTTATTGAAAAAAATGAAAAGTGAAAAAAATACTAACTGGTTTATATTAAATGGACCCGGGCGTGGATGCAGGACGCGCATCCCGCGTCCGCGACCCCGGACCCCAGGGCGTCCACCCCGCGTACGCGGCCCCCCTCGCGTGTGTAGTCTAGAAAAGATTAATTCAAATTATTCAAAATTGATATTATTTGAAGTTTGTTTAAAATTAATATTTTAAATTAATTCAAATATGACTGAAAGGCTGAACCGATTCTGATGAAATCTAAATGTTATACATGCCACGTGTTGAGTTCATAGCCTCCTTTTATTCAAAGTCGGTTAAAATACAAAAAAAAAGAAATTTAAATTAATTCAAATATTACTGAAATGCTGAACCGATTCCGATGAAACTAAATATTACACATGCCACGTGTTTAGTTCATAGCCTCTTTTATTCGAAGTCGGTTAAAATATAAAAATTAAATTTAAATTAATTCAAAAAATTGATATTATTAATCGATGTCTGTTAAAATACGAAAATTTAATTTCAAATCATTCAATCGGTTAAAATATTAAATAAAATATAAAATTTATTAAAATAAAAATCCACACTAATCGAAAAAAATGGCGGTGCCGGCCTGTGTAAGCGTTCTTGTTACGCATTCTTTCAATGTTACGTAAATTCTATGCACTTATTATGAAATTAAATGCTTTGCAACAATAATACAATTCCTAATAAAGTACGTGGTATAACATTTTACTATAATTAATCTTTTTATTATTCGTAACAAAAGGAATTAAAACGGCGTGGCGTCCGAAATGGCTACCGATTTCAAAATTATCGAAATTAAAATCACTATTTCTGTCCAAAATCTTTAGCAAATACATAATGTAATATTTAAAAACTGTTCATTACTTACCCATTCATGATTAAAATAACAAATACACCGGTTAAGGTCACTGATTGTTTTCATTTCACGACTTACTCCGCCGCGGTCGACGAAGAGAATGAGCAGCGTCGACGCGACGCCCGCGCTCACTTTTACATAGACGATTGTCCCTTTCTATTGTATTCTAGTAATACAATGAGTAGCGTTAAGTTATCCTTGTTCTTTCCGCTCCACTTTGCGCAAGTAAGAGCAAAATAGGAATAGTCTAAGATATTCAATTACAGTAAACTATGGGTGCACTCCTAGATGACACCTACACAGTTTTCTAAGTTTGAAACTCCACTATTATTATATTATATATAACCTATTGCTATTATTATATTATTATATTATATATAACCGTAAAGAATATTAAAAATTGAAAATATTAATAATCTATTTAAGCAATATTATTGTTTTATATTGCAATTTAAAAGAAGTTAAAATATTAGTTTAGATTGCTATAATTAAAAGTTAAAATATTATGCAACACTATTGCTACCTTTAAGACAAAAATATTAATCAGAATTACTGTTATTATTGTGATCCACACAGTATGAACTAACTGGTATTTTTCAATCAGGAACCAAAAAATAAAACCGCGAAAAAATCCAAAAACATAGTTTTATTTAAAATGTCAAATATAGGCGCAAATCTAAGAAAGTATTATGAATATTAAACTATTTTTTCCAAAGCTGACCAACTCCTGTATCAGCAGCGAAACAGACTAAAGGGGAGACACTTGACAAAGTTAATTGTTTTACAGAGTGTGCCCAAAAAATACTACGAATGTTAATCTATACATATAATAAAATTCTGAGTCGAATCTGTACCTTAAATATTTTCTGGAAAATCTTATTGAAATAGACTTTATTATCGATACAGAGACCGAATCTACAGTTTTTAGAATTTTGTCTGTCTGTCTGTCTGTTACTGCATCACAGAAAAACCACTACAGGGATTTTGATGAAATTTAGTACGATGATAGCTGGATATCCGGGTCAACATATAGGATACTTTTTACCGCGGGAGATTATCTCATTTCCACGGGAATACACGTTATAACACAACCCAGAAAATATTTATAATCAGAATTTCTTGAAACTTGGCATTAATGCTCTTCATAACAATTAAATAAATATTTGTTCTAGCGTTTTTTGAAATTCATTCCATAAGGAGATAAAATAAGGGATGAAAATTTATATGAAACCTACCTCTTTCAAGTTTTTTTGTTGTATTTTTATCGCGAGCGAAGCCGCGGGTTTTGCTAGTTGTTTTATATTTTCAATAATAATAAACACATTTATTAAATAGCACAGTTTTATTTGATATCAAAAACATCGATGTTTTTAGACATCGATGTTCTTCTATCGATGTTTATCGTACATCGATACTTTTGAATTTTTGAATCGATGTTAACATCGATGTTTTTTTAATATCGATCATCTCTACATACAATAATCTCAACTATTTATGTAGTCTAAAATAATTTAGTAAATATAACCATCTTTAAAAATTTGTCATATTTAATTACTTTGGCGCTTGCTTTAAAATTAATCCTACGATACCACAGCGCTAACTTCATAGGCTGCATTTTGATGGACACTTTCTTATACACAAAGAGTCTCCCACCTCTACGCTCCATACAGTAAGCGGTAAATAACAGTTTTAAAACCGGCTCTCTAAAACTGGCCCCGCAGAATATAATTTTTTCTAAATTTTGATTTTTTATTTTCACATAATATCGTTTGTTCTTGATCGTTCGCCATAAATGTTTGTTCGTAAGCTGTTTATTTATAAATAAGTACTTGGGCGAAGTTCTTTTTTGTTGTATCGTATTTTTTAGATGAAAAAAACTAAAACCTTGAAAATATTACAAAAAAACTTTGTATGCGACCGGGATTTAAACCTGCACACCTGTGAATGTTAATCTTGAACCTTGGCCTCTTGACCACGATGCTTATGCCCGAGCGTAAAAAATTATCGACCATATTTTGTGTGGAATGATGCGAAAGAAAACCGCATGAAAACTCGAAAACACGCGTTTTCCCAGATATAAGACTAATTTAGATAGATTTTTCGCCCCCAAAAACCCCCATATACGAAATTTCAGCGAATTTGTTAAAGCCGTTTCCGAGATCGCCGGTATAAATAAATAAATAAACAATTTTAAATATATTAGATTAGATATTGCATGTATGTATTTACATCTACTTTATTTATTTACTTATTAGAATTACCAACAAAAAATACAATAAAATACGCAAAAAAAATTCGCTACTAAAAAAACATGATGCAAATTGCATTTTTAATTATAGGTATTACAACATCCCTGTTGAAAATTATTGGTTTCTATGTGGCTTTTGTTGCTTTTGATGGGATCCTATTGGAGTTTTTCAACATACATTCAACAAGTATACTCAAAATTATAAATCTTCACAATAATAAACAGTGCTTTTAGGTCCTATCGGATTTTTTTTCATAAAATTTATCCATTTTTTCAGTCTTTTTATCATAGGATACGGCAAAAACTAGCTTGTCAGGTGCATTGCTAGTTATATTAACACACATAGGCACGATACAATATTTTTTGTACTTGGATGGACATATCGACGATTTTAGTGAGCTTCAACACTCACTGTACGGGAGCGTGTGACTCAACGCTGCCAATTATTATTATTAGCGGGTAATTTAGGCGATTTTTTGATGGCGGGTAATTTTGTGGGGATAAACCGGGTATTTTGAGGTTTACTGTCGGGTAAATCAACGACTTATCTGGTGTGATCGCCTGGCCACATAATTAAGGAAAAGGAACAGAGACAAAGCTTCATACAACCGCGCTATGAAAGGTACACAACTACAAACTTGAGGCGCGCGTGTGCCTGAGCACTGGCGGCTTCGTCGCGTACAAAGAAAAACTGGTTCATACTGGCTCGGCGTGTGCTCAAACTCAGGGCTGAGTCGTCGCTGCTGGACGCTAGTGTTGCCAAAATATCGATAGTTTTCATCTAAAAAAAGCCCTACTATCGATAGCTATATCGATACTATCGATGGATGGAAATGTGACAATACCATTCACAGATCACAATACTATCGATAGTATTGGTGCTCATAAATCATAAACTATTGATGGTATCGACACTATAGATACCATTGAAGCTTCGAAATAAAATAATATCGATGGTATCGATAGTAGCGCGTATGTGTGTTAGTTTCTTTTTTTTTTGTTTTGAATAGATCCTTTTTTATTATGACTTACATATTCACTACCCACTTCCTCTCTCTTTTTTAACTATACTATCGAAAAATGAGCTACTATTGATAGTTGAAACTATCGATAGTATCGGTACTATCGATAGAACTATCGATATTCTATCGGTCACTATCGATTAACTATCGATAGTCGTCTATCGATCGGCAACACTACTGGACGCTGCGCGAAGTTTGTTTTTGTTTGTTTGTGCAAGAATGTTTTGATATGCTATGCGAGTGCTTTCCATTAAATTATTTAAAAAAAATGTTGGTTGGATTTAGAATATACCGTTCAATTAAAAAAACAAATTATTGAAAAACAAAAATTACAAAAAAAAATATTTAAGGTAATTTGTAAAAAGAAATTCTATTTAATGTTTAATAAAAATCTGATAAATGTTTCGTTTATTTAATTTTATGCTCCTGTGCCAACCATAACAGAATAGGTAAATATTTTGTCCGCTCCTTAGAAGCTTTGGCTTGGTTCCTGTTCTTTACTCAAGTGGCCTGGCGCCTGGCCTGAGCGCGGGTGTTGTATGACGTTATGACAACCAGCCTTGTCCCTTGACATCGCGTAGCGCATGAAGTTAAGAAATTCAATTTCTCGAAAACTTGGAAAAAAATCCTGTTTTTTTTTCAGTGTAGTTTATTATAAGCTAGAAATCTAAAGTTATTTCTTATAGTTCATTGCTAACTAGACTAACAATAAGTGTAAAGAGTACACTCAAATTTTCCCACGATTTTGTCTAAAAGTTTCATGCATTTAGCCAAGTGTAAAGGCCGCCTAAATAATTTTAACATTTAATTAAAACAATAAATAGTATTTATAAATTATATTGAGACTACTATATATTTTACATAATCACAGAACAATGCAACAGTAATCAAACTATGAAGACTTTTTGTGTTGATCATTGTGTTTCATGTATGAAAGAAATACATCAAACACCATTGTTGCAATATTAATATAAAACACCCTGTAATGAGTAGGTAAATAATAGAAATTTACAAATTGGACTGGAGGCCAAAATAGGCAATCACCCTGAAACAATATTATGATATTTTTAATATAAAAAATTTACATTAAGGTAACTTGCACCAAAATCTTAATTTGATTGTAATGTCAATTGTATTTAGCCATTATAAAACTATAGTATTTGATGTTTGCTAAACACATTAAATATTAAAATGTGCTCTATTGGTCCACTATAAAGCCATTAACAACAATATTGAATTAAATCAACATTTAAATCAAAATAATATTTTGATACAAGTGGCCATAACTGCAATGTGAACATATTACATACCATATAAACATATTTGAATTTATCTTTTAATTCTGTTGTGCTTTGTTTCATAGTTTTTTTTTCCAAAATACCCATACCATAGAAAAAACAAATAATTGTTGCAGGTGATGCAAATAATTGATCACTTAAAATCTTTTTCGCAACTGTCTTCAAATTAACTTGAGGTAGAATTTTATCTAAATAAATATAATAGTAATGATGAGCAGGACCCAACAAAGTTCCAACTATAAACATTCTAGCTGAAATAAAAAAGCAGATTAGAAATGAAAACAGAACTACTTATAACAAAAAATATTATTTTTTGGCCTATAAATATTACCTGTTCTAGCCCAATCATATCTGGAAGGTAACATATTCGATTGGACTTCAATTTCTTGTTGAATTAAATCACCCATAGCCATAAAACCTCCAGATGTAAAACTGTTTGTTAATAACAAATTCTTCTTAAAGAGGAAATGTACTCCCCGGTGGAATGACGATTTCATCTTTAGTTATAATGATGTAGGTACTACTATACTAATACTACCTGAAAAATATTTTAATTTCTATATAATGTTTCTTTACAAATACAGGAAAATAATAAAAAAATGTACCTTTTCTAACCTAGTTTTGAGGTTATGTATTTTTAAAAATTATCTAAGTATTGCAAATGATAATTAATAAATAAATAATATACTTATACAATTATATTGCATTAATCCTATGACTCTTACATAATATTTTATGATATGATTTTAATATCATGGCATTATAGCTTTTTATACAAATCAGCTGTAATAAAATATTACAAATTTTAAAGAAAATCTATTAAAAGTTCCAATACAACACTAAACGACTTCTTCATTTAGTATTTAGGCTTCTTCAGTTCTGATTTTATGTTGTGTATCGCAAAATATTTAAAAAATCCGCCTAAGCTAAGCAACTTTCTCTACATATTTCACAGATTATTAATACTAATTACTAATTATTATATACAAAGTACAGACTACTGACTAAGTACTGTCATCCATGCTAAGTAGGTACAGTGCAGATATTTTTATTTGTCATCCATGACAGATATTAGTTTTATTTGTCATCCATGGATATTAGTAATAGGGTATGGACTATGGAGGGTAGAAGTAAGGAGGGTCATCTTATATGGGAGAAAAGTTGAAAAAGTGTCCAGTTGTATGCGCTAAATAACAGTTCCAAAATCCTCCACAATCGCGCTGGTGGACTCACAGGGTATGGTATGAATGTAGCATCGTGTCCAGTTGTATGGGCTCACCAAACTTGGCCCCCCAGAATTATTTTTTTTTTAATTTTTTAATTTTTATTTTCACATATCGTTTGTTCGTCGTTTGTTCTTGATTGTTCGCCATAAATAATTGTTTGTTCGTCAATTGTTTATTTATAATAAAATAAACAAAAATGTACCCTCAAAATAGCCCCCTCAATCGAAATATATAATTTTTATTGTTACTAGGTGTCTTTAAATATTCATTAGTGTTTGTTCTTTTATAAAATACGTTTGTTCTATCGTCAAAGTGCTTATTTTTTGTTTAATTAACAATTTTAATTTGGTCCCCAGGATTAATATTTTTCTAAATTTTTAATTTTTATTTTCACACATCGTTTGTTCGTCGTTTGTTCTTGATTATCCGCCATAAATAATTGTTTGTTCGTAAATTGTTTATTTAAAAATAAATAATTAATCAAAAATGTAACCTCAAAAATCAAAATATACCAATCAATCGAAATTTATATTTTTTCTTGTTACTAGGTGTCCTTAAACATTCATTAGTGTTTGTTCTTTTATAAAATATGTTTGTTCTGTCGTCAAAGTGCCTTTTTTTTTGATTAAATAAAATTGTTTAAGTCGCTCAAAAAAAACATCATGTAAGAAATTTGAATATAATGCAATCTATATATTTTTAATTTGTAATTCTATAACTTTAAAAGATAGTAAAAGCTATTAGAAAAAGTATCAATTATTTTAGTGGTTCATTATTATTTTCTTACATTACAGGGTATCTATTCACTCGAGAGTCGCAGGCACACAGGGGGAACCCTTAACGTGTGACGTAATTTATGGATGATCCTAGGGAATATTTTTTAAAAGTAGGACGTTATACGTATGATTTATTTACATTCAGTCTGTGGCTAATTAAATTTTAAATAAAATAAAAAGCAAACATCCACGCTATTGAGCTTTGCAATATATTAAAAAATATAGTGATTGTGACATCTGGCGGGGGAAAGAGGCAAAATTCCTTCCCATTTATTTCATACTAGCGACGTAATCTCGCCTTGCTCGCTTGGCTTTAGATTCCTTACAGTAGTATTATTCCAGGATATAGTCTAGTTGTACGCTAAATTTCATTCAAATGTATCAGAACTAGTCACCAACATTATTCAGATTTCTCCTCATACTATTATTATTAACTTTAAATTGAACAATATGGCATAGTTGCGGGAAAACGAATGTATATAATATACTAAATGCATTTCCCAATATTAAAAAAAATAAAATAAAGAGTGCTTGTATGAATATCTACACGCGCAAGAAGTAAAACTCTTGTAGGTTATCGTTATCTTTATGAAGTTCAATTTATGTTTTAAATAATTAGGATAGGTGAAATACTAAAAAGAACGCATATTAGGTATATTACAATCATATATTTATAGAATATCATTTATGGAAAGAATATAATATTATATATCATTTGTCAGACAATAACAACGGTACCATGGCAATAAACGTTCGCCTCGTACACTTTTATTATTATATATATCATTTGTCAAACAATAACAACGGTAACTATAGCAACAAATGTACGTACATCTTTTTATAACGCATTCACCAGCTTACTCCTCAAATCAAGCGTGCGTAAAGAAGTTTTACTTCAAAAAGGGTGTTTGTAACTGTTTTTTATGTGAAATATCTATTGGCATAGCTTGGCAGTAAAATAGTGGTGTGACGGCAAACAGTTACGTGACACTATCATGCTATCATACCCTTTTTACGCCACCGTTCTCGACTCCCTTATGTGTACGCGCGCATATAAAAAATACTTACATACTTTCTATTTTATTTATGTGAATATATATCCGTCCGTAATAATAATTATTATATTTATAAGAATATGAAAACTAAATTGATTTTATTAACAAAACTCTGCTTTTTCTTTATTTTTGCATATTTAGTTATAGGTTTTTAATAATTATGAATTCTAATACTAACATAAATGTTTCACATCTAAGTCGTAATGACGAGCGCACTAACGCTAGGGTCAAATTATTGAAGTTTCTATTGTATACCTTAAATAAAGTAATTTTCTCTATTTAGTCCGTTCAGGAGATATGAATGCCTTCGAACAAGATCTTTTGGATGGCCTGACTCGTGTGTGATAGGCTTTATCTTAACTTGACATTCGTATTTCGCACTTGTCTTGAATTTGATTTTGATCATTTGACAGAAGTCATCTGTAAAGTGCAGATTGAAGATGCGCATTGAATAATTTTTTCTTTGTAGCAAAAAAATAAATACGATATGCATTTGAGTAGAAATCACTCTTCGGCAAGAATATTCGACAACTACTAAAAATAATATAAGTAGCGAATTATTGAACTACAAATTATGTCTCAACAAAGTGAACATTTAGATTTTTCTGGCTTATTTAAATTAGATGTTTTGGTGCAACTTGATATTGCTAGCCACAGTTTTTACGAAGTTGGTTTGAAGAAATTTTTAGCTCTATCAAGTAACAAGGAGTTGGTGTTTTTATATATTAATTCTCAATCTGAGAGATTTGATAATGTGTATGATTGGGATTTTGTAGATAATCCAGTTTTTTGCATGTGTTTTGAACCAAGTGGCACTTGGGTATTGATTGTTAGCGATCAGAAAATTTTGCTTGTACCTTTTTTGCCAAGATTTATACCACAGAATACATTTGACTGTAAATGGTCACTGTCAAGTGTAACAGTTTTACCACTTCCTGAGATACCACAGCCAATATCAGTTGTATGGTGGTTAACTAAAGAATCGGAAAACATTGTTGTTATTGGCTCAAAGGTGAGTATTTTTTTATTACAATCACAAATTTCATAAATACATATTATATAAAAAAATAACTTAATATTCTTTTTTTTTAATTAATATATTGGCCTTTTTAATATAGAATTAAATCTTAAATTCTGTTCAAATCCACAAATTATTGAATGAATATAATGTATACCTTCCTCTGTTTTCTTAGCACTTAAGATTCATTACTGTATACTTCTTATTACTAAAAAATAATAATTTTGTGATAATTATGCAACATGTTTTATTTTCAGTCTGGGTCAATATTTTTTTATTCATTAGAATCACAAATCATTGTTGGAGAAACAAAAGTTCCAGGAGAAATTGTTGATTTGCAGATATGTTTTGATGACTCTCTTGATTTGCTTGCTCTATTGGTAAGCATTTCCAACTTAATTTTATATTGAGTAAATGGTTTTATAATATATGTACATATAATTTTATACAATATAACTACATTGAAATATTAGTATGTAGTAGTGAATGACTTGAAGATACATTCTTAATATTTGCAAATCATGGAATGTATGTAGAGATAAAAAATATAGTTCTTAACTCATTATTAGTAACCTTATTACTAGAACTATCCAGTTTTATTTGTAATGCCCATATTTAGTATATTTTGATGTTTTTATAGCAATAAGCAATTTTTGAGCTAATGAAGTTTCAAATACTGCCTATGACTTTGGTATTATTGAATGTATCATTGGTTGTATAATGTGAAACATAAAAAAAATTACTATTTTTTGTTTCTTTCAGGTATCAAAAGGTCCCAATCAACAATGGAAACTGGTACTAGAACACAGGTCTTTTGGTTATAACTGGCTACAGCAAATGCGAGTACAAAATGATAGAGAGAAGAAAGATGGTTTCATGTCATACATTAAACAGCTTTCCAAAGATAAAATTACATTTTTTACCCAAGGAGGATCTAAAGGTGAACTGCATAGTTTAACTTCAAAAAAGATATATTTAAAATTGCAAAATTTTTTTTTTTAATAATTGTTGTACAAAGTATTTATCACAAAAATATTGATATATTTTTTTTATCCTCATAGATGAGAACAAGACACAAACAGTGGAATACGTTTTAAAACCTATTGAGTATTTGCCTAACTTTCGAAAAAATTCTAATAGCTGGGCTCTGACTGCACAATATGTCACTGGCCGACATTTTTTAACAGCCTTTGAATTGAACGAAGGAATTATTATTGTAAGTTATACTTATACAACTGTTCATAATTATAGATTTATGCTTTTGCTTAATATTTTTGAAAATATATAAACATTTTGTTATTCATTTAATATTTTCCAGTTGGAAAGTCCTGCTGATGACACTCCATCAAGAACTCTCAGACCTCAAATAAAGAAAGACAGTCAATATATTCAAGGTTTATGGTCACAAAGATTGATATACCTTGTAAGAAAAAATCAATTAGAAATTCATAGCGCTCAGTTTTCACAGTTTCAGGTAAAAAAAGTAATATGCTGTTTCATTATGTTTGAGAATTTGTATTTGACATTTATAGGAACACTCAGGCCAAGAAGCTCCCCGAAATATGTCTTCTTATCGACATCCTATCCCCTTTTTTTAATATTAGAAAATGTTTTTACCTAAATCCATTGCACATAGGTGTTTTTGTGGAGACTCACCAGCTGGAAGAACTACTACTAAAGTTCAAAGAAGCTAGTACTACCTACTAAAGTTCAAAGAGAACTTCTCTGTCTCCTTGGAGTGTCAGCCATGCACTCAACCATGCTGCCTCCTCAATGGTTGTTCTACAGAGGTAGACTAATCCAGAGAGAGATTATCTTGGTAGAAACATTGAATAACTATTCTGAACCCCACTTAAGGGTTTATATTTCAGTACATGATGATTTCTAAGGATTACTATAAACTCAATTGAACATCTGAGTGAAGCGAATATATTCAACCCTTATTAATGTCCCACTGCTGGGCACGGGCCTCCCTTCAATATGAGGGGGATCAGATCATAGTCCACCACGCTGGCCAAGTGCGGCTAGTAGACTTCACATGTCTTTCGAAAACTTGCTAGATTCTCTCACATATGCAGGTTTTCTCACGCTGTTTTCTTTCGCCATAAGACAAGTGGTCATTCATTTTGGGAATGCAGATGAAAATATTAGAGGTGCGAGACTGGGATTTGGACTCGGCTTCCCAAGTGCTACCACTGCCTTTAAGTGAATGAATTTAACTATTTATCTATGAGTATTGTTGCATTGACACATTATTAATTTGTTTTAATAGGGGGAGGGATTACTTGGTACTAAACGAGATTTTTCTGAGCTCTGGGCGGCAGAACTGATAGGTGATGTTCAAAGAGCGTATTTGATGTCTGCGAAGGAACCATCATCAGGTTCCGGTGGATGGAAAGAGCCAACTTTCATGTGTGATTTGCAACTACCCCGCTTTGTATTGGAGCCATGCCTTGTTGTGACGTCATGCGGGGCTTACGTGTTTAACACTGTGTAAGTTCTCATACATTTGTTGATTTAATAGCTTTCTTGGACAGAATAAATCTTTAATATTTTTCTATGCACTTAATATAGAGATATTTAATTATCATGACAGTTTTTATCGAAAATCAAATTTGATGAGTCACATACTAAATAAAACTATCTTTTCGGATTTTTTCGCGGATTTATTTTGATTTTTGTTTCCCGACGTTTCGATTGCTTTACAGCAGTCATGGTCACGGGAGAGACTAATATAGTTGTTACAGACAGCCTACCCACAATTAAAAAAATGAATTCAAAATTTTTAAAATTGGCATCAAAGTACCTTACAATATTTGTGAATTTTAATTTTAAACATTTTTATAATTTTAATTTTATAGTTGAAATATGGAATATTCTTTATATAATTATATATATATATATATATATATATATATATATATATATATATATATATATATATATATATATATATATAGCTATTATCATTATAATTATTTCAATTTTTTAGAAAACTTATTGTATTATTGTTTAATAATCTATATTTTTAGTGTTACCATTATTATATAAATATATAATATAAATATAAATAAATAAATGAAAATGAAATAGAAATAAAATTATATTTTTAACAACATTCATTTGATAAGATTCCATCGCACATTTTAAAATAATTGAAAGAAGGATTTTTTTGTTATAAATATCTATCTGTTTTTATTTAATTTATTCTGATAGTTTAAATAATTTTTAATTGGCAATTTATTCACTTCCGTAACAAACCGTTTTCGTTACATAAATCGTAACGACAATGCTTTTTTTCCCTGTCATGGTGCGCTTAAAGAAGTTTCACTTCAACAAAACAATCCAATCTAACAGTAGCGAGCCGTGCGAATGGCTAGTGGGGCTGATAATGCGCGGGGGCGCGGGCGCGGAGCTGTCGGCGGCGGCGCTGGGCGCGCCCGTGCCGCTGCTGCTGCGCGCGGCCGCCGACATGCTCATGTCCAGGGGCAAGGTCGCGCCCGCGCAGTACCTGTACTCCTTGTCGCAGGTACGCTTTTGCTGGTTTAGATTAGTTTTTATATATATTGCCATTTTTTGTGGCGTATAATATATTTTAGTTATAATTAATTATTGGACCTATATTTTGTATAATATAGTAGACCAGCGACTCACCCTCGCTTCGCTTGGGCTTTCCATACAAACTTTTACCCCATTTTTACTCCCTAAAGGGATGATTTCCGGTATAAAAACTATCCTTTGTCATTTCCATGGTCTCAAACTACCTTCTTAGTAAATTTCATCTAAATCGGTTCAGTAGTTCTAGAGATTACAAACAAACTCACAAACTTACAAACATTACCTCTTTATAAAATAGATAAAAATAGTTATCGTGAGCGCACCTTAGACCATAGAGACATGTTATCGCGGACTTTTTTATAGGTCTTTTTAAGATCTACAATTTTCTAGTGCAATGTTTTGATGTAACTCTAAGGTTTAGTCTATTAAAGGTTTAGCCAGCGGAAGCCTTGTATGTAATCATACGAAAACAGATTTTTTAACAAAATACCGTCACCGTGGCTTAGTTATATTTTACAAAATATTTACAAATTATATACACAAACCATCCTCGTTTATCGCTCTTTCTATTAGTGAAAACCGAATCAAAATTCATTGCTGCGTGATTTAGAAGAAGTAAGCGGAGAAATAGACACAGACAGCTTCATTGTTTTATACTAAGTATAGATTTTACTGGCCTTTCACCTGACTGCGTTAGAAGAGGGGTTATGTTTTTAACAAGATACTATTTTCTAATTTTAGAGTCAACCGGATGGTTGGGTTGCGCGTTTAGGTGTATTTGGACGACTTCATGAGCTATCAATGTACAAGCAAGTTGGGAATGTGGGTAGTCTCGGCAATGCTGCTATCACATCAAAATTGCTTGCATTACTACTGAAAATAGGAACCAATAGCGAAGAGAATTTTGACATGTAAGCTATATATATCTAAAAAAACGTTCATATTTCTTATACTCATTTCCTTAATCTGTAATTAAACTACAAGTTTATACTTACTAAGGTACTTCAGTGTCTTAATTAAATTCTTGAGTTACATTTTAATTTATGATAACAACAAGTTGGTATTAGGCAACCATTTGGCACAGTTTTTTAATGAAACAATTTTATTTGCCTTTTTCAAGGTGCCATTCAACAAAGATTAGATTCATCGTTAAGGCAAATGCTGTATGCTTATATAAAGACAATAATGTGTTTAGTATATTTTTTAAGATTTAAAATATAATATATTTTTTTATTAAAATGAATACATTAAAACATACAGGAACTATTTAAATTTAAGGGATGTTAAGTTCACATCACTTACTACGGTGGAACTTCAAGAGTTGACGTCTATAGCCGCTGCCATAGGGCTATGGGAATTAGTTCCAGTATTCAGTATCCATAGAGGATATCCCAACTTACTTCTGAATGCTATTAAATCTAAGAATGATATCTGTCGAGGGGCAATTGTATGTATCTTGAAAGAACAATGCCTCGTACCAATACTCTTGGAGGAAAATGGCCAATGGTTTTTCGATTTTATTGCTGAGAAATGCAATAAATTTGACACTATAATTTTAAAGGTAAGTCTAGTTTTAAATATTTTTCAGATGGTCCACATGCCGCTTTGTTTTAGTGGAACGTTTTAGGCTTGATTTCTGTTAATATGTCGTCGCTATTTGTCTTTAGCAACCCTAACAATCACCCAATAAAAATAAATCTTCATCTTGAGGCATTAAATAGCAAATCAAAGCATTAAATGAATTATCAAGGCAGTTTGTATAATGTAAAATGCACCCAATACAATCCTTTTTTTTTCGTTTTTCAGCGGTTATGTTTATGGTTGAACCCTTTGCAAGATCAGTTGCGGCCAGTGATGCGAGATTTGAAACAAGGAATTACTTCAATTTATGTAAGTTTACTTTCTTTCTTAATTGTATATAAAATAAATCTAATTTGTGGACTTTAATTTAATTCAAATTAGAAAACATCCACTTATTAACTATTTCCCTCTAAGAAGCATAAGTTATTCATATCACTATATAACTAATAACTATATAACTTCTTTATAAAGAATAACAAGCATTATTATTTTTGAAATGTCCCTGTTTACATTTTTTTAAATTTAAATTAAATATCAATACACAAATGAGGAAACTATAATGAAGATGAAATTAAAGATCAAAAATGTAAAAAAGGAAAAGACTTCTTCCAAATCATGATTCAGGTGTAGGCCATATTTTCTAAACAGTCAACAATATTATCGTATGTATTAATTATTTTAATTTAATGAACATTAAAGGTTTTTGTTAACAAGTTCTTATTGTGTCCTTATTTTATAATCCTTTACATTTGACTAGCAACCAAAAATAAAGAAATTGTTGATTCAATCCATATTATTTTTTTGGACTGGTGACACATTTTTTCTTTTTCTTTTTAACGTTAATTAAATCTCAGAATATATCACCGGTTCGTAAGACAGTTATGCTGAGAAGAGCTGAGTTCTGTTTTGAAAATAATACGTGTAACATTATTTCTAGGCAACAAGAATGCTGCAGTTGATAGCAACTTTCGTGCACGTCGCAAGCGCCATCGAATCTAGGCAGCCCTGTCTAGACATACACACAGACATTACACAAAAGCCGGAAACATGGAAGAACCAGTTCACCCCGCGCCGGTCCGTGGCGTGTGGACTCGCGCACTGGGCGGTGGCGGACGACGGCAACGCGCGTGTGGTGGTCGCGGACACCCCCGTCAACACGGAGCTCACCGGCATGGTCATAGACGTCGCGTGCGGCAGGCACCACACGCTGCTGCTCACTGAGAATGGGGTGAGTTTGGGTTGTTTGGTTGTCATGGCAACGCGATTAGTTTCTTTAAGGTTCTGGTTGTATGTGGCATAGGCTACTGTTTATACAGATGCAGTTTTTTTTATACAAACTGATAAGTACAGACAACTGTCTAGCTCCGCCCACTAACGCTAGCAACTGGTTTGAAGTCATAGGGCTCGTTCATGTTGCTAAAGCTTTAGTGAGGAATTATTAATAATTTGTAATAAAATAAAATCAACATTAAAGTAAAGTTAATCTTATTTTTAAATATTCATACGCATTATTTATTAATTTTCATTTTCCGCCGTATCATTGTCATCTCCTACATTGATAATAAATCAGGTAACTACAAGATAGACGTCTGAACGGTATGGAATGTAACGACGGACTAATTATGACTTGCATTGTAATCGCGGCCTAAGCGTCTTATCTACAACTAATCATGTGCAAGCGTAAAATCTCAGTGCTTGGTTCATTCGGCGAATACGGTATAGTTAAGATATTTTGTGCAATAAATAATTAGTGCGTTCCAATTATCAGTAAGGTTCAAGTTTCAGTCAAACCCCACTCTAATGACGTTTCTTGTATAAAAATATTTTCTTCAGACCGACATCGATATCGATAGTGTGGATGCACTCATTTTTGTACAAGATATTTTTACTAGGATGATATTGGACTGTGACGGGCACTATAGTGTGGATCCAGCCTTATTGTACAAAAATACTTTACCAGACTGATATCGGACCGAGAACTGACTGTATCGGTACTATAGTATTGATCAGCCCTTAGTGAATATCTCATTTATTTATTTCATTTATTCATTTAAAACAGTACATGTATAACAAAAATAACTTAAGGATAATAACTATATTAATATAAAACCGTGTCGCAGTTATTAGCGCCCGCCTCACAAGCGTCGTAAATAACAAAAAACAACGCTACACTATGCAATATGTTGTGTACACGCAGATATACGCAGCGGGCGACAACTCGTTCGGGCAGCTGGGGCTGGGGCGCGCGTGGGCGGGCGCGGCGGGCGAGGGCGCGCGCGCGGCCGGCGCGCTGCGCCACGTGCGCCGCGCCTGGCCCGCGCCGCTGGCGGCCGTGGCGGCGGGCCACTACCACTCCGCCGCTGTCGATGTTGGCGGCCGCCTCTACACTTGGGGGTAATTCATTTAGATTATACATACACGATTTCATTATAGTGTGACTAAATATACTTTTAATCAATTACAGCTATACGAGCACTTTTGAATCGCCAATTTAATTCAATAGATACATGATAAAACTGCCAGTATGTCAAAACTTTTAAATGAAAAAGGTGATTAGCGAAAAAAAAAATTTAAATTATCTGTCGATACTAAGAGCCTCTGAATAATTATATTTAACAACAAATGCATCAGTTACGTTCCTATTGTTTTTTTACAAGATTTTTAGAATATGATATTAAAAACTATTTTTGCAATATAAGTGTGTATTACACACTGTGTAACATTGACATTTGACGATATTTTATTGATACTTTACAGTTGGGGTGTACATGGACAACTGTGTCTGGGCAATATCGATGACCAATATATTCCTCAGCTCGTTACAAAGTTTCAAGGAAGGAAAGTAAGTATATATATCTTCGGTTGGAGACATATTTAATAATCAAAATATATTAAGTATACTTATAATGAAAACTTAGCTTAATGGGTGGTCGACCATATATGGATGATATATGAGCGCTTTATATAAGCTAGAGCTTACATTAGACTTAATGCTATACTATACTTTACTATATTATGCTATAATATACTATACTTAATGAATAAACATTTTACACTTCAGCATACATAGGGACAGACAGACAATGGGAAGCGACTTTGTTTTATACTTTATTCCTCATGAGGGTTTGGAGTATGGGAGAAATTAAAACCAACTCCAATAGAATTATTTACATTAGTTTAATAACGTGTAAAACCTAACAATATTAATATTATTAATATCACGCGAGTCAACTTAACTTTTTCTTCCTCTTTTTTTTGAAAAACAGGCGAAACGAAACAACATATACATACAAGGGTACAATTAGTGTGAAGTGTGACATTTCCAGGTGCTGAGCGTGGGCTGCGGCGCGTGCCACACGGTGGTGCTGATGAAGAACGGCGAGGTGTGGGCGAGCGGCGCCGGCGTGTTCGGGCAGCTCGGCGGCGGCGCGCGCGACAAGAGCTCCGTGCCGCTGCGCGTGCCCGTCGCCGACGTCGCGGCCATCGCGGTCGGATACTTCCATAATGTGAGCCGCTTTCGATTGTATGTTTATTCTGCGATTTTTACTTTTAATTAATTGGACGGACTAATATTTTAATTATTTTAATATATTAAAGTTGCGAGTTTAAATCACGTTTTGCCATTTTTTTTATGTATATATGTGTGTAACTTACTTTATAATTATAATTTCAATATTACAGCGTTTTCCTTTAGTATATAGAAAAACACAGTACCAATGACTTTATAACATAAATGACATTAATATTTGTATAATTATTTTGAAACTAATAATCAAAGTTGCTACCCTTTCATCAGAATATGCAAGTTAGGTATCCTCATAGATTACTGAATAAATATCAGTCCATTATAAGTGTTAAAGAATGTATGTTGTAAGAAACTCCTGTGCACTCTTTGCAGGTCTATTTTCGATGAGCTTCAACATGTACAATGTCCGTTGCTTAATATTTATGATACCTCAGTACACTATGTATGAGCCAAGGGCAGACAGCGAAAGCAACGTTCTTCATACCGGGGGCCCACGTCTCCTCTCGACATTTATCTTTCACTACTGAATTATTTCCAGTTGGCGTTAACAACAAAAGGCCAGCTGTGGTGCTGGGGCGCGAGCCCGCAGCAGGTGCGCGCGGCGCACGCGCGGCGCTCCGCCAGCCCGCCGCCCGCGCCCGCGCCCGCGCCCGCCCCCGACCCGCACCTCACGCCGCAGCTGGTGGATCTGAGGAATGTGAGGGGGAAGGTTGCTAGGGTGAGTGGAGTCTTATGTATATACTAGCGACGTCCCTAAGTGCGTTTTTTTTGAGCGAAAGCCTAATACTTTTCAAAAAATAAAAGTAGCCTTAGTTATTCCGTATAATATCAGCTCTCTGCCAGTGAAAGTCCCGTTAAAATTGGTCAAGTCATTTCGGTGAGTAGCCGGAACAAACAGACAGACAGGCAGACAGACAAAATTTAAAAAAAAATGTGTTTTTCTTATAAGTACCGTATATAATTCCATATGCATTTTGTAAAAAGCTGTTATTTTGACATTACAAACAGACACTTCATTTCCAACATGTCTCGAGAAGCCAGTATTCCCCAATAAAACATAACGGAACCACACACCTTAATGGGATGTCGCAGGATTGCTTACGAATTCAACCACGACGCCTGACGGCAGGTCTGTCGAAGCACATCACAGCAACGCTAGAGGTTGCTCCCACGATCCACGCTGCTATCAGAGAAATATCAGGAGCAACTCGTATGGTACACCGTCCACCACGGATTGCCGGACGCTAATCATTGTATTTAATAGTTTCAGAGTTTACAGTTAAAAATGAAATATTAGAAAATAGTAGTTTAATTCAATAATTAAAAAGTCCACTATCAACCCCCGACGAGGACCCAAGAATGCGAAAAATATATAACATATACTCAATATATATAACATATACTCATCTCGTCATTGTTTTTATCTAAATTAATTGAATATAATATTATCTTCCAGATATCAGCCGGCTGGCATCATTCTTGTATTGTTAATAATGCAGGGACATTATATTCTTGGGGACTGAATTTTGATGGACAGCTTGGTAATTTTTTTATATGTAATATCTATATAGACATTTACATTATATAAATAACAATATTTATTTCTTTATATTGTTCAGATTCAACTAGCACGCTTTAAAGCCATTAACAGGAGAATTGAATTGATTTTAGGTTATTTTTTTATTTTGAACTCATCGTGCTCCACTTATGAATTACTTCCATTTCTTTCTAAAATGTTTTTTCAAAAACATAATAATTAATGTTTTTAGGAAGTGGCGATCGAAAACAAGTTCATGTACCGACAGAAGTAAAACTTAAAACTGACGCACCATCAGACAAAGGCAACAAGTCACCGGATAAGGAAATAGCTGATATCAAAACTAAAGCGCTCATCGCTTGCGGAGGGGACTTCACAATATTCATAGATGACGATGGACGGGTTTATGCTACTGGCAATATGCATTTACAGGTATTTTATTAGCTTCATTTTTATTGTGTACACTAGCAACTCACCTTCGCTCCGCTCTGGTTCGTCGTCTCTACTTACGATTTAACTTTAGTATAGATTTCTCAAAGATGAGATATTTTCTTGCAGTAAAAAGTTACCTATATGTTGACTCAGATAACCAGCTATCATCATACCAAATTTTATCAAAATCCCTCCAGTGGTTTTTCTGTGATGCGGTCACAGACAGACAGACAGACAGACTGACAAAAATTCTAAAAACTATAGATTTGACCTCTGTATCGGTAAAAATGAATATTTCAATAAGATTTTCCAAAAAATATTTAATTTGACTCTGTTAGAATTTTATTATATGTATAGATGTAAGGTACTTTAGAAAATGTCTATATAAATATTATGTATTCAGCCCTTTTTTAACGTCCTACTGCTGGGCACGGGCCTCCCTTCAATACGAGGGGAATGTTATATAAATATTAATATTAAATATATTATGTTCTCAAAATATAATATGGCTTTAATATTTTCAGACTAATAATGAAAAAGATAAACCGAACAACCGCGTTATAATGATGAAGACAACAAAACGCGTCATAAAAATACCAGCGAGTCGAAGTAATAATAAATTTGTATTTCACCAAATCGACTCTATTCATATCATGTTCCCCTTCGATATTGACGGCATCGAGAGGAAACCAATAGAACCGAGGCTGAACCCATTAAACTCACTCGCTGATTTCAAGAAGAAATCTTGGGCTGACGATATAATATTACTGTTAAAACCTTGGATAAATGAAGAAGACCTTTCTGGAAATCTAAATATGGCGGCCAAATTGGCTTATCACAGGAAAATGTACTCAGATTGTCTTAAGTTAATGTTAGACAGTCTTAAACTTGGCGTCCAAGATGACCAGTTCTACGTGACACATCAAGATCATGATAACGAAAATCTTTTGAGGAAAAAAGATGAACTTAAGATAGTTATCACAAACATTATGTCCAAACGAATCAAAGATATATCGATGTCGATCCTAAATGAGGAACCTTATCCGATAATCGATCCTAATACGTACGTATCGATACCCTGCTGTTGTGACGAATTAAAGTACACAACTAAACAAATAATACCGAAATCGATTTTGAGCATTTCAGAAATCGATTTATCCGTGAGAGCTGCACAGATAATAGATAAATCTATCAACATTTTCCCAATAGATAGCTCGCTGTGGGAAAAATGTTTTCGATACGCTAAAGATTTTTTCATCGATAATAATTTGCGTATTGATGAATTGGAAACGGTCTTACGTAAATATATGGAAAGTAACGCTAATACAATGGCGGCGGCCATTATGTATTCTAACGACTGTGCCCAATACAGCGAGATTTTGTCTCCGAAATTTTACTTGAATATGTGCAGTGAAATATTAGATACTTGGGGTTGAAATTTCAATCAGGAACTTTTATTTATGTGCTGAAGGTTTAGAGAAGGATTTATGATGAAAAAAAAAGTATGACGAAAGTCAATTACTTATATCAAAGTTGTTCAGAAATTAAAAATAAGTAAGGAATTATGCATTTTCTAAAAGAAAAGATATTTGATATTTAAAGTAACGAATCCAATTTAATGAGGCCGATAGAATTACATATTTTTAAAAGAAGCAAAAATTGGCATCGGAAATGAGAGTGAAAATAGATATATCAAATGTAGGGTAAGATGGGAGGTCGTAAATAAAAAGCACTACGATTTAATTATTAGCTTTCATATATCAAGACTTGTACTTACAAAGGAATAAATTTTGAATTGAATACAAGAATACTATTTATAAAATATTTTCTACGGAGTATCTTACTTAATGTGGAAATTAAATTCCATATTGTAGCTATGTTCGACATTATTTAGAAATTAAATATGATATAATCAATCTTAATCGCCATAAATTACATAGTAAATGTGATAAATACAAGATATTATACACAAGAATATTAGTGCAGTGCTGCTGAAGCTAATCTCAATCTTTATGAATATTTGCAATCGAAGCAATGTTACTTTTGCATTTACAGCAATTATATCGGCAGAATTGGCACAGTATAAAAATCCATATAGTGATCATTGATGTTTATGGAAATGCTGTCAAAAGCCAGGGATGTCAAAAATAGTACTTTTCATAGCGAGCGGTCTCGATATTAAAGCGCCGTAATGCCACCTCGTGGCAAGTTAGTTGTATTCATCAACCCTATATTTTCCGTTTGTCATATAAAAGTTAGTATGACAGTCGGGTGTAGCGCGCACACCTGTACGATGGCGATGGGTCGTCGACGTATTTATTGTGAACGAAGCTAGACCGTTCATTTTCTTTTATCGACTAATCGATCGACTAGTTCAAATCGTGGACTCGTGGTTGGTGGTTCGCTTCCGACTTCAATGTAGTTGTTCAATGCAGTTCAGACGCTAGACAGTCTATCTTTACTAGTTTATGTTGGGAGATAATTCGTCGCGACCGCCGCGGTTATATTAGACTGTATTAAATCGTAATGATGACATTTTATACTGGATAAATTAATAATCTTAAAATTTACGCGCACATCAAAATATTATCACTTGCAAAAAAATTGCAACTATAATTATGGCACCTCTTTGCTACATTGACCACGACAATAATAATATATTAGGCCTATCTCACTCTAAAGCTCGCATTCAAATATCAAACCACTATAGTAAACGTTAGAGATGAAATTAGTTTATATCCCGTTTTAAACGGGCGACAAACGAACTCCTTGTTTACGTCTGTCTTAGTCTATGAATTGAACTAAACCATTTGAAATACGTGAATCGTCGACCGGTTGATTGAACTTGTCCGTTCATTCAACGCCCATTGCTACCGCACGATGCTCTGTGTATTCCTTCGTTAGACGACTGTATGGATTAGTAGACTGTGGTATTGATGACTACTACGCACACATTAGTAGTATAGTGTGCTATGTAATGGCCTAGTCATATAATTTTCATTGAAAAATGCGTGTCTATTGTAAGTAAAAAATTAATGTGTGCCCCAGTAATGATATTTCGTAGATGGGGCTTCTTATAGAACATATTTTCTTATATACTTGTCACATACTATGTGTAATCGTTTTCATTGCACTAGCCACTAGGGACTTACCCTCACTAAATTGCCATATAATTATTTTATATATGTATACGAATACATTATAATTAAGATGTAAACAATTTCGGTCTTATTAACGATATGTAATTGTGTAATTTTAAACAGTTAACCAGCTAACAATATAAGAAATCTTTTTTAAATATTAAACTAATTAGCAGTTATTAATATTTACAATATATTTTAATCAATGCAGTGAATAATAAATATATTTATTAAAATTACGCACTAACTAGTAAAGAAACCATGGTGTCATGTTATTCGATTAAGTTTGTAATTTAGTGTTAAATGTTGCCATTTGTGTAGTTGGGTTGCCATTTTATATTGTTGTTTTTTTAACGATTTCCCTGAATAATATAGCGTCGATACGAATGATGAGCACAAACTTTGTTGAAAGGCTAAAAAAATACCGGCCGAATATAAAAACTTCTCCTTTATGAAGTTGGTTGAAAGGAGAAGGTACACAATTTAGGTGTAATTTTTGAAGTGAAGCTTCTTCAGGCGTGACTGAGGGATAAATCAATATATTGGATAAATGAGTGTCGTGGAAGTGAGAGTCAAATTTATTATTAATAGTTTTAAAATACTATCTTTATATTTTTATAATAATTATTATTTATAAAGATATATATTGTTAATAATTTTACAAAAATCATTGTATTTATATTTTGATTTGTTTTAATTTAATTCCGGTATCTGCCACAGCGCCAAAGAAGTTTTACATCAACCGCGCGTAGTTTGCACGCACTCATTTTATTTTAATAAACGTCGGGTAGAGTGAGCTGATGCTGCTTTTTATGATATTTTTTTAATGAATGTACTACAAGGGTTTCACGTCCCATACACGTACTTACGTACTGTCTATCTGTGCTTAGGATCCGTGTCGGTTACTATTAAGACATATTGTTATTATTCATACAAGCATACTTTTATCTTAATGAAAACCGCCATAGCGCTGTGTCTGGTATTTGTCTTGAGTGTACCATGGTTCGATTTCTACAATAAATGTATGTCTTATTAGTCTATAAGGCAAATCTTGGCGGTGGGTACATGGCGATTTTGCACGTTTTATCTTCAATGTGGTGTGTTATAAAATAATGTAGTGTTGCATCATTTTAAAAAAGTTTTTTTAACTGTTACTCACATCCTATGAAATTTTTGTTATTGCATTCCTCATTAGAAATATTTTAAGCGTATTGCATGTTGTCGTTTACTATTTATATAACATGTCGTCGTCCCGTTATTTTGTCTAGTCATTAGTAATATATTTTGTAACGCCGAATTTAAATGCTTTATGTACATTTTTGCCGTCCGCAGAGTTATCAGATATTTTAGTATAATTTTTGCAAATGAAATGCTATTTATAGTTCCGTTATTGTGTTGAACCTCAACCATAAACACGTTCCGTCTGTATTGCTTGCTTGTAGATAGCTATTATATATTTTAAGTGCAAATTTATTGTAACAAGTTTCTTAGTGTAATTTAAACTGTGTTATTGCATTGATATTTAAAACTTAAATACACATTACCTAACAAATGTCTCTTTAAAAGTGGCGTCGGCATGTGACGTTAAGTCAAATCAAAGGATATAATTCAAAAATCGAAATTTTCTATTTTCTAAACACAAATTCGAAACTTACGCACACAACATAAAGGTTCAAATAATAAAAGAACGTGCGTTTTAATTTTTTCATCTGAAAAACAATTAAATGAGATTTGAAAAAAAAGCGCACAATTTCGAATTGTGCGTTTCATTTTGAGGACACTTGAGACGCTAACTGTGTTGTGTTACTTGAGGTTTTGTACATCAATGTGTTATTGATAATAATAATTATTATTAGTTGTCAATTTTTAACAGTACTATTTATAAAGATTAGTAGCAGTAATTTGTTTTTAAGTTTATCTTGTTAGTTTATTTTTGATATTGTTGTAGTTTTATACTTTTATATCGTAGTAATGATAGTCTTGCCCAAATTGACAATTTATCAATGATTTTAGTTCGTTATTTGTTAGTGCAAAGTATTGTTATCCTCAGACTAGAATTCTCATAATATTGACTAATAATTAACTTTCGTATTTGATGTTTGTCATAATTCGTTGCTCATGAAATTATGTAATAAATATATTAAAAACGAAACAATGGCGTTTGATTTATAACAAAAACAAAAAAAAAAAAAATGACAACGTAACGGTGTTTATTTTGTAAGACTATTATTATTTACAAATAAAATAAATACACAAACATTCACATTTACATTAAGTAAATGCACGACGTTTTGAGTGACGAATCGTAATGAAATAAAAACACTACAAAATAAATCGCTATATAAAACACTGAATAGTTCAACCTTAATCTTAGGAAAGTACGTCACATATTTTTATGTTTATTTAATACCCAATTTCACAGATTCATACAAGTTACTCGGTAGTGGTGATCAGGATCTGATGCGTAAATTATTTGTACATCAATATAAATAAATAAATTCTAAACTTAGAAGTTGATGGGTTTGCCGATGTACGCCGCTAAGTTGGCTTCTCGTAGTGCTTCGGCGCATGTCTGTAGAAGAACATATCAGGTTTATTTTAATTTTTAATAAAATTAGCAACAAAAATAACAAGTAAATTACCGATATTAATTGGGATTATATTTATTGAACATAAGACGTTCCCATTGATCACCCATGTTTGGATGCAGTAATAACACATGAGTAACTATTCCATACAGACGTAAAGCTACACTGCCACATTATGTGTCAATCAGTCAAGGCAATAAACTTTATAACACTAATAATATGTATATTAATAGATATAATAGTGTGCATTGTAACCTCAATAAAAGCCCGATGATTGCTTGAATTGATGTTTTATTTGTAAGAGAGCAATATAGTACTATTTAAATAACGATATATGGAATAGCACATAGGTTACTTTTTATCCCGGAAAAATGTACGGTTCCCGTGGGATAGATTTGTTTTTTACGTATTTTGTTTTTAATAAGTATATAACAATGATAGCTGGGTACTCACGGGATGCGCGTGGCACACGCGCGCCACGTCCTCGGCCGCGGCGCCGTACTCCTGCGCCAGCACCGCCTCGTTGATCAGCTCACCGCCGCCCTGCCACAGTACATGTTACTTAATACTCAAACGCGGACTTCTTACTCGCTAATATTATTATAAAACACTTAATTGAACAATAAAATAGTATACTTAAATAAAAATACAAATAAGGAGGTGGGCAAAGGTGGTATTATTACTTTAAGCGATAACTTACAGTCGACTGATAGTGAAGGATACAAAAAATAAATTTAACAGATCTGTAAGGTGCATAAAGTGCCAAATTTGCCGTAAAGTAATGTATGCTATGTTTTGTGAGTATGTATCACTTTATACTTGAAGGAATCAAGGATCAGTCAAAAGTAGGAAGATATTTAGTAGAAGGATATATAAAGAAATAACAATAGATATAACTCACGGGCCCAATGATGTGTGTGCCGAGTATGATGTCGGTGGCCTTGTCGGCGAGCACCTTGACAAAGCCGTCGGGCTCGCCGTTGGTCTTCGCGCGCGAGTTCGCCAGGAACGGGAACTTGCCCACTTTGTACGCTCTCCCCTGAAGACATATTTTATATATTTAAACGAGCAATTCTTGTATATTTATATCTTTATTTATTTATACCAGCGATCTCTGAAACGGCTCTAACGATTTCGCTGAAATTTGGTATATGGGGGCTTTCGGGGGCGAGAAATTAATCTAGATAAGTCTCATGTCTGGGAAAACGCGTGTTTTCTAGTTTTCATGCGGTTTTCTTTTGCATTATTCTACGAAGAATATGGTCGATAATTTCTTACACTCGGATGTAAGCATCGTGGTCAAGCGGTCAAGGCTTAGATAACACATATGCCCGGGATCGAGTCCCGGTCGGAATACAAAGTTTTTAATTTTGTTTTTTTTTTGTAATTATTCAAGTTTTTAGTTTTTTTTATCTAAAAAATACGATATAACAATACAGAACTCCGAGCGAAGCTGGGTCGCCCAGGTACTTTTATGAATTATTATATCAAGGCGCCTAACATTACATCGTACAACTACCAATACTTGTTGCACTTTACAGTAGATAGTTTTCCCTTTTATTTTAAAAACATAGTTTTATTTTTAAGATTTATATACGTAATAAGTAACATAATAAGTAAAGAAGGAGGAACAATCAACAAATTGATTCTATAGTTACAATTAATAGGTTAATTTTTAAATGTTAATAAATAAAACAAACCTCTTTTTTGAGATCCTCTTCAGATTTTCCAACCCAACCGACTTCAGGTGATGTGTAGATTACAGATGGAATGGCGTCGTAGTTGAAATGTACTGGCATTCCCTGTGAAGTATAAATTTGCTTTAAAAAAATAAAATGATAAATACAAATTAAAAAAAGTATGTGTGTGTACTTATGTACCGCACGGAAGAAATTATACTTCTTTGGCGGAATAGAGCAAAAATAGCTAAAAATTTCAACCCGTATGTCACACAATTCTGTTTGTAAAATTAATGCAGCTAACTTCATTATGTCGCTTTTCGGCTGTCAGTGTGTCGATCGTAAAAATTTTACTCTCATATTTTTTTCCAAACGTGCCAAAAGAAGTATAACTGTCAAAACTTTATTCAAATTTTTAATGTGTTATAGGTATTATACAAATTATACAATATAATAACTCTTATAGTAAATTGCTGAGTTCGTATTTATTCGGAATAATTTGCAGAAACTACGGATTTTCACACAGTACTAAAAGAAAGAGCTATTGTCTAGGCTCTAATTTACAAACACATCACGAAAATAAGCTATTGATAAAATAATATTTGTTTATTATCAATTCGAATAATACCGTCTCTTCAGAGAACTTTTCGAATATTATAAATATAAACTGCATACAGAGACGCTGTATGTGTGTCACTAGTGTATATATAAAGAACATTGTTAACCTTAATTCCTTCCACGCACACGATGCCTTCGTCCTCCGCCTTGTGCGCCAACATGGGCCCGTGGATGACGTCACCGATGGCATAAATTCTACAAAATAATCAACTTACATCGATCAAAAAGTGTCTCTACCTTAATGCAGTCAGTTAAAATCAGTAATGAAGCGTGTTGGGTAATTTCTTTTTAACTATTACAGTTTATCCTTTAACTGCGATAGTTAAAAATATGGAGATAGGTTAGCAGTTAAGCCGAATATCGATCCCATACAGAAGTTCTCTTTAAACCGTCACCAATTATGTTTAGGTAATTATTGTAGTTGAAATAAATATAAAATGTAAATTGAACCTTAAATACAATGCTTAAAGTTGTTTTCATAAAAAAAAAAATTAAGAGCGCGCTCAAGTGTTCAAATGAGCGCTCATTCGGTGAGGACATTTTTTGTCGCTGATTGTGTATCTAGTACGTTTTTGCTCGATGACTAATTATCAACTTTCACTTGTAAATAGTAGGTTATTTCTTTCATTCAAATCAAAATTTTCAGGTAATTGAACCTTAATTGTGTTTTTGCAGCTTCGCTCACATAACTGTCATATAAGTTTACGATTTTCAGTTCAAAGTTCTATCTAAATATTATTTTTTAAAGATAAAATTAGTCTATTTTCAGGAAATCGATTAATTTAAATTATATATAAAATTAAGTGATACATTAATTTTACAGTATTTATTTACATTTCAATTATTATTTCCTTATGAATAATCATTATTATTTGCACTTCTTCATTAAATACCTATACATTCATTAATCAAAAGTGAAACTTTCAGAGAACCAACACAATAGAATAAAATTCGACAAATAATTAGCATTAAACAACCTATACATATAATAAAATTTTAACCGAGTGTGATTTTTCGGCAAATCTTATTGAGAGTTCTAATCTAATTTTATTGATAGTTTTTAGAATTTTTGTCTGTCAGTCTGTTTGTGACCGCTTCACGAGAAAACATATAGGATACTCTTTACTGCGGGAAAATATCTCATCTCTGAGAAATCTATACTAAACGTTAAAACGTAACAAGGGACTACTCGGTAGGTAGGTTAGTAGGTAGGTTCGCTACTCTTATAATATAATGAGCATATCTTGTATGTACATTAGTAATTTATGTATATATAAATTTATTTTGTATATATCGGAAACGGCTCTAACGATTTGGATAAAAGTTTATATTTAAATAACGTTTTGCTTTTCAAGTTTATCTATATAGGAGTCTTTTAACATACAATTTTTAAATTTCTTCCGAAAATATACGATTTTACAAAACGCCGGCCCCCTTTAACAAAACGGCAGCTCGGTCGGCCAAGTACTTTATAATATAAAGTTTATATTATAATAGCATATACTTTTTATTTACCCGGGTACAGTTGTCTGGAATTTATTGTTGACGGGCACACGTCCCCTGTCGTCTAGAGCGATGCCCACCTTGTCTAGGCCCAGCCCCTTAGTGAACGGCCGGCGGCCGATGGAGATCAGAACCACGTCGCAATCCAACTGAAAATATAATCTGTATATATAATAAAGTTGTAACTAAACCAAATCTGTACATTAATTATATTTTGGAAAATCTTATTGAAATAGACATTACTAGCGATACCGAGTCCGAATCTATAATTTTTAGAATTTTTGTCTGTCTGTCTGTGACCGCATCACGAAAAAAACACTAGAGGGATTTTGATACGGTATGATGATAGCTGGTTATCCGGGTCAACATATAGGATACTTTTTACTGCAGAAAAATATGTCATCTCTGAGAAATCTGTACTAAGCATTAAAACGTAAGTAAAGACAAACCTGAGCGGAGCGAGGGTGAGTCGCTAGTATACGTATATTATTAAATAATGTGTAAGATGAAGTCAGTGAAATCTAGTCACCAGATAATCTATACAGACATATAAAATTGAAGTATCTGTTTGTAATGTCACAATACCAGCTTTTTACTAAATGCACCTGAAATTATATACAGTACTAATAATTTAAACACAATTTTAATTTTTTTGTCTGTCTGACATTCTGTTTGCACCGGCTAATCTCAGAAAAGACTGGGTTGATTTTGATGGGGCTTTCACTGGCAGATAGCCGATGTTATAAGGAGAATCTTAGTTACTTTTATTTTCTACCTATCTAGGGACCCGAACAACGCGATGGTAAGTCGCTAGTTTGTAAATATAACATTAAAAATCATTTTAAATGACAAAAATGACAATTAGAATAGTTAAAGATATAATGCGATGAGTTACACAAATCACGCCGAATATATTGTTTATTTTTAGTACAACTTCAGATATGATATCTCACAATGATAAAAGTAATCACTCAACTTAAGTATTAACAACATAATAAGTTATATTATTGGGAAAGATGTTGTATGTAACATACGAGTATGCATTAGTAAATTGTTTATCCTATTGCGTTTAAACATTTGGAGGCATGCTATAACCACAAGGTTTTTGACATACAATAGATGGTGTGCGAATCGTCTCAGTCAGCTTATTTATTGACTCGAATACAACAAACACTATGAGTAATTTGGGTTTATTCTATTTATTTATTATGTACTAGCGACTTACCCTTGCTTAGCTCGGGTGCGGTTCTGAGACGGTTTTAATTTTTTTTGAGCGGAACCCAAATTCTTTTTCTAAAATAAAAGTAGCCTCCTTATAACATCAGCTATCTGCCAGTGAAAGTCCCGTCGAAATCAGTTCAGCCGTTTTAGAGATTAGCTGGAACAAACCGACAAACAGACAGACAAAATTTTTCGAAATTGTGTTTTTTTTTTGTATAAGTACTGTGTATAATTTCACATGCATTTAGTAAAAATGCTTTTATTTTGACATTACAAACAGACACTTCAATTTTATTTATCTGTATAAATGTGTATGTATGTACAGTGTAAACTCTATATAGCAAAATTAAAGGGACCGAGTATTTTTATATGTCATAAAATGTTTTTGCTAAACGGAGAGTAGAGGAAAACAATAATAAACTTAGAATTTAGAACATACTTTATTTACATAACAAAACTATAATCTGCTAACTTTGTCAGTCAAAAATGAAAAATGAAAAATATATATGTTTGTTATGTTAATTACACTATTACGTCTTTCTTTTACTCGTCATGTATACAGTTTAAATTTTGAATGCAACTAAGAACATGAAAACGAAAAGGACGATAATAGGGAAGTACATTAAGTAAACAGTGTAAAATAATTGTGCGTATGAAATATTTATTGTGTTTGAAGGCCAGTGAAATTAATGTTAATATTGGGGTCTAAATAATGACTTACTTTTTCACTATTGAGAGTGGTTGTTACATTATATAAAGTATATATATGGATAAGAATGTAAACCTAGCAAACCTTAACAATATCTATAGAGGGGGATTTTAAGGAGTTTTTCGTTAAATAGAAGTTCTCTATATAGAGTTTACACTGTATATATATTAAATGATAAATAATATAGAACTTACAGTCTCCTTATTTCCACCTTTTGCAGCTTCTACTTCAATTTTAACAGTTTCGCCTTCCTTTCGCACAGCGGTTACTTTAGTTCCTAGTTTGAACTTCATACCTTGTTTAGTTAAAATCTTTTGTAGAGTTTTGGATACTTCTCCATCAATACCAATTCCTGAAAATATTAATATTAAATTTTCAACAATAAGCACTTATATCACAAGTAGAAATTCTTCTATTTCCAAACTTCAATTTAACAGTAAAAAGTAATAATAAATATTATGTAAAAAATTGATGTAACTATTCAATATCCACATATCTATATAATAAAAATTTAGAGGTCGAATGTCTGTACGTAGAAAAAAATTGCTAAGAAGAGAAACAGAACAAATCCAGATTTTTTCAAATTTGTTTCTCTGTCTGTTTGTCTGTTTGTATGGGCTAATTTCCGAAACTGTTGGACCGATTTAAATGAAATTTTGTATGGTGGTCCCTTATATACTCGGTCAATATCGTAGATACTTTTCATCCCGGAAAATTAAAGAGTTCTTGTGGGATAGTTAAAAAACTGTAGTAACTTATACAGCTCAATACACAAAAACTACTGATTGAATTTTAATGAAACTTTATAATAATATAGCTCATACATCAGAATAACAAATAGGTTACTTTTAATCCCGGAAAAAATTACGGTTGGCGTGGAATAGATTTAATTTTGTTTGTCTAGAGACGAACCCGAGCGAAGCAAGGGTGAGCTACTAGTAATTTAATACATCATTTAAGCAAAGCATTATTATATTAACTGCCCATCTAAAAATCTATGTATTTATTTTGCTACTTTAACACATTTACCTCCAATGCTTTCAAGAAATTCAATAGCTGTGACATCTGCACCAAGCCTTTGATAAACCGAGCCTAATTCCAAACCAATTACTCCAGCACCAATAACTAACATCTTCTTGGGTACTTTCGTTAGAGCAAGAGCACCAGTTGAAGTAATGATTTGTTTCTCATCAAACTGAAAGTTTTGTAAGTATTACTTTCCTTGATTTTTATGTTATGGGCTCATTATTATATATGATTTATTCAAAGAAGAGAATATAAGCAATATGTCTGCAAATCACACAAGAACTTACAGCTTATAGCTGTGTGTATGTTAACAAAGCAGTTTAATTTCTCTTTGATTTTTATTCCAACAAGTTTTAATTTGTCAGATAACTAATATTTATGATTCATTTAGGGCTCAACTCTAGTTTAAGATTTTTTTAGATAAAATTAAAACAAAAGTAATAATAATGAACAATGCCTTACAGTAACTCCAGGGAATGGGGTGACTTCAGATCCAGTTGCAATTATGATATTTTTAGTGTTAATAGTTTCAACTCCCTTTTCTCCTTGTACTTCAACTTTGTTGGGGGCAACAATTGATCCCACTCCACGAACTAGTTGTACCTGTAAAATATAAATTGTCCTTTATTTTTATTTAAATTAGTAGCTAGAAAATAAGAAACCTTTATAAATGTGTATATAACTACTCATCAAGGTTCCATTCCTATTAGATATCTGAAAAACGAGTGCACAAATTGCAAATAGGCAGAAAAACAAATAATTGCTTTCAATTGACTTCCAAAATGGAAGAGGTTTTTCCAATACAAATCAAAGCACACCGATTTCGAAAATATCTGATTAGGTATCTATTAAATGAAAACCCCCTTTAGTTATTTTTTACTTTTCAGTGCCTGGAAGTCGGTTTTTTAATTTTTTCTTAAGTTTTTATTTATTATATTTATCAACATTTTTGTTGTAATACAATTATTTTATACTTATATGTATAGCACTAAGTGTATTTTACCTTATTTTTGTTAAAAAGCATGGCAATTCCACCGGTGAGAGCTTTCACAGCATTTGATTTATAGGTCATCATAGCGTCAAAGTCAAACTTGACTTCACCAACTTCAATACCCCTGTGTTTGAAGTCATGCTTGGCCATGTGGTATAAGTGAGAATTATGCAGCAACGCCTTTGATGGAATGCAACCAACATTCAAGCATGTGCCACCTAAAGTTGGGTCTTTTTCCACTGAGATTGTCTGTGAATATATATATTAAGATTTGTTAAGGATAAATTTCTTTTTATTTATTTTGTGTGCAGTTTTAACAGATATACTTAATTGCTGAGAGATATCTTAGTATAAAATAAAAAGAATTTCCTTTATTAAATTTAAAATTAAAAATTTAAATATAGGTATTTATAATCAAACTTATTCATAAGTGTATTTCATTCAGGTTGTAAAAAAAGTCTTAGTTACCTTTAAACCCAATTGAGCTGCTTTAATTGCAGCTACATACCCACCAGGGCCCGAACCGATGACTACAAGATCTGCATCATGTGAGGTTGCATACTGTCTGACTCCAACTCTTACATTGCCACTCTAGAAATATATCATTATATATTGACCATTTTATTATTAAACATGTACTGATGTTATCTATTATATTTTATATTCACAATAATTATTCTGTGCACATGTACAATCGTTCATAATATTTTATTATGAATTTAATGTTTGTGAATCAACATTTAAAATACAATTTTTTTTAAATGCATTTTATTTCAGGGGATGTTATGTTAATTTAATAGGTGGTCACATGTTGAAGGTCAAAGACAAGATAAATTAGGTAAAACATTAATTTAATGAAGTATATATAAAAATAATTAATTAGTAATAATAGTGTGAGTAGGCAGTAAATGAATATATTTTGGGACGTACCTCTAAATTAATCAATTTCAATTAATCTACATATTTGCTTATGCGTAAGATTGCATAACTTACTATCCATGTTCTTTATAAACAAAAAAGCATATGAGAAAATTGAAAGCTTACCCTAATTGAAGTGGATGCAAATTTCAGAAATTTATAGCCCATAATTAAATTATTTGTTAGAGCCACTTAATAACTTAAATAAAGCTGATAGTCTTTTTGTGGAACCCTGGGCCTGGCGATCGGCAAATTTGACACACGAATCCGAATGTCACAGCTGTTGGAGATTGCATCATAGACAAGGAATAACAAGAGATTGCATATTGCATTCCTCATCTGTAATCTGTTAATGGAACACACAGATAAAATTTTGCAGATCATACAATTTTACCAATAATATTTAAAATTTCATATAATTATTAGAGTTCCTTTAAATATCGAAATGTTATATATTTTTTGTGTAATAGTTTTACGTATTGCAAATAGTTACAACAATACAAATAAGAAAATGCTTAGAATAAATTTGTAGTGTGGCAACATGAAATTGCGCGCGCTGCCGAAACGGAAGTTTTGTTTATCAATCAAGCGAAGCAGTACGAAACATAGCGATCTCGGTAGTGTTTGTTGGTACTTGGTAGTAATCGCAAAAATATTAGACACACGCTGCATTAATCAATAGGAAAATATTTTTATACGTATTATCTCCACGTGATTTAAAGTAACCTTTGAGTGAACGTTAACGTTATCGGCGTAGATTTTTATTGAAAGTTTTATATCAGTGGGTGAGTAAAATATTATTAAAGTATTAATTTAATTGTATTATGTTTATATTAAAGTCTAATTTGTAACTGTTAAGCGTTTAGTTGTAACTTATAACTAATAACTTTAAAACAACTTTATAGTTTTCTGTAGATATACCGACAGTTGATTTCCTAGACTTCTAGAGAATTGTTATCTCGTTACATAAATAAAGTTGCCTTTGTATTAAAATTTATCTTACTTAGGTATGTATTGTAGCTGATAATAATTAAATGTAATAATCTACCTATATTGTCGTTAAATATTATCGAAACATACTTTTTATTAAAACTCCTCGCGATAGAAAAGCTATACTATTACGAATTACTTATATTATGCTTATTATGAAGAAAAGGACAAACAGTCTTGTAATTATATCAATATACCAAAAACTTAAAGTTAGCGTACTAAATTTAATTTTTTAATAGGTAGTACTTACTTAATCCATTAGTTTAATGCTAAATAATGTTTAATTCGTATGATTTTTTTCACTTATTGACGGTTAATTAAACGAACAGCTTTTTAGTGAGTTAGAGATGAGATATTTTCTCACGGTAAAAAGTATCCTATATACCCAGCTATGACCAGTATCCTATATAACCAGCTATGACCATACCAAATTTCATCAAAATCCCTTCAGTGGTTTTTCTATGATGCGGTGACAGACAGACAAAAATTCTAAAAACTATAGATTCAGCCTCTGTATCGATAATAATGTTTATTTCAATAAGATTTTCCAAAATATTTAATGTACAGATTCGGTTTAGTTACAATTTTATTATATGTATAGATAAACGCAATCGGTTCATTACACCTACGGATTATAAGGATTTAGTAGTAATTATCCAATCCAAACTAGTACAGAAATACAATCGATTATTGTTTGTTATATTTTTGTATAATATAGTATTGTAAAATACATACGTACATATTATAAAATAAATGATTTTTTACTTTTACAACCTATTGTTATACAACCAACGAACTAATTCCTATCTAATTTTTTTGCGAATTCCATAACTACGTTAAATTTATGGACGTACCTACCAATTTGTCTTATTTTACTTATTCATAAAATATTATACTTACAACACGAAACGTCAATCACTACGAATAAGGCAGTCGTGTGTCATACATAAATCCTTCGTAAACACGCTATTGTAACAAGAAACTAAAGATAACAAATGAATGAATCAATTGAGATTTGAGTTCTTTACTTTTCAATTGCTGACTGATAGTTCTAAGAATAAATATTTTATGTTTACTTTTATTTTATATAACTGACTAGCCTTAGCCTGTGGTTACTCGCGTAGTTTATCTCTACTCTATAAAGATAAATAAAATTGAAGTGTATGTAATATCAAAATAACCACTTTTTACTAAATGTACATAAAAGTATATACGGTACATATAAGAACAACACATTTTTTAAATGTTTTGTCTGTCTGTTTGTTCCGGCTAATTTCCGAAACGGCTAAACCTATTTTCACGGGACTTTCACTGGCAGATAGCTGATGCTAAAAGGAGGCTACTAGCTACTTAGGCTACTTTAATTTTAAAAAAGATTTAGGGTTCCGCTTAAAAAAATGAAAACTTACCGAGGGACGAACCCGAGCGAAGCTAAGGTGAGTCGCTAGTTATATAATATATATAAATACTTCGCTCGTTACGGTCATGGCGTCATGTTAAAAACCCTATACCTATCCTTCCTAGCCTCCCTCAATAAATGAAAAAATATTCTTTCAAATCTGATCGGAGATTTCAGAGATTACCGCTATTTAATTCGATTCGAATAAACAAATAAAAACAATTTCTTTAGTGTCAACGTTTGCTTTGCATGTAAATTATAAATAATAAATATTATTGAGGAAAGATTGATGAAATGTACACAATTTAGATACTTGGGTGTTTTATTGTTGTAGGTATACATAAGTTGCGCTACGACGTCCTTTTTCGTAACTCGGCTTCCTATCTTATCGTCGTGATTTAACGAATTAAAATGCTTTGCCTAATGGAGCCCCGAGTAAATTCAATACTTTAAAACAAAACAGATTTATACAGTACTAGCGACTCACCCTCGCTTTGCTTTGGTTCATCTCTAGGTACGTTTTAACGGTTAGTATGGCGTAAATAGTCGATCCCTTGCTCTGTCAAAAACAAAAATAAATCTATCCCACGGGAACCGTACATCTTTCCGGAATGAAAAGAAACCTATGCGCTATTCCAGAATATAATCTATCTCTGTGCCAAATTTCATCCAGATCCGTTCTGCCATTTTGGCGTGAAAGAGTAACAAACATCCATCCATTCTCAAACTTTCACATTTATAATATTTGTATATGGGTTAATGGGATGGGATGAGAAATAATATTAAGGGGATAAGACATTATATATATTTAGTCATTTTCCTTAAGTTTCCTTAGGTTAAAAGGTTTACACTGTATTTAATATTTATAATTATGAATCGTCATTGGAATGTCTTAGATTGGTAATTGTAACTTAAACCTAAGCTCCTTTAAAGGTCGAGTGGGATAAAGCTTGTCTGCTCATAATCCGAGAAATATCATAAGCCGGTTAAAGCATTTCTGGCCCATATCTACGGTTTACCTGCGCAGTGGAACAGGTAATCCTGTTAGGTGGCCGTGACACGTTGCCCGGCTTCTGCGTGAGGCATTCGATTCAGTTTAGTTCGGCGCATCCGTACTCGCGATGTGTGACGCGAGAACTCGTAAAACTGCACCTGCCATACAAGAGAAGCTTACCATCTATGAAAACGGTATAGGTGCCTAACAAAACAAATACCCACATCCATTTTAGCACATCATCTGTCGCCTCCGTATTTGGTCGGGCTTCGTTTTACGATCGAAAGTATCCTAGCGTTTTAATTATGGTGATGCATATTCATATGGACGTGCGTTTCTCTATGGCTAGTTGTCATTTAGTTCACGCGCTATTAACGCAAGTAAAACAAAAGCACGTAGAGCAGGTGCTTTCACGCCTCATGGCTACGACATTGGATCGCGTTGACATACTGCATGAGTGTAATGATACCTGATATTCATTGTTGCACCCATCCTTCTATCCAGCACACGTTCACTTTCATTGTTTTGCAATTAATCTCATGAGCAACTGGAATCAAGAACAATGTATGTATCTTAACAAGACTTATGTGCAATTTGTTTGCAACATCGTTACCCCGATAGAGCTTTTCTACACGGCAGTCGCTATATTTCTAAGTCACGCCACATTCTTAAGAATTGACGTGATTGTAATAATTATATGTCAAAATATTTTTGTTTAATTTATTTATCTTGACGAAGAGTGTGCTCAAATGCAGGTATGGTGTTAAAGTTTGTCGGCAAGTTCTCATTAGCTTTGTCGGGCACAATGATGCGCTGTTCTCAAGTCACGTACATGCAGGCGATTAGTCTCATTTCTAACCGCTCGCACTAGAGGAATACAATGCAGAATTCATTAATATTATCAGCTTATATTATAAATAAAGGAATTACGTTATACGTTAAAACAAGAGCCATTGTTTAATTTTTATTTATTAGGTACTACACTTTTTATATTATAGTACTCCTTATCCTATTATCTATGAGTAAGTACCATTGTTTTTATTTTTCATTTCATTCTTTTAAATAAAACCAAAATTAACCTTTGAAAATAAATTGATTTCTATTCCTTGTAAAAAAGGTAACAGGAGTACATACTGTTAGCACTTGAACTTCTGGGTTGGCGATTGGTAATAAAACACTCTTCAACTTTGCACACTTTTGTTTAATCTCACGGTTTAGCACTTGTACAATCACTTCTTATTCCTAATTTTACCAGCGTTGATTGAGAACTGAACTAGTTTCAAGACAGTGTCACCTTTTTATAATCTACCCGAGACAATCAATTGACTAAAATCGTTCAATAACAAAATCAAAAAAACATTTTATTTAATTACATTAGTTCAATATATTTTTAAATAAGTTTATAATTATTATCTATACAAAATAATATTAATTATATATTAATGTAATGTATATCCGCTATTTATTTATTGATTACATTATTATAGGCCAACATTCGGCCATCCGACCAAATCTACGCGTCCTCGTGTAGGCTATATTATGTATCTATACTAATTACTACAGTAATTCACATAATTCATATTATCAACAATATATTAATGTTAGACAATAACTATCAAATTATAAAAAATCACAAAATTTACATAATTAAAGATCAAGCATAATGACAACAAATCATAAAAATCTCAAGGGCCGCTTCTGCCAATACAACTTATCATAACAATATAGAATACAATACATTTGTAAATATAAAAACCGTATTGAAAACATTTAAACATAATTTTATCAATCACAGCAATAACACATTAAAATCATAAGGGCCACTTCTACCCATTCAACTTTCGTATCGTAACAGGCCGCTTCTGCACTGAATACGACATACGAACAGTGACAGGCCGCTTCTGCACTGAACACTGACATTCATCAGGGTCGCTTCTACCCTGTACAGATAATCTCTTTCACTAATTTTAAAACTACAGCAACATGCCGCTTCTGCACTGAATACGACATACGAACAGTGACAGGCCGCTTCTGCACTGAACACTGACATTCATCAGGGTCGCTTCTACCCTGTACAGATAATCTCTTTCACTAATTTTACAAACTACAGCAACAGGCCGCTTCTGCACTGAATACTGCTTGACTGTTTAGGGCCCACGCTGCCCAATTTAGATAATTAACAATAAATCAGAACTATTGATTAGTTAATCTAAAGATATTTATATACATTATTTTTTTCTCACTAACTTAGCTCCTTTAGAATACTAATTTGAAACTGCAATATACAATCAAAAACCATTTTGTTATAGTAATGATAAACGCAATTTAATTTAGGGTTCACAATCAGAATCTTCAATATTATCATCGTTACTAGATTCAATTTCATCGGGTCTATTATAACTTAGCCACGGTTTTAATTTATCGACAGCAACTACAGAAGTATATTTACGATTGCCCTTACGTGTGAGAGGTGTATCTACAATCTCATATCTATCGTTCCCTAATACTGAGGCTATACGATATGGACCTTGAAATTTTGGAACTAACTTACGACTTTGTCCTGACGATTGTATTTCTCTCGCAACACTAACCAAATCTCCGATTTTAAAAATTTTAGGCTGTACAGAATTCTTATCGTACAGTTCTTTGCTTTTGTTTTGGTATGTGGAAATATATTCATTTATCTTTTCACGAATGTCACTTACTTTATTAGAGTCTATTTCGTGATTGTCACCCAAGAAGGACTTTACCCTATTCTCAGTTAAACCGACTAATGTGGTACCAAAGAGAGCTTTCGCGGGAGTCGTTCCTATACCCTTATTATGAGTATTGTTAAGGCCCCACTGTACACCTGGAACATATACATCCCATTTCTTTTCATCTTGACCATTACACATAGCAGTTAACGCATCCAGCAACGTACGATTGTATCTCTCTACTTGCCCGTTTGCTCTGGGTGTTGAAACTGCGTTTAATATATGTTTTATGCCTAAACCATGCAAAAAATCTTTGAATTTGTTACTTGTGAATGAGGACCCACGATCTGATATAATTCTATTCGGCATACCAAAAATACTAAAATATTCTTTTAATTTATCAATGACTATAGAGACTTTAGTACTTCTTACAGCTTTGATAATTATAAATTTAGTATATGCGTCGATGATTACTAATAAATGAGTGTTCCCTTTTGAACTCTTTACGAATGGCCCTACGTGATCTAAATGCAACGTAGCAAATGGAGAATCTACCTTTGGAATCGGATTTAGTGGAGGTTTTCTGTTGGAAGAGGCTTTTACGTAAGCACATTCTAAACATGACTCGACGTATTTTTTGACAAAACGGCGCATTTTACTGAACCAATAAGTTTCTTTCACTTTTGCTAAAGTTTTATCAAATGCGAAATGCCCGATGTCGTCGTGACATTGTTTAAGGATTTGCCAGCGTACACCCTTTGGCACTACCCACTTGTTACCCTGATCAGTCACACGGAATAACCTATTATTATGTAACACATAATTTTTCGTGATATCAGCAATATTAATTGACGCTGGATCTTTTAGAATCGAAACTATCCGCTGTATTTCTGAATCAGCTTCCTGTACAGTACTTAACCAATCAGATTCCTCAACTACCATAACTGTTTCACTATCTTCCCCATTGTTAAGTGGTGGATTTCTACTAAGAGCATCAATATAACTCATCGTTTTACCTGGCCGATATTCTATAGAAAAGTCAAACTCTTGCATAGTTATCCACCATCTAGCCACTCGTGGTATTAAATCTTTTTTTAAAAATGTCGCTCGAAGGGAATTACAGTCTGTAACGACTTTAAAACTAACACCGATTAAGTAAACGCGAAATCTTTGCAATGATGCGACCAGAGCTAAAGTTTCAAGTTCATATGCTGTCATGTGTTGTTCATAAATGGTAGTTTGCCGACTGTAATATGCAACGGGTCTAAGTAGGTTATCTCTCCCGCGCTGCATAAGGATTCCAGCAATACCTAATTTACTGGCATCCGTATGCAACTCGGTATCGTCACTAGGATCGTATAACTTTAATACTGGTTTTCGCAGTAAAATCTCTTTAAGAGTGTTAAATGCTGATTTTTGCTCAGAACCCCATTCCCACTTAGAATCTTTTTTTAGAAGACTTGTCAATGGTTTAGCAATATTTGAAAAATTTTTGATAAACCGCCTAAAGAAACTACATAACCCAATAAATTGTCTAACAGTATGCAAATTACGAGGCTCTGGAAATTCTTTGACCGACTGAATTTTTCTTGATCCTGGTCTAATGCCTTCCTTACTGAGCTCAAAACCTAAATAATCTACAGATTTACTAAAAAAATAGCATTTGGATAATTTTAACGTTAATCCCGCATTCGACAATAACTGCAAAACCTTTTCTAACTTGCTTAATCCTTCTTCTATTGAATTTGAGGGTATAATTATATCGTCCATATAAGCCGATGCTATATCCCTAGCACTAGATAGAACTAAATTAATCATGCGCATGAAATTTGCCGGTGCGTTAGCTAACCCGAAGGGCATCCTATTAAATTCGAACTGCCCATCCGGTGTGACAAACGAAGTTTTGTAACGATCTTCTTCGTTTATACTTATTTGGTAATAACCAGAAGCTAAATCAAGGACAGTGTAATATTGATATCCTGCTAATGAATCTAATTGATCGTCGATCCGGGGTAACGGAAAATTTTCTTTGTACGTCTTTCTGTTAAGAGCCCTATAATCGACACATAGACGTACCTCACCAGTTTTCTTTTTAACAACGACTATGGGACTAGCATAAGGTGATGTCGAAGGTCGCACTATTTTGCAGTCAACTAATTCGTTAACTAACTCCCGGACTTTATTTCTTTCGCAAACAGGTAACCTATAGGGTCTGTACACTACTGGCTCATCATCTTTCAAATTAATGGACATATTTACTAAATCAGTTTTCCCAAGTTCCTGTAAACTAAAAGCAAAACACTGTCTGTAACTATTAAGCAAGAGTATTAATGAATTAATTGTTTTAGTACTTAGTGTTCCATCGGACATTATTTTATTACCACTAATATTACGGGGAGGTGTAGATACGTCTACTCGGAGAACATCAGGCTTATTGTTTTCACTCAGTGGCTCCGCTCGAATACACCTAGCTATTACTGTACCTCGTTTAATAATAAATGTTCGCGAACTAATCCCTTTCACTAATGCTATACCTAGACCATTGACAATGGAGAACAATCCTTGTACCAGATAGTGTTCTTCCCCGTTTTTAAACCTATTGCTGCCCTCAATATAAACATCGCCCGTAAATGAAGGGTCTGTGCTAAATTCTACTAACGTCAGTCCGTCAATTATCGTATCTTTAGAGCAATAAAGGTTATACCTTATACATGTTGGTACTATTTCATTTGAGAATATTTTTAACATCACATTATTCTTTTCAACCATTATGTGAGGTTGTTCAGTAAATGACCTACCAATTAGCAACGGCTCTTTCAATACTTCATCCGGTACGATGAACAGTTCTACCAAAGCACTAGCATCATCAATTTTAACCGTAGCCAAAAATTTACCTATTGGTTTAACCATTGAGTTGCCAAATCCTATCAAGGGTGGTATTGAATTATCAGGAACCCATTTGACATCTAAGCTTTCTACATCTGACATTCTAATAAGACTTACTGCGCTACCAAAATCAATGAAGCATGTTTTTAAAATACCATTTACAACAGCCTCTTTATAATACTTATGACAGTTCGAGTTTATACCAGCTACAAGCATAACGGAATTAGATGAAAGTTTACTATTGGTATTTACTAAATTTTTGCTACCATTCTCGCATTTATCCGAAGTATGTCCAAAGCGTAAACATTTATTACATTTTATAATTGGGTTAGGGCATTGAGACTTATAATGACCCCTTTGTGAGCAATTAAAGCATATTATTACGCGATCCCGTCGGATATCATCCCTACTTACACTTGAATCAGCATTTCGTACGCGTTTTCTATCATTAACGTTACTAGTACCCCTAGTACTCATAAGAAACGGTAGCAATTGTTCCGGTGTTTCGAATCGAGCTGATTCTGCTCCTAACCTTACAGTGCGATCGTCAATTCCAAATACAATACAATCTACCGCTTTTTTTCCTTCAATGCCACAACGATTTAATAAAACTACTTTGTCATAGAAGTAGTCCTCGAGGGACTCGTTAAACCTAGCACGTTTGGCTAACATTGTCGAGAGTAATCGTCCATAGTTATCATCGTTAGGAAAAGCTAGGCGCAGTTTATCTTGCCATTCCTTCCATGTAAACATTACAGTATTAAGACCTTCATACCACTTTTGGGCAGTACCCTTCAATTTTGGAAGTGCATAGTGAGTTGTCTGTTTGTCAGTCCAGTCATAAATAACTGCACACTCATTTACTTTGTGCAACCACATATCAATGGTTTGTTCTTTACGGGAGGGATCAAAGTCTGGAAGCGTATTTTGTGTCGGTAGTCTATCATTACTATTATTTTTACCTATCGTTTGCAATGCTTGTATCAACTGTGTAAGAGTAACATTTCCACTATTGGACAACGTTTCTGGCACTAACCTGTCTGGTGTTAAAACTTGCCGGGGAGACCTTTGCTGGTGTTGCCGTTGCATCCGGCTGTTTTCAGTATGCCCACGCTGCACGGCCCTGCTGTGTCGGCTGCGTGAACGGTGACCGGTAGGACTTAGCAATCGGTGGCTGCTGCGGCTGCGCGTCCGGTAGTCGGCACGACTGTGCCTGCGATGATTAGCGCGACCGCGTGACTGCACACTCACACGGCTGCGCGACCGGCGGCTGGGCGAACGACGACTGCGGGTCTGGTTATGGTGATTCGCATGGCTTCGTACACTGCGGCTGCTATCACCACGATGCCGACTTCTAGTGGACTTCAATCTACTCCGCGATCGCCGATCCACTGGCGCCTTGGGACTCTCGCCGTTTCCCATTTCACTGTTAAAATATTTTCGACACATCATTTGTACAATAACAATTTAAAGAAAGAGTTTAAACCGACAAAGGATATATATACACTGTATCACGTACTAAAAACGTCATTTTACGTAACAAAACAACGGAAATAAAAACGAAAAAAAAAAGAATAAAGACAAAAATGCATTTAATATACTATAAAACAATTGATACTTTTACCGAAATAATATATTATACTATATACATTTTTAAATTCACATAAAGTTACTTTCTAATTTTATATTATGTACGAATATTTGTAGGCATGGCAGGTAAGAAAAGAGAAGAAAAAAAAAAATCTGTTACTCACCTTATCCCACTTCTGAAATGTTAGCACTTGAACTTCTGGGTTGGCGATTGGTAATAAAACACTCTTCAACTTTGCACACTTTTGTTTAATCTCACGGTTTAGCACTTGTACAATCACTTCTTATTCCTAATTTTACCAGCGTTGATTGAGAACTGAACTAGTTTCAAGACAGTGTCACCTTTTTATAATCTACCCGAGACAATCAATTGACTAAAATCGTTCAATAACAAAATCAAAAAAACATTTTATTTAATTACATTAGTTCAATATATTTTTAAATAAGTTTATAATTATTATCTATACAAAATAATATTAATTATATATTAATGTAATGTATATCCGCTATTTATTTATTGATTACATTATTATAGGCCAACAATACTACTTCTATTTATAAGTTATAATCATTTAAATTTAAATACAACTATTTAATCTTAATAACAACTTAAGAAAGAAAGTTTAGTCACTTTTCGTATACAAATTAATTGAATACGCCATCATATTATATACATTACATACTTATATCGAAATGGAATGAATATTTGCTTGTCATAGGGCCTTCGGCAAAGTGGCCTATGTGTATTTTAAATACATAACACATGTATACAATTTTCGCATCACCCCGATACATACATATATTACCATATTATGTGCGGAATGTTGTAATATTTACGGAACTATTTACCTGCAGTCCATACGCGACACAACAGTTACTCTTTTGCGCATTGCATGTCAAACGTCAAACACTGCATTACGTATGCACCTCATAGGTTCATACCTCTAATAATGCAATGCATAGTGCGTAGTTCTGGACTAAGGGTATAAAAACGCCATGGGTGGTTCATGTATTGTGTCTAAATAATTTTGAAATATATAAGTACATATATATTCTTATAAAATTAAAACTAGATTATTAAGCAATTTTGTAAAAATTAATGCGAACTTTCATAGTCAAAAAGTCATTTTATAATAAATGTGATTTATTTGTCTAGTATGTAAATGTGTAACGTTTATTAATTAAATTTTTGTACGTATCTACTTTGTAAACACACTAACTATTGAACACCTATAAATTATATTTAAATGCATTTTATGTCTGTCTATACTAATAATATTATAAAGAGGTAAAGTTTGTGAGGTTGTAGGGGGTAATCTCTGGATCTACTGAAAATCATCCCTTAAGACGGTGAAAATGGGGATAAAAGTTTGTATGGGGAATCGACTCGCTAGTTTTAAGTAAAATAGTAATTTTAATTTTATGCTTGTAAAACGTCTCTGTTTGAAAGTTATCATCTATATCAATAAGTTACAATATCCGAGACCAGATTCATAAGAAAGTGTCGGAATTGTCGTGGTTACGACACGGCTATTACGCATTTGTTGTAATTCCTTACGAGAGCGAAGCTAACCTGCTATCCGAGATAATCACGTTGCAGCTAAAACCTGTTATGTTTTATTTGTCGGTAAAATTTAACTGCTGTTGAGATATACATATCTCTCATTTTTATTACTCCTAAAGATAAATTCATGCGCAGCTAAATACATGATGGTCTTTGCTTTCCAAGCTTACAAGTGTCAAAGTAAATGTTTTCCGGAAGACAAACTAATAAAAGCTATATACCTATCTATAAATTACAAACTATATGTATATAATTGTTTGATATAAGTACCATGAAATATTTTTTAATTGCAGTTTAAACACCTTGCTTGCTATAGCTATGATATATTTTACTAGGCTACATACAATATTTACATTGATTTAAATACACAGTATGTAATTAGAGAAGGAAACGAAAGTATATACGAGTAATGTTAACGTTTACATAGTCATATAACGGTTAACTCTACAATAAAGATCAAATACTTAGAAATAGTAGAGAACAGTCTTTGGGTTTTATCATATTAATAACTTTATCAATAAAAATATTCCATTTTGTTTTATGTAGCTGTTGTATTGAGATGTTTCCGAATCATATTTATTGTTAGTAGTAAAAAATCGCTTCAAAAGTCTACGAAGTACGAACCTAAAAACCTAAATAATAAACACTTTTTAAAGTTAAGTTTTACAAAGCCGATATAATAATGTACATACATCATATGAATATAAATGATTTTAAATATTATATTAATATTACTTTAAAGACATATAACGTTTATTAAAAAAATCTTAAACTTTCTATATTTATATAATTCATGTAATCAGCAATTATTTAAGTTAATTTAATCTTTAATTAAAATAATTGATCTACGTTGTAAGTAATAAAAATACAAGTAATATTTTATAGTAAGTATTTTGATTATGTATAAAAAATTAAGAAACATTTTTAGAATGCATACAATTTATTACGTGAGTAGCTTGCCTGTTCCAAATAAGGTTCTTTACCAAAGTATCACTTTGTCAGAGGGTTTCACGTCAAGGAAGCTCTTAAGCACGGATTTTTGGCAGCTAACATCACTTGAAAGTTTTAAAACCTCTATCCTGTAGTGTTACATCCTCGAGTGGCACCGTAAAATCTATAATTAATATCTGTTGAGATTTTAGAGACGTTTCGCTATTTGTAAATTTCTATTGACACAAGAAACAACTTTCAATAGCAATATAATTGCTGAGTATTTATTTTGGGCAGTTTAATCGTTGGTCTAAAATTAATATTTTGCTTGGCACATTTATTACACAATTACTCATAGATAATATATTTACACTAGCAAAACCCGCGGCTTCGCTCGCGCTAAAACTACAACAAAAAAACTTTAAAAAGCTAGGTTTCATACAAATTTTCATCCCTTATTTTATCTCCTTATGGGGTGAATTTCAAAAAACGCTAAAACACGTATTTATTTAATTGTATTGAAGAGCATTAATACCAAGTTTCAAGAAATTCTGATCATTAATATTTTTTGGGTTGTGTTATAACGTGTATTCCCGTGGGAATGAGATAATCTCCCGCGGTAAAAAGTATCCTTTATGTTGACCCGGACATCCAGCTATCATCATACCAAATTTCATCAAAATCCCTCCAGTGGTTTTTCTGTGATGCGGTAACAGACAGACAGACAGACAAAAATTCTAAAAACTATAGATTTGGCCTCTGTATCGATAATAATGTCTATTTCAATAAGATTTTCCAAAAAATATTTAAGGTACAGATTCGACTTAGTTAGAATGTTATTATATGTATAGATACATATGTGTGGTTAAACGGGCGGCATGTAGGGCGAGTGGCGAAAAGCTTCGTCTGCGTTAAGGGTTCAACGTCCTAAGAACCCTGCCCGTGAACGTGGCGAGCGAGGGATGCTTTCAGCTGTTATCGATACCGTTTAGCTTGCGAAAAATAAGTTAATTTAATTTCATTCAGCTTTATTGTATTATAAACTGTATGCGGTTTTTATATGTTACTGAAATATTGTAGCCTTATTGTGTGTCCAAAATATGACATTAATATAAATAAATAAGTTTTTTTTGTGATGTACATAAATACAAATTTACAGTTTTCAGATTTATCCCTTTAGCACAATCCTAAAAGATATTACTTCTTGCCAAATTTCATTATTCTAGGTCAACGGGAAGTACCTTATAGGTTTTGATTCCCTTTCCGAGTTTCCTAGCCGAGCGTCAAAATACATAATATGTGACATAAATAGCCGTATCTTTTGATTGCGTTGACTTAGACGTTTGAGTTTTTAACAGATCCTAGGGATTACAGACCTGAGTATTTAAAATTAATTTCCACTTGATGTTTTCACGGGTTTTCCAGAAAAAGGATCTTGACAGACAAACAGACGGACGGACGAAGTGATCCCATAAGGAGCTTTTTTTTCTCTTATGGTACGGAATCTTAAACATATTTACTACGTACAAATTACTCTTAATAATCAAAATTGTAGCGTATCGGCAAACTAAGTATGTAAAATAGTTTAAATACAATTATATATATCGAATTTATCTTATCAACAACACTTTTATTCTTCGTATGTAAATCTTATGAACAGAGCGGAGCGCTATAATATGTTATTTTTAAAGAAAATAAATAAGAAATTTTCACATATTCTAATTTATACACCGTGCCTAATGCCTATATTTGCAGTACTTAATATATATTTGCTCTTTAGTCTTTAGCAATATTAAAGTATAAATAATTAGTGTCCGACCGAAAGTTCGGTTTCGGTTTCGGTTTCGGTCGAGTTTCGGCTAAAAAACGGGTTTCGGTTTAATTTCGGTTTCGGCGACAAACCTGCCGAAACTACGGCCGAAACCGAAACTGCGTTCGGGAGTTCTCGCGCTGTGATCGGTCATGTTCGACGCGTTGAATTCCATCCAAGCGATGAAGACATTATGCCGCGTCCACATGCTTAATCATATCGTTACTGGCTTGTGTTTGAAGTTAGTTTTGTTTGTTATGAGTTTTCGTGTGATTTATTTTGAATTCAGTAAGTTTTATCACATGATATAGCATAAAAGTAGGTAGTAAACATTAAAAAATAATTCAATATAACAAATCAATACATAGATTATAGTAGAATCAAGTTTAACCTATCTAAAAAATTTTTTTGTTAATTTAACTCTCTCGCTAATGCTATACCTAAACAAACATTAGTGTACTTGGTACTTACTATAGTGTGTATATTAGTGGTGATATTATTAGTGGATTCAGAGTTTCAAAGTTCATTTTAATACTTATTTTATGTTATAACCAAGGTATCCAAGTGGCAAGTACAGTTAGATACTTACCTACGTACCTAATGATAAACAATTTAAATAAGTAATTTTATGTTTAATATAATACTTTCTTAGATTTACGCGAAAATTTGACATTTTAAATAAAACTATCTTTTCGGATTATTTCGCGGATTTATTTTAATTTTTGGTTCCCGACATTTCGAATGCTTTACAGCAATCAATCAAAGGCGTTTTACTTCTGAGAAGATGGCTGGGTACTACCATCATCATGGGATCCTGTAATAAACATAATAAAATCTAACAACAAAAACAAACATAACAGACTATAAGATATAGTTAATTCATACTGTGTGGATCACAATAAGAGTAATTCAAATTATTATATATATTTTATCTGGAAAGATAGCAATAGCGTTATTTAATATTTTAACTTTAAATAATAGCAATCTAAATTAGTAATTTTATTAAATTAAATTACATGTAAAACAATATATTTTTTCAAATTACAAAACAATAATATTGCTTAAATAAACAATTAATATTTTCTAATTTTTTTAAATTTTCTTTGTGGTTATACTTATTGTAGTAATAGCAACACTAAATAATATCATGAATTAATAAAGTTTTTTAAAATTGTAATATTTATAATAATAACAGCTAAAATTAAATTAATAATATTACTGTGTTTAATTATAATACTTATTAAGAAAAATCAAATGCTTAGAATTAAAATCAACAAATATTGTAAGGTACTCTGGTGCCATTTTTGAATTTTTGAAATCATTTTTTGTAAAATTGTGGGTAGGCACTGTTTGTAACAAGTACATAACGCCTTTGAGTGTCTAAAACCGTAGTCTCTCCCGCGACCATGATTGCTGTAAAGCATTCCAAACGTCGGGACCCAAAAATCTAAATAAATCCGCGAAATAATCCTACCTACTCAAAAAAACACCAAATGAGATTTTAGGTATTTTTAAGGCGCAATATTTTTTCTTTAAATGAGGGGTTGAATTGATTATCAATAAGTAAAAGTATCGAAGACTGTATAGCTATGTCATTTAAATTTTAAAGATAAAAAAATAAAGACCGACTGATTATATTAACGTTTTCTCTATTTTTCCTTCAAAACATGATCCTTGTAAGGAAGTTTCGGTTTCGGTTTCGGTTTCGGCCGAAACTGAGAATGTTGCCGAAATTCGTTTTCGGTTTCGGTTTCGGTCGCAAAAACCAGTTTCGGTCGGACACTATAAATAATATAAAATATTATAAAAAATAATAAGAATCGTCTCTAGGTACGTTTTCACGTTTAGTATATATATATATATATATATATATATATATATATATATATATATATATATATATATATATATATATATATATATATATATATATATATATATATATATATATATGTATGTACATACATAGGTATAGAAAAGTAAGTACCTACTTTAACACTATCTTATGTCCTTCCCAGGATCTCAAACTTTCTCCATACCAAATACCTATCATCTAAATCGGTTCATCGGATTAAGCGTGAAAAGATAACAGACAGAGATACAGAGTTACTTTCGCATTTATAATATAGTATGGATTATAAAAATAGCAGTATTCCAAAGTCAGCAAGTACAAGTGCCTTTGATGGATTTAAATTATGCGGTATGCTTCGATATTGCATATCATTGCAACGTTCATTAAGGGCCTCGCAGCATAAACATGCATCTAGGTTATGGGGATAAGCTATGCTGCGATAAAGTACCATATTCGGCTGAAGTTTATGCAATTAGAAATATCTTACGTTCGTTATGTAGTTAAGTTATTTCTTATAATGTTATTTATTTTCTCAAAAAATTACCATATTATTTAAATACTTTAAATAATATATATATATATATATATATATATATATATATATATATATATATATATATATATATATATATATATTAACTTTTGACCATTTACTGGTCCTTTTTGAAAGTAATAAGAAGATATTTCCACTTCAAAGCGTAACATGATGCCGACGCTTACTCAGTATGTCCCATATACGTGACGTTGTTTACAAATACGGAGGCGTTATATTGAAACAAATGAGCTGCTTTTGTCACTGTGACTTATAAGCCTTAGGCTATTTAAATACTATACCTAGGCTTGTTTACTTATTTTTTTTTCTATATGATAATATTTGTTTCAAAACTTAGGTAAATATGAATCGCATAATGTGTGAATAAATCCATTTATGAATTGGCTTCTTTTACGTGTAGCAATTTCTTAATCTGCTTAACGTTTTGTAAGCGGAGGTACTATCAATAAGAAAATATTTTTCGTTCATAATCCACATTATATTTTACTATAAACAATTTTTTGTAGCACATTTCATTGTTTTTATTCACATTTCATCATAAACAAAACAATATCAATATACAAAAAAAAACGTGTGTATGTGCCTATGTAGGCAGGTATGAAGTTATACTTCTAATTATTTAGATAAAATTTTTAATCTCCAATTTTTTTTAAACGTGCAAAAAGAAATATAACTTCAAAAAAAACGTTATTAAAAACATATGTATACGTGTGAGGTTTGTAAAGCTTTGCGAGGATGCTAACAAAAATCAAGCACTTACATTTAAACTTTTTGTATAATTAATCGCAACTAATATGAGCCGACAATCTAGACAGGGAACGTCCCCTAAATCGTTTTTAACCCTTTCTATTCACACCCTATTTACTTCTAACCCGACCATTATTATCTAACGCATGTTACACCCTAAATGAAACTACATTCTAATTAGTTAATTTTAAAATTGTTAAATATTTGAGTCTGTATCAAAGTGATAAACTATATAACTAACTAGTAACTACTATTTAATAATCTGCTCGTAAATTAAAGCAAAATAATCTATAGATAACATATTATGTATGTCTTGAACCAAACTCATGAACCAAATCTTTAACGGACAGTGACCTAGAATTTGTTTAGAATCAATTAAAACAATGGAGCTCTATTAGATTCATTGGTATGATTAAGCATCGTATGCGTGTGGTAGCTTCTTGAGGTCCGTCCGATTATTGTTATTTAACCTCGCCCCTTAAGGCACACGGGAAAATTAAGTATTAATGCCATGACTGTCATCAACTTTAATAAGCTTACTTGTACACGCCCGCATCAGGAAGTGCCTTATTGATTGAATGATACTGTGATCTGAGGGGATTCCGTGATTGCTCAACGTCGTCACCTGCTTTATAAAATATTTATTGAAACATGTTTTTATTTCATTGAAATATTAACGATTTGGTACCTTGTGGTGATTTTACTAACGACAGTTATATTTATCTTGTTGTGTTGTTGTCTTATAATAAGCCCTATGTTGCTCAAATTATAAAGTCTAAGTTCATACAAATAATAAATCGCCCTATGCATACCTATTAGACAATCCTCTTAAGTGCTCCTTTAAAATGCTCCCCATATCTTAAAAATTTATTAGCTGTAAACTCACGACTCGACTACCACACTTTACTTTTAAAAACTTTTCGAGACAATATTTCTCAACGACGCATTTCTGTCGGCACTTAAAAGTAAAAACCCGATGCGTTATTGTTTGAAAGTTAGCCTGTTTCGTCATAATTATCCATACTACACAGTATATTCAGGAATTCCCATTAATGACGCAATACAAAATGTGGAACGATTGAAGTTTAAAAGAAGTCTGGCCCACTTCTGCTTTGTTCCAGTTCTCATAGTTTTTCTTGGTGTTGCATGCACCAACTCGTTAAAAGCCGATAGTAATTACTGGCAATAATTATTCACACTTGTAGTATGGTTGTTAGGTATTTTTGTTATGTTTTAAATCCTTTAATATAAAAATAGAAAAAAATAATATTTGCAGACATTATTAGTTTTAATAAATTAAAAATTTAAAAAAACCCCCACGCAAAAAATACTTATAGTTTAAGGAACAACCCTTAAAAAGTAAATAATTTTGGAAAAGAGCTGATACTCTTACACTGCTGGACCGATATTAACAAAACATAGCTAAGAACAACCGCAAGGAAACTGGCTTTCAAATGAAAAAAAAACCGCATCGAAATCTGTCCATCCGTTGAAGAGCTACGATGCCACAGATAGATACACACACACACACAGACATACATCGACGTCTAACTTATAACATCCCTCTTTTGCGTCGGGGGTTCATTATAAAAAGATTTATTATACCATAAGAATAGTCCCAAATGATTCCTATTAATCGAAGAAGAAAATGATAATAGTCTTTAAGAAAGTACTAATTAACAAACATTGCCTTAATTGGATTAATATAAAATGGGTTTCACACATATCAATATGGCTTAAAAAGTTGGTACTATGTACGTCCCGACCTATTTATATTATTATGTATACTTGTGTTCATCGATCGAAAAAGTAGGTATTTGTGTTATATTTTTCTGAAAATTATTAACCTACTATTAAAATTGTTTAGTAGCTAGCAACATAGGGAATAGCCATACAATTAACAATAAAATAAGAATTAAGTTAAATTCCGGTAGTAATTTTATTAGCAAGTCATCAAAGTATCAAATATCTTAACGAAGTTAATTTCTCTCCCGTCTGGGTCGCTCCGCTGACGTTGGCTCTTATTCGATTAATCAACTTAAGTAGTTATATGAAAGATCATACAACAACATTATTTACATATTTATTTTCCATTAAAACATCATTACAGGTCCATTAGATGTGCTTAAGCAGAAAGTGTATGTAATTTAGTGGTGATACTGGTAAATAAAAAAATATATACTTCATTTATTATATTATGACGAACATTTTGGCGCAGTAGAGCCAATATTCCCAAGAACCTATGTCTTCCGTCACGGTAGCCTGATCGTAGTTCAAGAATGAAGTTGAATATCATCACTGGACATCACACATAGAAGCTTCTAATCTGTACGCACATGTACGCTAGAGCAGTGTAGATAACGAAAAAATGGTAGATACTACTAAATTCGCCAGTTTATTCAGCGCTAAGATTTTTTTGTCAATATAGCATATGAAATATGCATAATATATAGTAAAATATGTATTATGTATTTTATTTACTATGGAGAGAAAAAATAGATTTTGTATCTATGTACAAAAATATGTAGTTTGAAGCGATAATAGTTGAATGTTAGTCGGTTAAAAAGGGTGCCGGTTTAAATCCCATTTGGTCATAAAGATATGCAACGAATCTCCCTGATGTCCCTTTATTAAATCCCCCGATGACACATAATTTTATTGTGTCCATCTGCATTTTATATCTACTATGTATCCGTTAAATAGTGTATACATATTACTAATAAAACTAACTATGAGTAAAAAAAAATGTAATTTAAAATTTATTCCCTACTCAAGAATCTTAGATAAGTTCTAAAAACATGTCTCATACCACTTGAGAAATAAAGACGGAAGAAAAAACCTCTGGTAATTTTTTTGCAGAAACTGAATACATTTTTTCATACGTCAGATTACACTTGAAAGCGAGGAAAAATGGAAAGACTTGAAGGATCGTATACAAAGCAATATCATCTGCAGGAGCTTGCTTAACAATGGCATTTTCTTATTCTTAATTGCAAGATTTCATCGTAATAATTTACTTTAAGAACGACTTTAAAAGGTAGAATGTATTCACTTCAGTTGTATGTTACGTTTGTATATTTTTCATTAATATTAATTCTTTTTATAATGAATATGTTATAGTGCCATATAAATTTAAAAAAAGGGTGCTTAAATTCTAAGGGTGGAATAATTTCTTTTTACTGAACTTGAAGTAATTATACCTATATAAAAATATTTATAAATAGGGTTTTAATTTTAAATAAATATATATGTCTGTAATCATATCTATGCAGATATCGCTCTGTCCTTAACAAGATTGACGGCGCGGCGTGGCCTTTAGACGTGTTGTGACGTCAATTGTTTCAGCAAATGAGCACTGGAATGACCTTGCTAAAGCAATACGTTGGATGGGGATCTTAAAATAGGGAAAGGTCAGAGGTCGAATAGCTCTTATTCATCGATAAATGAAAAATATAACAAAACTAGAAGCCTAATGAAAATACTTTTATATAAACTTTATTATTACTCTAGCTTTGTACATTCGTTTTTCAACTAGTTGATTTTTCACGCTTTGAGATTTGTTATATTTTAAACGACTTTAAAAAAAGGAAGTTATAAATTTAACACGTTTTTATGTTATTATTGGAACAGCAATACACATGTATGATAATCTATTAGAACTTCCAAACAAATATACAAAATTTTATAAGTTTAGATTACACAGTTTCATTTTATAAGTTGTTTCTGCATAATACTATGCATCACTGACATGATAAAGTTACTGCATAATACTGTTTCTTCGTCAACTTGTTTTCTTCTTTACAGTTCGCTTTTTACGCAGTCGATTTTTTTTTAATTTTTATAATATATTCTTTTCTAGATTAAAATATTAAACAAGTGGAGTCTAGATTATCAAAATGTAGACTACACTTAAAGTTAATCGTCGACCTCTGCTTTATTTCATGTATATTTATTATTTAATTAGTGCTTCATGTATTTTAATTTAATACTCAACCATGCAGAAACAATATTTACATATTATATACTTGAAGTAGGAGTAAACTTAGGATTAATAAGAGTAAATAATTTAATCTTGTAAAGTATGTTTAAGCGGCTTACGCGCTGATTGCGTCACTTAAATTCTATACTAATAGTGGTTTTGTACAATCTAATTGGATCCATATATTATAAATTATAACCATTAACTAAAAGCTACCTAATACCTATATTTTTAATAATATAGGTAGCTTGTGTCGTATTTGCCGTAATTCTGTAGTAATTTAAAATTTCATTAAAGGCGTAGTGATAGCCGACGTACTCGTAAAAAGGGAGCAGAGGGAGGGTTTTCCGGTTGATAATAAAACAAACTTTGTTATATCACATGCTATATACAAATATCTGAATATTAAACATAATAGATTATAATTTTGTTTAGAATAATATATAGTAGGCGTTACGTTAGTAGCCTGGTAGCCCATCCAATCGGGATTACAGTATTTATGCAAATCATCATATTCAAAGTTCAAACATCAACAATTTTGCATAGTATATTCTTCAGTAGGCGAAACAAAACAATTTAAAATATTGTATATTTCCCGTGGAGGACCTTGAAAGAGATTACTCCGGCACCTGCTCGAAGCGACCTTCGTCGGAGTCTGGTTCAATAAGCTCGCCCTACGTTTGTATGGCAACATAAATATTCTTTCAAGGGCACTCCGTTTAACTTTTTATAGATAAAATTTATGTTTTATCATAAACCTGTATTTTACTATTTATATTAAAAGCGATCGACGGTTTATAAGTACATAATATGTACATTGTACATAAATTGTACATACGTGTAGCTTATTTTATTATAATTCCGATAACCGAATGAATAAATAATTAATTATTCGTTTTACTATTGTCGGTTTGTACGAATATCTACCACTTTTTTCTTTTTTCTAATGTAAAATAAATGGTTTTTAGGTGCAAGAGTTTCTATATAAAAAAAATAACCTTAACCTACCGAACTGAAAACTTATTCTTTTAGATCCTGACGATATTTAAGTTCGAGAGTTTTTATGTGTAAAAAATAAAAGAAAAGCGCCCTAACCTACGCAAAATGGATTTTATTAGCAGAATATTACTGCGTAATAATATAACAAGATAATTTTAACCTATCGGGCGATAAAGATTATTAATTTAAATCCATTCGATCTTATTCGAAACTTCAAATTTTAACTATCGATTTGTTAAAAATTTATATAACTTGATAAGTAAATATATTTTTATAGAAACGTAAAAATAGTCGAAGTCGCAATACATATATCACACATCAACAAAAGTAGGACGAATAATATAACTTTTAACCGACTTCCAAAAAAAGGAGGAGGTTCTCAATTCGACTGTATATTTTTTTTTATGTTTGTTCGCGGATTTTTTCGTCGTTTATGAACCGATTTTGATAATTCTTTTTTTATTTATCCGGTTATCGGACGAATAGACACACCGTTTATTATATTTGTTTTAGATTATCCGTCCTTAATAAAAGTAACACGAATGTTGTGAAATGATAACGACATTAATTGAAAAACGTATTCACTAAAGTTATGTCCATAAAATTTACTGCATGTTTCTTCAAAAGTCCAGATACTTATCTAAGAGTGTGGCAATATAAGAAAATATTTAATACAAATAATAAATTAATTATAAACATATTTTAAAAAAGTTGTTAAGTAAGTTTATTTTCTTCTTTTTACCGAATTAAAATAAATGGTAATATTTAAAAAAATGATTATTAATTCTTTTATATGATTTTTAGTTTAAAATCATGGTGTTTACAAGTCATGGTACGAGTTCACTATTTTTTAAATCAACTGAATCATAATTGAATGCGTATGTAAATATTTCGTGTCTTGCCGGTGACTGCCGAGAAGATCTCTCATACCCTGGGTGCAGCAATCAGGCCATGGTGGACTTTAGAATGGGTTATTATAGTTGAAAAAGTACACATAATTTCAAATTTGTGCTGTTGGCCGATGAGGAGATCTCTCGTTTCGGGCTTATCCTGGATATAGCAGCCAAGTCATGGTAGACTTTAGAACGGGCTAACATGATTGAATGCGTATTTCGTGTCTGAACTGTTAACCGTTGAGGAGTTGCTTCCTCTGGAGCCCATCCTACATAGATAATCAGGTCATAATTGTTATAAAAAGTCATTTTCATCGAAACTGAATCAATTCTTGAAATTTCAACTCTGTGTGATAAGAAGTGGTTCTTATATTATTCACCTTGCATGATTTGGCTCATAGAAACCAACCAAGTAACAAATATTGCTAGCTAAATAAAAGCTTTTTAAAAGAAAATACTCTTTGTTGGTAAGTATTTTTCTTAAGAACGGCTGGACCTTCTTGGCTGATTTCCTTCTTTAAAATAGCGCACGAATAGGGGTTTTGGAAAAAAATTGGAAATGTTGCCAACATAATTGGAGAATTCAAGAAATACTGAAAGTCTTTTTTTTATTACTTTGTATGAACTCAATGATCATAAAAAAATTTTGAATTTTGTACAGGACACCTTTTGTGGCGCATCTGGTTTTTAATAATTATATTGAACGTTATAATCGTTACCAAATATACTTAATTTAATTACAGCAGTGGCAATATAAGATTTATCGTATTTGTCATGCAAACGTCCGCTCGTTCCGTCACAACTCACAATGCATAGCCGGTAGTATTTATTTCCCGTATTGCAATTCACGTATCTACTGTCCGTGCTAATATTATTAGATCGTCGTAATTTCACACTTTAATGAATCGTGTGTTATTATTTGTACGGTGAAAGTTGTTTATACATCTGCTATAAAGTTATGGGCAATCAAAACGTACATTATAATATTGTTGTTCTTTTATATGTATGCCTATATTATATTTTATAAACAAGTAAATAAAATGTGGAATCGCCTAATCTAAAGTGCTTAGGCTTACCGTTATTTAATCTTATATGAGATGTGAAGGTTAAAAGATTACCTAGGCATGATAAAAGATGGTAGAAATTATTTTTATTATACCGTGAAATTTGTATTATTTCATTAGTTTAAAATTAATTATATTATTGCAATAATAATAACGATATTATTATTACAATAATATATGTATTATTATAAGACATTATATTATAAGTATAAGACAAATATTGTTAGCGTACTAATAATGAAAATTTTACGTACAAGATGCTATAAATTATATACCAGATATCGGAAAACTTTATAAAACTGAAAACAATGAATGATTCCTAACTGCCTACTTGTGTTTCATGTTGTTTTGTTTTCATTATTTATTTTTTATTAAACAACAATAACCGTTAAAGTTTTAAGATTTCATTCACTATGTTTCAATTTGTAGATTTCAGTTATTATATTTGATTCGTTATGCAGAAATAACTAGACATCGAATGAATTGTTATTTTTATAATATGTATTATAGTAGTACTATACCTACTACTATTTATAAATGTATATTCATAAACTCCATAGGATTGCAGTTTCTCTCTATTATTAATTAATTAAGCACTAGTTATCATCTTCTATTTGGGCGTGTGGTCCTCATTACGTATGTTACCCAAAATCTCATCTACGTGTAGCATAAAGTTTTAATAGTTGTAGAAGTGTTTACGTACTTTGTTTTTAATGCAACAAAATTGTCTTAATAAAATATATATGTATTTCCTGTCTCGTAATTTTTTTATATCTCAGGATAAAAAGTAGCCTAGATCGTCTGCAAAATGTACGTTGTCCTTGTGTCAGTTTTATTAAGATCAATAGTTCCAAAATCCGACGCTATTTAAAATAAACTTACGTATCAACTATTTTATTCTTAACTTTACGGCTTGTTACGTTGTTGTTGTTACGTTGTTTAAAATTTTCTGATGATGACATTATTCAATCAACTCAAATACCGTGTCATAATAAACCTCATACTTTATTATTACGTTACAACTATCTTTTGTTTAGGAAAAAGCGATTGTGGAAAAAATTTAAGCTACATATTTATATAGGTACATATATGGATACTGTAATATACGCAATACGAAATAATGATAATGTAGTAAAAACTAAAAACTTAACTCTGAACTGATGTAGATTCTAAGTAGAACAAACTTACAAAGTTATAAATCATATTTTTATTTTTTTTAATATGAGTACATAGTAGAAACATAATATAGGTATAATTGGTAATATTAATTGGTTAAAAATGTAATAGGTCCCCAATTTAAACTTTAACGGTAATAATTTACGAGGATTTCGAGAGGAAAGTTTTTTCGAACGGAAAACTTTGGCTCTCTTGGTAAGAGAATTTTAAAAGTAAATAAATAGTATTTCTATTTGTTTAAAGTGGAGGAAATGGGGTCATGGCATGCCATAACGAACCAGGAGCGAGTGGTTAAATAGTAGTTGAGTTGCAATATGAGTTCAGTTACCCTATTTCTAGTACCGCACAAGTTTATTTATGAAGGAATTCTGAAAAGCAAAAATAAATTTGAATTTTGCTTGCAAAAAGATATTCGAAATACGAAACAACACGGCTTACAGGGCATAGGTCAACAGGGCAATAAAATTCCGAAACATCAATTTTTCATTCATTGTCTCGTTAGTAAATAAAATATTGATGACTGACATCATGCAAGGAACTGTGTAGCATCAAATAAGTTTTCACTGTTTTATTTCATTATGAATTCGTGGATAAAAACTTTATCCGCGATATTGTTCGTGATTAAGATACTTACTTGATAAAAGTAGGTAACATATGTATAGATATGTGTATGTACTGCCTAGGATATAATTTACAAAATTAAGATATATCTGTACAGATATTTTTATATTAATAGCAATTTTAAAAAGATTATTTATTTACAAGGAAAAGATTCTGTTATTCCTTTAATTTATTATACGGATGTACTATTTAAAAAAAATGTATACAGGTGCATTATAAAAAATGCGACTATGATTAATTCGAAAAGTGTAATCTATACATATTATAAATTCGGAGTCGAATCTGTACATTAAATATTTGTTGTAAATTCTTATTGAAATAGTCAATATTATCAATACAGAGGCTGAATCTATAGTTTTTAGAATTCTTGTCTGTCTGTCTTTCTATCTGTCCTGTCTGCCTATCTGTGACCGCATCACGTGAAAACCACTGGACAGATTTTGATGAAATTTGGTATGATGATAGCTGGTTATTCAGGTCAACATATAAGATACATTTTACTGCGGGAAAATATCTCATTTCTGAGATGTTTTAATATAGTTCTTAATTTTTAGCCGAATTAAATTATAAATGTAGGATATATTTTTTTCACTTGTGTGATAAACGGATAATGTTTGTAACTCCTCGTTTTCCTAATCTAAAAATATTTTAAAGTATAAAATTTCAGATATATGCGTACATTTAAATTCTATAATATTATGCTGGCGAAACGGTTCCTAATGTAGATGATATCATCGCTGATTCACAAGGATTTTTTTAACGTCTTCGTTTGTATTATGCTTAAGGTGGTCAGAGATTACACAAAAATTACAGTTCTAACTTAATTACAAAATATTAACTTTGTGTTGTTAAACTTGTTTGTACCTAATCAATTTTTATGCGTTTAATTAAAGTTTTAGCTCAATTGGATCAATAGAAACATAAATAACAATAATGATAACCGTATCATTATTGTTATTCATGTTTCTAAATTTGTTACTGCCTAAAAAGTTTGTATTTTTAGGCAGTAACAATTAGTGTAACAAGGAGTGTAAAAAAAAGTAATAAAGTCATTTCAGAATTGTTAGTTATTTTTAAAAACGAAGAATTATGTTTATTTACATTAAATACAATATTGTACTCGTACCTTCTTATATAGCATTGACGTCATTGATTACGTTAATTGTAATAAAATACAATTGACTTCTAACTTTCTACATATATGTAAGGCGAAATACTCTTGAGTAAATATTTGTTTTAGATGGTGCAGTTATATAATATAGTAATGATTTTTTTATTCTTATACCAAACGCAACTATTTGTCAATATGCATAATGTTAATATGTAATGATATTATAATCTTGTCAACAGCCCTGGCAGTGGGTACACTAAGCGGGTGTGGTAGCGTGGGCATCAGTCCCACGCTGTCCGAAACACTGGGAGCCGTGGAGATGGTGCAAGAGGGAGAGGGCTTGGGCGACGCACTGATCGCCCCGCGTCGCCTGCCCAACCCCTGCCTAGAGAACCCTCTGCGAATGGATTTGCATAGAGAACTAATGTTTAATCAGAAAATGTAAGTATCATGTTGTATCTTTTTGCTTAATTTTATTTTTAATTAAATTTAATTAATTTATTAGCGACTTACCTTTACTTCGCTCCAGTGCGTCACTAGGTGCCTAACAGTAGCTTAAGTGTTGGTCCAGTTCATAATATATTTGTATAATAAATTTTATAAATTTTCGCATTTAAAATAGTAGTGTATTCAGCCCTTTTTAACGTCCCACTGCTGGGCACGGGCCTCCCTCAATACGAGAGGAATCAGGCCATAGTCCACCACGCCGGCCAAGTGCGGATTGGCGGACTTCACATGTCTTTCGAAAACTTGCTAGGTTTTCTCAGACATGCAGGTTTCCTCACGATGTTTTCCTTCACCGTAAGGCAAGTGGTAATCATGTTAGAAATGAAAAATAGTAGTCCGATATAATTTTTATAAATATAATTTATACAGTTCGTGTAAAGTCGCTAGTGCTTTCTTAAAAATATTGAGGTGTTTATGTAATAATAAAAGCCAAATGCATACAATATATGTACGTTCTCTGCGTCCTTCACTTATATACTTACTTATATTTCAACAGATATCGTTCTGGAGGTTAGTTATATAGCTTAGGCAAATTACATCATTCAAAAATTATGAACAAACTAAATGATGGTATCTAGCGTTATTATAATATTATCTATAAATCTGTTAATATAATAAAATTGTTTATACGTACTTATTATTAGATATAAGGCATATCTTATAATTACGATGTTAACATGTTGTTGATACTGTCACTTTCTTTTAATCATGTTTGAATTATATATATTTATAGCTTATTTTTTCCTATGAAGCAATTTTAATCATTTATTATACATTATTTACATTTGGTTCGCTTTTTAAAGAAAAATTTATAGTAAAGGTTAATAATACATTTCTTAACAAAAAGTTAGTGTCAACTGTATTATATTGTTGCTCATTGTACAGTTTTTTATTCATATGTATATACCTCAATGAGTATAAATAAAATTGAAGTGTGTGTATGAATCCTTCTGCAATTTCAAAGTAGGTGCATTTGTCTCAAAAGGTGATATTATATGAATACTAAAATCCAATCAACTATTAAAAAATTCTAAAGTCTTCAAAACGCCTGAATTGATCTTATTCCAATTTTTTCTGGCGATTAGAATATTCAAACAAGAAGGACATAGCTATTTTAATATCGGGAAATCAAAAGGATTCCTGTAATGGATTAAACTTAGTAAAAACAACATCATCGTTTTTAGTTATACTTAAACTGGTGGCTTGAGGATTCATATAGGTATACGAATTGAACCTATATCCCAGAAATAAGTAACGGTATAGCAATTTGATGTATTTTTAAGGGATTAACGGGACGAAGTTATTGCAGAAGTAGGCGGTCCCTCACTTAAATAAAACACGACAAATAATAATGAATGAAAAATTAACAGTATGAAATGAAGATCAGCTTAATGTACAAACAGATTTGATATTAGACATTTATAACACCTCTGGAATATACATAATGATTAATATATAAGAGGCTAGCCATTTGTTGGCTCGGGATGTTAAGAGTGTAGTCTGACGCTAGCGTCTTTGTCCATTGTAAAGCCCTTGTGAAAGCACTTTGTGTCTCTTCAAAAGGTTCTTCAGCGATCGCAAGGTGACACGGGCGTGTTATATCTTTTCTAAGAGAAAAGAACGTTAGTTCCGTAAATATGACTGGTACCTACAATTTGAAAAATAATCATAAATCAGGTAAAATATGTATGGATGATAAGATTATAGATCCAAAGTTATATAATTTATTTCTGTTATATTTTTTAGTATCATAACTGAGATAATATAAGATAAATGAGTATGAAAGAAAATCATGTTTCCAAGTAAGCAAATTGATATTTAATTTAAAAAAAAAGATAAAAAAAACAAACAGAGTAACATTTTATAGTGAAAAAAAGAAACAACTGTCTAATAAACACTAATAGTAAATACCGAAACAAAGAGATTAAGATAGTTGTTAAGTAGCGTAATCGCTAATGAGATACGTTAACATGTGCTTGGTTTTCTGATATCTGAGGATTTTTTTTATTGCTAACATAGTGTCGGTATTATGAACAACAACGTTGTAGAGTTATTTTTCATTACTGTTTTAGTCATTCATATTTTTAATAAATACTTTTAATCTGTAATACAACTTATTTGTATGTAGTACCTATTTAAACTATACTAAAAATCTAGTGTAATTATGTTAAGGTATTATTTTATCCTTATTTCCATGAAGAACTATTAACTAAAGTTATATATTTTAATTATTATTGATTTAAAAAATTACCAAGAAGCTAACAATTACAGCGCTTATTATAATTTTAACTTAAATTGTAACAAATATTTACATAAACATGAACTTTATATTTTATTTAATTTAAAATTATAATAAACATTTGCGTAAACATGAGTAATATGAACATTATATTTTATTTTATTTAAATTATCTTTTTACTTTTGATGAAGTTACGTGAAAGACTATTTAGTCTTATTTATTCTTATACTTAGACGTTTTATAAACTAAAACGATAACGTAAGCATATGATATTCCTAATTTAATGAATGGTGTTTTCGCTACAACTTTACAAAGAGCTGTATCCATTATCTTACTCGAAATTCTTGATGTGGTTCCATTGATTTTAGGGGTTTCTTTGTAAACATTCAAAAATTCATTACTTTTTGCCACCACATTACCCGGATTCCCCGCACAGGTGCACCACATCCTGTCCTCAACCGAACTCGTATTGAACATCTGTCTCTACGCAATATTAATGATATGAGAGTTATTCATAGACAGCAAATATGGATCAAAGTAAAACAGCATGTGTTACCTACACAAATGTTGTTATTTAACGAAATACCAGCAATTCCTATTACCGGTTCTTGTCTACGCGTCTTGATATTTTTTCTTCAATCTACTTGTATTATAAAGTACCTATAATAAAGAGCTAAAAGGTATGAGTTTAAGTGTAAACTCCGAATCTACTCATGTGATTCTAAAAATTCTTTTACTGATAGTAAGCTACATGATTGCTGAGGGACGTATACTAATTTCGTCCGGGTTTAACAAGTGGATCCTATGGAATATTACTGAAGCTCGTGAGGGGTATATATTATGATTATAATATTACCTATTAATATAGGTAATATTATAATCATAATATATACTAATTTTAGTATATAATATAATTGGTATATGTATATAATTATATTATATACTATAATTAGTATATAATATAATTATATACATATACCAAACGGTACTCAGAGTCCAAGCTACGTATTATACAAGTTTAATTTTAATTATTACAAGACTAATTTAAATGCAATCAGGGTCAATTTAAATTTTATTCAGATGATTGATATTAGATGGGCTTGGCTAACTCAGCCGTTTAGACGGAATGCGTTGCCGGTATGCACAAACAGGTACAAAAAATACAAAATTTGCTTATATGACGTATAATTTAATTTAGCGTACTAAAAAAACGTATGTTTCAACTTTTCATTGCTCTATCGGTTCTCAAGTGATATTTTATAAATGGTTATTCTATAATTTATATAGTCAAGCCGAATGTAGGTCATACCGAAACCCAGCTTCAGCTGAATGATGAGTTTGATTTCGTGGCTAATCCATAGTTCGGTCGAAATTCGGTTTAACAGTATTCCAATTCGCCAGTTGCGACGCAGCTTGTTTACGAAGTGCTCCCGATTTTTCTTGTGCTTGCCGTTTCGTTAGAATTATGACGTCAAAATAGAATTAAGATTATCCAATACTAACCACTATCTAATTATTACTATTTATATTACTGATTTTAATGATACATTAAATAAGTGGGATTGGTCATAATAATACTATTATCGATAAGTAGAAAGCATGATCGGTCTCATTCTTTTTAAAGATACGTAATATTCTTCGATTACTTGTGTGTAATATAATTAAAATAACAGAATTGCGATATCAGAGGTTTTTAAATCACGTCATTTTTCCTTTAGCGTATTTTTACGGGTTGTTTCTATCACATTGCGAAGTAAACTAAATGTTAAATCAGTCCTAGTTTGAGGAAATCGTCATAAATTATGTAAGAGGTTTTATTAAAAAAATTGAACCGAACTTCGGTTTCAACGAAATTAAAACTGCCGATCTTCGGTTAAACCGAGTTGCCGCCCATACATAAAATTTAGTGTAAATCAACGGTGTTCTAATTTTTATTCATAGATGTGTGACTGAGAAAATGTGTTTGTAGTTACAACATATCTGACTTCCTAACTCGTTGTTATCGAGTTTCAGTATTGATATTATTGAAATAAGCGTAAAGAAAAATACGAATTCTTTATCGCATTGAACCTGTTGATTTAGTCTATTTCCCAGTCATTTGTGATTGTCGGAACCTTCTCGTCAGTTATTTCCGCGTCGCCCGCCAGCCCGGCGGAAGGAAGCAATTCTAGATGCCAACTGGAGCGCTATTCCATATTCCCTGCAAGTATCTGTATGCAAAGTATTCAATAATTTGTCCTAAATCCAAAACGAAATTACTTATATTTGTTAGTTCATTTTTAATAATACTTAAGTATTTTTTTGTATATTTATTAGATATTAGCGACTTAGCCTCGCTTCGCTCGCGTACGTGTTAATGCTTTATTTCAAACCGTTTAGGCTGCGCATGTCAATAAAGCAATTTAACGGCTAGGTCTTTTTTCTACTTCAATTAAAGTTATTATGATTAATTCTGACAGTAAACACATTCTTACCGGAATAAAAAATAGCCTATAGCACGGCCGCGGCATATCGGCGGTAATGTAGTTCGTATTAGTAAAAGAATTTTCTAAATCAAAGTAGTTTTATAGATTTCGCTCTACATCCAAACTGAAAAACTTACAAATTTTACCTCATTGTAATATTAATGTAGATAAATAAATATTACGAAAGTATTTATACCTGAAATGATTGGATTACAAAAATATTACAAAAACCTTTAAGATAATAATGGATGGATATTATGTAGATATATTTTAAGGTATGAAAACAACCAAACCATTTTTGCGCTAAAGATAGGCTTACATACCATTATTCAGGCGCTTAAATCGTAAAACGCCGTAAAATTAGGTAAGCGAATGACATTTCCTTATTTCAAAAGCATGCAATGCAAGTTAGCATGGTGCCAGATATATTTACGATAACTGTACCAGTTTTGAGCTTCAGTGCATACGTTGATCGTCTTCAAGATTTAGTTTGCGATATGATTCAGATCATCTAAATTGAATGTTCAAATAGAAATAACTTTTAGACTGTCGGTTTAATGTAGACTGTGATGCTCGGTAAAGCCGACAGCAATTAACTGAAATTGAATGTTGATGAAGTTGGTAATGGTGTGGAAATTTCATTTCAGCAATCGTCAAGCAAAATTTAACATTTATAAATATAAACTTTGTAAAAATTTAAAATTTCCTTTAATAGTACCTATTAATGAAGCAAACCCAGTCTATAATTTCATAAGCTCAATTAGGTCGAGAGTGGTATACAAACCAAACGGGATGCTGATATGGAAATGCGAACGTGCTACAAAAATAAACATATGTTATTTGCTATTTGGCATTGACGCTTTTAGTAATCCTTTGGGAGGTATTGAATCAAGGCAAGTGTTAAACGGCAACTTTGTTACAGAAATTCTTTAAATTGAAATTATTCTTTTAAGTGGATTACATACATACATACTCGTACTATATACATACATATACATTATTACAGTTTTATATAATACAGTATATTATACACTGTTTTACACTTTATAAGTTTATGTTAAAAAATTAAACACAGTAAGATTAAACATTATCTTATCGAAACTTACTATAAGTAGGTATATCTGTGATTTCGCAATAATCACATTAAATTTATAATGGAAATTGTTATTAAGCTAATACAACACAGAAAAATTTAATTAAATGTAAGTTAGCATGATTAGGTATAATTTTACAATCTTGAACAAAAATTTGCAAGGGCCAACAAAACTACACTCTTACGAAGTAGAGGGTAAACTTTATATGTATTACTAGCGACTCACGCTCGCTTCGCTCGCGTTCGTCCCTAGGTATTTTTTCACAGTTAGCTATGTTTATACATAAATAGTAGCTTGCTACTCTTAAGATGTTCATTTAAATTATATAGCGATTTACCCTCGCTCCGCTCGGGTGCGTGTAAGCCGTACGCAGATTTTGTTCACAATTTTATGGGTTTAAATTTTTTTTCGCGGAACTCTGATTGTTTTTCTAAAATAAAAATAGCCTAAGTTACTCCTTATAACATCAGCTATCTACCAGTGAAAGTCCCGTTAAAATCGGTCTAGCCGTTTCGGAGATTAGCCGGAACAAACAAACAGACAGACAGACAAAAATTGTAAAAAATATTGTTTTGGTATATGTACCGTGTATACATCCATATGCATTTAGTAAAAAGCGGTTATTTTAATATCTGTATAGATGATAATTTTGTTCAAATAATAAAAATATTGTTATAAAAGTCTATCCTATTATATGTTAATTACGTATTATAATAAATACTTAGTATTCAAAATAGGTATTATTATAAAAAAAGTTTCTTCGCCAGAAAAGATGATAGTCTTTAAGAGAAACTATAAGTTATAATAATCTTACTATCTCAATATCTATCTAGTCTTGTGAAAAGGATCTTTAAAAAAGGGTTTTTAAAAATGAGAATAAAATTTTCAAAAAATATTAACATAGCGAGGATGGTATTAATAATTATACATACGTATTAATTAATATAATAGTAATAAGATCAATATACCAATATTATTTAAAGTAAAAATATCGCCATTTATCGTTTTAATTAATGCAACCTTAAATAAGCAAAGGGCATCTCTAGTGCTACAGCTGTGCAACAAGTTAACGCTTGACGTCATTACACTAAATAGTCCACACATGCAGGTAGTGCGCGTGGGAAAGTTATGAAGGAAGCTGCATTGGAAAAAATCTTGTAATGGTACAATATGTTTAGTCACATACAATAGTATTACTACAAAACATAATAGTTCAAGGATCTGTTTATTATGTATTTCTCGGAATCCAAGGGAGTAGCTACCTACCATGCTATTGCTGCCATTTAATGAAATATCATGCGCATATTTATATTTAGTTACATACATTGTAATCTTTAAAATTATAAAGAGGCAGAGTTTGTTTGTTTGTTTGTTTGTTTGTTTGTTTGTTTGTTTGAACACGCTAATCTCAGGAACTACTAATCCGATTTGAAAAATTCTTTTTGCATTAGATAGCCCGTTTATTGAGGAAGGCTATAGGGTATATATATCATCCCGGAAAAATGACCGGTTCCCGTGGGAAAGATTTGTTTTTGTCTAGGGACGAATCCGAAGCGAAGTAAGGGTGAGTCGCTAGTGGAAATATAAAATTTTTGACATGCTTACCTATAATATCCATTTCTTTGGTCTCAGGACAAAAACCTGCATATTGCACATACGTATGTAATATATTTGTATACTTATAAAGGTATTATTAATAGGATTATAGGCGAGAACTATATCATTTTTTAATAACTTCAGTTGTATCTAACTGGATTATACATCGCACTTATAAAAAAATAGCACAATATGGATTATTTTTTACAGTGCTATTTTAGGAATGTCTATTTAATAACAATATAACATTATTTGCCATGTTGTGTAATATGTAGAAGGTAAGGGCCAAAGTCACAATTAATATATTTTTTATAAAATCGTCTATTAAATCATTCTGAAAAGAAGATTTTATATTTAATCGGTAGAGCTCTTAATTAATCGTTAATTGCGTCGTATTAAATCATATAGTTAATAGTGCCCCATAAGTAGCAAGATATGTATATACAATATTGCCAATTCAATTATGATAAAGGTTTTTTATAATATTTTAGTAGTGTATATACTGTATTGCATACTATATGAAATTGCACAAGTGTAATGACATTTTTATCATTAAAGTCAACATTGCCTTATATGGTAGCGAAAATGAGCGTGATAAGATTATACGCATCAAATGGTCTGTATATTATCAGTTTTGACGGCCTCTAATCTGTATAGTGTTACAACATCGCAACACATTTATTTTTTACTACGCATATTTATTGTAGGTAATTTCTAATATTCTAAATAACAATCTTTGTTATGGACATCTTGATAGATTATCTTAATATAATATATTGATCTGATTATTTTTGTTTAGTAGTAAATTTAAAATTTAGCTAGTTTTTATCTTGACAAACTCATGGAACAAGGAACTTAAGTCTTAGTAGGACTTTTGTTTTTAAATATTTATTTCACTCTGACATCCGTTAAATATAGATTCGATCATTAACATTTAGTAACTTACACATTCTTCATATATTTCTAATAAAATTTAAAAGTCATATTTTGTATATACATATAGTATTATTATATTATGTATTTAATTAGGTTAAGCCTCTAACCACTTTCATTTATTTAAGCAACTCTTTTTCTATTCCAGAGGCAAAAACGTTCTCAATCAAAAGAGCGAGCTTCAAAAAGCACTTTCAAAACATAAAGAGAAACAGCTTATGAATCAATTAAAAGAACACAAGGAAACGCCAGGTAAATTAATTGGCAGCTTTGCCAGTAAATTATTTCTGAATGTAATCGTACAATTCTTATATCTTTATTTAATTTAAGTTAATTTCTTGGGAAATTTAAGCGAATAAAAGCCATTGCACGTATGTGAACCGTAGGTATGACAAATCATCGAGTAATGTCGTAACGTAAAAATTCAGAACGTAACCGTTAACCTCTGGCATGGCGTTTCATAATGACCATAGCTTCATAGTAAAAGTTGGCCAAACATTGGCAATTATATTTCATATACATAAGTCTTAAGTCGTACATGCTTACCTAATACTATAGCTATGCTTACTTAATACAGGTATAGTTCTATTCGTACATAACACAGGTTCCAAATCGAAGTTTTTTTTATTTTTCGTATAAGTGTTAGCTCACTGAAAGCCCACTCCCTTCGTAAATCATTATAATGCGGTTTCAATGCTGTATATCAGTCCACCAACCTGCAAATAGTCGGCGTGGGTTACATAATCCTCCTCGTATTGAGGAGGCCCATGCCCAAACGTGGGATGTTGAAAAGGTTGAAGTATTTCTTATCTTTTATTCAAAACGTTTCATTGCATTGTATGGGTCACACTGTAATAGATAGCTTTTGTTCGTTTGTACACACCCCTTGACAATATCTAAATTCTAGTCTAAGGAGACTCTTTATTATGGGAGCTTATTAACAGAGTCGAATCAATCGCTGAATTGGATGTAAAATAGGCTGGAACTAGAATTTGAAAAAGCAAAATATATTGACCACTTAATAGGATTTGAGACTAGTGTTACTTTTGTAAATTGGTTACCAGAAGAAATACCTGTATTTATTATTTCTATTTATCAACCGAAATTAAATCCGCAACCTTTGGCATGTTCTCGTAATTAGCAGTGAAAATTATCCAAATGCCTCTACTATGCGAGGGCGGATTCTTTATTTACCATTTAGTATATAAATAATTCATTTTAATATTGATATTTGATAGGAATGGCCGAAATTTTAAGGTGCTCCATGCAGTTAAGCATTTTCAGATATGAAGCTTTAACTTAATTATATTTTATTTCTAATGGTTAGGTTTTCATCTTTTTTGCATGTGTAACACATAGGTACTTATAGCCTACTACTATAGCATAATATAAAAAATGGTAGGTAGTTTTAATGATTATTAATTGATTTTTCTATATACTAGAGAATATTATATTTATTTATAAAAGTTAACAAAAGTTTTTAATCATAGTAGATAGAGATCATTCAATTATGTTTTAGGTGTCCTGCGTTTCTTGATGGTTTAATATTTTACTCGTATTTCATTTTTTCCTGCATATTTGGCGGCCACTCTGTCCGGCTCAGTGCAGGTGCATCGGACGTTAACCCCCGTCAATCATTATAATTAGGGTTGTCTCTTTCTCTCTCGACTTGGAATTTCATAAATTATAAATTCAATAGATCTTAAAAATGTCAGTCAGCTACTTATATTATTTACATCGTTATTTATTATCAGTGTAAGGTAAAATTAATAATTAATTAAAATGCAATACGTATTTTATCAAATTATAATGTCATTATAAAATAGTTTTGTTATTAAAATTATTGTTTAAAGATTTTATTCATATTAAAAATTGTTAACCCTAGAATACATTACTTTTGCAATCACATTCAATCCAATTGAACTCATTGAAATCTTATTATATGAGTTACCGGTTATTTATTGCAGAGAACATTTTATTAATACACTTACTAAATGAGATTTTAAGTGTTTTAGAATGAGTTGACGTTATCGTAATTATACATGAAATACATGATATGCTTTCGATTTACCTATCAATAAAAGAAAATGACATAAAGAAAGTAAGTGTAGAAAAAATAAGTTATTATCATAGAAGATTGTTAATCTCTATAATTGGCCCTGGCCCTGGAAGTCAATGACCAAGGTTGGATGAAAGTGAATTGCCAACTTGTTTTACTCTTTCTGCTGGCGGATTGTCAGGGATATTAGCGCGGATAACTAATAAATTCCATCGAAAGCTGTACACCTGCGCTTATTCGTTTGACGTGTAATTTAATTTAAAGTATAGGTCTATTGTCATATTTCATGGTAAATTATTACGTTCGCTTTGTACGACCTCCATTTATTAATTTTGCTATGTATTTTGAACACTTGAAATATTTATACGAAATTATATTACTTCTCAGTAAGCATAATTATTATTATTCTTCTTAAGAAAGACCTGCAGTTCACATAGTATATATTCAGATGAAATTTTAAATATTTGCAAATCACAATCTTCGTGTAAATTTTATAAACAATGGCTCGTTAAGTTGCTAATTTTTTATCTCCATTTACTTAATGTTTTTAATACGTTGATCTTTGTAATGGGGGAAATACCTAAGATGTTATATTTTAAGATGTATCGTTCTCAATAAACCTATATTTCAACAATGTTTATTCGTATCAATAGTTAGCGCTACATTTGGTAAAGTCAGACTGACATATTAAAAATCTACCATCTGGTATTTACGATACGGAAATCGAACTAATACTCTCATAAAAAGTAGTGTTAATTAGACACACAGCCAAAGCGCTCAAGTGGTCGTTTTTACTTTTTATACATATTTTTGCTATTTGAAATAGTCATCTTCAAGGTTTTAAACACAATTATTTGCAAAACAGGTTTTATAGTTTGTAATTAACGACCGCTTAGACATTATTTTGCATTTTATATAGAAACTAGCAGAACTCGCGGCTTCGCTCGCGATCAATCTATGAACGATACAAAAGTTCATGCAAATATGTCCAAGAAATAAAAAGTTTCATAAAAACTTTTATCCACTATTTCACCCTCTTGGGGGTTGAATTTTGAAAAATCCTTCCTTAGTGGATGCCTTTGTAATATGAGGAATACGTGTGCGAAATTTCAATTTTCTAGCCTTAAGGGTTTGGCCTGTGCGTTGATACATCAGTCAATCACTTTTGCCTTTTATATGCATATATAGATTACATAATTTTCATATCATTAATAGTTTTATAAAGCAAATATTTATGTTGTGTTGTGCAAATGTGGGTGTGTTTTAAAAAATGCGATTAACCTGCAATTCGGACTTATTTATCGCTGTCCTTGTATCATTCTCATTTAACAGTTACATGCAAAATTATTATGAAAATATATTAAGAAATGTAGCAATTTACTTAATTATGAAATTAAAACACATTAAGAAATATGTAAAGCCATATATTTCATTGTATATTTTAATCAATTCTAGAACTAGAAAGGGCGATAGCCGAAAGAGCGCGGCGTCTCGAACAAGCAGAGCATAGTACGGAGGAAATAGAAGCTGGTACGAATCCAACGTTACAGGAGGTTCGAGCTCGTTTAAGACATGCAGCGCCAACGCCATCTCCCGCAGCATCCGCGCACTAAGTATCATTTTAGTTTCCTCTTATTTTTGTCATTAGAAACCGGATAGCTAATTTCAAAAGTTGCCGCCCTGGACCTATATTGTACGCTCCTTGTACCTAATAAGCGAACCTAAAAAAGAATTTATAAGGTATATATATGTAGGTGGTAATAATAGTCATTTACAATTTTTTTCTTACTTTGTACAAATTGGTTAACATAATCCTCAATGAAATAATCATAATAAAATAAGCAAATCCGGTCGACCCATTTAATGTCCCACTGAGGGTTATTTGTCATTTCGCTCTCCTTTACCGTTTTAGCAACAACATCATATTAAATATTAAATCCTCATAAGAAAATTCTCCTAGGTGCAAGAACCGTGGTTTAAACCCGCGTCACTATTCCCAAATGTGCTTCCAGTGATCAATCACTACTCTTTTTAATATATCTGCAGATGTTTGTAGTATGCTACAGAATAAGTTTAGTCTTATATACTAAGAGGATAGTAAATCCGTTGTCCTATTCTGAACCATGAATTATTTTTTCAGTAGTAGTTATTTAATAATAGTACTTGTAGTGTTATTTAATCTCGTACATTCTATATATTTTTTTGTAATATATCCGGTTTATAATGATAAAAATAACTATTCTAATATTTATATCAAATCCCGATATTAATCATTGTTCTAAAGCCGTTGAAAAGTAAGCATTTGCTAGCTTCATGATGTCAATTTACGAATACATGTTTTATAAATGAAGCAATTATGAGATATTTTTAAAGGTTAAATGGCCTAATATATAAATAATTTTGCATATGGCCACAAAACAGACTAAAATCGATTGTGCAAATTAATATTGGCTTGGTGCAGATTAAACTCGTAGAAATTCTGAAACATTTCTAATAAAAATGATTCTAGAGTAACGATTAATTGAAAATTTCGAAGTAAAGTTTTATCCGAACGCCATCTATTGTCATGTCTCGTTAAAAAGTCATCATATTTTCAGAAAGTAATACAGATGTCGCTAGTTGTATTTGGCCTAATAAATACCAAAAACATCTATAAATAAAATTGAACTGGATTTTCTTTTACAATGTAAACCGAAAGAGCGAGTTAGGGATAGGGGACGCTTTGACTGCAAAGCTTATATGTAATTGTTTGATTAATTTTAATTTGTGTATAGTTAGATAGGTATTTGGTGTTTATTGTTTGTCATTGAAGCTAAGTCACTAAAAGTGTCACAAAATATATATTTTTCGTATTGATAGTTTTATTGTGTATGGTAGTTAAGTAATTATATTTTGTCGTTTTGGTACATTTGTTTGACTATTAATTATTATTATATTATATTCATTGTAATGCCTACGTTACCGTTTATAATTTGTTTATCATAGGAATATCACGGTTGATTGGATACGCATTTTATTGCGTTGAATCAAATAAATAAATAAAGTTTTAAAAACAATTTTGTTCAATATGTACAATATGATTTAGCTTTAAATTACTAAACCATTTTTGTTTATATAATCCAATTTAAACAGTGGCGATATTTCAATGATGAACAGATTGTAATAATTTTAATTCATTTCTATTAATAACATAATTTATTAAAACAAACCATTGACTGAGGAATCGACTGCGTGAGCTATAAAAATAAGGGTATCGTTGTCTTCAAAAAAGAAAACATATTTTTCTAAACTTTTTAACGTCACACTAACATTTCATCATTGAAATCGTAAGTTTACTATTCTTGTTACGCACCTTTATCATTCTGTAGGTTTGTCTGTCACTAAAATAGATATCATCGTACATTTCTTAGGAACTATTTTATAACAATAATTACTTATAGCGAGTAGTTAGATGTTGATAAATTACATTATGGCTTAGTTTAGATATTAAATAAAGTTTATTATATCATATTTACTACAAAAAGTAGAGGTCTTATGAAATCTAGTAGACTTAACTTCTACATACAGAATTTTTCCCATTTCTATTTTAAATGTTTAACCCGGATCTATAGTTATCCAGTTGATAATTTGTATCGAAGTGTTCATGAAAGTGATAGAAATGAAAGATATTTTTGTATTTTTATGTAAAACCTATAGAGCCTATTTGTCTAAAATATCTAATAGTAAGTAGTTTCCATCAAAAGCAATAATTTAAATACAAATGTTGCAGTCTTTAGTATAATGACTTTATATAATTTATTGACATTTATTTTAATATACTATTAAACTTGCTTCAGTATAAAACTAATTTTAATTATCTGTACAAGAAACGATATTATTATGTGACTGCAACATTTGTATCTTTCTACTGATATCTTATTAATATGTATAATATTACAGAATCTCTAATACAATACAATTTAATTTAAAAGGACATTTATTTCTGAAGTATTAACTGTATTTGAATGAATGTCTTCAAAGTGAATTCATCGATCCTTTAAACCATTGCTAGATATTAATAAATCTGTCCCTTTCGATACGCGGTGAATCCTTTAAATGAGAAAGAGACAGAAAACGGGATTTTTTATTAATTTTATCGAAAACACTTTGTTCTCCATTGTGCCTATATAGATATTGTTGTTTATTTTGAAAATATGACGAAAGTAGAAATTATTTATAGGATGATGATGATGATTCTCACTGGAACTTAAAAACAACCACTCGTTATTATTTCACTCCCGAACAAATTGATTTTTCATCATTTTAATCTTTATTTGTTATATTTAGATGACTTAGTACAAAAAAATGTCTTCTATATGAAGAATAGCTTCGGCTTGAAAGCTGTGTGTCGTGGCCATTTTAAGTTTGATATTGTGACTAATCTAGTGTTAAGTGATTTAATTCTTCATAAAGTTTACAAAAAATGTATCAAAGTTTGATAATTTACATAGAACAATAAAAGTGTTTTAGCACTCAGGCATTTTGTATTTACCTTGTCCCCTCCCTGCTGTATGAAGTGTTATATTATCTATATTTACAATAACACAATTAAAAATAGACCTTTATAATATCATAAATAATGTAAAATGTTAAAGGCTTCAAACTACTTGTGCTTTTGAAACTGACAGAAAATAGAAGTCGCCAGTCAGCGATAAATATCTATACATATAATAAAACTGTAAAGGTCGAATCCAGGTTTTTTCAATTTGTTTCCCTGTCTGTCTGTTTGTACGGGCTAATCTCCGAAACTGTTGGACCGATTTAAATGAAATTTTGCATGGAGGTATCTTATATCCCCGGTCAACATTTTAGATACGTTTTATGTCGGAGAATTAAAGAATTCCCGAGGGATAGTTAAAAAACTATAGTAAATATACAGCTTAGTACCTACACAAAAACTACTGATTGGATTTTAATGAAACTTTACAACAATATAGTTCACACATCAGAATAACAAGTAGCCTACTTTTTATCCCGGAAAAATGTACAGTTCCCGAGGGATAGATTTGTTTTTGATTGTCTAGTTTACCATATTCCACACCTTTTTGTCTACATATTGCGTACTATGAAAATTGAAAACGTATTATCATCACAGATCACGCAATAATACAGTCTTATTATTAATTATGGACGATGATAATTGTGAATATATTTTGAATGTATTTCAGAATTTGTTATTTATGATTATTTATATCTTAAATTGTTCTATGTAATCTTATATGTTTACCTTACATCTAAATGAATAATGTATGAGTAATAATGTGATACACCTTTTCTGTTTTATTAGTTTTGATGAAAAATCAGAACTCAATGTTCTTAATCCACCCTTTCTAGATAGAGGAATTCTAAAAATAATAAAAATATGTAAAAAATACATTGTCACGAATACTTTTACCTAATAAGGAAACACGATTGTACTAGTTCAATTACAACGTACAAGTCAAGACAGGACAAAATATAAATAGGAAGTCAATTTTGATCACGAAAATTTAAACACAGCTAATATCATGCATTATTCAAGTAAAGGCATTGCTATTAGCAAACAATGATAATGATCGGGGGAAAATTGTCGGGTTCGCGAAGCGTAAACGCTTTCGTTTTCGTAGGACAGAGAGTCACGTAGCTTTACACCCCAGGCACGGATCGAGTCGCTCAACGTTTTATTAGCTCAGTCGCTACTCGGACACTTATCACTGTCCACGCCTTCGGAAAATGTAAGAGCGCGTTTATTGCATCAGTGATCATGTATATCAAGTTTATCTTGGTGGCTCTCGTTATATTTGCTGTAGTTCAAGATACAAATGGAAAGAAATCAAAGAAGAAGCGTATCAATAATGACGCTAGTGAACCTACACCACAACCAAATGTACTTACGTATTCTACTTTTGGTTTTAATGATGTTGGATCTTATAATGGATTTGTTCCAAGTTCACCTGATTATGCCAATTACCTCACTAAGTCCCAAGAATCGTCAACGCGATTGTACGCGCCGGCGTTTCCTTCAGCTTTAGATACAACAGGTTTGGGCAGCTACTACGACCCGCAGCCTGAAATGGGATCATTTACTATAAACACCGGTATGAATGGAAACGAGAATCTGAATCAAGGAGTATCGATAAATTTTTTCACATCTCCAAATCACGACTTAAATAATAGTGATGGCAAAGAAGTAAATAATCGATACATTGATGATATAAATTCACCAAAATATGGAACTAAACTGAACTCGAAGAGTAAGAACAAACATTTTAATAACAGTAATAGTACGGAATATAATATATTTGGTAGTGTTTCTTCTGTTATAAATGGAGATACTGCAGTATACAATAAAAATGGACATAACAATTACCCGAGTTTGCCTTCTGCGCCTACTTCTATTGAAAACGATAAGATTGTAACGATGTCGTCCCATTCAAATCCCTCTTCATTAAAATTCTCAAAATTCGTGGATTTTACTGATGCTAAGAATTACTATCCGACAAGTGTAGAGAGCAAGTATCAAGAGTCAATGCATAAACCGATTGTTATTGAACCGATTCAAAGTAGTGAAGGCAATGTTAATTTTCATTCTTTTCAAGATAATACAAATAATGAACGCAAAATTGAGCAATCTTATAAAAATAAACTAAATAGTGAACAAGTCAAGCAAGATAAAGAAAAAAACTCTTTTACAAATGAAGATGTGTCTAATAGCTACACAAAACAAAAAAACAATTATAAAATTAACAGATTTAAGAGTGATTTTAAAGAAAATGTAAAAGATAAAACTAAACCATGGAATACAAATTATAATAACGAGAATAATGGGGTGCGAAATCCAATGAAAGGTTACGAATATGCGACCAATTACAGTACTACTAGTTTTAAGTTTGATTATGAAGAGCCAAAAAAACCTTTTAATAGCAGTATTGATGAAATTTCTCCTTCAAGCAGCAATCTAAATTTTGTCAACTACCAATCACCTGAAAAAGAATTTTCTAATTATAAAAATATACAAAACTTTAATTCGTATGATTTTGATAATCAAGACACTATTTCCGGTAATTATCGTGACAAGTATAAACCTTCTGAAGATTATTTGAATTCCTTTAAAAATTTGTATTCTTCGATTCCTAGTACAACTTCTCATTGGGGTAATATTTTCAAGAACGCTGAGTACTCTTCTTATAAAAAACATCCTAGTAAACCTTATTTTGAGGAGGAAAGTACGGATGATATCGTACATATCCCAAAAAGACCACAAAAATATAAGTACGGAAGATATACCGATATTAAATTGGATGATTTGTCACTATCAAATGCCTACAAACCTTACAAGATTAATGATAATAAGCAAGAGTACGACTGGCCGAAAGATTTCTTTAACACTAAATTTAAATCAGAAGAGGATTTATTAGGTCTCCGAAATCACGATACTTCGCATCCATATCACTCAGCTCTCAAGCCTAGTTACAATGATTTCGCCGAAGAAATTGATTACAAAAAGCTAACACAGAAATGGAAACAAAATTACTTGAGATCTAAATATAGGGATGCCAATCGAGAATATGAAAGTTATGCATCCGAGACTAAGCCGATACACGTGCCACTTCCAAAGCCATACCCGGTAAGTTCTTAAACGTTTTGTTGGTATGCTAGATTTACTGTGTGCACTGGTTTGGAATCTTTCAATTGTCTGATCATCATTTATGTAATTAATCAATAAAAAAGATAGAATGGAATGCGGATCGTGTGTGTAAAATTCTCGCGTCGCGCACTATTTTCTTCATCAGCTCGCGGTTAGTAAGATGACTCGCTTATGTGACTACGTTTTGTAGGTGAAAATTGGAAATTGAACACCTTGTTCTAGTTTGTTAGCATATTATATTTCTTACAATGTAGTTACAATTTACAACAAGCTAGTGACGAACCCGAGTGAAGCGAGGGTGAGTCGCTAGTAAGTTATAATTTGGTGAAATAGCTTAATTAGAAGTATAATTTTTATCTTTCAGCTCTCTCTCTCTATTAGGAATAGACTAATCTGTACATTTAAAAAAAAAAAACTTAGAACAAATTATTTTATAGTTTTGGCTACCAAGTTTTTTTTTTAGTGTTAATTCCTATGCCAATCACACAAATCTACTTACAATTAGCCTAATTTGATCAACGTATTGTCTTGCAGGTAGATAATAATCATAATACTTTCTTAGAGTTATCATGTTTGGTCACATATGGGATATATTTTTTATTTTATTATACTTTTTTATAGAAATAAAAGTTAATAATGAATTTTTTCGTTCATGGGTATGAAGTGCGCCAGCATTTTGAGATAAATAAATATTTTATTATTTAATAATTAATCAAAGTGTAGCAGTGGTAGAGTCATAAGATAAGTTCGTACGCGGTTTTTTTTGTTACATGTTGTACTGAGCTCATAATTATTCAGCTAGATTTAAAAAGCTTATTATATAACTATTGAGTATTGATTAGTATGATATATTCTTGTTAACTAACATAAGGGTGGTCCCTCATCGGGAGCATTGGCTTGTAATGTAACAGTTCAGATTCGAGCATTATGTAAGTGAGGGAGAAGAACTGAACATTAGTAATATTAATGCTCAGTCCTTCCGGTCCCGGTGAGGGACCGCCTTAAGATAAAAAAATTTACAACGGTATGGTATGCAATTGATTTTTAAGAGTAGTCGGGATAGGTTCTTGGCGTACGTAGATCATGAATATATTATTAAATTACTTTTGATAATATATAAAAAACATTCTTTATACCAGTAGTTAATACTGTTATTTCCTTGCAGTAAAAATCAATATTGAATCAGCACTTTGAAAGTTTGCGTATCTATGTATAATCTTACTATCTAAACTTGCAACTTACTCTACTTCTTCATAATATCAATGATTCGAGAAACAAACAACAAAATAAAACTATTTCATAGGAAGTAATAGATTGCTCATTGCAGGTTACCTAGTTCTAATAATAATAGATAGTAATAAAATAGTAGAAAAACTATTTATAGTCGTATTTACCATTTGTTATTACAAGTATGGAGTATAGAGAGAAACTTAATAATACGAAATAATCTTTTAAATATATAAACATTTCTAAGGAAAGCATATAAATGAATTAAAAATATTATATTTGCTACTGCGTACATACGAGTACATGTTAAGGAATACTCGTAAATCGTATAAATCAATTTACGTATCATTAAGTTATACCAATTCAATTGAATACTGACGTATCAGTGTTGCATGTATTTACTTCACACTGCACATGCACGTTTAAAATAGTAGATTAGTGTAGGTATAATGATGGTTTTGGCTGTTGTGCACTTAGTTTTCCTTTCTTATAATCAATTTCAGATAGAAGTTCCACATCCGGTAATTATTCCGGTACCGCAGCCTTACCCGGTAAAGGTTCCGATACCAAAACCTGTCGCAGTGCCGGTTATTCGAGAGTTAAAAGTGCCGGTCGAAAAGCCGATGCCGTATGCGGTCATCAAAAAGGTTCCTTATCCCATAGAGAAGCCCGTTCCTGTACCTGTTGAGAAACAGGTGCGTTAAATATAATTAGATTATCGTACTACGATTACCTTCAAATGAAAATTAGTAAATAACATAAATTCTCTATATTTTATGAACATAATATAAACTAGGGGTTCACTCCCGCTTCGCTCGGGTTAACCTTAAGAAAAACAAAAACAAATCTATCCCACGGGAAACGTACTTTTTTCCGGTATATGGTATAAGCATGCCAAATTTTACTAAATTAGGTGCATAAATTGTTGTGTACTAAGCTCTGTAATTTACTATACTTTTTTAACTATCCCACAGGAACTCTTAAATTTTCCGGGATGATAAGTATCTAAAATGTTGACCGGGGATATCAGGTACCACCTTGCAAAATTTCATTTAAATCGGTCCAACAGTATCGGTAATTAGTCTGTACAAACAGACAGAAAAACAAAAAAATTGAAAAAAAAACTGGATTTGTTCTATTTCTTTTCTTATATCCCCCTAATTCGGTTTTTAACATTGTTTTATGTACAAATATTCGACCTCTACAGTTTTATTATATGTATAGAAATAGATATTGACTAAAAACATGATTAAAATATATAAGATTGATTAGAATAATTAATATTTATGATACAAAGTAATTAGTTACTCATTTTTCATTATATTATATTATGTAAAAATGTACATGAAAACTATGTAAATTATTAATAATTTTATGCACTAAGCACTGTAATTAAGATTTTGTGGCACATGTAGTTAGTAGTTATCACATTTTCGTTATCTTATTATGCTGTATAAAAAGATGGCATAATTGCATGCGATATTGCATACTATTACGAGCGTATGCTTATAAAGTTTAAGGCAAAATAATACGATTTATCTTTTGTAGTAACTACCTATCTATTCGATGAAATGGAAAGTAAGGTAGAGTCGTATTAGAAATTGAAGTTGGAACACAAATTAAATAATTTATGAGCAGCACTCGATTGTTAGTTACGTAGATATATTAGTCTGTTAGTTTTATCTTGTGAAATCCCATTATATTTATTTGCAGGTTCACGTACCAGTATACAAACCGTATCCAGTGCACATTCCACAAATAAGGCCAGTTTTCCACCATACAAAACCGCATGATGATCAAGAGTCAGATTTCGACGAAGATGAGTATATTGCCCGACCAGATACTAAAAAAGGAGTATACAAACGCCCAAAAAAGTAAATAGAATAGAATTTTTTATATGACATTATCATTTTTGTACTCTTTTAGTATCAAAATTCACGTTGATCGACCGCCTAGCCTCTCTTTTTCAATAGTCTTTTTTAACAGAGCATGTATTACATATGTACATTATAATATTAGTGATTGTGCGAATATCTTCTCTGTTCTTATTGGTATTCCAATGTAACTTGCGCGCAATAAGTTTTAAAAGCATTATAAAATTTGAACAACTGTTTGACACATCGTGTAGATAACGGTCATAGGTAAATGTAAAACTTCGTATTTTTACCATTAAACCAAGATGTTGTGAAAATTATGTTGTTATATAAATATAAATATGTACGTATATTATATTTTTCTTTAGCGAGTTTAAAGTTAAATTAAAATCCTTAATGTAAAGGATAACCTTTAATTTTTTATAATTCATTATCTTTTGATTATTAAATCTATTTTATTGTTTTAGTTCAAATAATTGGTCTCGCCCTTCTTCGAGAAGACCTTCACGTATGACTTATCAAGATCGTAATAGAAAACGCGTTCCAAACAAGAGACCTCCTGGATACGACCAAAGGCCTCGAAGACCTTATCATTCAGAACATCGACCACAAAAGTACCGTGACTTCGAAGAATACGACAGTGACAGTGAGTTTGATAACTATTGCAAGAGAAGTGGTAGATGTTAAATATTAATGTAAAGAACTTTGTTTTCAGTTTATCATTAGCATGTAAGAACGATGCATTTTCTTATAGTATTTTAATATGTAGATAATTTAATTAGTTCAGTAAGTAGTTTAGTTTTTATATGTACTTACTATTTTTGTGTTATTCTTAATTGGTGATTAGAAATTGTGCCAAAAAAATTTCTCTTACAATGTATTGTCTGTGTGTGCGATGTGAGTAGGTACTGCACGCAACGAAATGTTTGCCGTGTACACATCGAATTCTATGAAGAGATTTCGTAGCATTTTTAACGTTGTAATCTGAATATTGTATTAATTGTATTTATATAATATCTTCTGTTATATACACATAAATAATATAAATATATACATAATAAATGAATTAATTTTGTTATATTTTATATAAATTTAAAGATTTTAATACGCTTAAATTTTCTTAATAATCTTGTTGTTTATTTAATAGTAAATTAGGAATAAATGATTATTTATATTATTATAATAATGTGTTGTAAATAAAATATTGATTTTTTATATTATACTAGAACTATTTACTTCGTTTTCATCCATCATTCACCTTAAAATATTTACTCAAATGTTAAACTTTTTAAAAGCTCAAAGTTCTAAGCTTATTAGGTCTGTCATGTGTAGCGTTCATTTTTAGTTCTTGCTTAACATTTAACATTTATGTTATATACGTGGGTTATAAGATAATATAGTAATAATTATATTATAATGTTTATCCGGGATCTTATCTTTTCAACAAAGTTAGTTATTGGCCCCGTACACGCATCGAGATCAACGCACGGTCTCGCTTCGACGCGCGCTTTTACTAACGCTCTGCTAAACAAGTCTCATTCCACGCTGTTCACTGATAATATATTATTACAGATATTAGAGTAGAAGCAAAGTAGTCTATGTATGGTGTCAAGATAATAGGCAAAATTGCGACAAAAATGATCAACGTCTAACTATACTGTTGTGTATAACAAACTATTTTGCAAATGTAGACTTGATTCAAAACATTAACGGGAGTGGAATACCCCATAAATCTTTATATAAGTGGACGTGGTGGGCCTTTTGAATATGGTGCATATTAAATAAATAAATAAATTTAATAAATAATTTAATATAAAATGTAGTATTACACTAGCTGTATCTATCTATCACTCATTAGGATTGGAGTTTCTTTCGGCAGTTCTTCTTAGGACTGAGGCATTTTTCTGAACTGCTTTTTTAATAAACAAAAATTGTATTTTTGAATTACCAATGTAATTAAAACTTTTGTCTTTGATCAAACTTTAAAAAAAAATTAACTAAATAAAATATTAAATTTTAAATAATAAAATTGATAAATATAAACTTAAAAAAAAGTTTTCCAAGCATTTAAAAGTGAGAAATAACAGAAAATAGACATTAGATAGATTATAAGGCCAGCAACGCATTTTGCAAGCCTTGCGGTGTTGCAGATGTCCATGGGCGGCGGTAATCATTTTTCATCAGGTGAGCCTCCTGCTCGTTTGCCCCCTTGTTCACATAAAAAAAAATCAGATATTTTAAAGTTCTAATCATGCTTATTAATATTTAAAATAATGTTTCGATAAACGGAACATTTTTCACCTTTGTGCGATTTTTTATAAAAATCTCAAATTTCGCTTTAAATAAAAAAAACGTGTGCGTGTACTTATAGTTCTTTGGCGTAACAAAACAAAAATACCTAAAAATTTCATCCGACACAACTCTCTGTTTGTAAAAGGAATGATAAATTAATAAAATAATTAAATCAGGCAATTACAATCATATATTTATAGAATATTATTTAAGGAAAGAATATAATATTAAATATCTTTTGTCAGACAATAACAACGGCTACCATGGCAACAAATACTTATCATCTAACTTCATCATGTCGCTTTTTGGCTGTCGGTGTGCGCGGGCATCGTAAAAATTTCACTCTCATATTTTTTTCCAAACGAAGTATGACTTTAAAAAAAAACCAATCTTAATTGAAAGTAGAACGTTTTAATAATGTAAAAGTAAAATAATTTCAAAAGAGGTTTTGAAAGATTGGTTGGCTGGCTGGTTGGCTATGGTTGGTTAATGGCTTTAAAGTGTAAGGGAAATATATGTATGTATGTATAGTTTTAATTCTTTACAGTTATATACTATAGTTTAAAGTTTCAATCACATTTAATATTTTAAGTTGTAAGTTATTGTCTTAAACATATTCTGTTATATTTTCTAAAGTACTTTTTTTAACGTTTGGAAATGCATTTAGGCATACCACCGCATTCATACAGGTGGTTATGTGGGACTCACCGGCAAAGCTAGTACTACCTACTAAACCCAACGGAACCTCCCCCGAGGATTGCTTACGCACTCAGCCACAACACTTCGACAACAGATCTGTCGAAGCAGACCACAACAACCATGGGCTTGCTCCAACAGTTCACTCTGCTATTAGAGAAGTACCAGGAACATTGAGCAACTTGCGTAGCACATCGCCCACTTCGCCGAGTGCGTTTCTTGGCTTCGCGCCCGGCTAGATTGCCGGATGCTAATGAGCCGTCGCACCACGACAAGGTGAATGTACATTGGAGGGTTTCTAAAGAACTACTTAACTCGAGCCATGTCATAAATAAAAATACTTGCTTTTAATATTTTATAAATTTTCGTGTTACTCAATCTTGTAAACCACAGAGTAACTTAAGTTATATTAACAATTATACGAAGGCTTTCAGTAAAACTTAACTTTTGAATTAGCAATCAACTCATTCTAAGCTTTGCTAGTCCCACTTTAGATAGGCGCGTGCGAAATTAGACGCCTGTGTTGAAAAATTAACAGTAATTTAGTAATATTAATTAGTACTCAGGTCAGGGTTAGTGGTTATTCGTCACGAGTTCAACTCTGCAATTTGTTATTCTGTAGATGGGGTTACCTCTCCCGCAAGCAAGGTCTTGATAATATAACTAAAAAAGTTTAAATTGTATATCGGAATAAAATAATATTATGTAGAAGATGACAATTATAAAAAACACAGCACAATCGCATATTAAGCTTGTGCTAATAAACGTATCATTAATCATTATTGAAGGCTATTAATTTACAGCTATAAATAGATGTTAATATAATTCAAATATGTATTTTAATTTTGATTAACTTTTTAAATGTTCGAAAATAGCAGTTTCTTTTAAAAGTTAAATTGACTGGCTCTGAAATAATGTATGTACATAATAGTTCGAAAGTAAAACATATTTTTATTTACTCTTTTTACATGTTTCTGTGTTTCAAATTATTAAATAGCCTACCTACCTGTGTTATTTCAGGATAAAAGTTTCTATATATATATAAATATATATATATATATATATATATATATATATATATATAATTTTTTTTCCGTTTTTGACCCATGTTTCTTTGGAAAAGTTGTTTAGTTTCATGGTCTGAATCACCTATTTAAATTTGACGGGAGGTCCAAAAATAACCCTGTATGTAAAAATTAAGTTTGAAAAATAAAATGGTTTTATCTTTAAAACAGTTTTTATTAAGGAAAAGGAGCACAGCCAAGATCATCATCATCAGAGTCGTCGGAGCTTGTGTCATCATCTCGAACTTCAATTATTATTTCGTCTTCAATAAAATTGTCGAAGTGGACGTCGCGCATCCAGTCAGATAATATTGCTTCTTTGACGTGTCGTACTACATTCGCCAAGTTTTCAGCGGTCATTTGACCAAAAGCTTCTTCCAATAGCGCATTTTGTAGGCGGTGAAGGGAGGAGATGTATTGGTACGTGCTGCGATTCCTGTGAATGAAATAAGTGATTGTTAAAATAATACTATTAATGAAATAGATGTTAAAGAATTTATCAAGAAAAAAAAATTTTTTTTACTCACCTTTGATTTGTGCCTATATCAGCTCTATGGCATTATATTGACAATGATAGTCCAGTAAATATACTTGCTCCCTCGGTTTGTGTGTGGCCACCAGGCCAAGCAGTTCGCACTTGAGCATTGTCATGTCGGCTTTTACGCCCTTGTTTATGAGCCACTCTATTATATCGACTTTTTTGTTTGCCGTCGTCGGAGCCTTGTCAAGTTGCGTGGAATGATAGGATGCATTGTCCATTATTATTATGTGAGGACCATCCAGATTGTCCATCATTTTATAAAACCATTCCGAAAAAGTTTCGAAGTTCATTTCTTCGTGATACTCATTCGTTTTTTTAGATTTAAATTGCTTTTTAAATCTTTTGATGAACGACGATTTCCATCCTAATTTTCGCTGTTTTTAGATAACCATAACTTTTTTCTATCAACTCGAAATCTTTTGAAAATTTCAGGGGTTACACTTCATTTTATTCTCAAACAGCCTTAAAAAATTCAACCTGGTTTCGCAGTTATGAATTTTTAAAACAGTCAAATTTTCAATTTAATATGACGTTTTTCGGACTTTTACTACTACTTCTACTTACTCGAACTTTTTAACTTACTACTTATTTGAAATCTCATAGTAAAGGAGGAGCCTAAATAGTTTTGTTATAAGTAAAACAAATAATCAAGATGTCTGATTTTGTTTTTTTTGCTTTTGTTTTGTAATGAAAAAGTCACCTAAGCTATGTAACGGGATTAGACTGTGAGTAATTCATTAAACTTCTAGTGGCCACTACGTTTGCTGGATGTGCTCGAGGGAATCAGAATTCATACCTTGAATACCACTGATAACTTCTAACTACGCCTTCGAATTTAATCTATTGTAATTCCTCCTTAAAATTTGACAGCTATCTCATTGAAACTAACCATCTGCGACTTATATTATAGTACATTAGCGCAGGCGCAAACTCAAGTGCACTCTTTATTCCTTTCGTTCTCAATATCCGATGGGACGATAACTCGACCCGACCGGAAACTGGATCGACTGCTTTATGTGCTATTCAAGGCACGTGGATGTAACACCACCAATTTCTCAACTACGTGCGGTTACTGCGATTAAGAAATGTGATAGTAAAACGTATTTGTTATATATATGGTCCGATCTGGGACTCGAACCCAAGGTCTCCGGATCTACAGTTCTATATTCGAGCCACTAGATGACTAAACTAACGTGGCAGTAATATATATATCTATTTTAGCAATGAACTTTTGTAGAAGTGCAGCAATCAAGATGTTAATGTGTACCCGTTCTAAATCGATAACAGTCATTTTACGCAATCACATAGACGAGCTTACTATTTACTGCTTATGTTATATACGAGTATGTTACGATTTGACTTTTTATATTGTGTGTACAGTTAAGAGGTGGATTTAACCATTACCCAATATTTTTATGCTAATTATTAGCTATTAGCTGTTAATACACCAACTTAATATAAAACTAAATAGATAAATAAATAAAAAAATAATATATTTAGATAAAAAAATTAAAACATCAACATTAATGTAAACTTAAATTGTTTTTTTTTTAAATTTATTCTATCGGTAATTGAGATTCAATAGTCTCGAATATACAAGTAATCGTGTGCAACAAAAAGAGTCTAATTGGATGCGTCCGCCGCGCCGTTATGTATATACCTAAGATAAATTGCCCAAAAATAACTGTAAGGTAAAAAACTGTGATAGGAAGTAGATGAAGTAAAGGACGACCGCTTAAAGTTGATTAACTTAATGTACATAATATGACTAGTATCAATTTTAAAAATATTTGCGAAAATACATACATGAAATTACATACATGACGTTCATATGTACATAATTAATATGAATATATAAACAAGTTCCATAAAATACATTCACTTCCAAAGACAAAAAATATACATGAGTTTTTGTATGAATCCTATCTATACAGATAAATAAAATTGGAGTGTCTGTTTGTAATATTAAAATAACTGCTTTTTACTAAATGCATATGGATGTATACACTGTACATATACCAAAACAACATTTTTTACAATTTTTGTCTATCTGTCCGGCTGTCCGGTTGTTTGTTCCGGCTAATCTCTGAAATCGCTGGACCAATTTTGACGAGACTTTCACTGGCAGATAGCTGTTAATATAAGGAGTAACTTAGGCTACTTTTATTTTAGAAAAAAACAAGGTGCCAAGAAAAAAAAATAAAAATATTATAAATGCGAAAGTTTGGATGGATGTTTGTCACTCAATCACACCAGAACGGCTGAACGGATATAGATGAAATTTGGCACAGAGGTAGATTATAGTTTCGAATAGCACATAGGTTACTTTTTATTTCGAAAAAATGTACAGGTCCCGTGGGATAGGTTTGTTTTTGTTTTTCATTAGGGACAAAACCTTAACTATATAAAGAAGAAGAAAACCCCATTATATAAAGTATATATCGATCGCATTGAAAAGGTCTAAAAAAGGTTTGTTAGACACTTATCTTATCGTATGAGAGTACCTCTAAGAAGCTATAGTGATCGACTTAAGTACTTCGAATTGCAACCTCTTCATGTACGAAGAAATATATTGGACCTAATCTTTCTGTATAAGCTTTTCCATAATGAAGTCGATAGTAGTGGTCTGCTTGAGAAAATTAAAATAAATGTACCATGGAAACCACCTCGAAATCCATGTGGATTTCTCAAAACGAGTAGAAGTAGAACTAATTTAGGAAAATGGCACCCATTAGCACGAATGTCGCGACTATTTAATGCAATACCAACAGCAGACATGGGTTTCGACACGTTTAGTAAATTTAAAAAAAAAATATTACGCTTTCTGTTCGTGATGTACATATTTCTCATAACAAAATTATTTTATGTCATTTCATTTTATTTTTAATTGTATAATTCTTTAATTTGATTTTTGTTAATCAGTTTTGTAATTAATTTAAGTATTATCATATATTCATTTAAGTTTAAGTTAATCAATCCTTCTGACTTCTAAAATTAGATACACTGCGTTCAATAAAGTTAATTCCTTTTTATAGGGAATATTCTAGTTTCCAGATTATTTTTACAACTTTTTGGGTATATTTTTAAGCTAAGAAAAGCAAAGCTTTGTTTTTACTTAGCTATTTTTTTTGTACTTTACAGTAAAGTAGGTAGGTATGTATATTAAGGCCACCCCCGAGCAAACAACCTTCAACATTCGACTCCTTCCTTCCCCACCTATACTAGCGGCATCTATGGAATAACAGTTAAAACAATATTGCACACTTTGATTATATTATACATGTCTAGATGACACATTGACCGTACCGAACGGCCGAATTATATCGCAATTACGTGGGAAAACCGTATAATAACACTAAGATTACTTTTCATCGGTAAATTATGTTATTTAACTACTTTATTTTAAGAAAACACGGTTTTTTAATTCGTTAGGTTAGTCTGATCAGCCTGTGTTGCCAGTTTAATATTAGTGAGACTTAGTAAAACTATGGGAGACAAATTATAAATATTTATTTATTTATTTATTTGGAAGACAAACAGTATTTAGTTACTATATTTTCCTATTCTGAGTATAAAGCCAAGCATTCGATGTGCCTTACCAACTATGTAATCTATATGGCTGGAAAAAGTGAGTTTATTATCAAGATATACACCCAAATCTCTCACCTCGGTAACACGCTTAATTAAATTGTTATTCAAGGTGTAATCGTATTTGACAATATTGGTCTTACGTGTAAAACTAATGACATTACATTTTTTAATATTAAGAATAAGACCATTATTATTACAAAATCGACACACTCTATTAAGGTCACTTTGCAATAATTGACAATCATCACTATTATTAACAATATCATTACATCTTTTTGTAATTTTTAAACATTTTGGTAATGAATAAAAATATTTTATTTTAATATTTATTTATTTATCTTCGTAAATCATAAAATGATGCAATAGTACTTATGAGGTTATGTTTGTTTTAAAAGTTTAAAAGAAACGAATTTGTATTATGATTATATTTTTTGTTTTTACTAAATTAAATAAAACACTAATCTACAAAATAGTTACTTTATTTAACCTATTTTGTTTAAACTTCACCTTATTAAATAAAGGGGGAAAGTTAAGTTAATAATTTGGAGCAAGTATTCCTAAACACACCTTGACAGTTTGACTACAATTAGTACACGAGTGGTACTCAGTACTCGCACATATCACGTAATTCGGGACGGTTTTTGCGCGAAGCTTGTTTGCCTTGCTCAATCTAGACATCTTGTATATTTAAATCATCATAACGTTTCAATAATTCAGGATAACAGCATTAGACTGTGTCGAATTAAGCAAAAGTGCATAGTAGAGTTCATAGTCTATCCGGTTATTGGTACAAAGTGTACAAAATATTTATGAAATTCATACTTACATATATTACAATTGTGAAAATAACTCTGTCTATTATCTATATTCTCAGATTTGTACCGCTGAACATATTTTGATGAAAGGAGCTTAAACAATTTTTTTTAGTTTGAACATTCACTCTATTACCATGGAAGCTAGCACTTTAACCACACGCTTTTATTTATTTTTTTAAAGCTCACGATGAAACTGGTGTGTATGGATAGGGGACATTAAAACCAACAAAAAATTTCAGTAATTGTATTGTTTCCGAGATTTTAAGAGGTAAATATCGCATCTTTTGTTTTAAAAGAGGAAAAAAAATCGCTAAGTAATACTTTTGTCGGTCGGCTAAAGACCAAAAATTTTGCAGTTTGCAGAAGTTTTGTTGGCTTCTATGTAAAGCGGTTATGGACTAAACATAAATACCTAGTACCTAGCAAGTATTTCAGCATGTAGAATCTATTTTATATGTATATACATATAAATTTGAAATACTGCTCACTCACTCATAGGAAGTAGATATCTGCGAAGAAAGGATTATCGAACATTCAACGCCTAAAGGGTTTGGAAGTTTGTATGAAAATCCATTATTTAATGTTGATCAAAATTGGAAATAACTTGTCTAATTGAAACTGGCCATTATTCTAATTCAAAATATTGGCAGTACATCCTCTGGAGACGTGACGAAAACAAGAAACGTGCAAAATTGATATTGAGATTCTTTATAGGAGCATCTTTGTAGGGAATCGGCTAAGAAAGGAAAAATTAATACACACACAGTAAGAAAACAAACGCTAGTAATGAACTAAATTTCGTCACTGAGTTTGTTTATTCAAACGGACTATCATAACAAGTTTGGAAAGCTATTTTTGTACATGTACCTATCTACCTGTGAAAACGTAATTTTATACTGTATTCAGTCCTTTTTAGGGTTCCGTACCTCAAAAGGAAAAAAAACGGCACCCTTATAGGATCAGTCAAGACCATTTATCTCGGGAACGCGTGGATGTATCGAGTTGAAATTAAAATGATATACTCAAGTTTTCTAAGTTTACTTAAAAAGAAAATACGGCCGTTTATGCCGCAAAAAACGTAGGTATATTTCGAAACTCTCAAGGGAATCAAAATTTATAGGGTATTTTCCGTTGACCTAGAACTATAAAATTTGGCAAGTATTACCATCTTATACTACAAGTATAGAGAAAAATCTGAAACTGTATATTTGTAATTAAATCATAAAAAAACAGGGTCTTTTATGCAATTTATGCAAGGAACGGCGGTCCAAATTTTGAATCATATGAAAGGGCTTCATTGGCACAAGCTCAAACAAATTTTTATTTATTTATATGATGTACATATAGTTTTCGATTTATGACGAAGAATGAAAAATATTTTTTTTATAAAGTGTACCTTTCTTTTAACGTTGGGAAATGTATTTAGGCATGAAGTGTGGGCCTCACCAGCAAAGCCAGAACTACTTAACGGCAGGTCTACTGAAGCAGACCACAACAACCATGGGGTTGCTCCATGGTCCACTCTGCTATCAGACAAGTACCAGGAGCAACCCGCATAGCACACTGCCTACGGAAGTGGGCCACCTCCCAGTACGTTCTTGGCTTCGCGCACGGCTGGATTGCCGGACGCTACTGAGCCCTACCACCACGACAAGGTGAACGCACGTCGGGGGAGATTATAATATGTACTTTTATTTTTATCCTTAGGGAATGCATTTACGCATAGCACCTGTCCCCCAGGTGGTTATATGGGGCTCACCGGCTAGAAGAGCCGGTACTACCCACTAAACCCCAAGCTTCTCCTCCCTTCTGCCATAGTGGGACGCCGCGGGAACGCTTGCGCATAACTTCCGCGACGCCCCGGCGATTGGCCTAGCGGCCACCAAACCAATGAGGCTACTCCAAAGTTCACTCTGCTAAACAGAGAAGTACCCGGAGCAGCCCCACCAAACCTCACCGCCCACCGAAGTGGGCAACACTACCTCGGCTGCAGAGGACAGGGAGAGCGGCAACGAAACACCGACACGCCTCTTCCCCTGCAGCCCCACCACGTCCGCCCCCCTCTTATCCGATCACGGTATCGCCAAAGCGACCTCACAACCAGTGGCCGCAACGCCGTTAGATGTAGCCACGACGAGAGAGAGGCCCCAACCCTTCCACAAAATATGGAAACCAATCCACCCACCGAAGTGGGCACCCACCACTCGCCGCACAAGCGGCCCCGTCCTCCTGGCGCCCCAACCGCGTTCGACGGCCCACGGTCAGGGCACCCACCACCATCCCCCCGTTAGTGGCCGCAACGCCGTCAGATGCAGCCACTAACGAGAGGCTCCACCCCGCCCACCGAAGTGGGCTCCCACCTCCAGAAGGCTGCAACTCCAGAAGCCGAAGCCTCAACGGAGAGCAGCCCCCCCTGGGAGGTGCCTCAACCGCGAGGCACCCCCGTGCTGTTGGTCCGCGCCGGATTTCTCCGGTACCACCCGCTGGGGGCTCAGCGGGTGGTGTTACCCTATCTGCCACCTGGGGACGCGCCCGTTAGGAGTCAGCTCTCCCCCGGGTTATAATATGTACCTACAAATTTTTACGGAACCCTCGGTGGGCGAGTTCAACTCGCACTTGTCCGGATTTTTATTTATTAACATTCCACTGCTGGGCACGGGCTTCCCTTCAATACGAGGGGTCCCTCCAACGTGCGGGTTAACGGACTGCACATGTCTTTCGAAAACTTGTTAGGTTTTATCAGACATGCAGGTTTCTTTACGATGTTTTCCGATTTACGATGTGGTAATCACGTTGGAAATGATTTGTAAATGAAAATATCAGAGATACAAACCCGCTTTACACGGTTTCCCAAGTAAGCGCGTTACCACTGGGCTATCATAACCTTAATTTTATACTATTTGAAATTAAATGAATCAGATGCTGTCATTTGCACATTATCAACAGTCATATGAATAGACAGCGGATACGTGGATCACGAGGATGAGCCTTGAATTACTTGAATCGAATTCACAACAGAGCTCGCGCAATCTGTTCAACTTGACACACTAACTGTGTACTTACTAGTTAATCAATAGTTTGTGAAATAAAAGTAATGCCTGAATGAAGTGTTCCATATTAAAAAAAGAGCTTTCATGGAGCTACATCGGTGTAAGTTTGAAAGAGCTTAAGTATTATGATAACTCTCTATCATTTTAAATATTACCTAACAATGATACAAATACATATAATATATTACTCAATATTACATTTTCTTTAAAAATGTAACTAACTTACATTCATTATACTCGTAATGCACATTCAACTTGCAATCGAGTATTTATCATTCATACCTAGTTAGATATATTTTTTTATGTTGAGCAAATATAGATCTTTGACATTTGCATACAGTAATACAATTTATTCCATTAAAGAACCGAACAATCGTTACTTTATTTCTAATGAGGACTTACAGAACGTATATAACCTGTAGATCTATTTCTATAGGTTCTATACGTTCCTGAAGTTTATTTCTAAGAATATAACGAATAAAAAAATAAAATATTTCAGGAGATAGCTTAGCCTGTTTAAAACTATGGACACTAAATATTAATAACATTTATAAAATAATTTTCAATATTAATATATAAACTCGCAGAAATTCTTGAATCGCATACCTAAAACCAATTACTTACGGTTCACACAGTTGCAAATTCCTCTTAACTAATTATCATCGTTTCAGTGACAGTAACGAAGACACGCTTTTTCCGACATGATACGTAATTCGTATTGCAATAGAAATGCTACCGAAATTATCTCATTTATATTTTTTTCCAAAAGTTCATAAAAATGTTACAGTGTAACTTGTAAATAAAAAGGCTGTCGAAGCCTCGAACTGTTTAGTCTGTGATTGCGGCCTCAGTGAACCGGTCGCGGACTGACCTCACACGGTAAACCAATTATTGCACGTAAGTTTTATTTTGTACTAGTGACTTATCCTTGATTCGCTCGGGTGCGTTCCTTGTTGCGTTTTAAATAGATAACATAGTTATAGTGAGTGTGCTTCAGGTAGTTGAATTCCCATGCAAACTTTCAACCCATATTTCACCCCTTTCAAGTTTTATTTTTGCGACATAAAGTAGCCTATGTCCTTTTCTAAGGTGCCATCAATCTCTACACCAAAATTCAATTAAATGTGTACACCGGTTTAGGTGTGAAAATGTAACAGTGAGACAGACTAAGTAATCACACAGTTTCTCCAAAAACATAAGCTTAATATAAAAACACTAGAATAATAATAATTAATGCACAATGGCAATGTTTTACAAAAGCTCTACGTAGAGTTTTATTTTATGCATATAGTATGTAAATATTAAAGTGTTAACTAAATATATTTTAATTAACACCCTTATATTTTAATATATATAATTATGATCAAAACATATTTGTATATAACCGACCAATAACTAAAAAACGGGTAATAGTGTTAAAACCCATAAAATGTTTTTACAGGAAAAGTAGAGGAATAATTATTTTAACAGTTAACATATAGATGTAATCTTTATATTAGGTACCTACTATTATACCTAATCTATTCAGAGTATAATAATATTCACTTTATCTATTAAAACTAAATAAAAAATATATTAGTATCAAATATTATTTATTATGTACACAAAAAAAAAACTGAAAAAAATAATTTTATTTAAAATGTCAAAGATTGACGTAAATCTAAGAAAGAATTACACAAAATAAAATAATGTAATCTATTTATTTTACTTATAAATACAAATAAGATATTATACCTAAAGTAAACTAACCACAAACACGGATGTTAGCATTAAAGTTAGGTATATTGGAAAAAAATATATTTAACGTCTTATAAAAAAGTAAACTATGTATAGTTATATTAATCTGTAAAAATTAAAACAGAAAAATTACTTTTATAACCATATGTACTATAAATATAATTAACCAATAATATAAATAAGCAAATGTAATTCTGATGAATTTAATTATTAGCATCGTATAATTTATTATTAGCATAACATTATTATTTTGAGGTTTAAATATTTATATATGCATTTACGAGTATATTTTCACGTTCACGTTTCAAAACGATCGCCAGGAACTAGGTGGAAAGCGGAGAGTTGCTATTACATATAAGAAAATAAAATAAAGCTTATATTTATCTAACCTATTGTCCGGAACAGGAAAATAAATTTAAATTAAAAAAAAAGCAGTCATAAGGACGACCGACAGAAGTAAAAACTTAGAACTACAAACAAACAGTTCTTATTGTTGCATATTCAAATTAATTGTTTGATCTTAAATTAAAATTTGTAAATTAAAGTTTACATTTATCTGGTTTTGACATTTATCGGCACTCTGATTGTTAGCGTTAACAGTTGTTAGTGTCACGTGACCATGTGGATGACGATTTACATGAATCTTCTCCCCATCCAAACCTGTCTACAGAAGTTTTCACTTCAATAATATGGTTGTCAATATTAGTGATTACATTAACACCTAGGGGCTGTAATTAGCTCTACCTGTTTATAAATGAATTTCCATAGCACGTACTTAGACTTGCTCTCTATTAAATTCATTAGACTACATACAAAAGAACTGGGGACCTTGAACAGACGAGACTAAAAGTCATGACTTAACGACATTCTCTTGATCTCTCTTCCCTTTTAACTTAGTACAAGCAGAATAAAACATGTAAATTGCATTCAAGTACAATTACCTATCTTTAATATTTAATAATGTATTAATAAAAATAAATTTGAATATAAATAGTTACTAAGTATTTGTTTACAACGAAAATATAATACGATCAAAATTATGACTAGGTTTTACAAATTTGAAAATCCAAAAAAGTCACAGGTTATCGTTTAGTCTTTGTTATTTAATTAAATATTTCTTTGATTATATGTATACCTTTTCAAGATATTTTTGATAGCTCTGATATGTTTATATACCTATAAATTCTGACAATGCAAACGAGTAATATTAATTTATTCAATGTATCGTTTACTACATAGCCTTTGTTACGTCTCATTCAATACTTCGTTGTGCAACTGTCTCAGTTCTCATGCTATCTAAACACTAACAAGACAGATTTATAGAGATAACGAAGACTTCTCGATGCTCTAAGAATTTCCCAATAATAAAGTAAACAAAAACGTGAGTATAGTTATTATAGAGTAAGAGAATGTTTCTCTTGTACTTGTTGTATTCTGTCATAAAAAAGTTATAGCACAATAACGTGAACTGTGCTCACCGTTTAGTATAAACTGGCGACTCACGTTCGCTTCGTTCGCGTTCGTCCCTAGGTACGTTTTCACGGTTAGCTATGTTTATACATAAATAGTAGCTGGCTACTCTTAAGATATTCATTTAAATTATATAGCGATTTACCCTCGCTTCGCTCGGATGCGTACGCCGTACGCGGATTTTGTTAACAATTTCATGGATTTTAATTTTTTTTCGCGGAATCCTGATTCTTTTTCTAAAATAAAAATAGCCTAAGTTACTCCTTATAACATCAGCTATCTACCAGTGAAAGTCCCGTCAATATTGGTCCAGCCGTTTCGGAGATTAGCCGGAACAAATAGACAGATAGACAGACAGACAAAAATTTTATAAAATGTCGTTTTGGTATATGTACCGTATACATCCATATGCATTTAGTAAAAAGCGATTATTTTAATATTACAAACAAACACTCCAATTTTATTTATCTGTATAGATTATATTATATAAGTTGCAACAATCAAGTCGATAATTTACGTGCATAAGTATTAAGTACGCGCAGTTAAACAAAGTAAGGTTTACTAGTAATTTAAAAATAACATTCGATAAAAAAAACACTTACGTAAATATTATTATTTTCTCTTCTCATTGTTACAGATATAAAATGAGGGCAATTAGTTTTATTATCGCACTTACGGCGGTAATAAGCTGTAATGCAGCGACACCACAGCTGCGATTTGCGTGGAAAGAAATAGATTACGTCTGGGATTCAACAGAGCAACGTGAAACGGCAATTAAAGATGGAGTTTTTGTAAAAGAAAACAATCTTCCATTAGGTTTAGCGAGATGGAAGAACAAAATTTTCGTAACCGTACCCAGGTGGAAGAACGGTGTGGCGTCCTCATTAAACTATGTAGACTTAGATGGTGCTCAAGATCAACCGTTAAAGCCTTATCCGTCCTTAATAGACAATCTTGTACCTGACACTGCTCAAGAACTTTCATCGAACAGCTCTATTATTTCCGTGTTTAGATTATTCGTAGATCCTTGTGACAGACTGTGGGTAATGGACTCAGGATTGGCAGATATCTTGGGTAAGCTTAAATAACTTAAATTTGTGGTTACAAACTTTATCGCTTTCAGGCACGTACTTATCGCTTATGCATACCTCAAACAATTTATGAAAATTTCTTGCACAAACGTAAGGAGAGTTATTTACATCGTCGAGAGAAAGTTAGTTGATAAAAATCTTTTCTTGAGTCACAATTTTGATCAATTATGATAACATTTTTGAATATTCTGTATAATTTGAATATTTTTTTAGAAAATGATTATGATCTCTATTATATTTAAAATAATAAATTATTTTGTCATGTAATATTAAAATAGGCTTAAATAATTTATCTATCTAATTTTACACAAATTGGATTTTATATAATTTAATTTATGAAGTTTTTTTACATAGCCGACACTATTTATATATTACACGTACGTTTGCAATTGTAATTTTTCGTATGCTCGTGTAATTATCTAATTGTTAATTTTTTTTTAATTATTTATTTTAACAGTTTACAACCTAACCTAACCTAACTTTGAGCTTGAATTGATGTTATTGTTTTTTTATTTTCGTTTTTATGCAACTAACTCTATTTTTCAGGATCTCCAAACCAAGTTGCAGGCCCATCTATTGTTATATTTGATCTTAACACCAATCAATTACTACACCGTTACTTTTTCAAAGTGGCTGATATGAAAGAAGACTCTTTCTTCGCTAACATTGTGAGTATTATTAATTCACGAATGTATGAGCTCAAATGTTCATGTTTAATAAAATCACAATAATACTATATAAAATATGAAAATTTGAGATCTCTATTCTTTTGGTATCAATCAAACTGATTTGAGGAAATACCAGGAAGGAGGTTATATCACACACGCTTTTTTACCGACGATCGACCATGTGGGCGGAGTCGAGGTCAAAAACTAGTCTCTAGCTAATATATAGATATGAATAAATTAGTATTATTATAAAATTATTGTTCAATTTACTTGTCAATTGAAAAGATCTTTATAATATGTATATGCAACTAAATATGAAGCAACCCATAATTCAGATAGTCATTACCATAAATCGAAATAGTAATAATAGGAATTCAACTTTTTGCTTGAAAGTTTGTGTTTATGATTTATTGAGCATACGACTTATAATTAACATCAAAGATATAAAATAATCTATGTTTTCAATGTGTCAAAGAAAAAAATACTTTCATATGTCACTACCGCGTTTACTAATTTATAGTGATTGCTTTCGCTCACGATTTTGCACATAATTAATAAGTAGACTGTAAAATTGTAGCACACAACATGTACCTAATTATATGATAATTTTATTACCCGGATTATGGAAATAAATCCGATGTAATTTTTTATTATTCTAATATTATAAGTTAACTATTTTATACAGTTACTAGCGACTTACCTCGCTTCGCTTCGGGTTCGTCCCTAAATAAAAACAAACCCTCAGATAACGAGCTATCTTAGCAAAAATATTTTTTCAAATCGGATTAGTAGTTCCTGAGATTAGCACGTTCAACCAAACAAACAAACAAACTTTTCGGCTATATAATATTAGTATATCAGTATAGATTAAATTCAAGTATACAGTGTATACTGATATTAAGGCAATGGTAGCCCAGTGGTAACGTGCTCACTTGGGAAACCGAGTGAAGCGGGTCTCGCACCTCTGATAATTTCATGTGCGAATCATTTCTAACATGACTACTACTTGCCTTACGGTGTAGAAAAACATCGTGAGGAAACCTGCATGTCTGAGAGAACCTAGCAAGTTTTGGAAAGACATGAGAATTCCGCCAACCCGCAATTGGCCACCGTGGCAGACTATGGCCTGATCCCCCTCGTATTCAAGGCAGGCCCGTGCTCAGCATTAAGGCGTTAAAAAGGCCTGAATACATACTGATATTATCCTATTAACATAGAGTTCAAGATTACTATATCCCTTTTTAATATTATGAATTTTATAAAACTTATATGAAAGCAATGAACGACTAACTTATTAAAAAAAAATACTGAAGAAAAGAAAGGTATATTAAGTCTAAATCATTTTAAATTAATAATTAATTTATCTTTCATAGGATTGAAAAAAAAAATATTAAAATTGGTTTATAAATATTTGGTAAAAATATCGCGTAACATACAAAAAAAATATAAGCCTAAATTGAGTAAATCTTTCTCTTTTGAGGTCGTTTAAAAAGATCAGCACTTTATATTGGTGATTGTTCTATGTTTATTCATTGAAAATATGTTTTCCAGGTTGTGGACGTAGATAAAGATACATGTGACGACGCTTTTGCGTATGTACCAGATTTGGGCGCATACGGTGTTGTGGTTTACAGTCTTAAACAGAACGACTCATGGCGTGTGAGCCACCATTACTTCCACTTTGAACCGTTAGCTGGCTCTTATAAGGTTGGTGGGGTCGAGTTTCACTGGACTGATGGAGTTTTCGCGTTAGCACTCTCCGAACCAAGAGAGAACGGGTGAGTGGTTACTGTTGAGACCTTGTTGTGTTCATGAACATCGAACTGACCGTGTATATATTTTTATTGTCACGCTCTATATAATTTAGACAAAGCGCTATATAAAGCTCACTGCTTTCTGTGCGATATTGCTGAGTGCTATCACGATATGTGCTTGTAATATTTTTTTTGTTATATAATATACAATTTGTCCTTTCCCTTAGTAGGGCGCTAAAGAATCGATTAAATAATTTATTTTGTTCGTAAATGTCAAGTAAAATGTATTTACTTTCATACTGAGAAGGTCAAATATAATATAGTACATACATCCATTATCCATAAATAAATATAAATATTATATACTTTTCGCTGCTGTGATGAATGTCAAGAATATATTGACATCTTATTTTTTTAATTAAACCACGTAGATAAAATTTTCTACTTTTTAGTTTTAAAAATAAATATTTTTGTGTGTTAATATTATAACACATTCAGTTGGATGACCGTTAATAAATAAATGAATGAAAAAGGTAAGGGTCAGGTAGTTTTCTTATAAGCAATATCTATTTCAGATATCGCACGATGTTTTTCCATGCGTTCTCTAGCACCAAGGAGTTCTGCGTATCCACGGAGCTGCTTCGCAACTACACACACATTGACAAGCAACAGGCATTCCACGACTTCAAGGTTTGAATATTAAGATACGAATGCACACTCTACCAACAGTTTTCGTTATAACGGGATATTTATTTATTTTATAACAAAAATATCCCATCTTTCTTTAACAATAAATATATGTAGGTAAATTTATTCATTTTGATATAACATAAACCTATTTTAACCAACTTAAAATATATATAGGTACATTTGCCGGTATTTTTTGTTAGCTCTTTTATTACTCTGAGATATCCGAGTCAATTTGCAGTATTTTTTTTTTAGTTTGAAATTATTCCCCATAATATGTATATGACCATGATTTAATGAATTAGGAAAAAACAACGGAAAAAAACCCTTAACGAATAGAAGTAAATTAAGTGTGATGAAAAACATTTGCTATTTGTAGCGTTTACTTTTAAATTATTATATCGTAAGCATAAATATTTAGTTGGGTTTAAGCGTAATAATGATTAAACGACTGCATGGATTTAAATGACATTAGGGACATCAAGTAGGTAATAATATTTTGTCTAGAAATTGAGAAAAAATTCTTCTAGTCTTCGAGAAGTAGCAATATATTTTTATATAGTAATCAAACGCTCTTTGCAAGTGTCAGGCGTTTTTAAAGAAAGAAAATATTTTTGTCTAATATGAAAATTTTAAAGGCGAAACGTGAAATTATTTTTGGTAGCATCATTTCATTGTAAATGAAGTTGTAGGTACTAGATGTGTTAACATTTTTCTCAATTGTATTGGTCAACTTTCTACAATAAGTCAAAACCACTAGTTTATCGCGTACTGTTAGTAAATGGAAAATGCCAAAACAGTTATTTCATTTCCATATGTCATTGACTTTGCAAATATATAGAAGGGGCATGCATTTTGTCGTTTATTACTGTATCATTTGTGCTTATGATCTGCTTGAGTATTATAGGTACTTAAATCTCAAAAATATGTCTTTCAAATAATTTATATAATATGCACTAGCGGCTCACCCTCGCTTCGCTCGGGTTCGCCTCTAGGAAGACAAAAACAAACCTATTTTTCTACGGGAGCCGTACATTTTTCCGGGATAAAAAGCCTATGTGTTATTCCAGACTATAATCTATCTCTGTACCAAATTTCATCCAGATCCGTTCAGCCGTTCTGATGTGAAACGGTAACAAACATACATCCATACTCACAATTTTTCACATTTATAATATAAGTATAGATAGATAGAGTAGGTATGTAGATTATCTTAGTAACAACGAACATAATTTCAAAGGCATTCAATTGGAATTTTTGACTGATTTAAAAAGACAATATTTTGTTAATTATGAACTCACTTTATACTTATTTCCTTTATTTTTGACTCAAAATATTTAAAGGTATACAATTTATTATTTTGATTTATATAAAATAATTATTTTCTTTTTTCTAGCTTCTGGGTGATCGCGGCGAGAAGTCTCAATCGTCAGCCAGTTACTATGACACAAATACTAGCGTGCTGTTTTATACACAGGTATTTCGATTTTATTTATTTTAAATTACTAATACTTAAAAGTTTATTCTTTTTTCATCGATTATCCCATTAGTCTAAGTCTAACTATAAGTTATACTTTAGACTTGAAGTCATTCTATTATGATATTGATAATGCCCTCTTCCTCCTGAACGAATGTTGTCACGCGGCGGCCAATCTCATTGTGAGTAGTATCAACGAGGGAGATATAGAAAGCGAATTGTGTTACGCATGTGACACCTGCACTCGCATACTCCCAGGCCCAGGAGCTCTTCTTTCCAATGCCTCCTCTGAGAATATCTTGACAGAAAATTCCAATAAATATTGTTGACTACATTCGATATGCTGTGTGGGCAAACGACTGAACTTTCGGCTTACGGCCTATCTACACCATGTTATATAAACACGCAGACTATTATGAGTGCGTATCGTCTGTGCGTATCCTACTGATAAATTTAAAAAATGCATAGGTATAGCTTGCATTTTATTTTTTATATGATATAAACTCAAATTCAAAAGGCGCTTAGTGCCTATAACTTTTATACTTCTATTTCCTGTCTTACTTCTAGACTCTATGTTTATCTCGAAGATATCGTTTAGTACAAAATTTTAACAAGAACAGGGTTACGGTTAGGTTATTATCAGTAGATAAAGCTTTAAGAGTTTTTTTTTTACTGTTTATGTATATGTGTAGGAATATATATTATTTTGGATTTTGAAGTGTTTTATATAATATCATATCATGATTGTCAACTTTTTACCGTAACGAAAAAGTGGCATTTTTTACCTGCTAGTTGTTTAGGTATCCTTTTATTTATAAGCATTTGACAAGTGCGAGTCTGATTCGTACATCGAAGGTATCGTAGCATGAAACACTTATACGTTATATTTTGACATACTAAATTGTTACGTTAAAAGTAAAACACTCATTTACAATATTCATTTTATTGACGTTATTTAAAGTAATTTTCTATGCTATAGATATTTCTAATATTATGAAAAACAAAGTTAGTTTTGCGGCCTAACGGATGAAATGGAAGTCACCCTACATCTCCAAAAATCATTATTCAAAATAATTTATCTTTGTCAAAATAATTTTAAAAGTATTTTGAAAGCTCTATTTCCTTATATTTTTTTAGAATTTTTCACCTTAAGCTTCAAAAACTTTAAAAAACCCCTTTTTTTTGTAATTTGACTACATTCGTGCTTAGCGGTCCATATTATACATCTATCTACTAAATTTCAGCAATGTATAATCAATAGTCTTCGAGTAAAATATCTTGGGACCGATGGACATGACGAATCGTTCCGTTTTAATCTTTTGGCTGCGGGAACCCTAAAAGAACGCAAGATGTTGTCCGACGTCCGTGTGTCATCTAATTGTTATTTATCAAAGCATTCGTGTAATACTTGGGAAATCCAATACTTAAATAACTAAAGGAGGAAAACATTTTTTTAAATTGATTGCTACAACATACTACTATTAATACTTTCATTTTTGTATTCAAAGTACAAAATAAATCAACATATAATATAAATAAATCATAAAGGAAGGACTCAATATATTCTATTTTTTACATATTTATATAATCATTGTTTTCACTAGCCCAAACCGCTGACGATAGAAGTTTGAAATTTTGTTGGAACCTTTGTTACGTAAGTGCAAGGATTTACAAATATTTTGAAAGCAAAGTGTTTGTTTGTTAAAACGCTTTAACTCGGGCAGGGACACGGGATGACGCTAGTTAATAACTAGCAGTTATACAATATATAAACTAAGTTGCCACGTGTATAAAGTGCTAATTCCTATATAGAGATGAGTGTTACTGTACGATAATCGCAATCATCTAAAGATAACGATTATTATCATCATAATTATCTATCGTGCATTGTTATAGGTAAACCGGGATGGCATCGGTTGCTGGAACTCAAATAAGCCTTACACTCCAGCAAACAATCCTCTTATCTTTAGTGACTCTAATTTGTATGAATTCCTCAATGATCTTAAGGTATTTACTATTTTACATAGCTTTTTCTACATATTATAAATGCAAAAGTTTGTATGTGTGTATGTTTGGTACTCCTTCCTGCTATAAAAAAACGCCAAATCAAAAAATAAGAAATAAGAAAAGAAAAAGCCAAAGCGCGCCCTATATAATATAATATAAAGACACCTAGGCACGCACTCGAGTGAAGTGAGAGTCCCTAGTATAGTATAAGTCTCTAGTATAAGATAAAATCAATTTTAAATTGAAAATAAACCAATATTGAAATTGTAATGGTTAAAACAATTTAGGTACCTAACTATTTGTATTTTTTACAGGTGGATAACGAAGGTACTTTATGGTTCCTAAGTGATAAACTTCCACGCTTCATATACAAATCCCTTGATCCTAATGATGTCAACTTCAGAATTTTCAGCATTAAAACAAAAGACGCCATTGCTGGAAGTGCTTGCGAATGATCGTAATGATATTTATATTAAATATTAACTTATTTGAACATAAAACCGACCTGTTAAAATAATGATGATGTTAAATAATGAAATTTTTAAGATAGACGGAGCGTATAGAACTATAAATGAAACCAAACGAAATTGTCAGTCAGAAAGAAAGAATATCTATGGCAGTCTAATAGAATGGTATTGTAGAAGAAGTAATTAAAGGCTTCAATCGTTATTTTTGTACGCTTCGTTCCTTAATTTTTAGTTTCAATTTTAAGGTGAAAGATATTTTATTTCTGTTTGAAACTAAACAATTTTAACATAGAAAATATTAAGTAAAGTCAACAAACACCTAATATTATAACAGTGTAAGTACCTATGATATGATATTATTCACATTTCAAGTACTTTATTCTTATCGGAAAAAATAATTTCTTCAAATATTTTTTAATAGCTATATTTATTTAGCTATATAGAATAAGACTTTTACTTGTGTTTTGTATCGAACTAGCGACTAACTCTCGCTCCGCTTTTAACGTTTAGTTATTTCTCAGATTTTCCGGCAGTAAAAAGTTGTGTATATAATATATATGTTATGATATATGTTGACCTGGTTAACCAGCTATCATCATACCAAATTTCATCAAAATCTGTCTAGCGGTTTTCTCGTGATGCGTTCCCAGACAGACAGACAAAAATCCTAAAAACAATAGATTCGGCCTCTGTATCAATAATAATGATTAATTATTTCAATAAGATTTTCCAAAAAAAAATAATTAATGTACAGATTAGACTCAGAATTTTGTTATATGTTTAGATTTTAAGTAACATAGATACAGATATTATTAGTATTATGTGTATTTAGTTAGGTATTTGTTTATGAAATACGTGTGTATTACATTAACACTAGGTATATATAATATTTCCGGAATTTAATATATTGAATTGAATGAAATGCCACTAGATTTTTTCTACTTATCTTACAAAAGAAAGTGCGTACAATTTTTGATACGAATTCCCATAATTTATATAGTATAACTTAAATATTAAGATTTGGTGTTGATACCAGTGAAAATTATTTTAGTTGCTAATATCAATGACGATGTTTAAACGACATATTTACATAATAATTATCTATAATACATATACATAAATATAATTTGTAAATTACATAATGCATGGTCAGTGGCAAAGGTTATCCGATTCGTTATACGACAATAAGAATAGTGACTTATTATATATTTAGTGAGTTACAAATACATAATAATGCTTTGGCTTGGCTACTTATAGCCCGACTCGGGATTCGAACTAAGAACCTTTGCAGCCGTATGTGCTAGCCATAAAGCAAATGTTGCAGTCACGGTTTTCATGTCACATATAAAGTATTATTTTTGTAAAATTTTCCTGTTAAAGTAATAAATATACAGTTATGAAACTAAACGTGTGCTTTGGATTTTCATTTCAAATTGATTTCGTAAATATTATTTTAAATGAAACTATCTCTTCAGATTTTGTTCCGGTTTTATAAATTTTTTTATCCAACAAGATAGCTTCATTTAAAATTTTCTTGTAAATCTAAGAAAGTGTTACGTAAAGTTTATATTTTTTTTTTATGTTTTATTTTTTTTGTGGCTAAAGTAAAATACCTACCAAGTATTTTTTCTACAAATTGAAATAAGGTAATATTTTCTTACATTTACGCGAATATTTGACATTTTAAATAAAACTATCTTTTCGGATTTTTTCGCGGATTTATTTTGATTCTTTGGTAGGCTGTCTGTAACAACTATATAATACCTTTGGGACGTCTAATACCTTAGTTTCTCCCGTGACCATGATTGCTGTAAAGCATTCAAAAAGTCGGGAATCAAAAATGAAAATAAATACGCGAACAAAATCCGAAAAGATAGTTTTATTTAAAACTAGTGACTCATGCTTGAATACCCATACATATTTTCATCCCCATTTTCACCCCCTTAAGGAATGATTTCCGGGATAAAAAGTATCTTATGTCCTTCCCAGGGTCTCAAACTATCTTTTTACTAAATTTCATTTAAATCGGTTCAGTAGATCCAGAGATTACCTTAGGAGGTAAAGTTTGTGAGCTTGGGACGTTGTAGGCAACGTACCAACCGTACCTCTTTTTAATTTAGTATAGATGAAATAAGGTATACCTACTAGAGTATATGTATAGGAATGGATAGAATCCAAAAAAAAGCATAACCAAAATCTGATTGCCCTGCAAAATTATGTGTGAGAATATAATAATATTTTAAAACTATATTAATAAAACAATTTTAAACTGCCGTTAATATGGGATATGAATTCCATTAATGAGGTTTCTATAGAAATGGTCCAAAAAGCCAAAAGGAGAATTTAGAGATTTTGAAGGCTATAGTTGCTTATTAATTATTATAATAAAGTATAAAATTTCAGGAGATATAGAAGAAGGGATGGAATAGTCCATTCCGCATTTTAATCTCTGTATACCTACTACCCGAAATTCACATACAAATATATGTTATGCATAATACTGTACTTGATCTGTACGAGGGAAGGGAACGGGAAGAAAACATTCATTCATTCACTTTCAAATTATACTATATGTAGTAGTAATCATACCGATATCATATGTAGATGCCGGTGTGATTGTTCAAAACAGCCTGGACCCAGTAACATATAAATTCAAAAATTGCATGTACATATATTTTACTGCATAATATGTAGGTACTATATTTCTTCGTCAACTTGTGATCGTCTTTTTCGTTTGCTTTTTACGCAGCTGGGTTTTTTTATTTTTGTAAATATTTTTTTTTATTTACAGCTTTTTAGTTTTGGTTAGTTAGATATATTTAGTTCTATTTAACAATTTCTTGTCCTGAATTATTTTTAATCATATAAGTTGTGTATATTTTTGTGATCACCTCTTCAAACCGTATACATTTTGATACCCCACAGCCCACTCGACTAATTTAGGCGATTTTTTTTTAAAGACACAAATTAGCGCGTAGGATCCGCCATGTTGATTTTTAATGATATATACAGGGTGTCCCAGGAAAGACTGTCAAGCGGTGGCCCAGAGGTAGAGCACCCCTTGGGCTATCCGAATCACCCCCATGTATGTTCTGCGATTTTTCGTAGTTTAGAAGTTATGATTTTTTTTGTGATTTTTGTCTTATTTAAGAGTTGCAAGACAATCCTAAGCATATTGAAGTGAATAATTGAGATAAAGCCTTGATTTTTTTTGATACTTAGCTAATAGTTAGGCCTCTTTGATACAGAGATAATTTACTTCGCAACCCATACACTTCCGTCATAAAATAAAAAAACTTAGCATAAAAGGAAATAAAGAAAAAATACCAGCACTTTTAGAGTATTTAAAAAAAAAGTCACATAACATTTTTCAACCAAAAGTATTTTAAAAACTTCCTTGTTTCATCAGCTATTTACTCTGTAAATTTTATCGAGATATCTCTATGGCAATCTACCTAAAATTCGAAATTAAGCGTATCGAATCTAAAAACCAAAAATTTTAAATTAGTTCAGAGTCTGCTTTTTTCAATGAAAACATCAGTGTTAAGCAGGTTAAGCTTTCAGTTACTTAGAACATGATGCGACGAATCCGTTTTATGATAAATAAATGCGTGATTCGACCTTGACGTTAGTATCAGGGGCATTGAACGCAGAACTGGAATCTCTAAATCGTTAGCTCATCGTATCCTTCAGCAAGAGGGATATCATCCGTATCACATTAGAAAGGATCAGCAATTGAAACCAGAGGATTACCCAAAGAGGGTACAATTTTGCCAAGAAATGCTCAGACGACAAACATAAGATGATAACTTTTTTTAAAATATTCTGTGGACGGACAAATCCCATTTTAAACGAATTGGCATTTTTAATGTGTACAAATTACCATTCCTGGAGTTTAGAAAATCCTCACCTCGCGCGACCATAAAATTTTCAAGAACAGTTTAGCGTAAATCTCTGGTCCGTTATAGTCAACGGACAACTGATTGGCCCATTTGAAATACCATATCGCTTGAATGGTGAGAACTATTTACATTTCCTGAGAGAAGGCCTCAACGGGTTGTTACTAGAGGTTGATCTGGAGACTCGTAGGGACATGATATTTCAAAACGACGGAGCACCATGTCACTAAGCGAGATATATTCGGGAGCATTTAAACCAGAGTTTTGGAGACAAGTGGATTGGACGCGGCGGGCCAATTACGTGGCCCCCAAGGTCGCCTGACTTAAACCCAATTGACTTTTTCGTATGGAGATATTACAAAGAGCTAGTTTACTCAAAGGAGTCGCGTAGCTTAGAGGAGCTTAAAAGAAAGTTAAACGAAGCAGAAAGAACGATGAAAAACAACAGGACTGGGTTCAGTCGTCTAAAAGAAAACTTTTTTTGCCGATGTCGCTTATGCATTGAACAAGAAGGTCGATACTTAGAAAATTGGTTGTAATAATTAAAAATACAGTGATTTTAAACATTTTCACTCGGTTTTATTTATGACAAAATTATTGAAAAATAAGACTTTGTACATTTTGAGGCGAAATTTAGGTAGGTTGCCATAGAGATATCTCGATAAAATTTGCAGAGTAAATAGCTGATGAAACAAGGAAGTTTTTAAAATACTTTTGGTTGAAAAATATTATGTGTTTTTTTTTAAATACTCTTAAAAGTACTGGTATTTTTTCTTTATTTCCTTTTATGCTAAGTTTTTTTTTATTTTATGACGGAAGTGTATGGGTTGCGAAGTAAATTATCTCTGTATTAAAGAGGCCTAACTATTAGCTAAGTATCAAAAAAAAAAAATCAAGGCTTTATCTCAATTATTCACTTCAATATGCTTAGGATTGTCTTGCAACTCTTAAATAAGACAAAAATCACAAAAAAAAATCATAACTTCTAAACTACGAAAAATCGCAGAACATACATGGGGGTGATTCGGATAGCCCAAGGGGTGCTCTACCTCTGGGCCACCGCTTGACAGTCTTTCCTGGGACAACCTGTATAATATGACACTCGCGTTATCAAGACGAATCTAACGACGTATGAATTTTCAAAATCGGTTGCGCTGGAACCATAGGGTCGAACATATATTTATACATACATATTAAATACATATATGTCAAATACATAACCCTCCTTTGGGCTTCACCGCAGTCGGGTAAAAAGAAAAGAATATCTGGAACTACTGTTTTATTTTCTGTGATTTACAGTGGTATAAAAAGAAAGAAATCATAAAAAATAACTGCTAATAAGTATTACATTGTTTTTATCACGGTGTCAGCAATTGTTTTCTTATATATACTGCATTTATAGCTCTTTGATGAAGACTTGATGTGTACCGATAACTAGTTTGTTAATAATTGGATAGCGGACTTGGAGCCGCCATTCACTCGAGCGTCGTGCGAGAAGGACATTGTGTCGCAATCGGCAATTCTTGTGCAAAATGGCGCCAAACTTTAAGAGTGAGAAAGTCGGAATTGTAGGCAGGTAAGGCATATTTTTGATTAAATTAATTGAATTCATGAAGTCAAGATAATGGTGAGGTATCATTCTCTAATTTAACATATGGTAGGCACATATGTATCTAATTTTAAGTCGACTATATGGTGATTTGTTACCAATTCAACAATTACAGTTTAGATATACATATATTAAACCCGTTACATTAGTATTATTTTCTTGTTTTTACGGTGTACGAGTTTCTGACGAATTTGTATAGTATTTAATAAATAAAATTTCCAGTAATCTGTCAAACAGTTCTGTATAATATAATATATGGTAACTTATAAGATAAGCTATTATAATACTTAATATGCATAATATAATAAAATACCTGAATGTTTATTATGAATTTACCATTCTTTTTTCTACTTGATTTTCCTTAGACTTCAAGAGATAATATTTTATTGACTAAACATATCCCTTGTACCTAAATTCAAAAAACATTTTTTGGTTAAAGAAACCTCCCTAGTAGAAACGACCTTCACCTACTTATCTTCTATAGGTATATCTTCTGTATACGTAGACAGAGACGTTCGATTTATGTGGACTAGCTATGATATTTAATTCATCTGGTAAAGTACTTCCTGACAATAGGCTAAAGTGATTAATATACTTAATGTTCATGTTAGCGATATAAGCTGTATCTACAAAGCGGAAACGTAAAACCCGTTTTCAGAGTTTATTAATGTCTAAATTGACTAGTAAGTAATAATACTGGAAATAAATGCATACCTAAAAATTCATATGATAACTTTAAAAATATTTGCATTTTCTGTAATAATTTTACAAAAGTCCTAAAAGTTGAAAAGTCGGCTCTTAAGCCGTAGGTATATTCATAGATAGAGATGTTAGCATTTACTAAGCTGTCTTTTGATATTTTAATTTGTTGATCATTTAATTATAATTTGTATTATAATTTGTTTTAGCATCTTGCTATTTTCATAGTGTAATGAACCAAATAAGTACTAATTCGGCAGCTTTTGTAAAAGCGAAATCTATCGTTAACAGACAAAATTTCACAAAAGTAATCACAAGCAATAAAATAAAAAGTTCATCACAATTTCAGAACACAGAAAGTAGAAACTAAAGAAATTTAATCTATACAGATAAATAAAAATGAAGTGTCTGTTTGTAATATTAAAATAACCGCTTTTTACTAAATGCATATGGATGTACACACGGTACATATACCAAAACAAAATTTTTAACAATTTTTATCTGTTTGTCTGTCTGTTTGTTCCGGCTAATCTCCGAAACGGCTGGACCGATTTTAACACGACTTTCACTGGCAGATAGCTGCTGTTATAAGGAGTTACTACTAGGCTACTTTTATTTTAGAAAAAGAATTAGGGTTCCGCGAAAAAAAATTAAAATCCATGAAATTGTAAACAAAACAAAATTCGCGTACGGCGTAAGCACCCGAGCGAAGCGAGGGTAAATCGCTATATAATTTAAATTTTAAATGAATATCTTAGGAGTAGCAAGCTATTATTTATGTTTAAACATAGCTAACGTGCGCGTGAGTCGCTAGTAATGACCAATATGGTGATAACATTACTAGTATAGTACTATTATTTTCTATGGATCTGGTATTATGTAAAGGTCACGCATGCCAGCCATGTTGCGGAATATAGCTTATTAAATAATATAATTTCATTTTATTGTTTAAAATAAAAGCTTAAACTTATTGGAAAACAGTACTAGAAGAAAAATATTTATTATGTATTGAAAAATTGGATTTTTTCAAGTAAAAGATACCTGCTTTAATAAAATATTGAGTAAAACAATTGCTTTATTTTATTTTTAAGAATATTTGCATGCCATCAAGGTAAATATTTAATGTATATTGTATAGCTAGAGATAACAGTAGATAATACTTTACATGGTACATACTATGAGGTTAATTTACATAAGATAACAGTCAAGTTATAGTTTATTATTGATACATTCGAAACACTTCTCGAAATATACAGAAGTATATTAAAACAAAAAAGTCGTACCACTAATTATTTCTTACATAATCATAATAAAATATAAGGTACTTCAAAAATTTTAGAATTATAAATCATAGTGGGTCATTGGGTAGGGTCAGTGGGTAGTACCTATTGGGACGCAATCGCAAATTGACTTATTTATTTATTAGATAACGACACACAATATTTTGTTACATACCTATATATATATATATATATATATATATATATATATATATATATAGCTACATATATTTTAAATAGATATACCTTAATAATTATTGCTAGAGTACTTTAGGAGAAAAATTGCAAATTTTTACATGTCGATCCCAAAAACAAAAAACAAATCTATCCCACGGGAACCGTAAATTTTTCTGGGGTAAAAAGTAACCTATGTGCTATTCCAGACTATAATCTATCTCTGTGCCAATTTTCATCTAGATCCGTTAAGCCGTTGCATTATTGAGTAACAAACATTCAAACTTTCGCATTTATCATAGTAGTAAGATAATTACAATATAATATACTAGCGACTCACCTTCGCTTCGCTTCGGGTTCGTCCCTAGACAAAAACAAATCTATCCCTCGGGACCCGTACACTTTTCCGGGATGATATATAGCCTATTACCTTCCTCCGTTAACGGGCTTACAAATGTAAAAAGAATTTTTCAAATCGGATCAGTAGTTCCTAAGATTAGCACGTTCAACCAAACAAACAAACAAACGAACAGACAAACAAACAAACCCTTCAGCTTTATAATATTAGTAGATATAGATTGTAGTAGGTAATTACTTTTTTGCTAAAAGGTAAAAGACTTCAAAATAACTCTTAAATTAAAATAAATTTTTTCAGCCATTTAGAAGAATTTTTTTTTTCTCGTAATTTAACAGCCTATCTATATTAAAAATAATTGGTTTAAAATATGCAAAGATATAGAGTTACATAAACATATAAAATGTATACTATTTAGAATTAAAAATCGCTTAATAAGTAATTCATAAAGCTAATAAAACTAAACCTTTGATACCTACAAACTGAACTGTGTTGTATATTTTGGATTTAATTTACATAGTTTAAAATCTTTAAAAGTATTTGTTGTACAATTTATTTTGCCACTGTCACATAGAAAAGAGAAAATGAGATCGAGATTGATCATTAAATAAAATTATAATTTTTATTATGTAGCATCTATACTAATATTATAAAGCTGGAGAGTTTGTTTGTTTTTTTGGTTGAACACGCTAATCTCAGGAACTACTAATACGATTTAAAAAATTTTTTTGCGTTAAATAGCCCGTTAGCTGAGAAAGGCTATAGGCTACATATCATCCCGGGAAAATGTACGGTCCTCGTGGGATAGATTTGTTTTTGTCTAGGGACGAATCCGAAGCTAAGCAAGTCGCTAGTTTAATATAAATAAGTACCTATTTAATATCTCTTGAATTTCATATTTCAGTGGTTTAATTGGAAGATCATGGGCAATGCTCTTCGCGTCAGTTGGTTATCAAGTGACAATTTTCGACATCGTGCCGAAGCAAGTGTCTGACGCGCTTGCAGATATCAAAGTACAGCTGAAAACCTTAGCAAAGGATGGGTTATTGCGCGGTACACTTAATGCGGATGACCAGATGAGTTGTATTAAAGGTAAATTATTAATTTATTAAAAATAAAATTATATCACGGTAGAAAAAAAGTAATGTAAATTGCTGATGTGGTTTGACTAATACTGCCTACCAAAAACTTAGGTTTATCTCCACATGGGTTGAATATTTGTGTTATTGTATCCACATGGATTGAATATTTAGGTACATACATATATTTGCGTGAACATTTGTATGGATTTCACAATTAAAAATTTTTTTCGGTCTCTTTAAACTGATGCTTCGTATACGATTCCTGGTAGTCTGTCTATAAGAGATACATTCGGTTTCGATCTTGGGAAAGGAAATGAGTAAAAAGTGAATGTAATCTAGTATAGTATTATGCGATCTGTGGTGTAATACAGTTCCTACTATATTGTTATTTTAAAACTATGCTGTTAGTATTTCTACAAGGTTCTATTAATTCTATTAATTAAATTAAATGTTTGCATAAGTTACAAAGAGAATATGAGCGCTAGTAAACTAGTAGTTAATTAGACATTCCTACAAAACAATTAAAAATCAATGTAAGTATGTATGCTCTATACTTAGTATAAGTACATTCGCTTATTTAATAAGCATACATAATGGTAATAAATGAAAATACGTCAACGTTTGTCAAAAACTAGCAATATTCATGGCGAACGCTTTAGAAGTTGAAGCACTTTAGTGCTATATTGTAGCATGTTAACTGTTGTTATGTTATGTTCTTTATTCTAAGGATCATAGGCGAACCATTTAAGCACAGTTAACTTTGGCAATATCATGTAAATTGTAGTATGCTACAGTTATCCGTTAACTGTCAGACTTTCATATATTATAATTGTGAACAAAATCCGCGTACGGCGTACACACCCGAGCAAAACGAGGGTAAATCGCTATATAATTTAAATAAATATCTCAGGAGTAACAAGCTACTATTTATGTATACCTAAACATAGCTAACCGTGAAAACGTACCTAGGGACGAACGCGAGCGAAGCGAGCGTGAGTCGCTAGTTATACATAATATAAAAAGTAACAGAGATGATATCGTTATTTTTATTTTAAACTACTAGCTCACCCTCGCTTCGCGCGCTAGGTGCGTTTTAAATAGATATAAATAATATTAGCTAACGTTAGCCATACGATTTTTTTTTCGTAAATTTTTCTGATTTTTTAATATTTATTCTGCTATTATTCGGTGCGGAGACAAATCTAAAAAATCAAAAACCATAAAAATCTGACCTTGCTGGTCTTCTCGAGCTATAAGTGTTGTAACAAACTTGAATACATATATATGCACTAGCTTTGCCCGCGGCTCCGCCCGCGTTCAGACGATCAATAACCAAATTCTTAGGTTTTACATATTACATAACATAGTATACTCTTACATAAGTATACCAATTTCATTGCGCACCGCATGATTGGTAAATAATGGCAGTGATTGACAATGCCACAAATGTTCCTCCATTAATCTCATATTTGATTTAGTAATATTGGACTTTTTTTAGCAATAACATTTATGTATGTCTATACTTCTGTTTTGTTTGTTTGTTTAGTTTTGGGCGATAAACTATCAAACTACGGAATTAATTTTAATATTTTTTTTACTAATAGGCAGCTATTGATTAATTTAATATTTAGCTGATTATATGAATTACATAATGATAACTTTTCTTAATATTAATTTGTCGCGAAACAGGGATTGATTAGCGCTAGTTAGTAATATTTTCCAAAACGATTTTCAAAAGAAAGTGTAATAAGTTAATAATTCTAAGGAAATACTTTTTATTATTTCATATGGCTCGGCTAATATGATTAAAGTCGTAAGCATTTTATTGTGTCCTTTAAGCCTTTACCTTCCAAGAAATGGTGTCAAAAAAAAAACTAAAAAATTTGAGGTACAACAGTTCCTAAAATACTTTTTATAGTTTTTGAGATATGGAATATTTTTAGTTACCCGCTTTGTTAGTTTAACAGCCATAAACCTGTTTTCCATAAAATGTTATAAAATAAGATGAATCGAACTTATTTTTAAGGTTGATAAAATGAGTCGATATTGTGGAAACGTAAATATTATTCGTATTTATTTTAGTGTTAACCTAACAAAACACGTAACTAAGAAAAACAACACAGTATTTTGCTATACGAAACCTATAATGCGCGAGTTGGATTTGCATTTGCCCAATTTTAACATTAAAAGATTAAAAACAAAATATGACTAAATTATAAAGCCAAATGTTTGTTGTATTGAAAATTTGTACACGGGCGGGGCCGCGAGTAATTTAGTAGTAATTCTAATAAAGTCATAGAAAGGTCATAATATCTGTACATTTTTTTTTTAATTATAACTACGTATTTTAAAAACACATGGCGACATCTATTGTCAAATCTATAGTATAATAAAACAGTAGAGGTCGAATGTCAGTACATAGAAAAAAAAAGCTTAAAACCGAATCAGGGGGGTGTAAGAAGAGCAATAGAACAAATCCTGATTTTATTTAATTTTTTTGTTTCTCTGTCTGTTTGTCTATTTGTCTGTTTGTACGGGCTAATCTCCGAAGCTGCTGGACCGATTTAAATGAAATTTTGCATGGTGGTACCTTATATCCCTGGTTAACATTTAGGATACTTTTCATTCCGGAAAATAACAGAGTTCCCGTGGGATACTTAACAAACTGTAGTAACTTATACAGCTTAGTACACAAAAACTAACGATTGGATTTTAATGAAACTTTACAATAATATAGTTCATACATCAGAATAACAAATAGGTTACTTTCTATCCCGGAAAAATGTACGGTTCCCGTGAGATAAATTTGTTTTTGTTTGTTTAGAGGTGGACCCGAGCGTAGCGAGGGTAAGCCGCTATAATATTATAAAAAGGAAAGACTTTTTTGTTTGTTTATTTGTTTGTACCGAATAAGCTCTGAAACTACTGGACCGATTTAGATGAAAGGGCTTAGCCGGATAAGTACAGCGAACCAGCTCCGTAATGGCAACCTATATCGTATCGTATACCTTATGTGTCAATAAGGGCTTGATGTAGAAAAGCGATTCATATGAGTTTCAATGTCGTATTCCGCTTTGAACTTGAGATATGAAGAAAATGAGCGTACCTAACTATGACTTTCGTTCAAAAAGGCACAACCAAACTATAGAGGTCGAATGTCTGTACATAGAAATAAAATGCTAAATGTCCAAGTCGGGGGGGGGGGGGGGGGGGGGGGGTTGTAAGAAGGGCAATGGAACAAATCCAGATTTTTTTCAAATTTTTTGTTACTCCGTGAGATAGATTTTTTTTGGTTTGTTGAGGGTAAGCCGCTAGTATCTAAATAACAAATAAATAAATTTTCATTAAAATAACTATATTAATGAATAAAATAGCGCTATTGATATTTGTTTTAAGATAAGCTTTTTTTAATAGTTTTTACATATATAAGTAAGTTACCTTGCTAAAATGTTAATAGTATCATCGTACTTTTATTTAACCAGTTTTTGTATGTTTTCTCAGAAATGAGATATTTTCCTGCGGTCAGAAGTATCCTATATGTTGAGCCGGATAACCTGCTATCACCGTACATATATATATGTGCGTGCGTGCGTGCGTGCGTGCGTGCGTGCGTGCGTGCGTGCGTGCGTGCGTGAGTGCGTGCGTGCGTGCGTGTGTGTGTGTGTGTGTGTAATTGTCTAAATATTTTCCATACATTATTTTTCAGGCACGACTGACTTATTAACAGCAGTTAAAGATGCAGTTTTCGTCCAAGAGTGCGTACCAGAAAGCCTCGAGCTCAAAAAAAAAGTCTTCCAAGACCTAGATAAAGTAGTCGATGATAGAACTATTTTATCCAGTTCCACAAGCACTACCCTGCCGTCACTCTTTTCGGAAGGATTGAAACACAAGTCCCAGGTTTGTATTCTTTACTTGTCTACTTATTATTTTTTTTATCTTTAAAGCAACTTTGTTTGTAAATGTTGTCTAAATCATAAATATCAAATGTTTTAGTATTGGATGAAATGTCTACATTTCATTTTATTTAATGCATGCCTGTCGGATGCATATTGCTGATTATAAGTACGAACGAAGTTTTGTTTGCCAATTAAATTTTTGCGAAGAGAAAGAATTTCATTGCATTATCGTCTTTAATAACATGTGATAAATATATTACATGAATATGTACTAAAGTTGTAAAAAAACCAGTGATTTTCAACTATCTATAATTTATTACACACCTATATCTTTACATTAAAAGAAAATCTGACTAACCATCTATGCATTATTCAAATTTCATAATACACAAAAACCCTTACTTACCTTTAGTTATCTTATTTGAGAGCTTGTACCTTACATTATTTAATAGTTTCTTCGTAAATTTGTATCTACGAAGTCTAAATAACTTTACAGGTGGTCGTGTCGCATCCAGTGAATCCTCCTTATTACGTGCCATTGGTAGAAATCGTTCCTGCGCCGTGGACAAAACCCGAAGTTGCTAAGAAGACCAGAGAAATTATGATAGAGATAGGCCAGGAACCTGTGTCTTTATCCAGAGAGATCGATGGTTTTGTCTTGAATCGTATCCAGTAAGTTCTCAATAGATCCTTTTATATCAAAATGTATTTTCATTAAAATGTACGTAGGTAATTTTACGTTTGTTCATCATATTGGAATGTAGGTAATTTAAACATTTAATCGCATTAAATCGTTTTATTTTAAAGATTTTACTAATACACACAATGGAATTCAAAAAATGTTTTTCTTTTAGATATGCCATTTTAAATGAAGTCTGGCGCTTAGTTGACGACAAAGTTGTGGATGTACAAGACATTGACAAAGTAATATCTGAAGGCTTGGGAATGCGATACGCTTTCCTTGGTTCCTTAGAGACGGCACATTTGAATGCGGAAGGCATGAAGAGCTATATTGAAAGGTAATATCTTAAATTGTCCGTAATTACAATCATCTAGAGAACGCCTATATTATAATACTAACAAAACCCGCGGCTTCGCTCGCGCTAAAACTACAACAAAAAAATTTAAAAAGGTAGGTTTCATATAAATTTTCATCCCTTATTGTATCTCCTTATGTGATGAATTTCAAAAAACGCTAAAACACGTATTTATTTAATTGTATTGAAGAGCATTAATACCAAATTTCAAGAAATTCTGATCATAAATATTTTTTGGGTTGTGTTATATCGTGTATACCCGTGGGAATGAGATAATCTCTCGCGATAAAAAGTATCCTACATGTTGACCCAGATATCCAGCTATCATCATACCAAATTTCATCAAAATCCCTCAAGTGGTTTTTCTGTGATGCGCTAACAGACAGACAGACAGACAGACAGACAACAATTCTAAAAACTATAGATTCGGTCTCTGTTTCGATAATAAAGTCTATTTCAATAAGATTTTCCAAAAAATATTTAAGGTACAAATTCGATTCAGTTAGAATTTTATTATATGTATAGACTAGCGACTCACGCTCGCTTCGCTCGCGTTCGTCCCTAGGTACGTTTTTACAGTTAGCTATGTTTAGGTATACATCAATAGTAGCTTACTACTCCAAAGATATTCATTTATTTAAATTATATAGAGATTTACCCTCGTTTTGCTCGGGTGCGTAGGCCGTACGAGGATTTTGTTCATAATTTCATGGGTTTTAATTTTTTTTCATGGAACCCTGATTCTTTTTCTAAAATAAAAGTATCTGCCAGTGAAAGTCCCGTTAAAATCGGTCCAGCCGTTTCGGAGATTAGCCGGAACAAACAGACAGACAGATAGACAAAAATTGTAAAAAAATGTTTTGGTATATTTACGGTGTATACATCTATATGCATTTAGTAAAACGCGGTTATTTTAATATTACAAACAGACACTCCAATTTTATTTATCTGTATGTATAGATGTTGAAATATAAATGACACGTGATAGTTAAATTTTAGCAATGTAACAATATCATAGCGGTTTTTAAACGTTGTATTGAACATTAAAAATGGGTACCCTTAAAATTGGCACTATTTAGATTATGACTGAAAGCTTTACCGAAACCTACGGCTTCAATTCCCATCAGAATTCTTGCTTATATTTAGTTACAGACGATCGTCAATAAAATATATCATAAATCACAATGACTTTTGTGTTTATCCCCGAAAGAAAAATATAATGGGAATACGATGCACGTCCAGTGCTTGAGTTCTTTTTATTTAAAAAAAATATATATGTTTTTTTAGATACGGAGAAACAATCTACAATGTGAGCAACACTTTCGGTCCAACCCCTCGTATGACGACCTCAAAAAGTGCGGATACCATCTGCGAGCAACTCAACGCTATGGTGCCAATAGAGCGGCTACAAGAGCGCCGCGCCTGGCGGGACGCTTGCCTCACACGGTTGGCGTTATTGAAAAAGGAGATGAACGCTAAATATAATAAAAACTGATATAAGTAAATAAATCATTTTAAAATTATTTTCAGTTACTTATATTTTGTGAAAGAAATTAAAATGGAAAATTGTCTTATTTATATGCAATATTTGTTATTTGTTGAAATAAAAAACAGAATTTAAGATTTTTTTTGTTTCATATCAGTATATTTATTAAGTAATTATTTAATTTTCTCACATCATGATTCACCAAGAACACTACTCGAAGTAACTTTTAATAAGAAACACCATTACCTCCTATATTTGTCCGATATCTGTTGTGTTTGTTTGTTTCTTGATCAATTATATATTGGCTTAGTCTGCTTGTGGGACAGGTTTGTTACACTTTCACACCAGATCGGCTGAACGGATCTAGATGAATTTTTACACAGAGATAGATTATAGTCTAGAATGACACATAGGCTACTTTTTATCCCGGAAAAATGTAAAGTTCCCATGGGATAGATTAGCGAAGCGAGTGTTTCGGCCGAAATTCGATTTGAATGCCGAACATTCGGCAATAGAAAAAAATATACCTACTTGCACTATTTTGACTGAAATTTATAAAAAACATGTCCGTCATAACAATAAAATGAAATTAAGTCTTTTATATACTCATTAGTCCGATCGGAATTTGGTTTGGGAACAAAAAAAATTAAAACCTGAAGTTATATATATCTTCAAAACGTAAGCAGGTATATAAGGAACAAAAATTCATAAAATTCCCCCGAAGTCCAGCTACCCCAAAGAAATGGAGGGATGAATACGTTGAAAAATTGTTTTAATCAATTTCCGGCTTACCGTGAAGTCCTATCGAAAAATGTTCTATTCAAAAGTTGTAGATCTGGTAAAAATCTACAACTTTTATAAATAACTCTTTTTACAACAACCTCAAAGTTTTCGAGATATTTACCAAAAATCTTTTTTTTAAGTTTTTCTTGGTTTTTTATTTTGTTCGTTCGTCCTTAGGTACATTTTCACGGTTAGCTATGTTTATGTATAAATAGTAGCTTGCTACTTCTAAGATATTTATTTAAAATATATAGCGATTTACATTACGTACGTACGTTATTGCGTACGCCGTACGCGGATTTTGTTCACAATTTCATGGGTTTTTTTTCGCGGATTTTTTTGCTAAAATAAACCTGAACCCTGATTTTTTTCTAAAATAAAAGTAGCTATCTGCCAGTGATAGTCTCGTCAAAATCGGTCCAGCCGTTTCGGAGATTAGCCGGAACAAACAGATAGACAGACAGACAAAAATTATAAAAAATGTTGTTTTGGTATATGTACCGTGTATACATCCATATGCATTTAGTAAAAAGCGGTTATTTTAATATTACAAACAGACACTTTAATTTTATTTATCTGTATAGATTTCTGCAATATATATTTTTAATTTTCATGAAACTAGGGGAATGTAATCTTCGAAATACCTACATATAATAACTAAAAAAAAATTGAATTTTAAATATTTAGCTGTTTCCGAAAAATATATATTATATGGTCTCGTGAGGCTGAAAATCACCCCTAACTTTGTACAGTCGCCCTGTAAAAACACCCATAAAAATTTAGAAAATTGTAGAAATCGATAACTTTTACTTTGTGAACTACTAAATTTTTTTAATATTCATTGAAAAAGTGTATCTTATTGACCACATTTTTATAAACTGACTTGACACCAATGTGTTTTATTGGAAAAAACGAAAATACTGTGTACTGTATTTTTAATTTGACACTTATTGTTTACACAAAGAAAAAAATAACTTGGGAGTCTCGTAAAGTATACCCATTCTTTTGTATTTTTTCCAGTATATTTATTTATGCTATATTTTTTTTTCAAATATTTCCATCTTTTATTAATTTTTGATCGATTTTGAAGCGACAATGTTTTTGTTTCTTCGAAAAGTAGAATTCAAGACGAAAAAAAATGAGCCATACCTGAAAATTGAACGAATTTTTTTAAATGTAAACATCCACTTGAAGTTGGGGGTGACTGGGGTGTGAGTTTAAAAAGCTAAAAAACAGGCTTTGATGATGAACCGAATAAAGAATGAAAAAATTATTTATAGTATAAGAAAAAATAAAGAGTGCGTGTATGAATGTGAACACACGCAAAAAGTAAAACTTCTGAAGGTTATCGGTACTCTTTATGATATTTAATTTATGTTTTAAATAATTAGGATAGGTGAGATACTAAAAATAATGCATATTAGGCATATTACAATCATATATTTATAGAATATCATTTAAGGAAAGAATATTCAACATAATATCATATATCATTTGTCAGATAATAACAACGGTTACCATGGCAACAAACGTATGTACATTTTTTCATAACGCATTCATCAGCTTACCACCCAAGTCAAGCGTGCGTAAATAAGTTTTATTTCAATAAAATGATTAACGAGAAAATTAATGTTATTGTGATAAAAGCGTACAGCGAAAAAAGCGAATTACGACAATCAAGCATTGGAAGCTGCCGCGTTTGAATTAGCTGCGAGAGGGCGCTAGTGTAGAGTGAGGTCTTTAGAAATGTCAAATGGTTAGGTACTTAACGTACTGTTTGACCAGAGTGAAGTTAGCGTAAAAATATTTTATTTTGTATTCTGCTATATGCTAATAAATTGCTCTTAAAATGCTCCACCGCAATCTGCAATTGCTCCAGGTCTAAAGTGATTAGTTAATTAATTATTATTTTTTAAAAAATTTGCCCACTCAGACATTAAATTTACTATAAAACGAGTAGTATTCACTTTTTATTAAAGTTTTTTCGCTTAATAAATTGCTCTTAAAATGCTCCACCATAATCTGCAATTGCTCCAGGTCTAAAGTGATTAGTTAATTAATAATTATTTTTTTAAAAAATTGCCCACTCAAAAATTAAATTTACTATAAAACGAGAAGTAATCACTCTTTACTAAAGATTTTTCGCTTAATAAATTGCTCTTAAAATGCTCCACCGAAATCTGCAATTGCTCCAGGTCTAAAGTGATTAGTTAATTAATTATTATTTTTTTAAAAAATTGCCCACTCAAAAATTAAATTTACTATAAAACGAGAAGTAATCACTTTTTACAAAAGTTTTTTCGCTTAATAAATTGCTCTTAAAATGCTCCACCGAAATCTGCAATTGCTCCAGGTCTAAAGTGATTAGTTAATTAATTATTATTTTTTTAAAAACTTGCCCACTCAAAAATTAAATTTACTATAAAACAAGTAGTAATCACTTTTTATTAAAGTTTTTTAGCTTAATAAATTGCTCTTAAAATGCTCCATCGAAATCTGCAATTGCTCCAGGTCTAAAGTGATTAGTTAATTAATTATTATTTTTTTAAAAAATTGCCCACTCAAAAATTAAATTTACTATAAAACGAGAAGTAATCACTCTTTACTAAAGATTTTTCGCTTAATAAATTGCTCTTAAAATGCTCCACCGAAATCTGCAATTGCTCCAGGTCTAAAGTGATTAGTTAATTAATTATTATTTTTTTTAAAAATTGCCCACTCAAAAATTAAATTTACTATAAAACGAGAAGTAATCACTTTTTACTAAAGTTTTTTCGCTTAATAAATTGCTCTTATAATGCTCCACCGAAATCTGCAATTGCTCCAGGTCTAAAGTGATTAGTTAATTAATTATTATTTTTTTAAAAACTTGCCCACTCAAAAATTAAATTTACTATAAAACGAGTAGTAATCACTTTTTATTAAAGTTTTTTAGCTTAATAAATTGCTCTTAAAATGCTCCATCGAAATCTGCAATTGCTCCAGGTCTAAAGTGATTAGTTAATTAATTATTATTTTTTTAAAAAATTGCCCACTCAAAAATTAAATTTACTATAAAACGAGAAGTAATCATTTTTATTAAAGTTTTTGTGCTTAATAAATTGCTCTTAAAATGCTCCACCGAAATCTGTAATTGCTCCACGTCTAAATTGATTAGTTAGTTATTTATTATTTTTAATTATTACAATTTTATAGAAAACTTTATTGTTTAGTAATCTATATTTTGAGTGTTGCTATTATTATATTTAAACTATAAAGAAAAATAAAATATTAATTATTTAAGCCACATTATTGATCTATATTATTAATCTATATAAAATTATTTAAAAATTACATTTACAAATAAAAAGTATTTATTTGAATTACTAATTTGAAATACTGCTATTTTGTTTCGAAAAGATAGTTTTATTTAAATGTCTAATATTCGCGTAAATCTAAGAAAGTATTAAATTAAATTTACTAATAAATAATTAACTAATCAATTTAGACGTGGAGCAATTACAGATTTCGGTGGAGCATTTTAAGAGCAATTTATTAAGCACAAAAACTTTAATAAAAATGATTACTTCTCGTTTTATAGTAAATTTAATTTTTGAGTGGGCAATTTAAAAAAAAAAATAATTATTAATTAACTAATCACTTTAGACCTGGAGCAATTGCAGATTTCGATGGAGCATTTTAAGAGCAATTTATTAAGCTAAAAAACTTTAATAAAAAGTGATTACTTCTCGTTTTATAGTAAATTTAATTTTTGAGTGGGCAATTTTTAAAAAAAATTATTATTAATTAACTAATCACTTTGGACCTGGAGCAATTGCAGATTTCGATGGGGCATTTTAAGAGCAATTTATTAAGCAAAAAAAACTTTAGTGAAAAATGATTACTACTCGTTTTATAGTAAATTTAATTTTTGAGTGGGCAATTTTTTTAAAAAATAATAATTAATTAACTAATCACTTTAGACCTGGAGCAATTGCAGATTTCGGTGGAGCATTTTAAGAGCAATTTATTAAGCGAAAAAACTTTAATAAAAAGTGATTACTTCTCGTTTTATAGTAAATTTAATTTTTGAGTGGGCAATTTTTAAAAAAAATAATAATTAATTAACTAATCACTTTAGACCTGGAGCAATTGCAGATTTCGGTGGAGCATTTTAAGAGCAATTTATTAAGCGAAAAAACTTTAGTAAAGAGTGATTACTTCTTGTTTTATAGTAAATTTAATTTTTGAGTGGGCAATTTTTTAAAAAAATAATTATTAATTAACTAATTACTTTAGACCTGGAGCAATTGCAGTTTATGGTGGAGCATTTTAAGAGCAATTTATTAAGCGAAAAAACTTTAATAAAAAGTGAATACTACTCGTTTTACAGTAAATTTAATTTTTGAGTGGGCAAGTTTTTAAAAAAATAATAATTAATTAACTAATCACTTTAGACCTGGAGCAATTGCAGATTTCGGTGGAGCATTTTAAGAGCAATTTATTAAGCGAAAAAACTTTAGTAAAAAGTGATTACTTCTCGTTTTATAGTAAATTTAATTTTTGAGTGGGCAATTTTTAAAAAAAATAATAATTAATTAACTAATCACTTTGACCTGGAGCAATTGCAGATTTCGGTGGAGCATTTTAAGAGCAATTTATTAAGCGAAAAATCTTTAGTAAAGAGTGATTACTTCTCGTTTTATAGTAAATTTAATTTTTGAGTGGGCAATTTTTTAAAAAAATAATAATTAATTAACTAATCACTTTAGACCTGGAGCAATTGCAGATTTCGGTGGAGCATTTTAAGAGCAATTTATTAAGCGAAAAATCTTTAGTAAAGAGTGATTACTTCTCGTTTTATAGTAAATTTTATTTTTGAGTGGGCAATTTTTTAAAAAAATAATAATTAATTAACTAATCACTTTAGACCTGGAGCAATTGCAGATTTCGATGGAGCATTTTAAGAGCAATTTATTAAGCTAAAAAACTTTAATAAAAAGTGATTACTACTCGTTTTATAGTAAATTTAATTTTTGAGTGGGCAAGTTTTTAAAAAAATAATAATTAATTAACTAATCACTTTAGACCTGGAGCAATTGCAGATTTCGGTGGAGCATTTTAAGAGCAATTTATTAAGCGAAAAAACTTTAGTAAAAAGTGATTACTTCTCGTTTTATAGTAAATTTAATTTTTGAGTGGGCAATTTTTTAAAAAAATAATAATTAATTAACTAATCACTTTAGACCTGGAGCAATTGCAGATTTCGGTGGAGCATTTTAAGAGCAATTTATTAAGCGAAAAATCTTTAGTAAAGAGTGATTACTTCTCGTTTTATAGTAAATTTAATTTTTGAGTGGGCAATTTTTTAAAAAAATAATAATTAATTAACTAATCACTTTAGACCTGGAGCAATTGCAGATTTCGATGGAGCATTTTAAGAACAATTTATTAAGCGAAAAAACTTTAATAAAAAGTGATTACTACTCGTTTTATAGTAAATTTAATTTTTGAGTGGGCAATTTTTAAAAAAATTTATTATTAATTAACTAATTACTTTGGACCTGGAGCAATTACAGATTTCGGTGGAGCATTTTAAGAGCAATTTATTCAGCAAAAAAACTTTAGTAAGAAATGATTACTTCTCGTTTTATAGTAAATTTAATTTTTGAGTGGGCAATTTTTAAAAAAAAATAATTATTAATTAACTAATCACTTTAGACCTGGAGCAATTGCAGATTTCGGTGGAGCATTTTAAGAGCAATTTATTAAGCGAAAAAACTTTAGTAAGAAGTGATTACTTCTCGTTTTATCGTAAATTTAATTTTTGGGTGGGCAATTTTTAAAAAAAAATAATTATTAATTAACTAATCACTTTAGACCTTGAGCAATTGCAGATTATGGTGGAGCATTTTAAGAGCAATTTATTAAGCGAAAAAACTTTAATAAAAAGTGAATACTACTCGTTTTATAGTAAATGTAATGTTTGAGTGGGCAAATTTTTTTAAAAATAATAATTAATTAACTAATCACTTTAGACCTGGAGCAATTGCAGATTGCGGTGGAGCATTTTAAGAGCAATTTATTAGCATATAGCAGAATACAAAATAAAATATTTTTACGCTAACTTCACTCTGGTTTATTTAAGCCACATTATTGATCTATATTATTAATCTATATAAAATTAATTAAAAATTACATTTACAAATAAAAAGTATTTATTTGAATTACTAATTTGAAATACTATTATTTTATTTCGAAAAGAAAGTTTTATTTAAATGTATAATATACGCGTAAATCTAAGAAAGTATTAAATAACATTTACTAATAAATAATTAACTAATTAATTTAGACGTGGAGCAATTACAGATTTCGGTGGAGCATTTTAAGAGCAATTTATTAAGCAAAAAAACTTTAATAAAAAGTGATTACTACTCGTTTTATAGTAAATTTAATTTTTGAGTGGGCAATTTTTAAAAAAAATTATTATTAATTAACTAATGACTTTGGACCTGGAGCAATTACAGATTTCGGTGGAGCATTTTAAGAGCAATTTATTAAGCAAAAAAACTTTAGTAAGAAATGATTACTTCTCGTTTTATAGTAAATTTAATTTTTGAGTGGGCAATTTTTTTAAAAAATAATAATTAATTAACTAATCTCTTTAGACCTGGAGCAATTGCAGATTTCGGTGGTGCATTTTAAGAGCAATTTATTAAGCAAAAAAACTTTAATGAAAAATGATTACTTCTCGTTTTATAGTAAATTTAATTTTTGAGTGGGCAATTTTTAAAAAAAATAATAATTAATTAACTAATCACTTTAGACCTAGAGCAATTGCAGATTTCGATGGAGCATTTTAAGAGCAATTTATTAAGCGAAAAAACTTTAATAAAAAGTGATTACTACTCGTTTTATAGTAAATTTAATTTTTGAGTGGGCAATTTTAAAAAAAATTATTATTAATTAACTAATTACTTTGGACCTGGAGCAATTACAGATTTCGGTGGAGCATTTTAAGAGCAATTTATTCAGCAAAAAAACTTTAGTAAGAAATGATTACTTCTCGTTTTATAGTAAATTTAATTTTTGAGTGGGCAATTTTTTAAAAAAATAATTATTAATTAACTAATCACTTTAGACCTGGAGCAATTGCAGATTTCGGTGGAGCATTTTAAGAGCAATTTATTAAGCACAAAAACTTTAGTAAAAAGTGAATACTTCTCGTTTTATCGTAAATTTAATTTTTGAGTGGGCAATTTTTAAAAAAAAATAATTATTAATTAACTAATCACTTTAGACCTGGAGCAATTGCAGATTTCGGTGGAGCATTTTAAGAGCAATTTATTAAGCGAAAAAACTTTAGTAAAAAGTGATTACTTCTCGTTTTATCGTAAATTTAATTTTTGAGTGGGCAATTTTTAAAAAAAAATAATTATTAATTAACTAATCACTTTAGACCTGGAGCAATTGCAGATTTCGGTGGAGCATTTTAAGAGCAATTTATTAAGCGAAAAAACTTTAGTAAAAAGTGATTACTTCTCGTTTTATCGTAAATTTAATTTTTGAGTAAGCAATTTTTAAAAAAAAATAATTATTAATTAACTAATCACTTTAGACCTGGAGCAATTGCAGATTATGGTGGAGCATTTTAAGAGCAATTTATTAAGCGAAAAAACTTTAATAAAAAGTGAATACTACTCGTTTTATAGTAAATTTAATGTTTGAGTGGGCAAATTTTTTAAAAAATAATAATTAATTAACTAATCACTTTAGACCTGGAGCAATTGCAGATTGCGGTGGAGCATTTTAAAAGCATTTTATTAGCATATAGCAGAATACAAAATAAAATATTTTTACGCTAACTTCACTCTGGTGGTTTTTTTGACATATATTTGGTTCCTAGTCATCAGGGCCCAAAATTGGGTTTCTCCTTTGACGGTTTCATAAATTATCTGTGGTTTAATTGCGATATTTCAAATTTAGAGATGATCGATATTAAAAAAACACATCGATGTTGACATCGATGTTTACATCGATTCAAAAGTATCGATGTACGATAAACATCGATAGAAGAACATCGATGTATAAAAACATCGATGTTTTCGATAGCAAATAAAACTGTCTGTGCTATTTAATAAATGTGTTTATTATTAATGAAAATATAAAACAACTTGTAAAACCCGCGGCTTCGCTCGCGCTAAAACTACAACAAAAAAACTTTAAAAAGGTAGGTTTCATATAAATTTATATATATCCTTTATATATATTAGCAATATGCATTTATATATATATATAATTTATAGTCATCATAGAATTAGATGACTGTTAAAGATAATATTGACGTTTCCATACTTTATTCTCATAACATCGATGTGTCAATGTTATCAAAGTTAAAACATCGATCGATGTTTTCCAGCTAACTCGAACAATGGACATTCCTATCATAATATCGATGTGTCTATGTTATCGAAGTCAAAACATCGAATTTAAAACTTCGATGTTTTCCAGCTAACCATCGATGTTTATTCACTATCGATGAATATCGAACATCCCTAATTTCAATTTTCATGGATTCTTATTTTATTTACCTTCAATCATTGCAAATAAAAATCTAATTTTTATAAAAATCTTTACTCCACCATGCATGGTTGGAATATATTTTGAGATATGTGTAAATTATTTTTTTAAATAGGATATATGTATCGGTGAGAGGTCTCGTAGTTAACATAAATTTACGGACAGTTTTTCCAAATGAGTTGTTTTGATAGATAATGGATCCAAGAATGTGTAGGAAAATCAGTAGTAGTGAAAGTCTTCCAGATGCTGATAATGTGGAATTTGAAGTATCAAACATCATTGCACCGCAAGAAAGTGAAGATAATTTCTTATTGGAGGGCAGCCCAGAACGGCACTCTGTTACCTGGCTTGACGATGATCAAATAGATGACTTAGATGTTAATTTAGATCAAACTAACCTTTTTTTTCATAGAGTTGATAGTGCAGATGTCATATATCGAAGCAAAAAGAAAAAATGTAAAATGGTAGGAAAATATGTTATGGGAGACGTGCTAGGCGAAGGATCCTATGGCAAAGTTAAAGAAATGTTAGATTCTGAAACCTTATGTAGAAGGGCCGTTAAAATATTGAAAAAACGAAAGTTACGAAGAATACCAAATGGTGAACAAAATGTACAGAGGGAGATACAATTATTGAGAATACTTAGACATAAAAATGTGATAGAACTAGTCGATGTAATGTACAATGATGAGAAACAAAAAATGTATTTAGTTATGGAATTTTGTGTGGGTGTGCTTCAGGTAAGTAGAGAGCATAAAGAAAAACAATATAACAAGTTATTTGAAATAACAAATGATGTAAACTTTTTATTTTAATATGTTTAGGATATGTTAGAGTCTAGTCCTGGCAAGAAGTTTCCTCTGCGCCAAGCGCATGACTACTTCACTCAGCTACTGGATGGCTTAGAATACCTACATGGTCAGGGTGTAGTACATAAAGATATAAAGCCTGGAAACCTGTTATTAACTTTGGACCAGACACTAAAAATAACTGATTTTGGTGTTGCTGAAGTAAGTACTGTATCTTATTTTAGTAGTTTTTGTGATAAATGTTATTTTTTTTAATTAATCTATTGTGATACTTAAAGTATATGTTGCTTAACTGTGTAAATTATTGAAGGACCACTTTAACTGAATAGGTCTGTGATAATTAAGAATTCCACTGTCAAGCATAAGATTCTTATGGATAGATTTACAATTGTGAGTAATTTCAGGCTTTAGATATGTTTTCTCCAGAAGATACTTGTTATACAGGACAAGGCTCACCTGCCTTCCAACCTCCAGAAATAGCAAATGGTGCTGAAACTTTTTCTGGAGTTAAAGTTGATATTTGGAGTAGTGGAGTCACTTTGTAAGTAAAATATTTATTTATTATTAAGTTAACAGTGCAGTCTCTCCTAATTAATTCAATTTATATGAGAATTATGTATCAGTATACCTATGGACAATCAATTGACTTCATGGTAATTTTGTTAAGAAGATTAAAATTTATATTACGCTGTCTATATTTTATATGAACACTGGACCATATTAGGGGTAAAATATAGAGATTGAAAGTACAATGAGTACATACTCAAAGTATGATTAGTGTAGAAATCTAAAGTATTTACCATAAATTAATCTTTTGTTAGTTAGTCCCAAGTAGCTATTTTACTATCTGTTGTTCTCTTTCTATTTATGTATTACCAAGTATATATTATATATTAATTAATATAATCACAATTAAAATATTGTTTTTCCTCTATTTATAATTATATTCATGAATACATGTTTATTTAATTGTTTCTCACAACATCTTAATTCTGAGGTTGTATTATAAAGAGGAAAAGGAATATTTTATTGAATCTGTGACAACTGCAATTCTTTTAAATAATAATTAGTTTTATACTGATTGCATCCAGTGTACAGCTGAATGGAAATTGATTTTTCTTGTAAAATATGTTTTTGCAAGATACTTCAAAAATTGCAATTTTAATGCTTATATTATAATTAGCCATTGTATATATGTATATTGAAAAAAATATATTAAATTATGTTAAAGCGCTTAAAAAGGAGTCATTATTAATATACTTAAATCTCTCTTTGATTTAACTGCCCTCTGCTTTGCACTTATTAGGTACTTTATTATAGACATAAAATCACATACATACTTAATGTAAATTGTTATTGAGTCTTGAGAAGTTGAGATAAAGAATACCAAGTTTAAATGTAAATAAGTATATTATTGGCAATGAGTCAGTAGCAATATTTGTGTCAACAATACAGTTGGAGTTAGCTGACCTAAATTCTCATATCACAAAAAAAAAAAAACAGTTAATGCTTATGCAGTTTAGCCACTTTTCAATTTAAAAATATTCCGTTATACTTTATTTTGAACACAATAGAATATGTTAAAAGGTTCACATACAACTTTCTTTGTGAATCTTTGTGAATATTTGACGTTTTAAATAAGACTATCTTTTTGGATTTTTAGATTAATTTAAAATGTTTAAAGGTTTTATTTAACCATAGATAAGAGAACAAAGGGGAATTTTAAATTTTTATGGTTTAATATGGATAAAATTACAAATATTACCTATACCTTTACATATTACCTTTGTTATGGTTTAATATGGATAAAATTACAAATATGACGACACATTTGACTCAGTTTGTAGAGACTACCCTACTCTACTTGCTGTGCCAGCAGTCGTGGGTTCCAGTCCCGCTGCATTCATTTGTGTGATGAGCACGCATGTTTGTACTCTAGTCATGGGTGTTTTATATTTGTTGTTTTATAATGTTGCATATTTTTAATATGTAAATATGTATTTAAAGTTATATGTGTAGTGTAACAACTATCTGGCTTAAATAACACAAGCCTCGTAGCTTACCATGGAATTAGATGGTGCAGTGTGTTAATGTCCCAACATATCTAATTTATTTAAACAAGCAATTCTTGTATATTTAATTATTTATATCGGCGATTTTGGAAACGGCTCCAACGATTTCGCTGTAATTTGGCATGTGGAGATTTTCGGGGGCGAATAATCGATCTAGATTAGTCTTATGTCTAGGAAAACGCGTATTTTCAAGTTTTCATGCCGTTTTCTTTTTTGAATTTTTATTCAAGTTTTTAGTTTTTTTATCTAATAAATACGATATAACAAAAAAGAACTCCGAGCGAAGTCCAGTCGCCCAGGTACTTTATTATTTACTAGCGACTCACGCTTGCTTCGCTTGCGATCGTCCCTAGGTGCGTTTTCACGGTTAGCTATGCTTAGGTATACATAAATAGTAGCTTGCTACTCCTAAGATATTCATTTATTTAAATTATATAGCGATTTACCCTCGTTTTGCTCGGGTGCGTAGGCCGTACGCGGATTTTGTTCATAATTTCATGGGTTTTAATTTTTTTTCGCGGAACACTGATTCTTTTTCTAAAATAAAAGTAGCCTAAGTTACTCCCTATAACATCAGCTATCTGCCAGTGAAAGTCCCGTCAAAATCGGTTCAGCCGTTTCGGAGATTAGCCGGAACAAACAGACAGACAGACAAAAATTGTAAAAAATGTTGTTTTGGTATATGTACCGTGTATACATCCATATGCATTTATTAAAAAGCGGTTATTTTAATACAAACAGACACTCCAATTTTATTTATCTGTATAGATTTAATATGAACTTGTTTTATTTGAAAATAAATGTCAATTTAGTGGTTTAATTTGGATATAATCATTTACCTACTTTTTTAAAAAGTAACTTCTGCTTCTTTATTTTGACACCCTAAATTTTTTATGATTGATATTGATATGATATTTTTATGATTGATATGATATTTTTTATGATTAATGATTCTAATTCTTCCATGTAGGAGGTAAATTTCAAAATGAGTCCTTAATTCTTAATGGTTATGTAGTAATGATAATGATGTAGATAATTTCAAAATGTTTTTTAATTAAATATTATTCCGTAGCAAATATCGAATCTGGGATAGTAGTAATTGATTATTGTTTATAATAAATAGTACTAAAGGAAAACAAAAACAAACCTATCCCACGGGAATCGTACATTTTTCTGGGATAAAAAGTAGTCTATTTGTTATTCCAGATTATAATCTATCTCTGTGCTAAATTTCATCCAGATCCGTTCAGCCGTTCTGGCGTGAAAGATTAACAAACATCCATATTCCCAAACTTTTACATTTATAATATTTATACAGATATGGATGCTACTGAATTTAATTTTTAATCGACTTTTGCTATATCTTAATATAGCGAAGTTGTTATTACTCAAATTTTTTTATTGGTTCTTTTTACTGAAGTCTGAATGTATTACGTTTCAGGTTATTTTGAAAAGTTATGTTTATTGTTCACAGATATAATATGACAACTGGACGATATCCTTTCGAAGGTGACAATGTTTATCGGCTATTAGAGGCTATAGGCAGGGGTGAGCCCGCGCCACCCCCCTCTTCCCTAGGATCATCCCTACAAGCCCTTTTAATTCACATGCTTAAGAGAAATCCAGACGAACGACCCTGTGTTCAGGAAATACGGCGGCACGAGTAAGTTATGTTTGAAATCTCTTTAATCTAATTAATCATACCTAGTTACTTAGTCACATAAAGCCAACTAATCGCACTAATAGTGTTTTAAGCCCCACGAAAGACTACAGATCTATTGTTTCAGATTTACTACGTTAAAATAGTATGACATTATCCTTTCTTCTTTACATTTTATATGATGTCGGTTAAAAAATGAATTGCCATCTGTACTCTTTATAACTGATTTGATACTTTTTGTGGTATGTTAATACGTTATCCGATCAGAAGGTTTAGGCAACTGGCAAATGCTCCATATCAATTCTGTTTCGATAAATGCTAACGCCTTGGCAATTTTGATAAAAATTTGGTAGCCAAACGTACAAGGACTTGTCAAACGCTCAGTCTATTCGATCGTCCGACAACAATCGAACGTAGTCATGGTTTTGTTTGTGAATATCATTTTGACATTGTGAAATGCGCTAAAATTTAAACGTATACGAGCAACACATAGGATTTTTAGGGTTTCTTTAATAAAAGTTCACTTATTATAAGAATTATTTCGCCTAGCAGTATTTGCTACAATAACAATAAATACAGTAATATATATTTGTCAGACAACAACAACGGTTACCATGGCAACAATTAGTCATAATAGCTTTTATTTTTTAATTTATGCACATTCATCCTACAGTAATGAATATTCATTTTGTAAGTAATAAGTTTAGTTTTTTTTTTTACCAAGTCTAAAAGTTATTTTACATTTTATTTAACATATATTATTTAACATATTATTCAGTGATTCGCCATTTTGCAGCGTTATCCCCAAGGTGTTAGCATTCGATAGGTGTCGTACGCTAGCAAACGAATTCGTTTGTCAAAAGTACCACTTGTCTTCAATTTCTATGGAGATTAATGTACTTACTACCCTGACGTCTCATTTCATCGAATAGATTAGATCAACATTTGGCTGCCAATTACAAATTCGATACGTTTACGTTCCCATACAAAATACAATTCTGAATTTTCGATTTTACAGCTGTTCTTATGGGTTTCCCCTATATATTTTTTATACTCAAACCACCCCTGACACATCCCAACCAAACAAAAAAGAATTATTCTAGAGACTAATGGACAGAAATTGATTTATTAATATATACATATATAGATACATATAGCTTTTGTCTCAACTAAAAGTAAATAATGATTTTACTGTATTTATGAGCAAAACTATAATTTCCCTTAAAAATATTTATAAGTAAACTACTGTATATATTTGTTCAAAATAAGTAAACAAATTCCAAAGAGGTGACCTGCATTTCAAAACAATATGGCATGACTAAGTAAATGAATTCATTATGAGTCAACACTTTAGTATGCATTATAATAATATGAAGACATTTTTCTTTATCATTAAATTTTAATTTGGTGCTACTTTATAAATCTTATATTTATTGTTTACTATAACAAATAATGCAATATGTCTTTAGGGTTTAGAATTTGGATGAAAATGGCCTAATAGGTTTACTCACGCGTTTGTTGTCTATTAATTTGTCACTTCGTATTTTCTAAGAAATTTTTGCACAAGGATAAGTGTACCCAGCTAAATGTTTAAATCTGGTGCTTAAAATATAATTAGGCTGATGCAGAGAGTTTTTGGTCGTAATAAATAAAAAAAAATATTTTGCCAAGTGCGTTATGTTTCAAATGAACATGATGTATCAAATGAAGTAGATAAACATGATGTACCCATTTTAAAGTTTAAAAGAATTTAAAAAAAATATGAAAATTGTCTATTCTCCAATCTTTAAAAAAAGCATCATAAAAATTGGTTCAAACAATCAGCGAATTTATCGCGTAACAAACGTACAAAAAACGTAGAGCCTCCTCCTCTAAAAAAAAATTGTGAAAGTTGATTAAACATTTGTACGACGATCATAATTGAACCTGCGACCACATTGTGTGTGTACATTTCTGCATTTTGAGCCAATGATAACTTTTTCTGTTTATTCTGAAATTAGTAAATATAATAATTGACTATTTAAAGGTGCTTGTTCTATTAAGGTAAAGTACAATTTGAGCACAGTATAAAAATCATAAAGTACGCGAACTACCCATTGATTTTAATGAAAATGCAACCACTTGATAGTTCAATACTACTTATTAATGTTTATGGCAAACGGTTTGAAGTTAAAGCGATTAAGGCAAATCTTTTGGCAAATTACAGTTATACCCCTTCAACCCTAAAGCCCGACTGTCATATGAAAGTTAGTATGACAGTCGGCTGCAGCTCGCACGCCCGCAGGATTGCCCTGTGTTTACACCTTCGTTAGACGACTGTATGAATTAGTAGACTGTGATTTTGAGAGGGTGTTTATTTTTTCAGTTGGCTTCGGTCCCGTCCTCCATTCCGTTCCGGTGAGACGATGGTAGGTCCTCGGTCTCGCCGGTCAGACGAACTACACAGTTCCACAGTGATACCGTACCTCGTGGAACGACACTACGCCTCCACAAACCACTACTTCACTGAACATGATCTTAGAAATGGTTTGTATTGCCCTTATAATATAATGAGCGATATTCCCTCGCTTCGGTTAGGTTCCAAACAGTAGCTTATATATTACTCTAGGTCTTATCTGTGAACCTAATTTTATCCAAATATTTTCAGCGTTAAGAATTAATAAACATTTTTAATTAGAAATATCATAAAAGAAATATATGTATATTAAGATAACACAATGGATCTTAAATGTGAATAAATAGAAGTTAAGTTATATTATTTTAAATATATGTTTGTTAAATTTTATCTGTCCACATAATTTGTTACTCAACCATATAAGTTAAAAGTAAATATTTTTTTACGTTTTTCACGCTTCTCACAGCTTCTAATAATATAAATCCAAACCAACTCAACTGTTAGTTACTTAATAATCTATCGAGTCTGCAAAAGTGCCTAAATAATTTTTAATAAGAAAAATTATTTTACTCTAGGCTATTTAACTACGTTACAAAATCTAACTGAATTCGTTTCATAATGTTAAAAATCCACGGTGAAAATATTTGCTTTTTGAAACATTGCATCAATGCTATGTAAATATAATACATTTCTCAGCTCTGGTAGGTCTATATGTAAATATATACGATAGCTCTAATGTAAATATTACTGATTCATACATTGTATTAATTATAATTTCCATTCGTCATCCGTGAACCCTGTACATACGTACCCAGTAGGATAAAGAAAATGCCTCTTTGGTCTTTCTATGTAAAACGTCTATTTCAATATTTATTTTCTTTGTAAATATCGAAGATACAAATCTATATTAATATGTATTTATTACTATAGGTGCAGTTTTTTTGATACATATGTTTACAATTGAAAATTTAAATTGTAAGTGTTGACATGTAAATGACATAATAAATTGTTTTGTTTATGAAAAACAAGAAGACAATATTTTAATGTTATAAATTACATTTGTATATTGACCGTATTGCAGATTCTGAGGAATGTTGCAAAGAAGGTCAAGTTCGCGCTCGTATATGCTCATTGAGTTAGGTTCGTAGCATGGAAGTGACCCCCATAGGCTTTATATTGTTAGAATTCATTAATGTCCACCGCGTACGAGCTAGTTGCTCCTTAACACGGCTAATCCAATTACTCTATGACGCAATTCCTGTACAGTATTTCTATTAACTGCTTATAATTATTATCTTTTATATAAGTTATAATTACATACATAGTATTAAGTTAATGAAACTGCTTGGTCATTACTAACTACATATAACTGCTATATAATTACGCTCTAGTTCCGGAAATGATTACCTATGTAGATTTTAACTTTTTGAAGTGAATGAATTGAAGTTGTGAAGGCTATAGCGTCCTTTAGACTTCTTCTATTGAGTTTATTATTAATTGCTTTCATAATAGCTTTGCCCGCGAATTATTTAGTATGTTATGACCGTAAAATGGTCTGTCTCTAAATATCACTTCACTGTGAAAGTCTCGTTAATATCTGTGAAATCGTGCTTTAATCCGGTATCCCATGGGAGTTACTTTTCCTTCTTGGGATAAAATGTAGTCTTAAGTTACTCTTGTCCGGATCTTTCGAAAGAAGTTCGATCTATTTTAAAAATGAAAGTATTTAAAATCGGACAGGACCATAGGGTCGGACATGACAGAAACATGCAATTTTTTTTAATTTATTTAGGCTGTGATATTTTATAAATAACCATACTATGTATTCAATGGAATAGCTATTTTGAAGTAACAGGCAGACACTTTAATCTTATTTGTGTGTACGTATATGTTATTTTAAAAGTACTTATTTATTTAAATAACATCAGCACTAACCACTTATCTACCATTATCATTAAAGATTCACAAGTGTTAAAGTTTCTTGAAAATTTATTAGCACAAATATTTTACATTTCATCCTGAGAAGTAAATGTTTTTTTTTTATTAAATACAATTATTAATAATAATTGTATTTAATAATTGTATATAATTATAATAAGTTGTATTTAATAATAAGTTGAATAAAAATTTATTATTCAATATTTCATCAAATTGTATTGTCTATGTATGTTAATATTTATATTGCACCTTTTTTTAGTTATTTTTGTAATTACTAACAATATTACTTTAGAAACTTAAGAAGTTGATTGTCACGTTAATTTTTTATTTATTATATATAAGAATTAATCGAAAGTGTGTATCATACGTAAATAATAATGTTTGTTTTGTTATCCAGAATTAGGTGACAACGGTTCTCGCACTATGTCAACTGCAGAATTATCGGACGCAGAGTCTACGCAATGCAAGCGTCGTTGGCATTCTTCCTGTGGCAGACTGCCTTCGTGTCGCCTCACGTGATTGTCACCCTACTAAACTAAATAATTCATCTATGGTGATTATAGGACAGTCTCGTTTCTCCCGAATTTTATTGTCACCCCTATCCAATCCTATTGTGGCTATTGTTCGGATATGGTGGTTTCAGGACAGTCTCGTTTCATCCCGACCTGATTGTTATCCTATATAATCCTATTGACTAAGGGTTAGACAGGACTTGATTGCTCCCCAAATTGAATGTTTAGTCAGTGGTGATTTTAGTTTAGGACAATCTTGGTTTCTCGCACATAATTGTCACCCTTGTGACTATGGATTGAGGGTTGTCCTGTTTTAACTGTTTGTATGAATAGAGATTTTATGTTACTTTGAAATTACTTTTTGCCTTGTCTACTTACGCCCAAGCTAATCTTTATAGCGTAACGTAACATAAAGATAACATGAGTAATTGTACCTTTTTAAAATTTGAAATAATGTCTCATCACCGTCTTTCATTTTGAAACCATTTAAGTTGCTTTCATAACTAAACAAATGTAAATATTTTTTTTTTTTTTTTTAAATCACCTCTAACTCAATTGAAATAACCTATTTGTCTAATACATATAATAAAGATGCTGTTATGCAAAAGCATCTTTTGTGACTTATTAGAAATTATAATATTTTTTATTACTAAAATCACCACCGGTCTTGACTTTATTTTTTAAATATTTGTACACATTCTAAGACAGCTTTATGTGCAATATGGCGGCGAGATCTGCTGTTTTAATTATTTAGGTCATTAGTGGGAGAATTTAAGCCGTAGTTTTTGTTATTTATGTATCTATTTTTGTCAAATTGCACATAAATTATTGTGTCGTTATTGGCGTCCTTTAATGTGATTTATTTTGTATGATTTGCTTTTTTTAAAACATTAATTTATACATACCTTGATGTTTTCCCGACTGCCGATAAAATTTTAGTATTTACTTTAAAATTACCTTTAATAATGTATCAAACTTAAGCTCAGGTGATCGTTTTATTGGCAAATAAATAATATAATGGCTCCACTGCAAACATACAGACAATTTTCATATTTGAAAAAAATAATAATACGCTCATATTCGTAACTACTGTTGATCTTGACAATGATGATAAACGCTTGTGCCTTTTAGTGGTATTTTAAAATTCATTTTCACTGAGATCAAATATGCAACTCTGCCATGTTTTGTTCCACTTGTGTTTATAAGTGAAGATGTTTTGGAATGAAGTTCCTTGTAGTACGTTACTCGTCACGAAAAAAAGTGTAGTATTTTTATCGTTACTACAATTTTTTACCGAATTCCAAAAAGGAGTTGTTATTTATATTTTAAGAGCACTCCTTGTGACGTCATCACAAGTACCAGGCGAGCATAAGTGTTGATTAGTGAATGTAGTAAGTAGGTCGTATGCACTCTTATGATGGGGATGGATACATATGTATATAAATGAATATTCCTTGAGGTTTCTGGTCCCCTAGTTCTCGTGACAAAAGTACCCGACGATCACGTGTTAAGGAATGTGTGTTGTAAGAAATTTGTGTGCACCTCCTTTGGTGAGCTTCAACCCTACCTTAGTACTTGTGACAATTTTAATGATCTAATTTATGAGCGAAGGGCAGATAGCGAAAGGAACTTCGCTTCTACCGGGCGTCCCACGATACCTTTTTTCAATAATGAATGTATATTTACCAAAACTTATAACAATTTGAAAAAATGTTTGGTAAGAAGTAAGAACTATATTATTAATATTGAAGTTTATTTTCTTTAAAACTAATATTGTATTATGTCGCTTGTACAATACTGTTCTGTAATGATATTATATATTTCACATGATTGTATTTTAAATGTTTGTTGTTCTTTTAAATCGCAGAAAAGTACTTGGAGTTCGACTTGTATGGAAAAAGTAAACAAGTATTACAGTGTGCTTTCATAGAACTTTCACTTTTAAATTCCCATCATACTAGCGACGCACCTTCGCTCCGCTCGGGTTCGTCCCTACTTACGTTTTAACGTTTAGTATAGATTTCTCAAAGATATTCTCCGTCAGTAAAAAGTATCCTATATGTTGCTAGATGACCCGGATAATCAGCTATCATCATACCAATTTTCATCAAAATTCCTCCAGTGGTTTTTCCATGATGCGGTCACAGACAGACAGACAGACAAAAAATCTAAAAACCATAGATTCGGTCTCTGTATCGACAATAATGTCTATTTCAATAAGATTTTCCAAAAAATATTTAATGTACAGATTCGGCTTAGTTACAATTTTATTATATGTATAGATAAAGAGGCGAGTAATGTTTAAAGATTTGCTTTATTGCTAGAATTGTTTTTATTTTTAAATATGTGTGTAACATTCAAATGACGGTGTTTGATGAAGTATTTTATATTCATTATGAACACAAGTGGAATGCGAATTGTATACTGCTTTATTATTAAAGGACTTTATAAAGTTAATAAAATTTGTAAAGTCGAAATCCTACTAATATTACAAATGCAAAAGTTTGTAAGGATGTATGAATGTCTGGATGTATGGATGTTTGTTTCTCTTTCACGCAAAAGCTACTGAATGGATTTTCATTGTGTGTCATTCAAAGTAATAATCTAATATGTAATATGAGCGCATTATTTTTTTTTATCAAATTGAGAATTACGGACCTATATTTATAATTTATAATATTCGAAGTGAACTAAATCCAAAATATATTTGGGGCATTTCACGTGAAGCGGATAACGAAAAAAAAGTGAGTTTCTGAAATTCGTTCATATTAGGCATATTTGTACCTCTAGGGGATATAAACATGTACACATAATATTTTTTTTTATTCGAGGTTTAGTTGTCAAGTTATGGGTTTCCAAAGAATTGATCAGATTGAAGAAAGGTTTTTTTTGGATTCTTTTCTCATATTCAAATAATTAGAAATAAAATAATAACTGTAGTGTTCTGCATAGAAAGTTTATTGTTATTTTTTATTTTTTAGTCAGATTCCAAATTAGAATTATTTATCTAGTGTTAAACCGGAAGTAAATATTTTAAATAAAATTTTTATTATTAAAATTATTTTCGGCCCTTTTAATGTTTATTATTTTTACTGCAAAAATAAGCCTGATATATATTAATTTTATCATAAAAATTACAGGACGTGATCTCAATTAGTTTAGGAGATAAATCAATTACAGTACGTACATGTCGCACTGAGCGAGGTACGTGGCGCTTGTTAATGCCGGCTGGTTGATGTGAAGACATTAATTTTTTTTTTTTTTATGGTATTCAGTGATAAACGAGCAGACAGTCCACCTGATGGAAAGCGATACCTGCCGCCCATAACACCTACGGTTCATGCGTTAAGTTTTATGTAACAAAACTGCAGAACCGCCGGTGCGTTATCACTGTGAGGACTAAGATGTTATGCCTCTTGCCTGTAATTGCGCTGGCTACCTTATCCTTCAAACCGGAACACAACAATGCAATCATTGTTGGTTGGCGGCAGAAATAGATAAGGGGGTGGTACCCATCCAGTCGGACTCCTCAGGCTTGACAGAGTCCTACCACCGGTAAAACGCTTATTATATTTCAATAATATTGATTATGTATTATTTCTTTAACTATTTGGTGTCATTGTAAAGTTATTTAATATCGTAATTTTAAATGAAATGCATTCGTTCATATTAGACATATACAAATATGTCTAATATGAACGAATTTCAGAATCTTTTTTTTTCGTTGTCCGTTTCACGTGAAATGCCCCATTTATGAAAAAATGCAAACATATTTATGTTTTTAATGGAGCCATTATTACTAGAAGTTGCATTTCGCTACTCGCACTACATTCGCTATATCGATCAAATATATTTTACACGCTAAATAATCGAGGATCGCAAATCCCACCGAAAGAACATCCTAAATACGAGTAAGATCCTCAATAGAAATCAAATTTTTATTTTTGGAATCCAATAATAGAATATATTTAGGTTTCAATTTCAAAGCAACAAAAGTTGCAAAGCTATAAAGTAATATACTTTTTAAATAAAACAATCTTTTAGGATGTTTTTGAGGATTTAGTTTTATTTTAGTTCTCGACGTTTCGAATGCTTAGCAGCAATCATAGTCATGGGAGGGACCATTTTTTTAAAGTCAAATATTCTTAAATGTCAAATATTCGTGTGATTCTAAAAAAATATTGTTTATAAATAAGACTGTTTGTTATTATGTTCATGGTAAGCCACGAATACAAGCTCGTTGTTTAGTAGTAATATATAATATTGAATTGTTTGTAACCCGTGTGTTAATATGGATATTACTCATAAATGTTCACGTTTACACGTTTACAATATTAGTGTTTAAGTGTGATAACAATCGTTGAAAAATTAATATTGTATTCGGAAATTAATATGTTATTGCTTTATCGCATCTGTTGCATCTATCTTCAAATATTTGAAAGTAACAATCATAAACATTAAAATTTTATTATTACATATACTATATTGAGGCGTATATTTTTATAATGAATGTTCTTGTTCTTTAATAATGAGAGCTGTATGTTCGTTAACAATACAATATAAGATGGTTTCATGAAATAAAAAATATATTGAAACGATATTTCGGCTAAATTCGTACAGTATTTTCAGTCTTAGCTCATCGGATGATATATTTTAACTTCAAAAATTCACTATTTTACTATCAATTTTGAATATCTATCTATATCCAAGATGAAGACAATAATAATTTAAGTATTATGTAACGTAGTGCAATTTCTTCATGCTATCTGTAGTGAAATGCGACTTCGTTTTCCAAATTTAAATTGTTTGAGAAATTGTTGTAGCTGTCACGGGATCTCGAAAATATGCAAAATGTAAAAAGATGGTATAATAAAGGAAAAATATTCCTTTTAAAACTAATAACATTGAAAAAAAAAACAATTTTATTTGCGCTTAACAAAGTTTTTAATTTGATTAAGTAGACGTGCGTTTTGGGGTTATATCAAATATTTAACGAATATTTATTATAATTAAAGTACAGTTTGTTATTTTTCTTTTCTAGTTGACAATAATTCATTTGAATTTTTGAATGAGATTAATCTGCGATTATTAACCACAATGTCAAATACTCACCCTTTCCTTTATTTCAGACTAACAGCTAGATTGGACCACTTTGACAATTATAATGTACTTAGAGAAAACAATAATAAAGAATATTATCGATATAACCTCATAAATGATAGTAGAAGGTCCGAAGTGAGGTCGCCCTTCACCCATTTGACTACTACACAGCAGAATCATCTGATAAACATATACATATGTATGTATGTAAAGAACGTCTTACCTTATTTTGGTCCTTAGACTATATTTATTATATTTTTGTGCATGTTAGAATAATATTTGTTTAGCAGAAGAAACGAAACATGTTAAATCTTAAGTATTTAAAGTTATCAGTTGACATCGTATTTCATACTGTAATTAGTCAATAAAATTTATGTATACTGCCTATTTTATACTTTGTTTGAATATATACGTTTAGTAAGTCCTAATATAGCTATCCTTGTTTAGGAGCTAGTGTAGATATATGATGCGATGCCAACTTATAAATTACATTTGATGTTCTTCTGTGTTGTTAACAGATGTATTTAAAATGAACTCGAGCCAAAAATACGCATTTTGTGGCTGGTAGTGCTCCTTTCTTTAAAGAACTTCTTCAATTGAACGTTAAAGAGATAGTTCGCGTGTTTTGACCTCACTTTTTCAATTTTTTCCATATTTTTTGGCATTGAACGGTAGGTAGTATGTAGGTTTATATACATAGTTCATTGTATACATATACTTAACCGTCTTCTAAATATCGCCGAGTTTTACCGCTGAATAGTTCAACTGTACTTGAAAAACATTTATAAATATAAAAATAAATTATATTCACCCTAATTTTTACTTCATATTTTTGGGTAGAAATATTGAACTATTACATATATACATATTTTAAAATTAGGATTTTTAAAACAGTTCAAAGTAGATGGTTTGTAATATGTAACATATACAATTTTTAAATTAATAGTAATCATTAATAGTAGATTAGTAGCCCTCTTGTTTTTTTGTTTTTATTTTGTGATAACATAATGGCCGATCGGTGAACACGTAGTGTGATTCAGATAACATTTTCCTCAATTTCTTCTCGTTCATTCATTTCATTCGTGAAAAAAAAAAAAAACTTCAATGGTATGCTATTTAGTTCCAAATTCATAACCCAGTCGAGCACAAGAATATTGCAACGATTTCGTTGAAATATGCCCTCTATATGCGTGTATAATTAGTGTTATGAATAAAATTATAATCTTCCCTATCAATGCTAAATTTTCTCTACGTAATAATAATTTTGATTTTTTCTTTGTGCAATAATTTAATGAAATAATTCTATTGTAGGCAGTAGTTTTATAGGTTATGTATTATGTAGAGATTACGCGTAATCAATGTCTTCTCATCGAGGGTCATTTACTGTTAAAATACCTGAGTTTTAGAGGAAAAAGTGAGGTCCTAACGTTACTTAATATTTTGTGTGATGCTTCAACTGATATATGTGCAGTGCCTGAACTGATTATGAGCAAAATAAAACAAATTAAATACAGAGAATATTAATATATTGTAAATAAAATAAAACAATTGAATATTGCTTCTTTTATTTTAACCACTTTTTATTAGTATACAGGGGTGGAACAAACGGATGGAATACGAAAAGTACCTTAAATATTGATTTTATCAATTTTTACTCATAGGAAACATTTATTTAAAAAGATAATAACTGAGTTTAATTTTTTTAAACTAACCTGAACTGGTAATCGAACCAACTGAAAATAAAAATAAAATACAACGTTACTATTTTATAGATAGGTATAGGTAAGGACTAAGGATAAAATCTCGGGAACAAATATTGAAACAAAAGCACGGGACATGAAAGAAAAGTATCTGAGATACTGAAAATATCATGTTTCACTCAAAGGATTTTCAACATTTAGGATACCTTTACTACAGGAAAATCTGTCATTCCTACGGAAAAATACAGTAACTGGATCTAGCGAGTCGTTCTTAGAAATTTACTTTCTTTTCTTGAAATTGAATTTATTTTCTAACGTTGGCTAAACCTTAAAAAAAAAAACATAAATACGGTCGAATTGAGAACCTCCTCCTTTTTTTGGAAGTCGGTTAAAAAGATAAATCAAAACAATGTATTAGAAAATTGTAGGTCTTAATAAGGCCTACAGACAAATCTGCAATAGCATAAATCTTTCTCCTAGGGACGCACCGGAGCGAAGAACCGATAAGTCATTAGTATATACATATATCAGATTTTTTCGGAGTGGTAAATTAAAAAGAAATAACCGGGCAACTGGCAAGGCCACTTTAGTAGTTTTGCACTAGCACTAGCACTTTAGTTTCACTTTGTAATAAGAAATATCTTGGCGAATCGGTGCTATTGATATAATCTATGTTTTTTCATAGTTTTCTCGAGTTCATTAATTAACCTTTGGTTTGATATAGGATATGTTTTGGGGTAAAGTTTAATTGTTTGGCAAAAGTTCCATATAAATGAATGAAAAATATGTCTACTTACAGCCTTAGTTAACGTCCATCTCTAAAACTTACGCAAATTCTAAATAATGTGTTTAATAGTATTTTGCCATTGGGCGGTTAATGAGACACAGTGTTGCAAGTGTCCGCGACACCATTCCCACCCACAATGTGCGGAAGTCGGTGCTTTGCCACAATGTCTTCCGCCATATCACCTTTTGTCAATTAGATCAGTATGCCACCCTGCAAGAACAACTTATCATAGTGTACAAACATATATTTGTAACATTAGTAATATCTTCAAGAATTTCGCCGCTTTTGGAATGATAAATGACCAAATCGAAGTAAGCAGAATTATTCCGAGTTTGTCGCTAGGCAATGGTGCTCGTCCTGTATGAATTACTAGAAGGAATAACTTAATCTACATATGGACGGGTAAATTTTGGATATTAAACTAAACAGCTATTTAGGTTTTAAATTTTGTAACAAGGTTTTAGCCATAAATGGAAATGATGCTTTAAAGTTAGGTATAAAAATAGCAACAATATTTTCTAGATCGAATAAATTTACTTCAAAACGATTAAATTGATTAATTTTTTATTATGTTTCCCAAAGATTGTTGCGTTTATTTGTATAAAATATAAAATTATGTTTATATAAAATTATTAAGCGAATATAGGTACTTAATGTGCGTGCGCTGTATGCTTTGGAATGGTGTCATCGCTTAACAGCAATCAGAGTGAAGGGTTACGAAGGTGCCCCATATAAACGTTTTTCTCATTGTCGATATTTAAAGATCAAGGTAGCTTTTAAGTTAATGACTATTTTTTTGTATTATTAAATAACTTCATATCGTGATTTGTTAGCTTATTGGTATTTATTAGAATAAGTAGTAGGTATCAAACATGCATATATACCTTTGAAATTTATTTATCTATGTAAACCTTGAAAGTTTTGTGGAAAAATCAATTCATATGAGTAGGTACCTAATTGGTCAATTCTCGAGAAAATAACAAATTTTAATAAAATATTCAGTAATTTGCATAGTGTAATAATTCCGCTCGTTAAGTAAAATGCCTTTATAGGTTTATTACTTAGTATTTTAAAATATACATAAGTTTGTAAATGTACGTAGGTCGTGAAAGGATGTCCCGAGGATATCAGCTAGTCGCTTTAGTCCTTGGCTCAGTCGCAAACACTTATTTACCTACTCATCCGACCATTAAATTTACAGTCAAGTACTGTTTTAAGATATATAAAGTTATGATTACATTCGTGAACATTTTAAAATAGGTACTTGTGCAGAGTGTATGTAACATTTATCTCAAATAAATTATATTAAAAATAAATTATTTGTAAATAACGTATGTTTTGGATGGGACATACATAATATATTTAGTTAACAAAATGTATATTAAAATTATAAAATAGCTAGTTACATAAATGTAACTATACTGTATTTTTAAGAATAAAACGGAAAACAATTTTGTTAATAAAATCTAATTAATATAATGTTTTCATTCACTTGCTCGAATTTCGTTCATGAAGACTAATTGTACTCAGATCTACCATCTATGAGGATTGAGGAAGATGTTATACGTACGACGAATCCCAACAACTTTCTGCAGTTTTCTTTACTAGTGTGCTTTCCTTTACTTTGTGTGCCAAATATCTTAGAAATAAAGATTATGGTTTTTGGGATTCACGAATACATTGTGTATTCATAAACACAGTCCTTCACTTTCATAGTCCGATGGAAGGAAACCCGACACGACCAGTGAGCTTTGGCTTTAGTTATGTTGTTTCTGTGGTACAGGCAACTAACTCTACCAACTTTTGAATTCTTACTGAAAATATCTTTAACTAAATACTTCATTTAGTGCAAACTGGCACTGTAATTTAAATGTGTATTTGCAGCCGTAAAAGCATGCTCCTAGACCAACGAGACAGAAAATCCATATTGTCCAATTAATTTATTTCGATTGTGGTGGCCAAGCTTACTGAGACTTATCAACTGTACAGGACAAAATATTATAGTCCAGAAATGTGCTTGCAAATATAAGTGCACTTTATTTCTTCAACTCGTATATTTCAGTGTGAATAAAATTTGATACTGCTCGGTAAGAGCCCGATCCACGTGCTCTCCGAGGCACGATGCTTCTGAGTATTGCGTAGCAGAAAAACATGATTTCGGTTTGATCTGGGACTCGAACCTAGAGCCTCACTATCTACAACCGTACATGGTAGGAACTAGGCCAACGAGGCCGTTATCCATATAGATTATTCGTAGATTATACCTATATAAAGCGATTTAACATAGTAGTTTTTTTCTGATTAAATTTTTAAAGCTATAGTTTACTTAATAGAAATATTACAATTCTCATGAAAAATCGCGATTACAAACGAACTAAGGACGTGCGAATTAAACTCTAGGTTACAATTAAATAATATATTTTAGGAATATTCAGACTGGATTGACCCTTGAACATATTTAAATATTTGAAAATAATATTTGTATTAAAAAGGTCGAAAAAGTATAACAAGTGTCTAATTTAACCGTCCTATCGAAAAAAAATCTTATAAGCCATCATAATAACTATGATGGGAATCAAAATCACAGTTATGTATGCGGATGTATATTGTTTCAATATTAATCTTCTCACCAAGTACACAATTCCATTAAGGTATTATCAATTATGAATGATCATAAAATTTAGATAGACAAAGATCAATAGGTGACGAACAGACGGAACCGTTAGGGTCATACAATGTAATTCTATTGTTATCTACTGATTTGTGTTCGGTAACTTATCTTTCTTCAGCAAACCATTGTTCTTCTTTCTTAGATAATTTGAGTGATTGGCATTTTAAAATTAAACCTGTTTGAGTTTTAAGTAACACCTCTTATGGATTCGTAACAGATGCGTTTTCTTTTCAACAATAGTTTTTGCTGCTTTTATGTAATGGATTAAAATCGTATATTTGATTATATTACCGGTGATTCAAGCATGAAGAATTTTTTTACAACATGTTTTATTTCATTACAAACAAAATTTACATACAGCTTTGATAATGGCTTATCTGTGACGTACATATGCTTTAATTTATCGTCTTATTAGATTGATATGTTTTAAGTTGCTAATATATAATTTATATGGTAAATTTGACAAAAATTATGTTAATTATACTGATCATTAACCGAACACTATTACTTAGATAAATAAAAGAGCAATAAAATTGAATAGGTACATGCTATAAATAAAATAAAATTTAAGATTTCAAAGCAGGAAGATATAATGCAGAGTGATGAAACTTTAGCACTAGTCGTCGTGAGCATGACTTAGTGCCCGGTGCCAACAATCTTTGGATATCTTCTTCCTAAAGCATTAAATACTATTAAGTAACTTTATTATCTAATACTTTTAAACGAGCAATTCTTGTATAGTTATTTATTTATTTATTTACTTATGCCGGCGATCTCGGAAATGGCTCTAACGGTTTCGCTGAAATTTGGTACGTGGGGGTTTTCGAGGGCGAAAAATCGATCTAGATTAGTCTTATATCTGGGAAAACGCGTATTTTCGAGTTTTCATTCGATTTTCTTGCGGGTTATTGCACGCGAAATATGGTCGATAATTTCGAACGTTCTGACATAAGCACCAGTTGCGCCTTGGCAGCAGCAGTGTTTGATTTCGAATCCTTTTTTCGAGTTTTTACTCTTGTTTTTTTGTATTTATTCAAGTTTTCAGTTTTTTTTAAAGAAAATTGTATCTCTGGCCAAAAACTCCGAGCGAAGCTTGGTCGCCCAGGTACTATCATTTTATATGTTAAAATTTGTTAATTTATTTAGTCTGCAACCGTTCAACATACGCAGTTAAATATCCTGAATGATGGGCGTTTATTCTATTCAAAGAAATATTCATTAAATAAGTGGACCTCATAAAATATACAAATAAAGTATACAAATGGAAAAAAATAATTACACAGTCTCTCTCTAACTTAGAACTTGTGATAGATGCACAAGAAGTTCAAGAAAGTAAACTTCTTTATAACTATTTAAATTCGTAACTATTTATTTGAAAAAGTAAGGTAGTAAGTCAACTGATAATCTGTGATGTTACCTAGTTAGGATGCAGATTGAAAATTAGCATATTATCACAGTTAACGATCTAAGAGATCGTCGATTACCCAACAGTACGAGTTTAATTTGCGTACGCGCATCGGTTCGTGATCGACTTAACCTTTCGCCTTAGTTATACAGATACACATATATACATTAAAAACAAGCTTTTACTAAATGGACACCGTCCAAAATAAGATCACATTTACTAATTTCCTATTTATTCTTATTTACCTAATAAAAAGAAATGACGGGTCATTTCTTCGCTGAGTCATCATATTGGAGCTTATTACTTTTTGGATGGGTATTTTAAAGCATATAAGCTGCAATGATAATTACGAGCGATCGAAAAGATTCGTACCATATTGAGTAATATCTATACAATTGAATAGGTCTTACAAACTGAAGATGTTGTTTTTTATGCTATTTAACAGCAATTCTTAAATGAAGCTTCCGTTGCATGATACGATTGGATGATTTTCCAAATTATATTACTTTATCTTCCACTTTTTAATTGGCAGTGTAAAGAACTATAATAAACCACTAAAGAAAAAAAATATCTATAGTAAAAATGAGTAGATATATATAGAATAGTATAATAAACTATCATTAATAGTTACCTTTTTATGTAGTTGGGTTTTCAGACTTTTTTTTATTAATTCGGAAGTTAAGAGATCATTATAATAAGATATATATATATATATATATATATATATATATATATATATATATATATATATATATATACACATATATATGAAATAGTAGGTACCTACCTAACATCTGCAACAGAATGTACTATATTTATAGTAAATAATTACATATTTTTTTACATTTTTATTTATTCAATTCTAAATTTGAATCAACATTTTTGGAATATTATGGCACGTGGCAATGGCATATTATTTTTGTGGCGGAGGGCTTTGTACTACACATTAATACTTATCCACTTTTAAGAGTTTAAATCCGACTAGTAATTCCAAAAATTATCGCGCTTGTATAAACAAAAAAAGGCTAGGGTTTATAATGTTAATATAGAATAATAATAAAAATATTATTATATACTAACATTATGAGCCCTAAGGTTAGTATATAATATAGATAAATTATTAAATGAATCGAATAGGAATTTTTTAATAGCATTTTAAAGATGTCTGTCTATTTTCTGATTGTCGCGGTCGGGGCAAACGCAAATGTTAGATTAACTGTAGGTATAGAGAACTATTCGTGATGTTTGAAAAAATTACTAACTAATGTAGAATAAAATCAAAAGGCATATCAAAAGGTACCATTTATTTGTCTATAAATGCATTGACTTTTCATGTATTGTTTTTGTTTAGGATTGAGGTTTTAATAAATGATATTAATTTTAACAGTGTAATCTATCATTCTCTTGAATTTTGAAACTATCCCCAGCGTTGCACCGAGCTTCTTTAACCTTAAGTTAATACGTAAATAGTAATATATACTAATATTTTTCTAATTATTCAAAGAATTCTATGTAATTATTTCAAACTTTTTAAACCCAAAAATTTAATCCTTAGTAAAATAACGACAATTAATAACTATGTATAGTTCAAGAATTTCATATTATACAATCGTTGATATGGAATAGGCAAGTCTCATTGCGGAGGTCACAGGTCGCGAATCGTTAGGTCATGGAAGCTCCGGGCAAAAATAGGGTTACCAGTTAAAGTTTAACATAAGTATTCTTATTTTTTTAAACGGATATACTTTAAAATATCATATAATTTGAGAAAAAAAAAATATTTTTTTCTCCAATTACTTATCAAAACGTGAAGTCGGTTTGTTTGTGAAATACCTTCATAGCCTTATCTCGTAAATGTCTATATCATCATCTACTATAGGCTAACTGTTGAATGTTTAGTCTGGCTTGTTTTATGTAAAATTTGTTAATGAAACTAAAGGGTGACATCCCTATCTAAGAGAGGGGTCCGTTCGTGATATACCGGGAGTGAAAGCGGGTTACCTAATCCGGCCTTGGCTGCGGGGCTGGGAAACGCAAATGTCACTGCTTACTAGCAATCCATATTTCAAGTAAATTACTACTACAGGGCCCGATGAAGTGCTATCATCATCATTATCGTCATCAAACCCTACGTTATTTCTAACAAAATTAATCAAAGTTGATTAGATTTAAGTAATGTACCTAATTCGTATCTAATTTTATTATTTACGCTAACATTAGTTAGCGCTAGGCATTATTAATGAAGCCTTGATAAAATTCACATGGATAAAAACGTTCAGTGCACATTCATTAGGTATACAAAAGAGAGAGTAATAATACCTATTCATTCATTTTTATTAAGGCATTGTTATAGAACTTATTGAGTTATGTTAATAAATAATTTTATTGCTATTAACTAGAGACTAGTTTCTGCGCAATTGGCTAGTTCAAGTAAGATTGGCCGCCGTGGCCGAAATCGGTCAAAAAATTATTATTATAGTTGGTGATATTTCATTTTTCAAGTGAAGATGTAAATCCAGTTCTATTCAAATTCGTTATCTGATGTGATTAAGCAACTAACATCTAAGCATCTTCACAAGCTTTCACATTCGTCACATTAATGGGCTGCTAGTGTACTTAACAGCACATTAACTCTACTCAACATATTTTAACTTTCAACTGAAAGTTTTATCATTTTCTTATCATATAAGTATAACCAACGATGCTATCATGCCTCCTCTTATATCAAAACATATCTATTATAATCACTCTATAATTAACAGTAGCTCAATACATTGCTAGGGACGGTATATCTTGATGGATACCGGCAATTATTTTAGTGCCTTACATAAAATATTTGCAACGTGATTCATCCTAATCACACTCCACAGAACGCCCCTGGATGCTTATTATGAAACCAAATTATTTAAAGCGTGTTGTAAGAAACTTATCCACGACCTTCGGCAGCCGTGAGAATCATCGGCGCGCTCTGCGTGCGACCAAACATTGTCTCTTTTAAATAATCGACAACGGTTATGCACATGTTGCAACCGATTCACGAAAACAATAATTATTTTCTTACGATCGCGTGCTGTTGAATAAACATTCTATTTCAAAATTTTGTTTAGTGTCTTTCACCTAATGAGTGATGTGACCTATCTTAATGATCTTTGCTTTGGCGTCATTTGTTTTAAGTTGAAAATAGAAAATTAAATTGATTTGGCAAACAACATTTATTTCAACCATACATATTTCTGTCTCGTTTAATTGAAGACTAAAACATCTGATAAGGAACTGCCGCTAATGTCCATCACGATAGCGATAGCCGAAACGTATGTAAGAAGTAATAATAGAGTTTATCCCTTTTCTTAAAAACATGAGATTCTATTTTTAAAAATAACATTGGATTCAGATGCTCAGTGTAACTGGATCTAACATATTTTTAGAGTTAAGCAATATTTAGTATTAAGTTGTCAAATTACCTATTAGCTCATACGTATAATTCAATTAGCAGTTTAATTTTAATTACTAGTTATATATATATATATATATATATATATATATATATATATATATATATATATATATATAGTATATCTACTATACTATCTATCAAGTCATCTAAATTAATCACAACCCGACAATTGTGTAAAAATTCTAAGATTAGAATGCGAAACAAAATCACAAGTCAACCTGAACGAATGTTAATGTTCTGAATAGAAGCCATTTTAACATTTACATAAATTGATCTGAAAATTAGATTTTTAAAATTATTATATCAATTTTAAAGAGTTCGGTGAGCTACGAAGAAATGCCGTAGCTCACGAAAGTAAGTGTTAGTAAGGCGCTAGTAACAGTACCAAAATATCGGAAACTTTTATAAGTAAGTAAAAACATAGTAGGTAAATATCGTGATAATAAGAATATTCTTAATGACTATAAAAGTTTAAACACATATATGTATGTACCATACAATTAAATAGATATATGAACAACCTCTTTACTAGATGATACCTATACTATAACACCTTATTACAAATGTGTTAAGTGTAATGCCTGAATTCCGTACGCAAAGATCAGATCCTGTTGAGATAGTCATCGTCCATGAGTTGGTTCCGTGTCGGTAGGATGCGCAGCAAAGGTCACACAAAGGTTCTAAATTAACATTGATGTTACTGACCATTATAAAATATTACATTACTAACGTACCTTAGCAGCAAAAGTATTTAGATTATGCGCCGTAGAATACATGTGGAGGTTATTTTTGTTCCTTAATTACTTTAAATTATGGTCAAGTGCGAGTCTATTTGCACGCAGCAGGGTCTCGGATATTAAGGGAAATTCAATAAGATAGACACCATACCCCATTTTTTCACAGACCTACAGACGTAGTCTCAGTTTTACAAAGAAATACCTATCCTTATAATAATAAAAAATAACAATTAATAAAAAGTATTTAAATAACTATTTAAAGTTAGTCATATTTTGTAATAAGATATTTGTCTCTATAGCGATGACAATAATAGCTATACAAGTATTTATTACAATCTGGGTAATTTAATTAGTTCTGCGTATGTTTCATGGACCTCGGGCACAGGGTTATTTAGCGTATTATTCTAATATTATATTACAACTTGGCGCCGTATCGCGTAGAGTTACTAGCGGATAATTATTTAAACTTCATGGTTAATGATAAATCATTGAACATCTTAACTTTTCTTTATGCACATACGTATAATAATAATATCCTCTAACTGATTTCGGTTACGGCGGCCAAACAAGACTAGCTAAAAACTAAGCTAGACTAGTCTAGGTGTGCGGCTTCGAATTGCGTTTGCAGCTGGCAGGTCAGTCAGCTTACCGAGGCACATTTTTGCAGAACCATTTTTGTCTGACCCGAAACTTGAACCCAGGTCCCATGATCTGCAATCGTACGTGCTAGTTACTAGACCAATCCCAGCTTAGATTTTTAATGATATAATCATTACTATAAGTATATTTATCCTTTTTGAATAACGGGATCAAATCTGTTGGAACAATTATTTAAATTTATCCAAAGAATGCTGTTAGCATTCTTGTCCCAATTCCATACTTATATTATTAGCTCGGTACCTATTAGAAAAGCTAATATTGTTGTATGCAATATTTGTTTAATTAGTCTATAAAATGCAGATTTTAGCTACTCTTATGAGATAAACGTAGTATCGACTTATTTTTGGAATTTGTCTGAGTTAATTTATTGCTCTTTAGGTGCTGGATTAAAAAAAATATCCGCGTTACCAAAACGAGTTCAACTTTTACTAATACGCGATATCTATCTTAATAAAAAATATATACCACAATATTATACATACTGATACATTGTTTAAGTGTAATCAGATAAAGTTGGGAGGTTACTTAATTCAAAAGTGCTAGATGACAACTATATGCAACGCGCGTTGTGACTGGCAACTAAAAGCTTTCCCACGTAGTTCAGCGGTAGCATATCGAAATTAAAACCAAGATTAGTTTCACTCCCCACCGAGCGGCACACTTTTATCACGAATAATACACATAATTATTAAAATAATGAAAAAAAAACAGGCAAACAAGAGTTACGAGTTTTATTTTATTTTATATTACATTTATGATTTTTAAGATTAATTAAGACTTATTATGGATTTAAAATACTTTTAAATCCATGATAAGTCCATCCATTCAAATTAAATGTAGATTTCCATATGTTTCTTTTACAGTATCAGTAGTATTTGTCTCTATATTTATCGGGTATTGAATTTAAAATTATTATCATTATAGATAATTTGTAAGAACCCAAGCTATTTTATGAAATTGCTCATATTTTTACTGTCGCGGATTTCAAGTGACTATATTATTACCCCAGTGACAAATTGCAAAATCCGGCAGACAAGTTTTTACACAAGTGGTGCACATATTCACTTCAAAACAATGCATGTTATGGGAAACTTTTAGTATACTCAATAATTGTTCACAGTTTTAATCTAAATTATTATTAAGAAATCACGAGCTCAAGGTGGATTTTATCTTTAAAAGCTACCAAAATCCAAAGAGGTGGTCATATTATTTATAGATTTATAAGCTTAAATAATGTAAAATTTTGACCATTTTGGCATTTAAATAAAATTGTTGGATTAGTATTAATAAATTAAAACTAATGTCTATATCAAGTATATATCATTACATTTACAAAATGTTATCTAATCATTTTTTCAAATACTAATGTTTATTTTCAAATGACAGTTTACGAATATTGCATCTAATTTCACATACAGATATTAGGTTATAGTAGATAGATGAGTTTCATCACTAATGAAAGAATAACAATAGATCATCATTGAGGAATTGTTGCACCAGCTCCGATACAGATACCGTCCGGAGACCACGCACCGTGAAGAACATTTGGTTCACGGCCATTTCATATGTTGCATCGGAAATAAATAGGGATATTAGTATGCATGTAATATTTGATACTTCTAGTGGTATAGAAATAACTTAGTTATGTTTATTATAAACAATATTTCGTAAGTCGGCTTTAGTGTAGTGTTTTTCTGCGATATGAAAAAATTATTTCATTAATGCCACGCATGACGATGAATAACAATATCCATACTAATCCATACTTATGCTTATTACTTATTTAATTATATTATTTAGACTTATTACTTATATTTAATATTATAAATGCGAAAGTAACTCTGGCTCCTTTTCACGCTTAATCCGCTGAACCGATTTAGACGAAATTTGGTATGGAGATAGTTTGAGACCCTAGGAAGAACATAGGATAGTTTTTAACCCGGAAATCATTCCTTAAGGCGGGTGGAACTTTGTATGGGGAATCAATCATTTCTCAAGTAAGGGATATAAAACTTTATATATATATATATATATATATATATATATATATATATATATATATATATATATATATATATATATATATATATTATATAGTCTATGTATTCCATACTAACCAGTAACCTGGCCTGCCACAGAGTCATAACATAATAGAAATACATATAATAGTAACTGTATATTTCATTGTTTTACCCCTAATAGTAAAAAATAGTAGATTGTTCATTTCATTAAAAAAGCTCATAATTGCAATTCGTATTGGTCATAAATATGGACTAATATTTAACTTGAAGAGATGGAGAAGGGAATATTAAATCATAAACTTTAATAAGCAGTAAGTTGTTAAAGCTTAGATTTTATAGGACCTTGTTTACATAATCCAAATCGAACTACGAGTATATAGTAAGTGCAAAAGTTTGTATGTCTGTGTTTGTATGTTAATCCTTAATGGCAAAACGGCTAGACAGATTTTGATAAAAAAAAAAGTGCACGGAGAGATAACTAATAGGCTACTGTTAGGCATCTAGAGACGTGCCCGATCTATGCGAGTATCCAATAATCCAATAGTCTTCTGTTTATTTGTTAAATTTTTATTCGAATTTCATGAAATTCGAAAATTATAAATATGTAAATATAGCAATGGTCTTTGGTGTTATAACAATTGCTCTGTTAATAAACTTTTAGGTATACCTACTCCGCGTATCCTTGCAATAAACTGTGTTCTTATGTAATTTTCCTTGTAATACCGATATCAGTCAAAACTATTAAAATAACGTTGCACATGTTGTACCATTTTATATCTCTCTTTCATTTAACTCAGTCTCTAATTTCGCTATTAGCTATAAATAGAGCTAATAAATATAGAAGGTATTAGCCGATTTGTTATGTTGTTATTGTTAGTTGCTGCTTACAGATCTGCCCACGTCTTTAGTACGGGTACAAACGGGTACATACCACGGGTGTAAACTGTATCTTTAGAACTATTTACTGATTATAGCGTAATTTTTTAATTAATATGGTAAATTAAGTTATTAATCTCAATTTATCTTAATAGCTTAAAAGGATTTTTAGAGTGGGATTTTTTTTTCATTTTCACGTGACTCGTGAGCCACGTTTGAGGTACCATAGACAAAGAAAATATACAGTCGAACTGAGTACCCCTTTTTGTTTTCAAGTTGGTTAAATATAAAATATTAATAAACAAAATTAAAGTCCTTATTTAGAGTAATAAAAGTCTGTCTAGCTTTTCTTGATTGATGGGCAGTAAAGAGACAGTATAGAAGCGCAAATCCTGAGAAATATGTATGTGACGGATAATGTTGATACTGTTATTTATTTAATGTGCTTAAATAGTATAGATATTTGGGTTTTTGAACGACGAGGGCAGTAGTAGTAAATCATAGTATGAATCCGTCTTCCGGTCTCTGGCTTCCGTGGCGGAATGTGTGTCAATGTGTGGGACTACAGTCTGGTTAGGTCTCACGTGGAAAAAGTAGATAATTATTGTATTACGATATTCTAAACAAATATAATTTTAAAAGAGCAACTCAGCAGAACTACCTTCCAAGCCGTCGGTAGAATTTTGAAAAGGTAAAATTGACAATACAAAAGTGCTTGTAAAAGTCTATTTGAATAAAGTATATTTTGATTTGATTTGAAAGGTCGCAGTGTCCAATGTCCGTCTTCTTAAGTGAATATTAGTTTTTTTTACACTGTAATACATGTATTTTGTTGACTCTATATCCACATATGTAGATCCAAGTAGACGAAGTCGAGTATTACAAATTGTCTGTCTAACAAAGGAAAAAGACATTTTATACATAGTACGTATATTTTAAAATTTAAATGTATGTTAAATAAGCATTAAAAGTAGTTGTTGCAATACTAAAACTAAATTTTAATAATCGGTCCGCAGAATTTATTGCTACAAATTATAAACTATATCGAATAGAGTATTCATAAAACAAACATATTTCGGATGATGGTATGGGCAGGTCACGATCCGATGCTGCACGTTTCGATTTGCATACGGTTACTATGATAAATGTTTTACTATTCTGTCGTGTTTTTAGATCTTATAGTAGCAAACTAAAAGAAGACTCATTTTATCTTAGATTTATACTACTATAGTACTTGACCTTATTATTTTTATAAATAAACGTTTATGTATAAGTTTATTTACCTAAAATTCATCTGAAATATTTTTTTCATCTTGATTCACCTTTAATATGTTACCGTATTACTGGTTGAATTTAATATCCGTCTCTACGGTAGAGCTCGCAGTTCGTATCTTGCTAGAGAGAGCTTTTTTTTTTTTTTTTTTTTTTTTTTTTTTTTTTTTTTTAACGTCAGGAAAACCCCTGTTACGGGTACCCGCTCACCAATGGGGAAGCGAGTCGGGTTATGTGGGACTCCTGCCGCGATGTGCGGCAGCCTACCCACTAAAAACCTGACCAAATTCCTCCTCGTCGCCATAAGGCCGGGGCCGCGGGTACCAAAAAGACTCTTCCGCGACCCCGACAGCGAGCGCCTGCTAAGGCCCGTCTCCGTGTCAGGGGCTGAGATGTTCGACCACCCCTGACGGCCTCCTCTAGCCAGAACAGTGGACGGCCGGCCTCCCCTAGCCGACCGCCCTCTGGCACCTTCACCGCCCACCGAAGTGGGCAACACTACCACGGCTGCAGAGGACAGGGAAACGGCATCGAAACACCAGCCCTCTCCCCTGCAGCCCCACCGCGTCCGCCATCATACGGTGGCGGCCCCGTCCAGACCGCGGAAGGCGGGGAGGCCAGTACTGAGGCACCAGCGCTACCCTCCCACCGCGGCCCACACCTCTACCGGTTGCGGTACCAGTACCGCATCCGGCCCCACCCCCCATCCGATCACGGGATCGCCAAAGCGGTCCCGCCACCGGTGGCCGCATCGTCGTGGCTTCGCAAACGGAAGCCTCGTCGAGCGGCCGCAATCCGCCCACCGAAGTGGGCCCCCTTCATTCGGCTGCAGAGGACAGGGCGAGCGGCAACGAAACACCGACACTCCTCTTCCCCTGCAGCCCCACCGCGTCTGCCATCGAAGACGGTGGCAGCCCCGTCAAGGCCGCGGGGGGCAGGGAGAACGGCGCACCGAAATACCGGCACTCCTCTCCCACCGCGGCCTTCCCCTCTACCGGTTACGAGCCTGCCCTCTCATACAGTCCCGCAACCGGTCCCCGCCCTCCGGTCGCAAGACCGCCGAAGCGGCCCCGCTCCCGGTGGCCGCAACTCCGCTCAAAGGAGAGCGGCCCCGTCTGGGTAGTGCCCTTCACCGCGGTTGACGGCCCGCGGTTAGGGCACCACCTTGCTGTTGGTCCGCGCCGGATTTCTCCGGTACCACCCGCTGCAGACTAAGCGGGTGGCGTTCCCCGATCCGCCACCTGGGGACGCGCCCGGTAGGAGTCAGCTCTCCCCCGGGTGCTAGAGAGAGCTAGAAAAGTATATAAATTATAATAATTATAACGATAATGTTGTTTTTTTCTTTCATAGATTTTTTATATTAGTCCTGCAAAGTTTATTACATATATGTATTTGTTTCAGTCTTCACATCCATGTCCATGTGTTTTCTATATATTTTACAAGACGACCTAGTGTGAAAGTTGAAACATTGAGTATATACATTGTACTTGCTATAGTGTTATGTAAGATATGTAAGAGCAAACTTAAAAGCGAAAAATAATAATTAGATATATTTATATTCGTTATTATTTTTGGTTAAATATACAAAGAACGGGCTCTTTAAGTGATTTAGTCACATACACTATGTTCATACGTGAATTAACAAAGCTCATTGTTACAAAGAGAATAGGGAGATAATCAATTTAAACACCTTTTTGTTGCCGTAAAGTACTTTACAATACCTTTTATGAAGATTTAATTGTAAAGTAATTTAAAAATAAGTACATAGTAAGTATGTTCATTACGATTAAAATTCTCGGGGGAACCTTGGGAAAAATGTACATTTTTCAGGATAAAACTCCCTGTTGTAGTTTCAAAAATTTCGTTTCATGATTTATTTGAAATTTTTAACGATAGATGGCGTTATATGAAATTGGATCATATTATTGTTAGGTTCTGCCAAAAAAAATAAGTAGTGATGCTCTCCCTGTAATTTTTTTCAACTTTCAATCTTTTTAATGCATAAAATTTTTATAAAATCGTAACTTTTATCAAATACTAGCGACTCACGTTCGCTTCGCTCGCGTTTTCACGGTTAGCTATGTTTAGGTATACATAAATAGTAGTCTGATACTCCTAAAATATTCATTTAATTTAAATTATATAGCAATTTACCCTCGTTTTGTTCGGGTGCGTACGCCGTATGCGGATTTTGTTCACAATTTCATGGGTTTTAATTTTTTTTCGCGGAACCCTGACTTTTTTCTAAAATAAAAGTAGCCTAAGTTTCTCCCTATAACATCAGCTATCTGCTAGTGAAAGTCCCGTCAAAATTGGTCCAGCCATTTCGGAGATTAGCCAGAACAAACAGACAAACAGACAAAAATTGTAAAAAATGTCGTTTTGGTATATGTACCGTGTATACATCCATATGCATTTAGTAAAAAGCGGTTATTTTAATATTATAAACAGACACTCCAATTTTATTTATCTGTATAGATAAGGGGTTTTATATTATGAATATGAACTAAAAAAATAATAACTCACAAAATATAGACTAACATTTCTGTAAAAACATTAAAAAAATATATTGATATCCTCACAGACCTTGTGAGAATAGTGGCCGTAATTGTCTGAAACATCCGTCGGATGCTACAATTAGTATTAAAAATATGATAAATGTTCCTCTCGATTATTGTACTCAAATTACTCTTAAGCTGTGGGAATTAAACAACGATGTGTATCAGTACAAACTGTTGCAAAAGTTGACCTTTAGTCCAATGTTTATTGGTCTGACTACTTTCATTCGGTCATTTGATGTTTCTAAACGTAGCATATATTCGTAGCTTTACGACAGAAAAAATATTTTATCGGTCATCTATGAGTTTGATGGCTCATCTTATGTTGCGCCGAAGGGCATTAGTTTGATAGTACGTGTAAATTTTTGTATTGTCTACATTGTCTGAAAATGTAGCTGAACTAAATATGATTTATGTATTTATTTATTTAATATTTTTAACAGGAATAAAGAGACAAATTTTCAGTACCGAAATGTGAAATCTTAATAAGTAGTTTTGTATGTCGTCCTCATTCTTACTAGTTACGAAGCACATATTTATAATCCATGCTACAAGTAGTTATAGTAGAAGAAGGTATACAAAATACTACATCAGTGGTCAAATGACTCATAGAACATGTAATATTTTGCTCCATATAATAACGCTTTGAAACTGTTTATGGATATTATGAAGTAAGTATAATTAACCTTTCGACTAATAGAATATACACTAAAGAAAAACTATTGATATACAAATGACGCAGGTGTCCGCAGTTGTTGCTTGGGAAATCTTCACCTGCGCGGAATGTGAGCATCCTCATTAAAGGTCGGAACGAGGTCACGGCATAAAGCTAGAAGCAAAGCACACGATAGCACTATTACAATTAAGTAGAAGGTGACTCCAGTTACTGACTTGCGTGAACAATTTCAATGCAATATCTACAGTAAAAAAGGTTTTATCCAATTTAGGCCGCTATTTCAATTAAGATATTATTTTTTACATACATTTTTATATTGTAATTTTTCTTTTAGTTTTTAATTCTTCCATATTTAACAAAAAAGGAAAAGGCTCTGTATTTAGGTGTATGTTTTGTATATTTTTTACTAGCTTGCTTCTCCAAACAAACTTTCATCCCCATTCTCACCCCCGAGGAGGTTATGGGATAATTTCCGGGATAAAAACTATTTCACTCACTCACTTTTCATATCATTTAATAATTACTTATTTTAGTAAAAAAAAACTTTTCTTTTTTTTATAGAAAACTGGTCCTGACAGTAACAAACAAAAAAAAAAGAATCCAATTTGGTGCAGTCGATCGGAAGTTATGCGCGTACATACATTTCGGTTATTCATTTTTATTTTTACAGATAGATAGATATATGTATATGCTAAATGATATTCATTCATTTTAATACCTTGAGTGTGATCTTATATAACCAAGAAAGAAATCTGCCCTTAAGAGAGAATTTTAGGATTTAGTTATTTAGAACTCGATTATGTTTTTTAGTTCAACTAAGCCAAATGAATATGAAATTGCTGTTCAATATAAACTAAGTCAAATATGAATAAGTATTGTATTATATTGTACTTATATACTTGTAATTTATACTTATACATATGTATTAATAATTTTTTTTGAGATAAAATATTGAGCAAGAGAAAAACAGCCGTAAGTCTGAAGTAGGTAAAGGAACTAAAAATAATAAGGTGTTATAGATTTCATGAATGATTAATGCGATGTGCTAACACGGTCAAGTTATCGATTAATCACTAGCATAGATATAATATAAGTAATATGTTTACCGGCATTATGTAATAGTGAGACTAGATTGACACAAATATGAAACTAGTAAGATACGGTGTTTTATGATGTAGCTCATTAAAAGGCTGGTTATATAACCAGATGTAATGGGCGCTGCAATAAACTGCGGTCAAGAGGTACGCTTTGATATGACTTGAGATATCGTATGTTTGTGAGAGCGATTTTATCGGCAGGTCTAGCAAATTATGGAATATTTTAATATTTTTGTCATAATTATTACATATATATTATTATAGTACACTAGCGACTCACCCTCGCTTCGCTCGGGTTCGTCCCTATTTACTTTTTAACGTTTAGTATAGATTTCTCAGAGATGAGATATTTTCCCGCAGTAAAAAGTAACCTATATGTTGACCCGAACCAGCTATCATCATACCAAATTTTATCAAAATGTGTCCAGTGGTTTCTCATGATGCGGCCACAGACAGACTATTTCAATGAGATTTTTAATAAATATTTAATATACAGATTCGACTCAGAATTTTATTAGTATATTTTTAATAATATATACATATAATAAGGGATTTTTAACCAAAGAAATCTAAATAAGCAAATTTATGATATACGAGCTTGTATATCATTAATTGATCTTCCTAATTAGGTACTAAACTAAAATAATAAATACTAACTCTAAATATCGGTCTCTGTTTTGCTTTAGTATTAGTTATTTACATAAGGACATTAGACATCTACTTATTGCCATTTATTTTTACCGTTTATTACTAAAGGAATAGTGTACACTCACTATAGCGGGTCAATTGAAGCGGCATTCTACGCACGTTTTGAAACTGAATTTAGCGTAATAGTTAGAATTTACTCTTAAATGGCAACGATAAATATTTTACTACAAATATCATGGTATATTCCAAAGACGTGCACATCTTTCTCCTTATTGATAAGTATGGCCAAGCTACATTTTACTAACTTATAGACATGTGTGAGACATACAGTCTTTCGTTAATGATAGGCATTTATAAACTAGACCTAACATATGGTAGTTATGCACAAATTGAATTAATTTATGTCAAGTTTCATGATCATTTATAAAGTTATAGTAAATTTATTTTTAGTTATTCGCTTCCTATCATTTTTCCATGCAAAAGACTTCAACGTCATCGTATTTTCTCACTATAGATTATTCATATGAAATAGTTTTGTTATTAATGAGATCATTTTATCTATAATATACGTCCTCCTGACCGATTTCGATCACGACGGCCAATCCTATTGAGACTAGCCATCTGCACAGTGAGATATTATAGTGCACAAATGTGCGCGCAGACACAAATGCACTCTCTATTCCTGTCACTCCCATACTCCGGTGGGACGACTACTCGATTATTATTAGTTATGTATAATAATATACGATACAATATAAATATACCTATATATGTACCTATATATTTATAACAAAGTACAAAATTACACGATATAAATAAATGAAACAAGGAGTAGCATAACAGACAGCCAAGCCAGCCTTTGGGCAGAAAGAAAGAAAAATAAGAAAAGACTGCAAGTGGATCCAAAATCTATGAACCGATCAAAAGAGGTTTTGAAAATATATATACTTTACTTTACTTTATATACATATATAAAAAGAGTATAACAAGTATACAAAAATTCTAATTCGGCAGTAATTGTTGGCAGCTGCAGATTAAATGAGACAAAATTTATATATTGACTAAAGATATTTTACAATAAAATATAACTATTATAGCTTTAGGTCATACGGCAATATTGTCAATATTTTGTATTGAATTATCTAAGTTATCTTTTGATTAAGAATACATACAATATACAAGCATTACATTCGTTACAAAACTTCCTCGTAAGAGAAAAAAAATATATTTTATTTTAATGAAAAAAATCATTCTAAATAGAAATAATGTAAGTCGAAATTTTAATAATGCATATTGCATACTTATATGTTGAACAGCCTCGGTGGTGTAGTGGCTAGCATGTACGGCTGCACATCCTGAGGTCCTGGGTTCGAGTCCCGGGTCGGGCCAAGTTTAGTTATTGAGTCTTTCTGTATAGTAAGCCTCAGTAACAGCCCGGAGTAGGGAAGTTGGCGGTGTTTCACCCCCGTGCCTCGGAGAGCACGTAAAGCCGTCGGTCTTGCGCCTTAATTCTCACCGGTCGTATCGAGTAGTCGTCCCACCGGAGTATGAGATTGACAGGAATAGAGAGTGCACTTGTGTCTGCGCGTACACTTGTGCACTATAATATCTCCTGCGCAACTGCGCAATCGGCTAGTCTCAATGAGATTGGCCGCCGTGGCCGGAATCGGTCAGGAGAACATTATTATTATTACTTATATGTGCACAAAATAAATACAGAAAATAATTAATGAACAGAATGTTCTAATACTTTTAATTATGTACTGTACTGTAGAATCTATGACAGTTAGTAATCCTATAGCATAGATGATTATAATTAAAGCTCTGTGGCTGGAACATAAACATTTTCTTAACCAATTACTATAAAAATCAGTTATCATGTTACAAACAAATATACAAACTTATTAACTGTTACATTTATAATATTAGTAAGTAAACGATAGGATGAAGATAAATTAAATTAAATTAAATTTGTGAACTAAAATTGATTTTTTACTGCTCTTTTGAATACAAGAATAAATATTAGTTGGAATGTTATAACTTATAGGGTATAAAAATTGCTTTTAATTAGTTTAATTGAGCTCAATAAAAATGTTTGATCTAAATATAGGTCATATACTATTAATATCTTGTTATAATAAGATAATATGATAAAATTATTATATTCTTTGTCATCAAATGTAGGCTATTTCGACCGCAACGACATTGTGCTGCTTAAGTAACATTCATGTTTATCTTTTATTACGGTGACAACTGACATGGACACTATTTCATACATGAAGGTTTATACGTCTTGGTCTTCAATGTTAGAAATAAAGGATATGTAATACACAATATCATCTTTCGTCACTGATTGCTTTGAACGATGAGGCTTTGACCATTCAATAGGTCATATTACGTGTATAAGTTTGTTAGGGTCAACTGACCATCCATTTTCACAGTAATTAAATATCGTTCAGCATAGAATAAGCCTCGATGATGTCTACCCCAGACATTGAAGAAACTTAGACTTGAGCACTTTACATTTAAATGTGACGCACCAGATTCTTATTATTTTTTATAAAAAAATGTTTGTATTCAATTAGTTTAAAGCCATATTCAGTTCCATAAAAACGTTGTCTTTTACCCTTAAAATTATTTCTTTACAGGCCCCATTATTACACAAACTATTTTGTGATCTTTGATAGTTGTAGCTTGTAATCTTTGTGGCTTAGTAATTAAACCGTTTTTAGGCTACAGAACATGGAAATAGATAAACAAAGAAATTGACAAATGTATGTACAATGTACATACATATATATAATAAAAATGCACTCTAAAACATTACCTATTGCAAGAAGCCAGGTAATGCATAAAAATTGAATATGTAAATTCGAATATGGATATATTAATTGCCATTCTTTAATTTAATTAATACTACTTAGCATTGGTTGAAAACACGCTTTGGAAACCGTGTCGGATGCACTGCAACATGAATGCGGAAAAGTTATGAAACTAGGAATATGATCTCTCGTAATGCGTTAAGTACCATATAGCTGATTACATGACGTAAAGTAATCTTTAAAATAAGGAAGATTTAAAATTTAAGATGCAAACGTTTTGCTTATATTTAATTAAATACATTATTTTCTGTAGTAGGTTTACTTATGTATGTACGTTCTGATAGTTTTTATAGAATAAAAAGAGTGCATGTCTAAAATCATTTATTTTAAAATTGTTCAGTTAAAGGAGATAAAATATTTAATATTTGGATTATGAATACAGTGACAAATATTAGCGATAAAAATGACTGTGTGGTATATTGTATGGTAAGGCGTTTTTAAAATAAGTCATTACATATAACCATGATGAACATAATGACAAAGTCATTAGAATACTGTTCATATAAACAAAATGTATGTATTATAGCTGTCTATTTTACTCGGATAACAATAGCAATTCCGATTACGTGAATGCAACTAGTTTTCGAAGTAGGCGATACATTGAGTAAGTACGAATACCATTGAATTTTATGCTATGAATCATTCTAGGGTTTCGGAAAATATAAATTTTTTGTAATTTAATAGAAATTAATTATAAAAATAAAAACACCCGACTGCGTAACAAGGGAACTAAAATGATGGGTATAAGGTGAACAAGGAACTAGAAATTACCTATTTAGATTTTAGAAGCATTCATATTATGTATGTATTATCGAAGCTAGTCAAAAGTAGGTCGAACAGGATTTCCTTCCAAAAATTAGTCTTTTAAAAAGAAATAGCATGCAGGTAACGAATATTAGTATCTATTATATTTCAAAAGTAAAGAAATACAATTTAATGAATTAATAAATAAATATTCAAGTCAAGCATTATGTTTTATATTTATTTAGGAGTTAGTAGGTATAGCTGTACCTCGAGGACCTCGTATCATAGACAGTTGACACGGCTGATAATTTGTAAGTTTTAATAAATTGTAAGTCTTATTATATCCTAGCGGCTCACCCTCGCTTCGCTCGGGTTCGCTTCTACAAAAACAAAAACAAATCTATCCCACAGGAATCGTACATTTTCCGGGATAAAATGAAAGCCTATTTGTTACTTTGATGTATAAACTATATTATTGTAAAGTTTCATTAAAATCCAATCAGTAGTTTTTGCGTACTAAGCTGTACGTGCGTAATAAGTTACTATAGATTTTTAACTATCCCACGGGAATTCTAAAATTTTCCGGGATGAAAAGTATCTAAGATGTTGACCGAAAATAAAAATTACCACCATACAAAATTTCATTTTCATCGGTCCAACATTTTCGGAGATTAGCCCGTACAAAGAGACAAATAGACAGAGAAACAAAGAGATTGAAAAAAAACTGGATTTGTACTATTTTTTTTTTATTTTTTTTTATGAGATTCAGTGACAAACGAGCAGACGGACCACCTGATGGAAAGCAGGACCTGTCGCCCATAACACCTACGGTTCGTGCACTTAGGTTTTAAGTAACAAAAATGCAGAACCACAGGTGCGTTGTCACTGTGAGGGCTAAGATGATATGCCTCTCGCCTGTAATTGCGCTGGCTACCTTATCCTTCAAACCGGAACACAGCAATGCAATCATTATTGCTTGGCGGCAGAAATAGATAAGGGGGTGGTACCCATCCAGTCGGACTCCTCAGGCTTGACAGAGTCCTACCACCGGTAATTTATATTCTATTTCTCTTCTTACATCCTCCTGACTTGGTTTTTAGCATTTTTTTTCTAGACATTCGACCTCTACAGTTTTATTATATGTATAGATATATACAATATATTTTGACAAGATTTTGCCCAAGACTTCTCGCGTATTTTATTTGTTTAGTGAAGTAACTCCTAAGAGTTATAGCGTAATGTTAGATGGCTAATATTTTTTTTAATAAAAAGGTTATAAAATAAAAAAAATCTCAAATAACACAAGTAATTCCAGAAATTTGCGCGTTGAAATGAATGAACATACTCTGTAACTCTAGAACAGTATAGATAGGTACATATAATCACAGGCATCATCAGTAATCCTAATATTATTTCTGAATACATTAGATATGTTCCATATAAAATGATGAGCAAACTGCGTGCCCTTTCACGACGCTTACGACCTTTTATATCTCACGTTTACAGTAGTACTTAAATGTGTGTATAAAATATACTGTCATAGTGTATTAATGATCATTGATTTTTTATCTATACATATAATAAAATTGTAATAAAGCCAAATTTATACATTAAATATTTTTTGGAAAATCTTATTGAAGTAAACATTTTTATCGATATAGAATCCGAATCTATAATTTTTAGATTTTTTGTCTGTGACCGCATCACGGAAAAACCAATGGACAGATTTACATGAAATTTGGTATGATAATAGCTGGATATTAGGGTCAACATATAGGATACTTTTTACTGTGGTAAAATATCTCGTTTCTGAAAATCTATACTAAGCAATGGTGAGTTTCTAGTAAATACATGTAAAAAATTTATCGCACATATATTTTGGATTTAAATTATAAATATATTTAAATTTCTTAAGTCATGCTTCTTTTTTATCCAGTACCTGGGCGACCGAGCTTCAATCTTAACATCGTATTTTTAGATAAAAAAAAAACTAAAAACTTGAATAAATACAAAACGAAAGTAAAAGCTTTGTATCCGACCGGAATTTGAACCCGGACGGACACCTGTGATTGTCAATCTTGCACCTTGACCGCTTGACCACGATACTTATGCCCGAGTAAGAAATTATCAACCATATTTTGGGTGGAATAATGCGAAAGTAAATCGCATGAAAACTTGAAAAAACGCGTTTTGCCAGACATAAGACTAATCTAGATCGATTTTTCGCCCCCGAAAACCTCCACATGCCCAATTTCAGCGAAAACGTTTGAGCCGTTTCCAAGATCGCTGATATAAATAAATAAATAAAATATATACAAGAAATGCTCTTTTAAATATATTAGATATTGAGACTCTACCTATAAGTGAAGCGATGAATACGTCCACAATTCTTGTCAAACTAAATAAATCTTGCAGAATTATTAGATGATTTCATTAGGTACTTTAGTTGAACTTCGACCTCCAGCATTAGAATTAGTTATTGCACTACAAAAGTTTTTTTTTTCATTTCATTTACAAGATTTCTGGGTCTCTAAGTAATTTCTACTACAATATATACTGTATTTTTTAATGTTGCTGGATATTTTAAAAAGACAATAATAATTATGAAAAGGGTAAAATACAATAAAATACGAGAACTACATTTAGTAGTACTAACTACGTTAATAAAATCGTGATTAATTATATAATCTCAATTTCGCGCTATTTCGTAATTTGTCTATTGCTATATATATAGGTATTAGCACGATTCATAAATATCCCTTGTAAGATGAATAAAATCTTATTGTATGATAAGAAAATTTTATAATTACATAATTTTTAATAATTTTATTTATTTTTATTATTTTATTTTTTAATAACAACTTTAATTAAAACAAAATGCATAGCGAAAAGCCAAAGATTTTCATTACAGTGACATCTTTTCCTAGTTTTACTGACAAATATTCATATACGAAAGAAAATTTAGGCCGAGTATAATATAATGCGCTAAACAAGATGTAAAATTGCACGAATTTGCATGTGGGTTTGTCGATGTACCTCACGTTTACATTCTATTTGCACAACTCTTACATGAGTCGTGTGCGCACATTGTTTGCTTAACAAGATAGCACTATCACGATTAGATATTTTCTTAAAGATGAGAGATTATCTGGAAAAGATCTGCAGAATTAAAGTGTATAACATAAAACAAGTAACAAATATTATGTTTTTTTTTTATTAGCACAAGCAAATGGGTTAAATAAATGGTTTCTTAATTTTTATATTTGTTTTTAAATTATGTTATCAAATTATGTATTTAGATTGAAGACCTCAAACGTTCAATAATGAATAAAAAAGTTGTAAATCACAAAACCATATAATTCAATTCAATTCTTAAGTTTATTTGGCTTCTAGAAGTGCCATTTGGGCACCGTTTACTTCGCCAATGTCGCGTAGTATGGAGAAGACATGTTATATATAGAATGACTGGAAAAAAAAAACACTAAATTTGATCACATATAGAAACGGAGCAATTCGTTGTAAAATCAGGATCTACAACAGACAACACAATGTATACAAAAACTATAAGAGAAAAATAAAATAAAAATTCATCATTAATTGTTAAAACTAATAGTTACATATTTTACATATATCGACAATTTAATTCTATTACTTTTAACGTATGTACATACATAGAAATGTACATAATGGACTTAACACAAACATCAACAAACAATTAACATTAATGGGACGGGGGACTTTAGAAAGAAGGAAGTCATAGATAGAATACAAAAGTTTAGGGCAACTGAAAAGGATATGGGAAAGGCAACTCCTTCGTCAAGGCTACATTCATACAGGGAGTGGTCCCTGACTATGATCTTTGGCAAGTACTTGCGTGACAAGACAGGAGTACTTGCGTGACCAAGACTGTTGCTCCGCGACAGTTCCGCCTGTTTGCAAAGAGAAAACCAGGGGCGTCTTGGAATCTCTGGCTGGATTGCAGCGTAATGTTTACCTTTAAAAAAATTGATGTGTTCCTTTTATTTTTCCACGCTTTATCTAAGTGAGCTTTAGCAATAGCTAAAAGATTCTGGCCTGAATTTGTAAAATGCTCCAACGATCCACATTTAGTGACAGCTTTGGTGCAGGAGTCAGCCGTTTCGTTTCCAGGAATATCGGAGTACCTGGAAACCAAACTAGTGAGTATCTAGCACATTAACAAGATGTCAATGATGACAAACGTAACCTTTCTGCGTTTTCGGGCGGGCAGGCGAGTCGGCGAGCTTTCAGACCCCTTCCGAGCGGGCGGGCGGCGCACGCGCAGACATCAGTCCCTACGCGACGTTCTTCGCGGCAACATGTCTCACATGTGGATCGTGCTAGCAATACTCCCAATACTCGGTAAGTTTCAGTGATATTCAATAGTGAATGTGCTAACTAAAGTGTTATTTTTAAAGCATTATTTTAGTGTTCAGGAACGGTGAGGAAATAGGTAATTGTGTTAGTGCGGTTGCGCGCATCTGATTATTCAGTGCAGGACATCCGGGCGCGTGAGAATTGCTTCATAAACAAGGAAATAATTATGCATTGTTTGAATATACTGAAAGTAGCAATGCTTTTTATATGATTTTTTTTTCTGTTTGATTTCTTTTAAATTATAATTTTAAGCAAACTAAAGAAGTAAAATGCATTTTTCCCTATAAATATTTACTAGGAAGTAGTATTTTTTTTCGTAATTATTCTATTCCATTCTATTAAATTTTGTCTATCTGTTTGTCTGGCTTAATAGCTGAATTGATTTTTGAAGAAATTAAATACAAATTAAGTGCAAGTTAAGTGCCCCAAGGTACCCCACCTTAAAGCCTAAGAAAGGACGACTAAGGCGTGAAATAGGGGTGGAAAAGGTTTATAAAGAAAACATATCTATTACTTGCATTTTGAAGATATGACATTTCTGTAAAAATGTTGTATTTAAAATAATAAGTACAATTATAAATGAAGGACAATTATAAAGGACGGAAATTATAAACTTTAAAATGTACAATTTATTGTCCTGTGGGAACTTCAGCTATTTCAGCATACATAGAAAATTACACAAGGCATATATCTATGCCTGGCAGTTTGATCGTAACAAAAAAGTAATTTGGGTATATTATTATTAAGGATAGCGACTCACTCTCGCTTCGCTTCGGGTTCGTCGCTAGACAAAAACAATTCTATCCCACGGGAACCGTACATTTTTCCGGGATGATATATAGCCTATAGCCTTCCTCAGTTAACGGACTATCTAATGCAAAAAGAATTTTTCAAATCGGATTAGTAGTTTCTGAGATTAGCGCGTTCAACCAAACAAACAAACAAACTCTTCAGCTTTATAATATTACATGAAGTATAGATTATAATATGTAACACAATCGATAAAAAGCAATATAATAACTGAGCAAATAATAGATAATAATCAGTAATGACTTGCATTAGCTTTACTGAACAAATTATTCCATTATTAGTGCGTCGTGAGATTATATCGTGAAGATGTCATAAAGCTCTCGTCAATTTAATGCGCATCTTAATCATGTTTACAGTCAGTCGAAATAGCGGTTCTCCAGATTGTGTAACTTAATATTAAATAAAGCAAATTTGCCTAATAATATATTCTGTGTAAAGGTTAAAATCTTGTGCAAGATTGTGCACGAGTCCCTACGTACAGTGCATCTGCATGTCTTAGAGAGGTACATTGCAAGCGCCTAGTTACGCAACAAGTCTAATGCACTTTCCATTCGTACGACGCGACGCTAAGCGCAAACTATCGCACGTCGCGATAATCGATTCCCCGGATTTACATAAGTAGTTTTCTCACGACTCCCTTCTTGAAAACTAGGGCGGCGTGACGGTCGGAGAACGGATATGTTCCAAGGCTTCGATGCGCATCCAAAACAATGTGCCTCGTATACCTAAAACAATGTACGAGTCTACTTTTGTCCAATATTGCATTCACTTGGACACTTTTCAATACTACTCTTAAATTTCATATCAGCCAGTGTTGCTACTTAATGTTAATGGAGGCTCATTAAATTGTAATTTTATATAGGCCTAAAGAGATATTGGATAATATGGAAAGCTTGCCGTAAAGCGGATATTATTTTATTTTAAGCTGTCTACTATATTAAATTTATCACAACGTAATAAATTTATTAAAAAGCAACCTTCCTTCGTTTTTATTTGGCTCTCACTAAACTTAATATCATTTTTTTTTATCCCAAGAGGTTCTCTCTTTTTTCTCCCGGGAGAAAATGTAGCCTATAATACAAATTTTATCTTATCTCTCTGTTCACCAGAGAAAGTTCCATTTAAATCAATTTAAACATTCTAGAGATTAGCGGAGACAGACATCGTCAGACAACTTTTAACGGTTGTTTGGATTTTATTGTCATGTATTTGGGGTTATTAATTTGAAATAATATTTTTTTTGAGTATGTATAAACAACAGCTCCGCTTTCTATGCGTACTTTATCGCACTTAAAACTGTCTACAAATATCTATCATATCTATTTATTTTAAAATATTCTTTTCACGGATTGGGAAACTAAAACTAATATTACACATTTTGAAATTAAGACAAGATAAACAAAGATGTTCTAAAGTCAACATATTGATATAATAATGTGTTAAACAATAACAATTACATGCGCGGTCATCAAAGCGTGAGAAATTTTGTTACGTGAATAGAAAAAGAAAGTGCCATGGAAGTAGATGCAGCGTCCGTGAAATATAAGATATTGACAGGCAGAGTTTTGACAATGGGTTGTTTATAGCTGCTAAATCATCATAACAATAAGTTATGTCATTACTTCTTAGTCGTGAGTTGATCGTGGTATTATGAAGCATGTGAATAAATTAGCATAATTATTGATGCATTGCTAGCTCATACTTTTTACTATATGAACGAGATTGTACTAAATATAAATAATTAACGATTATGGTACTACTGCTGAAGTTCCAGTAACTATTCTCTCTCCGGTCCATAAAATAACTTTCTGAAAAAAAAAATCACGTCAATATTATGCTTCTTTTGTGTATAAAATAGTAATGTTTAGTAAAACAATCCCAATGTAAGAGAGACAGACAATTCCTTTCTACGCTTACAATAAAAAAACTCTGTAAAAATAGAGTAAAAAATAAACACAAGTTATCCTCCTTCAAACAAAACAAACGCATACTAATTAAGCATTTAAACCGTATGACTTAAAAAACTAAACAGTTGTAATGTTAACGCAAAATTTAGTTCCGTATTAATTGTTGCGGACGGAAGTTCTCACTACCTGTTTCAGTATTTTCACATGCTAGCAATAATATTTGTTTCAAATTTGTATTTATAAGTAATTAAATAGTTTCTAAAGTAATTATTCAAAATTACGGTAGTATACAATATGACTTATAAATAAATTAGAAAAATCATGATGAGTTATAGCATATTAAGGAATGTAACAAATATTTCATTATCAACTCTGGTAAAATTTCATACCATTACTCGTAACTGAATTAATATTTATAGAATTAATAAGATCAAATTGAATAGTACATACTATTTTTAGATAGTACCTTTATATTTGCGTCACAAGCAACGACCTTTTAAAGAAGATCGCACCTTAGTTGTGTATTGCACAACCGCCCCACTCATGGGAACCTCGCTTAACCTCCGACTCGCCATGCATTCACCCGGCCTACGTGATGCAACCATCAAATGACCACGATTATCTTACGATTTTTTACGATAGCTAAAATGATTTTACGTGAATTATATATCTTTTAATAAAATGAGAATTTTATTGCTTTATCCTTTTAAATATAAAAATGCTCAATTTTATGTATTATTTCATATGAATATATTAAATAATATAAGAAGTTAATAGTTATAAATATATGTAAAATATTCTCCACTTTACGAAAAATATAAAAGTCATAATTACTGAAGGGCATCGTTCATATTTCTCTCTTCTTTCTTGGACCATCAATCTCCCCTCGATAAGAAGTAGCATATGTAGATTAATGAATTAATATATCAAAAATAATAACAGATATATTGACATCTGAATAATTATTTAAAAATTTTATTGTATTATTTAACTTAATTGTCCATTTTATTTAAGCAAATTGCGTAAACTCTCGTGATGTTGATTTTTTGGTCATAAAGATGATTTATCTGATTATTTTCATTAACTATGTCTAAGGAAATGTGGTAGAAATACAGTAATACGACACAGTTCGTGTGAACAAAGTGTAGCAACAGTTTGGTAACTGTTGCTACTGTAGAGTTGTTGACAGCTTGACACTGTCTAACTTACCGTATAATTTTTTTTATTTGTTTTACAGCCACAGACTTTAAAGCCTTATCTTCACGTCTTCACGTAAATTATGGTTAAATTATAGCAAACTTGAATTATAAATACAACTAAACGATAAGAAATTTTTTTTATTATTTGCCAAACATTCTCATAATGAATTAATGTTTATAACGCATGTTGCTTGGTATGCTATTTCCTTTTTTCCTTAAAAAGACGTAAATTTGTAAGCAGTTTACTTTAATTATTACATAGCCTTAAATAGCATATAGCAATTATACTAAAATAGTGAACCGATGTTCTCATGACCTAAATAATTAATTAATTAGAAAAACTTTAAATTATGTGAAAACATTATATATGTATAAAAATGCAAATTTTTTATTTGAAACAGCTGCGACGCGACACCTATGTTATATTAAATATGTTATGCAACTTATGCTACGAATTAATAATGTTAAAATTTGTTTGTAAAGTACAATTAACAATTAACATGGCTTATAATATATTTAAAATGCACTATTTACCATATTCGCCTTCGCCCATACGTAGGAAAAAATAGTGTATCGATTAATGCAGGATAAAGATAAATATCTTTACGAAATTCAATCCATTCATCTATACTAATGTATGGATGTTGTTACTCTTTCACGCTAGAACGGCTGAACGGATCTGGATGAAATTTGACACAGGGATAGATTATAGTCATACATAGGCTACTTTTTATCCCGGAAAAATGTACGGCTCTTGTGGCATAGGTTTGTTTTTGTTTTCCTAGAGGCGAACCTGAATGAAGCGAGGGGTAGCCGCTAGTAATGAATATTTTACAAAAATACGTACTCACTCAATGACTCGTTTTCGTATTTATAATTATTATAGTGTAATTTGTTTTAAATGAAAGAAAAAAATATAATAAAATGTTACGTTACATTATGTTTATTTAAAGTCAATTCATTCCAACAAACATAAACATATAAAACAAAGAATTAGATGAAATAAAATTCAATTATTTAACAATTTACGTACTATAGTGGGCAAACATAATATTCACTTTAATTACGTAATCGACCTCAATGTAAGACGATAGTAATGTACCGTTTGACCTATGCATATTTTACCTAACATTTTAGTACCTACATAAGAATATCCACTTGTTATGACTTAACTTATAATTTATCTGCATTGTTTGATGTAATTTTTTCATTGGGCAATCTAGTACTTGAATTTTTAAAAACATTCAACATGTTATTGTAAACTCTGAATTACCATATTCCTAATATTTTTCATTAAAAGCAACTTGGGTTGTAACTTTAATAATATCCAAGTACAGTAGAAGTTCATATTATTGTTTCTTATCACTCATTATTATTATCACTCATTTCAGTTAATCTTAGGTTTTAACAAGGGAGCAATAACATAATCTAAATATACAATACTTTTAGGTAATATTTTTCAATTACCAATAGATTTATATTTTATTATAGGGGGAGCTGAAAGATTTGACTGCCGGGGACGCATTCTAGGAGCGTATTATGCTGACGCAAAATCTGGATGTAAAGCGTTCCACGTCTGTGTGAGAGTGGCTGGAGGCGGCATCCGTGACTTTAGGTTTTTCTGTCCTCCCGGTACTTTGTTCCATCAAGAAGCACAAACGTGCACTGATTGGGGAGACGACGATCCTCTCGCTTGTCCTGCCGATATCTACGATGGTCAGTTTGATCTCTACAAGATCGGATCTGGTGAGCTCGCTTTGCAACTAACAACACTTACAAATAAGCTTACGATTTAAGCAATTCCCATTTTTTTCTTATTAGCATATATAAAAATGTTATTAAAATGAATGTTTTCAGACATACAGTTTAGTGACAGGTTCAAATCCGTGGTTCTGCTGTAAGTCACATAGGATATGTGTGTTGGTAGTTAGCGCAATAGTATAGTGAAAGGCGCTTTGTATATTAAATATAATAATTATATAAGTATTAATTATGTTAAAAATATTAAAATAAAGGTATTATATTAATAAGGCTATTAATTGGTGCTTTAAGAGCAGAAAAACAAAAATATGTGTTATAATACAAAAAGTAATAAGTGGCGCCTATGTGATAACTTCCAGCAAAGTAACTAAAGCTTTACATGAACGCTTATATGTAGTGCTTGTGCCTATAAAACAATACTCTATTGGCAGTACAAATTAATAATTTTTTGAATTATTTCCCTAGAGTTTAGACAATTGCATAGAAATTAATATTAATTAATGTTTTCAATATACAGGATTCGATACCAGGAAAGTATCAACTTCTGGAAACCGAGAAGAGGAAGCTGAATTTGGTCTTCAGAGAGCTGAAACCGGTGATCAACGTCTTTCACAAAATACTAATAATGGTGGCGGGTCTGATCTACGAGCAGCACATTCTTCAGACTTTTTCACTGGACAACGTGACAGGGGGCGTGATGAACCAGTGGTGCAAACTCAGTCACCAGCATATAACTCAGCGACCAGACAATCTTTCAGGCGTATACCTACAACACGTGCACCTACAACACGTGTTCCTTATACGACTACACAAAATACTATTACTCCTTCCGTATCTCCCCCACAATCATCAGGTCCCGCACAGTATGACCATTCGAAACGTAAGCTTGTTAGGAAGCGTCCAGTCCAAAATCCGACATCCCCTCCAACTACACCTGCTCAAACTTTCCCCCCTCAAGCTTTCTTTGATCAATCACAAAATTTTAATCGCAGAAATCTCCCACAGACTAAAGTGAATCCTACAACTGTTAATGTTCCCGCTCAATATAGGGATGAGTACGTAGAAGTAAGTAAAGTCACTCCAAAACCGAACAACAATAAATACTTTCAAAGTAAACCCAGTCCGACACCGTTCTCTCAAACAACTCAAGCCCCTGCGACAAAGAAGGAAGGTTTTGTTGAAGTATATAACTATGATACGCAAACAGCTACTGACGTCAGTAAAAATAATGACAATCGGCCATTTAAGGTGAGAAATAGCTTTAGCGTACAATCAGAAACTCCAAGAGAATCAGATTTTGCCCGAATTAGAAATAATAACAACAAAGGTTTCACAACATCTACCGCTGACTATAACGCTGTACGTGGAACAAGTACTTCAGCAAACTATAGAAACTTTAATAGCGTTTCATATGAACCGGAGAAAAATAACTTTGGTTCATTTCCTGCCGCTAAACAGAGTTATTTTAATAATCCCATAACAACTCCTCCTACCACCACTATTTATACTACCATCCGTGTTGATCCACCATCCAATTTAAATACAGTAGCATATAATACTAATATAGGTTTTAATACGCAATCTTCGAACTATGCAGAAAGTATAGAAGACGATGGACAATATCGACCACCTCAGGGTGAGGACGACGGTCAATACAGACCAGAGTTGTACGAACGTGAATCAGAGTTGCTTTCGGGAGCTCATTCTTTAAATATTGCTGCTAGTGGAAATAGATTACCCGAAGAACAAAAACAAAACAAAAAGCTTTCCCAGAAGCAATATAATAATAAAGTAGCCGTTCCACGACCTTTTAGACCTGCTCCGACACTATCTTCCACACCTGCACCAGAATATTACTCGACTACATTTAGGCAGACTGAACAACCAGCGCAAAGGACATTTGACTACTATCAAACATACACAACTACATCCCGGCCATATGAATCACCTTCTGCGCAAGCTTACACTGTCCCTCCAGCAAGAGCTACCAGCACATCAGTTCCTAGAACTACTGAACGATTGCAGCCTCGAGAAACTGTACCTCCAACGTCACTTCCCTCGTCTCAATTATCTCGATCCACTCGACCTCCTCATTTCTCAAAGCCAAGCAATATTAAGGAAGATACAAGTTACGACTACGCTTATTACGATTCCGACCCAGGATTTTCAGAATATGATCATATAGAAGAATTCGGTAGAACTAAAACTAAGCTATAAGAATTTTATTATAATAATATACCACTGCCATTACGTTAGTCGCCTCTTTAGATAATAATTTTAAATTACGAGTATTTAATAATATTTATTTAATCGATTGATTTTTTTAGAAACTTTCTCTATAAGAGATGTAAAGTATATTTCTATTAAACACACTCAATATGAACACAATAAAAATGTAATCTAAAGGGGCTTTTTGATTGTAATGTTATTTTAAATTATTTTGTGATACATTTGTGGATGTTTGTACTTCATTAGTTAATAAGTTATTGCTTTTAGTTCTTAGCTTAAGTTCCTTATTTTATCAATAAGATATCACCATCAAAAATTCTTAGGCATTTTAAATGGAAACAACAAATTTAATAAAAGTAATAAGTAAATATATTTTTGTTAAATATATTGTACTTATAAAATCAAATTTGTTGTATATAATATCAGAGTATTGGATAATTGTAGTATATTCTGTAATTTATAATATAAAAGAAAAAAAAATTGTCTTTAAGTACAACATAAACTAAGGTGACACTCAAAAATTGTGAAATATTTCTTTGTAAATAAAGTTTTCTATGAAAAATGTGTTTACATTATTTTTTGCAAATCTAGTAATTTTATTAAGATACTGCCTAGGGAAATTAATAATAACAGTGAAACCTATATATTATATTTGAAATTATAAAAATGACAGAAACAAATAAAAATTTACTAACAATTTATACATTACTTACATTTTATACAACGCCCTTAAACAATTGAATATATTCAATATTTTTATATTAGCTACCATTAGCAACTGATCCTCGAGTGCGTCCCTAGTTGTTTTTCGTATTCATAATGTGCAGTCAAGCCGCATTTTGACAAATTTTATTACTTAAATATAGTACCTATGTTTCATTCCAGGTCATACTCTATCTGTATACTTTTCATCTAAAACTATTCAGCGGTTACAGTATGAAGTAGTAACAAACTTACTCGCACACGCATATTAACATTCGCATTTATAATAGTAGATATTAATCCTTCTAAAGCGTTTTGAAATACCTAATATTAAGTAATGTTAGGTATTAACTAGAAGATTAATAAAAAAATGCAAAAAAACCTGGTGCTGACCGAATCCTGTGAATAAGAAACAAGAACTGAATAGAATAAACACACTGCACATAATAATATAATAGAAGAAAAGCTTAGAGCTTAGAAAAGAAAAGGTTACATATAAAGGGAGTACATATGAACAATTTTACAGTTAAAAAGCAAATCTACTTACTGATTTGCTTGTCTTTATTTTATCGACAGGCGCTTCATTTTAACAAATTCGGCCAACCTAAAGTCAAGAATCAATTTATTTATTTAGTATGGAAAATTTACATAGGTATATTTACTTTGTACTAAAAAATCCACAGTTTTAGTTTTTTAGCCTAGTGATAGAGACTTTCAAATTCAAATATTCTTTATTGCACTCGACAAAACATGATATGAATATAATCTAAAACCTTTAAACGAGCAATTCTTATTTATTTATTTATTTATACCGGCACTTTCGGAAATGGCTCTAACGATTTCGCCGAAGTTTGGTATGTGGGAGTTTTCAAAGGTTGAAAAATCGATCTAAATTAATTAGTCTTATGTCTGGAAAAACGCGTGTTTTCGAGTTTTCATGCGACTTTCTTTCGCATTATTCTACGCAAAATATGGTCGATAATTTCACACGTTATGGCATAAGCATCGTGGAAAAGCTGCCAAGGCGCAAGATTGAATATCACAGGTGTCTGGTTTCGAATTCCGGTGAGATACAATAATTTACTTTTGTTTTTATTGTATTTATTCAAGTTTTTTGTAAGGAAATTGTACTTTTGGCCAAAAATTTCCCGATACTGTGTGTATTAAAGCACAGATCTTATAATACTATACTAGTACAGATAGTGCATCCCATACAAATAATCGAAAACGAAATCGATACATATTACACCATCTGTTATAATATTTTTTAACTAATTTTTACTTTGTTCGTAATGAAACCCCATGATTAAAGTCAGCGATCCTTTCCAAGCAAATTTTGGGCAGAGAGGAAAAAAGATCGGGAAGGGGTGCAATTAAAAGTTTTACAGAATATAGAAAAAAAAAACATATTTGATGTCAGAGTTTAGAATCGGTTTAAAAAAATGGTTTGTTTCGGGAATGTAATGTTTAATTCATCGCTCGTTCTTTAAACGGTTAATGAAAAGAAACGATTTAATAAACCAAAATAATAATAATTAACGGTTATTCTTAGAGAAAGATTGAATCTCGGTTTGATACCGAACTAAATTGATTAGTCCATTCATAAGTAAGAAACGTACATGTATTTTCTAAGAAATGTATTTACTAAGAAATTTACGAATAGCAAAGATTTGCCAAACTTAAACGCATAAAAACTTATTTTAACAGTTTAATTTTATTCATGGAACTAAATTCGTTAAAAACCTTTCTTCGGGGTTTAACTGGTTAAAGAATGTAATTGAAACCCCGAAATGCATTTAGGTTTGGGGTCAATGGCCAAAACCGGTTTAAAGATTAAACATGTTTCTGAGCCCTGTTGATGTTGAGAGAGATGTTAAAGGACTCTAATTCATATAAAAACATTACCATTTCTTGTAAGCACATACGCAATAATATAAATGCGAAAGTTTATAAGTTGTTTATAATTTAATGTAGTGTTTATAATGTTTTTACGCTAGGGAACGGTAAAACGAATTTGAGCAAAAAAGTCCTTTTTTAATGCTGGGAATAGATAAATCCAACGGAACTTTTTTCATCGTCGCGTCGCACCTATCGGGCACCTATTTGCAAAAACTAATATTCTGTAAACTGTTGCGTAAACTTCTGATACACATATCTATGTTTTCCCTTGTGAAACTGAAAACTAGACAGAGAAAAATGTCTTAACTTTTCGTCCATATCTAGTTGCAGATGTAAAAGCGTGCTGCTGGGACACGGTTTAGAACAATAAACTTCGTATAGAAATATAGATAGTACCTACGTATTGACTTTATAAATACTTATTTCTTGTTTATCATCGAAAACTATTGTAATTGGTTAAGTTTAAGCCTTTAAGGCTTAAGCATTATACGAATAAGTTAAAATTCTGAGCGCCGAAATAAAATTTTATGGCAATTGCGCTAGTAGTAGTTATTTTTACGGTTGCTGTCTAGTGAGGAAAAAAAGGTATAATTATTTCTATCCGTCACTAGATGTCGCGGACCGCTAATTAAATTTTTGCCGTTTATAATTTTTATATAATATTTATTTTATATATTTTATTATTCTACATTTATTTATTAAATTTTACTTTATTGTATACATAGTAAAATAATAATAAGCATTTACAACAATAAAACGTCGGCAGATCCGGAGATCCTGGTTTCGAGTCGTGGTTCGTGCCAAGTTTAGCGATTCTGTCATTCTATTAAGGTAGCTCCAGGGACAGCCCAGAAGTGGGAAATTGGCGGTGGTTTACCCCCATACCGAGCACGGTAAACCAACGAATCCCGTGCCTTATTTCGTACACAAATAGAAATCGATCGTGTCGAAGAATCGTCCATCGGACTTTGACAGAGAAAAGGAACAGAGAGTGCACTTGTTTTCGCGCGTATAGCTGTGCACTATAACATCTCTTGCGCAGTTGGCTAGTCTAACTGAAATTGGTCGCCGTAACCAAAATCGATCACTCGAAACATCATACCTAATACCTATGTAAAAACCTACTTTACTTGTTATATATCCTAGACATTTTTCATTGCATGTTCGGAACCCTATTTGTGTAAATATGAATTATACGAAAAGCTATATATGTATGTATAGCAAGAAACATTTTACACACCTTAAGAGGCTGCTATATTTTACGCAATTAGAGCCGCATTAGAGAATCAAACCTCATAGTCATGATTATAAATTAGATATTTAATTCTTAATCAGATTTACTTTCCGCTTTATAATCAAGCCTTATTTGAACGTTGGACTTGTTTACATTTGCGGAAAGATAAAATAACTAATCGTTAAAATTAATACCTTTAACCTTTGTTTTAATTTGATAGCCATTTATTATAATTTCTACAAAAATGGCCACAGAATACATATTATGCAATCGTATTTTTTCTTTAAAGTATTTTTCTGATATGAATTGGTCAACAATGCTGTAAAGCAACGTCGTAGCCAATGGCTATAACGGAACCCTTATAATTTCGCCATTTCTGTCTGTCCGTATGTCACAGGCATTTTATTCGAAGAAATTTTTAATACTTATAGCTACATATTTAAAGCTTATTAGTAGATAAGTGTTTCATATAACTGCTCGATTCTGTAGTCAAATTACAAAAATTAAAAAAAATGCAGAAGAGCAGATAGGTACATTGTTTTTGAGATAAGAGATTGATGAAATTAATCTTAATCAAAGGCATATAGTTTTAGAAAACTTTTAATGTATACATATCATAAAATTCTAACTTATTCGAATCTGTACATTAAATATTTTTTGGAAAATCTTATTGAAATAGTCATTATTATCGATACAGATGCGGAATTTATGTTTTTTAGAATTTTTGTCTGTCTGTCTGTTTATCTGTGACTGCATCACGAGAAAACCACAAGATATATTTTGATGAAATTTGGTACGATGATAGCTGGTTAATAGAGCCAACATAAAGGACACTTTTTACAGCAGGAAAATATCTCATCTCTGAGAAGTCTACTATACTAAACATTAAAACGTAACTAGGGACGAACCCGAACGAAGCGAGGGTGAGCCGTTAGTAAACCATAATATAAAAGATTACTATATTAAAGCGTCAGGGCTCCATACATTCAGAAATATTTTCCGTTTCATGCCTTTCGACCTAGAAATTAACTTTGCTTTATATAGTAATAAAATAGCAATGAAATACAAACTATCAATAACAATAGTAGATGGGTAAATATTTTATTTTATATTTAACGTAACAAATTAGTAAGTTGAAACAAAACATAAATTGAATGTTCCATGCTTCGGAACTCTCAAAAAGGCATGTTTTTACGACTCAGTTGTTTATTGTTCAAAATAATACAATTTATTAATAAATATATTAGGTTAGGTCAAATTAATATGTGTATATGAAATCGTAGTGAAAATATATTGTATGCTGCTAACATGTGTTTAGTAATATTATATAGTAGTATATAGTATTCATTCCTACCTACAACATTACGTATATACGTATACTGTATACGTACTAAGTGCATATGTACATATACCTAAATTTCTTACTGTATGTATTGTGTTTTGTTTGAACTATTTCTATAAGCTTCACGTTTATGTACACTTCAACAAAGATTCATTGCAATGAAATTAATTGTTTATAGTTTTACTTACACATTATTACCAATCTCCACCATGCATTGAGACAATAGGTGGTGTTAGATAATGTTAGCCAATCCGCTCGAAAAAGTATGAATGGAATTAGAGTCACATAACTATTTCTCTGACTATCTCGCGATATAGCAAAAGCACATAAATGGAAAATTTAAATAGAATAAACTTCAACATTATTGTCATTCTAACGTTCCAATACTACTACTTAATTCCCGTAGAGAAAAAAACTTTCCTAATTTATTAGCGTAGTATAAGAAAAAGGAAACATTAACTTATTTTATTTTAGAAATATGTATACTTAAATTGGTTAATAAAATGAATCTGACGAAAATTGTAGTAACTTATTAAAAACACAAATATAAGAACTTTCAATTATTGAAGTTAAAGCTTTCTTTAACTTTTTTTAAACACCGTTTAAAGAGCTTTTGTCTTATTAAGCGACTATAATGCCTTTTTCTTTTGATCTATTATCAAAAAACTCTTTCAAGATAATGAAAACTTTTGTCTCGCCAAATAAAGGCATTCTGTATAATATGGTGCAACCAAAAAAGAGCTTCCTTCGTATGTCGCTTCTTTAGCCAATTTCATTTATAATATTTTTATTGAAAGTAAATGACATGACTATTTACACTTCAAGGGCTATTAAAAGAAATAAAAATTCGTGTGTTAAAACTAAATATATATTTTAAAACGTACAAGGTAATCGTGAGCAATCGTGTTGCAACAGCAACAGGTATCTGCAACATTATGTATGTTCGAGGTTAATGAAACGATAAAATATGATAGTCAAATTTTATTTAAATAACTATCTTGTAATTTTAACATTGTAAAATCATTTACACGTGTTATAATGTAACACAGTTACAATTATTCACAGCAATATAAGCTTATATTTAGTTGTTCTTCTAGCCAGACTTAATAATTTTAAGAAATGAAATATGCTTATTTGTAAGCATAAACACATTAGGCGACTACGACCGAGACCACTGTCATAGCGACCATTTATATAATAAAACTATGGTCGCGGAAACATAATATTGGTAACGTAGTGCATAGCACAATGTAAACTGTTAGTCATTGGTGACTAAGATCTTAGTTGCGGTCGCCTAAAACGTGGGTGAGGTTGTAATAATTTTCTTACTTTCAGTGCAATTAAATCTGTGCGAACATTTAAAAAACGTAGTCTATCAGCATAATGTAGACTCCAGTCTGTGATATCCAGTCTATGTCTTGCTTCACTGAGTTTTCAGTAAATCTTTACGACCAATGGAAGAATGAAATCATTCCTAATATTTAACCCCTTGCGGAACGCGTACACGCCGGCGTATCCGTTAACAATAAATTTCTTAGAAATTATCCATAATTTCTTAGAAATTATCCAGGAGGGGTTAACTTAAAGACTGGCATTCCCAGTCCGATCAGAAATTAATTATTGGTAATGAATAAGATTATAAAATAAGAGGTGGGTGCTATTGTACAGTATAAATCGATGTAAGTTGCGAATAAATAGAAATAGACTTCGTATAATCACATATACATATGTGCATATGTTTAACTACAGCATACATATGTATACGTTTTTTTACAAGTGACGTAAGCAATGAGAACTTTTAGTAATTACATAAACTAACGAACAAATCAAAAATATCTTTTTTTTTATTTCCATTTACCAGTCCTTTGTTTTGATAAGGAAAGTCATAAAAGTACTATAATTTTGCCCTTCAAATAACCATAATACCATAAAATTTCCGAATATTTAAGTAGATATTAAGAATTATTTATTTAATAAGCTTTAAGTTAAAATAATGTTTAAGCCATGTTTTTTAAACCTATTATGTAAAATTTCTAAGTACAATCGAATATTATCGCAAGTTACGGCAAATATAAAAATATAAAAACCTCTAGACACCAGTATACCATTCACAAAGAGTAATTATTCATAATCATTAGAAATAAATATTTCAAATTACAAGTAGAAAAATGTAGCTTAAATCTTATCAACACTTGAAAAGTTCCTTATATTAATTTAAAATATCACATTTTCTTTTTATTGCTTGTATATACATAAGTATGTAATGTGTTAGAAATAATCATATTAAATAATGATTGTATGATATTAAAATATATTCATTTTTAGATATTATAAAGCTTACAATTCTTCTATCGTAAGTCGTAAAATTACCTCTCATTTAATATTTACCACGGATAAATAAAAAATATCTAAAGCTCTCGTTAAGATTGTGTTGGTCAGTCAGTGGAATGATCTTATCAATGATTCTAAACAATTCTTTATCATTTCTAACACAATGCTTGCTCTCACTTAAAGGTGAATAAACCTTTCAAAAAATATATTTTGAAACGATTTTAGCTACATTTACATTTCTGTGACAGCACCGAATACTAACCTAAACTATACTAATACTTGCAACTAATTGAGCTTAACTTTCCGACTCAGAAAATGAGATTCATTTTGTATTTAGTTTGTCGTCTTGCATTGCACATATCACTCCCTACGCCACGACACTGTCCGGGACAAGAATTGAAGTTCCAAATTCCTTGACCGATATTGAACAAAACTTATTTCAATATATAAAAATGTGAATAACTATTGTCCGTTTGTCCCTGAAATCAGTTTATATTCGAATAAACCAATTTATATTAAAATGGAAAGTGATTTTGTTCTTTGAAGACATCTAATGTTTGTTGTGTACAATTGTGCCAGCTCACTGTGATGCGACGGCTCCCGCCATCCTCTGCCGCACGTCCCCGAGCCCAGAGCCGTTGCCAAAGCCATTAAGTAGAGATAACTTCCTTTCTTTGGTTTCATTTTCGTGCTTCAATAATTCTACTTCAGCATTTTTCTTCGCTTCTAATTTCTGTGACAGAAACATGTAAAAAAATAGTTTTAAGCCAGTTTATATAAAAAAGATTGACATTTTAACTAGTAACATACCTATTGTTGCAAATACAAAACACTTTTATTACTATTAATTACCCCAAACATTTTTATAGCCTTAAAAGATGTTTTCCTCATATAAATTACAATTTTTATAGGTTAAACTAACTGATTTTTAAGTAGGATAAAACGTAATAAGCTTAGACGCAAATGTTTATATTGACGCCAATGAAACTTTAGTATTTAGTAACGCCAATGAAACGCAATAGTTCTGGTAAAAAGTACTCAATAATCTAAAGATACAATCAGTAATTAAAAAAATTGCATAATGAATAATACTTACTCATGGGCATTTTGAACATATTGAGTCAATTTTCGTAATGATTAGGACAATAACTTATATGAAATCAACATTTTCTAATAAAACTGTTTATCAATTATTACCTGAGCCTTCTTGATGTACGACTGTTTGTAGAAATCAGAAAATAGGTAGTAGAAGAGTACGGAGTGCATTCCGATCCACCAGACGAAAGCGCGAGGGTAGTCGCAATCGATGAAGAGCAGCTGGAAGGTATGAATGAATACCAACACAAATTGGACCTAAAAATTGAAAATATAATGTTTAAATTTGTTAAAAACAGGAAAATCTAACATGATACTCGAGATATAATCGTAGCTTACTCATCTTATTATATTATAAATTGTAAAAGTAACGGCGCGTACAACGTTTCTTAAGAAGTTCAAAAATGTGAAAACTGTTTAGTAATAACATTTGAGAATTTGGTATTTAACGAGTAATCTTGAATTTTAAATTATTTCTAAGTATGGTATTAATAACAATAATAACAGGGACTCATTTTTTTTTCAATTTTGTATTATTGTGGCAAGCGTAGATAATAATAATAGTTGTGATGGCTAACCATGTCTACAAATCTACGGTACGGTGTATGACAATTGTTCGATAATATACGTAAAACATCATTTTAGTTAATCATTTAAATTAGCCTGCAGGTATATATACTCGTATATAAAATACAAAATAAATACACCTGTGTTATACAAAATACATTAATTAAAATTCTTAAAAACGAACTAATTATCATAGCAAATTCACACAAATTATACCAAAATACTGAATATTTAAGACAATACCCATTACTTATGCTGCCGGCGGCATTGAAGCTAATTTTTTGTAAACTATTAAAAAAAATAGTCAAATACTTTACGCATTTACATTTTTTTGTATGTTTTAAATTTGATCAACAGTAAAGTTTGCAATTTATCAACTCTAACCAAAAGTAGTGCGCAAAAGATGATGAACAGTAATCATTAAATCATACTTGGAAAAAACCGTGACTCTAGATACTAAAATTGAACAAAGTCGTTTTTTTATCTTGTAGAATGGTTAACTGGAATGTTCTATATAAAAGAGAATGAGTCAATTAATTTCCTTTTTGATATTGCGTCTGACTATAAGTGTTTACGTCCTGACTGTGGTAATGACCTAGACGTCGGGAAACGTCCCTTTTACTTAGTTCGTGATGCAATGGACAGTCAGTCTTATTAACCTTGCCGACGAGCGTTTAATTACAAATGGCCTTAGAAATATCTTTGCATGCACCGACCGCAATCTAGTGTCAATTATATCGAATCATTTAAAATTCAAAAAAATCATTCACAATATTAAATCAATTCATTTTCAATTCCAGTTCGTTCGTTTGATTGTTACTTTAATAAAAATTATAGTTTTAAAAAACTAAAAACACGCTTTTGTTGAATTGAAATGTTTAGGACTCGTGATGACAAATCATATTAGTCTAAATTCGAAGGGCTTACTAAGTAGTCGCCACTAAAGAGTTCCACTATTTATCTACTGGCTACATCATCAGATCAGCTCCAAGATACTAAATTATAGTACTGTCTTTTGAACTACAAATACATTCAAAGTTTCGCTTTAATACGACAATTCAAAGTAGATTAAAATTTACTTTCAAGATTTGATTACGTTGTTTGTTAGTTAGTGAGTTGGTTACAAGTGAAGCTAATAAAAGCGTGTTAAAAATATAATGCTGATAAAATAAAAAAATATAATCTTTTAATATTGACATTAACAAATGCATTGCATGATACTCAGAAAGCCTATTATAATAAATTGCCTTTTTTGCGCATTAGCGGACATTATGTTTTATAAATTAAATTGGTTGAAACAACTGTACAGGCACGGTTTCCTCATTTGATTTTCGATTTCGTGTTCCAAATTTAAGCACTCGAATAGACTACTATTTATGTGCAATGTACATATCATATACTTTTTTACTCGGAATCAATCAGGAATCGTGCAAATGCGGCCAGCTTTAATGTTTTTTTTTTTATAATTAGCAAGACTTTTGCACTTTTGCACCACGATAACCGGCAAATAAAATAAAAATAAATAAATAAATAAGTTCTGCAAGCAAAATGTGTTTTCGTGGCGATGAGGAAGGCCATATGCCTTTTTGACATCGAAAATCACTTATATGATAGATTCTTCACAACTGATTAAAATAGGTAAGTTATCTTTGTGAAGATAATTAGAAAATTCATCAGCATCATTAGGAAGAGAAATTACAGGGAAGTTTTTACTAAATTAGAAATAAATTTCTATTATGGTTTACGGAGTGCAGAGATAGCATATAACTAACCTCAACCTAAAATTCACAGATGGTTGCTATTACTAGACCTACATTTAATTTATTCTTACTATTTTTTTTTAATATAACTAATAAAAATGTTACCATTTGCAGAACTGTCAGGTATTTCTTCCACCACAAGTACTTTTGAACTTTGGGGCCAAGAGCAGCGAGTAAGTAGTATGAGTACATTATAATGTGGACGAATGTGTTAAGCATCCCGAAGAACGTGGAATGGCCACCTAAAAAAATATATATAAAATAAGAAATTTAAAACAAAACAATAAATTTAGTTGTATTTCCTTTATTGTAAGGAAACTATTCATAAGAATAAAAAAATAAAATAAAAACAATATAATAGAAGTATAAAATATGTATGTATGAATAATTTATATTAAAACGTGTAATTAAATATGATAAAAAATCTATAACATCACTGCTTATATGTAGACTTCGGCTTAAATTGGCAAAGAACATTGAACTGGAATCTACACAATAGGTACATATTATTGTTCTTGTTATTAGAAAAAAACAAGTGGTTAAGTAGCGTTGTTTTATTTCAAAGGACATTAAATAATTTTTGATGATGTAATATATATTTTTTAATATAACTATGAATGTATTTATTTTTTACTTCTAAGAGAGATAACTATCCTAACTTAGTATAATAATATCATGGGAAACTTTTGTAACTTTTTTTCTACCATGCACTTTTTTACCACGGGCACAAACTAGTTTTAGTGTACCTAGTTACTAGAACATTATTTTATAATGATACATACGGTGAATATTGGCAATCTATACTATAATAAAGCAGTAACTTATCGAAAACTGTACATGAAATATTTAAAAAAAAATGTCTGTAACGTTTTATGTATACAATATAGACCCCAAAACAATAGTTTTTAAAAATTTTGTCTGTTTGTCTGTTTGTCTGTGCGCGTTTTGCGCAAAAAGTAATAAACCGATTTCAACGAAATTTTGTAGAGTGATAACTTATTACTCGGGTCAATATTTAGGATACCTTTTACTTTATGGAAATCTTTCTTTCCCACGGGAAGCTGCAATAACTGGTTTTATCGAGTCCCCTTTACAAACCTTCCGCTGGCTAAACCTTAAGACATACATCAAAACAATGTACTAAAAAATTGTAGATCTTGAAAAGACCAACAGAAAAATGTGCAACAGTATATGTCTATCTCTTAAGGTACACTCGCAATATTTATCTTATCTATACCTATATTAAAACTAACTTAGTCAGATCGATGTGCGCGTTTCACGCGAAAAGTACTGAACCAATTTTAACTAAATTTTATATAGTGATAACTTATTACTCGGGTCAACATTTAGGATACCTTTTACTACAGGCATATTTTTCATTCCCGCGGGATAACGCAATGACTGGTTTTATCGAGTCGTCCTTAGAAATTTATACAGCTAACGCTGGCTAAACCTTAAGAGATATTTCAAAACAATGTACTAGAAAATTGTAGGTCTTAAAAAGTTATACTGACAATTTTGCAATAGTATATGTCTATCTCATTAGGTACATTCGCAATTACTGTTTTTATTAACTACTCGCGACTGACTTATTAACGTTCAGCTCAAGCCGATGATGATAGACCAGCACACAAGAAAAGCCAGCTTTATATATCCATATTAATATTAAATGCGAAAGTAACTCTATCTGTCTGTCTGTCCGTCTGCCTGCCTGTCTTCCTTTTTTTTTATTTATAAGATTCAGTGACAAACAAGCAGACAGACCACCTGATGGAAAGCAGTACCTGTCGCCCATAACACCTAAAGTTCATGCACTTAGGTTTTAGGTAACAAAAATACAGAGCCGCAGGTGCGTTGTCACTGTGAGGACTAAGATGATATGCCTCTTGCCTGTAATTGCGCTGGCTACCTTATCCTTCAAACCGGAACACAACAATGCAATCATTGTTGCTTGGCGTCAGAAATAGATAAGGGGGTGGTACCCATCCAGTCGGACTCCTCAGGCTTGACAGAGTCCTACCACCGGTAAAGCCCTGACCCCGTCCGTCATCTTTTCACGCTTAACCGTTGAACCGATTTAGATGAAATTTGGTATGGATATAGACAGTGGTAACTCAGTGGTAACGCGCTCGCTTGGAAAACCGAGTGAATCGGGTTCAAATCCCTGGTCTCGCACCTTTGATATTTTCATGTGCGAATCATTTCTAACATGATTACCACTTGCCTTACGGTGAAGGAAAACATCGTGAGGAAACCTGCATGTCTGAGAGAACCTAGCAAGTTTTCAAAAGACATGTGAAGTCCGCCAATCCGCACTTGGCCAGCGTGGTGGACTATGGCCTGATCCCCCTCGTATTGAAGGGAGGCCCGTGCCCAGCAGTGGGACGTTAAAAAGGGCTGAATACATAGACAGTTTTATATATATACCTACTTTTCTATACCTGATTTTGTTTTCCTGGACAAACTTGCTAGATCGTAGACCTTATCTGTGCTTTCAATTCAAGTCAAGAGTAAGCCCATTTCTATGCTATACTACCCGTTAAAACGTTCCTAGGGACGAACCCGAGCGAAGTGAGGGTGAGTCGCTAGTGATATATAAATAAAGACTTTCTATCTGTTTTTTAGACTAATTTAGCGACATAATTTCATAAATACATTTTGAAGTTTACTGTATATGTTGCAGGGAAATTGTAAGATCCGTTAGATGTAATTCCAGGTAATTACAAATTATAATTTCTCTCGTGAAATTATAATTACCCGGAGTTTTGTCAACCGCCTATACTATAGTATAGTATAGTATTATTATAATAGTCTACTTAGATTTTATACATATTAAAATCTGAACACGGGTTGTAGTACTTTTTTAGCTCTATGTCGAAATAACGTTTTTGGTTTTAAAAACGTTTTGATTGGTCAATTCACAGATTGCAGCGGATCGACCGACCAAAACGGACCAAGGCTTCCCACCACATCCTGGTATTGCTACTATACTATTGACAATTTGACTAATTACAATTTCACTGAATGTGCTTAGGGAAATTATAATGTACCTAAAAATGTCCCGTGACATTGTAAAAAAAAGGAGACGATTGACAATCCTCCGAATAATTATAATTTCACGGTTTTTACAATTTCCCTGCGACTTATACTGTATTTGGTTTATTGTTCATGCTTTGCAGTAATGCCGGTACCGTAATTAGTGTGTTGTGATCATACTCGAGCCGAATTAAATTACTATTCCGCATCCTAAATTACAATGTTCTCATGATTTAATCATTATTTTTCTTTTAGGTATTTTCCACGAATTATAAAATAAATGTAATATCACCCGAGTATTATTTACCGAATATAAACATCCATAAAGTCCGGGTTGTAAACCTGTATACCAGAATTATGGTAGAAAGGAAAATACATGATAAGTTATGGTAGTGTGAATATAACCCATACATAAACAATAAAAACTAAACAGGCGTATATATTGCGAATTCAACCAATAGAATTGGTTAATAATAGTTAAGTAGTGACATTTTATATAAAACTATCTTTTTAGCACTCATGATCACGGGTAAGACCCGTATTAATTTCATTTAAAATGTAAAATATTTGCGTAAATCTCTAGGTGTTACAGTTTAAAATATGCTCAATTTTATCATCATATTAATGTTTCTATTAGCCTTTTAAAAACATTCTAGCTAAATAGCACACATTTTATTAAACATAACTCGAAACGCACCGTAATAATTATGACATACCTTAAATAACGTTATTTTTTTATCATTTTAGTTTTTAAAATATGCAGTATTTATGTGGAAGTATAAAACAAAATATAACAAATAGCATTAGCTCTTTCCCAGTCAGGCCCTACACCAACACTTACGCATCACCGTGTAATATAATTTAGTAAATGAGATAAAAAAGTTAAAACATAATTCTTACAAATTTTCTCACTATTGTTAATTATAATGTCGGATTGTTTGTGTAATATGATCATCAGAGGACGTCATAAAATATAGCAGACGTCGCAAAAATCTTTGATATTATTCTGTAATCAATTTTGAAGTTTGAACCGGAATTAAAGGCTAACGGAATATTACACGTAACTTCAATACATACACAACACTATAACGCGTTCTTAATGTGCTGAATTAATTTATAGTTATATAAGAACATTTGGGTATACGAGAAAACTTGTGTAGTTAATTAACCAAATACCTCTCTCAGAAATGTTATAAAAACTTGTTATAAATAAAAATACGCAGCATATTATGCTTATTTCAAGTTTTTTATAGTTTAATCTAAATCGATAGGTATAAACAATGTAAAAATATTAATGTTCTTTTCCCATGTTTTTAATATTTCGACTGTAGAAAAAATAAAATATATTTATTTATGCACCTTTGTGGTACATAAAAATGCCTTGTGTACAAAGGTAGGGTGATTTATCTCTTTAACAAGTCTCTACCAAGAAACCCTCGAGCGTGAGAAAAAAATAATGAGGTGCGGTGTAGGTACCAACTACAAACATTAATTATTGTATAAATATACAAATATACATACATATATCCATACCCACTTCAAAAAATATATGATATAATAAGGAAATTATGTGTAGTGACTTAGATACAGTTATTTTAAGGGAGATTTAAACACTTTGAGCGATGGATTGTCATTTATAACTTTATGGGGAAGGGATTTAAAGAGTTTTGCTACTTAAATTGTGAAGGATTCTTCAAAAAAATAGTATTATAAGAATATATACTAAGGTTTTTTAGCATATCACAAGGCCGCACGGGACTTGAGCTGGGTTTCGATAGCTGAAAACGCTCGCGTAAGTACTTAGGAAAAGAATTATACAAAATAGTGTATAATGTCGTAAGTATACGCATATTCCGGCAAAGGTGAATAAGGAGTCACTTCAGTCGAAGACGAAAATCACTTACATGATCAAATTTATGCAAACTATAAATAAAACGGATGCATAAATTTTGAAATAGATCTAATTTATTAAGTACCTCCTCTGTAATGCTACAGAGCAAACTACGAGTAAGTAGCAAACGTCAACAGAGTCTAAAAGAGGAAGTAGTAAGGATTGGGCGAAGGAAATTTTAGTTTATAAAAAAATATTAAAGCATTGACTGTTGGTACTTAATAATCAATATCTGTTAATTTAGTTCGCAAAAATATTAATAATTTTCCTAAGAAGTACGCTTAACGCATACACTTATATTGAGTTGGCAAATGTTAGATTAAATTAATATGTTTTTAAATTGAAAAAATCTTTTGGAACGTCTTTTCAGTTTCTTGGTATTTGGTTTGTTCTGAACTATTGGTAGAGCTTTGATTAGTAAGGTAGAGACTTTGGTAGAATATTCTGTATACGTCTGTGAAGGTTTCTGGTGAAAAAAATTCTATCTTTGGACGATTGTCTTTTATGCGTTCCTAAACCATTCAAGCTTAGGGTCTCACCCGAACAAAACGAGGGTAAGTCGCTAGTACTTATAAAACCTCCTAACGTATTTGGCGTAGTTAAAAAATATTTATAAATATATTATATGTTTATAAAAACCATTTCTTTCTTCTTTATAAGGACCTCACATATCCATCGACAGTTAGTGTTATAGCTTTATACAATAAGTATAAAAACATATTTTTATTTCATATTTTAAAATATTCATAGCCTTATAAATGTAAAGTTTCATTGAAGAACGATATGTTATAAAAACATCATAATACTATTATATTTCAATATTAAGGCATTTAGATTTATTCATTGTTGTTTATTAAAAACATGTTTTACTTCTAGAAATGACTAAGGACTCGTACGCCAGTCGTGGTGAACCATTAATAAAAATAACTACAGTTTAGTTTACTTATGACGGCGCGTCGTACAAAATATAAACACCAAGTCAAATTCTAGAATGTTTATAGTATTACGTCAATTCAAATCACTTAATAAAAGATCGCAAACGAAATGAGAGATGTCTGTATAATATATTTTTTACATAATTATACATTAATAACATATTTTGATGTAATTTACTTTTTCATAGAGACACAGAGCCGTGACCGTTATAGATAGATAGAACAAAACCACATAAAATATAATATATGCACATATATTATTATAAGTCTGCATTAGACATTTTTCAGATACGTAATTGTATCAAAAAGCATTTGACTTTGCGTATTTTTGAGTTATTTACATGTACATATATATAAATTTATGTTGTTCAATTTTCCGAAATCCTGATGCCTTAAAAAAATCTTAATATCCTGTTTTATCAGTTTTATTTTCCATTTACATATATATGTATGAACCTAATTTTAGATTATATAAAATTTAGTAGGCATTGATATGTGGCATTCTTAAAATATACTTACATTTGTGAATTATAATAGGTTTTATGAAATAAAATGATACTTTAATCAAATAGAATTATTATAAGCACATTTAAATCGTCAATTTAATGTAAAGAGCGTCAGTGTAGTTGTCCGTAAGGACCACCAGCTCGGAAGGCAGTTCCGCTAAGAAGAGCCGGCAAGAAACTCAACAATTGTTCTTTTAAATATCGAAGTTACAAGTACATTAATAAACATAAAACAAACAATATATCTTAATTCCACACATTTCCATCAACAAAAAACTCTTGAACAGAGTGATACGTTTTGCTCAATAAAATATTTTTAATTTCATCTCTAAATTTTTATTATATATATTTATTTTTATTCCTAGTGTTTATTGTGTGTCTATCATAGATTATAATAATAAAATGGGCTTTCGTATATTTAAATTAATCTATACAGATAAATAAAATTGGAGTCTCTGTTTGTAATATTAAAATAATCGCTTTTTACTAAATGCATATGGATGTATACACCGTGCATATACCAAAACAACATTTTAAAAAAAATGTCTGTCTGTCAATCTGTCTGTCTGCTTGTTCCGGCTAATTTCCGAAACGGCTGGACCAATTTTGACGAGACTTTCACTGGCAGATAGCTGATGTTATAAGGAGTAACTTAGGCTTACTTTTATTTTAGAAGTAGAATTAGGGTTCCCTGAAAAAATTTAAAACCCATGAAATTGTGAACAAAATCCGTGTACGACGTACGCACCCGAGCGAAACGAGGGTAAATCGCTATATAATTTAAATGAATATCTCAGAAGTAGCAAGCTACTATTTATGTATAGACATAGCTAACTGCGAATACGTACCTAGGGACGAACGCGAGCGAAGCGAGCGTGAGTCGCTAGTTAGTAATATTTTACAAGAAAATAATATAATGAAAAGACAAAATAAATCTAGATACGTGGTTTGCTAAACCAGCTATTTACGGAAGATTTTTTATTACGCCTATTAAGTATCACAAGTTCAATATCTTAGCAGGTGGCCTGCCTTGAATTTATATCCTACATATGATACTGGATTATTTTTCCTTATTTATAAACGTTTTGTTTAAACATAACTTTCTTTGTTACTTCTTTAACACTTTACACTAGCTACTAATTAAATAAAATTATTAGAAGTAGTCAAATATTGTTTTGTATGAAATTAATATTTAATTAAAGTATCTAAATTGCAAACGTTTGTTTTTAAGATGATTATTATTATTGAAAATGAGACAAAAAAAAACACCAATCTAAGCATTCTATTAATCAATAATACATCGTTATTTATAGGTATGCGTCCAATTTGGCAAAGCTAAAGTTAAATCCCTGCAAAGTTTTTATGAAACTTCGAGAAAAGTAACAAAGGATAATGTAGAGCCATATGCTCTTATGAGATATAAATCATAATAAATGAGTTAAGCCTCCGCAATGTTTACGTATCGTGACAAGCATACTAACCTTTATTTTATTTTAAAGGACATTAAAAGTCTGATTTTTCGTGTACAATATGATGAGTAAATAATATATATCATCATGTCATAGAAAGCCAATAATAAAAATAGAGAATACAGTTTAATTAGATATTTAGTTGTCATAAGGGTTGACATTTCCTAAATTTATACATGTATAATAAAATTGTAACTAAGCTGAATCTGTACATTAAATATTTTTTGGAAAACCTTATTGAAATAGACATTATTATCGATACAGAGGCCAAATCTATAGTTCTTAGAATTTTTGTCTGTCCGTTACCGCATCACGGAAAAACCACTCAAGGGATTTTAATGAAATTTGGTATGATGATAGCTGATTATCCGGTCAACATATAGAATACTTTTTACTGCTGGAAAATATCTCATCTCTGAAAAATTTATACTAAAACTAGTAGTTATATACGTTTAGACTTCAGGTCAAAAAAAAGGCAGACAGGAAAGAACATAGTACTCCTTCTTTTAAATCAGATTTTTTATTGTAATAAATTATTTATTTTAGTGATTAATAAAGTAAGCTCTTAGCAAAAGTAAGCTCTTACGTTATTATTAGTCCAGTACAGAGCTAATCATCATCAACAAAGAATAATCATAAAAAAAGGCATTTTTTCACGGCTGAGACGGTCGAATTAAAGCATTTGTTTAAGTGTTTTATGAACAAATAATTATTCCTTCAGTTAAACACCCTTTTTATCATTTTACATTAGTGGTATGAATTATAAATTACTTGCGTCATATTTTTTTATATAAATCGATTAAAATGATTATTATTAAAGTGGGAAAAAACGTTATAGTGTTATTGACCTTGAAGTTATTTATTATAGCCATAATTATGATTATAGTCTTATTTGATAAAATTTACTTTAAAATTATATAATTTATGTGATGTATGGTGATGTGACAGCAAAATATGTCATTAAAATGTTATGTCATAGAATACCTACGGAATAGTGATGTATAGACAAGGAATAATCAACAAAGGCTTGTTGCATTTGTGAAGCAAATACTTCTAAATAAAGTATGTTACCAAGAGCTTCCTATTAAAGAAAATTCCTAAAAAGGAAAATTATTGCTAGAAATATAGATAAGTAAATAGAATAGAATTGCAAAATCATGACATATTATTTAAAAAAAACTGTACAGATTTTATTGCTTTCTTGTCGTTTCATTATTTGTCAAGATCCTGTCGTAGCGGTTAGGTACCATTCTACAAAATAATAGGCTGTCAAAATATTACTCATTCATGTTTCTCTATATATTTTGTATATAGAAAATGATATAAACAGCCGAGAGGTTTGATATTTTAACATATATTACATAATAAATAATACATCAAGGGACTCATACCTGGGGTAAATTTGACTCCGAACCATACCGACATAGGCATGATACCGTGGTGAATGACGTGCAATTTCGACACATGATCATATTTCTTACGCATCACGAAGAAAATCTGAAAACGGAATATTTTATTAAACTATACTAGTAATTCAGCCCGGTCAAAGAGACGCTCACTCTTGCATAAATTCAAATGTTGAATCTCCAACAGAAGAAGATCCTTATATCGACGAAGAAACAACTGATGTATCGCTGTTTGAACAATTTACATCAAGTCAGGAAGAAGAAGAAGAAAAAGAAGTAGAAATTGAATGAGAAGACTTTTCATTCTACTAGAATTAAATAAAATAGACTATGGAGTAGGTCTACTGGGAACGCGACGTTAAAAAACCACGTCAAGTACACTACCTCACAGGTGGCGTGGAACGTGTGCATAGTATAGGGAATAAGACTATAGTAAATTTTTGAATCGCTTTTCCTTAGAAATGATGAATCTTAGGAAAAAAAGTGTGAGGACAATTATTGTTGTAGACGATTGCATGATCTACAATTTTTGCCTGAGCTATTTTTATCATAAAATTAACCGTTTCGCAGAAAAATAAAAAAAAAAACATTTACGTGAACTTTGATCTTGTATAAAATTTTTTACACACATGGGATCGATGGGGACTTTTTACAATTTCATTATAATGGTATCCCTAATGTAAATTTTCAGCTTTTTGGGATTTTATGCAAGAGTACCCCTATTTTTCAGGCTAATTTGACCGGACTAATTATATTAAATTATAACAGATAAATTCAATTAATTCAAATAGTCCAAATATATGTTACTCGTATTATTACCATAAGCCTACTTTGTATTTTCTACAATATTAATTGCAATAGCAAAAAATATATAATACATACAATTGTTTACATTAATAGTTAATTTAGGAGCTGTTATTCATTAGAAGATTTTTTCTATCAGATCATATCTGTTCATTTTTTTCGAACCATCAAAAAAACTTGTATTTTCCACAGGTTTAGATTATTAATAAAAACTTAAACCTTGTTAAATTTGATTTAATTCATTTAATTGTATTTTATTTTAAATGTTCTAAAGCAACATAACTTCATATTAAGATATTTTTATTAATAATTTTTTTTTCTAGCCTACAAGTGCTAGCTACTCACGCCTAGTGATGTGAATAGCTAACTAGATAATTGTTAATTGCCCTTTTAATATAATAAAAAAATTATAGTTTCTGCTTTTGTAAGAAAATTGTTTATTATTTGCTTTAAATAGCTGCTTTATATTAGGCATATTTAATTTAAATAGCGCCAGTTGGTTTGGAATAGCAAAAAGGGATATATTGGACCACCCTTAGTGTCAAACTTATACAATAAAAAAAAACAATTGACAATTTGAATTGGTGAAGAAAATGCGTAACATATATACAAAAAAAAAACAGGTGAATTGAATAGGTTTTTAAAATCAGACAAAAAAACAAGTAATTTTGTTGACTTTCGAATTTGTTTATTACACTGAAATTCGTAAATAGCATAAAGTACCTATTTCATTTAATAAGACCTGAAAGTTGTATTGCTAGTAAATCGTAAGTAAACACTAAAAAAACAGGTACTGTTATTGAATATTCTGTAATGTCTCTACGTCTTATTTTTGTTTTTACCTAGTCGATAGCAAAAAAAAGCATTTACTTAATAATAATAATTTTTTAATAATTATTTGAAAAAAGTTATAGATATGATGCATCTTGCTATTACTCACCGTATCGAAGAATTCCGTAAACTTGGAAAAGTAGTACCACCAACAGCCGCTAACTGTCTGAAAATAAATAACCATGTAAATATATACGTACTAAAAGTTCTCAAATATTTTATGTTAAAAGCTTATATAATTATTTGCTTTATTATATTTTTTTTTAATATAATCCAGTGCATTCAAGGGGTTCCGTTGTAAGAAATAATAATGATGACCTATTTTTTAATTTTGCGTAGGTATAAGCATTATTCAAGTTCTGAATTTTATTAAAATTTCGCACTTATAACGTAACAATTAATAAATCCGTAGAACAAAAATATGAAGACCTTTTTTTATTGATAGTTTTATAATTATAAAGTGTTTTTATTTGTTTTCTTTGTTTCAAGTTGCCAAGGAATAAACAATAACGTAATTTTTGCTTAGAGGCTGTTTAAAAGCGGATAGAAACTAAGACCACCATTCGTTGCGATATGTTAAATAGTTATTTGAACTATATGGCACAAGATATACCTACCTATCGTAAATGTTCAAACATTACATTATTTTTTTAATAAGCATAAATATATACCAAAAAGATATAAGGCTTGTTTATAACTCATTACAATAAATGATCTAATATTCACCTTGTACAACAACAACAAATGTGCCAATTATGTGATTTTAAGAAATAATAATTTAAATGGTATTCAAAAGTGTTTCATTGCAATCTACAGTTTTAATTTCATTCACTTTATGTTATATATTTAAACGAGCAATTCTTGTATATTTATTTATTTATTTACACCGGCGATCTCGAAAACGGCTCTAAGAATTTCGCTGAAATTTGGTATGTGGAGATTTTCCGGAGCGAAAAATCGATCTAGATTAGTACTATGTCTGGGAAACCGCGTGTTTTCGAGTTGCGAGATGCGGTTTTCTTTCGCATTATTCCACGCAAAATATGGTCGATAATTATTTACATTCCGGCATAAGCGTCGTGATCAAGCGGTCAAGGCGCAAGATAGACGATCACATATGTCCTAGATCCAATCCTGATTGGGATACAAAGTTTTCACTTTTGTTTTTTTTGTATTTATTCAACTTTTTAGTTTTTTTTTATCTAAAAAATACGATATAACATAAAAGAACTCGGAGCGAAGCTCGATCGCTCAAGTACTGAAATATAATGATAAAAAATCCAATCACGATCCCCCAAAGAGTGACGGATACGGATACAGATCTTTTTCTCCCTCGGATATCCGCGGATACGGATATGGATATCCGGCGTAGCATTATTACATATGAATATACTAGCAACTTATCACCGCTTCGCTCGGCTGCGTCCCTAGATGCCTATAGTATGCCTTTATGCTCATCTAAATCCATCACAAACATACGAACTTTCGCATTACAAATATTAGTCTGTTAAACTGTTTTAAAAAGCTAGTAAGAGACGGGGCTGGCAATAAAATTGCTAAATGTAACGAAAATATTGATTAATTGACTTAAGTAATTACTATATAAAGCAAGTTATAATTCAATTGTGTGTTAATTATTATCCTTAATAGATAAAGCAATGTCTGTTAAGTAATAAAGAATATTCAATGTTCAATGTAATATGTAATGTAAGCCAAGGAAGGAAACAAAGACTATCATTATCTATACATATAATAAAATTGTAAGTAAGTCGAATCTGTACATTAAATATTTTTTTGGAAAATCTTATTGAATTAGACATTATTATCGATATAGAGGCTAAATGAAAGTTTTTCGAATTTTTGTCTGTCTGTCTGTGACCGCATCACGAAAAAACCACTGAAAGGATTTTGATGAAATTTGATATGATGATAGCTGGTTATCCGGGTCAACATATAGGATACTTTTTACTGCGGGAAAATATTTCATCTCTGAGAAATCTATACTAAACCTTAAAACTTAACTAGGGACGAACCCGAGCGGAGGGAGGGTGAGTCGCTAGTGATTAATATAATTCGTTGGAACTAATTAACTAATTATATTATTAACAAAAAAGCGTACGTTATGGATGTGCTTTGATAAACATAGGTTAAATAATATACTTTGAAAATTAGTTTAATTTTTAAATCAACATTAATTTTACATTCTTAGAGTAGGTACTTAATGCCAACAAAAAAAAACTTTAAGAGAAGGAAATTACACAAAAATTACCATCAACTAGCAGTACCTGCGCGGCTCCGCTCGCGCTAAAACTATAAAAAAACTAAAAAGGTAGGTTACATACAAAATTTCACTCCCTATTTCACCCCCTTGGGGGTTGAATTTTGAAAAATCCTTCCTTAGTGGATGCCGTCGTAATATGAGGAATACGTGTGCAAAATTTCAATTTTCTAGCCTTAAGGGTTTGGCCTGTGCGTTAATACATCAGTCAATCACTTTTGTCTTTTATATATAGATAGATTATATGCCATTGTAATGAGTAGTGTATGAGTATTCCATATATTCATACTAATTAAAACTAAAACAAGAACCTTGATCGAAATTTTTCCTTGAAATTACGAAGCTAAATCCGAAAATAAATCTATAAAAAGCAAATTCCAACGGAAACAATCTTTTTAATTATATATATATATATATATATATATATATTGTGTGTATATATATATAATTAAAAACATTGTTGAAACATTTTATTAGTGTATATTATACAGAGATAATAGAAGCTTACCCGCATTGCCTGTGGATTTCTTGAGTAATCGACTGGTTGGCATCGGAAACTGTATGTAGTGAACCATCCACTTTTAACACTCTGAAAAATTGTACATATGAATATAAAGAAAAACCTGATCATATTAAACAACTATTAAAAGCGTTTGGGGAGAATAACATTGTTATTATTAATTTAATTGAAAAGGATCCATTTATTTTTATTAGCAGGCAAAATTAAGTTTTCGTCCTATATTTTGTACGATAACTATTTTATTTTATGAAACTTATACCCTTATTGCTAAGCGAATCAGCAAACAGGGAAAAGTTTGTTGTTTTTTCGTCGTCCATTGAATTATTAACAAATATAAAAAACTAAGTTAATATGGAAACATATTAGCACAAAATAGTCAAATAGCACAGAAATGTTGTATATTATGTAACTGATATATTGTAAACAATGCTACAGCTAATTACCTCGTAAAACAGCCAGGTGCTAAATATTACTTGAAAGAGATTGTACCATATGAGCACTTGCTTTAATTCAAACGGTTTTCTATTTTCCATGAGCTTCGGTCCAAGAATCTATTAAAAAATAAAAAAAAAATATACAGTAAAATTACAAATTTTCTATATTATAATAAAATTGTTTTTTTTTTTTTAAATAATTTGCATAAATCATTAAATAAACGAAACATTTCTATTAATTAATTGGCTCACGCCTGTTGAACATGAGATAAAGCTGATTTAAGAAGATAAAATGTGATTGTTCCTGACGATGGATTTAATTATTTTTTTTCGTAAATGTATACAAAATACCAAAACTTTTTTAAATAGAAATAAGGAATTATATAGATGTTTATATATATTAATCGGTATACTTACTTTTACTATGAAGACATATGTGAGGCAGATAGCAAGTGTGGGAAAAGGTGAAGACATTAGAAACCAGTCTTTGACCCTTTGGTCACTTTTATTGTCCATCAAGTCATGGTAGCCATCCACTATAGATTTTATAAACTCCATTTTCACTGTAACAATATAAGGAAAAATATGAAAAGACCAGACAAAAATAATTTATTTCTAATTTTATATCGACGGTTATTCTAATTTATTTTGCCAACATTTGATTTACATACGATAATAATATGCGCGGCTAGTAAAGCTAAATACGTGACTACAATACGACGTCTGATAGTGGTATGCTGCAATTTGGTCAATTTCTTAAGAGCCAAGTCAAGTTTATCGAATGTCAGGGTGAACCGCCTCCCTCTACGGTTACAATTTGCCAGCGAACGTATAATTCAATTTCATATGTGTATCCTCGTTAATTTCGCTTGTGTTTTAATAAATAATTAATTTTACTTCATTAGAATTTATTTTACCTACTTATTTACACATGGAGACTTATTATATTCGTTACAATTTTTCGTGAAGTATATTGTTATTGCGAGAATATATGACACGTACCTTTTGCACTTAAAAGATTTCACATTTTGATTGTATAATTTACTTTATAGTTTAATAAATATTTTTTTAATGTTATGTGCGTAAAGTAATTTATTAATCCGTAGAATAAATAAAAATATCTTTTTTTTTTTTCGCGGATTTATTTTGATTTTTGGTTTCCAACATTTCAAATGCTTTACAGCAATCATAATCATGGGAGAGACTGGATATGATCCTTGGTATTTTTTTAAAATGTCAAATATTCGCATAAATCAAAAAAGTATTATTATTATTAGTAGAAAGTAATATTATTCTGTAAAATTACTATATGTTTAATTGTAACATTCTAGTTTCGTACGAGTAAGAATAAACTTATAATTTGTATTGCCATTGGCATACACGTGTGATTAAAATCATCAAAACTTGATTGTGTACGTCGTCATCGTTCTAAAATACTTAGGTAAAGTTGATCTCACCGAGTCGAGACGATACGCCTCGTATATGAGCGTCTTTATTCTCATTTTTTAATATAATCTTTATGGTCAATATTATGTGGTTTATGAAAATATATATAGCATCTTAATTAATATTAGTTTATTATTCTACAAACGATAACAGGTCTTAAACTAAATAGAAATGTGTTAAATGTTTCACTTGCTCTACATGATCTGAGCAACCAACATACATTTTACGTATGAAAAGTATTATACCTTAGCTATTACTATTAATAAGTTACCCTCGACACAAATAAAATAACTTAAATATGTAAAAAAATAAATTTGTCTTGTGGCCTTTTAACTTCATTAAAAGTACCCATTAATATTTTGACTATGAGCATCGCCGCGTCAGGGAACCGCTAAGTAAATAAAATAAAAACCAGAATATAAATAAAAAGAACATTGATAATGAGAGAAATTTTATTTTTTTACTTTAAGAGATTTTTTGTGTCGGGGGTTACTTAAAATTTTTAATTTTATATTTATTTCATTCTTTTTAAATTACTCGCGGACAGCAATTCTATTAGATAACTCTGAATGAGACTATTTTTATGAGCTCAAGCATGCTATATGTGCTGTGAGTTTCTGAGAAATTGAGCATCCCACAGACTGATGCATCAGCATCAGTTCAAGGTTAGCATGTGTTGAAAATACCACCGAAGTAAACCAAAATACGCTCAATTTCAAATCCATCGGATCTCTGAAAGTTAATAAAACCTTTTTGTCAAATAGGAAATGAGCCGATGATCATCAAACGCCTGAACAGCTCTTCATAAATTATAGCTAAGAACTACCTCGATCACGTCAGCTTTCAAACAAAAAAAAACTACATCAAAATTCCTCCATTTATTTAGAAGCTACGATGTCACAGACAGACACACAAATACACAGGCACACAAACAGACACGTCAAACTTATAACACCCCTCTTTTTGCGTCGGGGGTTGAAAAGGATTTCTTATATTGGAATTAATTATTATCAAATACCAATAGAGTGACCTGATACATTAAATGTGTAGGAAAAAATTGTGAACGGAAAATATTACTTAATTGCGCATAATACTACTAAGATAAATAAATAATAATAAATATGTTGGGACATTAACACATAGCATCATCTAGTTCCATAGTTTCCAAGCTACGAGGCTTGTGTTATGGATCTATCTAGTTGATACACTACACATATATAATTTTAAATAAATATACATTATAAATATAAACATGCATGACTAGAGTATAAGTATTCGTGCTCATCACACAAATGAATGCCGCCAGCGGGACTTGAACCTGCGACCGCTGGCACAGCAAGTAGAGTCACTATAAACTGAGCCAAACGTGTCGCCAAGATAAACTAAACAAACTTCTAGAAAAATATTATTATAGAAAGGAAATAGGATTGAAAAAATAATTCAAAATTGCGTTTATCAAAGAAAAACCTCTAAAAGGTTAAAAATTGTAACACAGTACTCGTAGGTTTTACAACTAACAATATTCCCACGTAACAAAACATACTATTATAACAATCTAAGTGAAGTATCTAAATTATTGTGCTCAACTCCGTTCTGTTAAAAAATGTACTAAGAAGACAATTGAATTGAATAGCAACTGTTTAGTAAAATTAGTATAGTTTCACCATATAGATATAGATATCATTTCAAATTATCTCTAAAAGATATTTGATCCTTGGATAATTATAGTTTATTATCTTTTTTTAGTAGCTTGGAAGGCTATAGTCACGCAAAAGTATATATGCATATTACTACTAGCGATTCAACCTCGCTTCGCTCGGGTTCCTCCCTAGGTGATTCTTTAGATTGTCATAACTTTTTTATGTATAATCCGATTGAAATAAACAAATACTAAATGTTAAGTGGAGCTTACCGCAATACTTAAGTGAAAACCGCACCCAAATCGGTTAAGTCGTTTCTAAGCATGCATGCACAGACAAACAGACGAAAATCCAAAATATCATTGTTTTGGGTTCTATGGCAGTAATAAAGACCCCCTAATAATAGTTTTTCTTACATATCTACCATGTACAGACAGCAATCAGTTACAGTTTTATAATATGTATAGATTGTAGTTTCTACATAATATATAATATCGTCATGGTCAGTACAATAAAAATCACTGGAGATTATAATAAATAGGATAAACGTTGTTATAAATGCACTCTAACCTTTCAATTACATATTTTATAGTTAATATTACGAATATAAACCTTGTACGCTTGTCTTAATTTTATGGACTATATACTATGTTTATAAATATGTTTATTTTTTTTGTAACTTGTTGTATAATATTTATAATTTTTAATCTTACTTATGTGGTATTAATATGTTCCTGGATGTATCTAGTAGTTTTTATAGATAACAAATTACACTTACAATATTCGATCACTGAAAAAAAAAATTACAACATGTTATTCGTGTAATGGCACTTTCAAAAATAGCCAAAACGCGGTGTGGCTTACTTAACCAAACCGCAACATATTATGTACGTAAATGTCGTGTAGCTCATAATATGACCTTTGACCTATCTAAATTATTTTCTTTTATTTCAATTAACTATATATTATTAATTATTAAGTATCTATAATATTGGTTTTTATTATTTATTTAATCATTTTTACAAAATAAAAAAAAAACAAATTTTAATAATTTTGAAAATTCTAACATTCTATAATATTATCAAATTATATTATACTTTATTCAAATAGACTTGTACAAGCACTTTTGAATCATCAATTTTACATTTTAAATTTAAATTAAATGATAGTGTACTCAGTCCGTGAGGAATCTACCACCGGCAGGCGGCCGGTCGTTAAACTTTTGCCAAATCCTATAAGCAGTATGGAAGATGTACTGCGCCGACCCCAAGTGATTGGGAAATGGGCAGGGAGATGAGGATCCGTTCGGGATAACGCGAATATCATAGGGTATATAAATATCATTAACCTGTCGAGAATCGCGGGTACACCGATGCGCCAGTTAACAATTGACTTCTTAAAAATTAACCAAGAGGTGTTAAAAACTAAAATCGCGAATCTTAAGCGCCAATTTGTGTGTCTTATAAAAAAAATTTTTGTCTGAATCAGTTGAGCGTATATACCTTAATTGGGTATGTAATATTACACGAATAAGTAAGAAAACTGTATAAGAAATCAGAGATTAAAGCGTATTCAAGCCACTGCACTGTTATGAAACTTAGAATGATGAAAATTTGAATTCCTAATGAAATATTCTTAGATGTTTATGATACAAGTGTCCTTGATCACGAGACATAATACTATCACCATTGAACTTCAATATTGGTGCCACGGTCCACGTTACCTAACGTGATGTCCAAACCGCTCTCACTTTTAATAACATGAGATACGAAGTAATGTGAAAATAAAATATTCTTTTTTAAGTTCTCTAGCAAAAAAGGTCTTTTAACAAAACATCAAAAGCGTACCTACATATTATGCTCATGGCTATGTTAAGCAAAAGGATACACTGACTTCTAAATAAATAGTAATATTAAATTTAATTAGTTCTTTTGCTAATAATTATAATATATGTATATTCTCAAAATTGGTTTTATTATATTCCTCACTATTTTTGCTTATACCTAATTCTAGGAACGGAACATATGCAAAAAATTATTTATGAACTTAATTAGTTTACTGAAAGGTGTCCTTTTATATAATATAGCGTATTACGTATTAACGATTAGTTTATTGACCTTCATTTTTGACCATCGCCATTACTTATTAGTTGATGTTTATAGATGTCAACTTCCTTTTATGTTTTGCATAAGCTTAGTTCGGTCTATTTTCAGAAATAGGATCTTATAAAGGTTGTATGCTACTTTTAGTTAGAGAATGGCAAATATCGAATATTTTGCTTTGTTAATTTTACTTTACATTTCTGCAAATTAGACGGAAATAAGACTTACACCATGACTAACAGCGATTTGCTAAAATTGAACCTAAAACTCCGAGCTCACATGTAATAATGAGTTAGTTTGATTCCATCGCAGTTAATGTAAGTAAAGCCACGGAGGTCGCTATAATAAACTAGGATATAGAAACAATTTATGATATTATATAAGGGCTACCGCATCGCCTTTTAAACCACGTTTTAAACATTGAGAGCAATAAACAGCAGGAAGTCAGGTTAAGCTTATGACATAATTTTATTTTGTGATAATGTTTTCTGCTTAATGCATTATGTTAAACAAATGTTTTAAAATTTTGAAAGGACATTGAAATAATCTTGATATTTTAAATAAAATATAAAAATTATTCGTAATTAGTTGTGCAGTAAGTTAGTTAACTTCCTTATTCGTTGTTTATATAAATCTCTTCTAAAAACACGGCACTTCTGCTCTGCTATGCATACTGCATTATTTATAGCTTATCTATACTATAATAAAACTGTAGAGGTCGAACGTCTGTACATAGAAAAAAAATGCTTAAAACCGAGTCAGGGGGGTGTAAGAAGAGCAATAGAACAAATCCTGATTTTTTTCAATTTTTTTGTTTCTCTGTCTGTTTGTCTGTTTGTCTGTTTGTCTGTTTGTCTGTTTGTCTGTTTGTACGGGCTAATCTCCGAAGCTGCTGGACCGATTTAAATGAAATTTTGCATGATGGTACCTTATATCCCCGGTTAACATTTAGGATACTTTTTATCCCGGAAAATAAAAGAGTTCCCGTGGGATAGTTAAAAAACTGTAGTAACTTATACAGCGTAGTACACAAAAACTAACGATTGGATTTTAATAAAACTTTAAAATAATATAGTTCATACATCAGAATAACAAATAGGCTACTTTTTATCCCGGAAAAATGTACGGTTCCCGTGGGATAGATTTGTTTTTGTTTGACTAAAGGTGAACCCGAGCGAAGCGAGCGTGAGCCGCTATATTATAAAACGGAAAGACTTTTTTGTTTGTTTATTTGTTTGTACCGAATAAGCTCTGAAACTACTGGACCGATTTAGATGAGAGGGTTTAGCGGGATAAGTATAGCGAACTGGCTCCTTAATGGCAACCTATATCGAAACTTATGTGTGAATAAGGGCTTGATGTAGAAAAGCGATTCATAAGAGTTTAATTGTCGTGCTCCGCTTTGACCTTGAAATATAAAGAAAATGAGCGTAACTATGACTTTCGTTCAAAAACGTACATATATCTCGAAAACCTTCAAAGCTAGAAACTTAAAACTAAAGCGAGGTTTTAGGTAACTTTTGAAAGCATATTATATTTTTTTTAGATTTTTTTAAATAATAACAACCCTTTTTAAAATAAATAATCTATTTATACTATAATAAAATAGTAGAGGTTGAATGTCTGTACATAGAAAAAAATGCTAAAAACCGAGTCAAAGGTTGTAAAAAGGGCAATAGTACAAATCCAGATTTTTTTAAAATTTTTTGTTGCTCTGTCTGTTTGTCTGTTTGTACGGGCTAATCTCCGAAATTATTGAACCAATTTAAATGAAATTTCATATGGTGGTACCTTATATCTCCGGTCATCATTTTTGATACTTTTCATCCCGGAAAACTAAAGGGTTCCCGTGAGATAGTTAAAAAGCTATAGTAACTTATACAGCTTAGTACACAAAAATTACTGATTGGATTTTAATAAAACTCTACAATAATATAGTTTTTATACATCAGAATAACAAATAAGTGTCTTTTTATTCCGGAAAAATGAACGGTTCCCGTGGGATAGATTTGTTTTCGTTTAGAGGCAACCCGAGCGAAGAGAGGGTGAGCTGGTGAGATTATATATACTCCTGGGTATGTGCGTAGTGCGGGTATTGTGCCTGCAGCAGGTAATGTGCGTAGGGCAGGTAATGTGTGTATTGCGGGTAATGTGCGTAGGGCGAGTAAAGTGCATAGGGCGGGAAAAGTGCGTAAGGCCATAAAAGTGCGTAGAGTGGGTAAAAAGCATAGGGCGGGTAATGCGTGTAGGGCGGTTTAGTGCTTAGTGCGGGCTACGTGGGTAGGGCGGTTAAAGTGCGTAAGGGAGGAGGGAGGGGGGGGGGGGGGTCAAGTGCGTGGGGCAGTCAAAGTGTTTAGCGAGGTTAAAGGACGTAGGGGTCAAGTGCGTGGGGGAGTCAAAGTGTGTAGCGAGGTGAAAGGGCGTAGAGCGGTCATAGTGCGTAGGGCGGGTAACGTGCGTAGTTTGGGTAAAGTGCGTAGGGCATTAAAAGTACATAGTGCGGGTACTGTGCGTTGGGCGGGTAAGGTGCGTGGGATAAATCTGTTTTTGTTTGATTAGAGGTGGACCCGAGCGTAGCGAGGGTGAGCCGCTTTAATATTATAAAAAGGAAAGACTTTTTTGTTTGTTTATTTGTTTGTACCGAATAACCTCCGAAACTACTGGACCGATTTAGATGAAAGGGTTTAGCCGGATAAGTACAGCGAACCAGCTCCGTAATGGCAACCTATATCGAAACTTATGTGTCAATAAGGGCTTGATGTAGAAAAGCGATTCATATGAGTTTCACTGTCGTATTCCGCTTTGAATTTGAGATATGCAGAAAATGAGCGTACCTAACTATGACTTTCGTTCAAAAGGGCACACCAAACTATAGAGGTCGAATGTCTGTACATAGAAATAAAATGCTAAAAACCAAGGTTGGTGGTGTAAGAAGGGCAATAGAACAAATCCAGATTTTTTTCAAATTTTTTGTTACTCTGTCTGTTTGTCTGTTTGTACGGGCTAATCTACGAATCTGTTAAAGCGATTTAAATGATTTTGCATGCAAGTTAAAGAGTTCCCGTGGGATAGTTAAAAAACTGTAGTAACTTATACAGCTTAATTCACAAGACCTAGGTACTGATTGGGTATTAATGAAACTTTACAGTAATATAGTTCATACATTAGAATAAACAAAAGGCTGCTTTTTATCCCGGAAAGATGTACGGCTACCGTGGGATAGATTTGTTTTTGTTTGTCTAGAGGCGAACCCGAGCGAAGCGAGGGTGAGCCGCTAGTAATGAACTAAAGAGACGAATCGACAACCCTCCATGAGCTGTACGCATTCATATAGTAGTTTTATTGCGCATTGGCAAGAAACGAGGCGGGTTTAGCATACACACGATATAAGATTAGTTGAATAGAGACCGTGAGTGCCGGCCCTGTGTTTCCCTAACATATTGACCGTGACATTACCCCAAATTGGATGATAATAACTAGTGCATATATCTATTTATCAATTTTTCTCTACTACTGTTTACTTTTTAAAGTCTGATTTAAACGTATGTAGAGCTACCGAATATTGAACTCTATGTAACGCGTAGTATTGAATGTAGTCCTTTTTAAAGTGCTACTGCTGGCCATAGGCCAATTCAATACAAGGGGATCAGACCATAGTCCACCACGCTGGCCAAGTGCGGGTTGGCGGATTTCACATGTCTTTCGAAAACTTGATAGACTCTCTCAGATATGCAGATTTCCTCCTCACGATGTTTTTCTGTACCATAAGACAAGTGGTAATCATGTTGGAAATAATACGCATAGTATAGTTTGATTTATATTATTTTATATCAGCAACAATTAAGTAAACTATTTTGTAAAATCAAATAAAAGTACAAATAAAACTTAGATGATGGAAACAGAACCTGTTTAATTAACATAAATTACACGTGTCACTAGACTGTAAATTCCCATGAGTCAAATGGAAGGTTGAGGAAATTTTTTTATAAATAAAGTATTATCATGGAATTAGATTGCAATAACAAATGATTTAAAAAACCAGCTGCGTATGTAAGATTTCTCTATGCAAAGGCTGGTATAAGAAACCCGTTCGTACTCTACCATATTTATTTTACTTTTACATCCCTTATCTATCACCTATTAACATAATCGCTTCATATTACAAGAATTTGCATTATTAAACTTTAACTATCAGCATTACTTCCCTTTATATATAATAAATAATATATAAATATATAAGAAAATATTGTAGCATTACTTCAGCTCACTAAAGAAAATACAATGCTATCCTTTTTACAAAATAAATCTACTTATACCTTACAATTTTTTCACCTCCACATATTTAAATTAATAGGTGTTGACTTTATTTTAAGGATCATAATTCATACTACATACAGTTTTTGGTGCTGGCATCTTTACAATCTTGGCAGAAATAAATATTTCATTTACCTCTAAATAATAATGATAACTAGTTTTATTCTATTGCTGTACTAGTAACAATTCGTAATATTATAACACTATTACAGATTTTGCGGAAAAAAAATATACAGGCTGCCATTATTGTTATAAACTTGCTAGAATTTATCTTTATTGCATGCTGTATAAAAAATTTGAACTAATTAAGAAATAAGCTTCTTGCCTTGCATAAATAAAGTCCATATTTACCTGAGTATCCTAAAAACAGGCTATTTTTCTCAGAAAATACGAGTATATTTTATACTTAATATGTACAAATCACACATATTAAAAACTTTGGTCTTCGTCAGATCGATTATAGCTGGATAACTTGAATATATAATTTTTACAAAAAAATTTCTATATACTAGTAATTTTGTATAAACGAATCACATGAAAGCTAGTAAATAATGATTTTTAAGAATGTAATATATCAAAAAAGTTTTTCCCAAAGAGAAAGATCCAAATATGCATTTATTTGGTTCATTCACTTTGGAAAAAATTGAATTCTTCTTTATATATGAATTATTTTTAATAACCAAAAAAAACGAAAGCTGTGACTTATTTAAAACCATCCATCTGAAAGAGGGATAGATAAGCAAGGAACCTTGGGCATTGTTGAGCAAGGCAAGATGTTGAAGGGCACTGGTCTTGCAACAGAATACTAAAGGAAGCAGTATAACCAGTTCCTAGGATTTCGATTATGCGTTCGACTGTGTTAAATGAACAGCTATATATGACGGACTATCCCATACGGGAGTACCTTCGCATTTGCTACATCTGATACAGAATCTATACCTGGAGTGCAGCAGCTTCGTAAAAGTTGAGAACCAAAAGTCGGACTTTTCCACTTAGAACGACTTGTTCGCAAGGGTTGTAGGTTGTACCTATACTGTCATCAAAACTGTTCAATCTCTATGGTAGATTCATTATGAGGCAAGTACTCGAAAATTGGGATGCTGGTATTACTATTGGGGGCGAAAATCACGAACTTGAGATACGTAGATGATACGACCATATTTGCAACGAGTGAATCGGAAATGGCAAGTCTACTGGAGAAAATTGAAGTAGAGAGTGCCAAGCTAGGTCTTAAAGTGAGAACAAAACGAAGACCAAAGTTATGGCAATAGACCGTGCTCAACTCTTTCAGCCTAGGAACTCACTCAAAGATTACAAAAAATCAAACAGTTTATTTATCTAGGCTCATTGAAATCCAACGATGGCAGTTGTTCAGGTGAAATCTGCCGGCGAGCTGGAATGGCCAAAAAGGCGATGGCAGCCCTCGACAGAATATGGAAGAATCATGGTATAAGATATTAAGAAGCCACGATATTAAGAAAATTGACGCGTTTGAAATGTGGTGGTGGTGTAGGCTGTTATGCATACCGTGGACCGCTAAAAAAACTAATAAATCAATTTTTGCTGAACTTAAGATCACGGGGCGGCTCTCCACTTTCTGTCAAAAAAAAGGCTCTAAGATTTTTCGGAAACTTGAAAACCTATTATCTTAGGCCAAATGGACGGTAAACGCGCACGGGGTAGGGCACCTATAAGGTGGTCTAACGCGATAAAGATGTCAGTGGGCGCTACCCTCCATGCCGCAGTCCAGGCATCGCTGAACTAAACTGACTGGAAAAAATCATAAGTGGTCACGATCCTCATCAGTGGGGGAACGAGGAAGAAGTAATAATCAATCTTAAAAAGTAAATATTTGAATAATAATAGTTGCAAGAGCAAGCCACTTATTAAATTATACATTTAAAACCCTAAGAATGTTAATTTGAAATTAGTAATAGGTGCATCAATTAACAAGCGTATGACAACATGATGCCAGTCAAACAGACTCATTATTCTACAGTGTTCTCGTACATAGTAGAGTTCTTATACTAATAATAATATAATTTTAATGAAAATTAATTAAGATCATTAGTAAAATAGAACATTACTAATGAAATTCGCATTATGATGGTGATGAAAGTTTAGTATAATTAAAATAATAATTCATAATTATGTAGCTGATGTGACACTTTGGCGCTTGTATAATGATTTTTAAAAATGTCGAAGAAAGTAATATATAGGGTAAAGGTAAAATAAATGTTTAAACATCAATAAACAAAAATATAATTCAGTTTCCTAAACGTTGATAGTTATCTTAGCAAATCTATGAAGTTTCATAATATTTGGTTAAACAATCTCAAAGATATACTGGATGTAAACTTTAAAACTCATGTAAAGTTGCGATTTCGCTCTTAAATTCTTATTCGTAAGAGCCATCGATACAGTGCATATGGCTATAGCAGAGTTTATAGCACCTTATTAATGTTACATGTCAAAACGTCAATTTCGAGCAGCTGATTACATGCGAGATTATAAAATATTTAGATCATGCACTTACTAATGGTTATTTGAAATAAAATACAGTTCTTTGATATTTACCTTGTCCATTTCAAGTTTTATTTCCCTAGTTCCATAAACATTTAATTGGCTTAAATCATATTAATAGTATATAATATTTAAACCAATAATTGTTTATAATAAGCTTTATAATTATTATTATATACATGTTTCTATGTTCATATATCATAAACTAATAGACTCCTATAGATACATACATACCTACTATTGTCTAATTTGAATGCTCTTTTTGGGTTAATAGTAGAACTTGAGTTATATGTGTTATGATTTTAGATTAAGGTAAAACAGCAAATTTACGTGTTAGATTACATAGAGACGTACTTATACTTACTACACAATTTAAAAAAGAATAGGTATATTATTATTTTTTTAATACACTTTATATTATTATGGATAGTAAAACTATAAACAAAGGCAATGCTTATAGGCTTATAGGCGTGCCATTTGGGCACAATTTACTTCGCCAATGTCGGGTAGAATGGAGAAGATACGGTAGAGAATAGAGATTGAGAATTGATCGGTTTAAAAAGAGATATTTACACTGAGGACTGAAACCTTTTTATAATTTATCTCTGTGCCACATCTAGATCGGTTCAGGTTCTGTCGTGATTGAGTAACAAACATCCAAACATCTAAACTTTCACATTTATAATATTAGTGTAGATTATTACGTTACTATATGACTACTGTTAGGTGTAATTATTAATTAGCTTCAAAAATTAATAAAAAGTACATAGGATACAATTTTTTAAAATAGTTCAAGTAAGAAGATATCAAAAAGCAACCTAACGTAGAAACAACATAGATGCGTACGATCGTCCACGTATAATTAATTCATGTTTACATCTACCACGTAACTGTCGATAAATAGTTAAGTGATCTTGTGCAGAATACAAAGGACCAATAATGTGTCGTCTTTATTTATTTTTCTATGAGCAAGCACCCATAGGCATTCATGTTTTTAATTTTTAAAATCATTTTAGCGGTACCCACCATTTTACTACGCAGTAAAATGACCTAACTATAAATAATACCGACATAAGTAAATAGTATTCTCCAAGTGGTATAATATTTAAGCTATTTAATATCAATGGTTGTTCTTTGTATGTCACAACAAGAATAATATATAGTCATTCAAAATATGACAGCAATTTAATAAATGGATTATGATCTAATCCCCCTCGTATTAATAAAAGGTCCGTGCCCTGAAGGGGATGTTAAAAGTATTAAACTATATCATTTCATAAATAAAATTACCGAAATAATTACGATAATTTTACGTAACTGTTTTTTTCATAAATACCATCATACACTTTTACGACTATATTAATATAAAAAAATTTGAATATTTAAATGAATAAATTTAAATTTTCTATTTAGTTCAGTGCCATTAGTCCAAATAAAAAATCACAAATTTCTTTTTCAAGCATGTTATTATGTAGGTACTAGCGACTCACCCTGGCTTCGCTCAGATTCGTTCCTAGCTACATTGTAATAGCTAATATGGAAAAGATAGACTATATATTAGTAAACTAGCAGAACTCGCGGCTTCACTCGCGCTAAAACCACAGAAATAAAACTCAAAAATTTAGGTTTCATATAAACTTTTATCCCGTGGTAAAAAGTAGCCTATGTCACTCTCCAGCCCTCCAACTATGTCCACACAAAAAATCACGCCAATCTGTCAATCTATTTCGACGTGAGAAAAGGGCAGACAAACAAACAAACAAACAAACACACTTTCACATTTATAACATTAGTATGAATATTAGGATATACATATATATACATAGGTATGATGAGTTTTATATCCTTTACTTGAGAAACAATTGATTCCCCATACAAACTTTCATCCCCTTTTCACCGATGATTTCCGGAATAAAAATCTATTCTTCCCAGGGTTTCAAACTACCTGCATACCAAATTTTATCTAAATCGGTTTAGCAGATTTTTAGTGAATCCATTACAAAAAATCTCCATTTTTTTTTCTTTTTATTATATTACAGTATAGATTATATTATATATACATATGTTAGCTGAAGTCTTCCTTTTGCAACAAGAAAGAGCGCGTGAAGATTACTTAGAATATACGTACATATAGGTACGTACGTGTAGGTACTATTTATTTATAGGTATATTATCTTCCAGTACGTTTTCATACTGCTTTAACAGTCGGCTAACGTTTATAGCTATTTAGATGTGTATGGTATACTAAATATGGACTTTTGAGCAAATAAAAACACGCTAACAACATTAGCGAGTACTTATATGAACAAAAAAATAATGTATCTATGTACAACCACATCACATACACGTGACATTCATAGAGTTTAGATATCACTTATGTTAGATGTGATTTTATGTATTAATATTCTCTATTATGCTTCTTTTTTTTGTGTAAAATTGCCTATACTCTGATTTTTAATTCCACGGAATTCTGACAGCTGTCATTCTTTGACAATTCAGATATCATAAACCTTTTCTGCTTTGATTTTTTTAAATATAAAATAATATAAAATAACAAAAAATATGAAACACAATTAGATCAAGTAAACTATATGTATGACATCGTAAATAGTCTTTGTTTTGTGCATTCAATGCACACTAACTACCTATACTGTAAATTTTTAATGGTTAAATGATAAAAACAAGAGTAAAACAAAATATTTTTACATGAAAATATTTATTAATCATTATCACTTATATCATCACTGGAAATATTTTTTTAATTTTAGGTTTGGCATCTTGTTATATTGGCTCTTACAAGAAGCAAATATTTTACAAACAAAGTGGGTTTTCCTAAGAAAGGCTTGCAACCTATGGATTATTGGACAGGGATTCCTATCATAAAAAAATATTTTCCTTAGTAATTATTGTAACTTCAATAATATGATAATAAAAAAATAATTACCATTTTAGAATTATCAATAATTTTTTAAGTCTTAGTTTTTCTAATTAAAACCTAAATTCAAGAAAGGTTTATTTTTTTATTTTGCTAAAATGCTTTCCGTTTTTAGTGACAATGTTTCAAAGTTGACAACACTTCTGAAATGTCAGAATTCCGTGGAATTAAAAATCAGAGTATAGAACACGAGAACTGTAAATATGTCAGAATTTTCGTAGATAAATGAAGCCTACGTTATCAAAAAGGCAATTGAGTGATAGATAACACAACGATAACACACTGAGTTGTGTAAACTACTATTGCTGGTATTTTTTAAAATAGCAGGTAGGTATAATACGAGTATAACGTTCTACAATTCTTTTCCTCTTTTTTCACAAAGCAACCAATTAATTTTTATTTTCGGATGTAACAGATTAAGCAATGTAAGAAACTGAAAAACTGAACGTCAATCTGTTCATATTTTTGCCTACTGTCTTCTGTTTTACTAGCTCACTCACTTTTCATATATGGAGATTTGTTGTTTTTTTTTTTTTTACTATTTTTACTAAATATTTCACTTTTCCGTACAATTTTCCAAACATCTTTTGTACAAATCTTGTCAGGTGAAACAATTACAAACCTTAAAAAAGAATTATTCAAATCGGTGCAATCGTTCTAAGTTATTCGCTTACATACATTTAGCAATTGATTTTTATTTATTTCTATACTAATAGAAAGATGGATAGATTACATTACAATAGTTAAAACAGTACCCTTATAATTTCTCATTCGTCTGTTCGTATATTAGTCATTATTCTTGACTTCTTCATTTACTTAAGTTAAGTTGAAAATTGGAAGATTTGGCTAAACAATACTGTAATCAAATTACTATAAATAAAATCCAATTAGCGGCACAAACATTAGCTTGACTTTTCATAGAAATACTAAGAAATATTGTTTTATTTATGTTACCAATTAAATGAAAATTGTATACGGAAAACCTTGTATTTTACTTCTAGCTTAACATATTATGTAAATTAAAACATAAAATAAATTTATTTTTGACTAGCGACTTACGCTCGCTTCGCTCGGGTGCGTCCCCAGGTAAGTTTTAATTTTTTGAGCGAAACCCTAATTCTTTTTCTAAAATAAAAGTAGCCTAAGTTACTCCTTATAATATCAGCTATCTGCCAGTGAAAGTCCTGTTAAAATTGGTCCAGCCGTTTCGGAGATTAGCCGGAGCAAACAGACAGACAGACAGACAAAAATTTTAAAAATTGTGTTTTTCTTATAAGTACCGTATATAATTTCATATGCATTTAGTACAAAGCTGTTATTTTGACATTACAAACAGACACTTCAATTTTATTTATCTGCATAGATGTTATGGAATCGTCTTTACTCGAGTCAGTCTCGCACTACGATTTTTAACGCCTATTAGATTTGTGTTTGATTTGAAAATATTTTGTAAATAAAATGCTAAAGGTATACGTATGTATAATAACGATTTTAATTAAGAATGGAAATTGCGTGAAATATCTTTATGGACTTCAAATTATCAACAATTTCACAAGTGTGGTTTGAAAAACGCAGATGAATATGTCAAGTCACTACGTATCCACATAGGACATGGTGTTTGAACTTTAGACTCAAGATATTTCTTTAGTAAAAATAAACGCAGGTGTACCTGTGTGTATTAAACAAATCTTATTATATCATGTGAATAACTTGTTATCTTCTTAATGGTGTTTAAATTAAAATTATTATCTACTAGCGGCTCACCCTCGCTTCGCTCGGGTTCGCCTCTAGACAAACAAAAACAAATCTATCCCACGGTAGCCGTACATCTTTCCGGGATAAAAAGCAGCCTTTTGTTTATTCTAATGTATGAACTATATTACTGTAAAGTTTCATTAATACCCAATCAGTACCTAGGTCTTGTGAATTAAGCTGTATAAGTTACTACAGTTTTTTAACTATCCCACGGGAACTCTTTAACTTGCATGCAAAATCATTTAAATCGCTTTAACAGATTCGTAGATTAGCCCGTACAAACAGACAAACAGACAGAGTAACAAAAAATTTGAAAAAAATCTGGATTTGTTCTATTGCCCTTCTTACACCACCAACCTTGGTTTTTAGCATTTTATTTCTATGTACAGACATTCGACCTCTATAGTTTGGTGTGCCCTTTTGAACGAAAGTCATAGTTAGGTACGCTCATTTTCTGCATATCTCAAATTCAAAGCGGAATACGACAGTGAAACTCATATGAATCGCTTTTCTACATCAAGCCCTTATTGACACATAAGTTTCGATATAGGTTGCCATTACGGAGCTGGTTCGCTGTACTTATCCGGCTAAACCCTTTCATCTAAATCGGTCCAGTAGTTTCGGAGGTTATTCGGTACAAACAAATAAACAAACAAAAAAGTCTTTCCTTTTTATAATATTAAAGCGGCTCACCCTCGCTACGCTCGGGTCCACCTCTAATCAAACAAAAACAGATTTATCCCACGCACCTTACCCGCCCAACGCACAGTACCCGCACTATGTACTTTTAATGCCCTACGCACTTTACCCAAACTACGCACGTTACCCGCCCTACGCACTATGACCGCTCTACGCCCTTTCACCTCGCTACACACTTTGACTCCCCCACGCACTTGACCCCTACGTCCTTTAACCTCGCTAAACACTTTGACTGCCCCACGCACTTGACCCCCCCCCCCCTCCCTCCTCCCTTACGCACTTTAACCGCCCTACCCACGTAGCCCGCACTAAGCACTAAACCGCCCTACACGCATTACCCGCCCTATGCTTTTTACCCACTCTACGCACTTTTATGGCCTTACGCACTTTTCCCGCCCTATGCACTTTACTCGCCCTACGCACATTACCCGCAATACACACATTACCTGCCCTACGCACATTACCTGCTGCAGGCACAATACCCGCACTACGCACATACCCAGGAGTATATATAATCTCACCAGCTCACCCTCTCTTCGCTCGGGTTGCCTCTAAACGAAAACAAATCTATCCCACGGGAACCGTTCATTTTTCCGGAATAAAAAGACACTTATTTGTTATTCTGATGTATAAAAACTATATTATTGTAGAGTTTTATTAAAATCCAATCAGTAATTTTTGTGTACTAAGCTGTATAAGTTACTATAGCTTTTTAACTATCTCACGGGAACCCTTTAGTTTTCCGGGATGAAAAGTATCAAAAATGATGACCGGAGATATAAGGTACCACCATATGAAATTTCATTTAAATTGGTTCAATAATTTCGGAGATTAGCCCGTACAAACAGACAAACAGACAGAGCAACAAAAAATTTTAAAAAAATCTGGATTTGTACTATTGCCCTTTTTACAACCTTTGACTCGGTTTTTAGCATTTTTTTCTATGTACAGACATTCAACCTCTACTATTTTATTATAGTATAAATAGATTATTTATTTTAAAAAGGGTTGTTATTATTTAAAAAAATCTAAAAAAAATATAATATGCTTTCAAAAGTTACCTAAAACCTCGCTTTAGTTTTAAGTTTCTAGCTTTGAAGGTTTTCGAGATATATGTACGTTTTTGAACGAAAGTCATAGTTACGCTCATTTTCTTTATATTTCAAGGTCAAAGCGGAGCACGACAATTAAACTCTTATGAATCGCTTTTCTACATCAAGCCCTTATTCACACATAAGTTTCGATATAGGTTGCCATTAAGGAGCCAGTTCGCTATACTTATCCCGCTAAACCCTCTCATCTAAATCGGTCCAGTAGTTTCAGAGCTTATTCGGTACAAACAAATAAACAAACAAAAAAGTCTTTCCGTTTTATAATATAGCGGCTCACGCTCGCTTCGCTCGGGTTCACCTTTAGTCAAACAAAAACAAATCTATCCCACGGGAACCGTACATTTTTCCGGGATAAAAAGTAGCCTATTTGTTATTCTGATGTATGAACTATATTATTTTAAAGTTTTATTAAAATCCAATCGTTAGTTTTTGTGTACTACGCTGTATAAGTTACTACAGTTTTTTAACTATCCCACGGGAACTCTTTTATTTTCCGGGATAAAAAGTATCCTAAATGTTAACCGGGGATATAAGGTACCATCATGCAAAATTTCATTTAAATCGGTCCAGCAGCTTCGGAGATTAGCCCGTACAAACAGACAAACAGACAAACAGACAAACAGACAAACAGACAAACAGACAGAGAAACAAAAAAATTGAAAAAAATCAGGATTTGTTCTATTGCTCTTCTTACACCCCCCTGACTCGGTTTTAAGCATTTTTTTTCTATGTACAGACGTTCGACCTCTACAGTTTTATTATAGTATAGATGATTACTTCTATCAATTTTATTATTTTCAGTAAATTATTAAAAATAAAAAGTTATATTACTTTGACTTGTCAAGAACACATAACAGACATAAAACTATTACTTAAAGGTGTTCTTATCTAGGATTCGAAACTAAACCAATATTTTTTCTTAGTAAAATCGATTAAAGAAAAACAGGATAATCTATGTATCTGTAGACAGGAATGAAGGAAGTCGTACGATTGTTAGCATTACAAATTTCAATAAAATGTGATTGTCAAGAGGAAGATGCTTGTGTAATGCAATGCTTAGACACTTTGCAAGGGCATATATACATATATTGTAAGTGCAGGTTTACACATCGAAGCCGCCATGATGTTCCAAGGGTTCCGTACGACCAATCAAAGTGTTACGATATTTTGTTAATATTAAACCACCTAATATGGATCATCTAACTTGGCCAATTATTATTACTTATAATCTTTATTTAGTTGAAAAAGTAGTTTGTATATTATAATTATAATCCCGTAATGATGAACGTATCTACACTGCCGGTTTTAAGGTCAAACAAACACAGTAATTACTTTTTAACTAGAAATTGTATATCGAATAAAAATCGGTCCACAATTGACTTTAATGAAAACAGACAAAATAAATATGCATTTAAAGTGTCCCTCAAAGAAGGCGGTGTTTGGAAGAAGTGTTTGGAATTCCCCCCAAAATTTTACTCTCTAAATTTTTACACATATATCTTTATTTGGGAATTGCTTATTTTGTTTTGCAATTTGTTATGAAATTATAACATATCCAATAGGTAATGTAGAGCTCAGTCAGATAGGCACTCAGAATTAGACGAATAGAGTTTGCTTAATAATATGTACAAAACCCTAAAACTCATGAGGAATGTTAACTCAGTAGGATTGGCCATTTGCATATTGCCTAACACACGTGTTATCCAGCTTTGACCGGCTTTAGCGCGCCGGGCAATGCGACCGGGCCGGCGGCTTGTAGTTATGACCTTAAACTAAAGTAGCCCTGGTAATTAATATGTGATACAATGTCGCAGACATTGTTCCGTTCACGAGCGAACGAATATTATAATATTAATATATTTAATATCAATAATGACCCTGTTCTTAATATAAAATCTGTGATTTTACTAGATAAAAACTATTAAATTACTAGGTAAAAAAACGTTTCGCCTTTTTTTTTTTAATTTGATGAATGAAACAAAAAATAATAAAACAAATAAAAGAGTCACTTGTTTGTGTGGTGAATGTCGATTTTCAAAATTAAAGAACAGTTATGATTTCTCTTTCCATTTCTCATTAGTCTCAAAAGTCACATGCAAAATTATTTAAACGGCTAAAATATAGGTATAACGCGCACAACACTACCATGAAATGCACTTTTTATAATCATCATAATAACAAAGTCGAAAATCTGTTTCCAATAAACATTTAACCAGCATCATTTTTTGTAAAAAGTTAAATAAAATCATAAATATTTAAGTACTTATTTCATCGGTAAATAAGATGAATATAACGATAAGTATGTAGTTTTTATTCAGATCAATAATATCTTTCTCATAATACATTAGAAACAAATCGCACAATTAATGAACTGCCTATTATAATTACTAGTACAAGTTTTTCGCAACGTTCATTATTATAAACAGGTAATCCCACAACACATTTCTAGTCTTCATGGAGTTTGACTCATGGCATTTTAAATTCCTATTAAAGTTGCATAATTATATGAGCGAGATTGAATCGCAAATCTCATTTGAATGCGCTTTCAAAACAAAGTAATAAGCTTAGTTGGCACAGGTTGCAACAACCCACCGCAAAATTCGTGCACTTCCAAGAGAATTTAGTAACGATTGGAAGTTCAATGTCGTCGATTTGATGAGAGCCATAATCTTGAGTAATACTCCGATGTCCCTACCCCAAAGAGGGAGGTTCCTTTGATTTATATATTTTGTGCCGTAAGATACTAATTTTTTTGCACCGCAAAAAATATTTTTAATTCAATTTGTAAACACAGCAAAAAATATATTTTATTTACTTTTATATTCAATAACGTACTTAATAAACATGATTTCAATTATATTGAAAAATAAATAATTCATTGTTCCTGACCAGAGTCCAGAGACTGTAGAAGTATTATTTTAATATTTACCCATAACCCGTATGGAAAATTGTTGAGCCTTACTGATATTATTGCATTTATTTGCATGTCTCATAGAGTCATTGCTCTTGAACACGTTTATAATAAAAATATGTTGCAAATATCTAAGCAAAGTAACGAAGTAAATCTGTATTTTATTATACCTATAGTCATGTATATTAATGACTTATTAATAATTAAATGTTATTTATTAATTACTAAAAAATAATACAAGTGCATACTACGCGTGCGCTAACCAAAATCAAAATATTTTTTTTTATGAAAGACACTAAATACCTACTTATGAAAGCCATTTCAATTGAAGACTAAAAAGAAAGAAATTTTAAAGATAGGTATTCTGGTAAATTCTATATAATTGCAACATTTAAGAAAACTTGTTTATTCAAGTTAAAAGTTGACGAGATATGTGTTATAATGAAAAAAATGAAAAAAAAAAAAAAACTATTTGAATAAAATTAATCTAGTAGTCTTTAAAGCATTTACTGCCTGTACACTTAAGGTATGCACGTATAAATATTTTATTTTATTTTAAACTCAACAAAGTATTAAACAAAAATGTGTATATAATAACAATATTGTTACCAACAAGCGATTCATCCTCGTTTTGCTCAGGTTAGTCCGTAGGTACGTTTCAACAGTTAGTATGGAATAAATAGACAATATTGAATATCTTATCTTATATATTTAAACGAGCAATTCTTGTATATTTATATCTTTATTTATTTATTTATTTATACCGGCGATCTCGGAAACGGCTCTAACGATTATGCTGAAATTTGGTATATGGGGGCTTTCGGGGGCGAAAAATTGATCTAGATTAGTCACATGTCTGGGAAAACGCGTGTTTTCGAGTGTTCATGCGTTTTTCTTATGCTTTATTCTACGCAAAATTTAATCGCGACATCTATACAATTGTCTCAGTAACACTTAGTCACTTAATGTAAAATTATTTTTAAGCCAAATTAAAAAGAAAATTGTTCTTATAGCGACATCTATACAACTTTCTCAGTAACACTTAGTCACTAAATGTAAAATATACAATCTTTCAAGAACTCCGAGCGAAGCTCGGTCGCCCAGGTACTACTATTTAAGTACGAGGATTTTTATATTCCGTATTAGAGAAATGATTGATTCCCAATACAAATTTTCACCCCCTCATTTTACTCCTTTAAGGGACAATTTCCGGGATTAAAACTATGCTATGTTCTTCGCGGGGTCTCAAACTATCTTCATACTAAAGGGTATACATATGAAATTTGCCCCCGCGGAGTTTTCTCTTCGTACTTTGGGAATCGTTTTGGTACCAAACAAAAATAATACTGTCAAAATTTGAGATTTTTATCTTAAGCCGTTATCGAGATATTCAAAAAACCTATTTATTCGATTTTTTTCATTTCATAAATTTCAATTTTAAATTTGATAATCGTCGATTTGTTGTTGATGTCGATTGAAGTTGATTTTACACCAAATTTTTATTTGGTACCAAAACGATCTCTAAAATTAAAAGAGAAAACTCCGCGGGCGCAAATTTCATATGTATATTCGGCTATACCCTTCCATCTAAATCGGTTCAGTGGACTAAACGTGAAAAGGTAATAGACAGACAGACAGAGTTACTTTCGCATTCATAATATTAATAGTGCGGAATGTAAGTAACATTAAAACAATTACATACATGTTTTGCAATAATTATATTAATGTGAATTAATCAATAAATCTAAAATATATGTAATCATGTTGTCAGAACTAATTTTGAAAATTATTTAGTAGGTTTATTGTAAAACATTTAGTGTAGTAGAAGTTCGGAATATGTAGCATAGTATTAAGAGTAAGAGTTTCTCAGTAAATAGAAAGAAACGATATTGGACCATAATGGAACCTTCACTGCCACGCACATGGGACTAATCCAGAATAATTTCAACATATTAACATTGATATGAAACTGTGATTAAGAATTCATCGCCATTTTACATATATAAGTATACATTCATAAATTACAAGCTTGCATTGAATTGCATTTTAATTGTATTATTTTCATATTAGGTACATAATATTAGCTTTCGCAATAATGTACTCTTTTAATAAATCTACATATATGTATGTATGAATGTATGTTAGAGAAATTTATTAACGAATTCAGACCTGCGTCACTTAATTATTCGGCATCCATCTTTCGAAGTATCTATAAGAACCTTGTACCGAATAAACCCGTGTGAAGCTAATATATTATTTTAAATATACGAATTGGTCAATGACTTTTGTAAAAGTATCAGAGCATTAAAGCCTTCATCGATTGCGAAAACAATCAACATTAACAAACAAATATTACGCCTATATCATATTTTAATGCTATTTCTTTGGTTGGATTAACTATTGATGAGATACATGTTTCATTGATTCGCTCTATAACAAGTAGATATATATTTATTTTTATCATTTTAGTTACTATAATATAATTAATAATTAAATATATATTTTGCAATAATTCAAAATATAAATAAGTACCTAATAAATTGTAATATAAAATAGCAATTATATAATATTATTTTAATGAAATCTTATACTTTTTAGATTAAATCTCACCTGTTTTTGTAGAAATATTAATTTACGGTGTCATATTGTACTTACTAAGTATTACAGTCAACTTTGTATGTTAAATGTTATGTATGAAAGATTTGTTGTATTTACGAGTCAGATTTTTCATCGTTATAAATGCGTTATTTCAACTAATAAAGATTATATGTTAAATTTATAACAGAATTTTTTTTACGACATTTAAGTTGTATAGTTATATAGTATATATAATATAATAATATATTATAATCGCGCTTCGTTCTCGAGATTAGTTACCTAAATAGATGTCACCACTCCTCACTAAATTGAGAGAAAAAAAACTTTTTACTGTCATTTTTTTGGTGGGTATTTCGTTCAGGTACGCCCTCGAACCAGTTTCGCATTCTAATGCTCAACCATACAACTACTATTTCGCGTCTTCGCAGTGTTTGTTATAAATATGGCGAAACGTAAGCTTTTTAAGTCACTTGAGGAAGAAATTAATCATTTTAAAAATAAATTTAAAAATTTGTAACGTAAGATTTGCGATTGCAGAAGAAGTATTTACATTTTATATTTTTTAAAGTGATACCTGTGTGCTTTCGTACCTATTTACGTATATTTTTTAAGCAACATGAACAGTCATTGGGACTGTTTAAACGCATTAGAATATGGTTGGCGTCCTTCCGCTGGAGAAAGTAACTTAACCCATAATATTTAAATATGAGTTATCAGCGAACAATTTATTTTCTGACTAAAAACAAAATAAAATTTGTCATTGGCTTATATAGGTCTGATTTTATAATAAGTAAGTTATTGAAGTTACTTGTTTAAAATTATCATATAAATCCTATAGTTATTTTTAGATATCCCCCGCACTATACCCGGATGATTAGTTGTTAGAATGGAACGGAAGTACACAACAATCTTGCTAATCGCTTATTACACATTGAAAAATGATCTTAGTATGGAAAACCGTAAGAATTTGATCTTAAAATACCAATTACCAATAAATTGTATCCAATTAAGTGCAACTGAAATAAAATTTTGTTGAAAAGAAAGTAGCTATTACTGATTGTTTCCTTAACTGAGATAATAAATTGTTAAATAAATTAAAAAAAAATCAAAAAAAAATTTTTACGTTCAATTGCATAAATTAATATTAGTAGAATTTTATGTAATCCTAATTTCATTCTATTTCCCTTCGAAAATGATTTGAAGGACTATTTTAAAAATACCATGATAAACACATTTCTATTCGGTGAAAATTTAGATGAGACGTTATAAAATCAGCCAGAGCTGTAAATGAATCAGGGATAATACTGCCATATTAAAGGACCATCTTCAGGAGCTTTAAGCCGGAAGGCTGTCACCCAAGCGCGCAGGCAACCCGTAGAGCCAGCACAACCAGCGAAAAGGAACCGTGAGCCCGCAGATTACGAGCCCAGAATCTCTCACAACGAACTTAATACCAACCACCACGTGCGTACTAATCGAAGAGTTTATCGCAGAACCAATAATCGACGTAGGTATTCCTGTCGCCGCTTTTAGATACAGTTAAATACGCAGCCCGCTTTACTAACTTTTATTAAACTAATATGCTTTAATCTCAAATCATCAAACCTTATATTAGGTATTATAGGATATTAGGTAATAAAGTACCTTTTACGTCACTTGTTGTACAACGTAGATTTCCTGTTAAACAATACTAATCATGGACTTACATACATTTACTAAAATTAGACATGTTTTCTATGTAAAAAAATTAATTTGTGTCTAGTACTTTTTTAATATCAAAATCAAATGGTAGCATAAAAATATGTAGGGCTATAGCTAAGTTATTCCGCTCTGAAGGTCTTTTGTCTAATTCTACATAAATAATTGAATATTATTTGGATAATAATGTGAAAATTTTCAAGAAAATATAGGTTTCTTAATTAATACAGAGAAGAGTACACTTTTACCTTCAGTTCAAAGTAAATTATTAGGCATGATTATAGAACCTCATAGGTATCAGGCTAGCTTACCAACAGATAAATGTGTTACAACTTCAAATGTTTTCAAATTAAAGCTTTGTAAAACTAGGACCTTAGTGACTTAATACACTTATTAGTATCCGCTTGCGCAGCTATCAAATACGGATGGCTAATGACTATACACTAAAGAAATGGAAAGATGTAAATAAGTCAAGTTGACAGATTATGACGATTATAACAAGTCTATAAGTTGCGTGAATCGCTTCAGCCTGATTTTAACTGGTAAATAGATAATATAGAACATAATGTCCATTGAATAAGAATGGATGTCTATCATGATGAAATATTTTCTGACGCCTCAACGACGGCTGTCTGTAAGTGAGGGAAGGCTAGCGAGCGTGCAATGGTCAAATACCGAACATCAACATCACTTTAATTATTTAGATATGCTTGCTGGGTTTATTGCTTTAAAAATTTTGATAAAAAAAATACATTGCCAGGTATATTATGAACTAGCGACTCACCCTCGCTTCGCTTCGGGTTCGTCCCTTGACAAGAACAAGTATATCCCACGGGAACCGTATAGTTTTTCGGGATGGTATATAGCCTATAGCCTTCCTCAGTTTACGGGCTATCTAATGCAAAAATAATTTTTCAAATCGGATTAGTAGTTCCTAAGATTAGTGCGTTCAACCAAACAAACAAACAAACATACAAACAAACTCTTCAGCTTTATAATATTAGTATAGATGATGATAATGCAATGCAGACGGATACACAATAATTTTACCTCACGCAAATAGCTCGCAATATCTGGAACTCGTATGAAAGCAAGAGGTTTTAATTTTAAGGACTCTTTAATTGCAGATTTAGAATAACGAAGAACTCACTTAGATTTTGAATGGGAGTTCTCCGTTAAGGCCTTTGATACCCACAATTGCTCATCTAAAAATTGATATATTTTAGTACTCGGTATTTAGATCCCTTTTTATTTCAGAAACTTTAAAATGTTCACCTAAAAGCTATGCCTTTTTATCTCATCCCAACTGTTGTTGGATGCAGGACATGATTATCAATAACATATCAAGCATATTATCCAAAACGCATTTTCAAGATATAACTTTAGCGTCATTGCCATCTATTTCCATGAAACAATAGTTTTCATTAAACTTTACTATTTCTTTAAAATCAATTTGGTAGATGCTTACTCTGTAATTATAGAAATTCTCTTTTAAGCCCAATTTTTAGTAGGGGTTACCATTATGGTACTCTCAATTCTTGCAGAACTGCTCTTTTTCTGGTATTGATTTTCTTCGTAAAGGTATTAGAGGTAGTAGATTAAAGATAGCCAAAATCGAAATATTACGTTACCTGAGACACTAACCCTATATTGAATAGGTTGATTTCAGACTACCCTAATGAGTAACTAACCCAAACTGTCACATAAAACCCTTGCACTACTTGTGTTTTCGACCACACAGTGGCTCTTTCGAAGGTCAGGTATATCTAGAACTTTTCTTAGCGTAACACAAGTAAAATACCTGATATTTTAGACGTCTAGACCGGGATTATAACAATTAACCATTCCTTTCTTTTCAGAGAAGACAGCTATTTGCCCAGCTATTACTTTACTGTTATTTAGAGCGCACCTCACAATTAAAAACATCAGATTATTTATTTTTTGGAATTAAGAAACCTTAAAGACCAGTAGGAACGTAAACTCATAATCGCTGGATAAAACACGTTTAACGCATACAGCACGAGACTTTTCTTTGCGCGCGCATGCTCTCGGTGTTAGTTTACACTATACACTATCCATATTTAACACAGCAGGATTTCCACAACTTATGCCAAATTTTATCAGAATTTAATTAAGTTTATTGGTGATGATAATACTATTTTAGCAGAAACGATATTAATATGGTGCTTACATTATGATACATCTTCAAGTTATTTGATTGTACACTATATAATTGTTAAGAGATTTACTTATGTCTTATATTTACCTAGGAATTTATTACATCAAGAATTTATTTTTATGTTTAATGAATGTATCAAGAGATAATTAAGGGCGATATTTATAAACATTGTTGTTCATTGATATTTCCGCAGTAGGTGTTTAACCATATATAAGTATGGGAAAGTGTGGAAAAACCGGGATGCTAAGGGAAATATTAAATAAAAAAATATTACAAACATTATAAATAAACTTCATTAGACTTCATTTACTTTAACTTATCTTATATATTTAAACGAGCAATTCTTGTATATTTATATATTTATTTATTTATTTATTTATACCGGCGATCTCGGAAACGGCTCTAACGATTTTGCTGAAATTTGGTATATGAGGGCTTTCGGGGGCGAAAAATTGATCTAGATTAGTCACATGTCTGGGAAAACGCGTGTTTTCGAGTTTTCATGCGTTTTTCTTATGCATTATTCTACGCAAAATTTAATCGCGACATCTATACAACTCTGTCAGTAACACTTAGTCACTTAATGTAAAATTATTTTTAAGCCAAATTAAAAAGTAAATTGTTCTTATCGCGACATCTATACAACTTTCTCAGTAACACTTAGTCACTTAATGTAAAATATACAATCTTTCAAGAACTCCGAGCGAAGCTCGGTCGCCCAGGTACTTACTTATATATGTGGCCAACGAGATCACTGTTTTTATTATAGTAATAAATAAATTATGATTTTTAAAAGTTAACTTTTTACGGCTTTGCCCCATACTTGATCCAAAACCGGATATACCCACTTTTTATACTCGACTTTGCCCCTTAAAAACGTAAGCAATGGAGCTCATCCAGTTCATCTTAATCGTTCTTTTTGGAAATTTTTAGAGAAGCGAAACGATATCCACATTTTCCGTCTATTACTTCTAAAATGGCATTTTTCATACTTTCTTCACTCCAAGATTCTCGGTTCGTCGTTTTTGTTATAATTTCGTGGCATTGCTTTGTGAACTGTAACAATTTATCATACAAAATAACATTAAATAAAAAAAAATATAGTGGTACAAAACCGAGTACCACTGGTACTACCGTATTACCCCGTATGGTTTTACCCCAAAGAGAGTAATTAAATAACCTAAAAACATGTCGCAATGAAGATTCAACCCATGTTCATTTAACATTAATACACACTCATTACAACAAAAACAAATTCCACTTACCTTGACATACGAGATTACAGAACACCTTTGAAATCCGTCTAATATTATATCAAACCTCCATAAAAACTGGTTTCTGAAATATTTCCAACGAGCACTCACCACTTCATCTAACTTTTGGTGACAAATTATTCAACACGACTGACTGCTAGAAGCGAAACGCACGAAAATTCGAAACACATTAGAAAGCCTAAGTGCCGTGTCCCGGTTTTACCGCCCCCTCATACCTGGTTTTGTAATTAATCTCCTCTACTCTCAAAGTCTACATGTGTAAATAATATCTAAGTTACTAATTTCGAGGACAAGGCGCGAGTATAATTAATGTTTAAATGAATAATACCTGTACGTGATGTTCTATCATAATTATACGAACACCGAGTCCGAAAAGATTAGTGATCCCACCCACCCAGCTATATGCCCCTAAATATTTTATAAATATTGTGTCACGGAAATAAATCAATGAACTAGAGGAATTCTTACTCTAAACGATATAACTGGCGATACCCGTTCGAGAGCGTAACTAAACGAAGTACCCACAAAAAAAATGACGGTAAAAAAAACTCTCAACTTAGTGCAGAAATGGTGACATCCATGCGTATCTACATGTGTAAATAATATGTAGGTTACTTATTTCTTCATATAATTATGAATTTGCTTCTTTCTTTTAACATAACACAAGTTTAGCTTTTAGGTAATTCCAATATTTTGTTTTTTTTTTTTTTTTTCATAAAATATTGCGTCACTTTCAATATTAATTGCTTTGGGTATTAAAATTTTAATGGTCGATAACATTTAAATAAGATCATAAAATCTAAGCCAATATAATAATAGCAACAAATTATTATGATGATATACTTGAAAAATGTTACCATGTAACGACATATATTAAGATTAGATAGATAAGTAATAAAAGAAAATTCAAAGATGTTATAATATACAACTAAATAATTTTGATCTTATTTTTTTATAGTGATTAATTTTCTATTAGTTTATAAAGTTAGTTATAGTCAGTTTATAAACTTAGTAAGTTAATAAAATATACTATACTTATTAATTGAACAAGACATAATTAAGAACATTAAAATGGCAATTTTATTTCATTATTAAAATAAAAAAAAATGGTATTAGAGAGACTTTATATATAACGAAGACGCGACGTTTATCTATACAGATAAATAAAATTGAAGTGTCTCTTTTTAATGTCAAAATAACAGCTTTTCACTAAATACATATGAAATTTTATACGGTACTTATAAAAAAAACATTTTTTTTTTTTTTTTAAGTGTTTGTCTGTCTGTCGGTTTGTTCCAGCTAATCTTCGAAACGGCTAAACTAATTTTGACGGAATTTACACTGGCAGATAGTTAATGTCGTAAGGAGAAGACTTAGTCTAATTTTATTTTAGAAAAAAACTATTTTTTTTCTAAAATAAAATTAGACTAAGTCTTAACGTTAGCCGTTTCGAAGATTATGGTACCGCTCAAAAAAATTAAACATACTTAAGGACGCACCCAAACGAAGCGCGGGTAAGTCGCTAGTATGTACCGGAAAAGGCAAAGAATAGCATTAAATAAATTGTATTTTCTTTAAATGAATGAAATTCATGTATTTACGAATAAAGAAGAACAATGAAAAGAGATCTATGTAGAATCTACTTTAACAATTGCAATTAAATCTACTTAATTTTTCATTCGGGCTTTAATATATTCTTTAAAAAAAAAACACTAAAACAAGTCATTTTTGAGCAAGAGCAAACACACAGACGAATGCAAACTTTTTGTCCTTTTGCATATTTTTAAAATATGTATATTCAATCTACATATAATAAAATTGTAACTATTTGTATTTGTGTATTGTAAGGTGTGCTTTGATTTATATTGGCTGGCACCGACTTCGAAAAAATCTGATTAAGTATCTATTCTTTACTTTTCAGTGCCTGGAAGTCGGTTTTTTTTTAAAGTTTTTATTTTTCCATTTTTAGTGTAGACGTATCATCAATACAAATAAATTAAGCCCAAACACCAGGTAATTGCTGTAAATCGTTGAGGAGTTCCCTCGACTATCTTTCGGGTCCATCATCAGATCGACCTTCATTAAATAGTGGTGCTTTAAAATACCTAATGAAAATGTTATCAAACGCACTAGTCGCCGCTACAATTTTCGAAAGTTCCCCTCGATTTCTCTGGGATCCCATCACCAGATCCTGGTTTCCTTATCATGGTACCACTCTTGGGATATCTCCTTTACAACAAAAAAAGAATTATCAAAATCGGTTCATAAACGACGAATATATATATATATATATATATATATATATATATATATATATATATATATATATATATACGGTCGAATTGAGAACCTCCTCCTTTTTTTGGAAGTCGGTTAAAAATAGAATCGTGTAACCAGTACAAGTTGTAAAATTTCAATCATACAAAGCCTTACAATTATTATTCACGCAATATTTTTATGATGAATTATCTGTTTATTTAAAAGCTTAATTTAAATAATACAAGGACAACATAAGTGATAAAAATGTTACTTTCTTAAATATCATTGATATTTACAACCAGTATTAATCAGGACAAAAGGCAGTTCGTGTTCTAAGTATTTTTAAATTACGATTATAATTTATGTTGAATATGGCACCTTAACAGCTAGTTTATTCAAGTTAATAATGTCAATGAAAATTCTTCAACACTAATTCGAAAACATTTTTTCTTATATTTCAATTAATAAAGTCTATTTAAAAATCTATTTATAATATTATATTAAAAATATTTTACAAAGTCTAACAGAATAAAAACAACACAAGTAGGTAGTGCCCTTGTGACATTGTAAGTTTATATTTCCCTTTAATGACCATATTAAAATAGCGTGCGGTTTATTTGCTTACATTACAATCGACCCTCATGATACTTTCACACCTCATGGCTTGTTTGGAATTCGTTACGTTTTCCTTTAGATGTCAACGTTTCTAGACATCATTTGTAACGGGGTCATAATAATAAACAATTCAGACCTTTAAACGGCCCACTGCTTTGTACGAGCTGCCCCACAATGTGAGGGTCATAGTCTACTAATAACAAGTCAGGATTCAAACATCAACTTGTAGATCTTCACAATATAATAAGTAATAACACTTGAAAATCTTAGAGGTGCGACACTCAGGGTTACGCTTTACTCTGTTTTCAAAGCTAGTGCGCTCTAAATCAGGAACATTGATAGCTAGCTCATTGTGCCCGAGTTCAAAAAACACAAAGAAATTTATGTAATTGTAAAAGAATAAAGTATTAAAACTAAGTATAGAAGAAACGGTTTTTGCATAAGAATTGATTATCTTTAACATTTTTACCTAATGAGTTGATACTATTAGGATATATGTACGTGTATATAATATGTACCTTGCAATTAAGTATTCGTAGCAAAGAAAGCATTACCAAACCGGTTTATACATGCATGCAAGGGATTTTATTGTAATATCGGCATTCTATTAATCATGATCGGGACATTTTATCTGAATTATGATAAATGAAATATGATTACAGAATATATGATAAATCATTTTCATTATTTTACAGGATCTTACCACTACTTTTACTATATTATTTAAATATCTCAATCAACAACAATTTATTGGTGAAGCCAATATAATCTATACATTGAATAAAATTGTATCTGAGTCGAATCTGTACATTAAATATTTTTTGGAATATCTTATTGAAATAGTTATTATTCTCCATAGAGAGGCCAAATCTATAGTTTTTAAATTTTTGTCTGACTGTCTTTCAGGGATCGCATCACGAGAGAACCACTAGACAGATTTTAATGAAATTTGGTATGATAGATGATTGGTTTTAGCGTTTAGTATGGATTTCTCAGAGATGAGATATGTTTTCGCAGTAAAAAGTATCCTATATGTTGACCCGGATAACCAGCTATCATCATACCAAGTTTCATCAAAATTTCGCTAGTGGATTTTCCGTGATACGGTAACAGACAGACAGGCCGACAGACAGACAGACAGACAAAAATTCTAAAAACTATAGAATCGGCCTCAGTATCGATAATAATATCTATTTCAATAAGATTTTCCTAAAAATATTTAATGTACAGATTCGGCTTAGTTACAATTTTATTACATGTTTAGATGTATAGATGATATTTACATAAGTGTGAGTAAAGCTAATAGCTTACAAGAGTCAATTAATTCAATATAGGAATATAGTCATTAGAAAAATTTTAATGCAAATAAATAAAATATGTTTATTTTGTCTGTGAAATGTGGAAAATATAATCATTTTTTTTTGCAATTAAACAAAAAAATGTGCTTGGAATATGAATAAGGAACTTCGCAGTTTGTCTAAGCAGGTTTTATTTAACATTATTGTTGAAATAAACTCAATTTTCGTTTCTTAGAACTACATATTGTGCTTACTATAAAATCTTATATAGATATTTATTATTTGAAATTTGATATTGTTTGAAAATGATTTATATAACTTACCTCAAAAAATCGACACTAATGAAACACTAAACACTAAAATAAATATAATATGTTTTTGAGTCGTAACTCTGAAATGTTTGAATACAGATGGTACAACAATGCAGGTCACGCGCGAATAAGCGGATAAACTTGCAATGTGCCCGCGCGCCTCTTACAACCGTCTATATATCTCGATCACTATGACGTCACGCACTTCGATAATGCTCTACGTCCAACAAAACACAAAAAACGTGCTATATCGATTCTTCTAGCAATCTATACGTCCCATATAATCTCAACGAAAATACAAATTCACGAAACAGTTTAAAGTTTACACAATCCTGTTATCCATTAGGATAAGAATAAGAAATTATTGTTGTCAATGTTAATAAAGAAAATTTAAAAAAATAAATGTTATAGACTTACCCTCGCTTTGCTCAGGTGCATCCCTAGATAGAGGAGTGCCGGTATTTCGGTGCGCCGTTCTCCCTGCCCCCTGCGGTCTTGACGGGGCTGCCACCGTCTTAGATGGCAGACGCGGTGGGGCTGCAGGGGAAGAGGAGTTTCGGTGTGTCGTTGCCGCTCTCCCTGTCCTCTGCAGCCGATTGAAGGGTGCCCACTTCGGTGGGCGGTGAGGTTTTTAATGGGGCTGCTCTTGGTACTTCTCTGCTTCAGCAGAGTGGACTGTGGAGCAGCCTCATTGGTTTGGTGGCCGTCAGGCCTGCCGCCGGGGCGTCGCGGTAGTTATGCGTAAGCGATCCCGCGGCGCCCCACTAAGGCGGAGGGGAGGGGAAAGTTGGAGTTTAGTGGGTAGTACCGGCTCTTCTAGCCGGTGAGCCCCATATAACCACCTGGGGGACAGGTGGTATGCGTAAATGCATTCCCCAAGTATAAAAAAAAAGGTGCATCCCTAGATGACGAAGTCAAGAAACGCACTGGGAAGAGGGAGGCGGCCCACATCGGTGGACGGTGCGCCATGCGGGTTGCCCCTGATACTTCTCTGATAGCAGAGTAGACTGTGCGAGCAACCCCATGGTTGCTGTGGTCTGTTGTTACTCCAGCATCACCGTTGAGGCAGGTGGTATACGTAAATGCATTTCATTAAAAAAAATATTTAAAAAAAAACTGTGTGTTCTTATGCACGCACGTAAGAAGTTATACTTCTTTGGCGTAACAGAACAAAAATAGCTAAACATCCCGTATGTCATAACTCTCTGTTTGTAGAAGGAATGATAAATTAATAAAAAAAAGACAATTATCAGCTAATTGCATAATGTCCCTTTCATCTAACTTCGTCCCTTTTTTGGCTGTGGGTTTGCAACAAAAAATGAAAAAAATTTACTCTTATAATTTCTTTCAAACGTGCCAAAAGAAGTACAATTTCAAAAAGGTGCATCCCTAGGTGCCTTTTGTATTTATAAAAATAAAATTAATAATAATGTCCTCCCGACCGATTTCAGCCATGGCGGCCGATCTCACTGAGACTAGCCAGATGCGCAGGAGATATTATAGTGCACAAGTGTACGCGCAGACACAAGTGCACTCTCTATTCCTTTTACCCTTAAAATCCAATGGGACCACGGAAAATAAAAAAATAAAAACTTTAAAAAATTAATAATAAAACGAGTGTCTGGAGGCACTGAAAACTAAAAAATAATTAGACGGGAGTTTTCATTTAGAATAGATACCTAATCAGATATTTTCGAAGTTGGTGCCGGCCAATACACATCAAAGCACACCGACTTCGAAAAATCTGATTAGGAAGAATCTGATTTCAGTGCCTGGAAGTCGTTTTTTCTTTTAAGTTTTTATTTTCCCATTTTTAATGTAAACATAATAAGCAGGTAATTTGCAAGAAGAAAGATTTTTTTAAAAACATATTCGATTAAGCCATTTATTCAGACCCCTAATGACAGTCACAATCCATCTAGGTGTAAAGTTCTCATCAATACAAATTAATCAAGCCCAACCACCAGGTAATTGCTGTAAGTCGTTGAGGAGTTCCCTCGACTGTCTTTTGGGTCCATCATCAGATCGACTCCAGATCTTCATTAAATAGTAGTGATTTAAAATACCTAATGAAAAAGTTAACAAACGCACTAGTCGCCGCTACCATTTTCGAAGGTTCCCCTCGATTTCTCTGGGACCCCATCATCAGATCCTGGTTTTCTTATCATGGTACTACCCTTGAGATATCTCCTTCCCAACAAAAAAAGATTTATCAAAATCGGTTTATAAACGACGAAGAAATCCGCAAACACACATAAAAAATATAGATACGGTCGAATTGAGAACCTCCTCCATTTTTGGAAGTCGGTTGAAAATTATATTAGTTTTGTTTTATTTTTCATTTCAAACGTTGAAGAGCATTAATAACAAGTTTTAAGTAATTCTGATCATAAATAATTATTTGCCCATATAAACTTTATCACCCCTTTTTACTCTTTTAAGGGATGAATTTCGAAAAAATCTAATACATGTATTTCTTATTTTTCATCTTAAAGTTAAATACACTTTTCGTGCATTTCGCGTTAAGAATAACAGAGTTTCATACAATATTTTATTCCCTATTTTACCCTCTTAGGGGATGAATTAAAAAAAAACCTTCTCAGCGGATGCCTACATTGTATAAGGAATATGTTCTCTAAATTTCACGTTTCTACGACCAGCGGTTTAGGCTGTGCGTTGATCGATCAGTTAGTCAAGACAAAGCATTTTATGTATATAACAGATGACCAAATATTTCTTAACATTCAATATTCGTTAACTATTAATAGATATTTATAGTAACTATGTTTTTTGGAGTAAATACTGTTTTTTCATATATGGTGCGATGTGAAGATCTTTCATAAAAAAATAATGCCACCACTTTTGTAATAAACACACGATGCACTAAAAATTTTCACTGAAAAAAAAAATTTGTGTATAACTTATTACAAGCATTGTTTTATTATTTATTTCAATTCTCCGCATTTTTATAAAATATTATTAATTGGGTCGAAAAATCGCCAAAATTGCCTGCCTTATCGTGTATTACTTTTTTTGCTATTTATGTACTGAAATTTCTATAAATTTGAAAAATTTCATATAATAAAATAATAAATAATACTTCGATATTGTCACTTATGACTCGCGATCAAACTAAGCGTTTGGCCTGTGCGTTTATTTAAAACTTTCATCCCCTATTTTGTCTTTTTAGAGGTTGAATCTTAGAAAAATCTGAAATACGTATCTTATTATTTTTGCCGTACTCAATTCATACGAAATATTGTGTAAATATGTCCAAGAAATACAAAGTTTCATACAAACTTTTATTCCCTATTTCACTCCTCTTATGGGATGAATTCTGAAAAATCTTTTCTTAGTGAATACCTTCGTCATATGAGGAATACGTTTGCGAAATTTCAATGTTCTAGCCTTATCTTAGCCTATCTATATATAGATAGATAGACTATCAACTCGCCCTCGCTCCGCACGGGTTCGTCCCTAGTTACGTTTTAACGTTTAGCTCAGAGATGAGATATTTTCCCGCAGCAAAAAGTATCCTATATGTTAAACCCGACCGAATAACCAGCTATCATCATACCAAATTTCATCAAAATCTGTCCAGTGGTTTTCCCATGATGCGGTAACAGACCGACAGATAGACAGATAAAAATTCTAAAAACTATAGATTCGGCCTCTATATCAATTATAATGCCTATTTCAAAAAGATTTTCCAAAAAATATTTAATGTACAGATTCGGTTTAGTTACAATTTTATTATATTTATGGATAAATACAGCTGTGGGCCTGAACTAAGGGATTATCGCCAAACCAAAAATCATAATAAATCCGCGAAATAATCCGAAAAGATAGTTTTATTTAAAATTTAAAATATCGTTAATACCAAGCTCACGTTTTACTATTAATTAAAAAAAAAACATTTAAATATAACTCACCAGAGAGATCGTTATGATACAAAAAAATTATATAAGCAGTCGGGGAACCCAAGTCAGGCACGAAGTTCTTCACACCTTTTCTTCAATTCCGAATGTAATTTAATATAAAGTGTCTTTTGGCACACTTCACGGATATAATACTTTATCATGAGAACTTAGAGGCACGGATAACTTAAATGTTTATAAATAGTATGTTTAATTACCACTCAAATAACATTAAACGTATGAAACGTATGAAAACAATAAATACTTGTATTAAACATAAAATTTTATTAACTTACTTTTCTAAGTTTATATTACACATTATTGCTGCAGTTTCCATATCTTCAATTTCCATTATAAAATTGCAATAATCAGAAAACGTAATCCGCTCTCTTGGGTAGCAGCCTGATGATATCCAATGCAAAAAGAATTTTTCTATTCGGATGAAAAGTTTCTGAGATTAGCGCGTTCAAACAAACAAACAAACGAGCAAACGAACGAACAAACAAACTCTGCCTTTTTATAATATTAGTATAGATAAAGAATATAATTAAAGTATAAGCCAGCACAAATAGCTTATCAGACTTATCTTCGTAAATTATTATTGCAAGGTTTTACGTTTATCCTGTCTGGGTGTGTGTAATAGAACCTTACAACTTAAATTTTTCCAGTGTCTGATTGAGCAGAAAATTTCAATAATAGTTTGGTTCCCGAAATAATACACGATTATTAAATGCTGCCATTTTTAATCTAATACGGCGGAAGTATGTATATATGGGCCTTATAATATGGGCATTAAATGAAAGGGCATAATAAACATAACAACAAACGTGACAATAAGCAACGTGTTAAAATCAACAATTTATTACATTACACAATTTATATGATGTAAAAGTTTGTCGCGAGATTTGCCTGTGTAGATGAACAAGGATATAATATTTAAAATAGCTTTGCTGCTTGTAAATGTATTCTAAGTAATGTACGAGTATATTGTATTTTTAACTTTTAAAGTCATCATCAAAATTCATTCAACTTTTTCCAATCAAAAAAAAAAGAGACAAGAAAGAAACCGGATCGGTTTATACATACGGGGATTTTTGTTTTGCTTGAAATGATTTATTTGATGATATTCTCAGACTAAAGAATATTTCAGGTGACGCTGCAGCATCAGTCCTAGCTTATCGTTGCAATGTAATTAAAGTAACGGGATACCAAGTTTCGAATCGATTAGATCTGTGGAAGTTGTTCATATCCTTTTACCGTCTATAAAAGAGCTTATAACCTGCAACGGCTGAACGGATTTTCTTGATTTATGGCTGCGAACACTAGATCAAATCATCACCTTTCAACCAAAAAAAAAAAACTAAATGAATAAAACTAAAATCGGTTTATCTGTATGGGCGCTACAATGCCACGGATAGATACACAGATACAAAGGTATACCGCATCTGTATCTCTATACACATACACCTACACATAAATATGTGTATCTATGTACATTGTACACACGTCAAACCTACAACTCCCCTCTTTCTGTGTCGAGAGTTATTATTCGTAGGTCGAGATTAGACATGAAGTTAAAGAAAAAATGCACTGTAATCGTGCTTCTCGTTACTTTGTGTAGATAAAGACATTGATATATTTATAGAATTAGGTGTTGATATAATCTCTCGAAAAAATAATATTTTTTAAGGATTTTATAAATTTTATAATTGTACTATTATTGCATTTCTACAACAATACAACAATCGTTATTTCTTTTTTGTTTATTTTTATTTGAAATTTCCCTGTTAATGAATTTTAAGAAATAAGTACAAAGCTAATTACTTAGAGTTAATGTGTCAAGATTTATTCTTACGGTAAGATTTTGTACCATATAAAAACTTAATAAAAACAAATAATTAAAAGATGTATTTTATAAAATAAAACTATAAAACTAGCAACTCACCCTCGTTTCGCTCGGGTTCGCCTCTATCCACAACCGTACATTTCTCCAGGAGAAAAAGTCGCTTATTTGTTATTCTGATGTATATAAACTATATTATTGTGAAGTTTTATTAAAATCCAGTCAGAATTTTTTGTGTATTAAGCTGTATAAGTTAGTATAGTTTTTTAACTATCCCACGGGAACTCTTTAATTTTCCGGGATGAAAAGTATTAAAAATGTTGACCTGGAATATAAGGTACCACTATGCGAAATTTCATTTGAATCGGTTCAACAGTTTCGGAGATTAGCCCGTACAAACAGACAAACAGACAAAGAAACAAAAAAAATAGCATTTTTAGCATTTTTTTTCAATGTACAGACATTCGACCTCTATAGTTTTATTATAGTATAGATAGAAAGATAGATTATATTTTTTTGAAGGGTTGTTCTTTTTTGTAAATAATATTAATAGATTTTTTAATCTAAAAAAAATATAATATGCTTTCAAAGGTTACCTAAAACCTCGCCTTAGTTTAAAGTTTCTAACTTTGAAGGTTTTCGAGACATGCCCTTTTGAACGAAAGTCATAGTTACGCTCATTTTCTTCATATCTCAAGGTCAAAGCAGAGTACGACAGTGAAACTCGTATGCATCGCTTTTCTACATCAAGCCCTTATATATGACACATAAGTTTCGATATAGGTTGACATTAGGGGGCCGGTACACTATACATAGCCGGCTTAACTCTTTCATCTAAATCGGTCCAGTAGTTTTGGAGCTTATTTGGTACAAACAAATAAACAAACAAAAAAGTTTTTCCTTTTTATAATATTATAGCAGCTCACCCTTGCTTCGCTCGGGTTCGCCTCAAGACAAACAAAAACAAATCTATCCCATGGGAACCGTACATTTTTCCGGGATAAAAATAGCCTATTTGTTATTTTGATGTATAATCTATATTATTGTAAAATTTCATAAAAATCCAATCCGTAGTTTTTGTGTTTTAAGCTGTTTAAGTTACTATAGTTTTTTAACTATCCCACGGGAACTCTTTAATATTCCGGGATGAAAACTATCCTATATGTTGACCGGGGTTATAAAGTACCACCATGCAAAATTTCATTTAAATCGGTCTAGCAGCTTCGGAGATTAGCCCGTACAAACAGCCAAACAGACAGAGAAACGAAAAATTTGAAAAAAAAAACTGGATTTGTTCTATTGCTCTTCTTACAGGTCCCTGACCTTTATTTACAGCTTTTTAGTTTTTGCGAATTAGACATTTGAAGTTATATTTGGCATTTTTTATACTAAATTACTTTTAAACATGTAAGTTTTATATATTTTTATTTTTTTAAGTATTTTTAAGTAGGAATATTAGCGAGAATGGTTGTCAACCAACTTTAAATCATTAGGTATATGATGATGATGTTCTCCTGACCGATTCCGGCCACGGCCGCCAATTTCAATGAAACTAGCCAACTGCGCAGGAGATATTATAGTGCACAAGTGTACGCGCAGACACAAGTGCACTCTCTATTCCTGTCACTCCCATACTCCAGTGGGACGACTACTCGACACGACCGGTGAGAGTTAAGGCGCAGGACCGACGGCTTTACGTGCTTTCCGAGGCACGGGGGTGAAACACCGCCAACTTCCTAACTCCGGGCTGTTACTGAGGCTTACTATACAGAAAGACTCAATAACTAAACTTGGCCCGACCCAGGACTCGAACCCAGGACCTGAAAAATAGGGGTGGGGTACCCTTGCATAAATTCCCAAGGAGTTGAAAATTTACATGAACGTTAGGGATACCATTATAAGGAAATTGTGAAAAGTCCCTATCGATCCCATGTGTGCAAAGCTTTTTATCCAAGGTCAAAGTTCGCAAAAATGGGTTTGTACGCTATGTACCTTTAATATATAATAAAAATAGTTATTGTAAGTGTACCTTAGGAGATAGACATATTATACTATTGCTGACTTTTCTGTAGACCTTCTTAAGATATACAATTTTCTAGTACATTGTTTTAATGTAAGTATCTCTTAATGCTTAGCCAGCTTCAGTCATATAAATTTCGACAACTCGATAGAACCAGTTATTGTATTTTCTCGTGGGAATGAAAAATTTTCCTGTAGTAAAGGTATCCTAAATGTTGACCCTAGTAATAAGTTATCACTACACAAAATGTAGTTAAAATCGATTTAGTACTTTTAGCGTGAAACGCGCTCATCGAGTCGACTAAGTTAGTTTTATATATTACTAGCAGAACCCGCGCTTCGCTCGCGGTCAAACTACGAAAAAAATAAACTTTTTCGCAATACGTACTTTATTTCTTACAAAAATAAGTTCGTGTTATTGTATATGCAAATTATTTCTTAAAAATATATGGAAAACAAATTTAATTTTAGCGATCGTAACTCAAAATATCCAGTATCTTAAAAGATGTTAAGCGTATATTCTGTAAATAAATTTATTTATTTATTTATTTATTTTTGGGAAACAAACAGTGACTAAAATCCTAATAAATAATTAAAAACTAAAAACTAAACATTCACACACCAGCAAAGTTTCCACTTAAAAATATGTCACAGGTAGAGTAAACGTGATTCAAAACATTTAAAAACATAAAATTCAAAAATTTAAACAAAAAAAAAATGTACTGCAAAATAAAAACAATATGAAAGGACAACAAAAAAATTACTTAAGTGAAGATCAAAAATAAAAAAAAAAAACAATTATAAAATTAAAAAATAAAGCAAAACTTAAAACTCAAACAGTACATAATAAAAATACTAATAAAAATAACGTAAAAGTAAAAACGTAAAAAGTAAAAAAGTAAACGTAAAAATAAAAATAAAATTCGGTGCCAGCCAATACAAGTCAAAGCACACCGACTTCGAAAAAATCTGATTAAGTATCTATTCTAAATGAAAACCCCCGTTTACTTATTTTTTATTTTTCAGTGCCTGGAAGTCGGTTTTTATTTTTTTTTTAAAAGTTATTATTTTTCCACTTTTAGTGTAGACGTATCATCAATACAAATTAATCAAGCCCAAACACCAGGTAATTGCTGTAAATCGTTGAGGAGTTTCCTCGACTATCTTTCGGATGCATCATCAGATCGACTCCAGACCTTCATTATATAGTAGTGCTTTAAAATAACTAATGAAAATGTTATCAAACGCACTAGTCGCCGCTACAATTTTCGAAAGTTCCCCTCGGTTTCTCTGGGATCCCATCATCAGATCCTGGTTTCCTTATCATGGTACCACTCTTGGGATATCTCCTTTCAAACAAAAAAAGAATTATCTAAATCGGTTCATAAACGACGAAAAAATGCCCGAACAAACATAAAAAAAAAAAATATATATATACGGTCGAATTGAGAACCTCCTCCTTTTTTTGGAAGTCGGTTAAAAATACATAATAAGGATAGGCAAATTTAAATATGAGCTAATGTTATGTTAAAGATTTTAAAAACACTTTTTTAATACTATATACATCAGAATAATTAAATAAGTCTATATTAATAAATTTTTCATTATAATTAATGCAAGCTCGATTAATGAGCGAATGTTGAGCATATTTTGTTCGTGTAAATTGTGGATTAAAAGACAATTTACTTCGGGAAGATAATCTAGGACATCTAAAATTAATTTGACTCAAAAGGTAAGGGGAATCAATAATATTATTGACTATTTTAAACAAAAATAATTGTTCTCTCAGTAATCGACGGTTGGCTAATGATAAATATTTATACGCAAGATGTGTCTGACAGTTGGCTAATGAACGGGACCTATAATTCAAGTATTTTATAAATTTATTTTGAACCTTCTCAAGGTTGTCACTGTGGACCTTGTAATGAGGATTCCATACTAGTGACCCGTAGTAAAGTATGGGAAGTACAAATGCGTTATAAAGAAGTATCAGAGTACTGGGACTTTTAAAGTCCTTCCCAATTCGCATAATGAAGCCAAGCATCTTATAAGCCTTAGCTACTGATCGGTTAATATGGGGAACAAAAGTCAATTTACTGTCCAAGTAAATACCCAAATCTCTAACTTGAGTTTCACGGGAAACAATATCGCCACCTAAATGGTACTCATAAAGGACTTTTAGGGTTTTTCTAGTGAAAGATATAACACTGCATTTTTTCACATTCAACTGTAGAAAGTTATCCTTACAATATTTACAGAGTCCATCAAGGGGAGCAATCAGCAATAGATGAGATTTTTCTGCACAGTTTCATATCATCTGCAAATAAAAGAACCGTCGAATGCCTTATAACTTCACAAATATCATTAATGTATAAGTTAAATAAGAGGGGACCAAGATGGGATCCTTGAGGCACACCTGATGAAACTGGGAGAAAAGTTGAACAGTACCCCTTTACAGTAACAGCCTGACTTCGATTATGCAGATACGAACTGAGCCAGCGGAGCAGATCGCCATGTATACCAAAGACTTCTAGCTTACGAAGTAGAATTTTATATGATATTTTATCGAATGCTTTCGAATAATCGGTATAAACGACGTCTACCTGATATCCTGAATCCATAGACGAAGAGACACGATGAATCAGTTCGCAAACATTGGACTCAGTGGATCTTTTACTAATAAAGCCATGCTGATTATTAATTATAATTGGTCTAACTAGAGGGAAAAGCTGATCATAAATAATCTTTTCAAACACTTTGGCCAAGGTACATAATTTGGAAATAGGTCTATAATTTCGTACATCAGATTTATTGCCAGATTTAAATACAGGTACAACGTAAGAACGTTTCCATATCGAAGGTAAAGTACCTGACTTAAGGGACTAATTTACATTTAAGGCATTTAGCAAGCTCCACTACCTGTATCATTTGCACATTTTTCTACTCCATCTTTCCAAAGATAGAAGAAGAGAATACAATGATACAATTGCATACAATATTTACGACTATAGAATCATGGAACTCGGCTAATATGGCCTTTTTAACTAACAGGCTAACCTTGTTATTTTTAAAGACCCAATGTGTATGTACATGTATAAACTCTATGTAGGTACATCTGAAGCTTATAGTCTCTCTCTTTTTAACCGACTTCCAAAAAAAGGAGGAGGTTCTCAATTCGACCGTATATATGTTTTTTTTTTTTTTTTTATGTTTGTTCGGGCATTTTTTCGTCGTTTATGAACCGATTTTGATAATTCTTTTTTTGTTGGAAAGGAGATATCCCAAGAGTGGTACCATGATAAGGAAACCAGGATCTGATGATGGGATCCCAGAGAAATCGAGGGGAACTTTCGAAAATTGTAGCGGCGACTAGTGCGTTTGATAACATTTTCATTAGGTATTTTATAGCACTACAATTTAATGAAGGTCTGGAGTCGATCTGATGATGCATCCGAAAGATAGTCGAGGGAACTCCTCAACGATTTACAGCAATTACCTGGTGTTTGGGCTTGATTAATTTGTATTGATGATACGTCTACACTAAAAATGGAAAAATAAAAACGTAAAAAAAAAACCGACTTCCAGGCACTGAAAAGTTAAACATAACTAAACGGGGGTTTTCATTTAGAATAGATACTTAATCAGATTTTTTCGAAGTCGGTGCCAGCCAATACAAATCAAAGCAGACCCCCGAGTCTAATCTTTAATAAATATTATTATCAGTTTTATCATTTAAAATCAGTACATGGTGATAAAATACTGATTAACAGAATCTTATCTACGTTTGACCGAACGTGTCATATCCCTTTCATGCATCTTATCGTAACACACGCCATAATAGCTATAGCTATCCAAAACCAAACTCTTAAATTTGCTATAAAATAATACATATAAAAAAATACAGGGCATTTATTTAAGCCATCATAAAAGCTGTACATAAGAATGAAAGTAATCAAGAAAACGATACTTTATCTAATAATATAACTAGTGCCTTGTGTACCTATAAATCATAGGAAGATACATTTATTACAAAGAAACTCTCAGAAGACTTTATTCACACACTAACATTTATTTTAAGCTCTTATCTATCTATATCTTATCTATATTTGACGGCACGTTTGGCTCAGTTTATAGTGACCCTACTTTCTGCGCCAGTGGTCGCGGGTTCGAGTCCCTCTGGGGGCATTCATTTGTGTGATGAGCACGAATGTTTGTACTCTAGTCATGGGTGTTTATATTTATAATATTTAAAGTTATATAATATATGTAGTGTATCAACTATCTGGTATCCATAACACAGGCCTCGTAGCTTACCATAGAACTAGATGGTGCTGTGTGTTAATGTCCCAACATATTCATTTATTTATTTACTTACGAAATAAAAATAATGAATATCTACCTATTATTATAAGTTATTCTTTGTATATATTTTTGTATTTACCAAGGATCGCGCAAGCAAGCGGCCCTCAAATGGAAGGAAAAAGAAGAGCCGGTGCAAACCAGCTGCTAAGCAGGTGCCACCGTCGGGATCAAAGAAGAACCAATCTGACGAGGAGGGCTTCATTAAAGTGGAGAGGAAGAACATCTGTGGCACAGCACCGAACCAGCCAGATCATCTGCTGCGTCCTGCCATACCATCGACGCCGCTATATGTGTCCCAACTGCACTGGTCTACGAAGGTAGAAGATATCGTAGACTATGTCCAGAAGAAGTCCAGCTTCAAATTGAGAGTTGAACGGCTGGTACTCGTCACAAAAGTCGTTTGCCCGCTGACACGTCTATGTCGACACTACGTGTTAAAATGTTTATATAATATATATATGTTAGTCTTTAAGGTATATATGCTATGGGCATCTCTTTTTAAATTTAAGATCTTTTTGTAAATATTGCCTGAAATAAATTATTAAATTAAAAAAAATAAAAATTAATTTAATTTACATGTACTTTAATGACTTTGTTCTCCACTTGAGTTAAGAAAAATTTTGTTGAACAATATTGATAATCCAAGATACAAAAGAAATTAGAAATACTCAGTAGGTAGGTGAAGTTATTCATTACAAGAAATTATACGTGCAAGAGAGAAGAGAGTGCAAGCAAGCAATAAGTGATAAAAACTTTTAAAAAAATTAATAAAACCGACTTCAAATATATATATGTTATACTTTTTTGTGCTTTTTTTTGAAGTTGGTTTTTTTTGTTTTTATTTTTCTCTTTTTAGTGTAGACGTAGTAGTAGCAAAGTAAGAAGAAAGTATTTTATATAAATGCATGGAAAATAATTTCATGTCTGTCCTATTCACTTGTTGAGGAGTTCCCTCGCCTGAAGTCAATCCTAGGTATATCAGCCATGTCATAATGGAAATTAGAACAGGTTATTATGGCTAAATCCATTTACAAAATTTCGTGTCTTTGCTGTTCGCCATTGAGGAGTTCCACTATCCACCTCTTGACTCCATCATTAAAATCATTCAATAGTACCAGATTCTTGCATTGTTACTAAACTTACATAAGAATGCAAAATTTCAGCTCAATCGGAAACCGGGAAGTGGATCAAAATTGACTACTAACATTTTATTACATTGTTGGTTAGTTTTTCCTTGAGATTCCACCATCAGATCCTGACTTGATGATAATAGGACCAGATTTCGAACTAAAAAAGATTTTTTTTTAAATTGGTTCACAATTGGCAAATTTACTAGCGGTTCATTCTCGCTTCACAAAGATTTAACACGTTGATTGTCATTTGTCCGTGCATTAAATGTAATGCATTTGGGATCGACCGCGTGACGTCCGTGCATTAGATTTCATTCACTTGTCAATACCATTTTCTGGACTGGGAGTTAGACTTTTTCATGCTCAATGGACGTATGGGTACGGAACATGGAAAACTAAATAAACAATGTCCCGCCGATTTTTTTAATTTATAAGTTTTTTAGGCCTATGTAACCTGGAGGAGAAACTAATCAATGAGAATCGTTATAACAGCTTATAGAAAATGATCTTTTGCAAGCAAGACATTCAGTAAGGACCTGTGTAGCCTTTTTTTAAACTGCCAGCCAATACAAATCGAAGCACACCGACTTCGAAAAAATCTGATTAAGTATCTATTCTAAATGACTCTAAATCTCTATTCCCCGTTTTGTTATTTGTTACTTTTCAGTGCCTGGAAGTCGGTTTTAATTTTTTTTTTTAATTTTTTTTACTACTAGCGCAAATCATAATACTATACTAGCTACTACTGACATCCATAATTGAGTAGCTACATCAGTAACAAAAATCTCAAGTTCTTCAATCTTCAAGTTTTATAGGTGTCGCTACTGCTGATACAGCTAGTATAAGCTTATGAATATAGATGGCGTTGGAGTTATGTAAAAGTTTATTAATTTTTACTATTTGAAATAAAATCATAATGAAAATATAAAAACTTAAAACATAGTCTGGTTTCTGTACTCTATGAGAGTATAATATCTAATACGTATTACGTATGTAATATATTATTATATTAATAATTTAAGTTTTATGAATATCTACTAATCAGTAGATACGTAATAATATTAAAAGCGTACAATTCGTTCGTTATTTTTAATATATTATTACAAATAATTATAGAATATTGTGACACTCTTTAATTAATAAACATTAAATTGACAGAATTCTAATTTTACGTCTTGGCAATACCGGGTGGGACTGGGAGTGGAAGACCGAGGGGCAAGGAGGTAGTAGTAGTGGGAGTTGGTGTCTGAAATGCATTTTCAGAATCATTGGAAGTCTATTTAAAATATTTTAAAAAGAAATGTTTTGCTTTGTACTATTGTAATGTTATTAATAAAATTCAAAAATCTAAGAATAATCTTTAGTAACTAAAAAGTAGAGAGTTATATTTATAACCTAAATTAGTCATCTATTGAAGATAAATGAAGAGGTGACAAACGTTGTCTGGAATTGCATTAGTATAATACATTATATTACAATTTTATATTTATAATGCTACAGCTAAGTACCTACTTTATTGTTCTGTGATGACCTACAGTGGTGATAAAATCGGCAATTTTATTTGGTAAGTGAAATCAAATTAGTAACTGTTTGCTCACTGTTGTAAGCTACTTTTATTTAAGGAAATAAGAACACGCCCACAGCTTTATTAGTACGCATAAAATATTTATTAATCTAGTTGTCAAAAAATACATTAATTTTTTATAGTAGGAAATCAGGGGTACTATTTTAATGTGAATAATGTCAATTGCCAACTATCAACTTTCACTCTTACATAAATCAGGTCATTTACAATAATCACTGGGTACATTACAATAATATTAAATAACTTTAAATTTATAAACATTAGCATAGCAATAATACTTTCAGGTCTCTATTTAAACTGTGGTTTAGTATATGGTTATGATGCCCCGGAGAAGCAAGTTATATTTTTGAGTAGCGGAGATGGGGAATCTAAATATATATAAATATTTTGAAAAAAGAAACATAAGAGATGGATTTAGAGACTTTAAGTTACAAATTTCCTATATAATATTGCTATGACTATTCCAGTTCTTGTGACTATTCCAAACCTTAAGTATAAGATATATCAACAATGTTTTAATTATCCATAACCATAACCAATGCATTAAGGGTTAAAACAATTATTAATTATTCAATTATTTGAAATTAAAATATTACCAGATATTTAAAATGGAACATTTCTCTGTAATAAAAAAATTATTATCAAAAATTATTCATTATTAATACCCCCTATAACACCATGTTTCTCCCATTACATATTAAAAAATCAATTCCACCTAGGACTCTGGTCCTCTCATTGAACAAGCTTAAATTTAGTATATAGAACTATAGATGGGTGTATATGGGTTTTTGGAGTGAAAACGAAAGGAAAACCTCCTAAGGAAGGTTAAAATTCCCTTTCACCTCCCATATCCATAATCCAATTGGAAATTGTATTAAATTCTTTGAGAATTAATTTTATATAAATCACAAGGTGAAGGGTTAAAAGTTAAAAAAAACCTAATAAGTTATAGAAGGTTGTAATTTTGCACTGCATAACCTACATATACATTTATGATACCATTACAACAATCCCTTCATACTTAAGTGTTTTGTCAGTTTTGACTATAGGATTGACAATATTATTAATTAAGATTAATTAATAATAGGAACATCAATGGAAAATTAAAAAGTAATTATATTTGTTATCAGAATGTAAACAATACCTGTGCCAAAATGCACTTAGATTAAGTTTGTAAATTGTAATCTATACTAATATTATAAAGCTGAAGAGTTTGTTTGTTTGAACGTGCTAATCTCAGGAACTACTAATCCGATTTGAAAAATTCTTTTTGCATTAGATAGCCCGTTAACCGAGGAAGGCTATAGACTATATATAATCCCGGAAAATTGTACGGTTCCCGTGGGATAGATTTGTTTTAATCATCTAGGGACAAACTCGAAGCGAAGCGAGGGTGAGTCGCTAGTTAATAAATAAGGCTATACATTGTTATGTTACTTCTAGGTGGTATATTATAGATTTATTATTAAATTTTTTTTTACTATACCAAAAAATGTTAAAATTTATAAATATTTTTATATTTCTTAAATGTAAGAAAGTCATAAGTTTTGTGTTTTCCTTATTGTAGAGAAATAATTTGAATCTCTAACCGCTAGATCTAACTGCTTGAATTGATATTTTAGCAATTTACTCCAATAATATCATAGGATTAAAGATGATGAACATAAATCACTCAGAGAACGAAGAATGGTGGCAATGTTTATGTTTTAAAATAGTGTTTTTTGAGTTTAAGATTATATAAAAGCCAGATATTAAGCGGGAATCGAGCTGTTAATCAAATAACAATAATATAATTGTACTCTATTATTTTTCTAATTACCTATTATTATTAATTAAATGTACACCACATTTAATAAATGATAGGTAATTAAGATTTAATTTTTAGACGTTACTGTAGATGTGTATTATTTAAAATATTTTCTGTGATCTACACCAATATTTATTAATTAATAAAATATGTACAACTTGTTTCAGATATTCTATTAAGTTTTTCTAAGCTGATAGCTGTCGCTACTGTGATACCAAATCAGTTGGTAAGTTATTTAATTAAGCTTTTATGGTAACACAATAATTGAAGAGATTGGAATCTTATTACTTGTTAAACCTCTTACTGCTCCTATACTTGAACAGTAAGTATGGTTGTTGTCTTCTCTTCTTTTACGCAGCAAGATCTACTTTCTGTGACATTAAGTAGGTTATATCAGTAAGAAATTGGAAAATTGTGAAAAAAAAGTGCAATGCGAAATATCTGGGACTGAGTAAACCGATGGTGGGTACTAGCTGATGTCATTTTTATTGACAAATTGACATAGGTACAAAACAATTATTTGCTCCATATTTTGCAGGAAAAATATAATAATAGATACAATTTTATTATATTAGTGTGAATTTTAAACATCACATGTAAAAAATAAACATACTGGTGAAAAAATATTTTAGTGCCTATCGAAGCAAACAAATTTTATTTACATAATTACAAGTAGTTGTTGCACAGTCAGTAATTATATATATAGAGCACACGTTAAATATAATATTTTACGTTACGGTATTATCAAAGAGTACCTACATTATACTAATAACATATACCCCATACAATGTTTGACTGTAAACAAAAAATTCTTTTAGGAAAATCCATCTCAAGATAACAAAAATACCAATTTTTTTACATCTATCTGTTACGTATATTGAAAATCCCTGTTTTTGTCGTTTTGTTACTTGACTTTCATCTACTATAGAGGTTCATATTAAACATTTATCAAACAAATTTCAACTAGATGGTACAAATAGTCTCCGAGTATGGCATTATATGACTAAACGGCCACTAGACCCAGAAAATGTGTGCAATGTTTAACAAAATACAAGAACAAATTACATTAAAATGAAGAAAAAAATTGATAACACGGCATCAACCATTATCATTCATCAGAGAAATTTTAAAACTATGGCATTTTGACTTTTGCTGAAACATTTTTTTTTTGTTAAAGTATTTTTTGTAATTATAACTCTTTCTTCCTGATGATACCCCATGATATACAATACTTAGTATCGACTCATTGCTAATAAATAATAATACAAAACGTAAATAAGAATGGGTAATGGCTATAGAAAATTTAGGTATGTACTAATCTTAAAGCAGTGGTAGCCGAACCGAAACCGTAAACCGAGTGAAGCGTGTTCAAATCCGGGGCCTGATATTTTCATGTGAGAATCGTTTCTAACATGATTACCACTCGCCTTACGGTGAAGGAAAACATCGTGATGAAACCTGCATGTCTGAGAGAACCTAGCAAATTTTCGAAAGACATGTGAAGTCCGCCAACCCGCACTTGGCCAGCGTGGTAGACTATGGCCTGATCCCTCTCGTATTGAAGGGAGGCCCGTGCCCAGTTGTAGGACGTTAATAAAAAAAAAGGGTTGAATACTAATCTTAATGCAAACTTTTCTTTATACGTAGTAGTCATACTTATCTAATATTTTGATTGAGTCATCAATACTCTATAGCTTACAGTCTATAGTATCAAAATTATCTTATTATTAAAAACATCCGACTTACAATATGAATCATATTACGTCTTTAAAAGAAATCCACGACTTTAAAAGAACGCTACAAAATGCAAAAACCAGAATTTAAAAAATCATTTACATAATAAACGTAAAAAGCGTATTAAAAAGATGAGAACAAGAACATAGTACATATAATAATTGGAGACATACGCACATACTACATACACGTAGCAAGTCTTCCAGCACTTATAAACTTTAAACTTTTGGACCCCTTTGGACTTCGCTGCAATCGCTAAAAAGGAAAATAAACAAAAAAAAAGATATTTTTAGTGCTTGTTATGTTTACAATTGGTTGTAAACATAATAAGCATTAATTTTTAAGTTTTCCATTAAGCAATTATTTTTTTAGTTTTCCATTAAATTGTTATGACGACTCGGCTCGGTTTGTAGTGACCCTACTTCCTATACCAGCGGTCGCGTGTACGAGCCCCGCTGGAGGCATTCATTTGTGTGAACGAATGTTTGTACTCGTCATGGGTTTTTATATTCATAATATGTATGTATTTAAAGATATCTATGTGTAGTGTATCAACTATCTGATATTCATAACACCCGCCTCGAAGCTTACCATGGAACTAGATGATGCTGTGTGTTAATGTCCCAACATATTTATTTATTATTTATTTTACAATTGGATAACAAGAATTGAAAAATAAAAAGATTATAGCTTTAAGTTTTAAAGATAATTTCCAGTTTTCATCTTTTAAGTTAGTTGCCTGTAATACTTTATTAGATTAACGCGAATATTTGACATTTTAAATAAAACTATCTTTTCGGATTATTTCGCGGATTTATTTTGATTTTTGGTTCCCGACGTTACGAATGCTTTACAGCAATCATAGTTACGGGAGAGACTAAAGTTTTAGACATCTCAAAGGCGTTATATACTTGTTACAGACAGTGCCTACCCACAATTTTATAGAAATGATTTTAAAAATTCAAAAACGGCACCTTACAATATTTGTTGATTTTAATTCTAAACATTAAAAAAATATTTAATAAGTATTATAATTAAATACAGTAATATTATTTATTTAATTTTAGCTGTTATTATCTATTATAAATATTACATTTTTTTACACTTTATTAATGAATAATAATATTAATAAAATAGTGTTGCTATTACTATAATATGTACTTATTATATATAAGAATTACCTAGGGACAAACCGGAGCGAATAGAGGGTGAGTCGCTATATAGTATCTATACTAAAAAACCTACCAAAATTATTTAATTTAACAATGCAATTTATTATGTAAGTGCATGCGTGAAGTAGACTTCAACCTAAGTACAAATTCAACAGAGTTTTACTTCTCAATCTTATATTGAATAATTATATAATTAATGCTTTTCAGCGCAAGGTGAGGGCAGAACTCTGTTGAAACAGGTCCATACATTACTTATGTCCCTAGATTGTAGGTACAAAAGTTTCTACTACTAGAGTTAGATAGGTACTTAATTACATCTTAAATTTTGCACATAATGTCAGTAATTACTTATTGTATGTAGTTGAAATTATAAAACCCAAAAAATCAGTCTGATTATTACCTTTCAACAGCTCACTATTCAAATAAATATCTAAATATAATTTGGCTGAAGGATTGAAAAGGAATACATATTTCTAAATATAAATAATTTTAAAGAATTTGATGTATGTATAAGTATGTGGCTGATTCAGGTTATTATTACGTTTAGTCCTTTCATCCTCTAACTATTCTAATAGGAAACATTACATTGTTAGGGCCTATGTACATCAAGTTTCATAAACGCGTTGACGACTCGCATATGGACTGACGTCGTCTGCGCATATTCTGTGCTGATAAACTTAAAAAATGCTGTCTTCGTATCGATACAAATGCGTGATCAATGCGCGTTGAACATGCGTCGACAGTTCTTTAAAAGTCGTCGTGTTCATAGGCCTTTATAATTAATTATACTTAGTTATTTTGGCCTCGTATTCTATGTACATACGTGCCTTAATTACCTACCGTTCGACATGCCGTTAAGACCCTTTAACTTACAGGGCTCCTGACAGCCGCACATGAAGCGTGCAGGTTTCATTCATGATTAAGATAGTAATTATAGTGAAAGAAAATAAATAAATATATTATAAATAGGAAATAAAATAATATTTATTATTAAGAGTACATTTTCTTTGTTGCGATTATAAATTCAAAACATAATAAAAATAATAATAATAAACTAAATAATAGCATTTTGATGCACATGACCAATGTGAACGTGAAGTAAATTTATAAAACAAAATTGATAAAATTCAAATCTGTTTTATTTTTAATCTGACTTCTACTTTGCCTTTCCTTGATCCACCAAATCGCTGTGGAGATAGATTCATAGCATCTAACAATAACTATTCTAAGAACCTTTTTTTTTTTCAATGTTCGAAAATGCATTTACGCATAGCACCTGTATACAGGCGGACATGTGGGACTCACCGGCTAGAAAAGCCAGTAGCTACTACCCTCGTCTAAATGGGGAGTTGCAGGATCGCTCACGCACTCAACCACGACGCCCCAACGCGGGCAGGTCTGCCGAAGCATACCACAATAACAATGGGGTTGCTCCAACAGTACTCTAATGTCAGCGAAGTATCAGGAGCAACCCGCATGGCACACCGCCCACCGAGATGGGCCTCCTCCCAGTGCATTTCTTGGCTTCGACTTGGCTGAATTGCTGGACGTTAATGAGAGAATAATGAGAGAATTTACATATTTATTTGTTTTTTTAAGACAGCTTAAAGTAGTTTTGTCTGTGAATGTAAAAGTAGCCTAACTTTTTCGGGTTGTACTTGGGAATTTCCTTAACACTACCTCAACGATGAACCAATAAGTTGTGTATATCTTAAACCATATTTTTCATTGCAGAGGAGTTCCTATTTGACGTATATACTTATAAAAACGCACGAATTAGGGTTGCGTAGACATTCGTCAACTACTTAACTGACCATATTCTATGTAAGCCAAAAACTTAGAGATTTTTGATAATTTCTCTCCTAAAGTAACTCATGAAAAACGTTAAGACGTTCTATTTATGTTATTTAAAAAAAACATTACTTTTTTATTATATATATATTATGTTATGAAGTGCTTATATACTTGAATAGAACCTTTGCAGCTTACCAAGATATGGCATTATATTTACTACGAGCGAGTTACCCTCGCTCCGCTCGGGTTCGTCCCTAGGTATTTCATTAAATTGACATAACTAGTTAAAATCTTAAAATGTTATAGTGTTATAGCTTACCACAGTATGCTAGTGAAAACCGCACCCAAATCGGTTAAGCTGTTTCTGAAATTAGCGCGCATAAACGCACAGACAGACAAAAATTCTAAAAATCATTGTTTGGGTTCTATTGAGTTAATAAAGACCCCCAATAAGAGTTTTTATCAAAATATCTCTTCCATTTACTTACAGACAGATTTTTCTTTCCTGCAATATCTGTAAGAGAGCAAGAAGCAGTTTTATCACTCTCAAAACTTAGATAAATCAAACCGCAATTCATTTGTTGAAATCAAGTCGTTCGGCCACACGAACAATATCAGTTCGGTCAGACGAAAGGTGTATATTGTACACACTTCGTCTGGCCAGGCAGATTAAAATGCTAATAAATGTGATATATCTTAAACCTTTTGGAGTTTAATTTGCTTTGTATCGTGACGTTTGAATGACGTAAACGAGAGACTGGTGGTTGCACCTTGTTCTTAGAACGAACGTCGTGGCTTCAGTCACTGATCGCGACGCCGCTGAACGCTACTCGCGTTTGCCCATCAGCGTGCATGACACGATACGCGAAAGTATACACGCATATTATATTTTGTATTCAATCGTACACCTTTCCGCGCTAAGAGAATCGGTATCCTATGGTACCATTTTGGATAGTTCTGTATATGTGAGTATTACTGTAATTAATATTTACACTTAATTAAAATTTATTTCCAACGTTATATTGCTATTATGTATATGGAAATTTTCCTTAAACAACATTGCTGCAACATATTTATTGTGAGTTTTTTTTTTTGGTTATTTATTTATCAGTTAAAAATGCGGAATTATAATAATCCTATTCCTAACGTTTTATATATCATAAATATGTAAAAAGTTAAGGTGACGTCTTAATCATTTTAAAGAAGCTTTTCTGCGTATATTTTTGTGAAACACTTCTTATATATTTTTATAAATTGTGTCAATTATGAATAAAATAAATTTTATATTCATGACATTAAATTTCGATTATATTCTTAGCTCAAAATCGAGATATTTATTACAATAATTTGCGATAGTAAAAAATAATTTAAGTTACATTTTAATAAATATAAAGAAACGTTATAATAAATTTGTTTTCGATAGAACTTTAGCATGTGGTATTCTTTCTGATTACAAATATAACATCTATTAAGCGGCCTACTTGTTTTAAAACAAATAATTCTGATACAAATTTTGCCTCCCTTTTTAACCTCTTTAGGGGTTGAATTTCAAATGTATTCTAACGGTTACCCATAGAAATACACCGCATAGGTGTGCACTAGCTTCAGCAGTTCAGCTTGGGCAATGTAAAATGAATCACTAAATATTGTTTTTTTGAATCCACGATTTCATAATAATAAATATTTGTGCTATATTTACCAATAAAGTAAAACATTATATGAATAGTGTATTTTTTATAAGTAAGTAGGTAATTTTTATTTAAATTAAAAGTCTATTGAACACTGGTATTTTATTTCGAATCACTTATTCGTTGTAAAAAACTCTATCTAAAAGTTTGGAAAAAATGCCTCTATCCTAAGATAACTACCGAAAGAAACAGTGCAATTAGATATATTGTTTTTTAACTTATTTTGAAATAGTTATAAAAATGTAACAACTGGAAGCAATTATATTTTTAGCAATGAATGTTATCTTCTAGAAATGCATTTATTGCAATAGCTTAACACACAAACGCCCTCTAACTTTTTTTTAAATCTAGCTATAGAGGCTTTTCAAAGAGTTTCTGGGGACTGATTAAAAAAAAAAAACACTTAAAAATTTTGTCTTTATTTTTCCCAGCAAAGTATTTAGAGTATTAGTAGCATTAATTAGTTCATATTCCATAGTATTTCTTAGGACACGTAAAAAATATGAGACGTACAAAAACTACACACTTTTTTGCGAACGCTAAATTAAAATAAATAAATAGAAAACATAGTTTATATTAAAATCTACACAGCATAATACCTTTAGTGATTGCGTGCAACAGAAGATTTTTTTAATCAATAGGTCATACAATGCATTGTAATCACGCATATTGTAGTATTAAACTTTAATTGTATTAAAAATTTAAATAAAACCATCTTTTCGGATTTTTTCGCGGATTTATTTTGATTTTTGTTTCCCGACGTTTCGATTGCTTTACGCTTCGCGATTCGCGTAAATCTAAGAAAGTATTATGTATTAAAAATCATAGTTTCTCAATAAATTATTTATTTATCAAGTTACAAACAACTAAGGAAATTAACATACTGAAGCAAAAAAAATCATTAAAAATATCATTAGTGATTAGACACATTTAATTACTTATATTTATTTACATTAGTTTTTTTTTATTCTTACCGAATTTATTGAACGTTCGTAATATATTATAGACTGTTACATAACGCACCGACGAAGGTTTCTTAATTGGTCATCATCGCTGCATATCGATGGTGGCTATTGAGAAACTCCTACGTAACTAAGTATATCACATAATTCTATTTATATAGCGTTTTAATTAGGGATAATGTTAATGAAATTTATTAAATGTTAAAATGTAAACTAAATTAATGTCAATTCTTTAAAAATATAAAGCATAAAATACCACCCATGAATTTACGTTAGCAGCTAAGATTGTGATTATTTATATAAGATTATTAATGTAGCAAATAATGATATAATTGACAGGTCAGAAATAGACTTTTAATCCCATTTCCTGTATAAAAACACAATTTGAAATTACAAGAAGACACTACGCTAATCACTATTGAGCCTTCACTAAAAATTGCATATAGTATTAACAAACTCCTCATTGTCAATAATTGTGTTCTAACAAACAGGTTTTAATAAAATTACTTCCTATATCTATATGTGTATTTTATTATACTAGTATGCAAATAATTGATATGTTTACTTACTAATTAATATTTTAAAGGACAAAATAAAATAAACTTTCAACATATAAAATTGATAGCGTAAAAACAATCCTAATATCTACAATCTATATACATATATCCTAAATATTGCTCTGTCAAGTAAAGTATAGAGAAGTATCTCTATATATACTTTATTCAATCACACTAATATTGTAAATGCGAAAGTTTGTTTATATATGTTTTTCCTTCGTTACGGCTCAACGGATTCAGTGAAATTCGGAATTATTATTTATAGATTAGTTTCTCAATCTAATCATGAAAAACCTATGACTCGGACAGTTTTTTTCAGTAAGTATGCTTGCTTACGCGACTAGGGCCGAGGATAAAAAATAATTGTTCACCAATAAGCCTTACGTATTCCTATTTAACACCTCCTGGATAATTTCTAGGAAATTAATTGTTAACTGACACACCGGTGTGCCCGCGACTCTCAAGGGATTAATGTACATCACAGAAAGATCGATCCATGTTGTAACTTTAAAATGTTTAACGATCGTATGTAGCTACACTATCCAGAGGGTACAGTTTATTAAATTGGAGGTCAAAACTTCGATTCATGTGCATACATCGCACAGACTGACGATATTACGTACTAATTAATACACGTATTATCCGTAAACAGTAAAAAATCGATCAAAGGAAAATGCTTAAAAATCTATGCATTGCTAAATGAATAAGAATTTATCGAATCACGTTCATACGTAGAACATTTATTAATACAATGAAAAATATTTTTTTGTTTATGTATATTTTATATATGTATTTATAATGTAGGTGGTGATTCCACAAAAATAGGGCAACTCTATGTGCGCAGCACATTTCACTTGATATAATTATCATTATTTTAATTCCAAAATTGCTAAGTAACAGTTCACAATGTGTATTATCATACACAATTTGTTTTAAAAATAGTAATATACTTCAGAAATCCTTTTTATTGACCTCTAATATCAGTCCCTAGGCATGTCCACCCTCCGAAATTAATATAATAGTTAAATAACATAATTTTATATAGACCGTATCAATATTAGATATCTTTATTTCTTTAATAAATTGAATGATTTGGCTATCAGACGGAAATAATCACTTAAGAATGATCTACTATTTTAAATAGTCCTAATTGAACATATCACTAACGGGTCAAATTTATACAAAGACAAATAAATACAAATAATGCGCTCAGAACACTAACATTAGATATTTGTTATTTGCCGTGTGATCTCATTTCTGTTGGTAAATTGTTTTCCTTTTTTACTTTTCTTGTACTATTTATTGTGTGTATACCTAACTCAATTTTGGCCTGCTATAAGATCGCCAAGATCTCAATCTCATCGCTTGCCTTCGCCACGCTGCACCGACCTATAAGTATTTATTTATTTATTTATTTAATCATTTATTACACCACGAAAAAGAAGTACAATTTGAAAATAATAAATCAATTTACAAATAGATATTTCAGTGTAAAGGCGGCCTAAAATATAGTATAGGTATATTATTAAAGAAGACATCCTCTGTGGCTTACTGTACTGTATATCTATTATTTACCTACCTATCCATTTGGATAGTTTATATAATCGCATGCAAAGCAAATCTATTTATATAGGACTAGCGACTCACCCTCGCTTCGCCCGGGTTCGTCCCTAGGTTGATCCCCCATACAAACTTTCATCCCCATTTTCAGTCCCTTAAGGGATGATTTCTGGGATAAAAACTATCCTTTATCCTTCCCAGGGTCTCAAATTATCTTCTTACCAAATTTCATCTTAATCGGTTCAGTAGCTTCGGAGCCTATTCGATGCAAACAAACAAACAATCAAATCCTTCCTCTTATAATATTAGTATAGATTACAAAGTTACTGATGCAGTTTGAAGTATATTTATTAAATACTAATGTGTTCATTTAAAACCTTAGATTTTTGATGATCGGTGAGTGAGTGACAAAATTAAAGAATTTTGACCTGCAATAGTTCTTCAACGGCAGGTTCAAATTAAATGTTATTTGGGAATATACCTAGTTCTATTATGTCCTCTTAGTCACTGAAAATTGAGGCTTCTAGCTTTAACCACAACGAAGTTACAGGGGGATCGAAAATTTCTTGAATGGCTTCGAGAAAAGGCTATTATGGCTGTGCCCTTTTTGCTCAACTTGGCTTGTGCTTGGGGGCACTGCCGTGCCCATAGACCCAGTTCAAAGGACAACGCCATATTATAATTATTTACGTCTAGTCAGTCATTAGACATGATATTTTATCAAAAACACTTAACTAAGTAATTTATTTACATGATATTCCTTGCTATTGGAATTGAAACAGATTTTAAAGTACATAAGAGTCTGTTTCTGTTTAGTATAATAACTTTTTAACGATTGCAAAATCAGAGAACAAAACTGTATTCCTTTTTTATTGTTTAGTCGGCATGTGGAAAGTTACATAGCAGAGTTCTAAACGATAAGTATTATTGATAATTATCATGATAAATACGGGTTGATTTCGTGTAGTGGACAGACGCTTTTAATTTAATTAAATAGTGCCTATGTAGGTACTTGGTTAAATTTATTATGTTTGTATATTTCCAAGTCTGTATATATCAAAATTATGAAAAAAAATACCTGAAAGATTACCTTGATCATTAAAAGTTTATAATTTATTCTAACGTAAATTACGATAGGCAAATAGTCAAATACCATAACCTACACAAGGATTGCTAAGTTTATATCTGTTTGATAATTATCGGATAGTTATTTTATAATTATATATTTACATATTTAATCCCCTGTTACATAGTAACTATATCACCTATTTAAACAATAAAAGTTTATGAGGGAAGTGCCTATCGATCGATATAAACCTTCTAATTGGGCTTTGATAAGTTGATTTCGCTAAAATTTATTTATTTAATTTCAGATATAATTGTAATCAAATATTTAAACTTAGGAAGTTTAATTAGAATCAATCTATTCAAAATTCAAATAAGTATGTACTATGGCTCATACTTTCAATTTAAATATAGTTTTATTGAAAATTCTTAATTAAAAGGAAAAAATCTTAATTAAAAGTTTTATTTAGCTTACCCTGTTTGTTTGGGTCTTTAGTAATTGAAATAACTATTAAAATATTGAAACAAAAATAACCTCTTCCCTGTTGACAAATTGAGTTAATATTTGGTTTACACTTTTAGTCCTGGTGACAATATAATTGAATATATTCAGTAACATTGTAAATGCAAGATGGCCGCCGCCACAAAATGGCGGATTACATATTTTTTTACAACCCTTAGCCCTATCTTTGGCTATAAAATGGTAGGCCTAGTAGAATACAGAACACTGTGAAAAAAATCCAATATGGCCGCCAACAAAATGACCTATTACATATTTTTTCACAACCTCCTCAATATGGGTATCAAATTAAAAGACACTACAAATAAAATACACTACATGGCAGATCCAAGAGCTTAGACAGTCTAAAATTAAAGAAAAAAACTAAAAACTTGCTTATAAAATAAATAAAAAAATTTGTTTTGAAGTTATACTTCTTATGGCACGTATGGAAAAAATTATGAGCGTAAAATTTTTACGATTCGCGCGCACACCGACAGCCAAAAAGCGACATAATAAAGTTATATAAAGTTAGCTGCATTCCTTTTACAAACATAGAGTTGTGAGTTGTGTGTGACACAAGGGATGAAATCTTAGCAATTTTTGTTGTGTTAGGCCAAAGAAGTATAACTTCTTACGTGCGTACTATGTACATAAGTACACACACACGTTTTTTGTAAGTTAAACGGGTTTATTGAAAAGAAAGAAAATAATAATGTAGATAATTAGGTAGGTCCTAGGTTCCAGTTCCACAACACTACTCATCAATCTAGGACATTGATCTGACTCAAGAATAAAATAGTGGGGCGCGTGTAATTTCTATCAACAGTCAATCGCTCATTTCATTATAAATGCTTTTTACATATATACTCAGATTACGCTACGCAATAATACAATTGATAAGGTTTTAATTAAAAAATACAATTATTTAATAAATGAGAATGGCTACCGACAAGCAAAAAGAGCTTTTGTTACTTACATGAATATGTAGAAAATGAATATATCAAAATATTTACCCTAAATAATTAAGTAATAAAGTAATAATTTATAAATAAATAATAAAGAAAAAAAATAACACATACCTCAGGTAACCTCAATAATACAAAAATTGAATCGGTCAGTGTCGTGGGGCACCCGGTAGGAACGAAGTTCCTATCGTTGTCCGCTCTTGGCTCAAACATTAGCTCATACACTTTGTCACGAGTGCCAGGGTAGCAGAGGCATCGAGGAACGTACATTGAACATGTTGAAGCTCATCGAAGGAAAGCTTGCACAGAGTGCACACGAATTTCTTACAACATACGCCCCTCAACACTTTGCTCGCCTAGTGCTTGTGATGACGTCACATGGGATGCTTTTTGTAAATAATAAAGCATAACCTTTTTCGTTAGATACGTGACGATTTTTACCTGACAACTTCTTTTTTTTTTTTGTTTTTTTTTAATGTTGGGAAATGCATTTACGCATACCACTATACTAAAGTCAGATTTATATACCTAATAACTATACTACGGGACTTAACGGTGGACTTAATGGTTGCACCAGCCGTGGTCACGGGCAGACAGTCTGCCCGTGACCACGGCTGGTGCAACCCAGTCGAAACGTCGGGAACAAGGTATATAGCCACTTATTCACGCGTTAAGTCCCGTAGTATAGCTATTATATAAATATGAAACGCGATAATTTAAAAAGGGAGATTTAACGCCTTACTTCATACTGTAATCAAATTCTGTCACATAGTAAAAAAAACACTCATAATTTTTTCTCTAACGCGCCAAAATACCTAAGTATAGTTACAAAAGAAATAGACAAATCCCGCTTTAGGGTTTTAATAATATTAAACAGAGGTGGGAATTGAGTGTACCTATTATAAACAATGTAAAACTTTGTACATATTTGGCACAATATATTTCAGCCTTAGACGATTAGACGTAGACCCATATTGTCATTGTACTATTTTACATAAAAAAGTATTTATAGATTAATCAATATTTATACTAATTTGGAAACGAAATGATAAAAAAATTTATTGTGTTTATATATTAATGACTTTTTAAATATGAATGCAATCAACACATCACATTAATTATACCAGACAAAATTTCCACAATATAGCTTTGTCAGTTAAAATAATTATTTATTTATTGAATCAGGCTTACCAACTAGAGTACATACACAAACATAATTAGTAAAATAACGTTAACCAGTTTCTTTTTTATATGTTATTCTAAATTAAAGGCTTGTACAACATTTTATAAGTAGGTAATAGGTATACATTTTTAAAATTTAAATATTAAAACGTATTTGGTACATACGCTCTACTTAAATGACAATATTTTTTTTTTATGTAACACAATGATTTCTTTAAGATTTCTTTTAAAATTGTACAATGTATTAGAAAATATATCTATAACAGGATTCTTACGAGAGATTTCATTATATTCTATTTAAATTTTATTTAAAGGCGAGTTTTGACCGAATTTATTTTGTCTTAAAGGAATATAAAATGGTTGATAATTACTTAATCGTGCGGAATAGCGCGCAACTTGTAGTCCAATCTTAGATATTATGTCAGGCGAGTCTACACATTTATTCAATATTTTATAAAGAAACATTAATCCAAGAAGTTTTTGACGCTTTAATAATGAGTCCATGTGAAAGAGACTTAGCCTACCCTCGTACGTAATATGTTGTCTGTTTGGTACAGATTTCGTAGTGTAAACAATTCTAGATGTCAATTTTCTTTGAATTTTTTCAATTCTTTCAATATGATTTTGATAGTAGGGATACCAAATTACGCTACAGTAATCCACATAGCTGCGTACCAAATCATTGTATAGAGTTTTCAAAGCTTATACAGATTTAAATTCTCTTGTATTACGGTAGATGAAATTAAGCATTTTAAAACAAGTACGGATAGTTTTATTGATATGGCTTTTAAATTTAATTTCAGAATCTATTATAACACCAAGATCCCTAACTTCATTTATTTCTATTTAGTATTGTTTTATTAATATAATAATTTGATAAGTATTTGTTCCTTTTGCGAGTACCTACTTTATGTGGTAGCATTTGGATATATTTAACTCCATTCGATTAAGAATACACCATTCAAAAAGATTATCAATGTCCGATTGTAGCATATTTTGTTCTTCGTCATTTCTTACATTTCTGAATATTTTTAAATCATCGGCGTATAAAGCATATTCTGAATTTGTTCGAACTTGGGCCCATTGTAAAAATAACAATGGGCCCAAGTGCGAACATTAATTGAGCACATTTTTTTATAAGTATTATTAAACCTTTAGCACTGTTTAACAATAAACTTTGATAATTTCGAATTTTGAATAAATTATGAAACTGAAGAACATATACTTATTTGCGGAACTTAACACTTTGTCTAGTCATTTTCCTTTTACGAAATCAAGCAGTTGCAATCAACTAAAATGATTGCTTGTGCATAAACGTTAGTTCTTTGCACAATTGTAATTTTTCCTTTCTAGAATTTAATGAAATAATTTTCAGGCGCGTTGTAATATTGAATGTGATGCTCTGGTTGGTTTGGTATTCACCTTCAGCAATCTAGTGAAATTGTGTTCCAAGGAATATATAAACAACTATTCGCATTTGGCGGCACGTAACATGTGTAACGCAATGTTTGAGAACGTTCTATGGGATGGATGTCGGGTAGTGGGGTGCGACTTTGTGGCAGTAGGTCAGTGGTTCCTTACGTAAAACACGCGCCACCGGCTGTGACTATGCGTTCGCGCATGCCGTACGCCGCAGCGGTGAAAGTTGTGGCTTCACGGGCAACTTGATGCGAAATTCTGTCACCTGCTCTTTACCATCACGGGCTTACACAAAATGACGCGATTAATACGACCTCGTTACGTAATAAAGCCATTTTATTTGATAAGAATTACTTTTAAGAATAATTTGAAGGCCACTTTGATTAATCATTTCAAAACGATTCATTATGTCTAATAGAATATAGTATTATCAAAAATGAACTAGGTGTACAACTATGAAATAAAAGGCAGAAAGTTTTAGATCAAGGTCACATAACATTCGTAATTGTATAAGAGTTTGAGTTGCTCATTCTCTACATTCAACTCGGCTGTTGTTACTACATACTTCTCCGTATTTGTATACATATATTACCACATTTACATAGTATGTTTTAAAAAAACTTTGCTATAACCAGGTTTTATTTTTGTAGGAAATGTAGTTATCCCATTATATTATATATTATATCGTACTAATATTATAAATGTGAAAGTTTAGATATTTGTTACTCAATAAGACTCAAATTTCATCCAGAACGCCAGAACGTTCAGCCGTTCTGGCGCTCTGGATGAAATTTGGCACAGAAATAGATTATATTTTAGAATAGCACATAGGTTACTTTTTATCCCGTACCGTTCGAACCCGTACGGTTCCTATGGGATAGTTTTGTTTTTGTCGCTAGTTATACATAAATGTTACATTTTCATAAGAGTAAATAGTAAATACAAGTCAGTTCGACCCACATTTTGTGTGTATTGTAAATATTATCTTATTAATATTACACTATTCGGCGCAAGCAAGCAAGCCCAAACGCATTCCTAGAATGCAACATTGCGATTCGCACGATTAATAGTTCTTGACTATTTGTATCAACATCGCGTACTGTTTCTTAGCGATCAGCGATGTTATGAGATAGTGATTCGAGGAACGTGACAATAGCACGAAGCATTTAACATAAGATAAAACACAAACGTGCCAACAGTCTTTCCGATATGAAAAAAAATTGACAAATCAATTTATCAAAAAATAATAGTCTTATATTATTACAATTATCACATACACATTATAATTAGTTATTGAATAAACAAAACTATTAATTTACAATTTAAGTATCGTGAAGAAATTTTAATTGGGAAATAGTCACGCCCTCCTTTCTTTCTGTTGTCCATTGTGTCGTAATTGACGGAAATTCTCTTAAATCACTCATTCCGTATGCGAAATCTACAAATGGCCAGTTTTTTTAAAGACAGTGCTGCAATATTAACTTGGACACTTCCGCCATATGACGCTTGCCACGACTAGAACTTAATATATGTATGTGACTTTATTAAATTAATAATTAATTACTTGCGTCGTAATATTCATATGTATATATAAAATATAGTTTATTGAAAACATGAATATTATTATTGTATAAACTGCTTTTTATTGGTATTATATGATATGCTTCATTCGCTCTTATCTACTATTTCGGCATGGAAGAATTATTATTTATTATATATCAATGGTTGTTTGTGTTTAAAAACTTAACTTTAAAAATTTAATAGAACAAGCCTTAAATAACGAAAATGAAGCTAGCTAGCTAGCCTTAGTTTTAAATTTTTTACTTTGTATTTATAAAGAAATTTACGTACCTCTCTTTTACACATACATATTACATATACTTACAGTCAAACCTGAGTGAGTGAGAACTGGGTAAGCGAGAAAACTATAAGTGAGAGTTATTGCCAGGTCCCATCACTTTATCCCTCTTAAACCTTTATAACAGAGAAACAGGACTCTCTATAAGAGAAAGTCGTTTTTCATTCATGGACCTCTATAACTAAGACTGCAATTTGTCTGTACCTCTATAAGTGACAGAGGGGAGAGAGTGCAAGGATGTGCACTCGCACCTCCCTGCCATGAAAGAAACTATACCTATAGAAAAAATTAAAGAAATATAAATATATTAGTAAAATTCGTATTTAAATTTAGATATCACCAAAGAAAAGACGATAAATAAGATATGAATAAAAATCATAAAGTTAATCATTTAAAGATTAGTTAGTAGTTTAATGTGAAGAAGCAGATGCAGATGTACCTCTATAAGCTAGAAACTCAGGTTAGTGAGAAACCTCCATAAGCAATAAAGAGATCGCGATCCCTTGAACTATCGCTTATCCAGGCTCGACGTATTTGTCAAGAAAATCTTTAAAAAACGTCTCATTTTTAGGTTTACTGAGAAAAATATAATATATAAATATGTTGGGACATTAACACACAGCACCATCTAACTTAACTTTAAAATTTATATACATACATATTATAAATAAAAACATCCATGACTGGAGTACAAACATTCGTTCTCATCACACAAATGCCCGCCCTCAGCTGGACTCGTACCCGCGACCGCTGCAAGTAAGGTACACCACACTACAGACTAAGCCAAACGTGTCGTCAGTTATAAAAAATATGTTTTAACCTATGGTTAAACATAAAAGTACACAATGTTTAATAAAAAAAATTGAAAATTCATTGAACAAGGTGCACGTGCCGAATTATCGCCACTCCATAGTCGCACCAAATAGCCATTTAGTCACGAACGCCTCTTCATGTGCCACATCACGCTTTTACGTTAACTGGCCTAATTAAAATACAGTGTAATCATACCGAGCCCATATTTTTAATAGTTAATTTCGTTTGTTACAGATATAATTAGTCAATAAGAAAATTATCCAAAGATGGAGAGTATCTACGGTTGGTACAATGACCTCATGGACAATAGAGGCGGTAAGTTTAAAAGCGTTATTTTTAATTTTCCTATATCTAATATATTTAAACGAGCAATTCTTGTATATTTATATCTTTATTTCTTTATTTATTTATACCAGCGATCTCGGAAACGGCTTTAACGATTTCGCTGAAATGTGGTATGTGGGGGCTTTCGAGGGCAAAAAATCGATCTAGATTAGTCTCGTGTCTCGGAAAACGCGAGTTTTGGAGTTTTCATGCAGTTTTCTTTTTGCATTATTCCACGCAGAATATGGTCGATATTTTCTTACACTCGGTTGTAAGCATCGTTGTCAAGCGCTCAACGCGTAAATTAGACAACACATATGTCCGGGATCGAATCCCAGTTGGAATACAAAATTTTTTTCTTTTGTTTTTATATTTATTCAAGATTTTAGTTTTAAATCAGAAAAATACGATATAACAAAAAAGAACTCCGAGCGAAGCTCGGTCGCCCAGGTACTATATAATAAAAATTGTTATAGCGAGTGTACCTTAGAAGATAGACGTATGTATACTATTGCGGACTTTTCTGTAGACCTTTTTAAGACCTACAATTTTGCTAGTACATTGTTTCGATGTACCTATCTCTTATAGTTTAGCCAGCGTTAGCCATATAAATGAGAAAATCAATCCCCATAGAAACTGGGGCCCGGTATTTACGGGGTTGAAAATTACCTATAAATTAATTCATTTAGAAATTCTACTAGAGTCCAATTTTCACGGGCCCCAGCAATGGCCAAGTTAGTTAAATCCAGTGTTAAATATGCAATTTTTAGGTTATATTTTATATTATATTTTGACAAAACACTTGATTACATGACATTATTTACATTACGTAGGTAAATAGTGAATAAACGGGCGCGCGTCTTGTATGTCTGACGACTATAATAAGTATTTTTATTCTTTTAAGATCAAATGTATCTAATTGATTATGGTCTGTATTGTAATCTATAGTTTGAGCGTAAAAATTAATGTTGTCTACCATACATGCTTATCAGGCTTCTTGGCACAATAACATAGCAAAATAAAAAAGATGTTTAGATGTTATAATTTATTTTGTTACTCATCATTATCAGTTTAATAAAATAACAGCACCTTCCAAAAAGTATAGGGTAAAACCCGGATAGTCGCCTCAATTGGTTAGTTGTCCCGGTTTTCAATACGCTATATTCGAGATGTCCCTGACGTAAGCGCTCTTCTGTAATTTGAAGCTCTCTTCCACAGACCTTAGGTCCATGCCAGTAGTAGGACTAGGTACACGTGTTTTGTCTGTGTGAGCGAAAATCTTTCGCGGCAGAACGTTGACCAGCGTTGAAATAATATTCGTGAGTATTTTCTATTGAATATTTTCTGTTATGGTTGTCGGTTCAGTCAACTTTTTGCTTCTACGCATGCAGTGAAGTTTAAATTACACTACCTAGTATCCGTACCAAAAAGTATAGTCGCCCTATATAATTTTGCGGATAGTCGCCCTTAGGGCAATTAGAGTTGCAAGTAGGCGAAATGCCTCGCAAATATGAGCAAGAGTTTAGCATGTCTAATAGGGCTAAACAATCTGCAAAAGTTTTAAATTCAAACGAAAAAATTGTCCAAAAAAAGAGTAACGAATAAGAAACAAACATTACTAAGGAACTAGAATGGAGACAAAGAAATAGAAAGATTTTAAGACGGTAGAAAATAAATCAGCCGATAACGAGATGAAAATTATGATGAAAAGAGGTAGAAACGAAAGTAAAAGATCAAAAAATATGTCGATTTTTCTAGCAGTGATACAGAATGTGAAAACATATATTTAATTAAACTGAACGGAGAAAGAGCTAAAGGATAACAAATAACAAATATTTATAGTTCCGAGAGTGAAAGTGGAAAAAGCATTATTAATACAAAAATAGCCAAAGAAAAAGCTACTAAAAGAGTACAATAAAAGGAGTAAGAAATTAAAGACGATAAGAGACACTGAAAAGGCACTAAGCGAGTGATGGACATTAATACAAAAATAGAAAATTCGAATGAGAAAAGTTCAGTTGATGATTATCGTACATGTTTTTAAAATTACAATAATACTAAATCCAAATCAGACTGGATTGTGCTTCCAGGAAACTTGTTCATCATTCAAAGAATATTATGTAACATCTGAAAAATTGAAAGTTCTGGCTTCATAATTGTTTTTTTTTTTTAACCTCACTAATTTTAATATTTGTGCCAAAGTTGATTGCCATATTATTTTTATCTGCAAAATTAATTACTATTTATAACTTAAGTTTTAAAGATTTTAGAAGAAGTTGTATTGATAAGTATTACGATTAGTACCTACTTAATAAATTGATGTTAATAATTAATAATGGTTGATTACATAAAAAGATCGAAGCAATTATTATTATTATTATTAATTTCATAATGAGTGTTCTATCCCCGCATGAGGCAAGTTCTATCCCCCAAAGCATTTTTAACATGAGGTAACTATCCACCACAGAGGGCAACTATCCCTTTTTGTAGAGGTCAAAAAAAAACAGGATTTACTGAAAAACAATATTGATTGTGTTTAAAAAATAGGTCACAATGAAAGATTAAAGACCAATGTTTTATTATACACGGAGCATGTTGTAAGTAGATACTTAATTTTTATGTAATTTAAGATTTTCAAAAGGTAGCGCAACTATCCGGCTTTTACCCTATTCTTATTATATCAGAACGGTTCGTTAATATTCCTCAATTATTGCTTAGGTTTCAGATGTTGATATTCAGTCATCATTAAGGCAAGATACAGAACAAGGGTAGTAGATACAGTGTCCAATGTCCAAGTAATATACAGTCAGAAAGCAATCAATATCAAACATGGGATGCGATCAGAGATATAAAAAGTTCGAAAAAAACCGTTAAAACACACTTATTTCCGTACCAACTAATACGAAAAGCGAATGACATATTATATGCATATTGACATTTGTTGACGAAGGAGTCCTTTATTATTTTAGGAGAATAGTTTTGTATTTTAACTTATTATTTTGTAGTCTACGTTGAAAAATGAATTAGATTTTAGGTTTTCGGTTTGTTTTGAATATTTTTTCTTAAAATATAATTTAGTATTTTATACTGCAAAAAGTAAGCACACGAAGCTATGGTTGACAAATTAATTGAAATACGTTTATGGAAGATTAAAGACCAATGTTTTATTATACACGGAGCATGTTGTAAGTAGATACTTAATTTTTATGTAATTTAAGATTTTCAAAAGGTAGCGCAACTATCCGGCTTTTACCCTATTCTTATTATATCAGAACGGTTCGTTAATATTCCTCAATTATTGCTTAGGTTTCAGATGTTTATGAAATAATAAATACGAGAATTAAGAAGTTAGTAGGAGCTTTATACAATATTGCAATTTCCATTTTTTTTCACTTGGCCATTTCTGCTAAAATTAAGATTTTAGTGGGTTAATACAGATTTCGCTAAATTACTGCTTTATTATAGTATAGATTCATGATGTAGCTTGAATAAGTACCTACTTCCGCACAATAATAGAGCTACTGTAGAAATTTTGTCACAAGAGATATACTATACATATGTATATCAGTCCCACGTGAGCGCTTTTCTTTATGGGTTATAAAGTAACCACAATCCTTATTAATTTATAAAAAAAATTAAATTAAAAATTTAAAAAAACCCCTACGCAAAAAATACTTATAGATTAAGGAACTACCCTTAAAAAGTAAATAATTTTGGAAAAGAGCTGATACTCTTACACTGTTGGACCGATATTAACCAAACATAGCTAAGAACAACCGCAAGGAAACTGGCTTTCAAATGAAAAAAACCGCATCGAAATCGGTCCATCCGTTTGAGAGCTACGATATCACAGATAGATACACAGACGGACAGACATCGACGTCAAACTTATAACACCCTACTTTTGGCGTCGGGGGTTAAAAAGACACTTGCTTTCTTTGGAAAGTATTATATTTATTTTAGTCTCATGTTTATTCATGTATTAAATAATAACATGCTGTTCTTGAAGTTATTCCTGTATTCAATAATAATAGTAATATAAATAGACTATCTACTAATGTACCAGACAATTGTGAGAAGGATTTGTATACTAAATACTATATGTACCAATGTATATTCTCTAAACTGATTTATCAAGAGTTACGTGCGCGTCTAAAAACTACAGATATCATTGTTTAATTTAATATATGCATCATTATTACAAAGATTCTTGATATGTATAAATTATTTATTCAAGCAGCTAATATTTTACATTCCGTGCATGCTATCGTCAGAGCATCGGCATAGGACGATGACCTTTTCAGATTTCGTATTTTTTTTAATTTGGTTCTTGAATTAATATTGATCATTGAAACCCTCGTAATTTAACAAACAATGAGTAAAACTCAGGTCAAGTATTTTTATTCTAGATTCTGAGAATAATTATAAAAGTTCCTGAAAAATAATTATAAAAGTGATACTCATCGTGATACTCATCGTGATTTGATATGACAAAAAGACGGAATTATTTATTATATAACATATATGCTAAGAATATATAGACTATTTAACCAGCTATTTCTTTAAATCACTATACGAATATTTAATTTACTTCCACAAACAAACACTAAAAGATTCCACACACGTTAATTTGTACATAAATTACGCGATTTATTTATTTATATATATATATATATATATATATATATATATATATATATATATATATAATGTAAAAAACAATTATTCTCATAGATTACTGAATTAATAAATAGATTTAATTAACCTTTAACATTAAAATACTATTTTAAGTGTTATTTCCTGAACGTTACGTGTACCTACGTAGAATTATCACAATTTACCTTATAACTAAAAAAAATTAAACAATATATGTATTAAAAATATGTAATGTAATTGCTGCTAATATTATTTTTTTAAATAATTTGGTAGGTAATTCTAACGTGATATCTTTTTGAAATGTGTAAACTATTTGAATACTTTTCTTCTCAATAATATTAATTTTAACAGAACATAATAGTATTAGAACACATGTAAATACATGTGTTACAAGACAGTTTGTTTTCGAAACTACGAATACATCACTTAAATTTAATAGGATAAATTTGCTAACACCGCCGCTTGAAGTGGTTTGAGCCGGCAATCGCCTTCGAGTTCGCCAGTTAGAAATTTGCTCAACGGTATTACGTAAAGTATTACCTACAAAGTGATCCACTATATCTAGGGCATAACTGCGGAGCGATGCCATCTCTGTCACTGTTATGTCAGCAATTACCCAAAGCCTACGTTTTTCACCTTGCCCGTGAATATCACTAGAAACATAATAATTTTGTAAAACGCTTTGTTGCACAACAAAGCGTTTTGTTTCTTGTTATATCGACTTCTATTTAATTCGCTTTTATAATCTTCACTTGTAACTATATACTATATAATAAAATCAATTCTAATTCAGGAGGTGAAAAATGAAACTCTAATGGCAACTAGTAAGAAGATCGTGTTAAGCGTCATTTGATGTATTTTGACGAATCCCATAAGTAACAGTTAATCAAAAGTGTATTTTTTTTTAGTTTTTACGTCTAATTATTTAATTCCGTTACTTACATATTTCGAATAATAATAACAGGATTGTAAATTATACTTGTCCATTTATTATTTCAAACCTTCTCTAGGTTTCATTGTACCTTAATTACCTTCTCTAGAATGTATATATCAATAGCCCGATACACAAACTTTTGACTAATACCAAGCGTATGGAGAGTTTTAAAAATTGTATTTGGCTCCATACCTACTTTGTGTAATGCAATCACAGCGATTCGGTTCTCTTTATCACCCCACTCCATTTTAATATCCCAAAATATTTTACAATGTATTGGCACGAAAATGAGAAAACACAATGAACAATCATATAAAAATGACAAATTCCAAATTCAAATGTAATGTTTTATTTATTTTTTATTGTAACAGTATTTATGGCCAGACTATGTATATATATATATATATATATATATATATATATATATATATATATATATATATATATATATATATATATATATATATATATATATAAATAAAAAATTACCTGAACCAAAAATCGAACCAACTTAAAAATGCAGTAAAATACACTGTCACTATTTTATCGTACTAACCAAGAAACGCAAAAACAAATTATCGGTACGGTTCCCGTGGAACTGTACATTTTTCCAAGATAAAAGGAGCCTATGTGCTATTCCAGAGTACAATCTGATCTGTGTGCCAAATTTCACCCAGATACGTTCAGCCGTTCTGGCGTGATTGAGTAACAAACATCTATCTAAACTTTCACATTTAATATTAGTAAGATAAAATATCTCGAACAAACATTGTGTCGTACAATTTCTTATAATTTAAATTCGACTCTAATGAATATTGTGGAACAAGCCCACGGGACATGGAAGAATAATGTCTTAAACTGAAAATATAAAGTTTCTCTTGAAGGAAACATTACTTTACTAACATAAATAGCAAATGAAGAAAAATAGTAAGAAATGATCGAGATGCTTATTTCGCTAGCAACCATCACTTGGCTAGCGTGGACTATGCCTTGATCCTCCTTGTATTGACGGTAAACCCGTGTTCAGCAGTAAGACGTTAAAGGCTGAAGACAAATACATCGCAAAAATCTAAAGAAATTATAAAAGGTCTTTTACTTTTATAAACTAAAAAAAATCGATATGTGCGAGTTGTAAGATTTAACAGTTTAATATTCGAGAAGAATGCTCGAGATTTTTCCTTACCCTTATCGACCGAGTCTTTCACTATAGATTAAGTCAATAAAATAGTGACGGTGTACCTTTTTGGATTTTAAGTCAGTTTTGGTCAACTCTTAAAAAAAAATGCAGTTATTCTTATTTAAAAAAATATAATAACGTTTTCTTTGAGTGAAACTTGGTATTTTGAATATTTAAGACTTTCATGTTACATACTACGTTTGTTCCACGATGTTAGTTAAAAGTCGAATTTAAATTATAAGATTACATGGTTCGCTTTAATTGTAAGATACAACTTAAACTACAAACTCTATCTATTGGTTAGTTCGATAAAATAGTGACGTTGTATTTTACTGTGATTTTAGTTGATTCGATTACAGGTTCAGGTAAGTTTTTATTTAAGAAAATTATATGCTTTATTATATTTTTTTTTAAATAAAGAAATGTTTCCTTTGAGTAAAACTTGATAACTTCAATATTTGAGGTACTTTTCTTCCAAGTGCCATTCGTTTGTTCCACTCCGTATACAGCATATTATAAAGAACGATACCTACATTTTTATTTTATGATGCTTGAATCGTTAAATTTTACTACCAGACGTGATATAAGTATCGACATAAATATTAGTGACAAAACTATATAATTAAAAAGTAATTATGATCGAAAATGACTATGTTGCCTACGGCAGTAAAAGTAAATGGCCTACGTTATATTATTTATCCAAAAAATGTGACATTGTACTTCTTTTGTCATAATGTGTGCAAATTGTTTGTCATAAGTCCTCTTAAGGTGTACCTGCTCGTCACACCTGGTTAACCTTACTCATCTTGCCTTCACAACATCGTCTTGATCATGACCCTAAAATATAAAGAAACTGGCTTTTGCCCGTGCCTACGCTCGCGTAGTTTATTTATTATAATTATTTGCATAATTGCTTCGCTACTAATACAGCGAAATAATATACGGATTTATAATGTACACATCAATGCCGAATGAATGAGCCAACCCAAAAACTATGTTTGGTAATTAGAGGGGTGTCTACACTATCTTTGTAGTAGCATATCAAATCAAGGCAAGGCTATCATATTATTGAAGTAGGTACAGTTGCTTCTATAAACATGTAGAAAAATGCATAACGTTTGGCATGTTAAACAAATGTATATTCCATTATTTGTCCATAAAGTTCTTAACATCATTTTGGAAATGGAATGTATAACTTTTTCGCTGGTTTTAATTGAAAATGGCTATACCACAATAGTGAGACTATTAAAAATAAGTTGCCTTTAAATCAGTCCACCTGCTTAGGAGCTGTAACGATATACAGATAAACGTCAAGCTTATAACACCAATCGTTTCTATTAAGCTGATTTTGAAGTAGGTATAACTTCTTAGTCAAAAGTCATTATCTTACAACAATTTTAATATCCCTTTTTTTGTTCAAGATCATCATAATTAAGTTTCATGTTCTAAGATTGCTGAATACTGATAGTGTAACAATATATAATTTCTGGTTATTCAAAAAAATCATCGTGTATACACAACACACAAAAACGAAGTTAATCTAAAAAAGTTAAGTATATAGTAAATTTATGCAAGACATTGGTACATTAAATTCATTATTGTAGGTAATTTTTTACAACACAATTATCGGCCTATTATAATTATAAATGCAAAATTTTGTATGTATATGTGTGCGTGCGTGCGTATGTATTAAACTTTTAATTAATCTTTTAATTAAATCTCTCCTTAACAGCTAATAACTCCTATTTGCGGCCACTTTTATATAAGCAGAGGTGTTTTATCAAGCACAGAAAAAAAAATTGATTTAATAAATGTGTACAACAAAAAAATCTTTAATAGCTGGTAACCCCTATTTGCGGCCGTTTTTACATAGGCAGAGGTAGTTAATCAGGTCAGGAAAAAAATTGCTTTAATCTTACTTAATATTATAAATGCGAAAGTAACTCTGTCTGTCTGTCTGTCGCGCTTTCGCGCCACAACTACTGAACCGATTTAAATGAAATTTGGTACACAGATAGTCTAGAGCCTGAGAAAGGACAAAGGCTACTTTTTATCCCAGAAAAATGTACGGTACCCGTGGGAAAGGTTTGTTACTCTTTCACGCCAAAACGACTGAACGGGATCTGGACGAAATTTTACACAGATATAGATTATAGTCTGAAAAAACACATAGGCTACTTTTTATTCCGGAAAATGTACAGCTCCCGTGGGATAGGTTTGTTACTCTTTTACGTCAGAACGGCCGAACGGTTCTGGAAGAAATTTGGTACAGAGATAGATTATAGTCTGGAATAACACATAAGCTACTTTTATCTCTGAAAAATGTACAGTTTCCGTGGGATAGGTTTGTTACTCTTTCACGCCAGAACGGCTGGACGGATCTAAATGAAATTTGGCACAGAAATAGATTATAGTCTGGAATAACACATAGGTACTTTTTAACCCGAAAAAATCTACAGTTCCCTTGGGATAGGTTTGTTTTTGTTATCTTAGAGGCCATTCCGAGCGGAGTAAGTGTCAAGTAAGTAAAAAAAAATTCTACTAATTTCGCTAAAACACGTATTTATTTAATTGTACTAGCGACTCACGCTCGCTTCGCTCGCGTTCGTCCCTAGGTACGTTTTTACGATTAGCTATGTTTAGGTATACATAAATAGTAGCTTGCTACTCGTAAGATATTCATTTAAATTATATAGCGATTTACCCTCACTTCGCTCGGGTGCGTACGCTATACGCGGATTTTGTTCATAATTTCATGGGTTTTAATTTTTATTCGCGGAACCCTGATTATTTTTCTAAAATAAAAGTAGCCTAAGTTACTCCCTATAACATCAGCTATCTGCCAGTGAAAGTCTCGTCAAAATCAGTCAAGCCGTTTCGGAGATTAGCCGGAACAAACAGACAGACAGACAAAAATTGTAAAAAAATTTGTTTAGGTATGTGTACCGTGTACACATCCATATGCATTTAGTAAAAAGCGGTTATTTTAATATTACAAACAGACACTCCAATTTTATTTATCTGTATAATTGTATTTAAGAGCATTAATACCAAGTTTCAAGAAATTCTGATCATAAATATCATTGGGTTGTGTTATAACGTGTACTCTCGTGGGAATGAGATAATCTCCTGCGGTAAAAAGTATCCTATATGTTGACCCGGATATCCAGCTATCATCATTCCAAATTTCATCAAAATCCCTCCAGTGGTTTTTCTGTGATGCGGTAACAGACAGACAGACAGACAAAAATTCTAAAAAGTATAGATTCGGCCTCTGCATCGATAATAATGTCTATTTCAATAAGATTTTCCAAAAAATATTTAAGGTAAAGATTCGGCTTAGTTAGAATTTTATTATATGTATAGATATAAATATCATTTAGACAGTAAAATATAGTATGTTTTAGGGAAATCCATCCCATCCTAATATGTACTATATACTAACCTTAAAACATCATCGGAGTGTATAGTGAGAGTGGAGTATAATTTATTTTAATAACTTGTTATTTCACTGTGAAACGATTTTATTCCAAAGACTCAATTATTATTAATTTAATTAAAAATACTAGCGGGCATCTTTTAATAGGTAACCCGGCCAAACATATTGTCCCTTTTATTATTGTATATAAAAAAATGATATTGATTAAATACTCGATGAACGTAGCAATCTAGAGACACACCCAAGCAAAGCAAATGTAAATAACTTGTATTTTATTTATTTTTTTATTTTCCCAGATCCGCGTGTTAAGGATTGGCCTATGATGTCCTCACCGTGGCCTACATTGATGGCGTGCGTGTGCTACGCAGTGTGTGCGAGAAAAATTGGGCCGGCACTCATGGCGAATAGAAAACCCTTCGAGTTGAGGAATATACTCATAGTTTATAACCTGGCGCAAACAATATTCAGTGCTTGGATATTTTATGAGGTAAGGTCTCGGAAATTTTATTTACAACATTTAACACAAATGTTTTTATCAACTTTAAAGTAAATTATACTTTATGTATTTACTATTAAACTATTACTTTAAATTAAACTGGTGAATTTAAAAAGTATAGCATATTATTTAAGTATATATTTATTATGATACACATATATTTTGTAAGTTTTGTTGCCCGCGGCTGTAATTTACCTTTAATCCTGAAATAAAGCGCAAAAATAGTTCCAGGGCTACCAGTAGACTCAAATTATTTTGTGTTGACGATGTTTTGTGATGACTGTTTAATCAAAACAATAATCTAATAAGCTGTTAGATTTTTATCGGTAAATGTATCTTCAGTAGAGGCTTGCACCCAGTGGTGCAACCCTCATCTCTTGTCTGCGAATCTAGTCGCTAGTTCTAATATACTATGTCTCTTAAGGCGAGAGAATCGTAGACTGCCCACTCCCTTCAGTTCGGCAGCTAATTCATTGACATGTCGGTCCAGTCTGGCTTGATAATTCTTGCTGTTTAACTGAATTTCTTCCTTCACTGTTCGCAGATTGAAATCTAGGTTCACATATTTATTGCTTATGTGTGGTGGAATGTTGAACATGACTCTCATTCTTTTGCTTTGAAACCTTTCAAGTATTTCAATATTACTATGGCTGGCTGTGCCCCAGAGCTGAATGCCGTAGGTCCATATAGGCTTAAGTATAGCTTTATAGATAGCCATTTTATTGTCATTTGTCAACGGTGACTTACGACCGATGAGCCAGTACATGCTGCGGAGTTTGGGGTCTAATTATAAAGTTTCATAGGTTGGCAGGTTTTCCCTTTAAGTGTGAAAGTCACTTGAACCGACTTCTCTGTACTGGCTTTGATGCGCCACTGCTGAAACCATGCTTCGATGAGAGTCAAGTATGATTGAGTCTTTCAGATGCGGAATCGGGATTTTCATGAGTCGAAAGAAGTGCGGTATCATCTGCATATGTGGCTGTAATAGTATTGGCATGGGAGGGTAGGTCTGCTGTAAATATTAAATAAGGAACTGGTCCCAGCATGCTACCCTGTGGAACATCTGACTTAATTTGGTGCATTTGTGATGTATCAGAGTTGTATCTTACTTCGTAGCATCTATTTTCAAGATAGGATTTTATCGGCAGAAAAAATAATGCGGTAGCATTTTTTTCATTTTGAAGAGCAGCCCACTTTGCCACACCTTATCAAATGCTTGGCTAATGTCTAGGAAGACTGCGCAGCAATATTGTTTATTTTCGAGTGCTCTATTTATGACATCAACCAACCTATGCACTTGTTCGATGGTTCCATGGCCTTCTCTAAATCCGAACTGGTGTGATGGTATTATCTCTACCAAGTGATCTCGCATTTTATTTAGTATGATCTTTTCCAGTACTTTTCCAATTACCGGAAGGAGGCTTATAGGTCTATATGATGACACTTCTTGAGCTGGTTTGCCCGGTTTCAGTGTCATTATTACCTGAGCTATTTTCCATTGACTTGGGTAAGAGGACAGTTAAGCATGCGTTGAAGATAGCGAGTATAAGCAGTTTTCCTTTTTTTGGGAGGTGTTTCAAGAGAGTAGCGTCAATAAGGTCATAGCCAGGGCATTTGCCTTCCTGAAGTTTTAGGATTTCCCGCCTTAATTCATTTAGTGTCACATGCTTTAGTGGTAAGCACATCTGAGTAGGTGACCTAAGGTATTTCTCTATTTCATTATCCAGATGTTGATTGTTGCTAGGGAGTGGTTCGAAGACTTTATGTAGGTAATTAGCGTAGGTGTTAGCTTTTTTACAGTCGGAGCGGGCCCAAGAACCCGTTTGTGTTCGTAATGGTGTACTTTGTTATTTGGGACGCTTTAGGTTTTTGGTAGCCTTCCATAACAAATAGTTTGTGTCACTAGTATGTGTCAGTCTTGCGAGATATGATTGAAGGTTCTCGTTTTCCACTTCTCTGATTAGTGTATTTAGGTCTTGTGAGGATTTATTGAAAGCGGTCTTATCTCTAGGATAGTGAGTGGCGTGCCATACTCCGCGAAGTCTACGTCTTTCGTTAATACATTCCTTTATGAACGCAGGGTATACATGTTTTTTTGCAGTTCCCGCTTTATGATGGAATGTTAACCTGTTCGCTGCGTCATGAATCAAACGGTTTAATCCTTCTATGGGCTGTTCTATTTCGTCAATCGTTTTCAATGAGATCTTAAGCTGTATCTCCGCTGTGATGATATCCTGATATTTTTCCCAGTTTGTATTTTTATTGTAGACTTTGGGTGGTGCTTCTGTTAGTATGATCTTACTACTAACGCTAAGAATGATAGCAGAGTGGTCTGAGATGAGATCAAAATCAGTTTTCATCTTGGTTTTATTGATCGCAATGTTTTTTGATATGAAGAAGTCCAGCAAGTTGGGGGTTTTTCGTGGATCAGTCGGCCAATAGGTAGGTTCGCCAATGGACAGGCAATCAAGGTTAAGATCTTTCACAGCTTGATAGAGTTGTCTACCTCTAGTTGTTATAAGTCTAAAGCCCCAATATAAATGTTTTGCGTTCCAGTCACCTCTACTTATAAAACGATGTCCAAATTTAGAGAAGAAGTATTTAAAGTCCTCCTTTGTTACCTGATGTTTAGGAGGGCAGTAAACTGCAGCAAAAGTAATGTCCGAGCTTTTGTCATTTATTTTAATAAGAGTGGCTTGTATCTTGTCTGTTGAGAAGGGTTCAAGCGGGTGATGTTTTATATTTGACTTTATGAGTACTACTGATCCTCCATGCGCATTTTCCAAAGGATGGTTAGTAGCATAAATAGTGTAACCTTTAATTGAGATGTAGCTTTTGCTGGTAAACCTAGTTTCGGATATTAACGAGTCAAATACACTTGATTTTTTTTGTTTTATCAATTATGCAAGGTAATTTACTATATAAACAGGATACAAAAAATAATCATACCTACTATACGTTTTTTGTATCCAATTATATAATATGGCATCCCTGAGCTCGTTGTACGAAAAAAAAACTAAGAAGTGTTAAAAAAAATTTCTATTTCGAAATTGTAGGTACGAAAACTACAAACTACAAACTTTCCTATTTTTTAATATTAGCAAATTATGATTTTCATACAAACTTTTATTTTTCAATTTTATTATATTTACTTATTTTTACTATAATAACATAACTTATTACTTAATTACATATTATAGTATACTAGCGACTTTGTTTATACATAAATAGTAGCTTGCTACTCCTAAGATATTCATTTAAATTATATAGCGATTTACCCTCACTTCGCTCGGGTGCGTACGCCGTACGCGTATTTTGTTCACAATTTCATGGGTTTTAATTTTTTTTTCGCAGAACCCTAATTCTTTTTCTAAAATAAAAGTAGCCTAAATTACTCCTTATAATATCAGCTATCTGCCAGGGAAAGTCCCGTCAAAATCGGCCCAGCCGTTTCGGAGATTAGCCGGAACAAACAGACAGACAGACAAAAATTTAAAAATGTTGTTTTGGTACATGTACCGTGTATACATCCATATGCATTTAGTAAAAAGCGATTATTTTAATATTAGAAACGGACACTCCAATTTTATTTGTCTGTATAGATTAAAATAAATAAATTTTTACTTATGTAACGTGCGAAACTAATTTTCATATCATTTAACTTTAAAAACTTTAAATTATAACTAATAATCATATGTTGGCCAAACTTAACGTGATTACAAAAATATAGCAAAATAAAAGTCTAGCTAGTCCTTTACTTAAACAATAATTTTACATTCGTATAAATGTTTGAGTAAAATATGAAAATACATAATGTTATATCTCTATAGGAAAACACATACTTAACATGAAGTGTAGTTGATATATTTCCTTATATTAAATAGCGTTCAATTTTTATATATCTTGAACAATAAAGTGATATTTACATACATAATATTTAGCTACATTTTGCGAGTAATAAAGTAACAAAGTTCGTACACACAAAAGATACTGTTTAAAGATACTTACGAATTATTTTACAGTTTTAAATATATATTATAATATGTAATTTTACAAATTAAACAAACATAAACTAACGAAGCGAGATAAAGCTAATAAATCCTTGTAATAGGAAAAATAACGTAACCATTACTTACGTTGTTTACCTATTTGCGAACGGATATAAAATATCATATTGTACCTATGATTTTCGAGATTTAAAGGAAGGTCAAAGTTTTTAATTAAAATACTTATTACAAATATTTGCATTCTAATGACCAGTGTTTATATGGCCTGTACTGTAACAATATTAATATATATGTATTATAATATACATGTAAATGTATTTATGATATACATATACCTTTGAGGATCTATTAGTATAGTGTAACTTTGAACATTAAATATGTACATTGTACACTAATATTATAAAGAGGTATAGTTTGTAGGTTTGTATGCATGGGGTAATCTCTGAAACTACCTCCGATTTTGAAAATTATTTCCGCCGAGTGCATAGGCGACTTTTATTTTCATAAAAATGTATTTATAGTCAAAAATGATAATATATGTGTAGTCAGAAATAATGGCCATTGAGTTGCGTTGGCTAATCGTTAATTAGCTGTTGTTATGCACCTGGGCACGCACCCGAAGTGAGGCTAAATCTTATGTATTATCTTATTAATTATATATGCTTTTGTTTTCTTTTATATTGGATGTTTATATGTAAGCGTTGATCCTCAATCAGATTTTAATCATCAATAAATACTGACTGAATTTACGTAAATGTGATAATGATTTGTATACAAATTACAAGGATTAATAATAAATCTATACTAATATTATAAAGCTGAAGAGTTTGTTTGTTTGGTTGAACGCACTAATCTCAGGAACTACTGATCCGATTTAAAAAATTCTTTTTGCATTAGATAGCCCGTTAACTGAGGAAGGCTATAGGCTATATATCATCCCGGAAAAATGTACAGTTCCCGTGGGATAAATTTATTTTTGCCTGGGGACGAACCCGAAGCGAAACGAGGGTGAGTCGTTATTATTAATAATATTCTAGATATGAAAATTCCTAACACTTTTTATTTAATTATATTATTATAACTTGGTATTTTATATTATATTATTGTAATTATAATTACTATGTATAATAAAAGGGTTTAATACATTGAATATTTTGTTCACAGTATTTGGCAAGTGGCTGGTGGGGCCACTATGATTTTAGATGTCAACTCGTTGACTATTCACGAAGCCCAAAAGCTATGAGGGTACGTATGACAAATCATTTATCTATTCTATTCAATAAATCATTTATCTATAATATAATATTAACAATGAATTTTATATATATATATATATATATATATATATATATATATACATATATATATATATATACATATATATATATATATATATATATATATATATATATATATATATATATATACTAAATTTTAATATATCGGAGTTGGTTTTTTTACAATTCTATAAGCTAATAATAATAGCTAGTAAGCTATTGTATAAAAAAATAAAACATATCACACATATTCCCTGTTGTCAGTCAGGTACTTTCTAAAATAAACATAAACATTCTTGTTATATAACTATACCATTCAGTTGTTTAGTATGTTTAAGATTTTGTGTGAGCCACGTGTGAGAGAATAAGAGACAAAAATATTAAAAAAAACTCCCAATACATATTTCTTTTCTCAATTAGTGATTGAATTTAATTCTGCCATAGCGGCCAATTTCACTGAGACTAGCCACCTTTTTTTTTTTTTTTTTTTTTTTTTTTTTTTTTTTTTTTTTTTTTTTTTTTTTTTTTTTTTTTTTATAGTTGGGGAATGCATTTACGCATACCACCTGTACCCCCAGGTGGTTATGTGGGGCTCACCGACTAGAAGAGCCGGTACTACCCACTAAACCCCAACTTTCCCCTCCCCTCCGCCTTAGTGGGGCGCCGCGGGATCGCTTACGCATAACTACCGCGACGCCCCGGCGGCAGGCCTTACGGCCACCTAACCAATGGGGCTGCTCCATAGTCCACTCTGCTAAATCAGAGAAGTACCCGGAGCAACCCCATTAAACCTCCCCGCCCACCGAAGTGGGCACCCCTCAATCGGCTGCAGAGGACAGGGAGAGCGGCAACGACACACCGACACTCCTCTTCCCCTGCAGCCCCACCGCGTCTGCCATCTAAGACGGTGGCAGCCCCGTCAAGGCCGCGGGGGGCAGGGAGAACGGCGCACCGAAATACCGGCACTCCTCTCCCACCGCGGCCTTCCCCTCTACCGGTTACGGGCCTGTTTTCACAGTCCCGCAACCGGTCCCCACCCTCCGGTCGCGAGACCGCCGAAGCGGCTCCGCTCCCGGTGGCCGCAACTCCGGAAGCCGAAGCCTCAACGGAGAGCAGCCCCGTCCTGCTTTGGTCCGCGCCGGATTTCTCCGGTACCACCCGCCCTGCACAAAGCGGGTGGCGTTCCCCGATCCGCCACCTGGGGACGCGCCCGGTAGGAGTTGGCTCTCCCCCGGGGAGACTAGCCACCTGCGCAGGAGTACATATAGTGCTTTTCGCGCAGACACCAGTGCAATAACCATTCCTTTCACTCTTAAATCCCGGAGGAACGATAATTCGACCGACGACTATTTTTTGGTGCTCCGAGGCACGGGGATGAAACACGGCCAACATCCCAACTCCCGACTGTTAATGAACTTTCTTGACAGAAAGACTCACCAACTAAAATTGATTGACCTGGGACTCGAATCCAGGAACTCCGGATGTGCAGCCGTACGTGTTAGCCACTATACCACCAAGGCTTAATTAACCGACTTCACAAATGAAGGAGGTTCTCGATTTGGATGTTTACATTTTTTTATATATGTTCGCATAACTCCGTCATATATAGACCGATTTGCAAAATTCTTTTTTGTCCGAAAGAGGTTTATTGCGAAACGGTCCCATGTAAATTTGAAAAAGAAAATCCTAATACCCTAAGTGTAGAAAATATGGTTTATTTTTCACCTACAGATTTTATTTTAATATTTTTTTATTTTGTTACTACTATCTCTACACTAAATATAGAAAAATAAAAACTGATTTCAAAAAAAAAACACTAAAAAGTAAAAAATAACTGATTGGTAGTTTTCATTTTCTTAGCTAAGCATAGATAGATACCTAAGCAGGTATTTTTGAACTCTTATACCAGCCGATACAAACCAAATCACACCACACACTGATATAGTTTCACTATTATAAATTGATGTAAAAAAAGTCTATTTGTCACGAATTTTACATTTTGTACTAGGAATGGTTTACACTAAATATTTTCCTTTCCTACACTATACAAGTTTGCTCCGGAAAAAAGAATTGACCACAAGAAGCCGGACCTTGCCTGAACCGGTATTTGAAATGCTATTACGTTATGACGAGCCAATTTCGAAATATTGCAAACTTACATAAAATATTTAAATTATATAGCATAATATTGCTTAATTCTGAAATTCTATAAATTTGATTACGATTTCACTACATGTATCTATATCTTAATTTTAAAAAAAAAAAATGTTACGCAGCGTCGGAGAGTTATATATGCATGTATCAACATATTTTATGTACATTGTAATGGCTATTACACCTATCGTAGGAAAGTTAAATATTAATAATAAATGTTTCAATGTAAATTATTCATAATTTTATGTTCATAGTGTAATTACCTTTGTGCACAAACTATTAATTTGTTTTTCTATTTCAAAGATTTATTTTTATTGTAAGCTTTTTGCCTGTACTATTTTGAAAATAACTTAATAGTTTTTTTTAGTAAGCATTATATCTGATGTTGATCTGTTCATTTACTTCATAGTGCATATTTTATAACCAAATGAAGTTATTATTTTAACTTAATTAAGTTAGTGTGTATTTAAACTACCTACGTAATTAAAGACTCATTTTAAAAATTATAATATAAAACAGATGGCGAATACATGCTGGTGGTACTACTTCAGCAAGTTCACGGAATTTTTCGACACATTGTTCTTTGTGCTGCGTAAAAAGAACGAGCACGTGTCAACACTCCACGTGATCCATCACGGAATTATGCCCATGTCCGTCTGGTTTGGACTTAAATTTGCACCAGGTATGTTAAAAATTAAGAGACTGGCAGTAATACTCGTACTTTCTTAGATTTACGCGAATATTTGACATCTATACAGATAAATAAAATTGAAGTGTCTGTTTGTAATGTCAAAATAACAGCTTTTGTACTAAATGCATATGGAATTATATACGGTACTTATAAGAAAAACACAATTTTTAAATTTTTTGTCTGTCTGTTTGTTCCGGCTAATCTCCGAAACGGCTGCACCAATTTCAACGGGATTTTCACTGACAGATAGCTGATATTATAAGGAGTAATTTAGGCTACTTTTATTTTAGAAAAAGAATTAAGGTTTCGCTCAAAAAAATTAAGACGCACCTAGGGATGCACCCGAGCGAAGCGAGGGTATGTCGCTAGTTTAAAAATAAAACTATCTTTTCGGATTTATTTTGATTTTTGGTTCCCGACGTTTCGAATGCTTTATAGCAATCGTGGTCACGGGAGAGACTTAAGGTGTTAGATGTCAAGAAGATAAGAAAAAACAAGAAAGATATTATATAGTTGTTACAGACAGCTTACCCACAAAATAACAAAATGAATTGAAAAAACTTGAAAAACTGCACTTTTAATTTTTATAATTTTAATTACTTTTATTCGTCGGAAACCAAAAATCAAAATAAATCCACGAAAAAATCCGAAAAGATAGTTTTATTTAAATTACGATATTATTCTTGACATGTGTTCATATATTGCAGATAGTATAATGCAAAATCAAAAAATTTAATTCACAATTTTGAAATTTAACGAAGCTAAAAAAATTATCGATGTGTGTGTATTTAGAAAATAAAACACCTTTCTGTCTGTATATGATACGTGTGATTTTGCAATATGCGTGTAATACCTATATTGGATTTTTTTTCTCGCTTTATATTAATAGTACCTAGACCGAGCTTCGCTCGGAGTTCTTTGTTGTTATATCATTTTTTTAAATAAAAAAAAAAACTAAAAACTTGAATAATTACAAAAAAAAAAACAAAAGTAAAAACTTTGTATTCCGGCCGGAACTCGATCCCGGGCATATGACGTGTTGTCTAACTTGCGCCTTGAAAATGTAAGAAATTATCGACCATATTCTGCGTAGAATAATGCAAAAGAAAACACATGAAAACTCGAAAACACGCGTTTTCCAAGACACGAGACTAATCTAGATCGATTTTTCGCCCCTGAAAGCCCCCGCATACAACTGCGAAATCGTTAGAGCCATTATAAAGTTATAAAGATATAAATATACAAGAATTGCTCGTTAAAATATATAAGATAAGATTTCCTTTATATGATTAAATTATTATTTTATTTTATATATGTAATATAACTATATGTGTTCTATATGTTAAATGAAGTTATCATAATAAGTAAGTTTATGAATGTGCGTATGTGTTCATTACTTCTTTACAATTATCTAATATTTCAACAAATTCGTGTAAAATTCGAAATGAGGATAGCTTTATTTTGGATTGACAAATAAGACTTAAGGTACCTCATCATCATGCGAGCTAAGCCGCAGGCAAAACTAGAACCACTTATTCACAGACAATATGCATTATGCATTCTCGTACAAAACGGTGTCAATGATTGGTTTGAATTGTAGAAGATGCAGATGCATTCAAAAGATGGTTTATATAGTTTTCTAATGATTGTTAACCTCTTTAAATGTGAACATTTAAGGTTGAAACCTAGAAAATTTACCTTTGTCACTCTCTTTAGATACATGAGAGTAAAAAAATAACTAACTACGTAGAATGTTTACTGACAAAAAGTTAAGTTAAAATGAAATAAAAGATTTTCCGAAAATTTGTTCCTTTATATAATTGCGCATCGTTTGAGTATGCTTGGATAATAATCTGTACTTAATTTTATAAAGAGGCAGAGTTTGTTTGTTTGAACGCGCTAATCTCAGGAACTACTAATCCGATTTGAAATCTTTTTGCATTAGATAGCCCGTTTATTGAGGAAAAATATAGGCTATAATATATCATATATAATATATCATATATAGTTTATCTATTCCATATCTACTAACCGTTAAAATGTACCTACTAGTCACTAGTGTAAATATATTTCGACTCTGTGAGCTCCCATGTAAAGCGGGAGTCATGTGTAGCTGCTAAGGTACATACATACATATTATATATAACCACATGAGCGTAACCAGATGAAGTAATTAAGTCATCGCATGCACTTAAAATAATTAACTAATATATTATATATGTAGATATGTATAGTAGAATAGTGGCTTACCTTAGGTTTGTTTGCCCCTAGAAGAAACGTTTTTTTCTACTTTATTCACAAATATCATTATACCGGTACATTGTGGTCGCAAAATGTTCATAAATGGTAGCCTTGCTAGATAATGCCTCTTCATATTGGTGAAAACCGCATGGAAATCCGCTCAGTGGTTTCTTAAAATAGCTTGAACAAACAAAAACTCAACTTTAATTTATAATATATAATGTATAATGATTTCCTTCGTATCGCATACCAATAGTATACTCATACCTACAAGTAACTCTGCATAGGCATTATGTTTGACCCCTAACCTCAGTTACTTCTGTTACAATATGGACGCTCTTTTAGTTTAATAAAATAAATACGATTTTAAATATGATTAATTTGGTTTGTACTAATATCAAATGATTTTTTACTAAATAAGATATCGGCCACGATATCGGTCCAATTTTATTTTTTGGTAACTTGGCATTATAACCTGGCTAAATATTTTTAATTTAACTGATTGTGTTAAATTAGTCCTATTCCTGATATACCTGCTAACATTTTAAAATCATAAAACTTCAGGTTTAGAATATTTTATTTTTTCTTAAAAATAAACGAATTCCGTTTGGTCTATGATTGAATCGGACAGATTTTTTAACTCAGAAAGTTAATAGTAACTACAATAATAACTACACACACACACATATATACTTATATATGTACATTGTACATATATATAGTCTATTCTATACTAACTGTTAAAACATGCGTAGGGATTAACCGGAGTGAAGCGAGGGCGAGTCGCTAGTTATTTATATGATTTCTGTGATCTAAGTAGTTTTGCAGAATTCACATTTAATCAATGCGTAGGTGATGTTTAATTGTTAATGAACTAGTTGATTGAAAATTATTTCGAACGAAAATCGACTGAATACTGAACACTATTTTTCATAACAATGATTAAATATTATAATATTGATTTTGTACTTAAATATCAGGTTACATCAAGATGTACAGGTGGCACCGTCTTTTAACCAATTTTATTTTAACACTAGCGACTCACCCTCGCTTCGCTCGGGTTCGTCCCTGGATTGCTTCCCAAACCAAACTTTTTTTAATAATTTTTTGGTTTTTTTTCCCGTGGTACCCTTTTTTTTCTAAGATAAAAGTAGCCTAAGTTACTCCTTATTACATTAGCTATCTTCCAGTTAAGTCCCGTTAAAATCGGTCCAGCCATTCCAGAGATTAGCTGGAACAAACAGACAGACAGATAGATAATAAATAATACAAAAATTGTAAAAAAATTGTTTTGGTATATGTACCTTGTATACATCCATATGCATTTAGTAAAAAGCGGTTATTTTAATATTACAAACAGACACTCCAATTTTATTTATTTAAATAGATGTACCTATGTATGTGTTACTCTAGGTTTGTTTTCTATATCTACCTATTTCATCCAAATCCGTATAGCCGTTTCTGCGTAAAAGAACAACAAACCACACGCACACACGCACACTCACACACAAACTTTCGCATTAGTAGTATGATTTATACAACATTAATTTGTAATTAAACTAGTGACTTACCCTTGCTTCGCTCGGGTGCGTCCATAGATAGATACCCTATTCAAACTTTCATTTCCGTTTTCACCCCCTTAAAGGATTATTTCCGGAATAAAAATATATCATACCTATTTAATGTCATTCATAGGGTCTCAAACTGTCTTTTTACCAAATTTAATCTAAATCGGTTCAGAGGTTCCAGAGATTACTTCCTACAAACAAACTCACAAACTTACAAACTTTACCTCTTTATAATATTAAGTATGATAAGGATTAACACCATGTCAGTAAAAACACCTTCGCAAATAATGTATTATCTTAGACCTACTCATAATTTGAGAACCATAAAAATGGTTATTGTGAGTCCACCTTGAAGGTAGGCTAGTATACTATCGCGGACGTTTTTGTAGTATTTTATATGTTTTTCAATTTATTAGAACATTTCATGGTTCTGCCTGCAATAATTTTGCGGCGCAAGCCAGTAAAGCTCCTAGTCGGCATGATTTTTTCTAATATCTTAAACAATCATCGTCATATTTCAGCCGATTTATACAAAACATTAATGAATTATACACCTAAACCTTACTTATGTATCACTTCGTCCATTGGTGAAAACCCTACGAAAGTTTGTTCGGTAGTTTTTGGATTTATCGCGCTCAGAAAGACAGACATACAAATGTGTTGGGAGACTTTGTTTTATAATATATGTATGGCTTCAGCGTGGTCGCTAGCTAGTGACTTAAAATTTAAGCGTCATTTTTGGAAAACATAGAATATTTGTCAAACATGAGGTCAATTCTAATTTAGGCATATTTTCTCAATTGCTAATTTAATTTGTCTACTGGTGCTAATTTGAAATACTTCGCATAAACGGCGTTCAACAAAGTATAAATATTAAAACTGCTGTAAAGTAAATATTTGTGGCTAAATGCTCAATAACGTTTTTTCTGATTAACGTGTATCGATATTACCCTTTGTTGATATTTATTTAACACTTACATTATAAAACTTTTAAAGGTAAAAATAGACAACGACGTTAATGCTGTAAATCAAAATTGTTACATTATAACAATTTCGTTGTAATCGGTCCTTTTTAATGTCCCACGTTCCCTGCTGGGCACGGGCTTCCCTTCAATACGAGGGGGATCAGGCCATAATCCATCTTGCTGGCCAAGTGTAGGCCAAGAGAATATCATAGGTGCGACCCGGGATTTGAACCCGCTTCACTCGGTTTCCCAAACGAGTGCGTTACCATTGGGTTACCATTGCTAACAGTTTCCTTGTAGAAAGTATATTATATTAAGAAGATAGCTTCCATAAATAGACAATATATGATACATATTGTAGAATATAGGTAAATATTGGCCATTTTAAGTACAAATTTATTATTTATACCTATATTTTTACACTTTAAAATTATTAAGAAACGAATGTTTAATGCCTGTTACCATCAAGCATTGTTTATGTATATTTTAACAACTATATTCTTAAAAAAAACTTCAATATTGTTATAGGGCTCTTGTTTGATGAGGATTTTTTTTATATCAAATAAACGTTTGAGAGGGTAAGAGTTACAAAAAAAAAATTTTTTTTTTTGAAGCAAATGTACATATTGTAAATTAAGCAATTGGAATACCTATGTCATCAATAAACCAACTGCTTCATCAAATTCCATCTACCTGCCTTTAATACCGTATGATTAAAAGTTACAACGATAATAATTTTTCACTAGAAATAAGATTTAATAAGCAACTTTAATTTCCATTTTACAAATATTATTATATTATTAGTAATTTTAGTTTTTATATATTATATATGCCTAGCTTTGTAAGATATATAAACGAATTAAAAAAAGTTACCATTTTATCTAAAAAATGTTTCGAAAATCTGTAAACACACTTTTTCCTCAGTAAACCAACTAAATCCAAATTAAACACGCGCTAATGAATATCGAATATATTTATTATATACTAGCGGCTCACCCTCACTTCGCTCGGGTTGATGACATGATGACACCCCCAATGATAGCTGCTTCACATTAAGTAGATAACTTTAGGTACCAATGGAATCCTGTACCATCTGCGCTATCTTTTTTAAAACGCTATGAATTAATTTCAACACCTTTTAGTATGATGATAGCTGGTTATCCGGGTCAACATATAGAATACTTTTTACCGCGGGAAAATATCTCATTTCTGAGAAAAAATACAAAAACTGGTTGGAACAAAACCACGATGATACTATCTGTAAACAGTTTAGCAAGGTAACTTACTGAATATGGTAAAAACTATTAAAAATAGCTTATCTTGAAAATAAAATTATCAATAGTGCTATTTTATCCATTAAAATAGTTATTTTTATTAATATATACTTATGCGTTATTTAGGTATTCGACAATAGATGTCGCCATGTGTTTTTAAAATACGTAGTTTTAATTCCCAAAAAATGAATATACAGATATGACCTTTCTACCACTTTATTAGAATTATTACCCGGAGCCCCCACCCGTGTTCAAATTTTCAGTAAAGCAAACGTTTTGGCTTTTAAATTAGTAACTATACATATAATAAAATTGCAACTAAGCCGAATCCGTTTTAATATTTTACTTAAAATCTTATAGAAATATGTATTCATTATTAGCGATATAGAGCGATAGATAATGAAATTTGGTACGGTGATAGCAGGTTATCCGGCTCAACATATAGGATACTTTTACCCGCAGGAAAATATCTCATTTCTGAGAAAACATACAAAAACTGGTTAAAATAAAAACACGATGATACTTTTAACATTTTAGCAAGGTAACTTATATATGTTAAAACTATTAAAAAAAACTTCTCTTCATAAAAGAAATATCAATAGCGCTATTTTATTCATTAAAATATGTAGTTATTTTAATGAAAATTTATTTGTGTTATTTAAATATTTGACAATAGATGTCGCCATGTGTTTTTAAAATACGTAGTTTTAATCCAAAAAAAAATGTACAGATATGACCTTTCTATGACTTTATTAGAATTACTACAAAGTTACCCGCGGTCCCATCCGTGTTAAAATTTTCAATAAAATAAACATTGGCTATTAGTAATATTTTGTTGGCCGAAACAATTTTCAAATGAAAATATTTGTAATATTTATTGTTATGTAAATAATGTTAATATTTTTTAATCTTTTATTGTAAAAATTTGGCAAATGCAAATCTAACTCGCGTATTACAGGTTTCGTATAGCAAAATACTGTGTTGTTTTTCTTACTTACATGTTTTGTTAGGTTAACACTAAAATAAATACGAATAATATTTACGTTTCCACAATATCGACTCATTTTATCAACTGTAAAATAAGTTCGATTCATATTGTTTTATAACATTTTATGGAAAACAAGTTTATGGCTGTTAAACTAACAAAGCGGGTAACTAAAAATATTCTCAAAAACTATGAAATATATCTCAAAATCTATGAAAAAGTATTTTAAGAACTGTTACACCTTAACTTTTTTAGTTTTTTAGACACCATTTCTTGGAAGGTAAAGGCTTAAACGACAATAAAATGCTTACGACTTTAATCATATTAGCCGAGCCATATGAAATAATAAAAAGTATTTGCTTAGAATAATAAATTAATCAATAGCTGTCTATTAGTAAAACATGATTAAAATTAATTCCGTAGTTTGAGAGTTTATCGCCCAAAACTAAGCAAACAAAAAAAACAAAAGTATAGACATACATAAATGTTATTGCTAAAACAAAAAGTGCAATATTACTAAATCAAGTATGAGATTAACTGAGGAACCTTTGTGGCATTAAAAATCACCGCCATTATTTACCAATCATGCGGTGCGTAATGAAATTGGTATATAGGTAAGAGTATACTAATATGTAAAACCTAAGAATTTGGTTTTCGGTCATCTGATCGCGGGCGGAACCGCGGGCAATGCTAGTTTCATAATATAAGTAGGTTTTGTGATTTAATAGAAGCAATAAAATTCTTTATAGAATTGAACCATACGAAACTGTCCTATTCATAATTTCACGCCTACTTTAGATCTTGACCTTTAAAATGTTGAACTTTAAATATCTTCAAGGATAAATTATATATAGTGAATGAAGATGACCGTACTTAATTACTATAATATTTGTTATACCTGTTATCAAGAAACTTATGTTTTATTTACGCTCTTATTTTGTACTTTGCTATTTTATTATTTAGCTACTAGCGGCTCACCCTTGCTTCGCTTGGGTTCGCCTCTAGACAAATAAAAACAAAAAACAAATTCTGATGTATGAACTTTATTCTTGTAAAGTTTCTTTAAAATCCAATCAATAGTTTCTGTGTACTAAGCTGTATAAGTTACCATAGTTTACTAACTATCCCACGTGAACTCTTTAATTTTCATTAGAATCTGTCCAACAGTGTATACAGGATGAATTTTTCAAGTGGGCGAGCATGGCTAAATCCGAAACTATGAGGAATACCGAAAAGTACTCAAAGGAGTCTCGGGCCCGATTTTCATGAAAACTAAAACTGCATCATTGTATTTTTGAAAAATCAATTTTTCTAGCCAGGAATCGAACCTGTTAATTTTGAAAAAAAAAACACATACTGTATAATTACACCATTCGATAGGAATAAGCTAATAAGGAACGCATTCTGGGAAGTCATGACATACGGCAAACTTAAGGAAAGAGCTCATTTTTAACAAAATGTTTTTTTATTGTTCTTTGTTATTTACTTAGTAAACCTTAACAGATCAATTGTTCAAAATGAAAGCCGTTGTTTTCAATACATAGCTGGATTGGACGTTTCAAGGATTGTACTGCATTTAGCATTACAATATTATTGATTCGCCGCCTTCCTGTGCGTTTCTTGGCTTCGCAAAAAAAACCTTTGAAACGTTTACCGTATCTACTCCTGAGACTATCACTTGCTCAATTTTTATGTTTCAAGACGAGAACAAAAATTTACAAACATTTTTAAATTGAAAATCGTTTCGGGTAGTAACAAGACAAAAATAAATATTTCCTCTATATAACATTACTAGCATTGCCCGCGACCCGGCCAACCAAACTTATTTACTTACTAGCTTTTACCTTCACTTTCTTCATCCGCGTGGAATAGTGACTGCTCTCAGAGCTACCGGCGCGGCGACCAGTGCCCTCCGCCCTCACGACCGCCCCGCCCTCGCCTTGCATCGGGCTGAGCGCGCGCTCGAAGCTCACCCATAGTCCGCGTAAAGTTATATATGTATATTTTAAAACTATGATATCTCCTAAGATATTTATTGAAATCAAATGATGTCGAGGGCAATTTTGTTAAAAATGAAATACTTATGATGAATAACGTATTTATTTGGATAAGGATTAAGATCATGTTTATAAAAACACCTTCGGAAGTAATGCATTATTTTAGAACAAATTTGATTGCCATAAAAAGGGTTATATTGAGTCAACCTTAAAAGATAGACACATGCAGATGTCGCAGATTTTTTTTAGAACTTTTAAAGGGGAACAATTCCGTCGCAACGGAAGCTCTCAAAAGGAATAATTTTTTCCCGTTTTTGCAACATTTTTCATTTATGCTCCGCTCCTATTGGTCATAGCGTGATGTTATATAGTCTAAAGCCTTCCTCGATAAATGGACTATCCAACACAAAAAGAATTTTTCAATTCCAACCAGTAGTTCCTGAGATTAGCGCGTTCAACCAAACAAACAAACAAACTCATCAGCTTTATAATATTAGTATAGATTTGTATACCACACCACAAAATTAGAAAAAAATAGATATAGGGGGTTAACAATGCCACAAAGATTTCTCTCTAAAGCTCTTATTTAATTAAGTAATATTGTATTTTTCATTTTAACAACAACATTTATTGTCTATCTATACAAAGATTTGTTTGTTTATTTATTGGTATAATACGGCGATAAACATTTTTACTTTTTCACTAATAGATAGCCAATGATTGAGTAATATTTAGCTGATTATTTAAAATACATAAATATAAATTTTTCTTAATATATATTGTGTATTAAGAAAAGTTATAATATTAGTTATTAGGTACTAACGCTAGTTGGTTATATTTTGCTAGCCGAAAGGATTTTCGAAGTAGGTAAACGTGGTCGCCGGAGATTACAACAGTACATTGGAACAGTAAAATTACACTAAAGTACCTTACAATATTTGTAGATTTTTTATTAAGTTATATTGAATATAGATTTTTTTTTTATTTTGGTTGCTATTATTATGTTTATAAAGAATTTAAATTATAAAGCAATATTATTGCCCTATGTAAAAATTAAAAATATAAAATGTAGTTAAATATTTAATATTGTATTGTTATTATTCAAAGTTTAACAATTAAAATATTCAGCAACACTATTACCATATTTATATACATACTCCTTGACCCGTGGCTAAATTCTTTAATATTCGTAAATTGTGTCCCGACTTTTTCGAAAAATAGAGGAGGAAGGTGCCTAATTTACCTCTTATAATCAAAATTTTCTCAACGAAAATTACTTTGCAGAATATACGTTAAGTGGTTTTTGAGAGTTTCTTAATAACACATAAATAAATATTTTTGGAGTAAATTTAACGTATAAAATTTCGCCTAGTGATATACTTTTTTTTTCATGAGAAGTTATTTATAAATATTTTTTGCATTCTTTGGTAAATTACCTTGCTGAAATGTTTATAGTTTCAGTGTGGTTTTATTCTAACCAGTTGTATATTTTCTCAAAAATAAGATCTTTTCCGCAATAAAAAGTACCTATACTATAAATTGACCCGGACAATAAGCTATTACCATACCAAATTTTATTCCTTTGTGATTGTTGAAGATACAAAATTGAAATAATTTAATGCTGAATAAAATATTTTGAATTTAAATAACCATTAGTAAAACAATTATTAAAATTAGTTCAGTAGTTTGAGAGTTTATCGCCTACAAACGTATAAATATTTCCTCTTTATAATATTAGAGTAGATATATAGACATACTGTAAATGTTGTTGTTAAAACGGAAAATGCACCTCTATTATTCTTAATCGCATCGGTGCGCAATAAAACTGGTATATTTTAATTTTATTACTATGTAAGACTTAAGAATTTGGTTGTCGGTCATCTGAACGTGGGTGGGGCCGCGAGCAATGCTAGTATATAATAAATAAATAATAAGTATATGGGTTAACTAATGTGAACAAAAGATACTTTGAATAAAACTTTGTCTACATATATGTTTTTCTGTTTGTTTTTGCTTTTTTTTTGATTTCAACGACAATTAATCCTAATAAGATTTTTTTTCAACAATTCCTAACTGCATTCTGTAGCTAAGTGCATTGAACACAAGTTCTATAAATATCTATATAGATGACTAAATTCAGATTGTTTTTGTACGACAATGCAATTGCGAATGAGATTACTGCATGAAATTCATTAATATGATCTCCTTTCTTTTTATTTTACCTGCACGTAACCAAAGTCACAGAAGAAAGAGAACGTAATTGTTAATGTTTATGCATATGCGTGTCAAGATCGTAATCATTTGACTTCACCACAATAGTGTAAAAACTGGTCTAATCATATGTATTAACACTGGTTAGCCTCTAGCTTCAACCTGTTATTTAACACGTTAAGATGTAATTTATGTCGCATAAAAAATAATAAATCTAATCTACACGCAAAATAATTCAGTAAGTTAACATACCTATATTAAAACAGTTTCTAAAGTTTCGTACCCAAAGAATTCCAACTGAACTCTATTATTAAGCTTTCACTGTCGAGGCTAAAGTTTTTAAACCTTCACAGGTTTTATAGAATATGTAGTTATGGCAGATTTACTAACAAATAATAAAAAAAATGTAGAAAACTAGGTAGTCGCCATACAAAAAGCGTGTTCTTGCAGTTCCTTTTGTTTTTACGCTATTGTAATAACGATGTATTTATATAGAACAAGTGTCAAAATTGGTGTGAATGTAATACAAACCCACTGCAAACAATAGAAACTGGTCAAGTGTGAATCGGAATCACGCTAGAAGTTTCAACCACTATTCACGATGAAATTTTATATTGTTTGTGTAAACGTAGGAAAAACATCACTACATAGTATAAAACAAAGTCGCTTCCCGCTGTCTGTCTGTCCCTATGTATGCTTAGATCTCTAAAACTACGCTTCGGTCAACAATACTACTAGATATCGGGTCGGCGTCAGAAATCCGCCTCGGTAAATATCAGCTCACTTAAAAAGTGAGAGTATTTTTCGATTAGTTGTATTGAAACACTGCAAGCGTAAACACGTTCAAAATTCCGCAATGTGTATTTAAAAATTTGCTAAAATAATGCGCGAAGAAGAAATTTTTCGGACAGAGTGTCTTATTTTCGGTAAGTACATGTAGATTAAATCAATATTTTAAAATGTACGAAATAAGATAAAAATGAAATTTTGAACAATTTTAAATCCGCTAAGAACGTTTGGCGAAATTCAAAGAAGCAAACAGAGACAAAACATAACGATTTAGCACACATAAAGCAGCAACGGGAGAAAGTAGATAAAGATGTAGCATTTAAAGCACAAAAAAATGTATCCGAGCAATATTTCATTTACAAATGGTAGAAAGTTGCAAACCATATTTTAAAAATTATAATATAATGACGTTACCAAATATGTACATTTATGAGACTATTATTTATTTTAAAAGTAATTTATATTTATTTGAAAATTGTAATAGGGTAAGACATGGGGCCTTACTTCGCCACCCTCGATGTAAGACTGAGCTTTTCTCGAAGAGTATTTTCTGTACTGGACCACTTTTATATAATCATTTACCTAAATGTATTCTAGAAATTAATGAAATTAATATATTTAAACGGAGATTGAAGAAATTTTTATTAGAAAAGACGTATTATTCCATTAATGATTATATTTTGGATAACGTCTAACATGTAATTTTAGGTATATTGTATTCATTGTAATTATTATAATGAATTGCAAATGCATGCTTTAAAGCTGAATTTGGCTGGACGTTGTTAATATTAATATTTAAATCTATTGTATTGTAATCCAAATTCGCAATTAAGTATATTTGAATTTGAAATGTAGCTGTATAAGTACATATTCGCGCGGACAGAATTTAGCTTTAATTTTGTATGTGACACGTTATCTAGTAGTATTGTTGATCGAAGAAACTTCACAACAGATTTTGATGCGGTTTTTTTAATAGATAGAGTGATTCAAAAGGAAGGTTTATATGTATAATATGATAAAACGCGACGGTGGCACCAGATCAAAAAGTTCATGAGAACACTCCATTGTACAGACGATAGTAGACACAGAAAGTCAACATCTCTCCGAAGGCTTAGAAATTCTAAGTCGTCTGTGAGTATGAGATCATCGACAATACCAATTGCTCGGCATTGGATAGAGTCCAATGGAAAAAGCTGGTATTGAGGAGCGCCAGCCCAGAGATGAGAACAGCACACCATGAGAGGGCGAACCTGTGCTTTAAAGAGCAACAGGCGATGCAACCGACGTGAAATACTGTTTGGCTCTATTAAGCACTCCTATTATTATGGAAGCCAATTTAGCTTTTTCTTCCAGATGACATCTAAACTGGACGTCGCTCGATCTAACATATTAAGAATATTCTGAAACTTAGGCGCTAGAGTAAAAGGGGTTTTCTTAGTGGTAAATACACATTACAGTCATCAAATTATATATTAATTATAATATAAAGCCAAAGACTTTCTTTTTGTAGTTTGAACGCGGGCGAAGCCGCGGTTTCTGCTAGTATAATATAATACTAATCAGTATTGGATGTACTTCCGAATAATTTACATGATAACTTTAAAAGTTCTATTTTCAAACAGCAAACACTTTTGTAGCAGAAAAGAAAAAAAAATAGGAAATTTTGTGTGTTCTTATGAAAAAAAATCAGCATTATCTACAGAAATGGGCACCCAGATCTCAATTCTTTTGTCGGTAAAGTTGACAACCACGCATATTCTTAATATTGAACTTGGCTCCCATTTTCACATTTATGTTTCTCATGGGATATCATGACTTTTTGTTCTGTTATTATTCATAATTCCAAAGTGACATGCAAATTCAATCTTTTTTTTTCATAATTTTGCGATTATTCGGTAGGCGGAATCGAAAAAATGTTATTTAATCATCATGGTACCTTTTCTCCTAAGAAAGAAAAAGATTTTGCTATTACTATGATTGCTGTTGCTATTATATGCAATAGCATATAACTAATCCATAAATAATAATTTGTGATGGTGTTATACTATTATATTTTGGAAAGCGCAATGTGTTAATATTTTTTTTTTTTTAATTTTAAAATTTTGCTGTTTTCGGATTTCTGACACCATCGTATCTGGACACCAAATTTCAACTTTCCAGATCATCTGGAACTGAGTTAGAGTTTTGATCTATAAGGTCAATCCAATCAGTGATGAAAATGACGATTTTTGGACGTTAATATCTAAATAACCGTTTGAGTTGTGTGTATGAAATTTGAAGCATACACGTATTTCGCAAGTCTCAATATCGATACCTCGGGGCTCAAAGGGCGTAACCGCCATTTTGGCGAAATTGACTTTTTAATGCAGTTCTACTAATTTTTTTCTCCTCTATCGATCTGTATATTTAAAGTCTTCCAATTCGCCAAAAAATGGCGTTTACGACCCCATTTTTTGTAGAAAATAAAACAGATATTTTTAGTTTTTGTGTTGTAACAGCAACCACTGTTAATGATCATAAATGCGTGGGTAGTAAGCGACACCGTAGATGATACAAATGTTTTTACGCCCAACATTTTACATCGAAATATTTGTAGTTTTGGGTCGTAAGAGCAATCACTCATATTGATCAATAAATGTGAGGGTAGTAAACGACATTTTTATGATTTTATTTAGACTATTTTTATAATGAATAAGACGAGTTATTGAACAGTTTTTGGGTTAACTTTTTTCTCGAAAGTTTAAGTAGCTTTTCTGAAGCCATTTGGCATTGTGACTCTAAAATGAAAGTCGTTTTCATCCATCAGCTTTAGTTTTTGAAAAATGGCTTATGTGTATTTTTGTAAAAAACTCAAAGAAATCATTATAAAAATAAATTTAATTTGCGAAAGCCGCCAAAAATGATTTTTTCAATGAATTTAACATTTCTTGTGGGTCTTGTTCAAAAGTTTAGCAGTAATGTGTATCGTTCCTGCATAGTTTGAAAGTGTTGATAGAATATTTCTTCTTATTTATCACTTAAGTGGGCGTGATTTTCAGGAAATTGGTCTTGATAAGAGTGTGAATAATGAAATTCTACGGTCATGTTGCAACCAATATTTTTCAAGTATATTTTTGGGCAAAATTTTGATAGTTTGGTGCTTTAGTATTTACAAAGAAAGTTTTTTTAATTACTGACACAAATGATTTCTATGCATTAGACTGTTTAATTTATTGTTTTGACTGAATTTAGCTAGCAGTTTAATTTGTGGCCTATTAAATATTTCAGCTTTTAATTTTTCCGTATTTAGTTAAAGGAATTTCTTTGCAATAGACTCAAAATAATTTCCATTTGTAATGAGCACCTTAACAAATTGCTCATGCTGATGGTAAAAGGTGGTATAGACTTTTGAACTGTGCTAGATAGCAAAGCCTTTCTAAAGGGTCCTTTAGCGGATAGTAAATTAGGATAAATCTATTTACGGTTATTTTAATTAATACTATTTAGATTATCAAAGTCAAAATAACAGTCATGATGGTAGTTTATAGGTTCTCGCCAAACATAGGGGTTTTGAAATTCAGGGAACTTCTTTTTCTACTTGACCATTGTCCGAAACGCAACAGCACAATTTCAACGACGACGAACGACTTGACGAAGATTTATCACAATAATTTTATCCTTCTGATATCAACAGTGTGCTAAATTCGTAAATGCATGCCTACCTTATGGTGAAGTATCAAGAAGCTATGTACGAAAAATAAAAGCTGTTAGATAGAAACGGCTGGTAGATTTAAATTTACTGTAACTTAATATAAAGGAATAGTAAAAAAAAACGGAAAAGTTTAGAAAGTACTATTTTATTATAGCTATGTGTAATTATTTATATAATTAGTTATCTGAGTTGAATTTAGGTATGCTAAGTTAATAAAGTCCATATAAAATTGCAATTAAATATCAAATAGTGTTTAATCAATTGAAGAAAACAAAGTAATTATCTATAAACTGATAGAACTAGTAGGCAAATTGACGGTTACAACCATCACTCATCACACATCCATTGATTTTTGGGGTGTAAATGCCTTAAACACGCAGTTTTCCGGGGCGTATAGGAAAGCTATTTTTGTTAGTTTTAAATCTATTTGAAATATAATTTTACAGTTTTCTGCATCAAGAAAAAATTAAACTTTTGGTCTTAGAATGGTTTATTTAGGCCAAAAATCATAAAAGTTATGTCGAAAAATTTTTTTTTTTTTGTTTTTTGGCTCTCCTGTAAAATCATGTTTTGGTGCTTACGCCCTTTAAATCCCGAGGTATCGATATATGAGCTAAATTTGACATGTTTATGTTAAATAGTTTTTGAGTTATGAGGAGATCAAAAATGGCTCCAAATGGTTCGTGTATTACACACGGTGCTGCTCGCCAGTTCCTTTGGCTTGAACTTGCCCGGACACGCTACCGCGTGTCTTTATATGAATCGAATTGCAAAATTTTGGAGTCGTAATAACATGATAAAACACAACTTGACGAAATCTGTACCTACATAAAATATTTTTTAAAAACAATGACTGTAACGGATTATGTACACAATATAGACCCCTAAAGCAATTTTTTAAAAAATTATTAAAAAATTGTTTGTTTGTCTGCTTGATTAAGCGTGACGAGGTGACGGACAGATAGACAGAGTTACTTTCGCATTTAATATTAGTATGGATATATAAAGCTTGCTTTTTTGTGGTTCTGGTCTATTATCATTGGCTTGAGCTGAACGTTAATAAGTCAGTCAGTGAGTCTCGACATTGTCTTTAATATATAATAAAAATAGTTATTGCAAGGGTTAGAGATAGCCATATGTTATTGCAGACTTTTCTGTAGGCCTTTTCAAGATCTACAATTTTTTAGTACATTATTTTGATGTATGTCTTAAGGTATAGCCAGCGGAAAGATTCTAAGGACGACTCGATAAAACCAGTTATTGTGTTTTCCCGTGGGAAGGAAAGATTTTTCTGCAAGTAAAAGGTATCCTAAATGTTGACCTGAGTAATAAGTTATCACTTCACCAAGTTTCCTTGAAATCGGTTTATTACTTTTTACGTGAAACGCACACACACAAACAGACAAACACAAATTTTCATAACTGTTATTTTGGGGTCCACATTGTGTACATAATATGTTACAATCATTGTTTTTAAAAATATTTCATGTACATATTTCGTTAAGTTACTGCTTTATTATAGTATAAAAAAAACGCGCCAAGTACACTGCCTCATGGGTGGCATGGAAACGTGTGCATATTATGGAGAATAGAACTTTGAATAGTTGTGTCTCAGAAATAGTGAATTTTAGGGGAAAAAGTGTTAAGGACAATTTTTGTAGACAATTGCATGATCTACAATTTTTATATGAACTATTTTTATCATAAAACTTTTTAAAAATAAGTTTAAGTTAATAGTAAGTTTCGCTTAAAAATAAACCATTTTCGCGAACTTTGACCTTGTATAATATTTTTTGCACACATGGGATCGATGGGGACTTTTCACAATTTCACTATAATGGTATCCCTAACGTTCATAAAAATTTTCAGCTTCTTGGGAATGTATGCAAGGGTGAAAGTCTATTTTGACCAGACTATTTGTGCTACAAGCATAAACATGCACTTCACCTAATTTATAAATTGTTTGAAAATAAGGCAGTTAAAAATCATTTAAACCATGTTAAAAATCTGCGAAAGATATGGAAGATACGTAATATCAATTTTTTTTTAAATTTATTAATTACTTTTTTGATGTTTAATTATAGGTACTTTATTTTTTTTATTATATTTTTATTTCACAAAAGATTTATTAAAAGTTTTATTATTTTGTTTTGTCGCAGGTGGTCACAGTACTTTCTTCGCGCTCTTGAACACATTCGTCCACATCGTTATGTATTTCTATTACATGATATCTGCTATGGGACCCAAATACCAAAAGTATATTTGGTGGAAGAAGTATCTAACAGCTTTCCAGATGGTACGTTGGATTTTGAATATATTTATTTAAAAGTGTTTTTTTTTGTCGAATATGATGATAAACATGTTTTAAATTTACTTATTGCATTTGGACAAAATATTCGAAACTAAAAAGCTAAAACGTAATACACAATTCAATTACATAGACTGGCGATAATGAAAATTTGAATACGCTTAATCCACAAATTTGAATAAGACATGTGAAATACCTAAAGTATTTTATAACATATATTACCTGGTAAATCTGTAAAGGGACTTCGCCTACTTACTACAAACAGTAAATTAATTATTATGGAACAAAGTGTAAGATTATAAAAAGTAATTCTATAATAATATTTTATTAAATTTTGTTCGTTTTATGTCTCACATTTAAATATGAATCACTTTTATGACGATCCATATGACTGCAGAGGATATTTGTTAAATGAACATTTACAGTGACAATAGCAAATAAAATATACTTATGTAGAAAAAGAGTTTTTTAAAATAACAAAGAAATCATTGTTGATAAAAAAACTTAGCACTTCCTTTGGAAGAAAATGGCTTATAACATTAACGAGAAAAACAATAAATTTAATAAAACAAATCCAATGCTTAAAGCGTAGGTACTAAACATTTGTAGTTATTTTTATACTTTTTACACGTTAAAGCGAAACAAGACGGAAGGGGAAAAGGTCTTTATAACTTTAAAACCTTAAAACCATATTATATTGTTCAAAAGCATTTTATTCAATTCTTTTTAAAGTTTTCGATGCTCACAATACGTCTGATTAGTATGCAAAATAACAATATAATAAGAAAATATTCCATTTTTTTATAAAATAGTTTAATTTCTATGCATATATTTAGTAATAAAAAAATATAATGTAAAATTTAATAATATGGAAAACAGTATATTTTACCCGAACGCTAGTTAGTATTTTTATGTAATAAAATAAAAATGAAAAAAAAAAACTACTAAAATAAATTAATTTAAAATGTAAAACTTCCTGATAATTTATTTGGTGGTAAACAGGCAATGGCTAAAGATAAAAACATTTGAAAACATGCATCTTCAGGAAATAGACTGTAACTAATTAATTTCACAGCATAATTAAAACTGGTTGACTTTAATTTTCATTTTGTTTTCATATTTTAATTTCATATTTTAATTAGTAATCTGCACATTATTTTAAAATCTAAGAAAATACTTTATATACATATGTAACAATTTTTACATATTATTAGTGTCCGACCGAAAGTTCGGTTTCGGTTTCGGTTTCGGTCGAGTTTCGGCAAAAAAACGGGTTTCGGTTTAATTTCGGTTTCGGCGGCAAACCTGCCGAAACTACGGCCGAAACCGAAACTGCGTTCGGGAGTTCTCGCGCTGTGATCGGTCATGTTCGACGCGTTGAATTCCATCCAAGCGATGAAGACAATTTGCCGCGTCCACGTGCTTAATCATATCGTTACTGGCTTGTGTTTGCAGTTAGTTTTGTTTGTTATGAGTTTTCGTGTGATTTATTTTGAATTCAGTAAGTTTTATCACATGATATAGCATAAAAGTAGGTAATAAACATTAAAAAATAATTCAATATAACAAATCAATACATAGATTATAGTAGAATCAAGTTTAACCTATCTAAAAAATTTTTTGGTTAATTTAACTCGCTCGCTAATGCTATACCTAAACAAACATTAGTGTACTTGGTACTTACTATAGACTGTATATTAGTGGTGATAATATTAGTGGATTCAGAGTTTCAAAGTTCATTTTAATACTTATTTTATTTTATAACCAAGGTATCCAAGTGACAAGTACAGTTAGATACTTACCTACGTACCTAATGATAAACAAATAAGTAATTTTATGTTTAATATAATACTTTCGTAGATTTACGCAAAAATTTGACATTTTAAATAAAACTATCTTTTCGGATTATTTCGCGGATTTATTTTGATTTTTCGTTCCCGACATTTCGAATGCTTTAAAGCAATCATGGTCACGGGAGAGACTAAGATTTTAAGACATCTCAAAGGCGTTTTACTTCTGAGAAGATGGCTGGGTACTACCATCATCATGGGATCCTGTAATAAACATAATAAAATCTAACAGCAAAAACAAACATAACAGACCATAAAATGTAGTTAATTCATACTGTGTGGATCACAATAAGAGTAATTCAAATTAATATATATTTTTTATCTAGAAAGATAGCAATATTGTTATTTAATATTTTAACTTTAAGTAATAGCAATCTAAATTAATAATTTTTTTAAATTAAATTACATATAAAACAATATTTTTTTTTTCAAATTACAAAACAATAATATTGCTTAAATAAATAATTAATATTTTCATTTTTTTTTAAATTTTCTTTGTGGTTATACATATTGTAGTAATAGCAACACTAAATAATATCATTAATTAATAAAGTTTTTTAAAACTGTAATATTTATAATAATAACAGCTAAAATTAATTTAATAATATTACTGTGTTTAATTATAATACTTATTAAAAAAAATCAAATGCTTAGAATTAAAATCAACAAATATTGTAAGGTACTCTGGTGCCATTTTTGAATTTTTGAAATCATTTTTTGTAAAATTGTGGGTAGGCACTGTCTGTAACAAGTACATAACGCCTTTGAGATGTCTAAAACCTTAGTCTCTCCCGCGACCATGATAGCTGTAAAGCATTCCAAACGTCGGGACCCAAAAATCAAAATAAATCCGCGAAATAATCCTACCTACTCAAAAAACACCAAATGAGATTTTAGGTATTTTTAAGGCGCAATATTTTTTTCTTTAATGAAGGGTTGAGTTGATTATCAATAAGTGAAACTATGGAAGACTGCATAGCTATGTCATTTAAATTTTAAAGATAAAAAAATAAAGACCGAATGATTATTTTAACGTTTTCTCAATTTTTCCCTCAAAATATGATCCTTGTAAGGTAGTTTCGGTTTCGGTTTCGGTTTCGGCCGAAACTGAGAATGTTGCCGAAATTCGTTTTCGGTTTCGGTTTCGGTCGCAAAAACCAGTTTCGGTCGGACACTACATATTATGTATTATATTAACAAAAAAATACATTCTTAAAATACATTGCCTAATAGACAATTGAGTCCATCAGCGCAAAAGTAGCCTAGCCCACTGGCAGCTACTTTCGAGAAAATGGGTGTTCAATATTTTCATATATTCTAAAACTTATTTATAACTAGCGGCTCACCCTCGCTTCGCTCGGGTTCGCCTCTAACAAAAACAAGTCTATCCCTAAGGAACCGTACATTTTTCCGGGATAAAAGTAGTCTATTTGTTATTCTGATGTATGAACTATATTATTGTAAAGTTTTATTAAAATCCAATCCAAAATTTCATTTAAGTCGGTCCAACAGTTTCGGAGATTAGCCCTTACAAACAGTCAAACAGACAGAGGAACAAAAAAATTGAAAAAAATCTGGATTTTTTCTATTTCTCTTCTTACATCCCCTGACTCGGTTTTCAGCATTTTTTTTCTATGTACAGACATTCGACCTCTACAGTTTTATTATATGTATAGATTGTTCATATAGCGATAACTTGAGTTTTAAAGTTTTTAGCTTATTTTCTTTTGAACTAAATTTGTTATACGATATCTAATAACTTTTTTTTTAAAATTAATGTGGGTTAGGCGATTTTTGTATTTAAATATTTTCAAAATTTTTGTAATACATTTTTATTTCGTTAGTTCGTTTTCGTTCGTTCGGTTAAGCCAAACAGTATGTAAATTTTCGCCCGCTGTTATGGATTCTAAATTTTATTCATAATACATTAATGCCTACGATCGTATCTCATTCAATCAAGCCACATGAGAGCAATGGCAATGCAAGGGAGTTGCTTAGGTTATTTTTGCATTTCCAAAAAGTTGAAAAAATTAAAACGCAAAAACAATTTTTTTGCGGCAATTATTATTTCTAAGTAAAACTACAACCAGGTCTTTTGTAAATTAAATTTTAACCATATTTAGAATATGTACTTTGTAGTAGTAAGTCGAAAAACAAAAAAAAATTGGGTTAGGCTCTTCTTGCATTGATGGCCTGAATTGTAGTTTTAAATTATTTGGAAAACAAAAATGTATGTATAACTTAATTTAATTTAATTAATATGATTTATATTTGTTTATTTAAATATAAACAAAAAATTGTTTCAAAAATATCTTTTGTCTTATAAGGTTAATTGTGAATAGAACTTATAAAGACGATTGTTGTTTATTTTTTCTTGAGTATTACATTTTATAACATTTTCAATAAGATACGATAGAATGTCTTAATAGTATAAAAATGATTAACGACCTGCCACTCAGTTTTTACATAGCGCGATTATACTTTAACCTCCGGTACATACATTATTTCTATCAAGGGTAACCAATAATGTAGTTAAAATAACTTCGTAGATACTAATGAACGTAACTGTTATACATATATGTTATGTAATGTTATTATTTTAATTGTTTTGAGAAAAAAAACAATGCATACACTATACAGTAGTCTTGACGATTATATCTTAATTTAACAGCAGATACTTAATGAATATGAAATTAAAGTAAAAATTATGCATTTAATACATAAATATGATTAAAAAGTCAGTTTAAATTTAGTAATTTTTGGAATATATAAATAATACAATACAATTAAGCGTTAATTGATTAAACAGGTTCTTTTTTATATTTGTCTTTTATAAATTATAATAGTTATGAAAACGTTTTTATTTAGTCGACATTACATGTCGAGTTTCGGAAGCGTAATCCAACGTTAACATCGTAAATACTTCAACGAAGTAATTTCAGTACTTAACCTCGCGTAACGGTCAAGTATATTTGCCAATTACGTCGGAGGTTGCATATTCGATTCCTTTCAGGGTCATACTTGCATGAATGTCATGGATCTTGTGTATCTACTACCTGTACTGCTATTCCGTAAGAACTTTTACGTATCTCGACAGCTCAAAGCGAACATGACGTATGAAATATAATCGCGGATGTAGCTCTCGTATTACATTAATGTTCTTACAGTATAATTGCATTACTGATCTCGGAGTGAGATAAATAATTATGTATCTTTCTTAAATTTACGCGAATATTTGGCATTTTAAATATTAGTTTTATTTATCTTGTCGAATTTTAGGTTTTATGTTCTGGTTCCTGAGTTTTCGAAGGCTTTACAGCAAACGAGAGTCTCCCGTAGCCATTAATATAAATCCACGAAAAAGTCCGATTTTTTTTTATTTGATTACATATCGTTCCACAGGTTCAATTCGTGCTAATCTTCAGTCACCAACTGCAAGTACTGTTCCGGCCGTCCTGCCAATACCCCCGTGTGTTCGTGTACTGGATCGCAATGCACGGCTTCTTGTTCTTATTCCTCTTCAGTGATTTCTACAAAGCAAGATATAATAAGGCCGAAAGGAAGTCTAAAACTAACGGCCTCTGCATGGTAAGTAGCACTCCAAATATTTACTTTCATTTATACACGCTTTAAATACAGTTTTAACCTTCCAGATGTGTGTGAATTGCTTTTTATATTAACTGATTTGATGTGTAACTGTTACATAAACGTACTGATCTAGCAAAACTTGCAATAGAGTCCGAGGTCGACTGCGACAGACTATGAGAAATAATATAGTACTACTAGACTGCATAATATATCATTTAAATATTTTTAAATACTATATTATTTTTTAAATAATAAATTTCATATTACCTAACTAATACATCACAAAGTTATTGCAAAATTTGAGTTTTTCTTAATTTCAAATGCAACACATAAATTATAATGTTTCTGAATAAATATATAGTTCTATCTAAATAGGAAGATAAATATTCAGTAGTAAATTAAATGTTTTGTATCAATATTAAAATATAGTTTGACCGAATTTATTTATGATTAACATAAGTAGGATGAATGTGTCGAAAAAAGTGTAATTTATATTAAGCAATTTGCTTATTACTACAGAACGCGTTATTACTCTACTATTTGTCCAATATTGATTCGGGAATGTAAGAAATAATAATAACTTCGCAGGTCTAACTTATACATACATATATCTGTATTCAGCCCTTTTTTTAACGTCCCACTGCTGAGCACAGGCCTCCCTTTAATATAAGGGGGGAATAGGCCATAGTCCACCACGCTGGCCAAGTGCAGGTTGGCGGACTTCACATGTCTTTCGAAAACTTGCTAGGTTCTCTCAGACATGCAGGTTTCCTCACGATGTTTTCCTTCACCGTAACCGTAACTCGCTTCGGCAGTACATATACATATATCTGGAGTACAGTAAAACTAGTTACAATCACAAAGTCAAAAATGAATTTTTACAGCTTGGAAACAATTCTATAAAATAAAACTGAATTCCTGTTCCTTAGTAGGCGCATCACTTGAGAACGGTTTTATAAGTTCGAATAAAATTTTGGAAACCGTTGGAAAAGTTACCAGGGAATTTAAAATTTAAGTGAAGATAAATTATTTCTACATCATTATTGTATGATCTCAAAAATCACAAAAAATATATTGAAATTAGAACAAGACTAATTAAATATATGATAATGCTGACATGAATATTATAAAATATGTATATTAATCTCTTTGTGAGTTTATTGTTGAAGTATTTAATAAAAAAATAAAGCCTCCATAATATGAATTATGATTGACGTTTAATGTCAAAATTATAAATAGCGCCTTATCGAACTTTATTTGTCTAAGCATGTTATTCCTATAAAAATGGCAATAATTAATTGGCCTTTAATATGTTTTTAATGATAAACATTATAAATAAAATTTATTCAAAAATAAAACGATAGTTCTAAAAACAATTATGTACGTCGATAAATAATGAAATTGCTTTTTAATTATATTTTTACTATTTTAACAAATAACTATAAAATTTATTTATGTACACGATGTCAACCTTTGGTTATTTAAATTAAATTCTTTTATTTGAATGAAGTCAATTTTATTGCTTATTGATTGGTTATTACTTATTACAATATTATTGACCCACGTTGCAAAAGGCCCCATTAAAATTCATCGACATCAAAATCTTCAACTTCAAAATCTCAAACAAATCAAAAACTTGTTTCTGTTCTATTATATACTGAACTATCTTCAAGCACAATTTTTCACCAACTTCTAAGAAGGAGGACGGACCTTCATCCGGGTGTATATTTTTTCTATGTAATTGTTAACCAATTTCATGTATACTTTTTATGTCTTAAAAGTGGTCCTATAATATTTCAAGAGAAAAATCCACCGCTATAATAAATATAGGATAAAATAATTATAAATTATAATTAGAAATAAGTAAAAAATAATAATTAGTCAAAAACACTCCATGTACATCTTGAACGTCTTTAATTACCATAATCTTTCTATTTCAGACGGTAATGGACGATAGCAGTCCGTTAAACGGCAAGAACGGCTACAAACACGAAGAAGGCTCCGTCCCTAACTCGTACGCGTCGTCTTCGGCAGACGCCTTCGTACGCAGACGGCCGCTCTCATAGTCTTATTGCTATAGTACGGTGTAAATCAGGGTCCCCTTTATACCTAAATAGGGTACATGATGTATGACGTCATCACCACCTTCGAAGTACGCTCATACAAAACTTTGCTTATTTATTTTTCGACTAACTTTAATGGTCATGTACCCTATTACTGTGACACCGCCGGGCATCGCTATTTGTATTAGCGAAATCCTTATTGAACCAAATATTACACGTTGATTTCATTCAACAGTATCGATTTTGATAAGCACTGCTTCTTATTTTATATTGTGCATTATACTTGTTATATTAATACATATTTTTATTTCTAATTTTCACACAAAGGAATTGTTAAAAAAAGTAGCACCTTCTAATTGTCATTTTTTCAATTAGCACACCATTGTTGTTTCTACTTTCTACAATTTTACTACATTAGGAAATTGTATACAAAAGTGAAATCTCAAAAAGAGAAGATAAACAAAAGCTTCCTTTGCCCTAAAAAATATTAAATTAAATGGCACATAAATTTTAAGTATCCATTTATTTATATGTTCATATTTCACTAAAGTCTCCATTTGTGACTGTTATAAGTAAATTAGATTTTAGTGTATAATATATTGATGAGGTTTTCAATTGATTCCAAATTGTCCGCATTTAATCTGTATATCTTCGTCTTCGTCAAGCTACCTCTACACGAAAATAAGTAATTTGTAATAGGGTACATGATTTGGAGGGAGATAACAATATATGTGACGTCATCTACTTAATTGATACAAAACACACGATGTTATATCGGAAAATTATTTAAAAATATTTTTTTTGTATTATTTAATTTTTGTCTACCAGTATATAATAATATTATATATATTCATCGGTAGTCATGTACTCTGTTTTCTATCTGTAGTCGTGTATACACATATACATTATTGAAGTAGCACAACGTCCCTTCGACCTTGAGATATGTATCATCAATTGCCTTACATTATTTTAAGTACAAAAACTATTTACTAGACTATGAAATGTTAAATGAATAGTTATTTTGTAATTGTTATCGGTTTCGGAGAATAGAGTAATTTTTCTTTAATGTATAAATTATAATATTAGAAAGCAGAATGTCGTTAGTATGTTCTAATGTTAACTGTACATACTATGAATATAATTAGTTAGGTTCGTTATTTTATATGTCCTGTATAGAAAGAAATACCGGTAAATCTTTTTTCTGTAAATATATTTTTTGTAATATTATGTCTTAAATTGACAATATTACCATATACGTTCTTTACATCCAGTGTCATTAATTACGATTTTTTCCATGCTAAAGCATTTATTATAAATTTCTTTTGAGTATTGTATTATATAAGGTAAATAAAATATTTTAACCTGGTATCATGGAGTCACTCATATTTATATTTGTAATATCTATTGTAAGAAATGCACACGATTATTAAGAACCGGTCGAGTTGCCACCGTCGCTTACGAAAAAAGTTTAAAAATATTGTAAGAGTTGTAGAAATAAAGGAAATAGATCAGTAGACGTAGTCGAAAGAAATACTAAATATTGAATTTACATTATACAAGTACTTGAATTTATATTAGCAAATCAAATAGACGGCAACTCGACCGCAAAATAACCAATATGAAGGGTTAGGTATGTAAGATATTTTAATTGTTTTGTCACCGGGAATATTTTCTAATATTTAATTTTATATTACCTTTTTGTGTATTAATGCTTTATGTGTTGTGTGAACGGCAAAAGGTTGCTTTGGGCGAAATTCTATGCTCAAATATTTGCTGCGATTTCACTATTTTGCAACCTTTATTTATTATTTTAATAAAGTATTTTACAAAATATAACATGGATTTTTATTGTTTTATTTATTTTCATTCTAACGCATTAACAGTCAACATCCCATCTTTAATAGTATCCATATTTTAAAGTTATACTTCTTTTGTATGTGAAAAAATTGTGTACGCACACCGACAGCCAAAAAGCGACATGATGAAGTTAGCTGCATTCCTTTTATAAACAGAGTTGTGACATACGGGATGAAATCTTTAGCTATTTTTTTTTCTGTTACGCCAAAGAAGTATAACTTCTTACGTGCGTACATATAAAGTACACACATGTTTTTTATAATTGTTTAACTAACTTTTGAATATTTTTGAGGAGAGTAACACTATTCGTCAGTAGTATTCAATATAAAAAGTAAAATAAGCTCTACGTAATATTGGATTAGGAGATCTAGAAGTAGCCTTTAAGTAACACGCACTCGTAATTCATTAACATTTTATCATAATTAAAAATAACGTTAATTTTCATTTTTAACTGTCCTGCTTATTATAATTGTAAAGTTGCACTGCACCAATCAGGTCGAAAAAAAAACTACTCGAGACGAAGATGTCACGGTATAGCGTAACTAATTTTTATTTAAAACGGCTATGAATTACCATGAAATTTATACATATAATAAAATTGTAACAAAGCCGAATCTGTACATTAAATATTTTTCGAAAAAACTTACTGAAATAGACACTATTATCGACACAGAGGCCGAATCTATAGTTTCTAAAATTTTTGTCTGTGTCTGTTACCGCATCACGGAAAATCCACTGGATGGATTTTAATGAATTTTGGTATGATGATGATGAACATATAGGATACTTTTTACTGCGGGAAAATATTTCATCTATGAGAAATCTATACTATAATTTAAAACGTAAGTATCGACGAACCCAAGCGGAGCGAGGGTGAGTCGCTAGTAGGTAATAAAATTTAGTACATTAAACATCATTTACCTCTTAAAACATCTTACTGTACCTATTCGCTGGGTGCAAAGTAGGGGGTGGGGGAACTCGAATCGATCACAGCGCGTACTGTGGCAAAAAAAGGAACATTCGGTGGCAGACAAATTGTCACTTTTGTTTGAGTAGCAAAATTTACTTTACGTATCATTTAAAAAATAAATAAACTTCTTCTTTAAATTTCTTTCACATCTTGCACATGTTGAGCTAAAACTAATTTTCTTCCTTTTATTGTCGTTTGTGGTTGGAAAGTGATGTTGTGTGTTATTGCTCGGAATCCAGTTTTTATAATTAATTTGGCCATGTTTAACTGAAAATACATAAAGAGACTTCACTACTTACAACAATACAGTCATAAATAATCATCTGCAATGTTTATAAAATGTATTATTCGATTACATTTGTTTATTTCTGTACTTACTTCTCGTGAAGTCAGCGATGAGAAAGTCCGTGTATACCTACTATCTGTAATTTATTTATTGTCACTCTAGACGGGTAATACAAAACATCAACGTTATTATCGACACTATAGATTTACATGATCGAATAGAATATATATAAATTACGATACTTTCTTGAAATTATTTGTTTGTTTACTTAATGACAGCCGCCCATTTGACATTTCAATGTCCGCCATAATTGTGAACGCTAGTTGGCGCTGTCATCGCGCACCCAGCGAATTGAGACTTGTTTTAGTTGTTGTATTTATTTTACTTACTGTTTTTAGCTGACCCACGGAAAATTTTTTAATTTAATATTCACTCTGTGCAATATATCACATTTCACATTGAAAATAATTTTTTTTTAAATTTGATTTTATTTTTTCAATAACTATTTGACATCCAATACATGTTTATTTTCTCAAAAGAGCCACCGTAAGTTGTATCGTTAGATGGCGCTGGAGTCACGCACCCAGCGAATAGAATTTCCACATGGTGTTAGAATTTCATACAAATATCTATCCCGTTCTGCAGGAACGTTAGTTTTCGTAATGAAAGATAACTTTTTACACTAAATGTGTGCCTAAGTATATAGAAATAATTAAACATAATATATATTAAAATAATAAGGATATTAGGTATTAAATTTTATCATTAATTTCATTTTATACATATTTCTACTACTTCTAAATAAAAACTAGCTTATGAGCATTAGCACATAGCCTTATACTTAGTACCTTCTAGTGACTTACCCTCACTTCACTCGGTTGCGTCCCTAGGTACGTTTTAAATAGATACGAATAGTTATTGCGAGTGTAAGTACCTTAGGAGAAAGACTTATACTATTGTAGATTTTTCTGCATAGAAAATACTATATTTATAAAATTCTATACTAGAAAATTGTAGGCCTTACCTACAATTTTCTAGTACATTGTTTTGGTGTATCTTTTAAGGTTTAGCCAGTGTTAGATATGAAAATGTCTGAGAACGACTCGATAGTACCAGTTAGTAGTTATATTCTTTCCCGTGGAAATGAAAGATATTTCTGTAATATAACCAAAAGGTATCCTAAATGTTGACCCGAACAAAAAGTTATCACTACACAAAATTTAGTTAAAATCGGTTCAATAAATTTTGCGTGAAACGCACACATCTATTTCGATAAGTTACTGTTTCATTATATGTATATATTTCATTATATGACTAGCGACTCACGCTCGCTTCGCTCGCGTTCGTCCCTAGGTACGTTTTCACGGTTAGCTATGTTTAGATATACATATATAGTACCTTACTACTCCTAAGATATTCATTTAAATTATATAGCGATTTACCCTCGTTTTGCTCGGGTGCGTATGCCGTACGCGGATTTTGTTCACAATTTCATGGGTTTTAATTTTTTTTTTCGCGGAACCCTGATTCTTTTTCTAAAATAAAAGTAGCCTAAGTTACTCCCTATAACATCAGCTATCTACCAGTGAAAGCCCCGTCAAAATCATTCCAGCCGTTTCGGAGATTAGCCGGAACAAACAGACAGACAGACAGACAAAAATTGTAAAAAATGTTGTTTTGGTATATGTACCGTGTATACATTCATATGCATTTGTTAAAAAGCGGTTATTTTAATATTACAAACAGACACTCCAATTTTATTTATCTGTATAGTATAGTACAGTATTTATCAAACATAGAGATCAGAAAAGTACTTAGTTTATCGTATAACTTAAATAACTATTATAAGAGTAAGAATTTATTAAAACGTCAGCTATTTATTAAAAAAAACCAAACATTCGAAAAACGAAATAGAGCATATACCACTTCCACTAATACTTTAATATTGCAAATCATTGGCATATTGGGAAATACGTAAATGTAGTCGTTTGCGCGGTCCATGTGAGATGATTACACGTTAGAATTGTGTCATGCAACCTCGACATGCCTCGTAGACCTAGATCCTAATAATCGTTGTCACTGGATTATATAAAACGTCATAAATGTTATAATTTATAGGTTTATTAAAATAACGAATAGAAAAAAAAGAACTTACAGTCAGCTTTGTAAATATACGTTATATTTCTTACCATATTTTGATGCATATTCATTTTTAATGAAAAACGATATCAGTTTCCTTAAGAGTATACCTAACTATGTAATAAAATTAAAAATCTTATTTTGTGTAAATAGCATTTACACTAAGATATTTGTGCATGCCAATTACCAATTACCTCTATCCAGTATCCATCCAGTAAAATTTTGTAACAAAATGTATTGACAGATAAAATTATAAGTTATGTTAAAGTCATGAAAATGATCACGCGAAAAGAACGCTAGTTTTCTTAATAATTAATTTCTACTAAAAAGGTACATCGACTTCAAAATAACTTAAAAATAATTTAAATTTCACCCCTAGGCGTTTTTTTTATAATTTATACCTATAGACCTTGGGGTAGCTATATCATTAAAAAATAATTATATTATCTATATATACATAAAATGCTTTGTACTGACTGACATTCATTATATTATTATTATTTATAGGTGGTAATGAAACGGCTGCTTAAAACGCTATCATTAGGTTAATCAAAATTAGATCAATCTATTGAATGTTTGGTAGAGTCAAAATTATTTTCTTTTTTGATGACTGACACTGTCTGAAATTACATTTCATGTTATGTCCATTTACAATTAATTAATATATGTTTTCGGGCACATTTTCAAGGTTCGATAAAGTAGGACATTTTTAGGCACCATCGATTACCATATATTATTAGACATATCGAATATCACCCACCCCAATGTATCCTCGTCAATCATCATCTTATACCGATACATTACCTTCCGACAGTCACACTGGCGCTTAGTCAAGCTCGCAGAAGAAGATCATAGCCAAACTAAGCTGTAGGTGCAATTGCAAGCACGGCTTTTACAACTCGGCTCGGCGGTCTTCACCTACTTTAGCAGGACTTAGCCATGGGACTACCACTGTGCTTTTACCTATATCGAGTAAATGTATTCATAGTGCTCGAATTTAGCTCTTAAAAAGTTACAAGCGCAAAATTCTTAGTTCTCGTTTGCTAGTTATAAGTAGCTCCACTTATGATTATTTTAATGTTAGTTTTTTTCAATATTATTAAATTAAGACTTAAATACGAAAATAACTTTGTTGAAATTTAAAATAATATTGCATATTAATAGCCAGTAATAATGAGATACATACATATGTGTATTATATCTATATTGACGTATAACTTATGTTCAAAGTCGAATGTTTTATTTAGCACAGTATGTTCCTATGTAAAATAAGACCTACTTTCTGAAAGTCAGTGTCAGTATTTATTTCAATAATTTATGAATGATTAATATAATAAAAATAAATGAAAAAATAAATAATTACGCAAAAACGTAATCGCACTTTTAAAGTTTTGAGAGTCATTGCATTAAGTACACATGTTTGTATTTTGTTTTTATTCGTTTGGAAAAGTAATAAATTACTGAAAACTACTAGAATTACTGAGAAGAATGATGCCCACCTTGTAAATTTTGTTGTAGGTTGACGAAAGTATGATCAGTTTTAATATATAAAGAAGATCAAAATAAGTAAAATACCTATTAAAAAGCAATAATTTATCTTCATGCTTAACCATAATATTCTTATCTATTTAATGGGCGCCATTAAGGTGAAAAATATCTTAATCCGTTACAAGCGAATAATCTCTATAGTAAACAGTTAAAGTTGATCATGGCATATATTAATCACAGTGTCCTAAGGATGTGGTCTAAACACAGTTCCATAGAATTTCCAACACGACACAATTCGATAGACTTGTAAAAGTTGCTTTGACGACTTTTTGAACATTTTACGTGTCTTATAGCCACCAAATTAAGTTCAAATATGTTTCGTTTCTGTAGTATTTGGATTTTTTTTGTATTTTATCCACGTTGCTGATCCATAAGTCACTCAAGGACAACGTCGTAGATGTTGACAGTGTGTCGACGAGAGTAGCGAGGTCGAAGCCATATACGAAGACGTAGTAAAAAGCTATATCTCGTAGCAACACCCACTACACTGTTGTCATGGGTGACTTCAATGCCAAAGTGGGAGTACAAGAAGAGGGTAGGAGCATTTGGCTATGAGCGTCGAAATCATCGTCGGCAAATGTTAGTACGCTTTCTTGAGACACAGGGGCTGTTTCTGATGAACCCATTTTTCCAAAAAAAACCTCAAATAAAGTGGACCTGGCAAAGCCCCGATAACACTACAAAGAACGAGATCGGAGAGATGGACAAAAGTCAAAGCTCTCAGGCGAGACTCTGCACGAGATGTCGAAGAGACGCGATATGGTAAGTACCACACAATCGAAATCAGAGATTCTCGCCGAAGTCGAAAACTTTTATGGGGACTTTACTCCTCACAAACATTTCCACCTAAATCCCACCACGCATATGATCCACGTGCCAGCCTGGCATCTGCGTGGCGCATCGACGTGGGCGAGATTTTTTTTTGACTCCTTCTTCTTCCTACAAACAATCCTCGCTATTTGGTACGGGCGATTGTTGTATAAAAGTTATATATATTTAGTTATATATGTACAATCGTTCAGTATAGTATATTCTTACAACTAATAAAATAGCAAACTAGTTTTTTTTTTTTTTGTATAATAATATTAAAATTTAGAAATTAGTTATGTACGTGGGCGAGATTAGGATAGCTCTTGGACAACTAGGAAACAACAAAGCTCCGGGTGTGAAGACGGATTTACTTTGGAGCTTCTCAGAGCGGGAGGAATACATGTTCTAACAGAGCTCGCAAAGTTCTTTAATTCTATTCTTCACAATGGCATTACACTGGAGGCATGGAGCAGAAGTGTGTGTGGTGGTATTATTCTTTAAGAAAGGGGATAAAGCCCTTTTGAAGAACTACCGACCCATATCACTCCTGAGCCATGTGTACAAATTGTTTTCAAGGGTTATCACGAACCGTTTCGCTCAAATATTTGATGATTTTCAACCCATTGAGCTGGCGATTTGTCGTTGACGTAGTAAACATGGCAGAGACTGCAGGATTTAGAAAAAATATAAAACAGCTTAGGCGATTCTTCAAGACGGATGGTTCTCGGGATGAATCTCGACAAGACCAAAATCGTGTCGAATTGTCATATATCCCCGAGACCAGTGATCGTGAATGGCGCTGTTCTTGAAGTTGTGCACTAATACGTATATCTTGGCCAAGCTATACAACTCGGCCAACGCTTGGGCTGGGCGGCTTTTGGGATTCTAAAGTTATCTAACCCACAATCCCTTAAGACCAGGATATCTAATCAGTGCGTCCTACTCGTAATGACATATGGAGCCGAAACCTGGACACTCACCGTAGGGCTGGTCCAAAAATTCAAGGTCGCTCAACGAGCAATGGAACGCGCGACGCTTGGAGTTTCTCTGGAGGACAGAATTGAGAATGAAGTCATTCGCCAAAGAACTAAAGTAACAGACATCGCGCGCAGAATAAGCTCGCTGAAGTGGAAGTGGGGCCGGTCATGTCTCCAGACGTACTGATAGTCGATAGAGCCGAAACGTGTTAGAGTGGAGACCGCGTTTAGGCAAGCGTAGTGTAGGACGCCCTACAGCACGATGGACAGATGCCCTAAGAAAGGTGGCTGGCAGTGGATGAATGGGGGCTGCCCAGGACCGGGATGGTTCACGCTCATTGGGAGAGGCCTTAGTTCAGCAGTGGGCGGCGAAAGGCTGATAGATTGAATTGATTGACGTTGCTATTACCGTCGCTAGTTGGCGCTGCAGCCTGTCATCTTCTAAACGATTCAATTAATATTTATTTTTGCGTTATTCATTCTGTCATATACATTTACACGAGCGAGGTCTCGGGCTAATACTAAATTTAAAAAAACTAAACACTCTAAGGGCAACCTTTTAAAGTCTGAGTGACAAAGAGACATACTTTAAATAAGTTTTTGGAAACTATTCAATGTGCATATTGGATGATATGTTTTCTAAACTTAAACCTAAAAAAGTAATATCTAAATTCTAAATTATATCTATAGCCTTATGGTCAAATTACATCTGAGAAAAAACTAGAACGAAAAATTATTGCTCTTTAAGTAACTCCACTTATTATTTATTAGTTTTTGTTTATCATCATTATGTTATATGTATTTGTCTCATAATGATAAATTCAAAGTCATTTGTGGTTCTTCAATTTCAAGTTAAATAACCAAGATAAGTTATTAACTTCTAACCTTTTATATATTATCTACAATTTAACATTAATCTAAATACTTAGTAAAGTTGCGATGAAAATAATTGCTTACATATTTTTTAAACGACATACTACGTCGAGTTCAAACATTTACAGCAGATAATATTGTTGGATAATGTTGTTGTATGATTGTTATTTAGCTTAGCATAGTAAAAGTTAAAGGAAATAATTTTATGTCACTTTTGAGATTTATAGTAGGTCCTAGAGACCTATAGGCTATAAATTAATGTAAAATAAGGGGCCTATACCATGTAATAATAATACACTATACCATGTAATAATATTACAATTTTCTGTCATCGTCAACCGCTCCTGTTAGTAGGAGATCCCAATCTAAATCAAATGTAAAAGACTTGTATATACGTTTGACGGCCTTTTTCGAACACATTACCAAAGTTTTAATAATATAAAGTTGTCATACCAAAACATCTCCAGATTAGAGGTTTTGTAGTAAAAAAAATAGCCTAGAGCAATGTTTTGGTGACAACCCCGCTGAGTCGTGCTTGTTAATATGTTTTATGGTTTAAAAATATATTTCGTCTGAAAAAAGAATGAAACATTGATCGGGATCTTAGACTATGACGAGGAGCTCATATCTTAATGTTACATAGCGAAAAAAAGTTAGCCAAGTACCTACTCCATGTCACTGTCACGCAATGTAGTAGGGAACTGTAAGAATTAAACAAACAGATCTATTGCTCAGTTAACGGGAACTCCTTTATAGCAAATCCATTTATGCTAGAAATCGAAATAATTGCACTGTATTAAAGATAATATTAAGTTTGAAAGCTTTTGGTTTTTTTGAAAGGGGTATTCTAGTCTAGAAATTAAAAAAAATAAATTTCAATTTCATTTAATTCAAAAATAGGCCTCTAAAAGATTTTTCAAAATTCCAATTATTTACCGACTTACGATTTTAGTTGTGGTAACACTGTTAGTGTCTATGGGTAAAAGATGGCTTTGAGTTATTAAAAATTATATAATTATTTAATATTGCTCACAACAGACTAATTAGAATTAAAGTGATTTAAGAAACTGTAGACTTAAAATTTATTAACAATACAACATGGTGTCAGGTGTAAAGCTAGATATTAAATAAAATGTATAAACAGCTGTTGTAATAGCAAAAATAAGTTACAATGGATTTTAAACCACCTGCTGAGTTATCGTTTTCGGTTAGTATTGCAGAAAATTGGAGGAATTGGAAGCAGAAGTTGGAATATTATCTTTTAGCAACAGAAAAAAAAGAAGATATTGTTAAAATAGTAATTTTACTCAACTTGATTGGTGATGAAGGTTTGGCTATATATAATACGTTTGGACTATCTACTGAAACGTCGACTTATGACGCTGTAATTAAAAAAAAAATAAAACTACTGTAAAGAAAAGAAGAATGTGTTGTTTGAGCGGCATAAATTTTTTAAAACATTGAGAATTGATGGTCAGACTATTGATAATTATGTGACAGTGCTTCGCACTATCGGAGCAAACTGTGAATTTGGTGATCAGCTACAATCGTTAATTAGAGATCAAATTGTGTTACACTTAACAGATCTAGAGCTACAGGAAAGAATATTAAGAGAAAGTGAGTTAGATTTACTTAATGAGTTTGTAAAAGCATTCGAAACTATAAAGGAACAAGTGAGATTAATACAAGAGAAATCTGTAGAAGTACGTGGAGTACGAAGGGTTAATAATAAATCTAATTATAACATAACTAATAATGAGCAGACAACTAAGAACAGTCCTCCCAACTATTGAAGAAAATCTTCTGCCAAATGTTGTTAGGGTGAAGGAGGATAAGGAGTTTAAACAGCAAAAGTCTAAGCTATACTATGATAAAACTTCACAGCAGAGAAGAAGTTTCAATGATGGTGAAAGTATGGTCCATAGAAAAGGAAGGAGATGGGAGCCAGCCCAGATTATTAAATTTAATAATACGCCTAGATCATACATAATAAGAACTGAGGATGGTCAAACATTAGTTAGGAATTCCGTTCATCTCCGGAAATCAAGAAATACTTTTGCTTTTAATGGAGATCAAAATAGTTATCCCACTTTGGGAAATAACACTACTGAAGGTAATGGATTGAATACTGAGAATCAAACTGGTTTTAGCTCAACTTCCACAAGATAGTTCTGGGATCACCTCTGAAACTTATAACCCAGCTCTACCTCAAGCTATGTCTAGATATCGAAGAACAATTATTAAATCTAGAAGATTAGTGGAAGAATGATTGAAAAAAAGTTAAACTAGATTTAAGAGTTTATTTTATTGTATGTCCAGTTTGAGAATTTATTTTGTTTTTTTTTTTTTTTTTTGTAATCTTGAACTAAAGTAAAATAGAGAGATGTGGTAACACTGTTAGTGTCTATGGGTAAAAAATGGATGGCTTAGAGTTATTAAAAAATATAATTATTTTGTATTGCTCAAAATAGACTAATTAGAATTAAAGTGATTTAAGAAACTGTAGACTTATAATTGATTAACAATACAACATTAGTGACGCGGCATCTAAACTGGCCCTACCGGAATTAAGTAAATAATAGGCGGTAGGCGCTGCCCGAACTCAACTACCTGAGAATGAATGTCCCCAAAAATTTTTATTATATTCTATACTTATATATTGTACATTTAAGTGAAGGTCCTTAAAAATACGTAATTATATCGTACAATTCCTAACGTAATCTTAATTATACCTAACGTCCCTACTCCAAACGAGCTATGAACAGTCCTGCCCCCTCACTGTACCAAAGTGGGGGAGGAAGCAACACTGGTGGTGTCCTGATCTAGAGAGACACCGTCGGAAGGTCAGGAAACTGTATAATAGAGCCAGGAACACACAGTCGGATTTTGACTGGAACAGATATACGACAGCTAGAAAGGAATACAAAAAACTCATACGCCACAGAAGGACAGAATGCTGGAGACATTTCTGCACCAGCATAGAAAATAACAACCAGGCAATTAGAGTGAAATCCTGCCTCTCAAGAGAGGCGAACCATTCAATCGGATGCTTTAAAAAATCTGATAATACATATACCAAGACCGACACAGAAACAAACGAACTGCTCCTTATGTCCCACTTTCCTGGTTGCCAAATTGCCACCGAACCAAAATGGGAACCATACAAAGAACGGACAACCAACAGTTCAGACTGGAACGTAGCCCAAGACATAGTTAATAGGGGAAAAGTACTATGGGCAATAAACACATTCCTACCATTCAAAGCAGCAGGCCTGGATGGTATTTTTCCAGGGCTGCTAAAATGGAGCGGATGTATTATAGCAGACCACCTTGTCAAGGATTTCAAGCCTGCATAGCACACCGCTACATACCTCTGAAATGGCGGGAAGCCAAAATTATCTTCATTCCAAAACCAGGTAGGACGGATTATACTCGGGCGAAATCTTTCAGGCCTATAAGCCTCACTTCGTTTCTTTTAAAAACGCTGGAGAGACTAGTGGACCGAGAGATAAGAAACCAGGTATCTCTATCCAAATCCCCACACCCAAACCAACATGCATACAGTGCAGGCAAATCAACAGAATCATCGCTCCACAATGTGGTATCCCGGATAGGAAATTCATTGAAAGCGTAACAACCGACTCTAGGTGCCTTTATTGACATAAAAAGAGCCTTTGATAAAACGAACTTTTCCAGCATAAAGCACGCGTTACGCTCAATTGGAATAGCCCCAACTCTTATCGAATGGATAACTAACATGCTAAAACAACGAGCTATACAGTTTACTGTAAATACCACCACGCGGGGTATTGTAAGTAGAGGCTGTCCACAGGGAGGTGTCTTATCTCCATTACTGTGGAACCTAGTTGTAAATGAGCTCATAACAGAGCTCAATATAAACAACCTCTACACGGTAGGGTATGCTGATGATATAGCTATCTTAATATCTGGGAATTTTGACCTTATGTGATCTCATGAAGAAAGCTTTCTGAATAATTGAGAACTGGTGCACTAAGCATGAGCTCTCTGTCAATCCCACGAAAACTGAATTAATCATGTTTACAAACAGAAGAGTTCCTGGAGCCTACAAACTTCCGAAACTTTTCAACACTGAACTAAAACTTAAAAATGAAGTCAAGTACTTGGGTGTAATTCTAGACAGCAAATTGCTCTGGAACAAACACCTTGACTACAAACTAAACAAATCAACCATTGCCTTTTATCAATGTAAAAGATGGTAGGCAATCAGTGGGGTCTTTCCCCAAAAATAACATTATAGCTATATACATCCGTAATAAGACCAATGCTAACCTACGGAGCCCTAGTCTGGTGGACTAGAACCGAACTCCGGACCACTAGCACCAGATTGGGACGCTTCCAAAGGCTGGCATTATCTGCTGCTAGTGGACGTATGAAATCAACACCCACAGCAGCATTGGAAGTAGCCTTAAAAATCACACCACTAGACCTATACATACAGCAAGAAGCAACAATGGCTGCTATCAGGCTTATGCACCTAGGACTATCGGGCAAAAACCACCACAGTCCACACACATCCATCCTGGATAGGGCAATATATAGAGTACCAACCACTCATAGCTGCCTCGTGTGATAGAATCCCTAATCAATTTATTTTCAACAAAAAATATCATATACAGTTGAGTGAAGAGGAACGTGACCAGTCAGCTACAAATGAGTTACATATATATACTGATGGCTCCAAAACTGAAAATGGATCAGGAGCTAGGGTATATTCTCTTGACCTCAACATCAACATACACCTACCGCTATGCGCATACAGCTCTATTTTCCAATGCGAATGTGCCGCCCTAACAGAAGCCGCAAAAGCAGTGCACAGACGAGGGGTGGAAAACTACTATATAAAATTCCTGTCTGATAGCGCTGCTGTATTGACGGCACTAGAAAGCAAACAAACAAACAGCAAACTAATCAGTGAGTGTCAATTTGCCTTAGACGTAATATCCTCGACTAATCGAGTTACTCTCCAGTGAATAAAGGGACACAGTGGATCTCTAGGCAATGACGCAGCAAATGAACTAGCAAAGAAAGGATCTGAGATGAGAGTGGTCGGCCCGTTTCCACTTCTTCCTCTACCTTTCTCACAAGTTCGATCCTGGATCCGGCAAAGATCTACAGAGCTACAAAACCTTAGATGGTCGCAAACCATAGAATGCAGGCAATCTAGACTAGCATTACCTGCAGTAAACCTGCGACTCACAAAACGACTACTAAGTCTCAACAGAACTAACCTAAAAATAATGATAGGGACAATAATGGGCCATTGTCACCTAAACAAACATCTATTCATAACCGGCGGCACTGATAGTCCTCTATGCAGAGGATGTTTCAGTGCCGAAGAATCAGTCACCCACGTAATCCTGGAATGCGAGGCAGTGACTCATCAACGCAAAGAAATCCTCGGATCAGTGAGGTCACTCCGCGAAGCCTGTGAAGTTCCCAGGAAACTTTTGCGTTTCTGGGCGGAGCTGGGCTGGCTAGATTAGCCAGGATTCAAGACGCACAACGGACCAACTATGAGTCTAAGTGCGGAAAATTGAGTCCACTTTACATTTACATTTACATCGTACCATTCTATGAGTAAAACTGCCGGAAAATTGACTCAAAACTTTGAACGTGTTTTTCGAAACTACTTTTTTCGCGACTATTGTCATATCTCAAGTTCTGATGAATCAATTTTTTCCAAATTTGGCTTGAGTCTTCTCTATACATTACTCTATCGCACTTACTAAAACTATAACCAATTTTTACAATTTTTTCAAAATTCGAAAAGTACTATTACTACTACAATCATGACAATCAGGGCGCGCCTTTTTTTTGAGACGTCCCCACTTCATCGGCCTGTAGCTTATTGATTTTTTAATTATTTCACTTGATTTTTTTATGTGTTCTTCAAATATTAATAATATTTGGTAAAATATATAGTATAACTATGTATAGTACTTACTAGTGATTCACACTCGCTTCACTCGGATTCGTCCTTACGTTTTAATGTTTAATGTAGATTTCTCAGAGATGACATATTTTCCTGCAGTAAAAAGTATCCTATATATTGACCTGGATAACCAACTATCATCACACCTAACTTCATCAATATCCCTCCAATGATTTTTCCGTGATGCAGTCACAGACAAACAGACAGACAGACAAAATCAAAGTTCATTTAGACTAATAGCAGGTTTTTTCTATAATATGATAAATAAGTAATAAATGTACCTTTGAAAAATTACTTTTTTAACGTTTACCATATTAGCAGACTTTTTGAAATACTATGCAAAATATAAATGTAAAAGAAAATAAATTGATACCTACTTATCTATACTTCTATACTAATATTATAAAGCTGAAGAGTTTGTTTGTTTGTTTGGTTGAACGCGCTAATCTCAGGAACTACTAATCCAATTTGAAAAATTCTTTTAGCACTGGATAGCCCGTTAACTGAGGAAAGCTATAGGCTATATATTACCCCGGAAAAATATACGGTTCCCGTGGGATAGATTTATTTTTGTCTATGGACGAACCCGAAGCGAAGCGAGGGTGAGTCGCTAGTATCTAATATATTTAAACGAGCAATTCTTGTATATTTATTTATTTATACCGGCGATCTCGGAAACGGCTCTTACGATTAGCCGCAAAAAAACTATATATTAAATCGCTCCTGTCATTTTACAGTTCAGGCTTAAGCGTAAGCCCTAGCCAGAGCGGCCAACATGTATAGGTAGAGCAAGTAGTTTCAAAAAAAGTGTGTGTGTACCTATGTACATACATGTACTAATATAAGAAGTTATACTTCTTTAGCATAACAAAACAAAAATTACTTTCAAAATATTATCCTTCTTAAATTTGATGAAGTAAAAAGTATCCTATATGTAAACTAAGATACCTAGCTATCATCATTTATTATAATGGTTTTATCGTGATGAGTTATCACCCAGACAGACAGACAAAAATTCTAAAAACTATAGGATTCGTCCTCTGTATCGATAATAATGACTATTTCAACAAGATTTTCCAAAAAAATATTTAATGTACAGATTCGATTCAGGTAGAATTTTATTATATGTATACATGTAAAAAAAGAATAAATATCTCAATGATACATTAAAAAAATCGGTTAATATTGTAGAACACCCGGTAGGAACGAAATTCCTTTTGCTGTCCGCTCTTGGCTTATACATTAGCTCATACACTTTGTCACGAGTGCCAGGGTAGCAGAGACATCGAGCAAAGTACATTGAACATGTTGAAGCTCATCGAAGAAAGCTTGCACAGAGTGCACACGAATGTCTTACAACATACGCTTATCAACGTTCAGCCCAAGCCGATGATGATAAACCAGCACCACTAAGAAGCCAGCTTTAGATATCCATACTAATATTAAATGCGAAAGTAACTCTGTCTGTCTGTCTGTCCGTCATTTTTTCACGCTTAACCGCTGAAAAGATTTAGATGAAATTTGGTATGGAAATAATTTAAGACCCTGAGAAAGTTTTCATCCCGGAAAACATATCATACATAAGGGGGTGAAAAGGGTGGTGAAAGATTGAGTCGAGAATCGATCATTTCTCAAGTATATATATTTTTTTATTTTTTATAATGCTTACCTACTTTTCTATACCTATGTAAGTACATTGTACATATATGTATACATAGTCTATTTTATACTTACCGTTAAAAAGTACCTAGCGACGACGCCGAGCTAAGCGAGGGTGAGTCGCTCGTAAATAATAAAGCATAGACTTTTTCGTTACGTAATCTTTTTTTAATATTGAGAAATGCATTTACGTATACCACTATAATAAAAAGAGTTTTAACGACTGTCGCATCGTAAAAATTCACTCTCATCATTTTTTCCCCCACGCGCCAAAAGAAACTATAACTTCAAAAACGCTTCATAAGCTATTGTGCAGCTTAAAAAAGACGCTTTGTTTTATATCATTTAGAGATTAGATAAGGAAATACTTAAACAATTATAATCATTATTTCTCGAGATGTCATAAATTCAAATCAACCAAACTATCATCTTAAGTCATGCCATCATTAAATAAAACTAGTTTATGTTAATCGAGAGAATAATGACAGTAAAACCAGTTTTTGTCGTATAAGTTTGCAACATTCTTGAGAACGTATGTTTTAACATAACGTACAGGTAAACAAAAGCTATCTACCGTTCAAAAGCAAAAAGGGTAGCTACTCATTTATTTTTAAACTAATACAAAAGGAAAAAAACATATCTGCTTATATTTAAGTATTTTATTTGAAGCCTTACAACTAGAATAACATTATTAAGGAAGCTGCATTTACTTTAAACATAGTGTATTAACAAAGGCGTCTAGACAGGAAGTGACTATTATTCCTGTTACTGTACGACTAATATATAATTATTTGTCCAGCTATTTTATTTTGTTTTTTTTTTTTAATTTTAATTTAGAGCATCTGGAATAATGATTATTTATTTGTAAGTTTTAATTTTCGATTTTGTGACAAACCCGACTTGCATAACATAGGTAGCGTAGCTCCCGCCTTAGTCTTCTCGTTAGGTCGTTTTTTTTATTTAGCCCAGAACCAAAAATATCATAATTGCTTTATGTTATTTAAAATCTGGTGACAGTTTTGACTCGAAAATTATAGGTGTCATAAAAATCAATTTACAATTCTTCTGATACTGTCCATCAGAAGAATTGGAAGTGTCAAATGTGTTTTTGACGACACGCTTCATTTTGTGAAAGAATGAGAACAAGACATATACAAATTTTGTGTTTTTTTCTTCGTACCTACAGTAATTAACTGTATTAATAAAAATAAATTATTTGTACAGTTACTCTATCGCTAGGTTCAGCCGTCTAGACAAGGCAATTGACAATCGAATCATTTTAAGTTATTAATCTATCTAATATATTTAAACGAGCAATTCTTGTATATTTATTTATTTATTTATATCGGCGATCTCGGAAACGGCTCTAACGATTTCGCTAGGTATGTGGAGGTTTTCGGGGGCGAAAAAATCGATCTAGATTAGTCTTATGTCTGTGAAAACGCGTGTTTTCGTCTCGATTTTCTTTCGCATTGTTCCACGCAAAATATGATCGATAACTTCGGCGGGCGTAGTCATCGTGGTCAAGCGGCCAAGGTACAAGATTGACTATCACAGGTGTCCGGGTTCGTATCCCGGTTGGATACAAAAATTTTATTGTTGTTTTGTATTTTTAATTTTGTATTTATTCAAGTTTTAGGTTTTTTATTGAAAAAAATACGATATAACAAAAAAGAACTCCAAGCGAAGCTCGGTATTCAGGTACTTTTTAAGAAATATGAGTCATATAACAGAAATGCACTTTAAGGTGCAATACGAAATACGAACAAAAGTTATCATAAAGTTATAATTTGTCGGGCGTGCCCCTTTTCCTTATGACGGCTGCTATGCGCAATTAGGTTAGCGCAGTGTAAAATAAAATACTCACGGAAATGCTAAAGTGAATAATTATTATTAAAATTGTGAATACTTCATAAATACTATCTTAAGATAAATCGGCTGTGTCAGAAATTCTAATGCGAAAGTAGTTTTACATTATAGACTATTACTGATTAAACCATTGCAGACAATTATTTTCTTATATCATTTTTTAGATAATCATAATATCAATCATGGTTTAAAAGAATTACAGAATCGGTACTGGCGATCTATTATAATAAATAGCTAGCCAGCATCTTCACGTAATGCGTACCTACCTATTTTATTTTCTATTTTTTCTGTTAATAAGTTTTCTAATTTTAAAAGTTATTCCAATAAAAATAAGTAGTATCAATTTTATAAATTTCTTATAAACGCTAGCTTGGGAGTTAGGACAGACGACTACAGATCCTAGGTTCAATACGCGAAGTACTAATAAAGATTTTAGTTACTACTTTGGATATCGAACCTTTTTTTTTTTTTTTTTGTTGACGCTGGGGAAACCCATCATGGGGACCTTACCGGCCGTCAATGGGTAAGGTACTGTGAGATTCTTACTCACTAAAACCCACAGCGGAATCCGTCGCCGCAGTGCAGTGGGGCGTTGCAGGATCGTTTGCGCATACACTACAACACCCCTTTGGATATCGAACCTAGAATCTAGTACTAATTAAGTAATCTTTAGGTATTAATCCAATGTAATCTGTACTAAGCCGCTATTATATTAGTCAACAAAAATTGTTTATTATGTCCCAGCTCTCTTACTAACATTATATTAATTAACTAGCGGCTTACCCTCGCTTCGCTCGGGTTCGCCTCTAGACAAACAAAAACAAATCTTTCCCTCAGGAACCGTACATTTTTTCGGGATAAAAAGTAGCCTATTTGTTATTCTGATGTATGAACTATATTATTGTAAAGCTTTATTAAAATCCAATAAGTACTTTTTGTGTACTAAGCTGCATAGGTTACTATAGTTTTTTAACTCTTTAATTTTCCGGGATGAAAAGTACCTAACATATTGACCGGGGATATTAGGTACCACCATGCAAAATTCCATTTAAATCGGTCCAACAGTTTCGGAGTTTAGCCCGTACAAACAGACAAACAACCAGAAAAACAAGAAATTTGAAAAAAATCTGGATTTGTTCTATTTCTCTTCTTACATCCCCCAGACTCGGTTTTTAGCATTTTTTGTCTATGTACAGATATTCGAACTCTACAGTTTTATTATATGTATAGATACATATATTCAATGACCTTAAGATTGTGAGGACATGTTAATACCAATGTTGTCTAGACTCTAGACGATACATTTACTTTTATTAGCATTTTGAAATTTTAAGATTTAACTTAGCACATCATATTTATTAATACGGAAATGCTAATTTAGTTTGAAAATGAACAACATAAAAAATTGAAATATTGATGTCACAAAATATAAAGGCATATGCACACCACTACTTAAAGCGTGACGACGCGCGACGACGCGACGCGTATATCATTAACGTATGTATATTTCTTCATTTGCGTTCATATTCTGCGCTAATAAACATAAAAAAAATGCAGACTCCTCGCGTTATCGATACAAGCCCGTCCGTCACAAGCGTGCGTTGACAGAAAGTTTAAAAGTCCCCGTGTGCACTGTGCCCTATACTTTTATTACAGTAAAATCACTGGAACTGCCGTCATTAAATTTATATATTGCTGACGAAAATCGCTATTTCATCCATGTTAATTTTCAAAAATGAAAATGTACTCAATGTAACAAATCTTACCAATACTGGTAAGATTTGTAATGTTTACGTTGTATTTTATGCATATGTCGCAGGGAAATTGTAAAAACCGTGAAATTATATTCATTCCTAAAATAATTTTAATTTCCTAAGTGATATTGTGAAACGGTCACTGATTGGTCAGATTCAGACATCTTTTTTGATGCGCAGCATGAACCATAGACTTAGTAAAATAAAGGAATAGAAATGTAATATTTTCAATTAATATTAATCATACTTTCTTAGATTTACGCGAATATTAGACATTTAAATAAAACTATCTTTTCGGATTTTTTCGCGGATTTATATTGATTTTTGTTTCCCAAAAATCAAAATGGAAACAAAAAATGGAAACAAAAATCAAAATAAATCCGCGAAAAAATCCGAAAAGATAGTTTTATTTAAATATTATTAATCATTTCAATATTAGGCAGTGGTAGCCCAATGGTAACACGCTCGCTTGGGTAACCGAGTGAAGCGGGTTCAAATCCCGGGTCTCGCACCTCTGATATTTTCATGTGCGAAATCATGTGAAAACCACTCGGAATTATTTACATTATTGGCGATGACACAGAGTGTCGCATCACTATTAGGTTTTTTTCTTGCTCACATTCAAAATGTTATATTTATTTTTGATAGTAGGTATTATATTATATACATGTATTTGATAGTACCCTAGGCTTGAAATAAAAAAAGACCTAACAAGAGAGCTAAGGCGCCTTAGACTTCTCACCTACGTTATCCAAGTGGGATCAAAAATTAAAAATTACTAATAAAATTAAAAACTTAACTTTCTTGGCTCTATGTCGAAATTACGTTTTAGGTTTTTAAAACGTTTTGATTGGTCGATTCACTGATCGCAGTTAATCGATCAATCAAAACGGACCGGGGATTTCCACCAAATCCTGGAATTGCTCATATTGACAATTTACCTAGTGAAATCATAATTTACCTAAAATCGTCCCGTGATATTGTAAGAAAAGGAAGCGATTGACAAAACTCTGAGCAATTATAATTTCATTAGTGAAAAAAAAAATAACGAAACTTACAATTTCCCTGCGATAGGCATATACAGACACAAAAGAGATTTTTTTAAACTTGTAACAAATAGTTTTCTTGGATGCAAAATGTAACTGCAACTTCATTGCTTCTTTTCCAATACAATTAAAAGTATGTTACAATATAATTAAAAGTAGCGTATTTCTATTCAAGAACGCACTATTTCTTTGTACGTACAAAGTACATAATTTTTTGCATTTTTGGTATTAGAGATGATACCGTAATGTAAAAATTTATTTGATAGCTTTTGAAAAATAAGTACTCTCTGTACTCGCATAAATAAATAATATCTCTGTATAAATAAATAATAGTTCAGTTGGACATACGTTGTTACAGCAATATTCTTTGTCTCTTTAGATATCATATCTATACGCATAAAGAACATCCATTGAAAATTATTAACCATGACTTTGTCTCTTAACTTGACATTCCGCCATATGTTAAATACATAGACAAACACTTCTAATACTCGTTCTAGTACTAACGGAGGCGACCTTTGCGCGCATACAAATAGTGATAGACAAATATTATTTTTCAAAGTGTACACGAATATTTATTAACTCTTTTGTACTTATATTCTTTCCTGTAAACATGTCCTCATCACGAATCACGGTGAGGCAACTTTTGCAACTGACTCTTAAATTTTTATTTTTATTACAAATCAAATCTTTCATCCGACTTAATATAAAATGAGATCATATATTCACATCCACGTCAATAACCTTTGTATCAATAAAGTGGAATCTTTCCACTTAAACAAGTTTTAATGGTTGAATTATTTGTCATAACACTTACATAATACATATACTCTATTTCAGGTAATTTTTACTATATTAAAGATTTATTTCTAAAATACCTACTAGAATGCTATTGGATATCAGGGGCTTTTTTTATAATATCTGCACTATTATTCTAAATTATGAGTTTTTTCATCTTATTTTTTAACCAATCGAGTAGACAAAGATATTGCTTGAGCTCTACGTTGTACCCGACTCCTTATAAATTAGAGGTCATATTTAATGGGCAAAGAAATACACATGTGGATGTAAATTAAGTGAGTACGTAGGTATGTTAAAAAAATTTGATGAGGATACAAATATAATTCAATTTAATATTTTCTAGAAATGTACGATAAATAAAAAAAATGTCTGTTTATCTGCCCTTTCATTTATTTAACCGTTTGTTTACTCTTCGTCTTCATATTACTCGATTAAGTACATTCTAAAAACGCTGCTTTCACTCTTTCATATTTGCTCTTCTTAAAGTGAGTTTAATAAATTATATTTTATTATTTAATTTATTTTTCATTTTAATTTTATATTTGTATTACGATTTTGAAATAAAATCAAACAAAAAGTGTAAAAAAAAACACACCACACAAATATATTAAAATTTTAATAATTTGCTATCGATAAGTTATTCAGGATACTTTAAATATTGCTCATAACTATGAAGATAATGTAAATCAAAGATATCACAAGGCCATCTGTTTCTTCCTGTATTGACATAAAGATATACTCTAAAGTCTAACTTTGTGTGTACAAATAATCCCAACAAAAATTTTTGCAATAACGTACATACCTACTGGTAAGTATTAAACTTAATAAACTAAGAATATTGACACAATTAATATATCTATAATAATAATCAAACTACTTATTACTCTTTGAGTTTTTTAGTTAAAAAAAATCTGTATCGATTCAATCATTCTTTTATACGTATCTAACTTATCTATACATATTATAAAATTCTAACTAAGCCGAATCTGTTACAAATATTAGCGTGTTTAAACAATAAACAACCAAACTCTTCAGATGTATGTATTTGTTTGTATATGCTTAATGTGATGAGGGACACGGGTACACCCGAGTGGTATTTTTTTATTATCATTTTAACTTATTCACTTAAGCTTCAATGGATTTTATAGTTTTTCGTTATAAGTTATGTTAATAACATGTACTCATAGAATACATTGAGATCTATCCACTCTCGAATAATGCACCATTAAACAATAAGCATAAGATGATAAGTATTCTAAAATTCTACAGTGCTGTGAAAAAATATAGACTCATATCCAATTTTCAAGATTGTACGTGGAAATAAGTATACACTTCTAAATATTGTTTTATTAAATAAAGGTCACAAAAAAAGGAATTTCTTAGCGTATGTGAACATTTTTTTATTCATTACATTAAATATAAAAATGACAAAAAATATTTAACGGCAAATATTAACTGGGAATAATTATAAACTCAATGTCTTCATAATGTATATAATAATTAGTATTTCGTCAATTTACCCTTATTTTTAATGAATTCGATTAGTCTATCGGGTATACTATCAATTTTTCCTTTTTTATGAAATTTTAGCCCGAAATTCCATCATTTTGTGAAATTTTGGACCAACAAGACTGCAGTTTTTGTTTAAGTTGAGAAACATTATGGATTTGCGGTTTTCTTGATCATTTTCTTTCTTGCTAAGATCCCCCAAATATTTTCCATCGGATTTAAATCGGAACTGCATGCCTGCCAGTCCAATAGTGGTATACCAAAGTCCTGATGCCACTTTTTAATAGTTGAAGCAACGTGTATTTGAGCGTTGTCCTGTTTCAAACTTATATTTTTGTCTTCAGTCAAGGTAATGAGTGGTAGAAGATGGTCGTGTAATAGCTCTCGATAATTAGCAGAGTTCATTCGATTACTACAGTACGCCAATTCTATCTTTAAATGACCAGTGATACCACCCCAGACCGTGACCGATGCACCTTCATGAGCTCAACGAGACATTATATTACGTTCAAGCCTTAAATCATGCCAATAATATTTAAAATCGCACCGTCACAAATAAATTTCTTTTCATCAGAGAAAATCATGTGTTGCCAGAAGTTTTTCCTTTTTAAATATATTTTTCTGCAAATTTTAGTCTTTCTGCAACAAGCTGTGCTTTTATGACGGGTTGACTTAGGTACTTCTGATATTTAAAGCGTCTGGACTCTTGTGCTCACTTTCTCACGAGACTAGCATCACAGCTTAAATTAAATCTACGCACTAATGTCAATGATGATGCTCGAGTACTGCTCGAGTACTAGTTGATGATTCTCTTAATACTGCTAGTTTAACAGTAGGAGAAAATTTCGGCGGGCGTTCTGACCGTTTTATTTTGCCATAGTTTTCAACATCTAGCTTCAAAAAGTTTTTCACCACACTCTGGAATCTACAAATAATGTCGGCTATTTGCCTTTGAGTTTTACCGCAGCTCCTCAGATCAATAAATTTTTGTTTTTCAATAGAACTTATTTCTTTACCGTGAGGCATCGCAAAACAAAATAAAAATAATAATTAACTATGATTAAGCCCGAAAGTCAAAGCTAGTAAGTAATGAAGATTCCAAGAGCAATGATAAAAGAAACACGTTTATTTCAGTAGGTTGTGTAAATGCAACTGAGTTTATAAATATTCACAGTTCAATTTAGCGTATTCAAAACAAAGTCACATCGCTGTAATATGAAGGACGCGCAAAAAAAAAGTACCTATACATATAATAAATTAGGGTATATTGTGTAGTTAACAAAACATAATGTCTTGTCTAATGATTATTTTGTTACATAAGATTTTTCAAATAATGAAATAACAGTTTGAGTCTATATTTTTTCACAGCATTTCAAAGATCTCAAAATGTAATTTTTACAAATTCTATAATAAAAATTACTGTTTTATTGTATATCTACATAATTAAATGGTCCGTAAACGCCTATAATCTCTTGTATTAGTTATATTTGTTTCTTTTTGGAGAAAAAAATATATAAAATATTAAAACGAAATAATTACAACTTCGCCATGTCCGTCTATTTGTCTGTCTGTATTCTGTAAGCAGGGCCGTATTTAGGGGACGAAAAGCCGAGACCCCGACCTCCACAAGAGAGATTTTTAAGAAAAAAAAAAACAAATTCTGACTGGTCGACCACATTTCCGTTTTTTATTTTATTCTTTTTCGCACTTTTACCTACAATACTTGTATGTAAATATAATTGACTACTTATATTGTTCTTAAATATTAAAAACAATTTATCATATTCGTTCACCGTAGTTCGCCGCGGTGATTTATTATTTAATATGCGTTTTTTTGGTTCTGCATGAGTTTATTTATTTTATAATTTATAGGACTGCAATGTTATTATCAAATGCCAATGAGTTATAGGCAAATTCATGTTTGTTAATTCAAATTTGAAATAAATTTTCTTCGATCCTTTTCTGTTTTTGTGTTTCGTATTTTTGAGTACATGCACATAACTATATCTTCTCCATAGGTTTATGTAGTTAACTGAAGGGAAACAAAGAGCTCACGGGAACTTAACCTTTTATTACAGAAATTTTAACACATATGGTCAGCCGCTTATCCTCGCTTCGTTTGGGTGCATTCCTTGGTACGCGAATTTTTTTCACAATTTCATGTGTTTTAATTTTTTTAACGGAACCCTGATTCTTTTTAAAAATAAAAGTTGCCTAAGTTATTCCTAATAACATGAACTATCTACCAGTAAAAGTCCCGTCAAAATTAGTCCGTACATAGCCGTTTCGGAGATTAGGCGGAACAAACAGATAGACAAAAATTTTAAAAAGTGATTTTTTTACTTATTAGTACCTTATGAAACCGTAAAAACACTTATTTTGACATTACAAACAGACACTCCAATTTTATTTATCTGTATAGATAAAATAACTGCATTTTTTATTTATTTATATTGAATTCGCCCACAATAAACCACAATCAAAATATCACTAAAATTGGTTTAAACATATACAAATTTATATACAATATAAAATGTATATAATACTAGCAGAATCCGCGGCTACGCCCGCGTTTAATCAACAAAAAAAACTCTTTGGCTTTTCTGGGATAAAAGTAGCCTATGTGTTATTCCAGACTATAATCTATCTCTGTGCTAAATTTCATCCATATCCGTTCTGCTGTTCTGGCGTAAAAGAGTGACAAACATCCATACTCACAATCTTTAATATTTATAATATTTATTATATAATAACAAAAACAAACCTATCCCACGAGAGCCGTACATTTTTCCGGGATAAAAAGTAGCCTATGTGTTATTCCAGTCTATAATTTTTGGGCCAAACTTCATCCAGATCTGTTCAGTCGTTATGGCGTGAAAGAGTAACAATATACAAATAACTTCTATAGATGACACTTTTTACAATAACCTCCAAGTTTTTGAGATATTTCCAAAAACCTGTTTTTTCAATGATTATAAAAAAAATGTAGTTTACAAAGTAAAAATTATCGATTTTTCCAGTTTTTTCAATTTTTAAGAGTGTTTTTACAGGACGTCCATACAATGTTTTTATTTCTTCCAAAAGTAGAGTGGAAAATAAAAAAATGAGCCCTATCTGAAATTTTAACGACAATTTTTTTTAATGTAAACATCCACTTAAAGTTAAGGCGATTTTAAGCCTCCCGAGACCATCTATACTAATATTATAAAGCTGAAGAGTTTGTTTGTTTGTTTGTTTGTTTATTAGGTTGAACGCGCTAATATAAATTTATCAGAAACGGCTAAACATTTCAATTTCAATAAAAAAATTGGTTATTATATGTATTTCGAAGCATATATTCCGCTAATTTCATGAAAAACAAAAAAATATATTGCAAAAATTAAAAATAAAAAACCAAGAAAAAATTATAAAAACGTGTTTCTTGCAAATATCTCAAAAACTTAGAGATTATTGTAAAAAGTTTCATATATAAAAGTTGTAGAATTTTACTAGACCTACAACTTTTGCAAAGAATATTTTTTGATAGAATGTCACAGTAAGCTGGAAATTGGAAAAAAACTATTTTTAACGGTTTGCATCCCTCCATTTCTAGGGGGTAGCTGGACAGCGGGGGCATTTTACGGGTTTTTGTTCCTTATAAAACTGCTAAAATTTTATAGCCATAAAACTTCAGGTTTTAATTATTATTATTTTTTCTCTTAAAAACAAACAGGTTCCTCGATAAAACCTATTACTGTGTTTTCCCGTGGGAGTAAAGATTCTCCTATAGTAAAAGGCATCCCTAATGTTGACCCGAATAATAAATTTTCTGTACACAAAATTTGGATAAAGACATATTAGTACTTTTTACGTGAAACCACACACACAAACAGACAAACAGACTTAAACATAAATTTTGTTTTGGGTTCTATATTCTATACACTATACGTTACACGGTTACAGTGATTGTTTTTAAAGAATATTTCATGTACCGATTTTGCTAAGTTACTGTTTTAGTACCTCGACCAAGCTTCGCTCGGAGCTCTTTTTTATTATATCGTATTTTTTTGTTTATAATCTATATAAAACTAAAAACTTGAATAAACACAAAAAAATATATTTTGCGTGGAATAATACGAAAGAAAACCGCATGAAAACTTAAAAACACGCGTTTTCCCTGACATAAGTCTAATATAGATCGATTTTTCGCCCTCGAAAACCCCCATACCAAATTTCAGCGAAATCGTTAGAGCCGTTTCCGAGATCGCCGGTATAAATAAATAAATAAATATACAAGAATTGCTCGTTTAAAGATATTATTATTAATTAGATATAGATTATATGTACATTTAAGCAACGGAAGTTTCATTTTGAAACCCTTAAAAACAGTCCACTATATTTCAATTTGAAAATATCAATATGGTGTTTTATGTTAGAACATGTGAATGAATAAGTTTGAATTATATGCTGTTGCTGATATTTGCTTCTTTACCCGACTGCGGCGAAACAGGGTTATGTGTTTAACCTGTATTCCCTCGTAATTACTAAACGGTTTAACCGATTTTGATAAATCATACGTCATTCGATTCCTATTGATAACTCAAGTGTCATGGGCCATATAGACAATAATAAAAATTAAAATGGCAAATCAATAAAAATTAAAATTTGTGTATCTTGAAAAATAATTTTCATCCGAATCAATCCAGTGAGGTATCAAAATACACGTTTTTAAGAGGTGATTATAGAAATATATACAAATTATGTGCTTAAAAGTAATTTAGAATAAGAAATTGTTAAATAAAACTAAAAATGTCTAACTGTCCTAAAATGTTGTAAATAAAAATATATTACCAAAAATTAAAAAAAAAGACCCGACTGCATAAAAAACGAACTAAAAAGAAGAGGACAAGTTGACGAAGGAACATAGTATTATGCAGCCGGAGACATACATGTACTATGTACCCACATATTTTAGAATAGCTACGTGTGTGTATGTCTCCGACTACAAAATAATAATAATATTATGTTCCTTATTCAACTTGTTCTATTCTTTTTAGTTTGCTTTTTATGTAGTCGGGTTTTTTATTTTTGTATTTTTTTTTTTCTAGAATAGTAGAATTCATCAAAAATCTAATTTTGGTAAAACAGTTTTGTTTTGTAACTCAGTTTAGTTTTGGTAATTATCCACATCTCAAAATTATTTGTGTCTATTCCAAAATAAAATGATAGTTTTCCGGCTTCAAAAAATCAATTATGGAACTAAAACAGACATAATGTTCGACGAAATCATTAACGATTTTTGGTCGAAAAATCTCGCAAGCTCGCAAGACTCCATTCGTTAACGCTGTAATTTAATTTCGAATAATTCTTGTATTTGACTATGCCTACATATGTTTATTGAAATAATTTAATTTATTTCACAGTAAATACTTAAAACACTTGACTAAAAAAAAATCATTTTTATCGAAAAATAAAATTAGGGGCCTCCACACCCCTAAATCCAGCCCTGTCTGTAAGTCACAGTCATTTTACTCGAAGACTATCCAGGGAGCTACGTTGCTGAAATTTATTAAATAAATTTATTGAGTGACAAATTAGTATATTAAAATAAAACTAATTTATTTGATGTTTCATGTTAATAGACATAATTTGAAGTTTGAACATTCATTTTGATGTATCATATGCATTAACTATGCATTTAGTAGTGTCCTTTTGATAGGTCAAAAGTTATAATTATTATTCATAGTATAAAAGTCCATATATTACGCCTCATTAGTATATATTCAGCACATGGTGTGGGCCTGTCATCATTGTCATACATAGCCAGACGTTGACTTGATTTTTGCCATTTGCTAATAATCAATAAGAAAAGTAGGGAAGGTCAACAGCATGTCACCTTGAGAGGTCCAAGGCAATCTTCTACGTGAATGTCTCGCGTAGGTCTTAATGCGGAAGCGTTTCCGTTTTATTTAAACTTGTTGGAAAAAAATTCATCATTGTAGCTTCTTGCGTAATAAATGCAAAATTAAAAGACTCAAAACGCTTAACAAGGGCATACGCACGGTAGTTAGACAATGATTAATTATAAATGTAATTTCGTCATGTTATTATAATATGGTGATAATACTAAATAAGCATATTTCAATGATTAATCTTATTTATTGGGTCGTTGATTGTTCGCTACACGAGTGGTAAAATAAATGATATTTTAATGTCACTAGTTATTTCACCTAAGTACTCAATAATAATTTAAAGTCAAAATTTCTTTAAAATATGAAAAAATGAAAAATAAAAATGAAAATGAAAAATGATTTATTAATAAAAGAGTTTTTCAAATACATTAAGTCCGTTATTGGGACATCCTTTTAAGTAAATATATACCTGTGCCAGGATGTCCCTCTCTTCCGTAGAAAATTTCTTAGACATTTTACAACTCAAATAGTCTTATTTTAACCAAAACTTATAATAATAACAAAAATAGTTTGTACAAATATATTTAAATGTATTACTATCTCTGATAATGTTTTCAATATTAGTGAAAAGGAAATCTTAAAAATATATAATCAAGTCTACGTGTGTATATATTTGTTATTGTGTGACAGCTTTAGATAAAATTTATTACACAGATAGATTACCTGGAGTAATCCATAGGCTACTGCTACCCGAGCGAAAGGAGTTTAAACTGCTAGTGATCAATAAAACATACTATGTTTAAATAGTACTTACAGCCATTACACCATATTTCTATTTAATAATTTAGAGCTTTTAGCGTCCACCTGCTGGGCGGAGGCCCACTCAATATACCGCTTACCATGCGGTAGCTGGTAAGATTCAGACATATGTGTTTCCTCACATTTTGTGTTTTTCGTCACTGTATATATAACAAGCGATAATTATGTTAGTAATGGTATTTCCACGTGAAAATGTGAGAAGTGGGATAGCCGGGTTGAACTCACTTCAATTAGTTTTCCAAACGAGGGCGTTATCAGCTACCAATGTTGCATTCGTACTTCTCATGTCTGTATTCAGCCCTTTTTAACGTCCCACTGCTGGGCACGGGCCTCCCTTCAGTACGAGGAGGTCAGGCCGTAGTCCACCACGCTGGCCAAATGCGGGTTGGCGGACTTCACATGTCTTTCGAAAACTTGCTAGGTCCTTTCAGACTTGCAGGTTTCCTGACGATGTTTTCCTTCACCGCAAGACAAGTGGTAATCAAGTTAGAAATGATTCGCACATGAAAATATCAGAGGTGCGAGACCCGGGATTTGAACCCGCTTCACTCGGTTTCCCTCAGCGGCCATGGCGCCCAAACCGTAACTCAAACAATAACCCTTTCTCATGTCTAATAAGAACAAAATCATCAGAATACCTAACCCAAACTCAAATTATAAACGTGACTCGATGCATATTCAGTCCCGGATCTAGGGGGGAGGGGGGAGGGGCAAGCCGGGCCCCATGCCCCGGGCGGCAAATTCATACTTGGCAGACGAATACACAACTCATCATTAACGCAACTTTGACCACTTTGACGTCCAGTACTTTAAGCACAATAATTTATATAAAATAAATTATTTTTGTAGCCTTTTGTTTATCAGCGCGAGGCCAAAAATGCTCGCGTCAGCACTTATCTACCTTCAATAATTTTTATAAATTTTATAATCTATTAGTGATAAAAACTTCAGTTTATTCAATTGTTTTCCCAACACATACATTCTAACTCATTTGTCTCGATAACTTCTCAATAGTTTTCGAGATATTTTAATGAATATCTTATTTTTTATTAAAAAAAAATAACGGCCAATCAAAATAAATAATTTGTTTTATTTTCATTCTTTTGAACTCAAATATAAAAAAATATAAAATTTTGCATTTCCGTCAATAGTGTAAACTAGGAGCCTATTTCTTTCCCGACCGACTGGACTATCAGCCACTCGCCGGTTGGTAACTGGAGCGCGCGATTAGTGTGCGTGCTGAATGGCTGAAGCTGTATTTGGAAACGCCTTCGTCGATCTCCATCCACGGCAGTGTTTTAATTCAAACATTCAATTTGTGTTTACTATTTAGTTCTTATCTATCAACTGAAGCTATAGCTATTAGTAAGTCACTGCATTTGTCCAGCTTCTTCTTGCCATCATCGATCATTTAATTCCGTAGGCAGCTTTCGTAATTTGTTGACTACAAATGTAGTCAACAAATTACGTAGTAGTAGTAGTGACTCTGTCGAATTTCTGCAATAATTACACCTTGCTTTTTTTCGGTAGTTTGTCTAAGAAGGTATGATGGTTCTTTAAGGCATCCATGAGAATTTCATCATTCTCATCAAACTAAACCTATTTGTTTTGGATTTTAAGGTCTAAGACATTTTTGACTGTTTCTAGAATATGAGAAGCTAAAACTCCCCACTTAACATCAACATCGGGTGTCTCCTTTTCTAGATATGGAAGCGTACTAGCCAAGGTTTCAGTAAATAATTGTCTAGTCTCGAGATTCTGAAATCTTTTTACGTTAACACATGGCGGCTTTTCTTTACCCGACCTCCGAGGGCGACGTAAGTAGAGATTCAATTTGGTAATGACAAGTCAGTGGTTAATCCAATAATGTGCTCCGCGCATTACGCGGGTTATCTGAACTTGTGAAATATTTCTTTGCCGAACGATTGCGTAATCAATTAAATGCCAGTGTTTTGATCGCGGGTGCATCCACGTAGTCTTATACTTGGCTTGCAGTCGAAACATGGTTTTGTAATGGCTACATTGAATTGAGCACATAGACTAAGCAATAACCGACCGTTGCTGTTCATGTTGTCAATTCCGTGCCTTCCTAAGACTTTAGGCCAACATTCATAGTCCCGTCTGCCTGGTATTAAAATCTCCCAGTAATAACATTTGCTCGCCAGGACCTCCCGGCATGCTTTCGAGATAATGTGTCAATTCGTCATAAAAAGTACCCTTAACGTCATCAGGTTTATCCAACGTCGGAGTATAGACACTGATGACATTAAGGTAATTGTCTCGGTTCAGGTGTAAGCGCAGTGTGGTCATGCGATCAGAAATATGCACAAGATGTTCCAGAAGACGCCTCATAAGCTGGTTTTTGATGGCAAAGCCAACACCTGACCGCCGTGCCTCAGAAGCAGAGGTACCTTACCAAAGGAATTTATATCCACCTCCGCATTCCACTAGCTCACTTTCACTGGGAAGATGTATTTCGCTAAGAGAGGCCACATCTACATTATAACGACTCAACTCTTGAGCTATAATGGCAGTTTTTCGCTTGGCACATATATTAGCTTCACTATCCAGAAGCATCCGCACGTTCCACGCGCCAAACGTCATTGCAGTGGTTTGTCTTTTTGAGTGGTTATTTTTCAGTTTTCCTTTTTTGCGTCGACCACGTGAAAATAGATGCAGAGGCAGCCGTGGCTACTACCATCTTTTGTTGGGGTAAGCATTTTTTAGGACAACGTTTCTAGCCCCCTCCCTGGCTGAGCAGTGAAAGCAGTGCCTCCCTAAATAGGGCTGCTTTGTCACCCTGAGTGTTCCCAAATCTATTCTGTTACGCCGAGTGCAGAACGAAAGCGATCATGGCATATATTCATATACCCTCGGGGCCGCCTATGTGCAGGCATCAGACAAAGCCTAGTTCGCATCAACCTAGACCTTTCTATCTCAACCCATCGCCATAGGACTTTTCTATCACGAGTCTGAGAGAAAAAGGAAGAGAACCTCCCCGAACAAACATTTTTGCATTTCGCACAGGACGCTTTATTATTAAACTATAAAGAAGTAAAGCAACGAACAGATAGGGACCCGATGTTAGGCCGAGTTTTAAATTACATACGAAATGGTTGACCCAAAGAATGTGACATTATGAGTTTACAACCTTATTTCAATAGGAGGCAAGAATTATATGAGGAATTAGGATGCGTTATGTAGGGCCATAGGGTGGTGATTCCAGATAGTTGCAGAGTAAAGGTTTTAAAAATTATTCATGAGCCTCATTGTTAAGTCTAAAGCGCTCGCGCGCAGCTATGTGTGGTGGCCGGGGATCGACAGGGCGGTTAAGGCGACGTGCCGCGGGTGTCCGGTGTACGCGGCGCACGCCATCGCGCCGCCGCGCGCGACCCCGCATCCGTGGCCGCGATCCTTGCGCCCATGGTCACGCGTACATGTTAACTTTTTAGGGCCTTTGTATGGCAGAATGTATTTAGTCGTTGTTAATGCGTTAACTAAGTGGATCGAGGTTTTCAATGTAGCTAGTACCGCGGCCAATGGATCTATCGAAAAGTTGGAAAAGCTTTGGGCTAGATGAGGCGCACCCAAACAGCTGGTATCCGATAACGGTCCACCTTTCTCTAGTAGGGAGTTCGAAACATTTATGTCCCAGTACCATCCTGCACCTGTACATCTAACGGAGTGGCGGAAAATGCTGTTAGAACTGTTAAAAGGGTCATCAAAAAAGCAGTGCACGATAAATGCAACGTAAATTGGGCCTTAAATTCTTTTCTGCTGTACTACAGAAATACTGAGCATTCAACGACTGGGGAAAGCCCATCACATTTAATGTTAGGTAGACGAATGAGAACTCGATTGGATTTGATAAAACCGGACAGGGAGCAGAAAGTAGAACAAGCGCAACGTAGACAAGTAGAAGCTGCCGGAGGCGTAGATAGGTTTTTAAAAGTGGGTGATGAAGTGTGGTATCGACAATATCAAAAAGGGGAAAAATGGGCTCCAGGAGAAGTAAGGGAATGTTTAAGTTCCACTAATTGCAGAATAATGGCAAAGGATGGTAGCGTTATCCATAGGCACGTCGACCAACTAAGACGGAGGACAAGAAATTCGTTAGTTAGTGCATCGGGCGCATCCGAGATGGATAAACGGGAGGAAAGTATAGTGGAGGAGAGTGAGAATAAATCGGTAAGAGAACATGAAGGTCTGTCGGAGGAGCCGGGGGGATCATGCGTGGCATCGTCGCCCGGAATCAGTCAGGCTTCACAAAGTATCGAACCTGTTACGACATCTGTCTATACGCGACTACCAGTGGTGCAGCCCTGAGTACACCCTGTAAAGTCTTGTAGATTAAAGAAGAAAGACTAAACCATTTCGGGCTATGTTTGATTGTTTAGTTTAGTAAGTATGTAATCAAATTTTTAGTAATGTTGTAGTACATAAGGAAAGACGTAGTATTAATTAAGTGGGGAGGGATGTAGTGTTGAAGGTAATATCAAAAATATGTGTAATAAAATAATGTGGATAATTTGGTATTGTGAGTCAGCTATTCAGTTCAATAAACATTATCACCTGAGTAGTTGTATTATTGCACAGAGTTCATTATTTAGAAGCAGTCTGAATACTGATATACGCACTCGTTCTTACTCCCCTATACCCCGTGGAACGGAAAAACCGCTACGACCTGAGGAGAGTTCGGATGATGTGTCTAGCCGACGGTAACTAAATACGCTCTCTACCGTCACTCTAGGCCTTCCACCATTACCTCACTGCTGCGCCGAGTCCGCCAAACCCGCCACATATCTTCTATGGGATGTCTTCCTTGCCGCAGTAAACTATTTGTACGGTGCGAGAGAGAACCGCTATACTACATTCGATTGTACTTGTCAAATGCAACGCAGTTTAACGTCATACCCAAAGTATAATTCCATATATTGATCGGCAAAATTTATTCAGAACTAAATACAATACAATAGTCCCGCCCTCGCGACGTCCATTGGCCTGGAGCTATTAAGAACGTACAGATGTCCCATGGACGTAACTTACGCTCTAAGCGAGGTTTACGACGGTATCTACACAACCAGGCTACCAGTTCGCTTTCTGAGAAAAAAAAGATTTACGGGCACTCTAATCGCAGCGGACTCCCCGAACACCCTGTATATAACACACACGCAAGACGAAAAACAACACCTAGTCAGCGAAGGGTAAGGGAGGGGAGAAAACTCGCGCACCCTCATGATTAACGAGGCTCAGGGATTAACATATGAGTCAGTTTTGATAATCCAGACTAAAAGTCAAAAATCCACATGCCATAGTCGCCATCTCTAGACATATGGTCTGATGTATCTACTACTCTGATGCCGAGAAAGATGCTATTGGCAGATTTATCAAGCGGACGAACGAAGCAACACCCAGGGCTATTATAGACTATAATCTAAAAATGGCAATCTCTCATAGACGCAAGACGAAAAACAACACCTAGTCAGCGAAGGGTAAGGGAGGGGAGAAAACTCGCGCACCCTCATGATTAACGAGGCTCAGGGATTAACATATGAGTCAGTTGTGATAATCCAGACAAAAAGTCAAAAATCCACATGCCATAGTCGCCATCTCTAGACATATGGTCTGATGTATCTACTACTCTGATGCCGAGAAAGATGCTATTGGCAGATTTATCAGGCGGACGAACGAAGCAACACCCAGGGCTATTATAGACTATAATCTAAAAATGGCAATCTCTCATAGACGCAAGACGAAAAACAACACCTAGTCAGCGAAGGGTAAGGGAGGGGAGAAAACTCGCGCACCCTCATGATTAACGAGGCTCAGGGATTAACATATGAGTCAGTTGTGATAATCCAGACAAAAAGTCAAAAATCCACATGCCATAGTCGCCATTTCTAGACATATGGTCGGATGTATCTACTACTCTGATGCCGAGAAAGATGCTATTGGCAGATTTATCAGGCGGACGAACGAAGCAACACCCAGGGCTATTATAGACTATAATCTAAAAATGGCAATCTCTCATAGAGACAACGAGGCGATAAAGTTCCTGGCAAACTTGACCTACCGGGAAGCACCACACCATAAGCAGAAGCCATCATCAAGCTCAACCCATGACTCCTAAAATCCTCTCTTCTCTTAAATAATCTCGCACACAACACACTAACTCCATTTGGGTGGACTCCTAAAGCCCACCCGATCCCACAGCTTTGTTCAAATTTTCTGTTTATTCGCAACATTTTTGGTTCTGAAATCGTACACGCACGAATCCATCTCAAATAAAATAAAATAAAAATAACAACAAAACATAAACATAGCTCAAAAAAGGCACGGATGTATGTCTGTGGGTATTAAGACTCAAATATAAAAAAAAGTCATACCCAGGATGAGGTAAAAATAAAGGCGGGCGGGCGCGTTGTCGTCCACAAAGGTTTTTGATATAGTCTAATAAAGTATACCTATTAGACTATATCAAAAACCTATATCTCATATGTACGTTTGTACGTAGATCACTTCATATCTGGACGGAGCCAGAGTCGTCGTTATTAGCCTTATTATTTTATTAGTTTTTTTTTATGTGATTAAGGGGGCAAACGAGCAGGAGGCTCACCTGAAGTAAAGTGATTACCACCGCCCATGGACATCTGCAACACCGCAAGGCTTGCAAATGCGTTGCTGGCCTTTCAAGAATGAACACGCTCTCTTCTTGAAGGTTGCCAGGTCATAACGATTTGGAAAGACTGCCGGCGACAGCTGGTTCCACAGAGTGGTTGTGCGGGGCAAAAAATGCCTAAGAAATCGCACTGTTGTGGAACGCTGGACATCGAGGAGGTGTGGATGGAATTTACTATTTTGGCGCGATGTCCGATGGTGAAATTCAGCGGCCGGGATCAGTCCGAACAATTCCTCAGAACATTCCCCGTGATAAATGCGGTAGAAGATGCAGAGTGAACCAACATCTCTACGCAGAGCTAAAGGATCAAGCTGATCGGAGAGAGCTCGATCGTCGATAACTCGAGCCGCCTTACGTTGAATGCGGTCAAATGGAAGTAGCTGGTACTGGGGAGCTCCCGCCCAGAGATGTGAACAGTACTCCATGTGGGGTCGAATTTGTGCCTTATAAAGATTAAGACCCTGACGCGACGTGAAGTACTGTCTCGCCTTACTGAGCACACCAAGTTTCTTTGAGGCCAATTTGGCCTTATCTTCCAATTGACAACGAAACTGGACGTTGCTCGAAATGTCGACGCCAAGTATTCCGATACTGGCTGTGGTAGACAGGGGAGTGTTCTCAAATTGAGGAGTTACGACAAACGGTGACTTTTTAGCGGTTAACGCGCAGACTTGTGTCTTTTTGGGGTCGAATTGGACTAAATTTAGTCGACGCTAATCCGAAACTTTGGTGAACAAAGATTTGACTTCAGACACAAGTTTGTTCCGGCACTCGTCGACGTACTCCCGAGAAATATTAGCGCGGCCAGTGTACAAGGCATCCACAGTGCTATCGTCCGCATAGCAATGAATGTTGCTGATTTGCAACATGTCATTAATATGCAGAAGGAACAATGTAGGAGACAGTACACAGCCTTGGGGAACACCAGCATTGACATATTTAGGATCAGAACAAGCACCGTCGACAACGACCTTAATGCTCCGATCTGCCAAAAAGCTGGTGATCCAGCTGCATAATTTCTCAGGGAGCCGCGTAGGAAGGTAAAAGGCTATATATTCTATAAGGTTTTAGGCTATATATCATCCCGAAAAAACGTACGATTCCGTTGGATAGAGTTGTTTTTTCTAGAGGCGAACCCGAAGCGAAGCGAGGGTGAGGCGCTAGTCTTTTATAAAATAAAACTTAAGTACTGTCTAATATTACGTTGCTGATTAATTAATTATTAGGCTCGTCTTTTATATACGGGATATGCAGTAAGCTTTTGATATTTTTTTTGTGCAAAGTACTTAATATTTTGAGTAATCCCACAAAATTTCAAGTTTAGGAATTAAATATATTCGGAAATAAAAAAAATCAAAGTTTATCAAATACTCGAAAAAAAGAATTCGAAGAAAAAAAAGCGAACTTATCTAATACCTGCCACCTGTAGTATCATATTGATTATATACAAAATAATAATTAAAATTAATAAAAAAATTAGAAGACTACTTACACGTGGTTGTTTACTACGTTTATCCATTTTTGACGTTTGAATCAATCAATGAATGAACTTTCAGGGAAACTATAAAATTTCAACTGCGTATTATTTTTATACAGCATATTTGAACAGCCACGAATACAGTAAGTTACTTTTGATGAAGACATCACAAACACTTATTTTAATTAACAAAAAATAATTAATTCAAAACACCGATAATGCAAAACTAATACTGTTTACTATCACTTCGCTTGTATTTTTTCTCAGCCGATGGCGTAATCGTCATCTTTTTCACTCCCTATTCGACACAATTGAAACTAAAACCAACATCTGCTGGACCAATAAATCGGGTACTACCAATAACGCGAAAGGTTTTATATGTATGTGTACTCAAAACAACTGTATGGTTTCGCAAGAATTTTAATACACAAGGTAAACTATGAGGGTTAACAGCACATCTCGACTTTTTTTCATACGCACAGGAATTTATAGTCTATTAGAACGAAGTTTTAATAATAGTTTATTTAAAGTACCTAGTAATTATTTTAGGACCTGGCCTATTTAAATAGGACATTTTTTCAAATGAAGACTTAGTTCTATATAAACCAAATTTAAAGGGATTATTCTCCATAAATCGACACAGTTTTTATAAAAAGTGTTAAAATAAATCACTAGTAAAAAATGCAAGAACTCGAAAAGTTAAATATGATAAATAAAGGAACTGAGCTTTTTTATGATCAAAACTATTATAATTGTAAGAAGACCTCTCTTTAGACAATACTTCCTCTATACTTGTGAAGTTTAGTCTGAAATCTAGTTTTACCTATTTATTTTTAAAATCCAAATAAAGTTAGAACCACTAAAAATCGATAGGTATTGAGGTCCTTGACCTCGTCTGTTTATCTGTATATCTGTTTGATTTACATGCAAAAAGTGCTGAACGGATTTTAACTTTTTTTTTTATTGTAATCATTTATTACTCAAGTCCTCCACCCCCACACCTATAAATAGTGTAAGACAAAGTCGCTCTCTGCCTTGTCTATTTCTCCGCTTACTTTTTCTAAAAAACACAACGGGTTATGATATAGTTTTCACTAATGTAATGAGCGATAAACGAGAAAGGTTTACATATATTATTTGTAAATATTTTGTACAAGATGGCTGAACTATACCTACCGTGTTTTAATAAAAAAAATACTGTTTTCGTGCAATGCTGACTAAACCTTTATGCGATACATTAAAATGATTTATTAAAAAATTGTAAGTCTAAACAGGCCTACAAGAATAACTATTTATATTTGTTTAAAACATACCTAGACACACTTTGATCCAGGAAGACACCCGAGCGAAGCGAGGGTAAATCAATAGTCGCTGATAAAATAAAACATATAAAATACATATGTATTATTATTTCGAATACATTGATAACATGATGTTACTAATCAATGAAAAACAAGCTATGGTTATAACGGACTCGTGCTTTTAGGATATTAAATTAATATTACTAGAAGAACCCGCGGCTGCGCCCGCATAAACATATGATATTATTGGGATGGTGTGCGTGGATGATTGGTCATTATTTTTGTATATTTTCGACGACGCTGGTGCACGGTAAAACTCGAATGAGCTTGTGATTGTGCCTTGAATTTCAATTTTGTATGTATTGTGCTTATATGAAATTTAAAAAAAAATCAATCTACAAAAAAAATCTTTGGCTTTATGTTATACAGCGATATGTATTTATACATATTGTTTATACAAAAATACTCAAATCGTGATTAAAAAATGGGGGGTAGGGGTAGGAGGGCACAAAATATTTTACGACCTATCCTCATACCTACCAAACATACAAAAAAACATTAAAATCGGTCGAGCGGCTTCTGAGGAGCGCGACCACAAACACCGTGACACGAGATTTTTATATATTAAATTGTATTCATAAAGAAAAACTTACATAACCTCGATGCTTGTTAGAGATTTAGTGGTTCAGTCGTTTTTATATGATAATAATATAAAATTATTAACAACATTCCAGGTGTACTTATTACTCAACTCAACAGTGCTACGGCGTAGATATGCTACGGGTTTTTCGTTTTATGTATATTAGGTTGCCTATCAAAATAACTTCTTCCGATAACATTATTTAATAATAATAAACAGAATCAGATTGCAAATTAAATTTTTACCGGTAGTAGGACTCTGTCAAGCCTGAGGAGTCCGACTGGATGGGTACCACCCCCTTATCTATTTCTGCCGCCAAGTAACAATGATTGCATTGTTGTGTTCCGGTATGAAGGATAAGGTAGCCAGCGCAATTACAGGCAAGAGGCATATTATCTTAGTCCTCACAGTGACAACGTACCGCCGGTTCTGTATTTTACCTAAAACCTAAGTGCATGAACTGTAGGTGTTATGGGCGACAGGTACTGCTTTCCATCAGGTGGTCTGTCTGTTCGCTTGTCACTGAATCTTATTAAAAAAAAAAAAAAAAAAAAAAAAAAAAAAAAAAAAACGGAATACTGAACGTTGCACACAGCCAACAAAATCTGCGGCCGTACATGCTAGACACTATACCTCCGAGACCACCGAGGCAGTATTTATATGTAGCTAACGTTACGATCTGCGCAAAATAATTTTTTGTATGAATATTTATGTTCTAGTTTTATATTTTTTTTAAATTGAACAGTTTATTAGTAAATTGAGCAACAGTCATAATCGTAATAAAAGTATTAAATTATACAGAATTATATACAGATAAATAAAATTGAAGTGTCTGTTTGTAATATGAAAATAACAGTTTTACACTAAATGCATATAGAATTATATACGATACTTATAAGAAAAACAATTTTTTTTTTAAATTTTGTATGTCTGTCTGTTTGTTTGTTCCGGCTAATCTCCGAAACATCTGGACCAATTTTAACGGGACTTTCACTGGCAGATAGCTGATATTATAAGGAGTAACTTAGGCTACTTTTATTTTAGAAAAAGAATTATTGTTTCGCTCAAAAAAAATAAAACGCACCTAGAGGCGCACCCGAGCGAAGCGAGGGTAAGTCGTTAGTATTGGAATATATAAGCGATGGGGCTACTGAATACTTGGTTCATTGATGAAAATCATCATTATTGCACTTACAATACATACATGCCTCCTGTGGTCCATAATAACCCTGAATGAAACTGATGATTTGCGTCTCAATGACATAGGAAGTATTCCTACATACACATGTAGTTTCACTTAAATAAATAGTATATTTTCATAATCTCAAATATAATACTTTCTTAGATTTACGCGAATATTTGACATTTAAATAAAACTATCTTTTCGGATTTTTTCGCGGATTTATTTTGATTTTTGTTTCCCGACGTTTCGATTGCTTTACAGCAATCATGGTCACGGGAGAGACTAAGATGTTAGATGTCACAAAGCATTATATAGTTGTTACAGACAGCCTACCCACAATTAACAAAAATGAATTCAAAATTTTGAAAATTAGCATCAATGTACCTTACAATATTTGTTAATTTTAATTTTAAACATTTTATAATTTTAATTTTAAACTTGAAATATGGAATATTATTTATATAATTTTAGCTATTATCATTATAATTATTTCAATTTTTTTTTAATCCGAAAAGATAGTTTTATTTAAATGTCAAATATTCGCGTAAATCTAAGAAAGTATTATGTGAACCAGTACGGACTGGAAATCGCAAACAAGATACGCCGGTTAGAAGTCTCTCCCGTGACCATGATTGCTGTAAAGCAATCGAAACGTCGGGAAACAAAAATCAAAATAAATCCGCGAAAAAATCCGAAAAGATAGTTTTATTTAAATCTCAAATATATAAAAAAGAGTGTAGTGTGACGCTACTACTATATCACCTTAGATAATGCCAACTGCGCGGCGAGTTGCATGAGCGCAGTTAGTACTGTAGGTATACTCGTATCTCATTCTAAGCATCTTTTGTTATTTACTTCAGACGCCATACTTTATAGACACAAGTGCAAAATTTCAAGACGCGGTACAGCATTAATGATAGTATCAAAACTGCTTACGTTATGATTTGTAAATAATTTATAACCACTCGTAACTACAATTCATAAGAAGAAATATACATTTCTCTAAATTCTGTTAACTTCAATTATTATTTTTTAACTACACAGTTAATAACTTCTTACTCACCGAACGAAGCCGAACAGTACGTGTAGGTGATGCTACTTAATGTCAATTTTCTATGACAAGACAGTACTTTCCCTATCAACCCGGCCTATTAATGCTTGCACGCTATTAGACTCTACATTTTTCTTTTTTTAAAGTTATACTTTGTTTGGAAAAAATTATGAGAATAAAATATTTACGATGCACGCGCACATCGACAGCCAAAATGCGACATGATGAAGTTAGCTGCATTCCTTTTACAAACAGAGAGTTGTGATATACGGGATGAAATCTTTAGCTATTTTTGTTCTGTTACGCCAAAGACGTAGTATAACTTCTTACGTGCATGCATAAGTACACACAGATTTTTTTTACTTTAGTTTATTTATATGAGTATGAGGTTTATTTATTTCTGTCGTTTGAAATTTAATCGAATGACCACCCCTTTTTCGTTAACCCCGATACAAAAAGAGGAGAGTTATAAGTTTAACGTGTGTATCTGTGGCATCGTAGTCCCCAAACGGATGAAACGATTTTAATTCAAACAAGAAAAGCTATTCAGCCGTTTGTACTCTATCAGCTCTTTTCTAGACGGTAAAAGGATATAAACAACTTCCACAGATCTAATCGATTTGAAACATGGTATTCCATTACTTTATTGCCATTGCAATGATATGAATGTTGGGAAATGCACTTACACATACCACTTGTAGACATAGAGGTTATGTGAGACTCACCGGCTAGAGAAGCCAGTACTACCCACAAAACCCAACAGAACCTCCCCCGTTTTAATGGGGCGTCGCAGGATCGCTTACGCACTCAACTACGACGCCCCGACGACAAGTCTGCCGAAGCAGAGCACAATACCTATGGAGTTGCTTCACAATCCACTCTGCTATCAGAGAAGTACCAGGCTGCAACGTCAACTGAAATTTTCAAGATACTAAACTCTTTACTAAAATACTGCTGAAGTGGGTATAGTGTTTAGGTTTATTGAAATAATCTCAATGGATAGGTTATTGTGTTGGGGGTTTTTTAAATTTTAATTTAAGAATATATTATTCTAAGTACGTAAAAGGGGAGTTATAATAAATATAATTAAAATATTAATAAATAAAGTCAATTAATACGATTTGAAAATTAATTAAATACATTTAATCATCAAAAACATTTTAAATGTGTGTTATACCATGTATTAAGTCAACGTATCACATTACAACATCCACAAGGCATAAATAACAAAAGTTAAACACAAAAAAAGGAGCAAAATAAATATTATAACAATAATTATGACGTAAAAAAAAGTACTCGAATGTTCCGTGTGCATGTGGTTTATTTACAGACGTGTTACGCACACTACTCTAGACGAGCTGCGGGTGGAAAACAGAGAGGAGGCGACCCGCGTCCCCTGTGCCTCTCGTCCAATACCTTAATGTAAAGCTGGCTTCTCACAGCGCGTGATATTATGAGTCGCGCCGCGCCCGCTTGCGCTTCGCGCCGTGTGAAGGCAGTGGCTCGACGCGACTCGGGCTGGTGCGCTAAGGCGCGTTAGATTCGATGCTGTTTTTATGAGGAAAAAATTGTTTATGATCAGAATTATTTAAAACTTGGTATTAATGCTCTTCAATACAATTAAATAAACATGTATGGTAGATTTTTTAAATTAGCCTTTGAATTTAATCTATTGTAATTCCTTCTTAAAATTTGCTTTGCAGTGACCTTTTATATATACTATCCAGTCCTTAAAAGACGTACACAAATATACCACATCAATATATAATCAAAATAATGTGGTACATTTGTGGTTGGTTTTTTTTGTGTAGACTAACTTAAGTGAATCTAGAGTTTTACTCTAGACATAATATTAAAAATTCGATATGACAACATATTCAATGGAAATTAAAACTGAGCAAATTTTTCACTTCACGCGAGCGTAACCGCGGGTAAAAAGCTACAGCAAAATAGGAATGGTACTTTAAATGTATATGTAACTTAAAAAAGAAGGAGAAGGGAAACTATAAAGGTGTACATTGGGCCTTTAAAAATAACGTAGATGTTAGCCTGTTATTATGTTAGTTACAAAACCCATATTAGCCGAGTTACATGATTCTAAAGTCGTAAACATTGTATGCAATTGTATCATTGTATTCTCTTGCTCTAACTCTGGAAAGATGGAGTAGAGAAATGTGCAGAAATACAGGTAGTGGAGCTTGCTAAATACCTACAGTGAAAATTTATTTATAGAACATTGTTACGATTATGATGTCACGTCACTATTTATATGGCACATCACTAGCGCTTGTTCTCGTGTCTGTTCAATATGGCGTCTTATAACTATTACTTACTTTACTGTTTGTTGTGTGGATCTCAGTGATCAGGACTCAGTATTCTATCTAATAAAAGTCTTAAGTCAAGTCTAACTATTTACCATAATTAATGCACCTACCACTACAAATATAAGCTTAACATCTTTTAAGATACTCAATATTTTGAGTTACGATCGCTAAAATTACGTTTGTTTTCCATATATCTTTAAGAAATAATAAAACTTACACGAACTTATTTTTGCAAGTAATAATTTATTGCGAAAAAGTTTATTTTTCGTAATTTGATCGCGGGCGAAGCCGCGGGTTCTGCTAGTTTTATGTAAAAACGAACCATTTTTGTGGAACTCGAAAAGTGCAGAACACAAAAATAGAAATGACCAGCACGATGCCTGGATTAGAATACAAAATAAATTAAAAGAAGGTACCATTCCGATAAATAATATAAAAAAGACAAGGGATAACTTAATGGAAAACAGTGCGTTGCGTATCTCGGTCTTTCGGAAGACATGCGGCGCAGAAGCTTCAACGCGCGCCGCGCCGCGTTCGTGAGAACGGGCGACGCGGGTTCGCCCGTGGCGCGTATTATAGTACATACAAATCGACTCGGCGCGGCGCAACTCGTGATATCATGCGCCGTGAGAAGCCAGCTTTACGTTCTGCGTATCAGCTCGCCCCAATGCAGGGCGACCAAAAAGATTGGCGAGAACAATATATTACGAAAACAAGAAATACATACATAGTTTATTTAAGTACACGCAGTAGATTAGCAGTAGTTGAGTAAAGTAAAACACGTGGATTTCTGTCAAAGATCGTAATGGAATCTTATAACTATTATGTTAAGATATTTACCATACATTAATAAAATCAATTTAAATCGGTAAGCTTACATTTATTTATTTATCTTTTATTTAAAGTCTAATAAAAATTGAGTTTAAATACACTAGTTAGTCCGAATAGTAAAATCTATATATATATATATATATGAGGGATTTTGATGAAATTTGGTATGGTGATAGGTGATTATCCGGGTCAACATATAGGATACTTTTTACCGCGGAAAAATATCTCATTTCTGAGAAATAATACAAAAACTGCAATGTAAGAGTATACTAATATGTAAAACCTAATAATTTGGTTTTTGGTCATCTGAACGCGAGCGGAGCTGCGGGCAATGCTAGTAAGCTATATATACAAATGTATATCCTCACTTATTATTAGTTAAAAACATAATTTATATCATTTAAATTAATTAGCATTAATAGATATAAATTAATGTAATAATTACTATGAGTAATCATAATAAAATAATAATATTTTGTAAAGTACCAACTGTAATAAAATTACCTACCAAATACAAATATATATATATATATATATATATATATATATATATATATATATATATATATATCATAATTTATACATATAATATATCATAATTTTGCAGTCCCTAATTTCTGTTAGTCTTATAATAAAGTTAAAGCGATATATTTCTATAGAGCTTCATTGCGTAAACTTAAAACTACTAGGGACCGCTTGCTTCGCATGCATCCCCAGGTCACTAACAGTAACTTATGTGATTTTATTCAAATTCGCCCAGTCGTTTCAGCATGAAAATATAACAAACATACACTAACAAACTTTCGCATTTACATAGTAGTCCGTATTACATTCTTTTTACTGCGGAAAAATATTTCATCTCTGAGAAATCCATACTAAACGTTAAAACGTAACTAGGGGGCGAACCCTAGCGGAGCGAGGGTGAGTCGCTAGTTTTCCATAAAAATAAGGCAATTTTAATATAAATACGATTAAAATTGTCAAAGTAGAAATATACGAAAATAAATAGAATTACTATACAATGTTTTCCATGAGTAATATTAAATAATAGGTACATAAAAAAGTGTTGTGTTCTTTTAGAAAATTACATACTATTATAATATATTTAAATACTAGACTAGGTTGTACTGGTCGTGCGTCATAATCATGATTTGTTAAGAATTTTTTTCTCAGAAAATCACATCTGCAGCTATCGTAACCGCAGTTTAATGTATTAATATTAATTTACTTGCATTGAAACACTTATGTACTCCATATCGAATCTACATTTATGTAAATGTCAATAAACGACATAATTGTCATGGAATCTTTTTAACAAACAGTGAGTTACATTGAGTCAATCAATATAACCAAGCCTTTTTTTTATCTCATTAGTAAAAACGGAAATGGAAACTAAACTAAACAACTTTTGGACACACTGTAGTCTATATACTATTAACTATATTATGTGGATACTGAATGTATGAATTTGCTTCCACTTCACGCGCCACTACAACATTACCGTGCCACTACTAAGGAAACAATGTTTTTTTTTTTTTTTTTTTTTTTTTTTATCGTATTCTGAATTAGTGCTTGACTACGCTCCACCTGATGGTAAGTGCTAGCGCAGTCGTAGATGGTAAGTCGCACTAATTCAGTAGCCACCTATTCACTCTTGCCTTGAAGACACCCATATTGTAAACGGACGGAAACACCGACGCAGGCAGGTTGTTCCAATCCTTAGCCGCACGTATAATAAATGACGTAGCGAAACGCTTCGTCCGGACGGGTGGAATGTCCACGACATAAGGATGGAGGCTAGCCGTTCGTCGGGTTGTCCGATGATGGAAAGGGGATGGGGGAATTAAGAAGTGTAGTTCCTGCGCACACTCTCCGAAATGTAACCTATAGAATACACAAAGGCTGGCAACCCTACGTCGGTGATCGAGGCTTTGTAAGTTAGCCTTTATTAACGTAGGGTTACCAATAAGCCTTTGAGCACGCCTCTCAATCGAGTCCAAGGCTGACAGATGGCATTTCGCAGCACCAGCCCATATGTGACTACAGTATTCCACACACGACCGGACTTGAGCTTTATATAAAGTAAGAAGCTGTCCCGGCGTGAAATACTGTCGGACCTTTGCAAGGATGCCAACTTTCCTCGCTGCGATATCAGCCTTAGACTCGATGAACCGGCCGTAGTTCATGTTGGGGCTAATATCCATCCCCAACAACTGCAGACGGTCAGTGTATTCCAGAGGCACATTTCGGAAAGTAGGAGTCAAGGTAAAAGGACTCCTTTTTGCGGTGAACAGGCACGCCTGTGTTTTGGTGGCGTTGAAACTCACAAGATTGGCATCGCCCCAAGTGGAGACTGTCCTGAGTTTGAGATTCAACCGCTCTACCATGGCCTCTCTTTCGGACTGAATTTGATCTCTACTGGCCCGAGGATTCGGCAGGTATCTCTCTACAACAGTGCTGTCGTCTGCGTACCCATAGATACCGGGTACAAGCAGATCGTTGATATGCAGCAGGAACAAGGTTGCAGAGAGAACAGACCCCTGTGGAACTCCTGAGTTGGTCTTTAAGGGTTGTGATGAACAACCCTCAACCACAACTCTGAGTGATCGGTCGCTCAGGAAGTCTTTAATCCAGCTGATCAGGCCAGGAGATATGCCATAGGCTGAAAGCTTGCTTATAAGGCTAGCGTGCCAGACCCTGTCAAAGGCCTTTGAGACATCGAGAGAGACGGCAATCGCCTCCCCGCTTCGCTCAAGAGCTTCACCTAAGATGTGATTGGCATACACTAGAAGGTCCCCAGTCGACCTATTTCGGCGAAACCCATATTGTCGATCACTGAGGAGATCGTTCTGTTCTAGGTATGCCATAAGACGGGTGTTCAATACACGCTCCATAATCTTGCAGAGTATGGAGGTGATCGAGATCGGACGATAATTGGCAGGGTCAGCACGGCTTCCTTTCTTGGGCACTGGTTGCACGTTGGCAAGCTTCCAGGATTTAGGTACTATTCCAGTCTTAAGAGAAAGGCGGTACAGACGTGTCAGTATCGGAGACAGCTCGGGAGCACATGTTTTAAGTACTATCGCTGGTATACCATCAGGACCACTGGCTTTATTCACATCTAGACGACACAATACTCTCTTTACCTCCTTGTTAGTTATGGTAATTTCAGGCATTGTAATCCCGCAGTGAGGTAGATGTGGTGGAGTAGCATTGCCAGTGTCTAGACATGAATTTTGGGCAAAAAGAGAGGCAAGCAAAGTCGCCTTTTCTTTTGCCGTATGAGCAAGGGATCCATCAGATTTTACCAGCGGTGGTAGTGAGGGCCGAGAGAAGTTCGTCTCGACCGCTTTGGCAAGGGACCAAAAAGCTCTGCTGCCAGATGGTTGGGCACAGAGCTTTGCGCCAAAATGTGTAATTCGGTCAAGACCAGCCTTCTTTAATGTCTTTTTATAGGACTTGGCGGCTAAGTTAAAGGCTCTCTTCTTGGATCTTACATCCGGAGCTTTGCGGTCTCGAGCATCAACCCAGGCAAGGTAAGCCGATTGCTTACGCTTTTCAGCAAAGGTGCATTCGGCGTTAAACCATGGGCGAGCTTTGCCACCAACGGGTACATCAGAGAACGGGATAAAATATTCCATCGCTTGATGCACCACATCAGTTATAGCATCCGCACAGCTCGACGGATTCGAAGAAGAGAAGCAGACCTGTCGCCAAGGAAAGGATGCAAAAAAGTGTCGCATCTCATCCCAATCTGCTGACTTGTATTGCCATACTCGTCTAACACCAGTAAAGTCGTTATCAGGTGGAGAGTAAGACGATACAGTTTTTACCAGACAGTGGTCAGAGCTACCCAATGGGGATGATACCTGGATGTTATATCTGTCTGGATCAGTGGTCAGCAGAAGGTCCAGACAATTAGCTGTGTGGCCGTCTACATCGGGTACCCTCGTCGCTTGTTCAACCAACTGGGAGAGTCCAAGTGACAACGCAAACTTCCATGCTTCTCTCCCAGCATGGTCCGTCTTCTGGTATGGGAACAGCCAATCTTCATGATGGGCGTTAAAGTCCCCCAGAAAGACAAGCTGCGCGGTGGGGTACCGTTGCATAGCCACATCAGCGGCCTCACTAAGGTGTTCGAACAGCCGAGTTGTCTCCTGGTCACCTGTGTGCGATCGGTAGACACAGGAATACAGGATCTTTTCGATTCCTGTATCTACGATAACCCAGATCGTAGAGAATGTGTGGTCTTCAAGGTGGCGGAGACGCTGGAAACAGAGGTCATTTCGCGCGTACAAACAGACCCCAGCCCGTGAGCTGAAATTATGCTCCAACGTGTAGCCGGGATAGTCCAGGTACGCAGCGTTCAATGGACATTGAATCTGCGTCTCCGTCAAAAAGAGCATGTGTGGCTGCGCAGTCTCGAGGTGGAAGTGGACTGATGAGAGATTTGTGTGCAATCCTCGGATATTTGTGAGGTGCACTTTAAGTGAGGGGGAGTGCAGCCGCTTAAAAACAGTACTCTTTTTGCGTCTTGTCATAATTTTATAAAGAAAGAGTGAATAGGATGGACAATGGCAGTTGAATGAGGCGCTGCACGAGCCTGGTGGTGATATTGGTGTTGTCATATCATAGAGGGCTTAGTCTGGAGACTGCGGGGACGCCCGAACCCCCCCAAGGATCGCCATCGGGCCCCCTCTCCTGGTCGCCAACCAGCACGATGGAGCCACCCTGGGATTTTTCACAGATGGCGGGGCAGCCTTTCATGGGTGGCTAGCCCACTAGTTGGGCCCCCAACTGTCTGCGGTCGGCCAGCGGTAAGCCGTGCTTCGGATCCCGCTACCCTCCGCGACTAAGCTCTCGACACAACAAACAAACAACGATCCACCACCAACACGGCTACTGTGCAACACAACTATTCAGACCCATTCCCCATACGGCTTCATCAGCCCCCACATGCCGGAACACGCTGTTGGGCGCTTGGCGGCACGACTTCTGCTGACGGGTGGTAACCATGCCGTCGGCCGATGTTAAGGCCTACCACCGCGACTACCATGGTGTTCGGTAGCTTGTCCCTTAGTCGCCTTTTACGACACCCACGGGAAGAAATGGGGTGGCCATATTCTAGTTGCCGTAGCCACACAGCCAAAATGTGTGCGGTGTGCTATTACTTAGACATGTAAAACCAATACAATGCATTAAGTATTTATGTATTTAAAAAAATGGAAGTAATCGCTAAATATTTCGATATGTAAATAGATTAAGCATGTCCTTAGAATATAATAACAAATCAACATAAAATAAGTAATAGTAATAATAATAAAGCCCTCCTGACTTGATTTCGGCCACGGTGGCCAATTCCACTGAGACTAGCCAGATGCGCAGACACAATTATTGCACTCTCTATTTCCTTTGCTCTCAAAGACCGATGAAACGATACGTCCAAAGCAATAATAAAATAAGTAAGAAGTTACATCGAGCGATATGTTCTTTGTTTTACTAGTTCAAGTATTAAAAATTACGAGTGTATATTTAGATCTTGCAGTCATCCCCCCAACGTGCGTTCACCTTGTCGTAGTGGGGGGACTCAGTAGTGCCTGGCAATACAGACGGGCGCAAAGCCATGAAATGCGCAGGAAGGTGGCCTACTTCGGAGGGCGGTGTACTATGCGGGTTGCTCCTGGTACTTCTCTGATAGCAGAGTGGACTGTGGAGCAACCTCATGATTATTGTGGTCTGCTTCAGCAGACCTGCCGTCGGGGCGTCGTAGTTGAGTGCGTAAGCGATCCTGCGACGCCCCATTAAGACGGGGGAAGTTCTGTTGGGTATTAGTGGATAGTACTAGCTTTTCTAGCCGGTGAGTCCCACATAACCACCTGTATGTCAGGTGGTATGCGTAAATGCATTTCCCAACATAAAAAAAAAGTTACAGCCATATTGCGTTAAGATTGAATGTGTGTGTTTGTTATTTTATTCTTCCTGCAATACTTAGAATGGAGATAACTCATTTACTAGATATTACATAAATAAGAATAGGATGACGTATGTACTTACCTCGTGAAAACTAGTAAGATATAAGTGAAAATATTATTTAATAAGCATAAGAATTTTAATCATAGCAACAAGTAACTAGTATTAATACTCGTATAAAGTTTTTTTTTGAGAATTAAAAAAAGATCAGTAAATGGAATATTTTACATATAATCTAAATGATACATAAAATATATCACAAGGTACACGAATAAATAAATTATATATTAAGAGCCGGAATCCCAGCACGTAATGAGCAAAAAATTAACGACTATACTTTTGTATTCTTCGTATTCAACTTAAATATATATTGATATAATAACGATGTACAATGTACTATACACTGCGTATAGTAATTGGAATTTAAACAATTGCAAACAAAAACTCACATTTTTAATACTAATACAATGATAAGGTCATCACTTAAAAACCGGCCAAGTGCAAGTCGGACTCGCGCACAAAGGGTTCCGTACATTTATCTACAATAAAGGCAAAAAAATCATGTCTGTTATATGGGAGCCCCCCTTAAATATTTGTTTTATTTTGATTTATTTGTTTATTTTTAAAGTGAATATATAACTAAATATTCTGTGAGTATTTCAAGCATCTGCTGTTGCCGTTATCAATATCGAGCAAAACGAGCAGATAAAATCACGTTTGTTGTATAGGAACCCCCTTAAATATTTTATTCTGTTTTTTAGTACTTGTTTTTATAGAGGCAACAGAAATACATCATCTGTGAACAATTTCAACTATCTAACTATCACGGATCATGAGATACAGCCTGGTAACAGACGGACAGACAGACGGACGGACAGCGAAGTCTTAGTAATAGGGTCCCGTATTACCCTTTGGGTACGAAACCCTAAAAACGGCTATATTTTTTATATTCCTTCAAAAAGTATAAACCGTATCTAAAACTTAATTTTTCTTTATAAGTAAAGTATTACGACATCTATTAAAATGTTGTAATAAACAAAAGAATATTTTAAAACGTTATTAACCCCAATGTGACACTCCAATATTAAAATAAAGTTTTTTTATTTTATTGATTTGACGCAAATAATCAATATTGTTGGTAAGGTAAAGCGCTAATTCATGGGTAATCTCTTTAAATTCATTGTTATTCACCTGTGTGGGCGATCTTCCACGTGGTTCGTTCTTCATATCAAAGTTTCCATCACGAAAACGTTTAAACCAAAATCGCACGGTGCGTTCATTAGCAGTCTCCTCTCCAAGCGCAACATTGATATTGCGAGCTGTTTCTGCCGCGTTAGTTCCGCGTCGGAACTCGTATTCAAAAATCACTCGAATTTTCGAAGTATCCATCTTTCTTGTCTAAGCTGAATAAAAAAACAACTAAAAGTCGATAATCGAATGTTACACATTTTTTAAAAGAAGAACTACATAGGTACTATGTGAAAAAAGTTTCACTCAAAAATCTCAAACCATGAAGGGTCTATGTCAATTCGAAGTACCTATTACAATAAAACGGCAATTTCATACTTTAACCCCAATAATATTAATTGAAAGGTAATTTAAATAATTGCCTTATACTTATTTATTACTTACCTACTAGACTTGCAATATTGCTATATTGTTAGAATCAGAAGTGGAAATCACTTAAAAAAAAACAATCGTTTGTCAAATACAATTTAATGATTTTAATTATTTTAACAATTTACACAATTAACCTTAGTCCTCAGAAATTGAGTATCAAATACACAAAATCAGATTTAAATAATAAGAAATAACGTAACGATTACTTATTTTAAAAACAATTAAAAGCAAGTTTAACGTGGCTTACGTGACCTCCAAGCTTAACACCGAAAATGATGAGTATGTCCGTTTAGCACAAAAATTGACAAGCAAATGCCCCTACTACATACAGATAAGGAAACCTTAAACCCGCCATTTCGCGCGTTTGGCGTGACATCATATAGTTTTGTTAAAAAATCATAAAAAAATAATAAAAAAATAAAAAAAATAAAAACTATGATACTCTTGTAGAAAATTGATTTAAATTTTTAAAAATACCCTTTAATGTATTTTGCATCCATTAAATGCTTAGATATTGATGATAAAAAAGAAAAGTACCCCATTTCATTGGCAGTCGAATATCTCAGGAAAAAATCATTTTTTTATGATTTTTTAACAGAACTACGACAAAATTTTGTAAATATCAACTAATTTTTTTAATTAAAATATCGATAAATTCGAAAAAAAAAATAACATAAATAGATTCTACGAAGAAAAACTATAAAAGAAAAGGGTATACTTTACATGATTTCCAATTTTTATAATTTTTTCACGACTCGTCATATTGCAATATTGTAATGTTTACGGCGACATTGTATAAATAATAAGCGTCAAATTAAAAACTTAAGGGCATCATTTTTTTCATTTTTTCCCGAAAAATATATTGGCGTAATCAGTTTATAAAAATTTGGTCAATAAAGTACACTATTTCAATGATAATTAAAAAAAATTTAGTTTACAAAGTATATTAATAATTCTTGATTTCTCTAATGTTTTTAATTTTTAAGAGTGTTCTTACGGGGCGACTATACTATGTTTATATTTCTTCAAAAAGGAGAATTCAAGACAAAAAGAGTAAACCCTATCTAAAAATTGAACGATTTTTTTTTAAATGTAAACATCCACTTGAAGTTGGGGGTGATTTTCAGCCTCCCGAGAGCATAAAACATACTTTTTTCGGAAATGGCTAAACATTTCAATTTTTTTTATTTATTATATATATTTCGAAAAATACATTCCCTTAGTTTCATGAAAATCAAAAAAATATTTTAGAAATTTTAAATTTAATTTCTAATTTTTAGAAATTAAAAATAAAAAACCAAAAAATAATTAAAAACCGAGATTTTTGCAAATATCTCGAAAACTTTGAGGTTATTGTAAAAAGTGATCCATAAGAGTTATAGATTTTTACTAGACCTTCAACTTTTATAGAAAATATTTTTCAATAGAACGTCACAGTAAGCCGGAAATTAAAAAAAAACTATTTTTCAACGCGTTGCGTCCCCCCATTTCTTGGGGGTAGCTGGGCATCGGGGGCATTTTACGAATTTCTATTTCTTATATACCTGCTAATATTTTAAAACCAAAAAACTTCAGGTTTTAAATATTTTGCTCCCAAACTGTATTTCGATTGGACTAAGTCCTGCTTTCTTTATGTTAAATGTGCCTGGAATGGAACGTACTTATAGTGCAACATGAGGAATTTAATTTATTTAAAAAAATGTTTTGATTTTAACCCTCAATTATTGTTTAAAAATAAATTAGGTCATTAGGTCAACATTTAGACGCATGTAATGTTTCTTAATAACAAAATAAACAACATTTTTAGTAAAAATAATCTTAAAAGAATTAACATTTTAACATGTCCACTTTAACATTTTAACATGTATATTCGTTTCCAAGAATTTTAATGTAATATTTAAATAGCCAGGAGGAACGTTCAAAGTGCTATCGCGGGTGCAACAAAGTAGGGGCAACCTTTCTAGGTCATAAGAAAACAACGCATAAGTCTATTAATTGTGTAACATTTACTACGTTATGCCTTGATTTTTCGTAACGTGTTAAACTAATCAAGTAAAAAATAAAGAAATTTAAAGAAAAAAAAAATTACAATGAATTATTCACTTTTAAAAGAATCGCGTGTGCAACTTCAGATTATCGCGGGTGCAACTCGTCTAATTTAAGTTAGTATATCAATAAAAACATTTATAGGAACAGTTGTCCATGAGATCAATGTGCTGATTGTATTTTGAAAGAAATCGGGCTGAATATTTTTAACAAAAGTATGTAGCTTGAATTTAGCAGTGCTGTCATGTAGTTCATCATTCGATCTATTGAAAGGTTACCTTAGCTAACTATGATCTGTTTTGGTCTCTGATTCTAAAAGATTCAGGTCTTCCAATTAACACTGTGATTAGAATCTAGGGTAATATCCCAAATATTGGATTCTTTGCATACATTGCCACTGTTGGACATGCAATCTTCATTATCGACACTACACGATTCCTGTTTCAGAAAGTCTTGGTGTGTTTTTGGAAAGTCTGTCGCATGTTTCGATTTAACGAGAAGAAGATTAATGTAATTTGAGTGAGTTATACATACGCAAATATTATGAAGAGTATCGTTGATTGGCAGAATGTGAGCTGATTTCTCATTATAAAAAACAGTCTTGTCACAGATATTTCGGGACAAGTTTCTTTAAAAAATTGGTAGGCTTCTCCAATGTTCATAACCATTGCTCTCTTCTGGATTCATAATTTTTTCCCGTATTGGACTTGGTTGTTTTCACATCTTTCATGCCAGACATTTTTCTACTAATGTCAGCCCTATTATAAAAATCATAAATCTGCTGTTTTCCTTCATCCATCAGTTTTCGAGAGATTGAGATCGAGCATTAGAGGCGTCATTTTTATCAGATGCAGCTGCAACTTGGAATTCAGCAGCAATTTTTTTACAACTCCCACTGCTTTTGTGGGACTAGCCGGAAGATTACGTTTTACTTTTGCCACAGTCTTCCCCAGTGTGCGAGTACTGTTGTATCTGGTACCTGTTTGTTTAACTTATTCGTCTTTACGACGTTTTCTAGTTGCCTGCATTCTTTCTTTTGATCTGATTTTAGCCAGTATTTTTAAATGTCTATATATCTGTCTCCGTTTTTTTTTTTTCATTATTTCTCTCCGTATTGAATCACGAGCCCTTTCTCGACGAAGATGATCTGCATGAACTTCAGAAGACTATTTCTGTACCTCTTCTCTCATTATAGCTGATGTTTCTATAAAAAAGTGGAATTTATAATATAAACACCCATATTAAATATATATCATCAATCATACACAGCATATATTATTATTCAAGGTATATTAAACTATAAAATACTAGGGGCGTTTGGATTTATTTATTTTTAAATACCTTCTCCCCCGAGTTTAATTCACTTTTTCTATTGGCCTGGCGACTCTTCTACGCCGGCTTTAAAAAAAATCTTTATCTAAGCCCTCAAAATATCCATAGACAGCAGCTTTGACCTCTTAATTTTTGGAAAAATTTTAACCTCCTAAATGGTTTTTTAGCTTTTGAAATAGATAAAAGTCTTACGTTACCAAATCAGGAGAATACGGGGCATGAGGTAACGATTCAAAGCCACAGTGATAGATCTCTGTCATGCTTTCAACTGATGTGTGTACACGCGCATTATCCTGGTGAAACAAACCTTTTCTTCTCAGCAAATCTGGCCAATTTCTTCTGTCAAACGTCGCAGCAGATTAGAATGATAAGCAAAGTTTAGAGTTTCATCATTTTCTAAGTAACCTACTATAACTATACCCTTTGAAACTCAGAAAACTGAAGTCATTACTTTTCCGTTGGATAAAACCACTTTTGCCTTTTTGAAGTAGGAGATCTTGGTCTTTTCCACTGATTAGACTGTACTTTTATCTCTGAAGTACAATGATGTACCCAGGTTTTATCCATGGTCGCAAATCTTCCAATAAATTTCTATGGATCAGCCTCAAATAGCTCTAAGCAGGCGGAAATCGTCACTCAATCGCTTTTTTGTTCAACTGAAAGCAGCCGAGGCACCCATCGCGCAGACACCTAAGAAAACTGTAATTCATTGGCGATTATGTGATGCGTTCATTCAGTTGAGATGCCAATAGTGTCAGCTATCTCCTTAACAGTCAATCTCCGATCAGATAAAATTCTGTCAAAAATAATTTCAATGAATTCGTCGGTGGTTAACGTTAACGGTCGACCACTACGTGGGTAATTTTTAACGCTCTCATGACCACGTTTGAACTCCGCCACCCACTTTTTCACGATAGCATATGAAGGCGCTGATTCGACTAAATTATTTAACACATTTTATAAATCTCTTTTAGTGTTAAACCTTTCTTGTTCAAGTACTGTATTACTGTACCTTACTCGATTTTTTATATTTTCAAAAATCGTCACTACCCGTTGGACGGAATTGCATGAGAAATCACAACGAATGCAATGAAATGAAATTTTATACCTTTATTATTAAATAATGTAGCGTTAAAATGAGGATAGTGTAAAAAATATACGACGTTCCGATCTACGTTAGGCTACGAACTTTCCAAACGCCCCTTGTATATAATAAATCACACAATAAGGTTAGTAGTCAAAGAGTTGCACTTGCGATTCTAATAACGATCGCGAGTTAAGTTAATGTATATTTCAATTCAACTAATACTACATTCTTAAAAGCGATTAATTTTAGTTTACTTTTGATTTCTTCTTATTTTTACAAAGATTCAAAACTGTAGCAATTTATTTCTATGAAAAACACAAACTTTTACATCTTTTGTATCGCGGGTGCAATAAACTAACAGTACTATCTTCTTATAATAAATGGTGCTTAAAATATATCAAGTACTTACATTTTTTAGCGTATATAAAGAAATTAATGTTATGACTTTACATTTACCTAGAAAACATAACCTCAAACGGTCGGCAATACTTGTTTCCCGTCAGTGTTGCCTGGTGTGATTTTGCAGTTTAAACTAGTTAAACTAATTCTTCGTATGGTAATTTTTGCAAGTGGGCCAAAAATTTAAATATTTAAAGTAAAATGGTTTTATTTTTTTGTTTTTTGAATATTAAATTTCAACTTTTTCCTTTGCACTGATCAACAAAAGTAAGAAATAATGTAATTTAAAAATGAAAGTCGAGAATCGGCTATAGCGGAATCGCCTGGAACTACCCTGGACAGCAAAGAAAAAAAAGTCAGTTAGAAAATCTTCAATATCTTCAAAAGTACCTGACCTAGCTTTATGAAATTAAGACTAAATTAAAGAATATTTAATGCCACATAAAATAATATACAAAACCTTTTTATTTATTTTTGATAATTGTATAAAAAAAAACTGAAAATTTTAAATAAGAGTCGTTTTTGAATTTAGTACCAAAAGATTCTAATCAATTGTTTCGCATTTGTTTTAGTTTTTCAATAAAAAAGTTATAAATATGGTGTCTCTGCCTTATACATTTTACTATTCGGAAGTCATCATGTCGTTAGCCCCTGAAAAATGTACCAGGATCCTGACATTGCTTGAAAATGGGCACAGTCAGCGAAATACAGCGAAAACTGTTGGTGTGACTCTTTCTACAGTTCAGCAAGTACTCCAGCGTTTCCATGAAACCGAATCCATTCTTTGAAGATTAGGAATAGGCCGAACAAGGTGCACGACGGCGCGGGAGGATCGCTTTATGGTGTCAACATTTTTGAGAAATCGCTTTCTTACGGCTGTTGAAATAAAGAATCATCATTTACGAGCTGGAGAAAACAATCTGAGTACGGATACAGTAAGGCGGCGCCTGGCTGAAACAAATTTAAAGCCATTAAGACCTGCAAAAAGCCCAAAACTAGAAATACACCACAGAAACTCAAGGTTGAGTTATGGTAGAGAACACGAGAATTGGACTCTGAATGACTGTTCAAGAGTTATTTTTTCAGACAAGTCTAGATTCTGTTTATACAAGCACGACGGGAGGAAAAGAGAGTACAGAAGAACTTTAACTGCAGAAAGATGTCACCGAAATGCTGAATGACTACGTTAGTAATGCCGTTTTTATGCAAGACAATGCCCGCCCGCATACAGCTCAGATAGTGTTTGCTTACTTTCAAGAAGTGGTACAGTCACACACATAGAGTGGCCAGCACGCAGCCCCGACTTAAACCCCATTGAACATGCGTGGGATGATCTGGGTCAACGTGTGCGTTAGCGGAATCCGCCGCCAATCACGCTACGTGAAATAAAATAAGCTCTAATAGAGGAATGGCAGAATATTCCGCAGCATCGCCTCAAAAACCTAGTAGAAAGTATGCCAAATCGCATAGCAGCAGTATTGCAAGCCCGAGGAAGTAACTCAAAGTACTAAAATGCATGAAAACGGCACATCTGTAACCAATCTACAATCTGTAAAATTTCGATGACCAGAGCGCAGAGTAATAACAAATACATATGGAAAAATAAATAATGATTAAAAATAAATGTGTACTATTTTTAACCGACTTCCAAAAAAAGGAGGAGGTTCTCAATTCGACCGTATATATATTTTTTTTTATGTTTGTTCGCGGATATTTTCGTCGTTTATGAACCGATTTTGATAATTCTTTTTTTGTTGGAAAGGAGATATTCCAAGAGTGGTACCATGATAAGGAAACCAGGATCTGATGATGGGATCCTAGAGAAATCGAGAAAAACTTTTGAAAATTGTAGCGACGACTAGTACGTTTGTTAACATTTTTTTTAGGTATTTTAAAGCACTACTATTTAATGAAGGTCTGGAGTCGATCTGATGATGGATCCGAAAGACAGTCGAGGGAATTCCTCAATGATTTACAGCAACTTCCTGGTGTTTGGGCTTGATTAATTATTATTGATGATACGTCTACATGTATAGCATATGTCTATCTTTTAAGGTTGACTCAATATAACCCTTTTTATGTTAATAAAATTTGTTCTAAAATAATGCATTACTTCCGAAGGTGTTTTTATAAACATGATATTAATCCTTATCCAAATAAACATATTATTCATCACAAGTATTTAATTTTGAACGAAATTACAATTAGGAGATATCATAGTTTTAATACATATTTAACTTTACGCGCGCTGCAAGGCGAGGACGGGGTGGTCGTGAGGGCGCTAGCCGCCGCGCCGGTAGCTCTGCGAGCAGTCACTATTCCACGCGGACGAAGTCGCGGGCAAAAGCTAGTCATGAATATAGTTAAAGCATATCAGAGGAAACGATGTACGTAATTCAAGTTCAAAGCATGTTTTATATACTAAGAAGTTGTAGTGGAAAAATACCCTTTTTTATAATACGCTCTACCTTTGCAAGCGTCGTTCATAGTGAGTGTATTTATGTATGTCCGCAGCTCTATGCCTGTCGACTTTTTGCTCGTACTTCAGTGTGTCTAGTATGTATTTACTGTATATAACATTATTTGTTCACAATTTTTAATCTTGCAAAAATCTTTTGTAATATGAGTTTTTTAAAATAAAAGTACGATACCATTATTCAAAATTCTTGTCCTATTTAAAAAATGTATAAAATATATTTAATTTTTATTCCATAAAATAATTTTATTATAAATTGTGAAACATTCACTTGTCCTTGGATAAATCTTAAAAGTGCCAAAATAAAAACATAAATAAAAGTGTATCAATAAAATTAGAGTACTATTAATAGAAAAAAATCAACCATCATAAATTTCGAATAAACTGCTTAACTAGCGGGGACAAGTAGACAGCTAAAAAAATATTTGTTAAGACTTTGGTATCGAGCATGCAACTGCATTCAATATGCAATAATTATTATATTAAATCAATCACAAACGCATACTTTAATTTTATTGATACATACGATATATTATAATAATATATTCAAGAATATATTTGCGTAAAGAGATTGTCTACGTACGTAATATACGTGTAAAATATAGTTATAAAAGAGATAAATATTGATAAGAGTGTAAATGATATGGAAAACACTACAAAGCTTGGTAAGAGCTATGTATTCTCTGTATTTATGACACTTGGCATGGGGGCTGCATGCATTCACCATTTCGGTAAAGAATGATTGAAAGCTGCATCTAATAGAAATAATCCAAAACTTTTGATCTGGCCAATAAAGTATTGGCCATATTAAAAGTTGCCAATTTGTTGTCGCCAATCAACGTCTTTTTGCGTTTTCGCTTTTACAACTTGGTTAGCACGTTTTTTATATAAGAATATAGAAATATATTAAATATTATTAAACGTTAATTCATCTTATAAAATGGCATGAAAGCACAAACGTATAAAATAAAACAGAAAATAACAGTTTAAAGATTGAAAGAAACAAATTTTCCATATTGCTTATTAGTTCGCCCTGCTGTCTTGGAGCTAATAGCAATTTTGTTTTAAGAAAACAAATCAAAATTGGAGACCATTTTAAACATATTATATTCAATGGGCAATTGAATTTCATAACATCTTAGTCCTTAAACCAGTTTATTGCTTAATACAACAAAGATTTCCGCAAATACGTATAGGATACGTATGTACATTCCGACAATTATTTATTGCTAGCCGACAGTCAACCTTGAACTCTACATAAAGAGCCATAATCACTACACCAGGTGGTCATTAAGTTTTATTTTATACGATTTTATGGAGTTGGAGTATGGACAAATACCTAATGTTGACCAGTATAGATATAAATGTAATAGATAGATATAATTAAAATATAAATAAGTACATTTATAGACTAAATCTCCAGTTGAATAAATAGAAGGGTTAGGTTAGGTTAAGTTAGTAATAACTTTGTTAGTTTATTTTTTTATTGATTCTTTGACTCCTGCTTTATATTAAACTAGCGGCTCACCCTTTCTTCGCTCGGGTTTGTCCCTAGATACGTTTTAACGGTTAGTGTGAAATAGATAGACTATACAAACAAACAAACACACCTTCACATTTATAATATTAAGTATGGATTTGCTTTATGGCATTTTCTAACGAATTCTGAACCAAACCCGGATAACAAGAAGCTCAGCATAACACTTACAGTTAGTTACTGCGCAGCATTCAAAAATTTTTAGTAATCATCATCTTTTGTCTTTTTTTTGACGTTATGACTATCTGTTTTGTAGGTTTTATAGCTGTTTATTTACTTACAGTGATTATTGTGCTAGAATTTTCGATTTCTTGAGTTAAATTAAATGAAGTTACAGAATTTAGGGGGATTAATAAATAATTAACAATATTATATACTGCTACAAACATTTCCCATAAAAGCCCTACAAATATAAGTTCGCTGCAATATATTTATATTTTATGTGTCTTAGAAACTTTTTGTCCTCGCGCTGTAACTTCATAATATAATAATTATAATTATCTTGTTATATTATATATAACACTATCGCACGTTTTAAGATCTTAATTTTATTTTCACACAAAAAAAAAACAAAAAAGAAATAAACTTTTTACTAAAAAACTTCGTAAAGATATATTGTAAAATAATTAACTTTATGTACGAGTATGTCTGTCCAAGAACTTTACCTATACGTTTTGAATGAGAAGGCAAATATAATTCCTACATACAGCGTAAATTTAGCGTTCATTTTAGTTAATATTCGAATTTTCTACATATTCATTTGTCATTTGAACTAATATTTGCTAATATTTTATCAAAGACAATTTTGCTTATACAAAGATTTTTTGCTGTTGGATAAAGGATTAACATAAAGTGACAAGTATACATACATACCTTCAATTTAATGTTGCCTTCAGGCTTATTTACAGTTTTTATGTTGTCACAAATATTTTTTACAAGCAAGATTCATATCCACTCATCACTTGTTAAAAGCCATTGACGTCTTTATGTGTAAAAACCTATTGACGTCTGAGATTGAGCAAATCACTGAAATTTCGACAATAATCGTCTACTGGCGCTAATATATAAGAAACGATTATTATTATACTACATCTTTAAAATTTTGTAGAATAATTTAAGACAAAACATTAATGTACTGAAAGTTAAATAATAAGGGTTAAAGTATGAAATTGCCGTTTTATTGTAATAGGTATTTCGAATTGACATAGAACCATCATGGTTTGAGATTTTTGAGTGAAACTTTTTTCACACGGTACCTATTCTTCTTTTAAAAAATGTGCATCTTTCAATTATCGACTTTCAGTTGTTTTTTTTATTCAGCTTAGACAAGAAAGATGGATACTTCGAAAATTCGAGTGATTTTTAAATACAAGTTCCGACGCGGAACTAACGCGGCAGAGAGTGGACTGCTAATGAACGCATCGTGCGATTTTGGTTTAAACGCTTTCGTAATGGAAACTTTGATTTGAAGAACAAATCACTTAGAAGACCGCCCACACAGGTGAATAAGAATGAATTAAAAGAGATGGTGGAAGCTGATCCGAGCCAAACTACCCAGGAATTAGCGGCATGGTTTAACGTTACCCTACCAACAATATTGACTCATTTGCGTCAAATCAATAAAATAAAAAAAAATATGAAAAATGGGTGCCTCATGATTTGACTGATGTGCAGAAAAAAACGCGTGTAGAAACTTGTGTTTGTTGAATGTGCCTTGTTGAATCGATACAGAAATGAAGGAATATTGGATCGAATTATGACATGTGATGAAAAGTGGGTTCTTTACGATAACCGTAAGCGAAAAATACAATGGCTGACCCCTGGTCAAACGCCGCAACAGTGTCCTAAAGCAAAGCTTCCCAGTAAAAAGGTAATGGTAACTGTTTGGTGGTCTCAGCATGATGTTATTCACTATAGCTTTCTCCGATCTAGTCAAGCAATAACGGCAGGTGTCTACTGTGCTGAACTCTGAACAATGATAGCAAAACTAGCAGAAAAACAGCCCCGACTCATGAATCGATTATTTGCACCATTATTGCTCCATGATAACGCGAGACCTCATACAACACGAGAAACCGTTTTAACTCTACAGGAACTGCAATTAGAAACCATTCGTCACCCTCCGTATTCGCCAGACCTTGCTCCAATGGACTACCATTTTTTTCGTGATTTGGACAATTTTCTACGTGATAAAAAGTTCTTTTCAGGAGGCAGTACAAGTACAAGTTGGCGGATTCATACGTCTTTTGAAAACTTTGTAGGTTCTCCCAGGTATGCAGGTTTTCCTTATTATATATTTATATAATAAGGAAAACCTGCATATATATATATGCAATGTTTTACTTCACCATAAGATAAGTGGTAATCATGTTAGAAATGTTTCGCACATGAAAATATCATAAGTGCGAGACCCGAGATTTGAATCCGCTTCACTCGTTTTCCCAAGCGAGTACGTTATTACTTAGCTGGCTTAGATATCAGCTTCATTCAAATATACAAGTAGTATATTTTTGTAACTATATTTACTAAGTTCTGAAGTTAAAGCGAATTCATTGTCCATAGTAAAAGCTACGGAAGCAACTCATATCTTTTAGAGCGGTTTTAAAAAATGCTGTAGCAAAGCATTTTTTTAATATATGGTACAATTACTTTTCTTCGATCAAAAATTCATTTTTATTCTCAAAATAGCAACAAATATTTGAGTAATGGATCAATACATGTGTTGCGTACTTAGGCCGTTAGATACATGGTTGCATTTATTTTATTGCATCGCACGCAATCGCATAGATATCTTAATTGTAATTTAAATATAGTTTTATTTTATAAGTTTTTAAATATTATATATTTTTAAATATCGTATTAAAATATCATTGGAAAATTAATGACATTACATAAAAGACTGACATTTTAGTATGTCATAATAATATAATTAACTAGCGACTCATCCTCGCTCCACTACTACTTACACGGTACTTGCGTTTTAACGTTTAATATAGATTTCTCAGAGATGAGATATTTTTCCCCAGTAAAAAAAGTATCCTATATGTTGACCCGGATGACCAGCTATTATCATACCAAATCTCATCAAAATCCCTCCAGTGGCTTTTTCGTGATGCGGTAATAGACAAACAGACAAAAATTCTAAACACTATAGATTCGGCCTCTGTATCGATAATAATGTCTCTTTCAATAAGATTTTCCCAAAAATATTTTATTATATGTATAGATTTACAATCCATGCCTAAAAACTTTAAATTACATTTTTTTTCTCCGGGCGCTCTCTACGTCAGTCCTTAAAATATGAGCAAAAATATTCCATTCGTATGTTATACTGGTTAAGGTTCGAGCGTATACATCAACAATTTTTTACATCTAAACCGAGGTTATAATCGCTCTGTTAATTACTTTAAACGAACTGCTCCAAAGCAAAATCCTATTATAATATATGTACATAGCTAACCAAAAGATGGAAAATTCTAAAGGATATTATAATAACAAGAAATTTTCTGTGGAATTTAATATTATAATTTATAAGTGATTTAATTCTTTGTTTATGGCTTGTAAACTGCGATTAAAAGTCTTTCTTAAAGAATTACAAAACTGTTTTTATAAAATGGAATTATAAAATATATATGTTTTTTCATGTTTTATTTGAATTTACAATATACGTACCTCTAGTACATATATAGGTATATCTATACATATAATAAAACTGTAGAGTTCGAATGTCTGTACATAGAAAAAATATGCTAAAAACCGAGTCAGGGAGTTGTAAGAAGAAAAATAGAACAAATCCAAATTATTTTAATTTTTTGTTTCTCTGTCTATTTATCTACTTGTACGGGCTAATCTCCGAAACTGTTGGACCAATTTAAATCAAATAGCATGGTGGTACCTTATATCCCCGGTCAACATTTTAGATATTTTTCATCCTGGAAAATTAAAGCGTTCCCTGGGGATAGTTCAAAAAACTATAGTAACTTACACGGCTTAGTACACAAAAACTACTGATTGGATTTTGATGAAACTTTACAATAATATAGTTCATATAGGTATCAGAATAATAAATACGCTACTTTTTTTCCGGAAAAATGTACGGTTCCCGTGAGATAGATTCGTTTTTGTTTATCTAATTTAAGAATATATGTAGATCAAAAGAGCTACATACCATTAACCATCGAATGGTCTTGAATCAGCGGTCAGTGGCCACTTCATAGTTGCGTAGAAGGTTGATTTTCAGACATATAAAGGTCAATGACAGATGATGCTCAAGCGTTATTTAACCATTTGCAATAACAATTGCCGAGTAATGCAACAAATTATCGATAAAGGCTGTCGAGAAATATTAATTTATAATTGTACCGAATAACGTTATTTATACAGTACAAAATATAGATCATTTACAAAATCAAGTTTTCATGTTATCGACGTAATTACTATTTTAACATTTTAAGTAATGTGACATTTCGTTTCCGTATTATGAAGTCGGAAAGTCTATAAAGCGAAAAAGTTTCATTGCACATTTTTAAATATTAGCACTCAAAAGTTATTCTCCGAGTACACTAATGAATTCCACATATTTATTTCTGATTTTAATTACATGTTTAGGCAAAAAAAAATATCCATTATAGACCAATTAACGTCATAATTAGTAAAATAAAAGGCAAAATAAAAAATGTATATAAATGTAGTTACCTATTATATTTGAATATTAATGTAAAATTTTATTGTTCTTGCATAAGTAAGGAGGAAAAAAAAATACAAAAAATAATTTATCTTATAAATTAAAACACCAATATAAAATACGTAGAGATAATATATGAGTTATGGACATAATAATAAAATATAATATTTATTATAGTAGTTTTATAAAAGTTTTAAAATTTACTACAACACGTGTTTTATAGTCTCTTACTACAAAAATACTAATAAATATTTTGTGGTCGACTAATATGGCTACTAAAGATTCTGATATGTTCAAGCTGTCAAGTCACATAATATTTGAGATAATGTACAAATAAGATTTATTTTATTAATAATTAATTATACGTATTGCTAAAGGGGTAAAATTGGGAGATTCTAATAAAAATCAAACATACCTACATATAACTCTCAAGTTCCAAGTTTATGTTTCTAAAAAGATTTTTCCAAGTATATTAATATTACATGTCAAATTAAAATGATACTAAACACAAAATATTAAATCTTTTGTGGCCAAATATTGAACCACTGGCAGCTTGCTAAAAAATTGCAAGGTCGAGTTCAATACCGTTCGTCTTATACACGTTCTTTTTTACAATTTCAGTTATAATGAATGTAAATGTAAATTTTACCGGTGGTAGGACTCTGTCAAGTCTGAGGAGTCCGACTGGATGGGTACCACCCCCTTATCTATTTCTGCCGCCAAGCAACAATGATTGCGCATTGTTGTGTTCCGGTATGAAGGATAAGGTAGCCAGCGCAATTACAGGCAAGAGGCATATCATCTTAGTCCTCACTAGTCCTCACAATGACAACGCACCTGTGGTTCTGCATTTTTGTTACTTAAAACCTAAGTGCATGAACCGTAGGTGTTATGGGTGACAGGTACTACTTTCCATCAGGTGGTCTGGCTGCTCGTTTGTCAGTGAATCGCATAAAAAAGAAAAAAAAACACTTTTCGTAGTGTTACATTTAGCTTTATCCTTTGTCTTGAGACTTCTGAAGATACAAAATAGGCCAAACATTACCCAAATCTTCTTCTATACATATAATAAAATTCTAACTAAGTCGAATCTGACATTAAATAGTTTTTGGAAAATCTTATCGAAAAAGTCATTATTATCGATACAGAGGTCTAATCTATAGTTTTTAAATTTTTTGTCTGTCTATCTGTTTGAGAACGCATCACGAGAAAACCACCGGACAGATTTTGATGAAATCTGGTTTGATAATAGCTGGTTATTCGGATCAACATTTAAGATAATTTTTACTGCGGGAAAATATCTTATCTCTGAGAAATCTGTACTAAAAATATTTTGATAAGTTAGAAATACTTGAAACCACCAGATTAAGGTGTGATGGGCCAATTACATGCTGAAAAGTGTGCAGTACAATAATCTGTCGATTTCCACAAGCCGAAGAGACAAAAATATACCATATCCTTTATGAACGATTTCCTTATTTTTTTTTTATATTTTAATATTTTGAACGGCTACCCTAGAAGCACGACCTTATACAGAGGACTTATATATGGTGGAGGTACTCAACAGAGTGCAAGGGATCCCCCCTTATGTTACTCTGCCGCGCTTAAGTAAATTCCAAAATCCTCTCTTGGGCTCCCCCTACTTTGGGCTACTATAGTTTATGTCACTATTTTGTGTAGGTACAAAAATACATCACACACTAGTACACACATCGAGTATTTGCACTGTTTGCGAAAGAATTTTACTTTAATAAAATCTAAAGGGAGTAAGTATTCATAGAAATATAATTATACTTAAAAAATAATATTTGACCAACCGATTGAATCAAATCATCAAATATGTTTATATACCAATGTCTATACATATAATAAAACTCTAGAGGTCAAATGTCTGTACATAGGAAAAAAATGCTAATAACCGAGTCAGGGGGTAAGAAGCTGTAAGAGAGTTTTTTTTCAAATTTTTTGTCTCTCTGTCGGTTTGTCTGTTTGCACGGGCTAATCTCCGAAATTGTAAACCGATTTTAATGAAATTTTGTATGGTGGTACCTTATATCCCTGGTCAACATTTTAGATATTTTTCATCCCGGAAAATTAAAGAGTTTCCGTTTGATAGTTAAAAAAACTATAGTAACTAATACAGTTTATCACACAAAAACTACTAATTGGATTTTAATGAAACTTTACAATAATATAATTCATATAATATCAGAATAATATAACAAATAAGCTACTTTTTATTTATAATGATATAATTCATATATCAGAATAATATAACAAATAGGCTACTTTTAATTCCGGAATAATGTACGGTTCCCGTGGGATAGATTTGTTTTTGTTTGTCTACAGGCGAAGCGAGGGTGAGCCGCTAGTTTAAAAATAAACGACAGAAGGAATAATCTTAAAAGTAGTAACTTTAATCATTTTTATTATTTCCATGCACCTCTAAATTCTTATTTAAACCTGCACTTGAACGTTACACAAAATCGTCTAAGATAAGTTATATCATTAGGTAGGTATTATCAGTATTCATTATAAAAAATAAATACTACCATCATTAATGTTGTAGTCATCGCAAAAAAAAATAAAATTAAACTATAATTACATTGAATTAGACGGCTATTTAAAGGCCAAAAATCTCTAGCATTGCTGACGTGGGGCATGTAATGAATTAATTTGTGTAGCGAAACGTTAACAGACTTGAGAAGTCATAAACGAGCAACATAAAGCACGCCTAGAGCGTTCGACCAAAGCAGGGCGCGCTCCACCAATCATTGTTTACTGTATGAACACAAAGGAATTTACTCTCACGGTAACATTTACACAAGCACGTAAAACAGTGGTTGTAGGAGAAGTATTTAAAATTGTTAAGAACGTATAAAAATAATGTAATATATAAAAAGTTTTGGAAATGGACAATGGCCAATTCTTGATGAGATTTTAAAATCTTTATTAATATCATAATTACGTGTGTTAGTGTGTCTTTCTTTGACGCAGTGATATTTGCATGTAAATATTAAATATGTAAGTGACATTACCATTATAATCATTTTACCCTGGCTATCAAATGATTCCTATGACATGTGAACGTTTCACAAAATGGCTACTGAATGACGTGCGGATCTTAGTTAAAGCCTAAGACAAGAGATAGCAGATCAGTAGCTTAATTTATAATAAATCTTGTCTTAGCCCTCACATTTTTGAGTATTTTCGTGTATAGTAATGACCACAAGGAGCGGTAGTTTTAATTTATCTATGGTTAATACGACTTGTGAACGTACTACAGAAAACTACATTCGAGGACAGTGTTTGTTTTGGAATGGTACGTCCACACTTGCGCCTCAATCATAAAGGATTCAGCCGTGCTTGATTCAGCTTACATAAACGCAACTTTTTTAGGGAGTCTCCTAATGCACCTTTGAAACCTTTGAAATTCATAGTTGCATTAAAAAATGAAACTGCCTTGCAGAACGCAATTCATAGAATTTGTGTAACCATACATAAATATACATAATATACAGGTATGCAGATGAATTGAGAGCCTCCTCCGTTTTTGAAAGAAACTTAAAATGAGAGGAATTCACTTTAGTTAGTAGAAAATTCGTTAAAAGTATTTTTTTAGTTCTACTTAATTACAAAAACCTGCAAACTTTATAGAATACCGAAGTTGCCAAATTATAATGCAAAGTCTAAAAATCAATTAAGATGATGTTCCGCCTAAATAATGAACATTTCATCTAAACTGACGGAATAATTTGACGGAATATCGGGCTTTTTTGTATAGAATTAAAACATTAATTTGTAAACGTTTTTCTACTGTTTTTTTATGTCTTTGGCTATTTTTACGTTAAAGGTATTATTTTTATACACTAAAAAACTCCTTGTGTATAATTTAATATTGCAATAAAGGATTTTTATTTCATATTACTCTATCTATATATATATAACACTAAAAACAAGGCTTCCTTTCAAATTTTTATTATTCTTGGTAATATTCCATAAGGTATTTCAACAAAAAATAGCCTAGGTATGGACAACATCCTTATCTTATATAGACTCCATCTTTTTTAAATTTTGGAAAATGCATTTACGCATTACGGACAGCTATGTGGGTTTTCACATATAAAAAAGTCAACACTACTCACTAAAACCCATCAGATTTTCCCTGTGATAATAGGGCGCCGCAAGATAACTTTCACGTGTACCCAAGGCTCCCTGATGGGTGACCTACCAAGGCAAACATCTCCTCGACCCACTCGACCTCCGTTCACAAGAACAGGTTAGGAAACTCTCATAGATTACAGTGCAATAAGAAAATTGCTAATATGATCATCCTCTCTATCGGAAGTTGACACGTGCCTCCCAATTGCGTTTCTAGACTGAATACGCTACGCCCGGTTACACTAACACCACAAGAAGATGAACTAACATTCGAGGATAGGAAAAAAATATTATCAGCTATTCTAAAACTCAAAATTAAAATGTATAGTTGAGAAAGCAAATATCAGCTAGTATTTACCGGAAAACTGAACTGTCTATACATTAAAATACTTTTACTATTAAAAGTATTACACAAATAGATACTATGTACTTAGAACTTTCTATAAAAAAAGAGCTTTTCTTGCCCATATAGAAAATATATTAAAAGGTGCTTCTAAGATGCTCAAGTTTGTTCCTAGGTGCTAATTCCCCAATCCCACGGTTATGTACAATTTTAAATTCTTCAAGCATAGATGTCGACATATTTACTGATTCCTTAGCCAAATTCCGCAAAACCATTTGTACCAACATTGATAGTCTTATTTAGTGATTATTAGATTAATGTCACGGTGTACCTACTCATAATAGAACAATTATTAATTAAAAAAGACACTGCTCACTTCTAAAATATATTTTGTATAATATTTTAAAAACTTTATTTCTGTGCATGCTATGTTTATTTGTAAGTTATCACTACATTTAGTTCCTAGTTCTTAGCTCTACTTTTTATATTTGTGTGTATTATTGTAAGTGATTGTAAACAAATTTAATACATAAATAAATAAAATAAAAAGTAAAAAATCTGCGAATCTTCTAATTAGTACCTATACCAATGCATACTGCAAGATTACATTTGTTTTACATACTCACATAGGTAGTAGTAAAGTAGAGCCCCAAAGTTTAAAAAACTCAGAACTAAATATTTTGCATTGCTTAAAATTTTTAATTAAAAAAAATATGATTTATAGCCACTAGATCTATGTTATCTATTTAAATAAAATTCATATTAAATTTAAAGTAGATAAATATGAAAAAGTTATACAATCTTCATATATATGTATTAATAGTAATAAATTATAAATTATAATAAATAAATTAGATAATATAATTTAACACTGGGTTTGAACATTTTTATAGAAATATATACGATATCATCCTTGCTGTTTTTACTTCAGTTTAGCTCGCTCATTTGACTGTCCACAATCGAGCAGATTGGTGGCTTCTAGCTTCTGTTTTAGCTTTTGTTACTTGTATGATGATAATTGGAATCAAAATAAATAAAAAAAGTCGTGAAACATTATCAAATATCAAATTCATATGCTAAGCTTAATTGGTTAGCAAATAAGACGTGCAAATTGTTTTTTTTTTCAGGAAAAAACAAAGTTATGTATGTTTTTCAAAAAAAAATGTGCCAAAACTGCTAAATTAATACCTACCATACCCATATCCTGTAATATGGAATAAACATAAGGCACGAGGAGTCAAGTTGAAGGCGCGTGAATGCGATGTGATAAAAGAGCGTCGGGTAGACGCCAACCGCCAGTAGCGAACACGCCTGCACGCTGATCGCCGGCGCACTTTACGTACCGCGATATCTGCGCGCGATTTGCGCATTCGAAACTACAGCGCCCCCACTTTCGTCCGTTATACATTTGGACATTCTCCGTCCACTCCGGTAGTGTCTGTGTTCTAAGTAGTCGAGGAAAAGAATCGCGACGTTCCGCAGAAACGAACGTACCAGGTGAGAACATAATGACAATACGAGTAATTATGAAATCAGCTTGCGTTGTCTGAATCATGTGATAGAGAATGACGGGTGGGATCATAACTGAACGTATGTAAACATTTATCATAGTTACCATCTGAGTATGTTTATTTTAATTACCTTTTGGAACTATCTTAAGACATAAAAAGGCTATATAATACGTATAAAAATCTTAGGCTATATCTAAATTCCAGTTTATATAAAATAAACAATATCCTTTTAATTAAAATACCACTTAATGATTTAAGTTATCATATATATAATAAGCGACAAATATTAAGTTACATTTCATAGTTTGTAGCTACACGTTGAATATTTTCATAACAGGTTTTTGCTTGAGAAATTCTAACAATTGTGGATGTAGGTACCTGTTTATGAAGCAAATTTTCTTAATTATTGATTCATTGAGTAATAAGAAGGGCATTTATAAATATATAAATAAATACATTAGAACATGATAGAGTCTCTCCAGTCCACTCTGACATTTGAAAATTTAATTTGAGAACATTTTGTACAAAAAAGTCACTCATATTTATTAATTACTAACCAAAGGTGGAAAATCTAACTATACAAAATTCATCCAGACTAAATTTAGTAGATGTATAAACATTTACAAGGAAATTAGAAATAAGATAAGTAATTGTCTTACTAGGTCAATAAGTGGTGTGTTTAAGGTTATAATGAAAAACGTTCATTAAACGCAATAGTCTAAGAAAGGAGCTTGGTTTTGAAGCCAAGGATCCACCAAGGCGTTTTGCAGACGTTAGTATTCCCAGCGCGTTTGTCGGCGCAAAGCAGTGGACGTGTGACGTAAGGTCACATCGCCTGGCCACTGACATGACATGAGATTAACTCCCTATTATCGCCTCAGACTCTATCGCGGCGTAATTTTTTGTTGTTAATTTATTTATATAAAAACAATCATTTGCCTAATTAATAAACGCATAAGAGTGACCATAAGTCTGCTTTAAAATATAAAATATTGATAACCTTCATTCATCTAGATTAAGAGTACATTAAAAACTAATTAACATTTTTAAAGTTAGTTGTTACCGTCAAACCCAGAAATAACTCGTTTAATATATGAACATATCAAAACAAACAAATTAAAAGCTTATATGTGGACATAAGTGTCTGTGTACATTCCATATACTACAAACATGCGAAACATAAATACAAATTATTACGTTATAAATTAAAAAAATAAAACTTCTATTGAAATTAATAATTATGAGAGAATTAAAAGGGCAACCAAGATCGTTAATAGCATAAAAAACTTAGTGAGTAGAACAATGTAATTAACATCATTTTTACCGTAATACAGCAAGGTCGTTTTAAACTCATCGGCATTTCCAGATAAACGTAGGAAAATATTTCAGTGAACAATCGAGAAGATGCGAAGTCCGGCAAATGTAAAGAAGTCTCTAGCAATGGTCATCGAAAAACTAAACAAGGAAAGCTAATATCAGAGTTTGTTGAAGGTTAATAAATATTAAGTACCTAAACATGTTTAGCAAAATTTTAATTTCTAGCGTAACTTTTAATGTTAGGTATTTCACTGATATTTAATTTGTGAAGATAAGTAACTATCGGCTAATTTAATTTTATTTATTGGATTGAAATTGTATAACCATGAAATGAAATGAATTTTTTTAAATTCTACTACTCATGTTGTCTCTTCTATATCAAACTATTACTTCAACAGAATTTTTTTAGAAATATTATTCTTAACACTAATTCAATCACCGTGTATGCTTTGTATTGATAAACATATCTACATTAATATAAATCAGACAATTTTTTCAATGTTGGTACTTAATAAGGTACTTAATGTTTTGAGAAAATAGTAAAAAAATTAGGTTTGTACTTGAATATTAAAATATAAAAACTTTATCCTTCTTACATGTAGATATTATTTAAATAAAACTATCTTTTCGGATTTTTTCGCGGATTTATTTTGATTTTTGTTTCCCGACGTTTCGATTGCTTTACAGCAATCATGGTCACGGGAGAGACTAAGATGTTAGATGTCACAAAGCATTATATAGTTGTTACAGACAGCCTACCCACAATTAACAAAAATGAATTCAAAATTTTGAAAATTAGCATCAATGTACCTTACAATATTTGTTAATTTTAATTTTAAACATTTTATAATTTTAATTTTAAACTTGAAATATGGAATATTATTTATATAATTTTAGCTATTATCATTATAATTATTTCAATTTTTTTTATCAAAAGGAAACAAAAATCAAAATAAATCCGCGAAAAAATCCGAAAAGATAGTTTTATTTAAATGTCTAATATTCGCGTAAATCTAAGAAAGTACTATGTAGATATTATTGTTAATTTTTTTGACATATTTTACATTTTTATAAAAAAAAACTAATGAATCACCCTTGCTCCCCTCGAGTTCGTCCCTAGTTACGTTTTGACGTTTAGTATCGATTTCTCAGAGATGAGATATTTTCCCGCAATAAAAAGTATTCTATATGTTAACCTGGATAACCAGCTATCAACATACCAAGTTTCATTAAAATCTGTCCGGCGGTGGTTTTCTCGTGACGCGTTTCCAGACAGACAGACAAAAATTTTAAAAACTATAGATTCGGCCTCTGTATCGATAATAACGACTATTTCAATAGGATTTTCCAAAAAATATTTAATGTTCAGATTGGACTCAGAATTTTATTATATGTGTAGATACTGCAAGAAATTACTGTTTATTATTCATACATATGTACATACGAATAATATGTTTAGTACAAAAGTTAATATTATTCAGATTTTTACAGCAGTTTCATAGTTTTAAACGTGTCTAAAATAAATAAAAACATGACGTAAGCTTGATACTTATGTTTTATTGCAAATATACAATTCTGAGATGAAAAATTATGAAGATGAACTACCTTGAAGTTGTTAATCCTTGAATGACCATTATCCAATAAGAAGTGTTGTTTATTGCTGCTTAAGATATTTTTAGAGTTAATGACGAAGTATTATTTTTGATGCTTACCTGACTAGTCATTGGAGATTTTGCGACAAATTAGGTGACAATGACGGATATTAAAGGAAGATTGCTATTCGACGTAGGTGGGTGTCAGGGATCACGTCCGTTTCGGCCTCGTACGTCCGACCAACGACGCTTGTAAATGTTTACATTTGTGCCGGCGACGGCCTGCGTTGTCTACCTGCGGCCCAACGACCAGTGATTAGTTGCAAAATGATCGCGGCCGAATTGAGTTCAGGGTCGAGCGTGTTGCCTCCGGGTGTTACGCAAGCGGGCAATGGCGTGCACCAACTCGCCCTCGTCCAATAATAAACACGGTGATACCACGCTAAGACAAGTCTTTGCGTGATTGTCTTCAGTGTGCATAGAGTTTTATTTAACATCTTCGATCAAAAATCAACTGTCATAAAATATTTATTCAACAACTTAACACGTTCCGTGTCGTTTGAATAAAAAATTATTGCTTACTCTCAAACTTAAAAAGCAAAACCTTATCTAAATATAAACTTTGATACAAATTGTTGGAGCCGTTTCCGAGTATAATAAAAATGTAATTTTAAAAATTTACTACCTTGTATACTCTATTCTAAAAAAATTAGTAGATTAATAGCGGAATATCTATAATAATAGCTTTTTCTCATTAGCTAAATTTGTAAACGTATCTACTTACCTATATATCGTTAGATAGTAATCTCCTTAGAATCATTTGGTCACGCTCCACTTTCCGTATAAATATTGCGTAAGAAATTGCTCTACCTGTATAGACTTTCCCACATTTCATATAGAATGTTATGATCAATAGCATTTTCATTGATTATATCTTTAACGTTATATAAAATTAAGTAATTAAACTAATTTTTAACGGATCGTAAAGTATGTAGGTCAAGAGCAGTTAACAATCGCGATACTATATCTATATGTAACCCCAAAATTGGTTTTACATTTATTAGGCTATGTATAAGGCAAGGTTTTAAAGAAATATGTGCTTTTTAGTCAGAACAGTGGTTGTTAAATTACTATTTATAAGAATTTAAATTTTTTAGAACCTTCGGTTATACTAAAAGATATCCTGTTATGTTATATTAATCTATTTTAATTAGATGATGTTCATATTTTTTTATTTTAATAGTTATCATCATTAACATTGTTAGCGAGAACTCAATATTGCTGAATTACAACATATGACCTTAAAACATTCAATGCCTTACACTGTTTAGGTAAAATAATGAATTCATAAGATGAATCACACCAAATCCAAGTACATAAGTAAAAAAAATGTAACGCCAACTACTTTTTCAGATTTCATTGTTGTTTGTATTTCTTTGGATTTATCGGGCTCGAAGGAGCCCGAACCTTTGGAAGGGTTGCGTGGAAACACAGGTCCGACATGTAGAGGCCCCTTAAGAGATTCAAGTTTGTGTAATGAGACGCATCGGCCAGGATCCATCTGTGAGTAACTCATAGAGAATTGCTCAAAGATGGTCTCCGGATAATGGATAGGGACTATGGAAAATATGAATATCTAAAAGGGTCTATGGAATGGAGTTTGGATGGGTTAAAAAACGAGGCTATTGGATAAGACTAGAGGATGTCTACCTTCTCAACAGTCTCAACATTGATTCTTAGGCAGGCGGTGACTCGCACTAGATGTACCCCCATAAAGCAGCACAGTGCCTTGGGCGCAACATCGGCATGGTCGATTAAGGGTGTTGAGAGATGTGCACCGGTTTAACCGGTTCATATGGATGTATGCACGGTACATATACCAACATACATTTTTTACAACTTTTGTCTGTCTGTCTGTCTATTCTGGCTAATCTCCGAAACAGCTGGACCGATGTTGACGGGACTTTCACTGGCAGATAGCTGCTGTTGTAAGGAGTAACTTAGGCTACTTTTATTTTATAAAAAATCAGGGTTCCGCGAAAAAAATGAAAACCTATGAAATTGTGAACAAAATCCGCGTACGGCATACGCAATAACGTACGTACGTAACGTAAATCGCTATACAATTTAAATGAATATCTTAGAAGTAGCAATCTACTATTTATGTATAAAAATAGCTAACTGTGAAAACGTACCTAGGGACGAACGAGCGAAGCGAGCGTGAGTCGCTAGTATAAAATATATTTTAACATTTTTTATAAAAGTAGCATAATAAATTTATATGTATTTGAATTCTTGTATCTATTCAAGATCAAAATTGAGGTAATACCTATATGAATTAAAAAACTATTTTTTCTAATTGTAAGAAAAAACAGTAAAATTAGTTAGTTTAAATAGATTCATCATGAATAAGACTTCAGCTGAAATAAAGTACTTTTACGGTGTAATGCGACGACGCACTCGTCTCCGAGCTCTACCGTTACAATACATCGAAAGTTATTTTCAATTACAAAACGGCATTTTCGTCGTGAAATAGCGTGCAGGCATGCGCTATTCCATTGTCAATGTCGAAGGCGCGAACAATTGTACTATTGATATCTGTATAATATGCGTTAAATGCTTAATTGCTTTTATTTCGATTTATTATATTATACCAATTACTTCGTTTGATCTACATTCGTACCTATGAATATAGTTCAAACAATAAACAAATAAAAAGTTAATGTTAATAACAATGTTATTTTTTTTTAAACATGGCGAATATATATAAAACAACATTTCTATGAAATAACAATCACAATAGAATTACACATTATAACACATTTTAATAATGAAATTAAAAATTCATATAAGGTTTATTTTTTTACAATATTTTTACCAAGCTTAAAAGTTATTTTACATTTTGACATAAATATACATTACGTATTATTCAGTAATTAATTTTATTATTTTTCGCTTCCTATCTACTGTATTCTATCTCATTAATGTGTTTGTCTCTTTATAGTGTTGCTTTTCCGTTTCATAGAGTTTCAAATAACAACGATTCTAAAGAAGTTTCACTTCAAAAGATTTAACTTTACGTACGATTTTATTTTAATCAATCAATGTTAAGTACATTGTTAGTCACTATAAAGAAACAAAAACGCATTCTATCTTATAAAGTCATAAAAGACCTTTTCCGCTACGTATTTAAGTATAAGGAAAAAAGCGTTAATATTTTATATAACTTCCCTATAGACAAGAATGCGTAACAAGGCCTAGGATTAGTCAGATGTGCGTAAACGTTTAAAACTACTCTGAATATAAGTCTTTTTATCATTAATATATTCTCCATGGTCTGAGATACGCACCAGAGACGACGGTAGAATGTTAATTTATACCATTCGGGCTTCCCCACACTACTTTGAAAATGTGTTCATACGTAATACATATCCAGAATGTTATTTGTATTGACTTTATACATATGTATTTTTATAATAATGCTCAATAATTTTATGTAAACTCGTCTGAATGAATCTCTGAATGAAAATTTGAATGTTATAGGAATATACATACATATATTCAAAATAATTTTGTCGGATTCAGACAAAGAAAATACCTACATTATAATATTTCTCAAGAACAATGTACTTATATATTGCAATAGTTAACGCGACTGTTTACAACTTGTATGATACTTGTATAACAGGAAAAACAAACTACACGTATTTTGTATACACTTTGTAGCATTGTTATAGTAATTATTGGGTATTATTAATATATTATTTAAAACTTGTATTATAATTGTTTTATATGAAACAAACACTACAGAAACTTAGTCCAAAAAATAGCTAAAAGTTTTAATGCAATGTATTATTAGATATTATTTATATCTCTTAAGTCACTTTTTTATATATAGGTTTTTACTAATTATTTTCATAATTTCAAAGTCTATAATATTTGCGCTATATATTATATACTAGCGACTTACCCTCTCTTCGCCCGGGTGCGTCCCTAGGTGCGTTTCCATTTTTTTTAACAGAACTCTGATTTTTTATCTAAAATAAAAGTGGCCTAAGTTACTCCTAATAACATTAGCTATCTATCTGGCAGTGAAAGTCCCGTCAAAATCAGTCCAGCCAATTCGGAGTTTAGCCGGAACAAACAGACAGACAGACTAATATTTTAAAATTTGTGTTGTTCTTATAAGTACCGTCTATATTTTCATATGCATTTAGTAAAAGCAATAATAATTTATTTATCTGTATAAATAATTTTCTTATACTGGCTAGCATTTATACATTTTTGAACGGTAGCACATGAATAATTTCCTAGTCTATCTCAAAAGTCCACCATCATTGGATGATGTTAAGATTTTTTTTAAGCTCGTTTCTATTGATGTCCAAATATATTCTGAGTACATACTTCATTTTTAATAGATTATGCGAATCACAAGTATCGTTACGTTAAATAAGATAGCTGCTAAAGTTTATCAGAAAGATTACATCATTTATCTTTTATGATTTGCTTTAATAATCTAGCTATGTAGAGAAGATATAATTTGCATAATTATCTGATTTTTTTTTGTTCAATGTTTTTTAATGATACTTAAACAAGAGGTACATAATAAAATATTGATCGGGTTCGTCCGTAGCTTGGATATAGTAAAATGGACCTAGTATGTTATCCTTAAGAGATAGACATAATATGCCATCGCGGACTTTTTTGTAAACCTTTTTAAGATGTACAATACTGTAGTATATTATTTTGATCTATCTCGTTCGGTTCAGCCAGCGCAAAGCAGCAAAAAATGTTTTATTTACGACATCACATTAGAAACCTCTAAAATTATCAGTGTTTCTCTACTATATTATGCATGAATTATACATATAAAATTTTCCTTCCTTTTAAATCACTCTATCTATTAAAAAAACCACATCAAAATCCGTTGCGTAGTTTTAAAGATCTAAGCATATATAAGGACAGACGGCGGGAAGCGACTTTGTTTTATACTAAGTATGTAGTGATTACATATTCTACAGATATTTTTCTTCTAGCAGTGAGAATATATCAATCCGAGAATATTGGCGTACATAACAATTACATATGTATATCGCAAAACCTAAACTTAGTATTAAACTTATTTTGAAAAGTAAATCTTTTCCAGAAATAAATGTTTTTGACCTCACGTACTCTTAAACATCTAAGTTTTGATTAAGGAAACGAATTAGTGACTGAGTGTTTATACAAAAAGTAGCAGTACTGTAAACAGTTTTAAAGATCGTAACTCATTTTTATGAAGACATTTGATAACTTTGAAATATTTATGTACTAAAGCGAAACACAATAATTATTAATTACATGTACATAAAAAAACGTTAAAAAAAGCTGCTTTTATAATAGAAACAAATTATGTACTTTGATGCAAAAAACTGTATTCTATAGGCACTTCGTCTTTAAGAGTAACTCTATTATGATTAGAACTCTACATATAATTATGCAATTTTATTTCTCACGTGATTTTTTTAAATCTAATAATAAATATCTACAGTTAATATTTTATGTATACAAAAAAAGTTTGATAGGGTTTCATAACTACTTAAAATTATGTTTTGTAAACTTAGCAACTAATCATGATAATGTTGTCATGCCTTTACCGTGCTAATATAATAGGCACCTTATATTCTAAGGACGCATTATTTGTCCCTATATTAGTGTAGTTATTATACGTGCAATGTCGATTGATATATAGGTCGTTAATCGTTATATAATTTTAAATAAATATCTTTAAATGCTGTTTCTGATTCCTACTGTACTGTCAACGTAAAACTCACAACAAAACAATGTCTATGTAAAATATTAGTACTTTTTTTAACGTTGGGAAATGCTTTTACGCATACTATCTGCATCCACACAGGTGGTTATGTGGGACTCACCTGCAAAGCCAGTACTACCCACTAAAACCCAATAGAACCGCAGGATCGCGTCGCAGGATCGCTTACGCACTCAACCAGGACGCCCCAACGGCAGATTTGCCGAAGCAGACCACAACAATCATGGGGTTGCTCCAAATGATCCACTGCTATCAGAGAAGTACCAAAAGCAACCCACATGGCACACTACCCACCGAGGAGGGCCACCTCCCAGTGTGTTTCTTGACTTAACGCCCAGCTGGATTGCCGGACGCTAATGAGTTATTGGGATTCACCTTGTCGTTGAGTTCACCACAAGGTGAACGCACATTGCGGGGGAAAATATTAATACCTAACCTAATATCGATTACCTAATATCGATATTTAATCAGTTAAATAAATATTTGAACTTATTTATAATTATTGTTAACTAAAGACACAATTTGGCTCTTAACTTCTAATTTTAATTACCATAATAGTATAATTATTACTTAATAATTATACTCAAGAGCGGTTACAAATGTGTTTTTAATTTTTATGAAAATGAAAATGATGTAAATATTCGGTGTGCCTATATTGCTAGTTAAATATTTTGTTGACACATGGTCATTTGTGTAAGTATGTATAACAACTCGGTTTGCGAGGTGTTCTAATTATAAAACTCGTTTAATGTTCAATTTTATAGTCTGGGAAATGTCTTCTTGCAAGTGCGAAGACTTCTTAGTGCAGCTAACCGCGAGGCAGGCGAACATGGTTCTACATTACGTAAAACGACGTGCAGCCAATGACCTACTTAGGAGACTACTAAGTCAACAATAAAAAAAAATGTACATTAGTGTATTCCTTAAATTCTTCAGAGCGATCTATTTAAAATAAATAGTTAAAATTATTGTATTTCTGAAGTGATTGTCACTGTTTATACTGAGATGTTGTAATACACGCATTCTTGTTACGTCACAGCCCACTTACAGACAAGTACCTACGGTAAATAATTTTACTTTATCTTCGATGATATAGCGATTAGCGATATGATAACTGATTCATGCCAATTTTAGGCCACCAATAGGCCACTCCTCTCTATTACTGGCACGTCACGTTAGTACCTATTTAAATAATAAATTATCTCGAAGATAAAATTAAATTAAATAAACACGTAGGAACGTAGATATTGTAGCAATAGTTGTAATCGCGATGGCACAGTGTGATATTTCTTATAAAATATGTCTTATCAAAGACGAATAGATAAACAAATTACCTTATTTCACTTAATGTGCTGAATAGCAAGACGTGAAGAAATGCTTTCCAACATGATATGCTTGCAACTAATTGTTGTAGCACGTAATATTATTTGATAAAATGATATGTGAATCATTTATGTACTTCATACCATGTGCTTATTCCTCGTAAAATGTATATTTATATTTTTTAATAAATATACATATTTATTAAATCTAATAAAATATTTCAAAATAACATTAAATGCATAGTTATCTAGAAGAATGATATTTACCTATTTTATTTCTTTACGTCAATCGTAGTTAGGTATTTATCTACGTTTAGGATCGATACCTACTATAAATACGTAAACGTAAGACGTGTTTACCGACAGGGCCTTATTATAGAAGTAACTATTCAACTATTATAGAATAATTAATTTAAAGCAGAATTTATAGTTTTCCATAGGTACGAGTACTGAGTAGGCAATCGTGATATCGTAAGATAACCTAGGTATGTACATAGAACATACCTAATGGTGTTAAGTTGGAATTGCTTATGTACTGTTTTTAACTTTAAATTGTACAATATCAAAAGAAGGACTTTCTTCTCAATTTTTTATTACGAGACTGCTTTGTATATTTATCTTTTAGCATGACGTACCGACAAGCTAACGATTAATAATATGAAGTGGTTTCGAGTTAGTGTTTACCTTTAAAACCAGTATAGGCAAATCAGAATGAAGAATTGAGAGATAACAAATAAAGAAAGGTATTTTTTAATATCATTGCATTTATAGATAAGATAAAATATATCAAATCTATCGCTCGTCCTCGCTTTAATACACGGAGAATCGAATTCGGACAAGGCTCTTTGAAAGTAAAAAAGACCACGCCTCAATTTTGCATATTTTTTATTTTAATTCACATGTCACATATTTAATATGTGTAAAATTATACGTTTTCATTAGTTATATTATTCATCAGACGTTTAGAGTAAAGGTTATTCATCCATCTCGTCGTCTGCTCGTAGTTTCAAATATTCTGCCAACAAACACGTGTTGCATTCAATCTTATCTTACAAAACGTATTCTATTCAACTTGTGAACTCACAGAACAATAAACATTAGGTTTATTTTACAATAAATTATAATCATATAATTCTTATATCATGTATATATTACCAAAATATACGTTTTTAGATTACAGTTATACTGCACTGGATTTGTTTCAATTTGCTATAATAACTTCATATCTATACATACATATAGTAAAATTGTAGAGGTCGAATGTCTGCACATAGAAAAAAATGCTAAAAACCGAGTCAGATGTATGAAGAGAAATAGAACAAATCTAGTTTTTTTTCAATATTTTTGTTTCTGTCTGTTCATCTGTTTGTACGGGCTAATCTCCGAAACTATTGGACTGATTTAAATGAAATATTGTAGGGTAGTATTTTATATCCCCGGTCAACATCTTAGATACTTTTGATCCCGGAAAATCAAAGAATTCCCGTGGGATAGTTAAAAACTACAGTAACTTATACAGCTTAATACATAAAAACTACTGATTGGATTTTAATGAAACTGTACAATAATATAGTTTATGCATCAGAATAACAAATAGGCTACTTTTTATCCCGGAAAAATGTACGGTTCCTGTGGGATATTTTTGTTTTTGTTTGTCTAGAGGCGACACCGAGCGAATTGTTTTTATTGTAATTAGTGTAATTATTGTAATAATTGTAATTATTTGTTACAAAGTTGAATGGCATGTCCGGTATAGGTAATGCTTGTAATTGTTATAAATGCATACATGTAAGTTAACCATCGAGATTCTTGCAACTTGGGAAACAATGACGTACACGTCATTCACAATGAGCTACCTTCAATTGATAATTAGGAGACGAAGCCCTAGTTTGTGGAAATATTGTTAAAAGTACCTGATATACCTGAACTATGACAATAATTGGTTAATAACAACTTTATCAACAATCAGACTAAAATGAAAAATCTTTTAAAAATCGAAGTCAAATATGTCAAGTACGGCTTACAACCTTTGCAATGTAACGGGTCGTTCATCCACTTCCTTGCAAAATAGTTAAGAAGGACGGTAGTCGGTAACTGACCTGTGATTTAAAGTGACTCATTCTTATCAATAGAATACGTGTCAACATAGATACATTACTATAATGCACCGTTTATTTATTTGTATATATAGATATTAGATAAAGCATTTATCTGAATATGTCAATTTTTTATGTATTATTTTTTTTTTACAGATTTTATTGCGCATACGGTGAAGCTTAAGGTGTGTCACTTTACTAAACGGGATTCATAAGGTTAGTTTAATAGTACCTAGTATAGTCAAACTTATTAATAGTTATCCTAAATAGAAGGTCATTTAATTAAGTCATTACGATTTTACCTTGCTATTTATTTATTTAATATAATTAAAAACAAAAATAATGTAGATTGTAGTCATTTGTATATAAAAACATTTCCCTTTATTTTTGTTGTAAAATCAACCTTTTGAAGGATACTAAAATTATATTAAACTTTTAAAACAAAAAGTACAAACATATAAAAGTAGATATAATTATAAATATATATATATATCCACCCTCTCCAATCCATCGTTTTGAATTTTTGTGATATTTTGTCAATTCAACGAGGTCAAGGTTTTATAATCTGTACAAACGTCACACCACATTACGCCATCTAATGATCTATCACAGAAACCAGTCAGCAGAGCAGTCAGTGACTAATAATGAGTAGGGACATGTAAATGTAGATAGAAGTATAAAATTATGTTCTAGTCTTCGTTATACCAATCTATTATGAGATTTTATGAAATAAACTTGCATATGTTTCTTAAAAGTCATTTATATATATATACTATATTTTTAAATTTTAACGATATGAACTGATAAAGATAGGTGTGAATTTCTCATGTACATCTTGTCATAGTGCCCCAGTAAACAGGTACCAAAATGTTATCTCATCCCGCCTTGGGTAAGGTTTGCATTGTAAGGAATTGTTCATATTATAATTTTTGTTTCAGAAAACAAGAAAATGGCACTAATACTGCAATATATAAATGATATGCACGTTTTTATGGATAAATATGGAGGTAAGCAACTTTAATTACGTCCTCACAACCTATATCACAGAATCATACTCATTTCACACTATGCAATCAAATTGAGAAACTTAAATTTCATAACATGTGTTGGATACTAAAAAAAAAGTATACTATAAAGGTTACGCTTAAAAAAACATTTTGATTTAGAATTTTTGAGCCAATATTTTTGTAATATACAGCAAATATCTCCATTTTAAGCAAATAACAATTTACTCATGGCATGTTATATTTACACATATGTTTAGTTATAAATTCAGTATACCATAGATATAATTAAGCCCTATTTTTAACCCTTTTAATATTTAAGATTGTTTTTATCTTACAGATCCTCGGACAAATCCATGGTTCCTGATGAGTTCCCCATTTCCTACATTATTAATATGTCTAAGTTATATTTATCTAGTCAAGGTAAATATAATTAATTAAAATTATTTTGTTAAGAAAAATCACCTAATATTTGTGAAATCTAATTATATATTATACCAGTTTTAGTCCATAGCTTAGCTCACATATTAATCCAGAATTCTTAATTTCATTCAAGACCGTTGAGCCCTTGCACTAGCAAAGTTTGATATTTAAATATTATGAATTTTATTAAATAGAAGTTATTTATAAAATGAAAATATATGTATGAAAATATATGAAGCATACTTTAACAATATTACTTTTCAGGTCCTAGGCCCTCGTTTTATGGAAAACAGAAAACCATATGAATTAAAAAATGTATTAATAGTTTACAACTTTTCACAAGTACTATTTAGTGCATGGCTATTCTATGAGGTAAGCTTTAAATTGCTTAATTTATTAATGAAAACAGGTTCATTTCGCAGTTTTCAAAGAGTATAAAAATGATTAAAATGAGTGACTTAAACACTGATAACAAATAATTCTCAATTTGAACAAAAATCATTGCCAGCCATAAAGGCTTTTAGGAAGACTTACTTGAGTATATAATGTGATTGTTTACTTCTTCATAACATTAGTAAAACAAAAATAATCTATTAGTTTCAAATATTACATAATTTAAGTAAACTTTTTTTTTGTCAAAAGCTATGCAACTATGAAATTTTAAGTACTACTTCTTAAGTATAATAAAGTATTAAAAATGAATAATATCACACTTTTTTTTTACTTGAATATATGAAACATTCTTTAAAACTATATTTTTTATATTATGTATTACTTACTAATCTTATTTTATATATTATATTTACTAATATGTTGCAAGATATATTTTTTTTCAGCCTAAGGTACAGTAACAAGCTATTGCCTGCATAATTTTATGTTAATGTATGCACATGAAAATGTATTTATCATTGATCCAATTTTAGAGATATTTTTGTTTGTCTGTATTATGTACATTAAAGCAATGAACATCAACTGATGTTATGTAAATTGTAATCAACTCTATACTCCTTAAAATTTTCTGGTATAGATAACAGGTGTTTCTATTAAAAATGATATATAATCTTGGAAAATAAACAGCTTAATTTTGATTTCTAAAGAATAATAATAATACTTTAATGAGATGTTAGTAAAGTAACTTTGTTTATTACATTAATTGATTTAATATAATATGGCCAGAGCTTGATGGGAGGCTGGCTGAATCATTACAGCTACCGTTGCCAACCCGTGGACTACTCTGACAATCCTATAGCTAATAGAGTAAGTGAATGTAATGCAAGCAATGCCTCGGACGGATAAGAACTAACCTCACTGTATATAGACATTGATCATTTCAGGAATTTGTAAATATTTTTACAGGGCGTATATGGTACTTAGAATATTATGTATTATTTAAGCTAACATATAAGGGTTAACACATACGATCATTTAATATGCGAATGCGTTATAATTTTACATGTTAGACTATGATGAGAATTGTGAAAGAAGGTAGCAATATGCTATTAATAATCAGATGTTTCTCACAGGTCGTATGCATTGGCCTTTATGAAAAAGTTACATCAATTTGCTCCAACATATTGGACGACTCGTTATCGGCATAAGGTGATAAAGGGTTGCAATGCAAATATACAAATAACACAGGGCCAGGTGTCGGCATATTGTTTCAGATAGGGGCCGCTGGCTGGTTCACAGGGAGGTATAGCTTTCAGTGTCAGCCTGTCGATCACTCGAAAAGTCCACAAACAATGAGGGTGAATTATCCACTTTTTTACCCCCTTTGCCTTTTTTGTTGTCTTTTATCCTGTTGTAGTAGTGCAGGGGTGGTGAACCTTATAAGGTTTTTTTGAAAAACAAATAAAATTATTTTGGATTTTACTTGTTCTTTCGTTTGCTACGTAAAAAATATTGGTAAAAATCATTCCTACTTTAATTCGGTTTGCCAACCTGTTCCTTATTAGAGATGTGTAGATCCGAAGAATGTATCCCTAAGTAGGTCGAATTTTCAAATAAGTGACTTTTATAGTAACAGATACTGAGTGTAACGTAATAATTAAGGGATAAAACAACCATTCATATAGTATACTTCTTTGTAATGATGACAAAAAAATGAAATAAGAATCTTATTATTTGCGGACTGACATGACATACCTACCCAATTTTACTTTAACCACTCCAGGATAATTTCTAAGAAATTAATTGTTAACTGGACAACCGGCGTTCCCGCGCTACACGTTATATATAAAACTAGCGACTAACGCTCGCTTCGCTCGCGTTCGTCCCTAGGTACGTTTTCACGGTTAGCTATGTTTAGGTATACATAAATAGTAGCTCGCTACTCCTAAGATATTCATTTAAATTATATAGCGATTTACCCTCGTTTTGCTCAGGTGCGTACGCCGTACGCGGATTTTGTTCACAATTTCATGGGTTTTAATTTTTTTTTCGCGGAATCCTGATTCTTTTTCTAAAATAAAAGTAGCCTATGTTACTCCCTATAACATCAGCTATCTGCCAGTGAAAGTCCAGACAAAATCGGTCCAGCCGTTTCGGTGATTAGCCGGAACAAACAGACAGACAGACAAAAATTGTAAAAAATGTTGTTTTGGTATATGTATCGTGTATACATCCATATGCATTTAGTAAAAAGCGGTTATTTTAATATTACAAACAGACACTCCAATTTTATTTATTAAATAAAGTAGAATTGAAAGTAAATCCTTCATTTTCGGACCTACCCATCTCTAACCACTGTCACTGTGAGCCCCTCTCTAATGCTTTTTACTCACAATAAAGGTATTGACACACTTCTACATACATAGTTTGAATATACAAGGATTAATATTCAATTATTAATCGTTTCATTTTTACAGTACAATGCACACTCACTCACTGACTGAACTGACCTAGCTGAATCGATTATCATAATTTATATCATTTAATTGACATTATCATAACTAATTACAAATTAATATCAAGAAAAATCTTGGCAACATAATCTTTATATTGGTGACTATCGTCTTTAACTCATACGAATGGAATAGAACAGGTTGTACCCTGAAATGTATAAGTAAAAAAATCAACCAAATGTAAGATGGATTAGTAGCCGAGGGATCAAAAGAAAAATGTTTTTACTTTCTATTTTCTTTTACTATTCTGGCTTTTTATTATTCGTATTAAATTAAAATCGTATTAAAACCGGCAAAACACATTATGTATAAAAATCAGTTTGGCTATCTGTTACGGGTCGAAATACGCAGCCTCTTAAAAGAAGAACTTCGATGTTCGAAATGATTGTCAAGACATTTTTTTTTTCGTTAATATCAAGATTTAAATCACAAATCTCGCTTGCTTATAACGATTTTCAGTTATTTATATTATTTACTAATTGCTTTAGAAAAATTCTGTATCTTGAATCGGATTAATACGCTTCGCAAAAGAGCCCATTCAATTCCACGATGTAGTCATCGACGTTAGAACTGGTAATTTGATTTTGTAATATCTATTATGCGTACATGATAAAAATGAAATAGAGAAAATAAAAATTCTTTTATTATATTTATGGATCATAAAAAGTTAATAATAGATTTTATAAATCTCACAATCATGTCTCATCCTCTATCGTTGTCATTAAGCATCGTCATTACGATGTAAATATACATATATCTCATAGCAAAACTCATGCCATATATTGCTGTATAAATTTCATAATTGTTGCGAGATTTTACGTTATGACAATTTTATACAAAACTAGTCGCAAGTGATTGTCCGCTTTGAGAGAAATCGTACTTATTTACCCGTCTTGGCAGCTTTATATAGATATATAGATACAAACGACTGTGTAGTACTTGTATTAATTCCAATTATGTTTACATGTAATATGATTAATAATCTATAATACTAGATATGAGATAGATACCTATAGCTTTTTGTTTTATGTATATTTTTTTTAATTTTTGGAGTCTCAATAGTTGCGGCTAGTTTTATTTCTTCCTAAATAATCATTCTTCATATAGTTTTTAGTTTTCTTTTATTATTATATGCTTTATTTTATTACTTTAATTATGACATATGAACTTTGAAGGTTACAGGTGAAAAAGGTGTAAATTTTAATGCTTAGCACAAAATTGCCTCTTTAGTTATCAATATATTATAAAAGATAATGATTATTTTCAATGTGACTATCATTACTATAATTATTACATTTTTCAGATGGTTCATGCTTGCTGGTGGTACTATTTCTCAAAGTTCACTGAATTCTTCGATACGGTAAGATTTTATAAGTTATTTTAGGTATTTTTATTATTGAATAATAAATGAATAATGATTTTTTTTTATTAACTTTTACAATATGCTTTACAAATAGTTGCAAAGGCCCCTGTACTAGGTGTAAACCCGTGTTACTGGGTATATTATTAATTATTATATTAGATATTATGCTTAAAATTTTAAGAGCTTTTTTCACATATAGCATGTAAATGACACCTACTACGTACTTTTTACTTGTTAACTTTGAATGAAGAAGTTAAAAACTATGACTCACCATGATAGTCTCTAATAACGGTACTCAAAAAATCTATATAAAAAATAATAATATGTATAGTTTTCCTCACTAGAAGTAGAAATTTGCTCCATATAAATTACGTCAAATTCCTATCTCTAGTAAGGAAAATTACAGAAAGACAAATTATTTGGATCCACTATCGATCGACGTCGTCAAGAAAAAACTTCACCCTAAAATATACAATTTTACTATAAAAAAGTGCTTATTTAAGGCAAATAACCAACAATTTCAATGTATTTATTTTTTCTTTGTTTCCAGATCTTCTTTGTACTAAGAAAGAAATTCGATCATGTATCGACCTTGCACGTCATCCACCACGGGGTAATGCCGATGTCTGTGTGGTTCGGAGTGAAGTTCACTCCAGGCGGCCACTCCACGTTCTTCGGCCTATTAAACACATTCGTCCACATTATAATGTATGCGTACTACATGTTGGCGGCTATGGGCCCGCAAGTGAGGCGGTACCTGTGGTGGAAGAAGTACTTGACTACGTTGCAAATGGTGAGCTTACTGTTTTTTTTTATCTGCCCAAACTCTTCATATTGTTCGATACGATTCGCACACCACAGATCACCATTCGGGCTATTTTTGTTCATTTCAATAGGTAATAGATGTCGTTAATCTGTAAACTTTAGTACTGTTGTTTTATTAATATTTGAAAACGAAATAAACATAGAGATTGAAAAAAAAATCATAATGTACCTTTTTAGAGCATATCTTTTATCTGTTGTTTTGACACACATTTCAATAATAAATCGATACATATAATACCATCTTTTGAAATTTATTTGTACTAATTTATCTTTATTCCTGACGAGACCCCCTGTGCATACTATCGATCGTGAGTTGATAGTTCTATGTAAGTAACCATCGTTGGTATGCACACTTATACCACATTTTACTTATCAATGCAGTCGTCTAACGAAGAAAAATATGAACAGACAAATAAACTCGCATTTTTATATACATAAAAATTAAGGTTGGTTGAATTTGTCGCCTCATTTATTCCCATTCGTTTTTTGGCAAAAATACAATGAGATGAAGTAATTGAAAACTTTTAGTCAACCCATATTCTCGGATTCGTTGGATAGATATAATCGAATATATATTAATCATAAAAGTATTTATAGCGTTGTGAATTTTGTAAAATATTTGCAACGTCTTCTGTAAAAATAATATTCCCAGATTCGACAAAGCGAATTAAATTTACCGGTGTAATATGGCCCATTATCCTTACAACAAATATGTGAAATGTACTTCAAATTGCTATTCAATCTAGTAACTAATCATTTGGAGTCTATTGAAAATTGAAAATAATTATCAGCACATTTGCACTGAATCGATGGCAAGAGCAATCGATTCCTTGAATAATATTTAGCATTTCGTTATCGAATCTTAAAATAATGAATACACTATTATTATTATTTCTATAGTGCTGACACCTCGCATGCGAACACTTTTTTTTCACCGGGCCGAAAAGTCAGTACTACCCACTAAAACCTAACGGAACCTTCGCCCATCTTAATGAGGCATCGCAAGATCACTTACACACTCAACCTCGACACCCCGACGCTGGCCTGTCGGGGCGTCGTGTGTGGATCTACGCCCGAACGATAACCGGCTACCCTCGATCATGTATCCCTTCGGCTCGCCTGATCTTGGAATTAGGGTTTTTTCACGAGGTCCACTACAACCTAGGAGTTGCTCTCACGGTCCAATCTTCGATTAAAGAAGTACATACTGCGTAATAAACTGTCTTTGTTAATTAATTATTGATGCATTGCTTAGTTATTTATTTATAAATAATTAGTTTCAGCATTTAAATTTACTTGTCTTTTACACGGCCGCATTAAATTTTTAACCTTTCTTTTTTACTTTATCAATACAGTTCTTTATTAACTTTACATTACTGTCTTTACATTAAAATATTGAATTATTAAGACATAATATTTGCATACAATATATATTGTCAAATTCTTCAGTAGTTTATTTCATCACGTATGTATGTTTTCACATAACAAATTACTTTGTATGCAAATTTTACCCAGTTTTACCATTTTTGAAAGTCATAATTAATTAATGCTTCTGTCGGTTTTTTTATATTGTTTTTTTTCTATCAAAAGTAGTATCAACTGAATATACCTATGACCCGTGGTCACATTATTACATCAAAGACTATTTATTAGGTAAATGTCTGAAATAAACAAACAGTCATATACGGTTAGGTTAGGTAAGTTTTATTTTTTTGAAGTTATACTTCTTCGAGACGTTTGGAAAAAAAAATTTTTTGAAGAAAAAAATTTACGATGGCGCGCACTCCGACAGCCAAAAAGCGACATGATGAAGTTAGTTGACAACTGTTTGTTGCCATGGTAACCGTTGTTATTGTCTGACAAGTGATATATAATATTTTTTCTTTCAATCATATTATTCTATAAATATATGATTGTAATATGCCTAATATGTCTTATTTAATTATTTTTATTAATTTATCATTCCTTTTACAAACAGAGAGTTGTGACATACGGGATGAAATCTTTAGCTATTTTTGTTATGTCAAAGAAATATAACTTCATACATAAGTAAACACGTTTTTTTTTAATTATGTGACAGGTCCGACTTGAATAACGTTGGTTGAAAAGGCTAAGGCGGGATCTACGCCTTACTCGGAAGAACGCTTTCTTTCTTTCTAAATTGGTTAGGTTAGAACAGTAACCACCCCTATTTAAAAACTTCAATAGGATCTCATCAAAAGCCACATAGAAACCAATAAGTTTTTCAATAGGGACAACGCACGAGCCGAGCGAGTGAGCGTGCCGCGGGAGCAGTCGACGAGTGCCATAAACGGCTAGAAATTTTAGAACCAAAAATGCTTTAGAAGAATCCAAATAATAAATGTAACATTTATAAATGAACTTAATTTCAATGACTAAACTAATAATATGAAAGGCTATCGTTTTCTTAGTGTAACCATTGGTCATAGATGTTACACCGATGTAGACATTTTTATATAGATCCTATTCGTAGTGTAACCATCGGTCTCACGCTCGATACGCTCGGTAGTTACGACATTGTAACGATGGGTCCGAAGTCAAAAATTCCTTTTTTTTCCAGAAAAGACATCTATAACCTTAAAAAGCCAAAACTTATCTAAATGCAAAATTTTATCCAGTTAGAGCCGTTTTCGAGATACACGAAATAAATTTATATATAAATATACAATTGATATATGAAATGATGATATATGAAATGCTCATTTAATATTATTAAATAATATTTCAAACAAATTAATGATAACATATTGACACTACTGACGAACCAATTGTAAAATGCAATTTTGTTTTTGTCTTCTCTCAATCGTCTTAACTATAATTTATAATAATCGCGGATTGAGTCTGGGTCTATAGGACGCGACTATTCGCCCGTATTCCGGGTCTACGGAAAGCCGTAGCTGACCCGTAAGCCAAACTGATTGAAGTAACATAGCACTTATGATAGTGGGAGTTCTGGGTTTGAAAGAAAAAAGACCTAATGAGAAGGCTAAGGCGGGAGCTACGCTACGCTTCGCTTCACATAATAATACCAACCACTCATCCACGGGCCGCGTCCCACATGCTAAACAGCCCAATAATACCTCAAAATCAGGCCTTGTACACATGACGACTTTTTAACGCGCGTTCAACGTGCAATAGGCGCTCAATACGATATGATACGATGCGCAATATGAACGCAATCAATCTGCATTTTTGTAATATTTAACAATTCAAAATATGCGTAATCGACGTACGCTCATGATGATCACGTCGTCGGCGCACAAAAGGTGTTGTGCACGGACCCTAAATAGTGTTTAAAAGCTCAAAGTCATACATAAACATGTCGGCCATAGACTACCATTTCTAATTTCCTCCGCCCCGCTTACTATGCGAATTACTTGTTATCTATATAAAAGTATGTTTATCCGTCTGTCCCACAGGTTCAGTTCGTTGGTATCATGGTGCACGCATTCCAACTGCTATTCATCGAGTGCGATTACCCACGCGCCTTCGTGTGGTGGATCGGCATGCACGCTGTCATGTTCTTCTTCCTGTTCAAAGACTTTTACAACCAGTCTTACTCCAAACCCAAGGTAAATATTCAATATGAACAAGTCAAATTATATTAATAGTATGAACTTTCCAGTTATTCTTAAAAATTTAAAAAGAATCATCATTATAACTTATAAAATTAGATAACTTATACGTTGTCCTTGATTTACATAACATGTAAAATTTAATTTTATTTGAATGTATTTTCAAGGTCAAAGATAAGTCCAAATCCCAATCGTCAATTACCTAGATATCGTGGAACACAAGAATGAATGTCGATTTTACGCGCACACTACTTATATTTTAACTGAATATAAAATATGACGCGACATGTGCTAAAATAAAATAATATTTACTTAAAAATTATAATATTTACCTAAATAATTTCTTTAAATGTAGAGTAAATTTTTTAAAGCACTGTTAATGCACGCTTGTAGCGATACGGGTGCAAGCAATCTGCATTTTTTTAATATATCACCACAGAATATGGTCTGATAACGTACGTTTATGATAATATGTGCGTCGTCAGCGCGTTTATAAAACGTGGTTTGCATATACCCTTATCTTTGCTGTCTTTTTTAGTTTGTATTTTTAAGAAAACCCCAGAAACGTAAAAAAACAACATTAAAACATAGTTAACATGTGTGTATATTAAGAAAAGTATTTCGAAATAAGCTTTATTGTAATTTCGAAAAGTTAAAATAAAACATTTATATTTCGCAATTGCCAATCAGGTTCGCGCGAAATCGCCACAACCGGTCACAACGGAGATTGAAGACGACGTGAAGTTATACACGAACGGCTCAGTCAAGAACGGGTACAGCAACGGACACACGAACGGCTTGGTCCGGGCGCGCACCATGCTGCCCGCCGGCAACTGACCCTAGCCACACTCGTTTTTACACGTTTTATAAACACTATTATGGACCACGTAATTAAAAAGACAGGAACATATTCAAGCAAATGTTCCCCTAACTGTGATTCATAGCCCAATACGATGATCATTTTGTAAACCGACTCTCTTAATGTTTATTGACTGAGCTGTATACCCATTACCCGACCTTTTTATACAGTTACTTTTACAGAACAGCATAAAATATTGAAAATAAAAAAAGCTGGATTCACGAACAATTGTTAAAGATAATGAAATGAATTAATATATGTATGTAAATTGTTAAAAAAATGTTTATAAATTGAATTATATAAATGAGTCGATTTACAAAATGCTTTTGTCTGGACTTGTATAGACAAACAAATTAGAGTATTGTTGATGTTAAACGGACCTTTTGGGCATGGGTGTTGGACGATGGTGTCTCACTCCGTTAGTGTTATGTGATGTATTTAGTGTATATACAATGTCACGGTATCAGTGGTGTACATTTTATTTTATTGATACAAAGTATAGCTAAATTTTGTGATCGCATAGCGTTTTGTACTCATATTGAATTTATTCGCTTTTTATTTATACATTGGTTTTGAATTTTTAATAAAGGTGCTCTGTTCATATGTATATAAATATATTTGTTATTCTTTTTTAATTTTTTTTTTTTTTTTGGATTAATATATACTGAAAATTGTCAATTATTTAAAATGGTTTTACGAAATGCGCGTATTTTTTTTATTTTCATATTTATATATATTTGTATAATTGAATTTATATTGTAAATTTGTTAAAATAAAATGCTAGTTGGGAATTAAAAGTTAATATCGTAATTATTGTAAATTAAATGTACATATAAACATGAATTTTATTGAATTGTAAATTCAAGAAATATTTAATTGTTATATTATTACATTATTCATTTCCACTTAAACAGGAAACTGCCTTGCTTTTATATTTGCCAATAAGCAAGGCCGTCATTATCAAACGATAATGTTTATTAAAGATTGTTCGATCAATATTATATTGGCAGACAATTTTACTTAAAAAAAATCTAACAATCGCACTTTTTGTTTGTACAAAATGCAATGCAGTTACTTTATTACACTTAGAAGGTTGTGTGGCTATTTATTTTGTTTAATTTTAATTTTATTTATGTACCAAATATATAATATGGATCTGTCCCTACTTCACTGCATACTTATTATAAATTAACGTTAAAATTTTATCATGACAATATGTAAAAAATGTTTGAGTCAAAATTATGTTATTAGTTAAGATTATTTGAAATTTGAAAAAATAAGAATGCAGTGATCATGAGGCAGCTAGGGGCTTTATTATATTTAGTAATCACTGTTAGATGTTGTGGAAAATATTTTTTACATAAAATCCATATATTAGAATTCTTTCACAACATGTAACAGTAAGATAACATTTAAACAACGGGTTTTGTAGCAATAACCATTAACGTTCATGTTTGGTCTTCCGTTTTTATTTTGTACTTACCAGAAATTAGGTGCTTTCCATTCTCCGGACAGTTCTGCTGCTAGCAGTGACAAGCTAAAGCTCGCCATTTTGTAAATAAACTGTTTCATTAGTGATATTAAAATCAGTTTATGTAACATTGCAATTTTTATACAAAAATGCAAATAAATTATAAGAATAATTTGTTATTTTGCTTTTTTATACACAAACCACCCTATAAAGATGTTTCGCGTTCTTAACATGCAATGTGGAAATAAATATGAGTGTCTTACACTAAAATTTTTACGAAATTTTAAGTTGACTTCTTTCCCTGATGACAAGTGTTACACAATATATGCAACTTGCCTCGCGCTGGAGTACTACGCAACATTATCTATACAAATAAATAAAAATAAAGTGTTTGTTTGTAATGTCAAAATAACAACTTTTTACTATGTGCATATATGTGTATACGATACTAATAAGAAAAAATTTTTTTGTCTGTCTGTTTGTTCCAGCTAATCTTCGAAAAGGCTAGACTGACTGACGGGATTTTTACTGGCAGATAGCTAATGTTATAAGGAGTAACTTAGGCTATTTTTATTTTAGAAAAAGAATCAGGGTTCTGCGCAAAGAAATCAAAACCCATGAAATTGCAAACAAAATCCGCTAACTTAGGGTAAATAATCTATTCCGCTAATATCATAGAGAATAAATAATATTTGGTTAAAATAATTAAAATCAACACAACTTATTTACATAACACTTTTATCTAAAATCATTACAACTTTATTAGATACAATATAGACAATAGAAAATATAATATAAATAACATACAAATGCGAGGTTGACAATTTAGATTAAAATTTATTATTTTAAGTACTTTAAGCTGCCTCCTACATTACGATTCTAATATACAATATACAACCATATTATCCATTAAGTTTTTACTAATAAAGTAAAAAGTCAAAATTCATGTCATAATTTCCTTACTGAAAATGTGTTCTAGTATTTTAATAAGTACATATTTCTTAACTTATAGTATAAAGAGCTAAAACATTCAATAACACATTATAAAATCACATTTTATAATTTCCTTTAAACTATACCTATTATATAGAACCTTGATTTAGTTTATTTCTGTTAAAAAAATAAAAATGCCTATCTAAATTGGACAGATTTTCATGCAGATTTAGCACAACGAAATCCCAAATTTCCTGCAGAGCTATCATCAGTATTGTGAGATCGTGCAGAACATCTATAACGGTAGCAATATGACCGGTGACATAAATATGAACCCCCTTTTTTTACTTTTTCATTGGGCTAAAATGATATAACATTTATGTTACTTAAAACCACAAAATTACTTTAACTATTTAATATAAAGTTTAATCCAAATTTCATTTAGTCATAAAGTGTTTTTAGATATGTAATATGTATGATGGGTAAATTTAGATCACTTACATTGTCATTGGACCAAGAATCTTCAGTCCATTCCCATACATTACCAGCCATATTGTAAAGGCCAAAGTCATTCTGTGGAAACAGCTGCACTGGATTAGTGCCAATGTAGCCATCCTTCGCAGAATTATAATTTGGAAACGTGCCTTGCCATATGTTAGCCCTAGAAATAATATGAAAATTTCTTATATAAGTTTTAAATAAAATTCTTGAATAATTTTAATAAATGAGATAAAATGTTTTGTAGGTCTTCAATACGCAATTCTTTACACTAGTATTTTATGATAGGATAGAGATTCACCCTCGCTTTGCTTGGGTTAGTCCCTAGGTTTTTTCCCATACAACCTTTCATCCCCATTTTCACCCCCTTAAGGAATGATTTCTAGGACAAAAAATATCCTATGTCCTTCCCAGGGTCTCAAACTATTTTCTTACCAAATTTCATCTAAATTGGTTCAGCTGAAATTACCCCCTACTACCTCACAAACTCACAAACTTTACCTTCTTATAATATTATTACACATAGGTTATTTGTGTAATATAATCATAATAAATATATTTTAAGCATAGTAGATAAAAGTGAAAGATAGATGTGATAATATATTTTTTAACAAGTTATTTAATCAAAGTAAACTATCATTTTTAAAATACTTACATGTGTTTCCTATTGGGAAATAATTTGTCACCCCATGGATATGTTATATTAGTTTGTCCCCCTCGGCAAGCAGCCTCCCACTCTGCTTCAGTAGGAAGTCTAGCACCTCTCCACTTACAAAAAGCTTTTGCATCATTCCAAGACACATGGATAACTGGATGATCCATTATATCTAATTTAAAAATAAAAGAATCATTTAAAATAAATACATAATCTTTTTTTAATATTTATTAATAAATTAACACAAAATATTCTTACTAAAATTATAAAAATGACTAAAAATATTTTTCTATAATGTGGACATACCAGTTAAATCAGAATTAGGTCCATAAGGATGTCTCCAATTTGAGCCAGCAACTTTATACCACCAAGGAGCCTGCATTACACGAAAATCTTTTAGCTTCTCTTTAAATGTATTATTGAGAAAAAGTGTGAACACAAAACTATCACCAAATGTTTCTGCTTCAGTCTTATAATTAGTTGATTCAGTGAAAACACTAAATTCCCTGTTTGATACCTCAAATTTATCTAAATAAAAACTTTCTAATTTAACTAATCGTTTCGGGCCTTCTTTATCATTTTCAATAATTATTTCATCTGTACCAAATTGATAAGTGTTTTCTGGAATAAACATCATTTCAGGTATAAATCCTATATTATTTAAAGTATTCTGAGGAATTATTTCCAGCGGACATTGCTCTTTTGAAGAAAAACTTATCGAATTTTCTTCCTTAGCAAAATGATTAATCTCTCGGTTGGCGTTACAACCACATTCATTTTGGACATTATCTATTATTTTAACCTGCGAAAAACCTATAAGGACAATTATCATTAGCATTTTTAATACAAATGTGTATATCAAAAAGTACAAAACCGCTTCTAGACCTTGGTACAAAAAATAAATAAATATTGATTATTGACGTGAGACGTCTAGACAAACAGAATATAAAGTATATTTGCAGTAGATAATTGACATTTTGAACACGTTTAAAAACATATAACTGAATATTTAATTTAACACGTATAAAATAATAAGCCTATTATCTTGATAGTGATTTTAAATCATGCCAGTTAAAGAGAGTTCTCATTTTACTCAATCATTTACAAAGATTATACTTTTAGACTATAATAAAAATAAAATTCTTTAATTAAAAAAATCTCTCTTCAGTTACATTACATTTTACGCAACCGTGGTTTAATATCTATTTCTTATCTTACTTCGGTACTGTTTGCTTGTTTGAATGGCATTATATAATAGTTTGGAAATTTCAGTTATCTTAAAATAGTAAATAATGAATAATGAATCAAATTTTTAAATTTTATTTAACCAAAGATATTTAATGAAATACAAGTCTATAAAAAAAAGAAAAAATCAAAAAATATATAGTGAACTTTATTCCTTTACTTATTATTACTCTGTATAACGGCTGAGGCGGAATCCTGTAAAAGAACGGTATTTATTTCTTATTGTTTTTATATACATACATATATCTACAAATTACAATTAATTATGATGATTAGATCTCCCTAGTAGTTAGTGGCTGTTTTTGCATTTAAGGAAAGCAGTTTCAAATACAAGCGCTTAGCAGTACCTAAGTAGCAGTAAAAGCTCTAATTTCTCTTTTTTCTGGACACATTGATCTATACTTTTATAAATAACATGCACTAGCTAAATAGTAGGTTTGTCCATTGAAGTTGGTTCTGCAACTTGCCGCTTAGGAATCTGCTTACTGACAATTATACTTATGTTAAAGCCTATACCTAATATTGGTCATTACATTGGGCAATCGTACGGCGACGATACCGACTGTTATATATACTTTTGAGTTACTTACTTTTCATATAACATTCGGAAAACGTTTTTAAGATTATACGGGTATAATTGTAACTTGCCATGAGATGGCACTATAGAGTTTTAACTTCGAAACCGTACACCAAGAAAACTGGTATGTTTGACCACTCTTGCTTTGAAAGCATTTTCTTTAGAATCAATGGGCAATCGCCTATTCTATGGATATTAATATTTTCACACTGTGATAGTATTTTATAGGTAGGTTGGTACTAGGGTAGGTTGTTTTGTAGTAATTCTTTTACTGTTACAAGTACTCTACATAATACTTTTCACAGGCTATAACCATATCAAAGTAAAATCTAATAAATTTACGTTTTACTAAAATTTATCAAACGTTCTATGAAGTTGTGAAAACTATCTCACCTCAAATATTTGAAAACCAGATTGAGCTGATCAAATAAAATTAGTCACTGAAAATAAAACAAAAAATAATTAAAAGCTCATCGTGGCATGCCTAAATATGCGCTCCAACAAACTGGCTAACTCTTCATTTTTTCAGTTTTTATTGCATCTAACTTTATCAGGAGAGTTTTTACAAAAAAATAAAAAGAGATAAACAAGTTAGCTTAATTTTTCTATTGGGCTTTAAAAAATTTTTTGCCGAATGTTTCGGTTTTCTAAAAATCCTATAAGAAAACTCCAAAATTAAGAAATGAATATGTATGTATTTAATGTTTAATCAGCTCAATCAAACTATAATCAGTAACACTCATTTTTCAATCATTTAAAGCTATTGATAGAGTCAAACACACGTAACACCGGAAAAATTGGCAGAGCCAAAAGTACAGAACAAAAAAAACATCCACATCTATATATCTAAAATAATTGCGTAAATAGTTATTCCACATAATATTCAAAAACAACTAGGGAAATCTAATCTCCACCAATATGGAATTAATGTAGATTATGAATATAGAAAAATAGCAATTATTTATTTGATAATTTAAAGTAGGTAAGTACTTACAATAAGAGCGGAACAATATCTTCTTGTTTCATTTTGCCATAATATTTCGATATACCGTCCACATGACCCATACCGACTACAGCCAATACTCGTGGAGATTGCACTTAAAATAAAAATATAATAAGTAGGTAATTAATATATTTATCAGAAAGAATTAATATAAAAACTCAAAAATATACCAAGGCACTAAAATAGGATAGATTTTATTGAGGAGGGAGTGGGCTAATGTTGTGTCTTAACAACTGCTACTGAGACTTCTCGACTAGTAGAGTTAGGTGGGATTGGGTTCGTTTTATTCCTTATGATGAAACCTTACCCTCTGACTTGGAATAGTGACGTGAAGGTGAATCTCAATAATTTCTCAATTCTCAGAAAAGACCTGCCTTTGTATTGGGTACATATGTATATGCATGCGGTAACGCCATGTAAATAAAGAAGTGCGAATCGCTATCTATTTTGCTAACGCATACCTAAGTACTTAAAGAACATAATATAACTATACTAATATTATAAAGAGGAAGGATTTGATTAAGTTTGTTTGTTTCTTTGCACCGAATAAGCTCCGAAACTACTGAACTAATTAAGATGAAATTTGGTAAGAAGATAGTTTAAGACTCTGGGAAGGATATAGGATAGTTTTTATCCTGGAAATCATCCCTTAAGTTGATAATAAGGATGAAAGTTTGTATGGGGAATTAACCAAGTATAGTATATTTGCGCTCATAATACATAACATACATCGTCTATATTTTTTAAACAGGGATTTTACTAATACAATTTTAACTTTTTCTATATATTTTTCTTCATCGCAGAGGGGTACGAGTGCACCACCTTGCACCCCTCTCCCGGCGCCCATTGATACAGAGCTCGTAGAGAAATTCTGCTTCACCGATTACAGTAACACTAACCTTTACTAGTCTGAACTAAGAACATAATAAAAGAATAAAATATAAAAATATTCATTGATGCTTCTTGAACGATGCTCAATTTAAGACAGAATAATACGGAGACAATAAAAAAACTTTTCTAGTTAAATAGACGATACTATTTTTTCATAAATAACATGTAGATATCTACTAAAAAATGCAATATATAGTGAAATTCATGTTGCATATATCCAAATTCATTGATTAACTGTTTATAAGCATGATAAACAACTTATAAAATGTTAACAATGCCATCTATAAATACGCAGCAAAATCTTATTAGGTACTCATACGATATGGTTTTTAACTAATCAGTAAAATTATGGCAACGTATCATTTCATATAAACATATTATTTTTTTCTAATTTTACACGCCACTTATTGACATTTAATTGAACAATTTTTTCTGATGAGACCCTATGTTTGTATTATATTGTACTTACCAGTACGAACACACTCTTGTAAGGAAAATGCAAGACATCTATCACGCTCATCGACAAACACATGAAATATTTTTTTAAAAGCAGGTACTTCTTTAGTAATTTCTTCAAACTGTGCTTGTACGTAGTCCTTGTCTTTATATTTCTCCAATTGAGTTTTACTGAATTAATATATCGCTAAATTAGGTAATTAAATCGTTATTCATGTTATAGATAAGAAAATGAGCCTCCATAGCAAAAATCTCCAATAGAATCTCATAAAAAACCGACAAAAGCCACATAGAAACGAATAAAAGTCACGTAAAATCTAATAAATTTCTATGTGGTTTTTATTGGTTTCTATGTGGCTTTTGTCGGTTTTGATTAGATCCTATTAGAGTTTTTAAATAAAGCTATTCTTTTACGCGACTACGATGGTCTGCGCCATGGTTTGACTTATGTAATAGGTATTTAAATAGAGTTCACAACCAAGAGCAATATAGAGTACTCTATATCTCAGTAAGTATTTTAAAGGTTCTTAGGAGTGTTTCCCTTGGTTCCCATATGTTGTGTTTTATGTTATATTTACTATAATTAGTACTTATATTATTTACAATTTGTTGTAAAATTGATTCTTTTTAAAAGTTGTATAATTATTTAGCTGTAACAACTGTATAATGACCTTTGAGACGTCTAAAACTGTAGTCTTTCACGTGACCATGATTGCTGTAAAGCATTCAAGCAAAACGTCGGAAACCAAAAATCAAAAGAAATTCGAAGAATTAGTTTTATTTAAAATGTCAAATATTCACGCAAATCTAAGAAAGTATTGTAAGAAAGTGTTATTTAGGGAAGTTAAAAAAAAAGAGTAAAAAATACATACTCTAGTGGTTTAGGATTGGCCGTTGAAAGATGATATAGAACTTGACCTAACTCTATTACACTTAACGACTGAAAGGCTCTTGCTATTGTTATCTGTATTGGACGGTCTCCCAAAAACAACTTGCAACCAGGAATTTTTTTCATCTATAAGAAAAATATTATTTTATGAATTCATGGTTCATTAAAACTATTAATTTTTATTGCTCTTTCCTACTTTTATTAAAAAAAAAAGAAAAACAAAATGATCGCATATATAACGTCATTATTTTTTTATTTATAATTTATCCTTTGACCTAGAAACTTGTCGTAAAACAACTATCTAGATACGTACTTCTTGATATGCTCTTCTAAATTCACCCCCCGGCGCTACTCCCAGCTCTCTCGCAATGTCAGCATACGTCTTTAGCAACATAGCATGGAGCATTCCAGAAACAAATCCCTGTCCCTTAACAGCCCGTCTGCAAATTTGTCATTTTATATACCTTATTGAACTAAATAACTCCGACTTATCTCATACTTTCAGGCTTCTTGCCTACTATTATTGAACATTGAGATACCCTTACCTTATTTTCTGTGCATCTAATTTTTTTGCATCCTCTAGAAACTTTTTGTCATCCAATTCTAACAATGATACTCTTTGGCGACAAAGCTCTATCAAAATTGCATTTGGATTCAGAACTTTTACTATCTACAAGAAAAATAAAAATTCAATAGTAGATACATAAATAGCAGCCTTGACAATACACGACATGGAATTTATCAAGATGACGAAGCTTTTGAATCGCTACTTTTTATTCATATAAATAATTAAGTCCATGTTAAGTTATTTCATTTTAATTGTTAATGATTTTGTATACCTGGGACACATCCTCCACGGACTGTTTACTAAAATGCACAGTTCCGAGCAATACAACTTTTGCCTTATCATCATTTTGCAACAAAACTGAAGATGATGGGAGGTTAGTAATATCACCAGCGCCTCGTGAGAATATGGGCCATAGCACTAAAAATTACAAAGTTATTTCAAGTACCAAACCATAATATTAATAAATTATTAATAAAAAATTACGAACAAGGTTTAACCGTATGCCTGTTATTGTGAAAGTTTATAGCATTTCTTGATACCCATATTTTTCCAAGACATGTTAAATATTTCATATTTTATTAGGGAATTTACTACACAATAATTTAGCTTTAAAACTGTTCATTGTTACAAATAATTTTATTTTGCAAATTATATATTTTACATCATGTTCATGGTAACATTTGAAATGTCAATAATTAAAAAATAATAGGTACTTACGTAAACTATTCAATGGTTTTTATGGCCAGTATAAGAAAGAGGAAATCAATTGAACCTGTTTGAAAAAATTTGAGTAAGGAGATACCTACAATATCAATCTATCTACTACGAGGTTTAGGATTTGTGTAAAGGAAATTATTTTTTTAAATTTTTATTTCACTTAGGACGAGCGCACTATCTTATGATAATTGCAACGATCAAAAAAGTACTAGAAACACAATCATCGACAAAAAAATGACCTCATCCAATGAGCGCTCATTTCAACATTTGAACGCGCTTATAATTTTTTTTTTTTTTTTTGTGAAAACAACTTTAAGCATTTCACTTAAGGTTCAACTAGAATAATTACCTAAACACAATTGGTGACACTTTTAAGACAACTTGCATAGCTCCTGATAAAAAACTCCAATAGGATCCCATCAAAAGTGACAAAAGCCTATTGGTCTATTTATCCTATTGGAGTTTTTAAACAGTGGGATCCTATTGGAGTTTTAAACAGGGGCATTGTGTATCTATGTGCATGGCATTGTGTATCTATGTGTATCTAGTACATTTTTTATCGATGTATAATTGCAATTATTCGCCTCGTGCGGGAATCTAATACGCGATCTTCAACACAATGAACACCAGGAAGAATATATCGTCCCTTTAATAAAATAATTCGTTTATTGTATTATTTGATAAAATACTACTCGATACTACTACTAAAACTAGCTCTGCAATATTTAGCTACTCGTCAACTAAATAGCTTCTAGTTCTATTCATAGCCTCATTTTTTCATTCTTGCCTCATAATTTTTTAACCTACATTAATTTTTTTAAGTATTTTCGAGTACCAGAATTAATTTATATACGCTGTAGTCTAGGTGGACTCATAATCAATTGTTTGTAATTCAGATATAGGTTGATACACTACACATATACAACTTTAAATATATACATATTATGAATATAAACAAACACCCATGACTAGAACATAAACACTTGTGCTCATCATAAATAAATGCCCCCAGCGGAACTTGTACCCAGTAGTTGGCACAGTAAGTAGAATAACTCTAAACTGAGCCAAATTATAGTGTAAAATTATACAATACCTTTATCAAAAACAGGGACAAAATGAAAGCAACGTTTTTTCGCATAGTTTATTTACAGTACTTTAACTTAATTTAATCCCTTTAATATTATTCTAGCTATTAATTTAGATGCAATAACGAAAAGTAAAAAATGTGTTTAAGTCTTTACTCCAATATGTATTATAAAACATTTTGGTTAACATTCAAGTGCGAGAACATTATTATCAAGCACGAGTTGTTAACCCCTCCTGGATAATTTCTATGAAATTATGGATAATTTCTAAGAAACCAATTGTTAACTGATACGCCGGCGTGTACGCGTTCCGCAAGGGGTTAATGAGAGTAAAAATTAAATCTTATTAAAAATGTTTTACCTATAAATATGTACTTATAGAAAAATGTCAAACTTAAGCATTGTAATATGAATTCTCCAAACATTTTTAAAAAAGGATTCAGTAGATGGCGCCTGGTTGGAATTGAAAAATTCTTTTTGTGTTGGATAGTCCATTTATCGAGGAAGGCTTTAGACTATATATCATGCCGAAAAATTGTACGATTCCCGTGGGATAGATTTGTTTTTGTCTAGGGACGAACCCGAAACGAAGCGAGGGTGAGTCCCTAGTAATCTATATTAATATTAAGAGGTAAAGTTTGTGACTTTGTGAGGTTGTAGAGGGCTATCTCTGGATCTACTAAACCAATTTAGATGAAATTTGGTAAGAAGATAGTTTGAGACCTTGGGAAGGACATAGGATTTTTATCCCGGAAATCATCCTTTAAGGGGGTGAAAATGGGGATGAAAGTTAGTATTGGGAAGCAAGGTAGGGAGGAACCCGAGCGAAGCGAAGGTGAGTCGTTAGTTTGATTATAAAAGATGCAATCGTTCTGTTTTACAATAGGATAGTACTTGTTGCATTGTAATGAAAATGATCATATGATGTAGAATAAAAAGACAGTGATAGCCCAGTGGTAACGCGCTTGCTTGGTAACAGAGTGAAGCGGGTTCAAATCCCGGGTTTCGCACCAATGATATTTTCATGTGCGGAACATTTCTAACATGATTACCACTTGTCTTGTCAGAGAGAACCTAGCAAGTTTTTGAAAGACATGTGAAGTCCGCCATTAACACGCACTTGGCCTGCGTGGTGGATTATTCCTAACCACCCTCGTATTGAAGGGAGGCCCGTGCCCAGCAGTAGGAAATTAATAAGAGCTGAACATACATTCATATAAAATAAAATAATTCTAATAGTTTCTTTCCTCGACAATCACCGGTATCAGCATGCTTGCGACGTTTGAATTGATTACAATAAATAATAAATGGGATAAAACCACCATCATAAATGTATAGTTGTGGGTTATAATGGCTTATATAATAAGACCTGAACGATTTCGGCCACGGCGGCCAATCTTATTGAGACTAGCCAACTGCGCAGGAGATATTATAGTGCAGCGCGTGTGCGCGCAGACACAAGTGCACTCTCTATTCCTGTCACTCTCAAACTCCGGTGGGACGACACGAGACACGACCGGTGAGAATTAAGGCGCAGGACCGACGGCTCTACGAGGCACGGGGGTGAAATCGCCAACTTCCCAACTCCGGGCTGTTACTGAGACTTACTAAACAGAAAGACTCAATAACTAAACTTGGCCCGACCCGGGACTCGAACCGAGGACCTCCGGGTGTGCAGCCGTACATGCTAGCTACTATACTATCGAGGATGTTATAATGGCTTAATATACATTTAAATATGTTAAATGTTACTTACTTAAATTTTATTATTTAAACATAAAAAGTACTGTTTCTTTGATCATCTATATACCTACCTAACATTTAAACAACAAATCAATATCATTATATCAAGATCAAATTGTACACTAATTAAATTATGAAATACAATAGGAAAACATTGTGATAATAAATATTTATCCAGTAATACTTAATTTGGCAACGCGCTCGCTTGGGAAACCGAGTGAAGCGGGTTCAAATCCCGGGTCTCGCACCTCTGATATTTTCATGTGCGAATCATTTTCTAACTTGATTACCACTTGCCTTACGGTGAAGGAAAACATCGTGAGGAAACCTGCATGTCTGAGAGAACCTAGAAAGTTTTCGAAAGACATGTGAAATCCGCCAATCCGCACTTGGCCAGCGTGGTGGACTATGGCCTGATTCCCCTCGTCTTGAAGGGAGGCCCGTGCCCAGCAGTGGGACGTTAAAAAGGGCTGAATACTTAATATTAACATTTTCTATATTGCAAGGATGTGTGTGTTATAGTTAACAATTAACATCTTTATTACAATAGATGCTCAAAGAAAATGTCGTTATCACTTACCCCTTTCTATTAAGGCTAAGTCGCAATTTTTACAAATTGTTTAAAACAAAAGTAAATTAATATTTTATCTTGCAAAATAAAAAAAATATAAAATAAATTAAATATATTAAAATCATAAGACAGTGGCTAATAGTTAAGTAACAACTTTTTATTTAATGCATATTTTAAAAACTCTAAAATATGCGTTTAGCAACAAATTTTTATCTGAATTTTTATCCCCAAAAGGGCTGAACCAATTTTGACGAGACTATCACTGTCAGATAGCAGTTGTTATAAGGAGTAATTATAAGGCTACTTTTATTTTAGAAACAGAATTAGGGTTCCACTCAAAAAAAATAAACGTATCTAGGGACCCGAGCGAAGCGAGGAAAAGTCGTTAGTATCTATATAATTTAATTTCTATTTTATATTTTTATAATAATCTATGTACCTAAAAGTGGAAGGTGTTAAAAAAACTAAAAGATTGCAAATGTATGTTTATTGACATGATAAAAATAAATAAAATTATGAAAAATGGAATACGTCCAGTACATTGTACTACGAACAATGTTGTGGCTCGGTGTATGAGTAATTTTTTTTTTCAAAAAGGCCCATTATTTTTTTAAACCTTATTGTTTTAATAAAGTTCCAAAATTAAAAATCAAGAGGATATGTGATGCAATGTGTAAATTTAAATGCACTACATGATAATATTTTAAGTAATACGGTTTTTCATACTATAAGAAATAATAAAAACACAAATAAATATTAAAAAAAACAGCGTTAACTTCCAAAACATCTAGTGGTTTTCTTATTTAATGTTCAAAGTATAAGACACTTTCATTCTAAGAGAGCCACTTGAGACACAACCACGCAAGGGATATTTTCCATAACATGTTATAATTTCAATTATATTACTTTAAAACATTAAATATATATGTACAAAACTGTGAAAAGGCACTGGAAATATTTATCATTTTATTAACAAAATTATAACACAATTCAAACTTTCGAACCAAAACATAAAACATAGTTAAAGTATTATTGAAAACTTACTTCTAAAATCTAAAAGATGAACACTTTGTTAAAGGTAAGAATATTTAAACATGTAATATCTTAAAAAGAATAACATTTGTTCTTTTATTTTAGTTTTTCTTCTAATATAACATTATGCCTACGTTTCAAATTAAGTTTATGGCTGAAGACAATGGGACGATCCATTTCCATTAATTACAAGCTTTCAATAGTAGTTTGTTTTTCCAAAGCAGTTATATAACTGATATAAGTAACATAATAACATAGCGTTTTAACGTATCAAAGTCACAAAAGTAAAATTAAAAAAAAAAACCTTTATTAGTACCTGTAAACTTAAAAACAATACAAAAAGTTGTGGTTTATTTTTAATAAAATTTACAATTCAACAAATATTTCTATCTATTCTCTTTTAGTCTAAGTCTTAATTGTTATGCTATATTTTTCCTATAAAAATATACATATTCCGCCATCTAATCCCCTTAATTTTGTTTGAAGATGAGTGAAGTCTCTATTAGTGCCGTACGCAAAACCAGTCCTTTTATTGTTCTGGGAAAAAAAACATTATTTTTAGCAAATTTTTATTACAAGCTTTACTTGGAACTTAATCTAAAATCATGTAATCAAATTTTAGAAGTCGATTTTAACCAACTTTCAAGAGTTGCATTAAATTGAAACTATGTAAATAGGTGCAGGTGTAGATGTCAAGTGGTATGTAGTGGAATTCTTGAACGATTCTAGTAAAATCTTCGAGTTTGGTCTTATATGCTTCATTTTGACGAGTCCTATATGTTGTATAATATGTCAACTCTATTATTATTTTCAACCTATATAGCCCCATATTGTGTATTATGCAGTACAATTAAAAGGAGTACCGTATAATGCAGTAAAATATAACAAGTAAAGCAAGCATATAGGATATATATACTGTATAGTACAGTATATAACCACGCATCACGGTAGCCAAGTATATAGAGCAGGGCTCGGAAACCTGTTCAATTTTTAAACCAATTTTGATTATTAACCGAAAGGCTTTTCGGTATAAGATTGCGGTTTTAAAACACCGAAAACGGTTTTTGACGATTAACCGGTTAAATTAAGTTTTTGTACGTTTACCTTTGGCGAATCTTTGCTAATGGTGAGTTTCTTAGTCAGATACATGTATGTTTCTTATTTATGAATGAACTAACCGTTTTATTTCGGTATCGAAACCTAAGTCTACAATTTCTTCAAGAATAATCGTTAACCATTATTTCTTCAGTTTACTAAACTATTGACCGTTTACCGAAATTGACCGTTTATTTTTAAACCAGTTCCGAGCCCCAATAAAAAGTATAGGAACTAAAGTAAAAGTATAGGAACTAAAGTAAAAGTATAGGAACTAAAGTAAAAGTATGTATAGAAACTAAAGTAGAGTGTATAAGTATAGAGCACATAGAGCACCTAGATCGGTATAGTAGAACAGGCAGCATGTGCAACAGGGCTGTTACGGAGCTTCGATTCCGATACCGAAAGATCGGAACTTCCGATTGATCTTGCACATACGATTCCGATTTCAGTTCCGGTAAATTTGAATCGGATGTTATAATCAGAGGTCGAAGCACAGCGGATTTAATTTACTACTACTACTGTTTAAGATTTAAGAAAATGCGATTATTTCTATTTTCAACACCCAGTATTATTATTTTTTTGATTTTTGAACTGAAAATGTTTGTAATTTAATTTTATTAGACCTGCCATTAACAAATCTCCCATATGCTTCCACCACCGATTTCGATTTCGGTTCCGACGACCAAATTTAAAAACTCCGATTCCGAATTCGCCAACTTACACCTTCCACTTGTGCACCAATATTATGGAGAGAACCAAGTGAACACAGAATTGACACTTACTATTATCACAGTTCACATAATACTATACGCTACGAAGACATAAGGTTATAATATAACAAATAATGCGAGTATGCAATTTCCCAGGTAGTTCAAATCAAAAATATACTAGAAGACGACAATTAAAGTGATGTTGAAAGGTTAAATCTAATGATAAAAATACAAAAACTCTTTCCAGTATTACAGCAGTGAAACTAAAGAAAGGTTTAGGTTCCACTAACACCTACTTCAGTAACGTCCCTCATATGCAATACGCACCGGCATCACGGCAGCCAGCGGCGCGGCGCCAGGCGGTACAGCGCGTACAGCAGCGCGCCCGCGCACGCCGCGCGCGCCGACACGCGCAGCACGCGCGTCGACAGCGACGCCGCCGGGATCCTGCCACACACACGTTATACCGAAGCTCCGATAAACAGTACTATTTTTTAGATTTGCGACTTTATTACAAGGTGCTATGGTGTTGATTAGGTTGAGAATAAAACTATCATAAGACTTTAGTCTTGGTTCGTTAGTATACAAATAAAGCCGATTTGTTTAGCTTTGATTTTGTATGATCTTGTATAGTTGGGCCATTACAAACGTGCGAACTGCGTTATAGATCATTTTTATCAGACCTCTCAGTATCAGAACTCTCGCTTGCACTTCTAGTGTTGTGTGTAACAATAAAAAAGGATTTGTCGATAGTCAATAGCAGGTAATGGAGGAAAGGTTAGGAAAATAAGGCAAAATAGTGTTTAGGTTGTGTTTTTTAAATCTGCAATTTTAACAAAGTTAAGTTGGAGTTGAATGCGCCCATGGTTCACTTGTGATAGTATAATGACAACTAACACAATTTTTACAAATTCTTACTTTTTACCGAATTACATTAGTCAACGACCGCGTCGTGTGTACTTTGAATTAAGATAAGTATAAGGTTGTAATATATAAATAATTGTTAAGCACACTTCTAGTTCTAACTTCTAGTTTTAAAATAATGTTACCTATCTAATATTAAGTTGCACTAACAAGTACTAATATTGTAATTATTCATAACTAATTTCTTAATTTTAATATTAACTTATACAAAAAAAAACTACTTATCTCACTAGTTGAAAGAATATTCACTATATGATTGTACATATATAACTAAATAAACTTCAAAATATATAACTTTTATACAACAATCGCCCGTACCAAATAGCGAGGATTGTTTGTAGGAAGAAGGAGATCAAAAAAAAACGACCGCGTCGTCCTAGTTCCCTGCGTCCGAGCGGCAACCGTTAATCGATAAAGAGTCGCTCGGCATTGTCACATTCCTTTTACGTAATGTTTTATGACTCAGTTCGCACGTTTGTAATGACCCAACTGTACTAGATAACGTGTCACATACAAAATCAAAGCTAAATTCTGTCCGCGCGAATATGTACTTATACAGCTACATTTGTATACTAACGGACCAAGACAAAGTCTTACAATAGTTTTATTTTCAACCTAATCTACACCATAGCACCTTGTAATAAGTCACAAATCTTCAAATTATCATCACACACTTACTTATCATTTCGTAAGTTTTATAATATTTATTGTAAAATCACCCTTATATTAAAAACATAAAGCACTTTTTCCCGTTGTTGCTTTGTGTGTGAATTGTTGTTTTGTTTCTGTTTGCTTTTTTGAATTTCGCCAAACGTTCTTAGCGGAAATAAAATTGTTCAAAATTCCATTTTTATATTATTTCATAGGTTAAGATTACTTGCCAAAAATAAAACACTCCGTCCGACAAATTTCTTCTTGGCGCATTTCGCAACTTTTAAATACATATTGCAGCAGTGTTTCAATAGAACTAATCGAAATATACACTCACTTTGCAAGTGAGCTTATATTTGCTGAAACAGATTTCTTACGCCGACCTGGTATCTAGTAGTATTGTTGATCGAAGTACTGAAGTAACTGCCTCGATGGGGTAGTGGTTAGCATATACAACTGCAGCTCCGGAGCTCCTGGGTTCGATTCCCAGGTCAGTATTGTATAAATAAATAAATAAAAAATTGCCTCGCTAGGCGTGGCTTGCATGTTCGAATGCAGAATCGGAGGTCCCAACCTAAGTTGGAAACTTGGGTCGTACAAAATATAGCAACTAAGATTTGCTGTCAATAAAAATCTCCTTAGCAGCTAACAGTTATATATACTTTATACCCACTGGAGCAAAGGTGATATATCCTGTGGCTCCATCTTGCCCCAGTGCTCGACGATACCGGCCACGTGCCCGATGCCCACCACGCCCACTATCCGACACGGCTCACGACCTGAGAAACATATTATTGGCATTATAAATATATCGGACTACTATTATAATTGCAAAAGATTGTGCATATGTTTTGTATTTGTTTGTTGTTTATGGTCGTCCACAAATCTTTGTGCTAACCTAATATATTTAAACGCGCAATTCTTGTATATTTATTTATAACGGCGATCTCGGAAACGGCTCTTAACGATTTCGCTGAAAGGTATGTGGGAGCTTTTGGGAGCGAAAAATCGATCTAGATTAGTCTTGTGTCTGGGAAAACGTGTATTTTCGAGTTTTCATGCGTTTTTCTTTTGCATTATTCCACGCACAATATGTAAATAATTTCGCACATTCGGGCATAAGCATCGTGGTCAAGCGGCCAAGGCGCAAGATTGACTATCACAGGTGTATTCGATCCTAGTCGGATTACGGATATAACGTTTTTAAGTTTTATTTTCTTTTTATATTTAGTCAAGTTTTTAATTTTTTTTAGTTTTTAAGCCAATTTGAAAAAAAATGTACTTTTAACCAAAAACTCCGAGCGAAGTTCGGTCGCCCAGGTACCTTTCGTTAAAACTCGTCCACAACTATATAAGTAGTTTGACTAAAGCGTAAGATTAGGTGTCGTCGTTATTCTGACAGTGTTGTGAATTCCAGTAATAGATATACTAGAGTGTAAAAAAAGGGTGCATGTAACCTTTATTGTGGTTGAAGTAAAACTTCTTTGACAAATATCGCAATTAAATTAAAACAAATCCATAATTAAATAAGGCATATTAGGCATATTATAATCATATATTTATAGAATATCATTTTTGGAAAAAATATAATATGTATATCTTTTGTCAGACAATAACAACGGTTACTATGGCAATAAACAGTTATCAGCTAACTTCATCATGTCGCTTTCAGCTAACTTCAACGTGTCGCTTTTTGGCTATCGGTGTGCGCGCGCATCGTGAAAATTTTACTCTCATAATTTTTTCCAAACATCCCAAAGGAAGTATAACTTCAAAAAAGTCAAGAGGCATCGTGGAATACCAGCTAGGAACGAAACTGTTTTTGCTGTCTGCCCTTATAATGTAAATAAACTATTAGCAATAGTGCATAAATCTGGTTATCAAAATTGTCTCGAGCACTAGGGTATCATATACATCATGCAACGTACATTGTTCATGTTGAAGGCCTGCAGGCCTTGCTTCAATGATCATTCGTATACATAGGACAAAGAGTGCATACAAATTTCTTACAACATACATTTCTTAAGACTAATGATCGCCTGGTACTGTTGTCACGAGTACTAGAGGACTACGAACCTCAAGGAATGTCCATAGCCCCGTCATAAGAGTGCATACAAACTACTTACTACATACACTCCTCAACACTTATGATCGCCTAGTACTTGTGATGACGTCACACGGGGTGCTTTTAGAAAATGATAAAAAATATCGTGACGTAACATTTTGTCCATCAAGCTCTCATTCGAGAAATGTGCCGAGATTAACGTGCGATAAGGAATTTTGTGAAAAATAGTATGTAAACGTACGCGGTTGCATGGCGGCGACCTGCAGCGAGTGGCACAGGTACATGTCGCGCTCGACCACGAACACGCGCTTCAGCGGCGGGAACTCCCCCGCCATCTCTTCCAGCATATCCTCCAGCATCTTCTTCTGCTTGCAACGCTCTACCTCCTCCAGGCTGAGACATACACAGACACATCCGTTATTTTTCAATTGATTTATATAAATAAATAATGTATGATTTATTAGCAAGTAAATTGGTTACAACAGCCATCATTGCCGTTCTTCTTCCTTGTATTTGTGCACACTGACACTAAACGCCATATTTTATACATTTTCTTTATTAGGTAATATTATTAACCTCTCGAGGACCGCATACACGCATTGAATTCTCGGAAATTCGCACGGATTTCTTAAAAATTATCCTGGAGAGCATAAACAATAACAAAAATAAACACTAACTCAAACTATGTATGACTCTAGATTGTTATGACACTTCACTGTGACGTCACTGACGCCATGTTGCGCAAAATATTGTTCGGCGAACCATTTAAATTGTACTTTTATAATTGCAACTTTTTTTAAAGAAACACTTATAACTTTTAAAAATATAACCTTTTGTGGGCTCAATAAACACCATTAAATAATTTCAGACAGTTCCTAGAAACCAGTCAAATAAGCTATTAAATTATTAATATAAAATTTGTATTTTCAAATTAAGCATAACTTACCTGATATTCTGGTTAGAGGTAAGTAAATGCCATATAAATCGTATAGTTTGTCCCCACGAAAGGGAAGAGATAGCCCTCTGAAGAGTTATGTTTATTGAACGATCTCCTAATTGGACGATGCAATTAGGAATCTTCTTGGCCTGTGTGATAAATAATAAAAAAATATTAAAACAACAAAAGTGAATCTATATAGCAGGCGTACATACATTAATATGTATTCAGCCCTTTTTAATATTCCACTTCTGGGCAAGGATCTCCCTTCAGTACGAGTGGGATCAGGCCCTTGTCAACCCTGGCCAGTGCGGTTTGGGGGACTTCACAAGTAATTCGAAAACTTAGTAAGTTCTGTCAGACATTACATATATCTATTTATCAATACAAATAAATAAAATTGGTAGTTCGAGATACCTAAAGGTTCATCCATTAATCACGTGATATTTTTGGCAACTTTATAAGCCGAGAAGAAAATAAGTATAACAATTTATTAAGCATTTCTATGAATTTATTAAATCTTTACCGTTTATACAAAAAAATATATAAATACGTCAAAACATGTCAGGACTAAGATATAGAGATATGATATTCTATAAAAGTGAAATTGATTGAATCGAAATTATCGTAATATTTTTGTAGTATCAACAAGTATGTACAATGTACATACTAACCTATATGCATATTATAACTAGTTTTTAGGTCGTGGTGTCGCTTGCTATTAATTTATGGGTTAATCTATAGTAATATTATAAAGCTGAAGAGTTCGTTTGTTTGTTTGTTTGTTTGGTTGAACACGATAATCTCAGGAACTACTAATCCGATTTGAAAAATTCTTTTTGCATTACATAGCCCGTTAACTGAGGAAGGTTATAGGCTATATATCATCCCGGAAAAATGTATGGTTCCCGTGGGATAGATTTGGTTTTGTCTAGATACGAACCCGAAGCGAAGCGAGGGTGAGTCGCTAGTTCAAGATATAAACTACCTCGAATTTCAACTTCATTATAATCTGTTAAGACACTATAATGTGAAGAAGAAACAAAAACATACACCCAAAAATTTTCGCGCTTCTACTATTATAATGTCATACAAGTACAACATATGCAACTTCTGAACGACTCGATTGAGATCATTTTCAACCATATACGCATAAACAAAATATGCCATACGCATACACAATAATACTTTTTGAAAACAAAGTTATACCGAGTTAAGTATAACTTTAAAGTGATTATTCAATCTAGGGTTGAAACAATAATAGTACAGTATAAAAAAATCCAGGACGTGTTCGCCTTTTATTTTAACAGAAATGCTGTTTAACGCAGATATTGTTAAAATATAACAACTTTCATGGCGTACGGTTTCGAAATTAAAGCACTGTAGTGCCATCTCGTGGCAGGTGACAGTTACACCTGTCAACTTTAAAGATCTTTTTTTTAATGTTGATAAATGCATTAACGCATACCACCTGCAAAAATACAGGTAGTTATGTGGGACTCACCAGCAAAGCCAATACTCCCTATTACAACCCAACGATGCCCTGTCTAGATGCCTTCATCATACTACTGTATGGAATATCGCGGGATCAGAACCGGGATCGTCTGTATATTCATTTTTTGAATTCTATACACTTTTTACCATTTTTTTTAATTTACTTTCACAAAAGAGTTTATACACTTTCTTTATTCATTTGTAATTTTGAACCTAAATATTCAAGTTATAAGCGGAAAACCAAAATGTACATTACATTAAGGTCTTTGAAGACAAAAAGAATCATTTACGTACACCCAGAAAAGCAGGCGGGTGACGGTTGGTAAATAAATATATAAATATAAGCAATGTCGATACCTCCGCCATAGCCCGTCGGAACTCTCCCCCCGGCGCCATGCCAAGTTCTCTCGTTATATGAGCTGTCATATTTAGCAGTAGAATATACATCAAGCCATTGAAAACACCATTTTGAGCCATTGTTGCCCTGCAATCATAAATTTTGCCACATTACTGTGGTTGCTTTCAATATAAATATTTATTTTAATTGATTTTAAAAAAAAGGAGGAACTAAATTTGGATGTACCTTTTGGATATATTTTTTACCAAATTAATTGATGATTAATGCGAACAGATTGGGAATTGATTTTCATTTTTTTTTATTGAATATTAACCTTAATTATTCTTTTATAAAAGATATTAATAGTCCTAATCGTCAAGATTCATTTATGAGATATTAAATTTGTGAATCTTTTTTAGTAAAAAAATTATAATTTCTTATATGTGTATTAATCCATATTAATATTATAAATGTAAAAGTTTGTGAGTATGTATGTTTGTTACTCTTTCACAGCAGAATATCTGAACGGATCTAGATGAAATTTGGCACAGAGATTATAGTCTGGAATAACACATAGGCTACTTTTTATCCTGGAAAAATTTACGTTTCCCGTGGAATAGATTTGTTTTTATTTTCTTAGAGGTAAACCAGAGAGAAGCGAGTGTGGGCCGCTAGTATTAATATATTTTACTGGAGCTTTAAATAAATGTAAATAAATACCTTATCTTTGCTATATTAATGTTCTTTGCCTCCCTCAGTATAATTTCTTCATCAAGTAATAAGATGTTGGTGCGTTGCTCACACAGCTCCACCATTACCATATGTGGACACACTTTTTGTATTACCTATAACATCTATACATATAGTAAAAGTGAAACTAATCGCTGTCTGTACGTGGAAGATATTTGAAAAAAACTATTGGGGGTCTTTAATAACGCAATAGAACCCAAAGCAATGATTTTTCAAATTTTTATCTATTTGTCAATTTGTCTGTGCATTTGTGCGAGCTAATCTCAGAAACGGCGTAACCGATTTGGGTGCGGTTTTCACTATTGCATTGTGGTAAGCTTCACTTAACATTTAGTATTTGTTTTATTTCAATCGGTTCATAAATAAAAGAGTTATGTCAATTTAAAGAAATGCAGATTAGCACATAAAAAAATATTTAAAGAATCACCTAAGGATGAATGCGAGCGAACCGAGAATGAGTCGCTAGTTATTTATATATTTATTCTCTTAATAAACTAAAATTATACTTTCTTAGATTTACGCGAATATTAGACATTTAAATAAAACTATCTTTTCGTATTTTTTCGCGGATTTATTTTGACGTCGGGAACCAAAAATCAAAATAAATCCGCGAAAAAATCCGAAAAGATAGTTTTATTTAAACTAAAATTACATTAAATAATATATTATTTGATATTCCTCAAACTATTACTATTATAATATGCTCATTATAATTATATTCAACTTGCTTTAAGTCAGTTATAATATCAATACAAAAATTCTAATTAATACTATTCTTATTTAAAATAATAATCAAATAAAATAAACCCACCTTAGAAACATCCTCCTGGGACTCCAAACTAAAATGAGCAGTTCCTACCAAATAAACTTTACCTCCATCAGGGGCGTCTAAAACTGTCACTGTACTCGGCAACCAGTCCTCTGATTCTTGAGCTTTGGAGGTACTTTCATTTTGTTTCTCGTTGGCTAGAATGTAATATGCAATGTAAAAATATTGCTATGGTATGGTAATCACATTATTATTATAAAACCTGTACGTGTGTTTGTTACTACTTGATGCTTCTCATATTGCAATGGCTCAACTGATTTGAGTAAAATTAGTAATGCAGATATTTTATAGCACAAAGTATTTGTGTCGATGTGCCTAACCGACAACTAGTTATTTAATACTAATATTCTACTCTAAATTCGATATAGCTACCTCACATTGAGGAACAAAAAAAAAATATGTCAAACTTTGATTTTAACAAGGCTTCTACAGCCAATAGAGGAGTTTAGTTGTTAGAATCTTATCTATATTTTAACTATTGAGAGGAACTGCATTTGAGTTAGTTACACGATAACAGATTTCAGACACAGCGGCCAATCTCACTGTGCCTAGCCAACTGCACAAGACATATTATAGTGCACAAGTGTATGTCAGACTTTAACGTTACAACTATTTTAAGAAACAAATAAACATACATCCATTATTAGGTCATGTGACTCATTTCATTAAATATAACAATATTTAATGTGGAGGTTTAGAGTTTTACACCTATATGGGATGAATGCTTACATTAAATGTAATACAAATATTGTAAAACTAACTGATAAATCTGTTGACTACTGATAAGAAACTATTAATTATAAAGTATACAGTAATAAATCCCATAAAAATTTTCCACCATTAAAGCTTATCAATATTATATTAGGAAATAAAATTAATTGTCTATCCGTGATTTTTATAAAAATGACCTTCCCTAAGTTTATAGTCATAATTATTATTAACATAGCATAATATTACCATATTTTTAGCAATTTTTGCTAGTTTGTTCAGTCTTTTTAAATACCTAGTAATCTTACCCTAATAGTTTTAATGAAACTTTAATTAGTGGGATTGATGATCATAGCATAAGCTACATTGTATACCAATAAAAAATATTTCTGTTGGACATTGGTGACATATATTTTAAATCAGCATAATTAAAATTAAATAATTGGGATGTAAGTTAGATTTCTTTTTATTTTAAGGCAATTGTCTACAAATCCATGAATTCTCATGAACAAGCATTAATTTTTTTTAAAAGAACAGAAGTGTATACAGAATAAAAGTATGCATGATCCAATATTTCATTCACTTATATGACAACTTACACTAATCTGTGTATTTTTTTATTATTTAAAGATGACAAAATTGTTTTTCTTTATTGGGATTATTTAGTTTATAAATTGTAAAACTTACCTTCAATATCATGTTCTGGATTAGAATCTACAATAATATCCTCTGATATAATTGCCCTTGTTGGATAAGGAGTAGAAGTAAAAAAATTAGATTTGCCTAAAAGAAATCAAAAATCATAAATAAAAATAATATTTTTTATAAATATATATATAATGTTCTTATTACTTTTTTTTGCATTTCTCCTTTTCACCATTTGTATGTTATTATTTAACTTATTACAAAAAATGCAGTAATATATATTTTATACCAAGAAATCTCAATAGAACTAACACAATTGAGAGAAACCTTATAAGTAGGGATTATATATACATACTGCTGGTAGGTTGACAGATGGCATTCTAATAATTAGATTAAATAAAACTTTGGTATGAATAAAACTTTGATTTTGCCTCAAGTTTCTCTGTTTACATTCATATTTATGAGCAATATATATTTAACTAATATCATATTAACAGAAATATAATTTGCAACCCAGCAAGTAAAATATATAAGCTAGATATTTACTATTGTCTTCAAGTGTAAATTACCAGTATCATTTGTAGCACTTCGGTTCATATTTGTATGAGCATCACCACCACCATCTTCTGCATTCAAAAACATTTGGCATTCATTGACTATATCGCATTTAACCGACGATGGTTTTGAAGGGTTGTTAATAAGCAGCTGTTCTCTTTCTGCATCAGAATCCATTGCTATACTTACTGCAAAAAGGTAAATAACACTAGTAGAATATAAATTTACTATTTTATAATTTGATACTATATTTTTAATCAGACAATGTGTAAATACATGTTTACTTCAAATTGTAAAGAAATAACGTGTATGCCTACGTGGATAAACAATAATATTCATATCACTTTTTAATAGCAAGTTATATTTGAAACTTCATTAGAAAATGAATTTCATATTGTTTTTATTTTTTATAAAAAAATCTGCGGTACATTTTTTTGTAATAATAAAAATAAATTTAAATAATATACTTATTATGCTGGTGGGAGAAATTATGTTAAGTATATAAGTAAGCATACCAATAAATAAAAATATGGACTAGTAGTCTAGTTTAATGATATGTTTCTTCAAGAAATATAAATTTCTTGTTAAATTACAGAGAAAGAAACATTTATAATCAAATCGACAAAAGGGATAGATTAAAGATTTTAAAGACAAATGACAAATCAACAAATGACAATTGACATGTCGACAATTTTAATTTTTTTAATATATTACACAGGCTACATATAGGTAACCAAGATGTTAAAAAAGGTAGAAGAGGTTAGTCAATGAAATATTGTAAAGCACAAAACCAAACTAGGCTAGCTTTTACCTCTTTGGATTAAAACACATTTTATTTACATGTAGATTTAAGAATTTCCTTGAACTTTTTTAAATTAGTAAATAAATCAATTTTTATTTTTTATTTAAGAAATACACTTTTTTTACTAATTTCATAAAAAATATCCTACTAATATAACAAACGTGAAAGCTTGTGAAATTTTGCGCAAAACTGAAAGAATGGAACTTAGTTATAAGCGATATTACCAGATGGGGGCTCTACCTACTTAGCCGGTCAATTTTCATTTTTTTATATTATTATTGTGCAAGGCAGTGGTAGCCCAGTGGTAACACGCTCGCTAGGGTAACCGAGTAAAGCGAGTTCAAATCCCAAATTGCGCACCTCCAATATTTTCATGTGCGAATCATTTCTAACATGATCACAACACAAAACATGGTGAAGAAACCTGCATGCCTGAGAGAACCTAACAAATTTTGAAAGACATGTAAAGTCCAACAACTTGCAGTTGATCAGCACGGTGGACTATGACCTGATCCACCTCATATTATAGTGAGGCCTGTGCCCAGCAGTGGGGCGTTAAATAAGGACTGAATAGATACATATACTATACCTACTGTATTCTCCGAATGAACCAAGTACTGAGATTTTGTGCGTGCACATGATGAGTTGCAGATAAGACGCTTAGGCCGTGATTACAATACAAGTCATAATTAGTTCATCCTTGCATTCTGTACCGTTCAGATGTCTTTCTTGTAGTTTCCTGATTTATTATCAATGTAGGAGATGACAGTGATACGGCGGAAAGTTAAAATTCATATATAATATATATAAATATTTAAAAATAAAGTTATTTTTACTTTAATGTTGATTTTATTTGTATGTTGATTTTATTTTATTACAAATTACCTATTAATAATTCCTCATTAAAGCATTAGCCACATGAACGACTTCAAACCAGTTGCAAGCGTTAGTGGGCCGAGCTAGACAGTTTTATGTCCTTATCAGTTTGTATGCAAATGTGGGACAGAGAAATCGCTTTGCATGGTTCACTCAGTTTATACTTTATAGTGTGCATTTGATGCTCGTTCGTAAGTCTCATTTTTGAAAAAAAAAACGTTAGTTATTTCATCAATTCTTTGTTAGGTGCAAATAAAATATACAGCACTTACGAGTATCTATATAGGCTTATATATAAATGTCGTCTTATTGCTTTAGCCAACAATTTTTTCAGTTTTTTGTCTTGAGGAAACAAAAGATATCCATTTTTTTGCATCCTGCCACTGTACAATTTGTCATTTTAATTAAAATAAAAAAAACTCCATCTATGCTATAGAGCTTTACAATTTACTGAGGATCATAGTGACCGCGACATCTGGCGAAAAAAAATGGCAAAATTCTTCCCCAACAAATTATACAATTTGTTATGTGTATCCAGTATCCACAGATTAGAAAGACTTATTCTGTGTCAGAATTCTTGATCTGTGAAATGTGAATGAAGGTGTTACATCACTTGTCGGGTTCGAGATTTAATTTTCCGATCACATTCTAAATTTTCTACTTTGCACTTTACAATTCAAATAAAAGAAAAACCTAAAAATGAGCGCGTGGAGGCAAGCCGGTCTTAAGTAAGTAATATTATCCAGATAAGATGATTTTTTTATTCTTACTTCTTTTGTATTCATAATTATCTTTTATTAGTTACATAAACTACTCAAACATTGCGGCTAAGATTTTGCGAAGATCTTTAAAACCAGAATTCAGGACCGAGGCGTTAAAACGAGACGAATCGCATGTTCGTATTACACCTTGGGCTAACGGCAGACCAGCACGTAAGTTATATTTCATTATATAGTACATACAAGCTATTGGTTATATCTTATATCAACATATATAAAAATTAAAAATCATATATGTTAAAAATAGTCCACCTCAAAACAATTTAAGATGTGTAAAATAGAACTTAATGTGCTAAATTTTATGATATATGATACTTTTTCAGATGAAAAGGAATAAAAATGTGTAAGTTAGGCAGCAGAAAAAAGTTATTAAAAATAGCATGTCGTTTTAAACTAACATATTTAGATTGCTGATTGAAGTGTACAATATTTAATTTTGTCTGCCAGTGTTTGTCATTATGTCCTTATCATATTAATAAACAGATTTCATAATTAAAATTATCTTTTTGTGTTTGTTATACGCAAGCCATTATTTGGATGAAAATAATATTTTTGTATAGATTTTAAATAGTTTGTTTTTATGACTAATATTTAGAAATGTGTGTTTATAAATATTAACAATGATTAAATAAAATTGTATATGTAAAACTTTATATTAATATAAATCTTTATTTCAGATCTAAAAAATGCTGCAGCCAAATAGATGAGTTCATCTTCATCACATAAAAATTAACATTCAATGGATTATTTAATTGTATTGTATAGCTTTATTTAAAAAAATAAACTTGTCCTGAAAAACCTTGTTAGTATATTTAACTCCTTCAAAGATATGGTTGTTTAGTAGAAGTTATTTTTAAAATCTACCTTTTAAGAACCTCTTTGTTATAAAAATCTTATTTAATTTAATATATAAATTTCTATTTCTTAAAATATGCTAATTGTTACCTAGGGATAGTATATATTATGAGTGAAAGAATTACTTGAATCCTTTCAGCAGTTCTAGAAATTGTTCTCTCCATACAAACATTTTTCACTTCTTTATGGTCAGTCTAAGTAAAGCTTTAATTACGAAGAGTTCAATAGTGTGATGTATTATTATATTTTTTAAAATTTATAGACTTTAAAGCAAAATAAGATCTTGGAAGATGTATACACTAATAAAAAAATACTAGTATGGCAAAATTAACTAGTTCTTGAATAAGTTTTTACTATTTATTCATAGATGGCGCTGTTTGCATTTTTTAAATTGTGTGACCTGATTTGATGATCATAATTGTCAATATTTAAAATTACCTATATATTTCCATATTTTGTGCATATTTTTAACACTTCCTAATGTATAGATGAAATAGCTATATCCATCTTGGGCTTTTTTCTTACAATTAATTCTTGTAATTATAAGTCAATTAAAAAATAGCCCAAACATTTGATGAACATTAGTTCATCTAAAGTGTGTCCAAATATACAACTTTAGCCCCGACAAAATACTAAATACTTTAGGCTTCACTGGTTTGGCTTAAGCCGAACTGATTTTGAAGTTATTATTCGGCTGTTTAGTATATGGGACGCGGCCTCTGGAAGAGTGGGTGGTATTATCGTGGCAGGCCCGACTTGGATAACATAGGTTGAAAAGTCTAAGCGTCGCAAGAGCGAAGCGTAGCGGTGCTCCCGCCTAGCCTTCTCGTTATGTCTTTTTTTATTTTAAACCCAAAACCCCTAATATCATAAGTGCTATTTTATTTTAATCGGTTTGGCCTACGAGACAGTTACGGGAGAACTTCCCGTTATAGACCCGTAGAGCAGGCGAATAGTTGCGCCCATTATTTTCAAGGTGGTTTAACAACGTTAACCAAAACATGTACACACAAATATATTTATCTTCTCTGCCAGAGACCATAATATTAAAATAAATTTAAAAATACAGTTAAAACAAAAATATATTTTTGTATCTGTTACATAGAAAAACAACTTATTTGCATGAAATTAGCTAATTTTACAATATACCTTTTAATTTTGTTGCTTTGACATAAATATTGGCATTTCTAACTTGATCAATAATATTTATACCTAAGGGTGCTTTTGGATCAATACTTTTTAGAGTTACATTTTCTATAGGACACTCAGTTCTAAGTTTTTCTATACCATTCCATGCAATCATAATTCCATTATCTGTACATACTTTAGGTGGAGGTCTATATACATTATAACCTAATTTACTACCTATATATTGAACACTTTTGAATATAAAATCATTACATGCTACACCACCTGACACTACAATACTTTTATTTTTCTCATGTAATAATTTATTTTTTTGACAGAATAGAACTGCTCTTTCTGTCCTATGCACTATATGTTCTGCAATAATTAACTGGAAAGCAGCACAGAGGTCATTTACTTCAGGAATAACTTCATCTCCTATTATATTATGTTCTTGCTCTTTTTTCATCAGTTGCCGAATTAGAGCATCTTTAACACCACTAAAACTAAAATTACAATCTCTATTTCTAACAAGCGGCATGGGAAACTCAAACAAATTAGGATTATTGGAAAACTTTGCTGCCATTTCAATAGCTCTTCCTCCTGCAATATTTGAATACGAGGGAAAATTTCTCAATTTCATTCTTCTTGCAGTTTTATCTAATACTTCACCAGGTGCATTGTCTAAAGAATGACCTAATAGTAGAAAGTCATTGACATTTTTTACAAGTGTAAGCAAACAATGCCCACCTGAAATTAACAAGGCTAGAAATGGAAAATCTATATCATGAAACATTCGAGCCACTAATGCATGAGCTTCCATGTGATGTATTGGTATTAATGGTTTATTAAAGGTTTTTGATAAATATTTTGCATACTTAAACCCTATTTGCAAACTCACTAACAAGCCTGGCTTAACAGTTACAGCAATATAATCAATGCTGCTAATATCCAAGCCAGCTTCTTTTAAAGCTTCATTTGCAGCTAATTCAATATTATCTCTATGTAAATCTCGGGCGACTAATGGATTCACACCACCATATCTTACATGCAAGGCATTTTGTGAAAACAATGAATGCCCTAATATATTGCCTCTTCCATTGACAACTGCAATACCCGTATCATCACATGATGTTTCAATTCCTAAAATATTAGTATTTTCATCATAGGTAATGAATCTTAGGTTAAGTTTTACCCCTACACACTTCAGAGAAATGTTTTTGACTTTTTTTAAATGTCTACTTAATATATACATACTTATAACTTCTTTAAAGTATATTCCATGTAACCAATAACTTTGATTAAGTACAAAGTACTTAAACTACTACGGTTATACAAGTATACATAAAAGTTATAGTTCAGTTTCAATACTATGTTTATAAAAAAAAGCCGTACAATGAAGATTGATACATATCAATAAGTTCAAAACTTTTGAATTGAAAATTATAAATGTATCAAATTTGTCACTTGTATTTAACTGTAGTAGTTATGTAAATCCTATAGTTCAAGTGCTTTATTTCAATTATTATGGCTTCTATGTGTAGCGTGTGCTACTTGTACATAAATTCTTTCGCTAATTTCACGTTGGAGATAGACGGTAACTTTTAAATTTATAACACTAAAAGATTGAGGTCTGGACTCTGGATTAACAGCAATAATATTAAAGTATTTCATGTATACAATCAGTGTTTACAACCTGAAGCCAGGCAACTATCGTACCCCGGGGCAATATAATTATTTTTTGATTTTTTTCACAGATTGAGATTACGAACGAGACCAAAGAAGTTGGTACTACTTGGAACTTGGAAGTAGTGTTGTCGATCGATAGTCGACTATCGATAGCATATCGATAGTTAATCGATAGCATATCGATAGTTAATCGATAGTGACCGATAGTTAGAATATCGATAGTGCTATCGATATTACCGATACTATCGATAGTATCGATACTATTGATAGTTTCAACTATCGATAGTAGCTCATTTTAAGATAGTATAGTTAAAAAGAGAGAAGAAGTGGGTAGTGAATAAGTAAGTCTTTTCAAAACAAAAAAAAAACTCACAATTACTACGGAATTCAGATTTCAGTGGAGCATTTCAAGAGCAATTTATTAAGTAAAAAAACTTTAGTAAAAAGGGGAAAAGGGTTCTCGCTGTATAGTAAATTTAATTTTTGAGCAATTTTAAAAATAATTATTAATTAACTAATCACTTTAGACGTGGAGCAATTGCAGATTTCGGTGGAACAATGAAATTCATACGAATTCGATACCCTAGTATCGAACTCGTATGAATTTCGATATATATATTTTTAACGCAACTCTGGTTTCGTGTTTAATGTTACTCCATACTCCTTGCATGCACTTCGCACATTTTTAACTTTAAAAATCCCGCCATATTCTTTATGAAATACAATTTAACAGTAAGACTATTGGCTGCGTGCACGAAAATACTAATACTATTAAATTAATACCATCAGTATGAGACGGCTCACCAATCTTGGCCCCCCAAGAATTTTTTTTTTCTAACTTTTGAATTTTTAATTTCACATATCGTTTGTTCGTCGTTTGTTATTGATTGTTTGCCACAAATTATTGTTTGTTCGTAAATATCATATATCATGATATCTTGATTCGTATAATATTATGATGAAGAGTACAAATGTATTTTGGCACCAATTTAAACTTAAAATTGTTATTTTACTATCTTTTTTTTATAATATCTGCAAATAGTTAAATAAGTGAACAAACACTTTTGAATATTTACAAATACATAAGTGTTTGTTTTATAAAATATCCAAAAAATTGTTAAATATTCACTATATTCGCACTCGTGACAAAATAAAATTGACGCATGCGCTATACAAGAACCTATCTGAATAATAATTGAGCTAAATGAACAATGTAAAAATAAAAATTCAAAAATTTGAAAAATATAATCCTGAGGGCCAAATAAAAATTGTTAATTAAACAAAAAATAGGTACTTTGACTTTATAACAAACGTATTTTATTAAAGAACAAACATTAATGATTATTTATAGACACCTAGTAACAAGAATAATTTAAAATTTTGATTGAGGGGGATAGACAAAAATGTACCCACAAAATAGTTTGTGGGTACATTTTTGTTTAATTATTTGTAAATTAATGATTTACAAACAAACAATTATTTATGGCCAATAATCAAGAACAAACGACGAACAAATGATATATGAAAATAAAAATTAGAAAATTAAAAGAATAAATATCCTGGGGGGCCAAGTTTGGTGAGCCGTGTGAAACGTATATGATCCTAAAGTTAACAGACAAATAACACTTATCAGATATTTTTTTCAACGAATTTATAACAAAAAAAAACTAGGAATGCACAATTAAGAATGCATAATTTAATTTATTCAAAACATTTTTTTTATAATTTATCGTTTTGAAAAAGTTTCAAAAATTATTTACAGCGGCTAACTTCATAAGAAATATATAGCCCTTTTCATGACAAGTTCAACGCAAGCGCATTCACCATGTTTTAAACGCGGCAATTCAAAAGTTTCAGACAGTAGAAGCCGCTTGACAAGCAAGCACATCAAACAGAGAGTCCAAATCTGATGACTACTTATTTGAATTGTATATAATTGTTTAGGCTCGAGCATTAATAAAAAATATATTTTTCTATGTCTATTCTTTTTTATGAATTTTGAATGCTTTTGGCATTTATATGAATAATCTTGCGAAAACTGACGATATATCGATATTTTTCATTTCATAATTTTCAATACTATTTTAAAATATTGATACGATAAATATCGATATGTTTTTTCACTTGCCATCTCTATTCATTCATTTTTAAATATGTCACTGTCAAATTTTATTTGTCACCCATGTTGTCAAAAGTCCACACTGCCATTAGACCACAGACTAAATTTCACAAACCAGGAACAATATAGCTAGAGTCTGGTTAACGAAAGCGTGACCAGAGGAAACGCGGCAAATTCAAAAAATCTTTATGTGGTATTACTAAGTATTGTAAGAGAAAAATGTTTTGATACTAGACTTTTTTTGTATTTATGAAAATTAATTTGTATAGTAGTTTTTTGCGAACATAATTTCTAACTTAAGGAACACACCACGTCTTTAGAAATTTTAAATGTACTTAAGTATACAGCGGTTAATATCACTCTTAACAATGAGGCTCAATAACAGAATGCCATTTGTTTTCAAAGGTTCCGTTTGTTGTGATGGTTCGCATCTTACCTGTGTAATGTATTATATCTGGAAATCAGAATAGCTGAAGCAAGAATTGCGGAGGAGAGGTGCATTCTGCGGTGGTCCTGACTGACTGATCAACACACAGCCTAAGCCGCTGGTTGTAGAACCGTAAAATTTGGAGGACGTATTATGTTTCGAAATTCATCCCCATATATGAAACTCTGTCATTTTTAATGTGAAATACACAGAAAGTGGCGTTTAGCTGTAAAATAAAAAAAAAGAAGTAAAGAAGTAGAAGAGAGTAAAGAAGTTTAGTTTTTTTTTTAGAAATTCATCTCATAAAGGTGTTGAAAGGGGTAAAAAATTTAGTATGGGGAAAGAATTATTTATGATCAGAATTACTTGAAACTTGGTATTATTGCTCTTCAAAACAATTAAATAAACACGTGTTTTAGCATTTTTCGAAATTTAATACCATAAGGGGGTAAAATGGGGGATGAAAGTTTGAATGAAATTCTGTAATTAGTATGTGAAAAAGTACAAAAAAAAATATTCACTTGTAGACGATTTAAGAGTTTTAAAATCACTTTCTCTAAAATTATGTCTGCGTAGCCTTAGACTATATTAATTTATAAAGGTTGCGATTTAGCCAATTTTGGTCGTTTTATTGCTTTAGCCCACAATTTCTTTAGTTCCAATGATATCCATTTTCTTTGTATCCCGACACTGCACGATTAGTCATTAATTAAATTTTAAATAAAATGGAAAAAGTCAATCCATACTATAGTTCTTTACAATATGCTGAGCTATAGTGATCGCGAAATTTGGCGGAATAAAAAGTTAAAATTAATTCCTATTACTTTGCCTTAAGATCGGCACACACGAGTCCATGCACACATACATAGAAGTTTATCTGCTTCTTTTCTGGATACACATTACACTACAATCTGCATCGAATTTGGTCGACCCAGAGTATCTTGTAGTGCAGTGTGGATGCTCTCAATAGATTTTGTAAATAATATATTTATACAAAGCGGTATATGGCGTTCTTTTTAAATACATATTGGTGCACATTTGTAGAGCTATGTTTACATGTTCCTTTTTATACTGTACTGGACATTTTAATTATATATTAGAACAATTTTTTTAATTCTAAAAGAAACTCCAAACACACTATACATTTTATTTTTCCAAATCGGAAATCCTTCCAGTTGTTTTAATGTGAAGAAGTAACAAGCACACACACATACAAACTCTCGCATTTATCTAAAGTAATTTTATAATACGATTAACGACTGCGTTATTGTTCGTGTGTTCTATATTTTCTTTATTTTTAAAGTAAAAATAATACTACGAGATGGATATTAAATTTATAATCTCTTTTCTCAAGTTACCATATAATTATAACTAATTGAATTTATAGAATATATTAATTATTATATCTTGAAACTCAAAAAATATTGCATTCATGTTTAAATTTTTAAAAGTTTAAAAGGAAATCCTTAAAACGTCAAATAAAATGTTAAATCGGGGAAAATGACAAGCAAATAGAACCAACCAATAATAGGCGATTGCGAATGTCAGAACCTGTATATAATACCTTTCGGTGTAGTGTACCTGCGACCTATTCTTTTCTAGTTTAAATGAATTTACGATTGTAGTGGACTAACCGCTAGTGTATTATACGACGTATTTAGTGGAATTATGTATTTACAATTGATGCAATAATATTTTTAAATTCTATATAGTAAGTACAAAGTGTAGTGATAACCTGCAAAAACTAAAAATATGTATGTGCAAATACGCCTGAAACAATAAATATTTATTTTATTGGAAGGATTTAAGATATTATACGGCACTTTTACATGATAAACATTGCATACCCGTTAAATTCTTATAAATTATTATCATGTGTGCTTCGTCTAGTCTAAAATCATGTATTAAAAATATTGTACTAATTATTAATTACTTTTATAACGAAATTTTTATAAATATTATGTGCACATGATATCTATGTCACAAAGAAAAAACTAATTGGTTAAAATCCTAGGACTAGTACGTGCTCTTTATGTGTATTCCTTTCTGAAAATTACCTAAATATTATAAAACTTGTATATGCATAATGAATATCAATCGATGCGTTTTTTTCAGATTTCATGAAATTATCAGTAAGTTAGACCGGTACAGGATGCCCTACTTAAATGTTTTGAAGCAATCAACTATAGTTCATTTATGTTTTGCTATATCATATTTTACTTCAGGCTTAATAATAAGTCTTGTACAAGCAGTGTTATTTTTTAGCCTTAAGCCTTTCAATAAAGTATTATACAGGAAAATAAATTATTATCTGTCATACTCATTTTACTGTCGTAAGTATTATATAAATATGTTATTTTAATGTGTCAATCAATTTTATATGAATAAATTAAGCACTTAATTTATGATCCAATTAATTTTAATTTCCTGTTAATATCTTTTAACTACAATATCTATATCATTTGGTAATTTATTTTCAGAATTAGTGTTTATGTCTGAATGGTGGTCAGGGACAAAGTTGTCCATATACATAAAGAAGGATGAATATGATAGGTACTATGGGAAAGAACATGGCTATCTTATTATGAACCATAGTTATGAAGTAGACTGGCTCATGGGTTGGCACTTCTGTGATGGTATCAAAGTTTTAGGAGTGAGTATATCAATCTTATATTTCTATATAATATATAAATGACTTATGTGTATAATGTTCATATTTTTTCAAACTGTTGTTGATAAATAAAACTAAATTCATAATCAATACTAATAAGATCAAAAATAAATTTAGCAAAAAAAAACAACAATTTTTTAATATCAATAATATGCAGAATATAAGCAGATATGTATAATATATGTATGTATTTACAAAATATTCATAAAACCCTATATTAACACCATGCTATTGAAATAATCTTGAGGCTTAATAATTTTCCATTTGTAGAGTTAAAAAAGCTCCATTCAACAAAGTATAAGCAAAATAGATGCTGAGTAATATTATTTATTGTTTTAACTAATGTTTATGCTGCAATTTATAAAATTCCATAGTGATTCTATGTAGTTTTGTTGTTGCTAGATGAATATATTTTTAAATTAATAATTTAGCTATTAAAATATAAGGATACTAAGTAATTAGAAAAATAATTTCTAAATTATAGTAAAATATACTAAAAATTTATAAAACACAAGATCTTTTGTTTTTCTTTAATATTTGAAGGTCTTTGAATCTCTTGAGATTATGCCAGACCTATCGTATCAGAAAAACATATATTCATCTACATAGTTGTTGCCTCCTTAAATATAACACAAGATCTTTTTCATAATATAGATTAGAATGCACAAATATGCAGTATTCATTCCAATAGACAATGTATTATGTATATTACAAATTCATTTTGAACTATATAATTTTATATTTAAATATTTTATTTTAATTTTATAATTGTATTCAGTATAAACATTTCCTGTACTGTCAATATATTCAGTTGTTACATGGAGAGGTGGAAAACATTTACATAACTTAAGTAATTGGAATATTTTAATGTTATCATTAAAAAATATAATTAGTTATAATTTATAATCTAGTTAATAATATTAAAAATTTAATGGTGAAATACCTGATGATTTATATAATACATGCTTAATTAAATATTTAGACTTACGTTAGTGGCTGCCTCAAAGCTGAGTTTGATAAATGAGTGATGTTTAGCATAAATGATAATATATATTTTTACCTATAAAATTTCTATTTAGAAAAACTTATTAAAAAAAAAATAAAAACCAACTTCCAGGCACTGAAAAGTAAAAAATAACTAAACGGGGGTTTTCATTTAAAATAGATACTTAACCAGATATTTTCGAAGTCAGTGTGCTTTGATTTGTATTGGCTGGCACCGACTTTGAAAAAATCGGATTAAGTATCTATTCTAAATGAAAACCCCCGTTTAGTTATTTTTTACTTTTCAGTGCCTGGAAGTCGGTTTTAATTATTTTTTTTTTAAGTTTTTATTTTTCCATTTTTAGTGTAGACGTATCACCAATACAAATTAATTAAGCCCAAACACCAGGTAATTGCTGTAAATCGTTGAGGAGTTTCCTCGACTATCTTTCGGGTCCATCATCAGATCGACTCCAGACCTTCATTATATAGTAGTGCTTTAAAATACCTAATGAAAATGTTATCAAACGCACTAGCTGTCGCTACAATTTTCGAAAATTCCCCTCGATTCCTCTAGGATCCCATCATCAGATCCTGGTTTCCTTATCATGGGACCACTCTTGGAATATCATATTTAAGCAAAAGAAGTTTTGGTCTTTATGGTACATAAATTTTAGCGATTTCAATGAAATTCATTAGGTATTTCTATAGGAACTCTTATAGGTAGTTTTCGCTACTATATCGAAATTGAGATTGAGAAGAATGTATCATTAATGATATCCACCCTGTATCAAAAGCAAGTTGAATAATGCCGGCGGCCGGCGCAAGCCCGCTAATTCCTTGACTCAGTTTTGCATTTGATACATCCTTTGATTGTCTCTTGTGTTCAACCAAACCGATAGACGTTTTCAATTGTCACGCAAGATCCACTTAATCCTCTCATTTCTGTGACTATTCAAATATCACAGGTGCGCTGTAACGCGATTTTAATTTCTGTATGGTATCTGAGATTTTTATCCATAAAATTTTACGTAAATGATAATAATAAGATACTTATTTTATCGTTTTGTCACTAAGTTGAAGGCTACACTAATTTAATTTATAAGAATGAATAATATTATAACAACAGCACCATATCAAGTTGTAGCGACTGTTACAATAGTCTACTGTAGTTTCATGCGATTTAAAGAAATCGAAAATAAGAAATAGTGTTTCTTTTGTGGTAAACCTTTCGTTTTCGAATTCGAATCGAATCTGTACATTAAATATTTTTCAGAAAATCTTAATGAAATAGTTATTATTATCGATACAGAGCCGAATCTGTAGTTTTTAGAATTTTCCTCTGTTTGTCTGTCTGGAAACGCATCACGAGAATTTTGATGAAATTTGATATGATGGTAGCTGGTTATCCGGTTTAACATATAGGATACTTATTACTGCGTAAAAATATCTCATACGTTAAAACGCAATTAGAGACGAACCCGAGCGGAGCGAGGGCGAGTTGGTATTTTAAATATAAAAAGTAGCCTATATAACTTCCGATCAAAACTTTTGCCATGTCGCACGACTTCGGTTCAGCAGCATTAAAAACGTGTTCGGAAATAGATGTTTCGTAATTTTATAACCGTTTAAGTGTTGAGTTGTGGAAATCGCTGATATATGTACATATGATGAACATGTTCCATTAATTGGCTATTTGACAGTTTTCGGAAAGATATTTTAAAACATACGTAGGTTCATTTTATACCTCTTACAATTATTTTTTTCTGAAAAAAGCGTTATTTATTCGGAAAAAAATATATTAATCTTTCAGTAATTTGAAAGTCGCGCGAAAACAGCACATCACGTGACATTCCCATATAAGTTAATATATATATATATATATATATATATATATATATATATATATATTTAGAATATAAATATTTTTTATGAAAATGACAAGCTACAAGACGTGTGCCGTACCTATGTGTAAAAGTTCTACAATTAAATATCCTGACAAATTGTTTATACACGTCCCTAAATGTCCTAAACGTCGAAAGCAGTGGTTACAATTAGCACGCTGAGAGTTGAATTTTACATCTGATAAATCTGCAAATTTTTTTTTGTGAAGATCACTTCGATGTAAGTATTTAAAAGCAATCAATTTAGCCTCTGATTTACTGAAAATAAATTAAACTTAATCCAGTATTTTGTACATAAAACATGTCATAAAAACAATTCTTTTTATGACATTATTTTTATTAATTTTAAAAGTATTATTTTTATTATTCACCATACGACTGTCGCGAAGATCTAAAATTATCAACATAACCTTTCAGTCAAGTAGTAAAAATTTTTTTATAAAATTTTTACTACTTGACTTAAGAACTATACACATTAACTTTTACCAATAAATTATACATAATTACTTTGTTCATTTCGGTACTTACACGGAAGTTTTTACATTCCGAAACTCGGCTGAGCAAAAGTCAGGATTACATGCAAAAAAATTTGCAACCATAAATGAATCTATTTTTGGTAAATTTGCACTATCAGCTTTTGTGTAACCCGGCTCCATTTCGTTAAACTTCTCACAAGCACTAATTAAAATATTTTAGAGTGATCTTCTCAGCAAACTGCAAACGATAAAACACACGATGTTTTGTTATGTGAGATGTGACGTCACACGCTGCACAAACATGGCCGCCAGCGTTTCAGTATTTGTAATCCACAGATAAAAAAAACTCAAATTTATTTTTCAAAAATGAAATATTTACAATTTATTTTAATGCAAAAAACATATTGTATAATTATTGTGGACCCATAAGCTACTGTCTCCAACAGATTAAATATTTTATCGTTAGAATTGTCAAATAGCCAATTGAAACAAAGATTATTACCCTTACAAATCTTGACTACCTGTCTCAAAAGAGAATTGAATTCATTACCTACTTAAATTTTACTGTATCAAAGAGTATGAATTTTAATTTCAAAATTTGGTTGAGAAAAGTATTATTTTTCATATATCTTTGCTATTGCTAAGCGAAAATATTTGCTAGGAATTAATCAAATGATATGCGGTCTTAGCAGTCGTTGATGTCGTAGAATTCATAGATAACTATTGATAAAGATAGATCTTACCACTTTTTTGTTAATTATGATAAGTATACTTCTAGACCAACTTACAACAATGTTTATAGATTAGCAGTGTGTCAAATAAATCGATACTTATAAATAACATTACCTACAAAAAGACCGATCGAATATTTGTATGTTAGGTCATTTTCCTCCTTTTAGGAAGTTGGTTAAATAAAATAGCTCTCTTTAATATTTTCTTTATTATTCAAGTTGTTACAGTCAGCAAACGCTCATTTTCTCGCCTTAAGTACTATAGAAGTAGGTTCAAAATTTCTTATTGCTTACTATAAAATAATCTAAATCCTTATTTATTTATACTATAAATTATAAAATATTTAGATATTATTTCCCCGTCACATCACACATGTGCCGTTAAATAACCGAGATAATGTTTGTAACAGCTGCTTTTGTCCAGAATATGCATGGATACCATATCAAAAAATACAAAGTCCTCCCAGTTTAAAGCTTCATTATGTTTTATGTAGGTACCTAATTAAAATAAAACATGGCATTGTAATTTGATAAGAATTTATATGCAAATTGCAATTTAACGAGCAGTGTAATTATGGCTGACAGTAAATAATGATTTTGAATTAAATAGGGAAAGAATGACCAAATTTCATTTGGTTTCAACATATATTACCTATCCATGATGATTTAAACGGTATTATAGATATATACTTTAAAAGATGTTAAAAGTACTTACATTGAGTTTAAAATATTCTAATTAAATAATTAAAGTCTACGATAACAATTGTGCCTTGACGCTAATCGAATTGTGTTCATTGCGCATTATAATATACTTAAATAAATACATATACATATATTTTTATCTATGGTTACTATGGAGCTTGAATTTAACCTGTTTCATAACATCATGCAATCTATATACTCAGTTTTATTGTTATTTATATTTGTTTTAAGTAAAATTAAATAACAAACAGTATTGGTACAATTTGCCGCTAAGTAATGCAATAATATCTTAAAAGTTTAAAACTAGCATAAATATTCAGGCAGTGATAGCCTAGTGGTAACGCGCTCGCTTGGGAAACCGAGTGAAGTGGGTTCAAATCCCGGGTCTCGCACCTCTGATATTTTCATGTGCGAATATTTCTAAAATGATTACCATTTGCCTTACGGTGAAGGAAAACATCGTGAGAAAACCTGCATGTCTGAATAAACCTTGCAAGTTTTCGAAAGACATGTGAAGTCCGCCAACCCGCACTTGGCCAGCGTGGTAGACTGTGGCCTGATTCCCCTCGTATTGAAGGGAGGCCCGTGCCCATCAGTGGGACGTTAAAAAGGACATAAATATTCGATCGGTTTTTTGTAGGTAATGTTATTTATACGTATCGATTTGTTTGACACACCGTTAATCTATAAACATAGTTGTTAGTTGTTTTAAAAAGAACTAGCTGTACGTTTTAACGGTTAGTATGGAATAATAGACTATATATTATGTGATATCTATGTAAAAAGAATTTTTCAAATTGGATTGATTAGTTCCTAAGAAAAGCGCTTTCAAACAAACAAACAAACTCTGCCTCTTTATAATATTAGTATAGATATTTAATGAATTTATGTTAACAGAAAATATACTATATATAGGTACATTTGTTAAGATTAATAAACTAATAAATTGTATAATTTTTCTTGTAGAACTGTAAGGCCTATGCGAAAAAATCAATACAGTATTTACCACCTATTGGTTGGATATGGAAATTTTCGGAGTTCGTATTTTTAGAAAGATCATTCGAGAAAGATAAGGAAATAATCAAAAAGCAGATATCAGAAATTTGTGATTATCCGGATCCTGTATGGGTAAGCGATTTATTTATTAATTTTTTTCCTAGGTCGGTAAGGTAAGGTATCGTCAGCTATTTTAAATAAAACTATCTTTTCGGATTATTTCGCGGATTTATTTTGATTTTTGGTTCTCGACGTTTCGAATGCTTTACAGCAATCATGGTCTCAAAGGCGTCTTATCGGCGTCGGGACGTGACGACCCCACCGCCCACCGGTGGGATAATCTAGTGACAGAGATTATTCCACCAGTGCAATCAGTCAACCAAACCAGTGGTAGTGCCACGCTAGTTACCTTCGGGTAGCAGCCGAATGGGCCGGCACGTTCCGCAAAGTACCACTCTCTCACAGAAGACCGGCGTGAAGTGGCAGCTTTGCTGTCGCGTTTCGTTCGGTACGTGAGAGTCCCGGAGGCCCACTCCCCACCCCTCCCCCACACCAATATGTCAGTGCAGAATTTGGTATATCTACCCCAGGAGGGTACCACCAGCGCACATCGCGGTGGAGAATCCCTCTCTGGGCACCCATGCTCGGATCGTACACTACCTGAGCGTGGATGCCCAGACTGCCCTCCGAATTCTGGGGGGGGGGGGGGGGGGCGGCAATTTTGCGCTCTCGTTTTCTGCTCGGGGCAAACGGAGCAGGCAACATAAGGCTACCCCTTTCACGCTTGCTGTGGACTTCTGTAACATAAGGGGGCTGAATTCCAACTTGAACGCCGTCCACTTCCACCTTGAGACGGCGAAGCCGGCCTTGCTCTTCCTCACTGAGACGCAGATATCGTCTCCGGCTGACACCGCTTTCCTCTCCTACCCGGGGTATAAACTGGAGCATTCCTTTGTACCGCGGGCTGGGGTGTGCGTGTACGTCAGAGAGGATATCTGCTCTCGTCGCCTCGGCAGCCTTGAAGGGCGGGACCTATCCATCCTCTGGCTACGTGTAGACTGCGACGACCATCCGCGAATCTACGCGTGCCTGTATAGGTCTCATAGCGGAAATGCCGAAACTGACCGACTCGTTGAGCACATGGTTCTGTCAGCCTTCTTTTCCACCCCTGCACACGGAGGATGGCTCGCTGGCTCATGCTGCGAAGGAGAAAGCCGATTTACTGGGCTCTCTCTTCGCATACAACTCGACTCTGGATGACCAAGGAAACTCACCACCGACAATCCTGCGGTGCGATACTACGATGCCGGAAGTTCAGTTCCGGCAAAGTGCAGTTCGCAAAGCACTTCTTTCCTTGGACATTCATAAGTCGAGTGGGCCTGATAGCATCCCAACAGAGTTGGCACCGGTCTTTACGCGTCTTTTCCGGCACTCCTATTCATTAGGCGTAGTCCCGAAATCCTGGAAGGCCGCTTTAGTGCACCCGATCCCAAAAAAGGGCAACCGCTCGGATCCGTCCAATTACAGGCCTATAGCCATTACCTCCTTGTTCTCTAAGATAATGGAGTCCATTATCAACTGCCAGCTCCTGCGGTACCTAGAGGAGCACCAGCTGATCAGCGACCGCCAGTACGGCTTTCGTCGAGGTCGCTCAGCCGGTGATCTTCTAGTTTACCTGACACATAGATGGGCAGAAGCAGTTGAGACCAAGGGGGAGGCGCTTGCCGTAAGTCTGGACATAGCGAAGGCCTTTGATCGGGTATGGCACAAAGCGCTTCTTTCGAAGCTACCTTCCTATGGGCTCCCTGAGAAATTATGCAGCTGGATCACCAGCTTTTTGGCAGATCGGAGCATCAAGGTCGTTGTCGACGGTGCTTGCTCTGATCCTAAATATGTCAATGCTGGTGTTCCCCAAGGCTGTGTACTGTCTCCTACTTTGTTCCTTCTGCATATCAATGACATGTTGCAAATTAGCAACATTCATTGCTATGCAGACGATAGCACTGTAGATGCCTTGTACACAGGCCGCGCTAATATTTCTCGGGAATACGTCGACGAGAGCCGGAACAAACTTGTGTCTGAAGTCGAATCTTTGTTAACCAAAGTCTCGGATTGGGGTCGACTAAATTTAGTCCAATTTAACCCCAAAAAGACACAAGTCTGCGCTTTAACCGCTAAAAAGTCGCCGTTTGTCGTAACTCCTCAATTTGAGGACACTTCCCTGTCCACCACAGCCAGTATCGGAATACTTGGCGTCGATATCTCGAGCAACGTCCAGTTTCGTGGTCAATTGGAAGATAAGGCCAAATTGGCCTCAAAGAAGCTTGGTGTGCTCAGTAAGGCGAGACAGTACTTCACGTCGCGTCAGCGTCTTAATCTTTATAAGGCGCAAATTCGGCCCCACATGGAGTACTGTTCTCATCTCTGGGCGGGAGCTCCCCAGTACCAGCTGCTTCCATTTGACCGCATTCAACGTAGGGCAGCTCGAGTTATCGACGATCAAGCTCTTTCCGATCGGCTTGATCCTTTAGCTCTGCGTAGAGATGTTGGATCACTCTGCATCTTCTACCGCATTTGTCACGGGGAATGTTCTGAGGAATTGTTTGGACTGATCCCGGCCGCAGAATTTCACCATCGGACATCGCGCCAAAACAGTAAATTCCATCCACACCACCTCGATGTCCAGCGTTCCACAACAGTGCGTTTTCTTAGGCACTTTCTGCCCCGCACAACCACTCTGTGGAACCAGCTGTCGCCGGCGGTCTTTCCGAACCGTTACGACCTGGCAACCTTCAAGAAGAGAGTGTATTCTTTTTTGAAAGGCCGGCAACGCATTTGCAAGCCTTGCGGTGTTGCAGATGTCCATGGGCGGCGGTAATCACTTTCCATCAGGTGAGCCTCCTGCTCGTTTGCCCCCTTGATGACATAAAAAAAAAAGGCGTTATATTATCTGTAGCAAATATATAAAGCCTTTGAGACGTCTAAAATCTTAGTCTCTTCCGTGACCGTGATTGCTGTAAAGCATTCGAAACGTCGAGAACCAAAAATCAAAATAAATCCGCGAAATAATCCGAAAAGATAGTTTTATTTAAATTTCTATCTTAATTTAAGGACTAATAGTAATTTCCACAAAATGTTCATACAAGATTTTGTTCCCATATATCCCAAATGAAATATCATGCAAATGTTAAATACAAAAAATTACATGAAATCCTTTTAAAGTAAACTTTATTGAAATAACCTTGAGTTGTCTATTTATAATCAACAGTTATCTTCTAATAAATTATTTATAATAAGGTGGTATGAGACTCAATTGTCATGCTTCCTTATATTTGAATGCGTAATTCATTTGCATATACGTAATAACCAATATCCCTGCTTTGTTTAAATGAATTATTTTCGGTAATTAAAAAAAGAACCCGAATGTATATAGGGTCGTTTGCGTGTCTACACTATCTGTCTGTAGGTCTTTCTTTTCTTATAGAAGTTCGATACATACGAGAATACATATACCTATAGGGTTAGGTAACCAAACAATATGTTACATGTAGAATTAATTATAACTTCGAAAGCGAGTACAATTCATAGCGTCACTTATTTAAATAAAAAAAGCAGTCATGAGAACTGCCGACAGAAGTGAAAACTTAAAACTATAATCAAACAGTTGTAATTTTTGGAAATTAAAATTAATTGTTTGATCGTAAATAAAAATTTTCAAATTAAAACTGTTTACATTTATCTGGTTTTGACATCTATCGGCACTCTAAGTGTTAGCGTTAACACGTCACGTGACCATGTCGATGCCGACTTTCATGAATTTACTCCCCATCCAAACTTGCCTATAGATTTTTTTACTTTAAAACCATTTTAAGAAACTCTCATCGTCCATATGGACCATCTATCATAAGGGACTCGTTAAAATGAATCAGGCAAGCAAAAACTCGACAGTTTTACTTGTAACCATTAAAAAGATACACATTACACCCTCTAACTCCTGATTCCATCATCAGATCAACTTGATGTTATCAAATTATTGCACAAGGATCCGGATTAAACATAGAGCAAACCCATACAAAATCGTATACCGATGTAAAACAGGACGGCGTATTTATTTCGGCTTATATTTTCCGCTCGTAGGCCACTTACCGGCTTCCACCACCGAGAACTAAATTGGTCAACAAATACTTGTCACTGCAAGCAAGCGCGTTTTTTAAATATTTGATTTTAGTGTTTCTTTTTTTTTTGTACTCTTGATGTAATTTTTGCGGAAATTCAAGCAAGAATAGTGAAGTTACACGTAAAGGTTAAGTTACAAAGTGTGTATATTTACTCATATTTTACAAATAGTTGTACTGACAAAATTGATATTCTAAAATATAGTTAGTAATTTATTTATATTTAGATTTTAGATGTCTGAGCTAAAACCGTAAGGGGTGAAACCGGCAATGTACAATTTTGACCCATGACCCCAAAGTATGAATATAAACCAACTTTGTTTATATTTTGATAAAAATAATAATGCCGCGCTGCTTTAAAAAAACAACTACCAGACAAGATCCGTATTGTATAAAAAAGCCGTGTAAACAATTTACAGCGATTGTAGAACAACTAACCCAAACGAATATGCAAAACCATGGAAGCATTAATGACAACATTTACGTGTACTACCTTAAATAATATGAAGACAGCCGTTTTAGATGAAGAGCAGGTGTGTTGTATATAGGAACAATTAAAATTAAAAGAGAAGTTTGTCGAAAAAAAACGAAAATTAATCGTCTTCAAAGGCACCCGGAATCCTTTTTATTTTCCTGCGATTATAACATTGTAAATGGAACCCTAGTTGTAAATTGAAATTATGCAAAATTTCATCCACTATCCTTCAGAAACTCTTTCTTCTATTAAATTACTAATTTTATCTCAGTTAATTAATGCGACCGCACTAAGGCATTTATGCTTACTGCATATTTCCTATAGTAACAATTTTTGTGCGAATTCTTCACGTTATCTTGTAGAGTAGAATATAGCTTTTGCCAGAATTGGTCACCCTTCACAACATATCACTGTTTATCAAGTCCTTTATCATGGAAAAAGTTAAGAAATCACAGATAACATTGTAAATTTATTTATAAGACGTATAAGTATATTTAATAATTAATATATTTAAAGTATACATTTGGCTACTAAAGCGGAGATATTACATTAAAAAAAAGAAATCAACAAAGTAGAGATCGTTTGGCAACGGTGCCGAGTGTAAATTGAGATTGTTGATTAGGCCGGAGGTCTACGATCACATGCAATGCCAATTGGTTGGTTTCTGCCGGAAACGAATATTTGTATTAGAAATATGGCAAATAATTCTTGTAGGTATACTAATATTAAATACTATTGACACGTTTATAACCCCGCGCGCAGAAACTTTTTTCTACAAATTTATTTTTTGTGCAATTGGCTTGGCGGCAACTACTTGGTGTATTGAGAAAAAACTTGCTTTACCACTTTTCGGCCCATAACCTATACCTATCTATAAAAATAATTACATCAATCTGTTGCTCTAATGTCGCATTAAAGATCAAACCTATATAGTTTTGCATTTGAATAAGTAAAGTTTATATTTAATATAAACTACTTATTCAAATGCAAAACGATATTTAAAAAATGTGTTATTGACTTACAAAATATGTGTTACAAATAGTTGTGTGGAAGCTTTTGATGTCCTTCCGAATGATTTCGGCCACGGCGGCCAACCTCACTGAGACTAGCCAATTTTACGCAGGAGATATTATAGTGCAGTGCGTGTACGCACAGACAAAAGTGCACTCTCTATTCCTGTTACTCTCAAATTCCGATGGGAATCATGACCGGTGAGAGACTAGTCGCAGGACCGACAGCTTAACATTCTTTCCGAGGCACGGGGGTAAACCACCGTCAACTTCTCAACTCCGGGCTGTTACTGGAACTTCCTTAACAGAAACACTTAATAACTAAACTTGCCCCGATTCGGGACTCAAACCCAGGACCTCCGGATATGCAGCCGCACAGGCCAGCCACATACCACCAAGGCGCAAGCTTGTGATAATCACAGTCATCCCTATCTAGCCTATAAGAGATTAAAGATATACCTACCTATATAGGTATTATTATATAATAATACTTAAATTTTATTACATCATATCATTTATCGGTCAACTACTTACATAACATACATATATAATTAAAGTTTTTTTACCAAAGAGTAAAGCGATAAAAAACTTTAAATATGTATGTGAAATAGTCGCAATTAGGTTATGGTATGATAAGAACAATAATAAATAAATAAAAGTTATAATAATAAAAAAGAATCGGCAAGTATCGAAGTCCAATAACCGACTTCGTTTCGAGATAACAATAACCCAAATACGCAAAAATAAATAGAAATCAAGTAGTTAAGGTGTAACTAAGGGAAAATATGCGATGTAAATAGAAGTGACAGCAAAGAAAAATAAAAAGCATTGTTTGTCAAAAGCCCTGGTATTTGTACTCCAATAAAAAGATGTTTTACTAACTATTATATTAATTTTATGTATTCTACTATTTATTTTTCATGTGCGAATTATTTTCAACATGATTACCACTTGTCTTACGGTGAAGGAAAGCGTCGTAAGGAAACTTGCATGTCTAACATAACCTAACAAGTTTTCGAAAGATATGACGTGTAGTCTACCAACCCGCACTTGGCCAGCGTGGTGTACTATGGCCTGGTTTCCCTCGTATTGAAGGGAGGCCCTTGCCCAGCAGTGGGACGTCAAAAAGGGCTGAATATCTAATACCTATTACGTATTTTTGTATTTTGTATGTATTCAGCCCTTTTTTTAACGTCCCACTGCTGGGCACGGGCCTCCCTTCAAGACGAGGGGAATCAGGCCATAGTCCACCACGCTGGCCAAGTGCGGGTTGGCGGACTTCACATGTCTTTCGAAAACTTGCTAGGTTCTCTCAGACATGCAGGTTTCCTCACGATGTTTTCCTTCACCGTAAGGCAAGTGGCAATCAAGTTAGAAAATGATTCGCACATGAAAATATCAGAGGTGCGAGACCCGGGATTTGAACCCGCTTCACTCGGTTTCCCAAGCGAGCGCGTTACCACTGGGCTACCACTGCCTCAATTACGTATTTTAGATTTGGCAAATGAAAATTGCAGGATTTTTCCACAAACGTGCGCATTTTTGAAAACTAGTTGTTTTTTACTAAAGCATGCTACGGTCTGGGGATGACATTAGATAAACCGTTTCTTTTCACTAATGATGTACAAATGTGGGAAATATTTAAGTCTAACAAAAATAATGAGTGTATGTTACTAAATCATTGATAACTATAGTCAGTAGAAGAAAAACCTATTACATGTATTTATTTTTAAATACATTCAAAATATAAAAGAACTATACGATTATTTATGCATGTAACGTCTTACAAATCTTAGTTTTTGTGTTTTATATAAATCTTTGTTCTTAGATACCAATTTAATAACAAAAAGATTAAATTGGTACTAACGATATCTATACAGATAAATAAAATTGAAGTGTCTGTTTGTAATGTTACAATAACAGCTTTATACTAAATGCATATGGAGTCATATACGGTTTGTTCCGGCTAATCTCCGAAACGGCTGGACCAATTTTAACGGTTCTTTCACTGGCAGATAGCTGGTAAGCAGTAACTTAGGCTGCTTTTATTTTAGAAAAAAGAATTAGGGTTTCGCTCAAAAAATTAAAACGTACACATAAACGTTTTAAAATATTTTTTCTTTGAGATTTTACTGTGAAAATCATTATCGATAACATTGATTGATTGTTATCACTTCCCAATTCATATGGTAGTGACAAGTGTCACTCGCACCATGATGCAATGAAAATAGTAGTAATAGCAACATAGCAAACTTTTTTGAAGATATACTTATTCAAATTTTGTCCAAATGTACCAACATTTGGAAAAAAATATTAGAGTGAAATTTTTACGATGCGCGCGCACACCAACAGCCAAAAAGCGACGTGATGAAGTTAGCTGCATTCCTTTTACAGAGAGTTGTGACATACGTGAAGAAATCTTTAGCTATTTTTCTTCTGTTATGCCAAAGAAGTATAACTTCTTACGCGAGTTCATAAGTACACACACACGCTTTATTTTAATCTATACTGTTACGATATGATGATATGTAGGTATATTGTTAGGTCTGTTAGGATTGCGTTAGAAGTGATACAATTGAAGGTTAGCTTTCAAACGGTTACGGATAGATTGCTAGCTATCGATACTTTATTGTTGTAAATTCACATACCGATGGGAATAGTTAAATGACTTTAAGTTTCATATAAATCGAATTTGTGTTATTTTTATTCACTTCTGGTTCATAAAAAATACCTATATAATTTTATTATTATTTCTAATATATCGTGGGACATTCTGTATTTGGTCTTATGCGCCTTAGGCAGATCCATTGATCCCGGGTTCGTTTTTTTGTCAAAAAATTCTCAGTAGAAGTCCGGAGTTGGGTAATTGGTGTTGTTAAATAATGATTTGATTCGAGCTTATCTCGTTGATTTGTCTATATTTGAAATCCATATTAAGATGTTTTATGTAACTTGGAGTTCACGTAAGATTATTTATCGTAATCGATTTTATATCGTAAATAATTAATTACTAATAATTATGATAATAAATTTGAGAATTGCATAATAATGATTAATTACGTGTTTGACTAATTTTTTTACTTAGCACATTACGGAAGAAATGATTTTTTGTCATGTTTTTTTAAAAATGTACATATAATACGTTTTCTATTCTATAGGTACATATAATAAAATTGTAACTAAGCCGAATCTGTACATTAAATATTTTTTGGAAAGTCTTATTGAAATAGACATTATTATCGATGCAGAGGCCGAATCTTAGTTTTTGGAATTTTTGTCTGTCTGTTACCGCATCACAGAAAAACCACTGGAGGGATTTTGATGAAATTTGGTATGATGATAGCTGGTTATCCGGATCAACATATAGGATACTTAATACTGCGGGAAAATATCTCATCTCTGAGAAATCTATACTAAACGTTAAAATGGAAGTAGGGACGAACCCGAGCGGAGCGAGGGTTAGTCGCTAGTGATTGTATAAAATATTGCATTATCATAAGTGTAAAAGTCTTCTCATTTTCATTATTTTTTTTTAGCTATTGATGACACCAGAAGGCACGCGCTTTACAAAGAAGAAACATGAAGCTTCGCTTAGTTTCGCCAAAGAAAAGAATCTCCCCTTACTCAAACATCACTTGACACCTCGTACAAGAGGATTTACCACCAGCTTACAATACTTTAGAGGGAAAATACCCGCCATTTATAACATACAATTGGCCTTCGAGAAGGATAGCAAGGTATGTTATTTATTTATTACTTATTTGTAGTACCTACGCACATCACGCAATAGTTGCTTATGAGGTCACGGAAGCTGTGCTGTGAAGGTCATGGATTCAATACCTCTATGGGGCAATTACTTACTCAGCTGTACTGTCACATCATTCGATTATTATATTTTTACCTAATAATCCAACAGAATGGATTAGATTTTTTTAATTGACAAATATTGAGATATCTATACATATAATAAAATTCTGAGTCGAATCTGTACCTTAAATATTTTTTGGAAAATCTTATTGAAATAGACTTTATTATCGATACAGAGGGCGAATCTATAGTTTTTAGAAAATTTGGTATGATGATAGCTGGATATAGGGGTCAACATATAGGATACTTTTTACCGCGGGAGATTATCTCATTCCCACGGGAATACACGTTATAATACAACCCAAAAAATACTTATGATCAGAATTTCTTAAAACTTGGTATTAATGGTATTTACGTGTTTAAGCGTTTTTTTTTAAATCCATCCCATAAGGAGATAAAATAAGAGATGAAAATTAGTATTTTATATATTTTTAATTTATCCTAAGTTGAAATGTTTGTTGTCTTAAACGATATGTATTTAGTCTTGAGTTATAATGTTCTAATTGAACATGTATGATCGAACGTAAACGATGCTATACGATTTCTCACACCTTTGTCTTAATGATCAGTTCACACGTTATTATGCTATATGGTAAATTCAATGAAAAAAAAAGAGTTAAATTGAAATCAACATATTGTTCAAATACTGCACTTTTTAGCACAATTACAATTTATATCAATATAGAAACTATTTGTTAGTAGTTTTATACAGATGATAAATATACATATTAATACAAAATACAATACTCTGTCATTCACTTGGACGTACGTACAAATGTTTTTAATAAAAACTTTTTAATATCTTAAAACCGGGCAATAATAAATCTAAAAGGGTTTTATCACGTAAAGGGTCAAGCTGAATTCAAGTTTAGTACAGTTGTACAGTTTGGTGTATACTTTAATATGAGTGTGATCTTAACGTCCGTCCGCCCGTATTGCCCTTTTGGAACATTGATGAAATTAATACATTTAAAAATAATATGTGCTGAATTTTCACAAGCGCTAGAAATAGCTAAATTAATAAAATCAAACAAATAATAATTTATAGGTGCTATTTATAGGTATTCTTTACTTCATATTATGCCAGCTAGTAATGTAGTAAAAATAAAATTCCATTCTCATCGTCAAAATAGAATATATTATAATTAGTGATGTACCGGATATCCTTATTCGTATCCGCGGATAGACACTTTTAACGATCCGGCACATCACTGAATTTATAATTTATGGTCTCCTAGCGACTTACATCACTTCGCTTTGATGCGTCCCTAGGTGACAAACAAGTCTATGTATTACTTCAGATCATAATCTATCTCTATACTTAATTTTACACACACATACAAACTTTTCAATTATAATAGTAGTCTATATAGATAAATAGAATTGAAGTGTCTCTTTGTAATATGAAAATAATAGCTTTTAACTAAATGCATATATGGTACTTATAAAAAACACAATTTTAAAAATTTTTGTCTGTCTGTCTGTTTGTTGGGGCTAATCTCCGAAATTGCTGGACTGAATTTCACGTGACTTTAACTGCCAGATAGCTGCTGTTATGAGGCTATAAGGTGTTAAGGGCTACTTTTATATTAGAAAAAGAATTAGGATTCTGCTCAAAAAAAAAAAAAAACTTAAAACGTATCTAGCGAAGCTAGGGTAAGTCGCTAGTTAGATTGATGAATATCGTCCAACATTGTGCAGGATGTAATTTCTATTATTTATCTTGGTACCACTTCTCTGTCAAGATATCAAATTGAGTTCAATTGTTCGTATAGTGCGAATTAAAATGATGGCACAATAGCCGGTTGTCCTCTTTTCTATAATGCTTTTCAGTAATATTGAATTACTGCATCTCTCACTAAAAAACTGTCAAATAAAATAGAGACAAAATATATACATTCATTTTATTTTCATCTTAATAACCAAGAGACTTTTAGAGATAATATGTAAACATAAGTAATACGGTAAAAAATACGCACGAATGCGAAATTCAATTGATATAGTTACAGATTATTGATATTTGATGCTGTTAATATCACGAAACAAAATATGTATCTGCATATCAAATTGATCCATTTTAAACTTACAATTTACTTTTAACTTCCTTTATAGTCGAGTTAAAAAATTGGTTATATTGGCATACTGTAAACACTAATCTCTACAAATGCCTACAAGTAAACTTTCGTGTTTTTAATAAACTGATCTACTGAGTTCGAATCCGTTTGATACTGCAATCGGAACCACAAGTCATGTGACCAAATATTACATACATTACTTTATTATGAGTATATAGTTTTCGTAATACAATGTGAAGTCCACCAACCCGCACCTGGCAAGCGTGGTGGACTAAGGCCTAATCCCTTGCGCATTAAAAAGAGGTCCGTGCCCAGCAGTGGGACGATAAAAAGGGCTGTACACAAGTATACATGCCATATGGCTAATACATACACCTATGTATGTTGGTACTATTGTACCAACATATTATATAGGTGTATGTTAGCAGTGGGCTCTTAATATAAACTACAATTTGTTTGCTCTTTAGGTTCCACCGACATTGACAAGTATGTTATACGGCAAGCCGGTACACGCTCACCTGTACATCGAAAGAATTCCCGTAGAAACTGTTCCCGAAGATGAAGCGGAGGCGACTAAATGGCTGCACGATTTATTTGTCGTAAAGGTAACAGGAATACTCATATCTATATCTATATTATTATTTACCTAAATGCTCCATTGGTCTAATCACTAATGGATGCACGCTGCATGTACGGCAACATATCCGAAGGTATTTGGTTCGAGTCCCGAGTCGGGCCTAATACAGGTATTTGGTTTTTATGTTAAGTAATTATAAGTATGAAGTTCGGCGTTAGGAAATTGGCATTGTTTCACCCCCGCACGTGTCGTGTCGGTCCCGGTTAACATCTCCTGCGCAGTTGCCTAGTCTCAGTGAGATTGGCCACCGTGACTGAAAGCGGTCATTGGTCAGAAGGACATTATTATTTAATATAAGTGTTACAATTTAGTTACAAGCCTTGGTCACTTATTACAATGTATAAACAATTCGATTTGATTACATATTTGGAACACATGCCATGTCAATGTTATTTAAATATGCAAAATCCATATCAACTATAGTATCTATTTAATTAATATCTATACATATAATAAAGTAACTTATCGCTATTGCAACCTGAACCCAATAGAACCCAAACAATGATTTTTAGTTTATTTTTTTTGTTTGTCTGTGCGTGTGTGCGCACTAATCTCAGAAATGGCTTAACCGATTTGGGTGCGGTTTTCACTAATGTAGTTTGGTAAGCTTCACTTAATATTTAGTATTTGTTTTATTTTTATTCGGTTCATAAATAAAAAAGTTATGTCAATTTAAAAAATCACCTAGGGGCGAACCTGAGCAAAGCGAGGGTACTCACTCTCGCTTCGCTCGGGTTCGCTAGTATTTATATAAATATGTAATTAGTTAATTATATGTCATTGTACTTCATTGAATTACTACTACTATTCCTTAGTTTAAAATATAATATTATAGTGATCTTCCAATTACAATGAAAGTCTTGAGTTAAGCTAACATTATACATTATACACAGTACCTGGGCGACCGATCACCGAGCTTCGTTCGGCGTACCCTGTTGAAAAACTCCAATAGGATCCCATCAAAAGCGACAAAAGCCACAAAGAAACCGATAAATATTTATTGGGTTCTATGTGGCTTTTGATGGGATCCTATTCAAGTTTTTAAACAGGGTAGGCGCTCGTTCAGTAGTAGGTTATCACTTATCATCATCATCATCCATTGCGAGTACCGCAAAAATTTACGATATGGAGCTATACGACATTGTCAGCATGAGAGTGGATAGAAAATGTTTCTAATAAATTAGTTATATTTTTTTTGTCTTTTTCAGAAAAAAAAATTCATACCTTAAAAAGTAAACCGTATCTTAATAAAAAAAATGATCTGAATCGTTAGAGCCGTTTCTGAAATACACGAAATAAATATACAACAATAAAATATAATAAAACATCAAATAACATATTATGTTCAGTGTAATTTTGCGCGTAAACGGATTTTTTAATAGTTTTTTTTATTATAAATAATGATAGGTCTTCTATGAAATTGCCAGTAGTACCAGTACTAAAATAAATAAGTATTTACATATATTTCTTAATATATAAAGTACCTAGGTGTCTGAGCTTTGCGCAGTGTTTTTTTTTTTTTTTTAAAGAGATAAAAATTGCGTTTTCTCAGAAAGAACACCTATACATATAATTAAACTTAAAAAGCAAAACCTTACCTAAATACGAAATTTAATCCAAATCGTTAAAGGCGTTTCCGAAATTCACGAAATAAATTTATGTATTATATGTATATACATAAATTTATTTCGTCTATGAATAAAAGAGTGCGTGTAAGAATGTGTACACGCGCAAGAAGTAAAACTTCTGTAGGTTATCGGTACTCTTTATGAAATTCAATTTATTTTTTTAATTATTAGGATAGGTGAGAAGCTAAAAAATGATTAAATATCGTATATTAGGCATATTACAATCATATATTTATAGAAAATCATTTAAGGAAAGAATATAGTATTATATATCATTTATAGCATAAAGATCAATTCTTTCTGTTTAAAGTCATTAATAACTATGTGGACTCTCCCTATCTTCTTAGTCGCATTTCCTTTAAATGTCCTAGGTTGGGTGCTCGCTCTAACGATGTTTTTTCAACTCCTTTCTGTAGAACTAACTATTCTTGTAATCGATTTTTGGTCAGATCATGCAGAACACATAATAAGCGTTATTCTCATATTGATATTTTTAATAATAAAATAAGACATTACAAGGTTTCTCTAAGGAAAGTTGGTATAGAATAACTATGAAAATATTCATTCAAATTTGCTTCATTCTTTTTATAAATATGTTTCATTATGTGTTAGGTTAGAACTACATGTTTTAGTTGTCGTTTTATTTTATTTTAATCTGATTATTTGGGTTATTTTCTTTAATTTAATATTGGGTTAGAGTTTCTTTTTTGTTTTTATTTATTTTTATTTTATGTAAATAGGTACCATTTAACATAGGACTTGATCTATCTTTACATTGTGTTTCTTTCTACTAGTGAAAACAATTTTTGGCTAATGTATCTATATATTATTAATTCTATTTATATGTAATATAATAAGCTGTATGTTTTCCATAAATAAATAAATAACAATGGTTACCATTTCAACAAACGTTCGCCTCGCCCGATCACACCTTTCGTAACGCTCTCGTCACGCATTCACCAGCTTACTCCCCAAGTCAAGCATGCGTAAAGAGTTTAACTTTAAAAACATTCGCAAAATGTTACACGAAGATATGAACATGCGAAAGATTGATGAAAACGCGCCGGCCTATTCCTCGTTCATTGTCAAGAGTGTAGTATGTAAATTATAATAATTATTATAATTTACATTAATTTACATGTAAATTATAATAATTATTATAATTTACATGCAAATTAATGTAAATTATAATAATTATTATAATTTACATACTATAAGAGTTTTTGGCCAAAAAAAGGCAATCCAACGAACCCCGCACCCACCCTTTAGCCCCGATATTGCCACTTGCGACTTATTTTTATTCCCCATGATAAAGTCAGACCTCAAGGGAACTCATCATGGTGGTGTATAGAAGATCAAAAAAACTGATATCGTGGTGTTGAACGGGTTAACTTCAAAGGATTACCAAAAGTGCCTTAAAATCGTGGGAGCAACGTTGAAATCGTTGTGTAGGGTAAGGGAGACTATTGTGAAGGTCGATAATAAAATCTTGCAAGAAACTTGATTTGTTTGTTTTTTATTGACAAATTCCTGGAACTTAATTGCCAGTTGCCACTATATGTATACAAAAAATGCTCGTTTAATATTATAAGATTTATATCAATCTGTACAGGACCAATAAACAGCTCCATCTATCTTCATATAAATTTAATTAATTTACAGGATAAAATGCAGGATTCCTTTATGAACACGGGCGATTTCTTCCAAGAGTCTGGTGTAGAGAGAGTTGCTCCTTTCCAACGGCCTAAACGCATCTATTCATTGTTGAACACTCTCGGATGGGCGGTTATTACTTTAACACCAATGTTGTATTACCTCTTGGGGCTTTTGTTCAGCGGAAAACTCCTCTATTTCTCAATTGGCGGAGCTATATTAGCTGCATGTGAGTATTATCTATCTATACGAATAAATAAAATTGAAGTGTCTGTTTGTAATGTCAAAATAACAGCTTTTACTAAATGCATATAAAAGTATATACTATTCTTATAAGAAAAAACAATTTTTAATTTTTTTTCTGTCTGTTTCGGCTAATATCCAAAACGGCTGGACCGATTTTGACGGGACTTCACTGGTAGATAGCTGACGTTATCTATAAGGATTAACTTACTACTACTTTTATTTTTGAAAAACAATTAGAAGAGTAAATTTTTATAAAAAGGGTAGGCCGTTACAATAATTGCATAGTTTGTCCCATCCACAAAGACGAGCCCCTCTCTGGCACTATCTATAGCCTGTCCGTTTGAGCGGTAGAAAACTTCAATTAGTTATTAATTCTACTATTGGTTATCGAGGTTTTGTTTTGTCCATGAATAATAAAAAAAACTTTAATGAATCTTTGAAAAAAATATCCAGAATGCAAATTAACTAGGTCCTAAACATGCGGAATAATAATAAAAGTATTGTGGTAGGTTCTCTGCAATCGATCGTCAATCGTCAAATTAAGGTCAAGTGAAGTAAGCAGATATGATATCTAAATATTGAATTAAAATACCACCTTTATTTTCATTGTATTATTTTCATACAGATACATATCTGTAGTAATTTAGTTTGTAGTTATTAGTTTGTTTGTATTTAAATGTCTATAGTAAATTCAATCGCACCCGACTATATATCTTAATTAATATTATTATTATCTTTTTCAGTTTATATTCTTCTTCAGAAGTCCATCGGAATGTCTAAGATCAGTCAAGGTTCTTCATATGGAGCGGAAAAAAATAATAAGGTAAATTAATTATTAGTCTTTTTATAGCATAAAAAAAAATTCAAAGTAAAGTAAAATAAAATTTAATATAAATTGCTATATTGTTCGAATAGTTTAAAAAAATGAAATGTACTGGTTTTTGTCTGGCCTTGCGATAAGTACTGCTTGTCATCTGATACGTTTAAAACTAACTTTAAATATAAAGTAGAAACAAAAACTTAATAGTATTTTTTTGTCGAGTAACAATAGAAGATACAAATATACTATTAGTTTTTGTTTCAATACAAAAACTTTAAGTTAAACATTTCCTTTTTGTTTTATAATGAAATAAAATTATAAAAAAATGATGAATTCAAACGTCGTTCAAGAATATAAAAAAAATACATAAAAATGTATAATTTTCTTCTGTTTAACACTTTTTTCTAAAAACACGTATTTAAAATTAGTATAGAATGAGGTATTATAAATGATATGGAGGTAAATAATAATTTGTGAAGTGCGAGAATTCTCGTTTGTATAAGAAATAAACATGTTGATTTTGTTGTTATATTGTATTTATTGCGTTTATCATTGTCGTATTATTGTTCTGTAAACTAAGATAAATAATTAAGAGTTTTAGGTTCTCTTTAGTTCTAATCGGTAATAAAACATTAATTTCTCATCACAACATAGATAGAGATCTTTAATACACTAATTGTAAGGTACAATATATTTTTTCAACTTAGTAGGCACTAGTCCACGGTCAATGGCGGCTTAGAGCAGCGGTTCCCATTTTTTTGCCACGGTAGTGCCCTAATTGATCCTAATTTTTTTAACAAATCCCCATTTTGATAATAACTAAACTATTTGTATTGAAGTTAAAATACTTCCTTGTCTGATTTAAAAGAATAAATCATAAATGAAAAATATTAATACTTATAATAATATTTATTGTACCAAAAATATAACCATTTAATGTGGTGAATCGAATTTTTTCACATATTTATTTATAAATGCACTAAAATTAGGATTCATGTCAACGTTTTTTTCAACTCTCGGGTCGAACTCTGAAATCCTGTAAACCTTTTACCGATGACGGAATCCTAGGGTTCCAGCGTACCACCATTTGGGAACCATTAGCTTGTATGCATGAAATTATGTATAATATGGCTGTCGTCACTCGGACTAGGACGGATATGTGCTAATATCTTTGTTTTTTGTTATTCATTTCAAAGGCCGATCTTAAGTTTAAGTTCTTAAATTAGATTTTGATTGCACTATGATTACAACTGTAAATTTTTCCTATTTAATTTTTTTGTATAACTCAATATATTTTCTATGGAAAAAACTGGTCAGGCGCACATGATTTGTTCTCGATTTAAGATGACCTATTTACAATATTGCTGTCTGCATTTAATGCAATATTTCGCGCAAATGCAAACTTCTACATAGTATGGTAGGTACATACTGACATATTTTAAAACAGGTCTGATCATTTTATACTCTATGAATGAGTCTTAAGTATTTTTTTAAGTATTGTTGTTTATAATAACAAACTACAGACTTATTTTTATAATTGACATAGATTAGGTACCAAATAGAGGTGACGGTTTCGTATATGTACATGGTTATAATCTATAACATAAATTTTGTATACAGTATATTTTATACTTTAATGTTATTTTCACCATTTTTGTATAACGTATTGATATTAAACAAACCTGACTACAATTTGTCTAGTAAGCACTAAGGAATATTATTATGATTATATTTGTGTGCAATTTTTTCTGTGTGTGATACTAGAATTATTTAACATGTTAGATGTCATTGTGCTTTTTCTTTTGTTTAAAAATTGTTTGCTTACTTGTAACTCATTCATATTTATTCATAGTTACGATTTCACAAACATAGTGTTGTACTGCTTCTATTTATTTACTGCATGTACAGATAACATTAGTGTTCTATTATTTTGGTTGTATTGGGCTTTTAAAAAAATTAAATGTTTCCTTATAAAAATACAAATGTGTAATACAGGATGTAGTGTAATTTGAATGTTTGTTGATAGATACTATGTACAAAAACCTTGTTTATGATTGTTATGTATAAACATTTTTATTAAACCCTTTTCAATCACATAGTTGTTTTATTTAAAATGTTTCCCTTTCAACCTCACATGTAGTTCATTTGCTAAAACTTAAATTCTTTATTAAGTACAATAAGAGCCACTTATCGACATGTAAAATAATAGGTATTTATAAGTAAAATATAATTAGTTTTGTTCTGTAGTTTTTCATAATTTTACTAAATGTATTGTAAAATTTGAGAAAACTATTTAAAGAGAAATGTGAATAATAAAATAGACTGAAATAATTTATACCTTTTTACACTACCTTTTCCCTGGAATTTTTACCACAGTTCTTCAGTATTTTATAGTAAAATTATTTTATATGCATTTGATTTTGAAAAGAATTTATTTTATGGTACTTTTGCCAGTGATTTAATTCGTGATTAATTCACTTAAATCAGTTAAGCTATTACAGTGCAATAGTAATAAACATCTTCATAATTTATTAATAATATATATGTTTTGACTGCAAGTCTTTGCCAATAGCAATTTTGACTGTCATATCGGTAAAAACTCTGATTTTATTGATTCAAGACCTGCAGTCAAAACTACTTTTAACTAACCTCTTTAGTCAAAAGTAGTTTGGACTAAAAAATAGTTTAGACGGTAACAAATATACATATGTAGTACCTTTTTTAGAGGTTTTGGCCAAAAGTACAATTTTCTTTTCAATTTGGTTTAAAAATTAAAAAAAAAACAAAAGTAAAAACTTTGTATCTGACCAGGATTCAAGTCCGGACACCTGTGATTGTCTATCTTGTGCCTTGGCTGCTTGATTACGATGCAAATGCCGAAGCGTACGAAATTAGCGACCATATTTTGCGTGGAATAATGCGAAAAAAAAAACCGCATGAAAGATCGAAAACACGCTGCCAGATTTTTCACCCCCAAAAACCCCCACACACCAAATTTCAGTAAAATCATTAGGCCTTTTCCGAGATAATATATATAAATATATATAAATTCATATATATAAATAAATATACATGAATTGCTCGTTGAATATATATACATATGTATATAATTGTGTATGATAAAAATTTAATTCTTAATTAATTACAAAATTGGTTATATAGTATTTTAAAATAATTATAATAATACCTTATATGATAAAGTTTACAATACTTGTGGTATGTCCATTTTACTTAATCTTAATATGAAGTCAAGAAGGTACATTTGCACTTTAATTTCTAAAGGTTTATTAGTAACAAAAAAGCCTGGTACTCCTGCCTTTTCTAATGTGTCTTGTTGGTCACTCACCTGTACAGCAAACACCAATAATATCGATAAAATTTAAAAAATACAACATAATTAAAGAAAAGCTAATATTACATTAATATTTTTAATTACCTTCTGATCTAATTGAATAACTAGCTTCATATCTGTTTGCTTAAGTTCCTCCCTATGCCTTCGATGTAAAATATTTCTTTTAACTTCTTGTTGTTCTGGATTTGGTGTAGTGTTAATCATTTCTTGTATTTCCACTGTAATAAAAAAAAGGCTTTAAGACATTTATTACAATTACATATTTTGCCATGAATTATATCTATTTAAAGGAAAAAATAACACTCACAAGTATGTTTATTAATAATGTGAAAACGTTGTTGATATAGATGTTTTTCAGTAACATGCTGAATTTCCATTAATCCTTTAACAATCTCAAATACAGTATCATTCAAAAGACAATTTGCTAATCCAGATAAAAGTTCAATGGGCACCCTCATTTGATATTTTCTGTAATAATATACCATACAATTAAAAAAAATATAAATTATTTATCATCAAAGAGCTAAAAATTAAATAGAATAGGTTCGTACGGTGGTAATTCTCTTGCCATGTCTTGTAATTGTTCTAATAAAAAATAAAGTTTTCTTTGTAAAGCTTCTGGTGTAGGTTCAGCAACTTCCATAATTAAAATTATATTACAATTACTTTAAAAGTAGTGGTATATAATTTGGTATTTTTCTCGTCTTCTTTTCTTTGTATTATGTTAGGAATACTACTACTGTCATATGTAACATTATTATAATGAATTAAATCTTTTGTTCTGAATTCATTAAAAATTAAAATGAATCTCAATATTACTTTTAAAACACTGAAATAAAATAAACATCTAATTTATAATTTATATATTGTCATTTGTCAAGTGTCAACGTCAAAAGTTAAGGCAGAAGGCTGTAACCTTAGAGTAATCATCCATGGTAATAACAAGCATAGAGGACTCGTATTAAACTGAACCAATAAACTTATAATTTGCACTGCTTTATCTTACTGAGAGCCGACGTAAGTTAGAGTGAGACGTAATAATGAAGAAACTATCGTCGTCAACGACGTGAAGCCACTTTTTACTTGCTAAGGTGACCAGCTGGTGACCTAGAGTGTTTTTGATATTTGTGATTATTTTAATGATAAAAGAGTAATTGGATGTAACAGACTCAGTTTTAAGGAAACTTAAAAACATTTTGTTTCGATGGCTTGTGTGGCTTACGGCTGTAACAGCCATAGTTCAAAGAAAAGTGAAGATAATCAAAATGTAACATTTCACAGGTAAGTGTTTTTTGGATTTTTCTGTTAAAATACTTAACGTTTTTATGAAATATTGAAATATGTTTAAATTGATTGTTTTAAGACTCTTACAATATCAGAATAGTGTGTAACCGATATCTAAATTCTTGTCAATTTGGGAAAGTAATTTTATTTTTTAATCATAGTGATGTGACATGATGTACCTTCATTATTACTTTACCGATTCGTTTTTAAATACATGTAGACATTTTAATATGTAGAAATTTCTTAAAATATAGAGTATGTTATAAGTAACAGAGGTTTAACTATAATCGCCGCGCTAGGCGGACGTTGGTTATAATACACAGAAAAATGCTTCTGCACATATTCTAGATATGTATAATGTACCTTTGTCGCCTTTTATGCCACCTTGGTAGGGAGTTGCTATATTCTTATTCTGTGTCAGAGAACATATGGTGCATAATCTTATTATTTATTTATTTATAAATACTTTATTATACCCTTGTGTGTACATGAAAAGAAAAAGAAAGTCAACAAAAGGCATGCAAATGCGGTCTTATGGCTATCTCTTACAGACAACCCCTGGTGAAAGGATTAATAAAACCGTAAACAGGACGGTACAAATAATATTATATATATTCATGCTCAAATATATATACACACACTTACCTACATATATACACACACACTTTATTATCTTATTTATCTTTTTACATTTTTCTATTAATTTAAAAATATTTTATAGATTTCCGGTAGATCACAATGGAAGGAAGCTTTGGATAAAAGCTTTAAGGCGCGACAATTGGGAACCCACAAAATATTCTCGTCTCTCCTCAAGGCATTTTGCACCTGAATGTTACATTTAAGGATTGAAAAGAAGACCTTGCGTACTGACGGACGCTGTGCCTACAAAATTTGATGGTTTTCCTACTTACTTTAAAATGGCACGTGTTATATTTTACTTACTTACTTATATGCTGTGTATGATAAAAAACTCAAAATGTAGTGGTAACAAGTCACACTGTGACAGGTCGCAACTTTTCTTCTGGTGTTAGTCTAATGATAAATACTTCACTTATCTTTAAACTCTTACTTTAAGATATAGTTATTGTATGATTATAATTATATAACAAACTCACACTCATTGACACTACATATTTGACTATGAATGAGTTTCATTTATTTCTGTTATTTATTTATTTACCAAAAAGTATACAAACAACACACATACTAAAACATTTATATACATTTAGAAGACAATAATAATTAATCAGATATTTATGTCTTTACAAGTGTACATAACATTCGCTATAATTACATAATCAAAAGTATACATTAAATTATAATAAATCCTTAATATAAAATTAATAAATACAATTCAAATACAATAAAAATGATTCATAATAAGTCAACACCTGTTAGCCAAAATAATTTAAATAATGTTAAAAAAATGTTATACCTTTAAAATATAATTAATTTAGTTTAATTAAATATAATTAATTTTGACCTAAGGTGAAGTACAGTTTCGTGTAATAGTTATAGTTCATAGTTACTATAAATATTACAAAGAAACGGTATTTCTGATTATAAACCGGTAAACTTTGTTACATCACTATAATGGTCAATATATAAATATAGTAATTCTATAGTACAATTGGCTTCATTGCGATTTTAAGAAAGGGCAAATTGGTGTATTTCTATCTCTGTCCCTCTCGTTGAGAAGTCTATAAGAAGGACACGATCAGATATATTGTAAATGTTCAATTAAATACAGTTCCTCCATGCTTGTTATTGCTCTAAGACCGTGCCTGTTGCGCCCTCCTTTCAAAAAACCTTACCACTGTCAATTTCAAGCTAATAGACTGACCATGAATGACAACTAAAAATATTGACTATTGTTGAGAAGTCAAAACAAAAAAAAATGTTTGACATTGTAGAGTTATTATATTTGTAATAAATTTATACTTAAGTACAGTTTATTAAATAATTACATAAAGTTAAATATATGATAATATCTATTACTTGCTTATAAAATGTATAAATTATATCTATTGTTCGTTCTTTGTCCTATTGGTATTTTACAGGCAAATTTTCAAATATATAATCAGCTGCAGTCTAATGTACTTTTGTAAGTATAACATGTGTAATAATAGAAACAGTGTAAAGAAAGTTCAATCATTTTTACAACGTATATCAATTTACTCTGTACATAATTGCAGACAGTACAATGGGGAAGGATATTTGTTTCCTTATCCAAACCAATGCTACGAAATTTTGGAAGTATTTGCTCAACATGCATCTAATTTAACACTTTGTTCAATATTAAATGCAAGACCCATAACTGTGTGCGAGAGATGTGTTGAACAATATGTTAAATTTCGTGATAAATATCAAGAACTATTGAATACAACAATTAATGGAACAACATGTAGATCTATTTTCATAACACATGATAGGTTAAATGCAGTTCAGGAATACCATGATAATATATTGTCTGTATGGAATAAAGGAAAATGCAATGGTAATTATTATTATTTATTATTACATATACATTGTATTAGCAAGCAATTATAACTTATATTATGTAAGTGGCTTTAATATTTTTATTCACATATTGTTTTAATTCATTTTTAGGTTGTTTTGATTGGAATCGTGGAATACCTTCCCTTAAAAATAGTACCATAAATTTTCATAAAATGTTCAATGATACAATGAAGTGCATAGTAGATAATATGTACCCTATGAATAATGATGTTTGTAATAGATGTATGCAATCATATCTCCAGTTAGATGAATTTTATAAATCATTAAGTTCTGATTCAATTGGTGTTGACAGTGTTTGTATGGATATAGTTGATTCTGTAAGTATTCTATTAATCTAAATTTATATTTAAGCCTAAACATGCTTTTATGTTCATGTAAGGTTGCATTTTTATATATGAGTGTTTTAATGGAAAATAATAATTTGATTAATTTGTAAATATTTATGTATTTAAAAGGCATTGAGGCATTTAAAAAAAATAATGATGCAGATATTTGCTTTCCTGTGCTTTTGAACAGAGATGTTGGTACCACCTTGTAGTTACTAGTCGTGAATTGTTGTTTATAATACTGTAAATTGTTATTATAAATTATGTAACTCATTATCCATAAGAGTAACTGTTAAGTTTCTTGTGGGCACAATAGAATTGCTTTCCGAGCCGGTGGTAGCTTCCATATGGACAGAAGCACTGACAATTATAAAAGAATTAAGTTGAGGATGCAAAAGTACTGAATATTAGAATATTTGCAAGTAATATCTTGAAGTTTTATTATTTTCATCTTACAGTTTAAATTATCAATATACCTAAAATTAAAGAAATATATTTTTCATTATTATTTATAGATGAATGCTACTCGTTCAATATGGAGTAAAAGTCTTAATTGCTGCAAACTTAGAAGAACACCTGAGATTGTATTTTTGTGTTGTGCTGGGATTATATCTTTACTACCATTAATATACTACATGACAGTACGCTTCTGTGGTCCTATAAGAGATTTGCCAAATGTTTTAAAACGTAAGTGTAACTTTGTTAAACTGATTTTTGTGCTAGATTAACTACTTTGTCAAATTCATTTAAAATGACAGATAAATTAATAATTATTTCAGTAAAATTATTTCATGATCCTAATTAATATTGCTTAATTTTCAGAATCCAGATTTAAACAGTCTTTTCTACGGTCAATGGACAATAGAAGTGACTAAATGGTTTTAATTTAGTTTTTTTTATCTATTAATGCCAAATATGTTGTATGTTTATAGTTTAAGGGAATCCTAACAAATGTTAAACACTATTTATTATTTATGAATAAATGAATTGCTCCAATTGTTGAATATTTTGTTTTGTCTGAATCTAAATATATAAAAATGTTGTATACCTGGTCTTTTGCTTCTATTGTATTCGCATCTTACCTGTGCAATGTAATGTATTGTACTTGGAAGTAAGACCATCTGAAGGAAAAATTGAGAAGAAGAGGTCCATTCTGAGTTGGTCCTGACTAACTGATGGATCAACACACAGTCTAAACCGCTGGTCGTAGAAACGTGAAATTTGGAGGACGTATTCTTTATACGATGTTGGTATCCAATAAGAAATAATTTTTCGAAATTCTTCCGTAAAGTGGGTAAAATAGGAGATAAAAGTTTGTATGAAACTGTCATTTTTAATGTGAAATACACAGAAAGTGGTGTTTAGCTGTAAGATAAAAAATTAGAAATATATTTGATTTTTTCAAAAATCATCCCATAAAGGGGTAAAAGGGGGTAATATAGTTTATATGGGCAAAGAATTATTTATGATCACAACTACTTAAAACTTTGTATTACTGCTCTTCAATACAATAAAATAAATACGTGTTTTAGTATTTTCCGTAATTCAATTCCATATGGTGGTAGAATGGGAGATAAAAGTATGAATGAAACTGTAATTAATATGTAAAAAAGAATAAAAGAAAGGAAATTATTCTCCTGTAGACTATTTAAGAATTTTTAAATCACTTTGTTTAAAATGGTGTCCACATAGCCTTAAATATAAAGATTGTGATTTCGTCAATTTTGGTCGTCTTATTGCTTTAGCCCACAATTTCTTCAGTTTGTCTTTTGAAAACAAATGATATCCATTTTCTGTGCATAGTAGCACTGCACAATTTGTCATTTTAATTAAAGTGAAAAAAATTCATCCACGCTATAGAGCTTTTCAATATACTGAGGGCCATAGAGATCGCGACATCTGGCGGGAGAAAAAGGCAAAGTTCCTCCCCATTACTTCATAAGATTATGCTGCATAGATGGCGCAGTTTTCATTTTCTTGCGATATGGTGCCATAACAAGAACAAAGTTAGTTTAAAATCTCAATAAATGGCATTAAATGTATTGATTGGTTATTGAAATTTATGTAAAATTAACAAAAGATAAAAAAGAGATCTCGAAGGATCGAGAAGGTATATTCTTGTTATAAAAAATAACTGAAAAATGAATTTTGTTATATTTGTACATGTTTATAAAATAAAAGTTCTAGTTTGTCTATCAGTTCTCTATTTAAATAAATAAAAAATGATCTAAATTAGGACCATCCAAATTTTGTACAGGCTGGACTGTATTAGTAAAGTTCATTTTATATTAATGCAAAAACCATTCCATACATATTACACCATCTATAAACATTTATTTGAACAAAGTAAACCTGAAGCTTGCATTAAAAATCATGCTTATAATGAAGATGTAAAAAATAAAGCATAAAAACAAATTGGTAAAGTAATTTTATTGACCCATTCATTGAATGATAACATTTCAGTATCCATAGGCACACTATAGGCTCTTTGGATAACAGTAACATGTTCATTTCATTTATACTATATATATAGTTATCTATGTCTTGCCTTTTTATTGTTATTTTTCTTAATATTGCTATTATTGCTACTGTTTGATAGTTTATGTTTCAATGAATTGGGTGTAGAATCTCCTTTATTTATTAAGCCAATTCCACTATCTTTTTCTTTTGGTGTACTCGGTCTACTATCTAAACCAACAGCTGATAACATCTTATTGTCACTTCCAAAGGCTTTTTGTAGAACATTTGATGATGATGCAATTTTCTGTGTTACACTTTGCTTAGTAAGTGCACTTGTAATAGTTTTTTCAATACTACCATTAGTGTGTTGTTTACCAGAAGGTTTAGATGCAATACTTTCAGTAGAGCCATGTATAGTGGTATGATTCAATGTTCCTATCATACCAGTACTTATTTGTGTATCAGATGAGTCTTCATTTGTTTGAGATTCAGTCTCACTATTTCTTTCATCTAAAAATGTATATTATTAAAAACAAAGTAAAATTTTGATTATAACTATTGTAAGTTATCTCTTTGTAATACTTACTTTTAGCTTCGGCGGGATCTACTAGTCCACTGACAGCCTGGAACAAAAGTTTTTTAATAATTATAAAATATCCTGTAGTTCTATATCACGAAAAGTAATCAAACTCACTGCCATAGATGTTATTGAAGATTTTGAAAATAATCTTTCAGCTTCTTTAAACTTTCTGTTACGTTTATCTGCTTTTGAGTTAGTACTTTTATTTGTAGCAAGATATCTATCCCAGCCTCGTATAATATTTCCATAGAGTTGTGTGTCTTCTAAATATGATCCTTCAAATGCATATATTTGGCGTTCTAAATTAGCTAATGTTTCCTAAAAATTATAATTAATTTTTATAAGTTAAAAGAAATAATGAGCGAGAATCGGTGGTTAACAGCTTTCCCACTAGTTTCCCATTGGTGGTTAACTCTTTACAGACCTACAGGTTAATAATAATAGTTCTCATTTCTTATTTATTTACAATTCGTTATATAGTTGAGTATAAATTTTTAAACATTATGCACACACAAAATAGTGTTTTTTTATAATTCGAAGTTAGTTTTACAAATTGCCGGTATAGATGCAGCTCACCGCCAATAAATATATTAAAATTCTCTGTTCGAACACTCACAGCGACCTCTGCTTTTCTCTTAACTAATTCGGCAAGTTCAGCTCTTGTATCAGCTACTGAAGTTTGTTTGGACGCCATATTGATTTTTTTTACTTGTACGCTTTGGGTTTCGCTAGCAGGGCTTTGCGGTGACACAACCATGTCGCTGCCTTGTATATACCTTCAATTTAAACTTCCATAACACTTTTACTATAAATGTAAAGAGATTTAATAAACTTGGGCGAATTTTATACACATCTAATCTATTTACAACATAGAATTTGAACACTTCGTCATTTGTACATGTCAGTCAGAAGTCAGAACGACATTTTTATTTTACACTTAGGTGACGTTTTCGTGACGATTGACGTTAATTCTTGAAGTTACAAGCACAGACTATACAGGTAGAACGTGAAAGCCAGTAGAGTTATAAGCTTTAGTACCACTATAGTATTTATAATATGATCTGTGGCTTTAGGTAGTTTTCCAATAGGGAAGAATTTTGCCTTTTTCTCTCTTTTTATTTTTTGTACTTTTTTACATATTAATTACAGAGTTTCATTAAAACTTTCATCCCCAATTTTACCCCCCTATGGGATTGGATTTCGAAAAATGCTAAAACATGTATTTATTTAATTTTAATTGTATTGAAGAGTATTAATACCAAGTATCAAGTAATTCTGATCATAATTAATTATTTGCCCATATAAAGTTTATTACCCCCTTTTACCTCTGTAAGAGATGAATTCCGAAAAAAACCCAATAAATATTATTATTATTTTTTATCTAAACGCTAAACACTACTTTCTGTTTATTTCACGTTAACAATGACCGAGTTTTATACAATTCTAATCCCCTATTACCCACTATACAATTTTTTCTTTTTTAAGAAGTTTGAGAAAAGAAGGAATAATACAAAAATATTTTTTTAAGTGCCTAATTCGAAACAAATTAAACTTATATTCGTTATTCAGTTTTTCTTTAATTCAAGTATGCGTTTACAAATAGTCCGATTGGAATCCGGTTTGGAGCAAAAAATTAAAAGCTGAAGTTTTATGTTTTTAAATCGTTAGTAGGTATATAAGGAACAAAAATCTGTAAAATGTCCGCTGTCCAGCTACCCCTAAGAAATAGGGGGATGCAAAAGGTTGAAAATAGTTTTTTTCAATTTCTGGCTTACTGTGACGTTCTTTCGAAAAATGTCCTGTACAAAAGTTGTAGGTCTAGTAAAAATCTATAACTTTTATAGATGACCCTTTTTACAATAACTTTTCGAAATATTTGCAAAAACCCGTTTTTTAAAGCCATAAAACTTCAGGTTTTAATTAATTTTTTTCTCTTAAAAATTAACGGACTCTAATCGATCTGAAAGCATGCATACTATTTTTCTTTCTATCCCTTTCTTACCTTAGTTATTGCGAGTGTACCTTTTAAGAAAAACTTATGCTATTGCAGATTTTTCTGTAGTTCTTTTTAAGACCTAAAATTTTCTAATACATTGTTAGGATGTATCTCTTAAGGTTTAGCCAGCGTTAGTCATGTTAATTTCTAAGGAAAACTCGATAGAACCCGTTATTGTGCTTTCTTGTGGGAATAAAATTTTTCCTGTTATAAGGCCAGCTTAATGTTGATCCGAGTAGTCAGTTATCACTACACAAAATATGGTTAAAATCTGTTCAGTACTTTTTGCGTGAAATAGCACACACAAACAGACATACAAAAAATATTTTGTTTTGGGTTCTACATTTTGTACACTATATGTTGCAGTCATTGTTTTTAAAAAATATTTCATGTACAAATTTCACGAAGTTACTGTTTTAATATGTGTATAGATTCGTGCCTGGTCAGGACCATCGCAGGGTGCACCTCTCCTTCTCAATTCTTCCGTCAGCTCGTCTAACTTCCAGATTACTTGTGCAATGTATTGTACATTGCACAGGTAAGATAAGAACACAATAGAAGTAAAAACCAGGTATAAAAGATATATCACAATAAATTGCTTAACCTCAGACTGAATGTAAATAAGCTATAGGTACGTATGATTCTCTCCTTTCGAGAAATCTTCCCCACTACAGCACTAAAGCGCATTATACAGCATAATGCTCAATTTCAAATATTTCCGCTACAACTACGCTCCGCATAATCGAGCACTTTGAAAAGTACTGCTTTGGCGTTATGCGCGCAACGGATACCAACTCAGTAGCAGAAAATATAAGAAGTATTTTTTCTTCAAGGTGTCTTTGACTAAAATTTTATTTCATTATCGTTAGTAATATTTGTTTATATTTTATTTATATTATTATATTTATTTAATAATATTTATTATATAATTTATAATATGTATTCTATACATATCTATACATATAATAAAATTCTAACTGAGTCGAATCTGTAACTTAAATATTTTTTGGAAAATCTTATTGAAATAGACTTTATTATCAATACAGAGACCGAATCTATAGTTTTTAGAATTTTTGTCTGTCTGTTACCGCATCACAGAAAAACCACTGGAGGGATTTTGATGAAATTTGGTATGACGATAGCTGGATATCCGGGTTAACATATAGGATACTTTTTACCGCGGGAGATTATCTCATTCCCACGGGAATACACGTTATAACACAACCCAAAAAATATTTATGATCAGAATTTCTTGAAACTTGGTATTAATGCTTTTCAATACAATTAAATAAATATGTGTTTCAGCGTTTTTTAAAATTCATCCCATAAGGAGATAAAATAAAGGATTAAAATTTGTCTGAAACCTACCCTTTTAAAGTTTTTTTTGTTGTATTTTTAGCGCGAGCGAAGTCGCGGGTTTTGCTAGTATTATATATTTATTAGTTAGTTATATTTTTTTCTTCCAACACTAAACCTAGTGCATTCTGCTGGTGCACTTAAAAAATTAATTCATGTTCCAATTTAGCATTAGCGCACTTCGGCATTGTGCGCCAAAGTGCGGCATTATGTTCTGTAATTGGGAAACAGGGTTAGTGGCCTGAGTAAAGATGATTCTTTCAAGGGTTAAAATTTTGCCTAAAATTTAAATTAAAATCGTGCCTACGCACGTCAGAACATAATGAAAAAAATATAAAATACTTGTTACCAAACGTCTTCATTAGTGTACACAAAATTTTTGGGATAAATGAGGAAAATATCAAGACCAAGATTTTAGCAAGTACTAACTTTGGATTTTAAACTAAGAAATAGGCCATTAAAATTATTACTAAACATAAAAATTATAATACAAGGTTAGTAAATAAAAAAAATGTTATAAAATGATCACGTCATTGTTAAATTGTAATAGATATATTAAGTATATTAAAGACGAACATTAACTAAAAATTAGTATTAATGGGACGAGTGAGATGGTAGCAACGTTATGATCTTATTATTTAAGAGTACACTAATTACCAAACCAAGGATATTTTTGGATTAGTAATTGGGTAGAAAATTATTGTTAACGAAACGCACTGGTAGGCGGCCCACCTAGGTGGACGATCAACCTAGGTGGGTGGTGTATCATGCGAGTTGCTCCTGGTGCTTTTCTTCTAGGAGAGTAGACCCTTTTACATGGCACAAGTTCAGCGCAAATTTCATAATCCTTAAAATAATAGAACACCCTTTCCATGGAATAAGAGAGTGAGCAGATTTGCTTCTAATCGCCTCTAGGCTACTTCAACTTGACAGAAATATTGTAAATTATAATTTAACATTATAAAAAAGATAGGTAACGTTAGTCCCGCTAATTTATTTATATTTATTCTTTCCGAACTGGTAGCAGACTGATGACGTTCAGTAAAAACTTGCAATAATTTAATGCTGAATAAAATATTTTGAATTTGAATTTATAGCGTGTATGTGTGTGTATATGCGGCGGCCATTATGCGTAACTCACTTTCAAGTTTCAAATTATTTGTCATCCATGCTTTCAAATGCTGTAAAAACCAGTTTATTGGAAGGGGGGTAAAATACCTTCGTTTTTATTAATATTCTCATTCAATAAAATAATGTGCATTTTATATAAAAAATAGTATTTTATTGAGCCAGACTGAACTAAATACATTATTATTTTAAAATCAAAAATCTCTGAAAATTTGGCCGATATATCGATATTTTTTCCTTGGAATATCGAGGTCGATATTGATATTTTAATAAATATCAATACATCAATATATTAATGATATTTTTCATTGCCGACATCCCTCCCTATTCTGAACGAAAATTTCCGTGCGTGAGTCAAAATATTTAAAAGATAGACTTTTTTAAAAAAATATTTAATTAAATATTTCCTTACAATTTAACACTTAGTCTATCTTATGCTAAAACTGAGGTGATGTGAACACTGTCGCACGCCTGCTCGCGGATTATATAGTGCTCCTGCGGGGGGGCCGCGACTGGATACGACACACGTCGATATTGCTGGAATTCTCTAATTGTCTATAAAATTAATGTTTCCTTCATAACCCATTGTCTTTCTGTACTATCGAATTCTTATGGGTCCATGGTGTGGTCACTGGAATGCGATCTAATTGTCTATTGTCTTTATTATACTTAAAGATTATATTTTTATTAAGTACTCTGTTCTGGGTGGCTTGACTGTCCCCCTCCAAATTCGAAGTCCATGGTTTCAAACAGACCTTGGATCGAAGAATTTTAATCAAAATAATTATAATAATTATTAAAGTCAAGATACTAATCCAACTATATTGTATAATATTATGGTTTCCTTCTTCAAAATTAAAATTCTCTATTTGCTTTAATTGTTTTAATTTAGAGTTAATTTTTGAAGCGTCATAATTTAATTCTATTTCAGTAAAAGTCTCAATGTTCTGAGTATCAATATTTGCAATAATTATCTTCTCATTTGATTCCTTTGTTTGAAATATATTTAATCCAGATACTTTAAGTTCACAATTTTCGCCATAAAGAATATTAGATTGCTTAGTCCACACCGTTTCTTCATGTTTATTACATTTAATATAAACTTCAGTAGTTTTATTAAAATACATATAAATTGCTGTATGAGAAATTTGAAGAATCTCTTGATTAGGACATTTAATATTTACTGTTTGACATTTATTGCTTTCCTTCTTATACAAAATCTCTGTTTCACAAGAATCTATTTTTATTAAATTTCCTTTGCAAATTAAATTATTTAATTCCATGCAATCAAAAACTTCATATATATCTTCGTTATCAAATGCAAGAGTTACCTTTCGCATAATAGGATAGGAACAGGATGGGTAATTATGGATAACGGGTACAATTTTTCTACTCTTAAATATCTTACTCTTAACTAAAGGAATATTAATCATAAAATAAACAATTTCATTTATAATTCTACTCTTTACAGTTAACAAAGGCTCTAAATCATTTATATTACTAGAAATAAGTAATTCTTTTGGAATACTATGTAAAGTTTCTAATAATAAATGCGATTGTAATATACTATAGTGATACATACTGTGTTCTGCAAAGGTAATCGCAGTTGTTAATCTTTCAGCTACATCTTGCAAAGTTTGAGCTTGTAACAATAAAGAGATTGCAACCTTTTGCTGCGCCTTACTATTTAATACATTGTTTAATTGGTTATTTATTTCTACCTGAATATTCGTAATATTTAAAATTTGTTTATTATATTCTTCTAAAGAACTATCAGTTATAGAAATCTGTTTATTATAAGCTACTCTTAAAGTCTCTAAATTATTTTGAATATTAATTAAGTCATTATCATCTAAATTTCCAGTAATTAATTTAATAATTGAACCTAATCCATTAATTAATCCTCGTTTAGTACGAATATTTGATTGAATATTTAAATGTTTACATATCTCTTTAACATGATCTAAAATAATATTAATTCTTTGATAAATATATTTAACATCTTCTATTTTAGATTTACTTAATGCATAATTAACAGAATTTTGTAAATTATCTAAATTATACCTAATAGGTTTTATATCTAATTCATGTATAATAGTCCACCGTCCTTCTATTATCCGGGTAGGACTTAATTCAATGATAATTACATTTTCATCGGGTTCTAATTGTCTGAACTTGTATCCGAAGACACAGAGTGCTCTGTAACAACAAGTTCTTCTATATGATATATTTTACCATTACTTAATTTATATTTGTTATGAGGTTCAATACTAATAATTTTATATGGACCCAAAAATCGACTTTTTGTTTTATGACGTTCCGCCATACTATTTTTAAGATACGCGGTGTCACCTATCTTAAATAATTTCGGGGCCCTAATATTTTTATTTATTCGTTCATTTCTTTGCTCTTTTTGTTGTTTAAGTATATTATGTATATTTTTATTCAGTTCTTTAACAAAATCGCGTTGCTGTGCCGTATACTGCTGAATTACAACTCTTAAATTATCGAAGCTACGCAACTTAGGTTTTCTACCGAAATGAACTTCAAATGGAGTTAAATTTATAGAACTATGTGTAGTATTATTATATGAATGTGTAATAAAATATATTTTTTGATTTTGATCTAAATCCGACTCTCTTTGTAAACGATATAATTCCTGTAATGTACTATGAAGTCTTTCTACATCTGCATTAGATTTATGATGTTGTGGGGAAGTTATATGATCCTTTATATTATAAGTTTTAAATAATTCCTTAATAATTTCACTACAAAATGATTGTTCACCATCATGAATAATTTTATTAGGTGCTCCTATAAATGCAAATATTTCAGATAAAGTATCATAAACTTTACTTTTTTCTGTGGGTTTTACAATAGCATATTTAGAGAATTTATCAATAATTGTTAAGTACCATTGTCGTTCTAAAGACATAAAATCAATGTGCCATACATCCATAGGTTCGTAAGGGGTTTCTGTATCTAAAAATATAGTTCTATAAGGGTGCCTATTATACTTTTCCTTTTTACATATTTCGCAATTCGTAATATATTTTTTAATTAATTTTCTCATATTTTCAAAATAATATTTATCGCGAAGCTGTTTATATACACTTTCTATACCAGCGTGCCTATTTTCTAATAAATGATACTCCTTAATTAAATTTAATTGTTCCTCTTTATCATCTATTTCTACTAAATTTTTCGTATATCTAATTGGCTTAAACTTAGTGTGATCGAAATATTTTCTATAAACTTCCGAAACTTTATAATATAATTCGTCATTAGGGATAATAAATGCGTATTTTTCTTTACTTAAATATTCTAACATAAATTCTTTAATTATTTCTTCTTCATTATCGGGTGGAATATAAAAATAATACATACCGTTTTTACGTTGCGCGTCTTTATAAGGTGCAACTTCGAACACTACACGTCTTAATCTCTTAGGTGGATAAGTATTACTAATGGGAATGCCTTCATCGCCGTCTTGTTGACAAGAATATACAGTGCATTCTGCATGTGCATTCGCATTTAACGATTCATTGTTTTCAGGGGAAGAATGGACTATACCACTACCGCATTGTGTTGAATTGTTATCACTATGTGGAGTGACATCTAATGACATTTGTTCATCATATTGCGCTTGTAATGATTCTACACTAGTATGATGCAATTCTATTGCATCTGAACGCTCGCAAAAATTCTGTTCAGTATTTTTCGAGTTATTATTTTCAAAATAATTATCATGATGAAAAACTTCTTCAGCAACCATTCCTTTTCCTAAATTAATTTGACCTTCCCTTATATTGGGGGCGGTTCTCATTGAAATATCATTTGAATTTTGTTTATTCATTGGTTTCGATTGATTTTGTTTAAAAAAAGGATGTTGTGGTTTATTAAAAACATTATTATTATAATTAGGGTGCCATGATTGCTTATTATAATTAAAATTAGGCCTCATTTGAAATCTCTGATTATTAGAACGTTGTGGATTAAAAGTATTTTTAGGATAGAAAGTATTTTGAGGATTGAAAGTATTTTGAGGATACATTGGTTTACTATATTGAGGATAGGAATTTATTACTCGCGGAGGTGGTAATAAATTCGAAAACTTTTGTTTAATATTATCAAATCTACCTTCGGCCTCTAATTGCAATATTTTTGTTGCAGTTTCATTAAAATTACAATTTGAAACATAAATTTGATCGTGATAAGGTAATAATAAACTATTTCTCAAAGTATTTTGCGCGGTATTTATATAAGGTTCCATAACTTCTTCGACTAACATTTTATCAGTATATTTATCTAATAATTTACTTTTAATAAAAAATAATTTTTGTTTTAACTCGAAAATTAAATCCTTATAAGTAGTTTTCTTTTTAACATTTGCTAATTCTATTAGTAATGTATTAAATTCCCTATTATCGCCACATTCTTGTTTTAAAACCGATTCTATATTAAACCATTGAAAATCGTGATCAACCATACTAATTGTAATAGCCGCTTTACCCTCTAATTTACTTAATAATAACATTACATTTTGAGGAGTTTCTCCTCCCGCAATAGACAACCATTGTTTAGCACAATTAATGTAATTATATAATGTAAATGCATCGCCGTTGTATGACGGGACGAAACTAATTAAAGTTTTTGGATCCATGATTTTATTTAATGTCTGTTCTACGGAGACTTGTTGAAAATCAGGGACTCTACTGTCGTTGGATAGACTACCTATCGAACTTTCACTACCCTCGATACTAGAAGGAGGGTGATTCACATCACCCAATAACTTAGATTTAAATACAAATTTCGGGGGTTTGAGGTGGAAAGGAATTTTGAAGGATTTATGCAAAAAGGTACTCACATAAATTGCAGAGCGATTACCGCCTTCAGCATGTCCTTTTCCTTATGTCCAGGTCCTCTCCCTTTATTTTATTTGACTTATTTGTTTAGTGGGTCGCTAGCTGAAAAGTCTTGAGAGACTGCGCGTAACTTGGCCGGAACGGTTACTCGATTTTGAGTTTTATCGCGACGGAATAACGGCGAGTTTCGCGTGCTAGGCCCCTTAGTTGGGCGCCAGTCAAAATATTTAAAAGATAGACTTTTTTAAAAAAATATTTAATTAAATATTTCCTTACAATTTAACACTTAGTCTATCTTATGCTAAAACTGAGGTGATGTGAACACTGTCGCACGCCTGCTCGCGGATTATATAGTGCTCCTGCGGGGGGGCCGCGACTGGATACGACACACGTCGATATTGCTGGAATTCTCTAATTGTCTATAAAATTAATGTTTCCTTCATAACCCATTGTCTTTCTGTACTATCGAATTCTTATGGGTCCATGGTGTGGTCACTGGAATGCGATCTAATTGTCTATTGTCTTTATTATACTTAAAGATTATATTTTTATTAAGTACTCTGTTCTGGGTGGCTTGACTCGTGTGTGGCGGATCAGCAAAAATGTGTACAAGCGCTGCATTCGAGATGACGTCATTCGGCTTTTTCCGTTCTGAATGATCCGTACGCGCGGTTTGTTTCCGAAACGAACGTCAGATTTTTTTTCCGAACGGAAAATGTACGAACGTGTGCGCCTAGTTGAATTTTGCATTTTGTATGTAAGGCATGCATTCGAATCTCCGAATCTGAATTACCAATCAGGAAACCGAATCAGATAACCGTGCATGTGTGGCCGGCCTAAATGTTCAGTTCATCTTGTAAATATATTATCTGTGTTTTGAAAATGTCATTATTACTTGTAGATTTTATTATCTATACTTGTTAATTGATAACATGGATGACATATAAAAATTGTTATTGATAAATGATAAGAATTGATAAGGAATTATTAATGTTATATTCACATTCTTATATTAAAAGTTGAAACTAAATTGAAACTAATATTATTAAAATTACAAAATAATAAATATCTCACATAAGGCGTTTTTTAAACATGTCCATTACGTACATTCCTCGTGTAACTCAGGTACAAATTTTACAAGGATTTCGTAGACGCATTATAACAATATTTACATTTTTATAATTTTTTTAAATTATTTTAGCTTGATTCTCAACAGTTAGACAGAGAGCTAGAAGAGCTGTTTAAGCACTGTATTTTTCAGGCCACTAAATATTTTGAGGTATGTCAATGTGTGATTATATGAAGTGTTATTTCTTATTTAGTTTTCTTTTATTTATTAATTATTTAGTAACGCTGATCTATTGTTCTAGCCTGGAATATTACAGCCGTTTCTTCCTGAAATTGATTTATTAATTAGGACATGGATATTTAAAAATTCTATTTGTGACAAAAGTTGTTCCTTTGGACAACAAATGCTTTCCTTAAAATATAAAACAGATAACTTTTCAAGGACAAAGTTGTATTGGTATTTTGGTTATATGATTGGTTTAAGATACCTTAAAGACAGAGCAATATATAGTTTTACTTCTAATATTAAGGTACAAAATTTATTAACAAAACTGGAGACTTTTCAACTAATCGGAGACATTTTTAATTTTTTGAGATTTATTCAGAGTGGTAAACATCCAGCTCTTATTGATTTTATATTAGGTCTGGAACTAACAGCTGAAAAATTAACAAGGGAAGATTTAACTGACTTTTCCTGGACTCGAGAACTTTTATGGCATAATTTAATAGTAAGTTCTTCTAAGCGAGTATCTTATAAAATAAAAACAATATTTACAATAAAAAAAAACCACTGTGTAATAAGATGAGAACAAGTTGATGAAGTAACACCATATTATGCAGGCAGAGATATATGACTATTTGGTATTCTTGCTGTGATCCATGCTACCTTTTTAGTTTGCTTTTTACACAGTTGGGGTTTGTTTTGTAAATAATTTTATTTATCGCTTTTTTGTTATGACGAGCTGCCCTATTGAAAAACTACAATAGGATCTCATCAAAAGTGACAAAAGCTACAAAAAATTTATAAATATTTATTGGTTTCTTTGTAGCTTTTGTCGCTTTTGATGAGAATGAATTGGATTTTTTAATTAGGGTGGACATCTAGAGTTTTAATTAGTCATTTCTTATTTCAGATATTTAATCATATAAGTTGGATAAATTTTTTCAATCACCTCTTAAAAATCTTTATTTTGATACCCTTCATAGGTTTTGGAAGATTTTTTTAAAGACCCATTGCCTCCTGAAATCCGTGATTTCGATTTTTAATTATTTGCATATAACACTCGCGTTATCAAGACGAATCTAACGACGTACCTATGAATCATCAATACCGGTTAAGAAGTTTCGTAATTACATTCGAACATAGTATCGGACATATATACATACAAACATATGTACATACAAACAGGTCAAATACTTAACCCTGTTCTGGGCTGTTATTAATTGAATATATACGTATATTTTAGGAGTTAATTGGAACAGTACTTTCTTTAGTAAATATGTTTGGCTTGAAGCAAAGAATGTCAAAGATATTGAAATATATGTGGTGGAGAAATCATGTAGGCCCATCTGCTGGGACAAGTCCAGCATCAATGACACTGTACACTAAATGTGCATGTTGTTCAGAAAAACCTATTTTGCCACATGTTATGGGATGTTCTCATATATTTTGCTACTATTGTTTAACAGTGAGTATAAGTAATAATATTAACAATATTTAAGCCTCTGTATTTTTTCTAGCCATAAAATTTCGAAGTAAAACAAATTCGATGAATGATGATGAATACATATGTATGCAGTATGAAATATTAAAATTTTGTTTTTTTTTTAATTTCCTATAATGCATTTTGCATTGCGTCTAAAATTTCTCATCTTTATTCACCAGACCAAGTAACTTATTTATGAGATCAATACAATTTACAAACATTTACCCTAATTTTTAACGGCAGTGAAAGCTACTTAAATACATTTTATATTAAGTATTTTTTGCAGGCGAACAAAGCAGCGGATCCTGACTTCGTCTGCCCCAAGTGCTACTATAATGGAAAAGAAGTCAGGAAATTCGTTATTCTATAGGATATTTTAATTATATAGGCAAGTTTCAGGGTAAATTGTGATATTAAATAAAAAAAATATATATTTGCTTTTTTATTCTAATAAAATTTTATTTACAAACGAAGAGTTATAATTTATACACTATTTAGGTACATCAGACTTTTAACTTTTGACAAACATAAATATTAAGTGGATACCAAATGAAAGTTATTTAAATTATATAAAAAAATGGAAATGAAATATAATGGTGACAATATTTTAACAAAAAAAATATGATTATATTTGAAAAAATGTGATACTTACATCTAAATAATTTTACAGTAAAAATTTACTACTAAACACTACGGAACTAGAGACAGAATAAGCTTATCTTATTAGATATTTAAGCGTTACATTTACTACTTTCTATGGCACAAAGGAAAATGTGGAAAAATACTAATTACAATGGTGCTGCAATAATTCTATTAAATTGTATATAAAATTTGGATTATATAATATAAAATGATTTTTATGCATCATTAAGAAAGTTTTGATGAAATATCTAATAGTAGAAATAGTAGAAATAGTAACAAAATGTGTAATTAACATAGATTAGTTAAAAAAATTGATTAGTTTATAACGGTTTCAGATATATAGAGTTATTATTATTAGATTTAAGACATATTTAATATTTTTTATAAAGCAAAAAGTGCAACATAAGCTAACGTTTGAGTTTAAAATCCAAATTTAGGAACGAAATCTGTTTGGTTTTGTTGATTATGCTGGAAAAAAATGCAATGTGCTGCTAAATAAGGATTGATTAATGTATCGTAAATGGTAACTAGACCGTCGTAGATTACAAGGACTGCCTAATGTTGGTTATCTTTGCTATTGTGAACGTTTGCGTGGAAACCGGTCTCCCAATCGGCGACGTAGTCCACCGTCCGCACCGAGCCGTCCGGTTCCACCAAGGAGTACTGACCTGAATTAATTAAAACACCTTTAGCTGTCACTGTCTACTATAGTCGATAGCGAAAGGTAAGCACGGTAATGTAAAGTGCGATACCATCGGCATTTAGATACGAATGTAGGCCTTTCCTTGAGCTTTAGTAAGAACGAAGAATAAGGATACAGATTACAGAATTTATGTTTTGTTTATTTATAGTATTGTTTTTATTTTTGATCCAGATGTTTTAATGAGATCGTTAAAATTTCTAGATCACTGGTAATGAAAATCAGTAATCTTGTGTAACTTTGACTAGTAACCTACATGTTCACCCTTATCGGTCGAAAAGTATGTAATCGATATCTCATAACATGTTGTCTGTTTATATATCGATATAAACAGACAACATGTTATGAGATAATAAATTCATAACAGTAGTAGTAAAAATTATAAATAAGTAACTAAATGAATAGATTACCCTTGACAACGTCGCCGTCGCGTTCTTCTTTTTGCTGCTTAATGTCTCCGGTATGGAGATCGTTCACATGATACTCGAATGCGTAACGAGGATGCGCATCCTGAAATATTTAAACAAAAAGTAAAATTAAATGGAGGACGAATTATATAAATAAACTTTATGAGCTGAAAATCGAAACATCGCATTTATAAAGTTTCAAAAAATACTTGTATTGCCGTAAAAGTATCATACCAGTTAAAATAGATTATGTTAAAATTGATACGAGTATAATGTCGATTCCTCTTCCTAGCAAGAAATTAGTAGCATAATTTGTGGTTTGTATAATAATTATCATCCAACCTATCAGTTTAGTACAGTGAAAGTGGTATGTCGTGAATTAGTTCCTTATAAAATGTATGTAGATCCTATTAAAATTACATCGGAATTATTTAGAATGCACGAATTTCATCATTTCATGAGAACATTTAGTGTCCAGCTTGTATTACTTATTTATAAATCACGTTCCTTTAGCAATTACAACATTTGTTCTAGTTTTCAAAATTAAGGAAGTATTTCTAATAAATACTTAATGTTAACTTTAAAAAAAATTATTATACAATTTTCAAACTTGCAAAATAAAAAAGTAAATAATATTTTTTTATAAAAATAAAAAATTAAATTATTCATTCTAATTGACTAGGTGACATGTTTGTGGCGTAATTATTATTTAAGAAGTTGCTTGTAATCTTTTTAATATTTATCTGAATTAATTACCGAAACGTAGAAATTCGTATGAACTGGTAAATTAAAACTTGTTTAATCTTAATTTCATCTTGGTGATTATTATTTTATTATTGGTTAGTTAATAAATAATTTTGCCAAATTTTTAATTCTACTCCCTAAGTTAATAATGATCAGTAAAATAATCACATGCAGGAGGTATTCTAAGGGCTAAGAGACTGTTTCTTATTTGATGGACTCCAAAAAGAAGAACGTACTTAGTCTGTATTATTTCTGGTTATGTTAGGCGATAACGTTATTTAACGAAGAGGTTGTAGCTCATAGGTGGAGTACCTTGACGTAAATTAAATCTTCACCCTTATGGGTAAAATAATTATAATGTACGATAGATATTACATACAAATATATAAAATAGTTGTAGATTTAAGCAAAATAAGGGCTCAGTAGCAAAGTTTTTAGTTTAGATTTATTTACAATTATTTATATTTAGATTTATTTTTAATTTTGTTTAGATTTATTTACAGTTATAATAAACTCACGTAGGTCTAATGTTAATAAGAAGTTGCTACCATTACAAGTATATCATTTGATATGCATAATTTAAGACTGCTACCAGTTTATTATACTTGTTGTAAATTCGAGTTTGCTTTCAATAAATAATGTGTCATAAATATCACAATTATGTAATATTTATGACACATTATTCATTGAGAGTTAACTATACGAAGATTTATAATATTTAGGATCGAATCAAAAAGTATCTAAAAAAAGTAAGAAACGCTAAGTTATATATATATATATATATATATATATATATATATATATATATATATATAGTATAATTTATACTGATGGAATCATTTATATAAAAACGTAATGACATGCTTAACATATATGTTTATACACAAGCCAAATTAAGCCTTAAGGTTACAAAGATATAATAAATATAAATAAATTATCTACCCTACGTAATAAAAATATGTTATAAGTATAAAAATAAGGCCTGCCTATACAAACAAGGCTTTCATTAAAAATATTAAAAAACTATAATATTTGAAAATTAAAGAAGTATGATATTATTTTTAATTTCATTAATATGAAGAATATTTAAGTAAATATTAACTAAATCTTGAAATTAAAATAAAATTGTATTATTCAAATCAATCAATTATTCAAAAATCAATGACATTATTTTGTAGAGCTAAAGTTTCTAATCTTTATACTTAAAAACACTGCAGAGTTTTCTTCCCTGGTTAATTTAAAAGGTAACTTCTTTTAATTAATGTTAATGAGTTCTGAAAAATCAAAAGAAAGAACCGAATTTTCACTACCAGCAGTCATTATTGGCATTTGATTTTAAAAATATCTTAACTTAAACGTTTTGTATTCCCTATGATATTTGTAAAATTTGTGAAAATTTCAAGTAGCTATTTAGCTGTTGTATATGACGGCGTAAGCTGACAAGGTTAATATTAGAACCCAGTCTCTACATTTTGAAAATAGCGAAATCCTAAATATTGCAATACTTACGTCTACGAGAAACTAAGTAGTTATTTCTTTTGTTATACAATTTTTATTCAATAAAATTATATATCCATTAAAAGTCTTTGACAAGCATTAATAAATGTCATTATTATTATTTATTCAATATGTATCTAACAATTGAATTAGTAATGCGCGATAGAAAATCTTGCTTTCAAAGGTCAGAAACTAATGATTTTATGTATTTGCCAACTTTTTATTTATTTAATTTGATTATCTAATGGACTAAAACCTATTAAAGAAATAATCTATTGTATTATAATTTTAATAAAATGCGAAAACATATTTTATGAAGTTGTAAAATCGTATAAAATAAAGTCGCCATTCACGACTCCTAATTTAGGTATGTAACGGATTTTGATACTCTTTTCACTATCGTTAAGAGAATTTCTTTCTCAAGATTTGTATGTATAATATGTATAATATACGTACATATTATATTTTAAGTAAAGAAAAGCCCTATGTATAATACATTCGGTATCAAGTCAAGCGGAACGAGTGCGGATCGTAATATTGTACGTATATGCAAAATGCATCTAGGACTAAGACGCACGCAAGTGGAGCGAAGATTAGCTACTACTTTTATTAAATTTTCGTTTTCAATATTAAATACTATAAATGATAAACGTCGAATCATCTATTGTGGGTGTTGTCTGTATCCTTGTGACTACGAATTTATAAAATAAGTATAGGTCACGACTTAGTTCTATTATAGTGGCAATAAGTATTGCTAACAGTCTGCAATGTTAATGTTATACACAATATTACGTAATAAATAGTATTCTAATAGATTTATAGAATTTAAGAAATATTTTTGATTGAAATCAATCTCTATTTTGATGTCTTAGAACCCGTTTGAAATTTCTTAGTCACCCGTCATTTCAAATTTTTTATCAATTACGAGAGGTGATGCAACACTCAGAGTAATACCCCGTAGGGTGTAATATGACACGATTGTGAGAATTATTAGATCATGAGGTGTTTAATATTTCAAAATAAGTTTAAAGCAGTTGACTGGTTTTAGTAGATTATGGTTGTAAATAAAGAAAATCTGATATCAGGTTTTGCTAATTAAAAAAAAGTATGTGGATGAATAGAGTCGTTGCTGTGTTTGGAGAAAACTAAAATTAGTTTTTTTTTTTTAATATAATTTTATGCATATACTGAGTGCATAAACTAAATTATATGTAAAAGAATTACTTTCTAAAAGCTTTTTAAGCTTAACATTTTTACTTTATAGGATTTACGCGAATATTTGATATTTTTAATAAAACTATCTTTTCGGATTTTTTTCGCAGATTCTATATTTTTATACAAATTGCTAAGAATAGAAATATAATACTTACATAATTTTCCACGAATTCTGCATGGATATTTTTGGCTGAGTGGCTTGCACTGGAGTATTTAGATGCTATTGAGGTAACTGCCACTGGTGCTACATAGCTTTGTTGTCTGACTGGGACTGAGTACTGGTTCACGTGAGACGATTGTTGAGATATAAATGGGCTTGAATATTGAGCCACTATTGGGGCGGAATACTGAGCCACAACAGGAGTACGGTGTTGAGTTATTGAGGGAGCAGCATATTGGATTGCTTGCGCAGTATATTGAGGTAGAGCAAGGGGACCAGGTGCGCCGTACTGAGCCACCGGAGCAGAGATGTGAGAAGCAGATAAGGTTGCGTATTGGGAGGCTGTAGGAACTTTATAAGCTTGTGCCACAGTGGTGAATGGAGCTTGATTGTATTGACTGACAGCGGAATAAGGTGCAGCATATTGAGCTGATTGAACTTTTAGTGCTGGCGAAGTGGAATAACCACCAGAAGGAGCAGCATATACTTGAGAGACTACAGGTCCAGCGGACTGTGTAAAAGAATGTAGTGAAGCCTTTGCGGCAGATCCACTCGAATAAGCTTGTTGGGATAATAAATTTTGAGAAAAATATGAGGTTTTGGCTGGTGCTAAAGAAAATTTAGCTTGCAATGGAGCAGCAGTTATTTTAGCTATGATTGGTGCTTGAGCATAAGTGGCTTGTGGTATGACAGTCCTTGTTGATGAAGATAATCCTGCAGAAGTAGCATAACCATGCTCTTCTTTTTGTGCGGAATATTCAGCATCTAAGGCAGCAGCGGCTTGAATGGCTACTGGTGCTTGGTAACTGATGGCTGGCTGAGCTTGGTAAGTAACTTGAGGGGCCGCAGAATTGTAAAATACAGACTGTGAATATCCAGCTGCATTTTTTTGAGCACTTGAGGAACTCAAAGATACTGGTTGTATTAATCTAGGTTCCGCAGTCGCTTTAACGGTTTGTAAAGACAATTGAAGTGCTGGTGCAGGATATGAATACCCTGAATCACCACAACCTTGTGCATTTTGTAGTTGACTTAGATGGTAGTTAAGGTCAGGATCGTGATAAGCTAGTGCATACGAAAGGAATGCGGCAGCTACGAATAATATCTGGAATATATGCAAATAGATTATTATTATGTATGTATGTAAAAAGGAATGGAAAATAGGAAATTCAGTAGTAGTATTTAATTATTTAGTAACTATTAGTACATATTATTTAAATATTTTTAATTAATAGAATAATATTTTTTTTAACAGGTTAAATAATCTATAGTAATCTATATATAGTTATAATTTAAATGGAAAACTAAAACTATCCCAAAATCAGTCCACTTAATATTTACCGAAATTTAAATATTTTTTATTAATATATTTACATTTTTATACAACATAAACTACAATAAATAATACATTTTATATATTGTAGTTATAAAATGAAAGCTTATATGAACATAATAAAACTTAACAAGTAACAACAACTTTTTTACATACAAAAGACATCAACGCGTTATACAAAACTATATAATAATTAACGATTTAAATTTTATACTCACTGATTTCATGATGTGTTTTATTTTAATATACGTCACTTTCGATATCAAGCACAAAACATATCACGTGTTAATACAATTTGAGAACTAATTGTATTTGGCAAAGCGTAATTCGAAATGAGAGCAAAACGGACCCGCAAAGTCTTATATAGTGTACTCATATGTGTAAGAACGGGTCACACTTTTTCACATTCGCTGGCAGTGTCGTGGGCGCGGCTTGTAGGATATAACTTCAATATATTAGTTCTAAATTGCATCTAGTTTAGTATGCAAGTACTAATATAATTAATATGGTAACTTAGTTAGGATGCATTTTTGTTTATATTTTGTTAAAAATCAATAAATTTAATTCATATTGTTACGTATGCATATATGTATAGTTCTTCTTGAGGGCTAATATTATTAATAATTATTATTTTATTGTAATAAAAATACAAAAGTTAACTTTTACGAAATTAGTAAGGTACTAAGGTAAGTACTTTTGATATATCTGCTCTGATTTCTCGTAAGCATTTATAATATGTATGTGGTCAATAACTAAGAGGCCGAGGGGTCAAGTTTAGTTCAACTTTGGACACATGCTTAGTTTTCAGTCCATAATATGTCAAAGATTTTATTGTCATGCTAATATATTATTCCGTGCAGATTCTTGTTTTTCTGTGGATAAAAATATAATATTTGCAGTATTATATATTGTACTCTCTTGTTGTTGTAGATCGTTGTTTTAGATTTCTCATTATATTGAATTTATATATTTTTCTTATATTGATGAAGTATTAGCCTTTAATTTTCAAAAGCATTCATATTCTTTTTCAACTACATAGATTAAAAAAATTGAAAAAAAAGTGTTAATTAAATTAAATAGTGTAACATTCAATATATTGCACATCAACGTAAAGCAAAATTTTCAAGATACTTGTAATTCCTAACTAAACAAGTGAATGTTGTCAGTATTTATATTTGTTTTGAATATAAAATAACATATATTATACAGAGATCTATAAAGTTAACTGCATGGAAATTTGAATGTAGTGATCGTAGGTTTGATCTCCATATACGTAGGTATAATGTCGTATCGTGAATTACCGTCCAAAAATAGTCAAAAATGGGGAGACAACAGATAAATCATAATTAATACTAACCCTAATATTTCATTGAAAATAAAGTGCAAGACGATATTCAAATAATATTTTTATTGGTTTTAAATTTACTATTTTATATTGTAAACTGTATATTTATATTTTAAAAATAATAAGTTTACTTTTGATTACATGAAAAGATTATTGCTTTATAACAGAACGTTAAGACGTCGTTAATTTCGCAGCCTTAATTCAATGTAACATGAAGTTACTTGTGATCTATTACGTCGCTTGTCTTACGGTATACTGTCGATACCTACGCTAGGTGTAGGGAAAACTTTTAATTATGATTCTCGATTATATTCTAATTCATATTGTTATTTTATATAATTTGTTATTTTATTTAATAATAATAATTTAATGCGTACTTTAATATATATATATATATATATATATATATATATATATATATATATATATATATATATATATATATATATATATAAAAGTACGCATTAAATTATTATAATCTTTCAGAAGAGAAGCGGGCAAATATTAATTAATTAACAACATTTTTATGATCGTCAATCTTATAAACATATTTATAATTATACGTACTCTATTTATATTGTTTTTAGATATTTCAATAGATTGTTAGTATTATTGTATAAACTTGGCTTATTTTGGGACTCATAAACTATTAAATTAACATAAAAATATTGACGTATACCATCATGCTTATTTCTTTCTAGAGTTAAACTAAGATTACTCTATAAACCCACAATTAGAAATGTAGACAATGTTATTGCATCGTACCGAAAACAAACCTATAACTGCCTGTGAATCAACTAATCCACGACAGACAACAATACGCCATGATGGTCGTAATCAAAAATTAAAAATATTAATTTGATATGACTTGTGAAAGTGGCTTACTATAAATTAACTCTTATTGACATTGTATTTAATCCAGAATTTTAATCAAAATAAAGGTCATCTACTTTACATTCGCTAAAGACGTAATTATAACGGGAACAATAAAATAAACTCAATGACACTTAATGGAGCGAGTATTAAGATCAAAGCGTAACGCGACACTTGCAAAAAATACGTATAGTACGTTGTAAGTTTACGTGTTGAAATATTACGAATATCGCTTACAAGATATTAAGGAGGTTGACTCCATTTAACTGTCTCTAATCCATGTGAATTAATCATCATTTTTTATAATAAAAGGTTTAATTTTAATGGCTCGCTGTGAGAGCTTAACAAGGGAAACTGATAACGTTGTGATTATATCTATGCTATTATACATTTGTGCGACTACTTTTGTGTCGACACACATTTTTTTTTGATTTGGACATAGTACAGTAAGCTTTACAAAATGAAGATGACGACGAAAAAGATTGAAATATACTGAAGTTATCATAATTAAGTTATTATCAGTCGTTATGCAAAGGGATTTTATTATACCCTTTGAAGATACAAGTCAAGCTATATCAAACAACGGTTAGTGGACAGCTCTGGACAAAGTATTAAATTATTTTTTCAGTAACTTACCTTAATTATTAAATAATATTATATGTATAGATTTAATAGTAATTATGAAATAGCACCGACAATTTAGAAATGCTTAAAGAGAAAAGCTGACATAACAGACGAAAATAGATTATTTACACTTTAAGCTCAGCACTTGAGAACTAATTTATCCAATTAGTTAGTTTTATAAATATAAATTATCAACTTTAAAGACAGAATCTAATTAATAATAGTATACTGTGCAATAAATGTTACAGAAAAGGGTATATTTTATAAATTAGTAGATAAATATAACATTATTTTTCAGTAAAATTGAGTATCAGTTTAAGTAAAATTAATGTTATCACTTAAGTCTATGAATACAGTAGAAATCAATATAATATAATACTATTTATTGGTATATTTATAGATATCAATGCTTGAGTATGTGACTACATATTACATATTTATCGAAATTCGTACAAATTGGCAAGGTTCATCTTTATCCCTACACTAAGAAAAGACATTAAAAACGAATGTCTTGTTTTTAAACTTCTTATCAGTGAGACTACATTTCAATAGATGAAGAGATTATGAAAATCATTACGTGTCTGCAGGCTCGCGTACTAACCCTCTATTGCGTCAGCATCCATCAGCACACACTCGACGTCCTGATGTTATCGCACGTTGAATCTCTGTGTCACGCAAACATTTAGGGCAATTTGAAAACCTGAGGTAAAAGGCCCGATGAGGCTTTTTTATTATTTACTAGCGACTTACCCTCGCTTTGCTCAGGTGCGTCCTTAGTTACGGGGATTTTGTTCATTACATGGGTTTAAATTTTTTTGGGCGGAACTTTAATTCTTTTTTAAAAGTAAAAGTAGCCTGAATTACTCCTTATAACATAAGCTATCTCCCAGTGAAAGTCTCGTCAAAATCGTTCCAGCTGTTTTGGAGATTAGCCGGAAGAAACAGACAGACGAAAAATTAAAAATTGTTTTTTCTGATAAGTATCGTATATACTTTCATATGTATTTAGTAAAAAGCTGTTATTTTGGCATTACAAACAGACATAAATTTTATTTATCTGTATAGATCACAATAACTCTTTTGCTCCGGCTGGCTTTCTGAAGTGTAATATTATTATTAATAGTTTTATGTAACCTGAAAAGCCAATAAACTATTACTTAACTGAAGGCATAGACAATTAAATAAATTAATATGATTTAATTTTGTATGAATTACTTCATGCTTACTTTGTAACTTATCTGTTATAATTAATTATTACTATGCCTTTTATAATTTTGTTATTTGTTATCTATTGTATTATAAATAAGGTAGTATTCGATTCGTAGTTTTCTCCAAATAAATATTATTTTAAACCTTATGACTTTCATATAAGTATTATATTGGCACAAAATTTATTAGCTACTAGCGACTCACCCTCGCTTCGCTTCGGGTTCGTCCCTAGACAAAAACAAATCTATCCCACAGGAACCGTACATTTTTCCGGGATGATATATATAGCCTTCCTCAGTTAACGGGCTATCTAATGCAAAAAGAATTTTCCAAATCCGATTAGTAGTTCTCGAGATTAGCGCGTTCAACCAAACAAACTCTTCAGCTTTATAATATCAGTATAGATTAAAAACCTCTTATTTGTCTATAAGAGATTTTTAGCATATATATAGTATATTATTTTATATATATATAACATAATATACTTAGATATATGAAATGGTTACATATGTCATTGGTTAGAAAGCTAAAGTACTGAAATCTAAAGTTCGAGTACGAGTGTTAATAAAATAAATCATCTTGAATCTTCGTAGACATGCGCATGGTCAGATGAAATACTTTATAGGTACATAATATATACCTATTACCACGCGTAAGATTTTTTTATGGCATTGAATGAATTATAAACTAGACTTACATATGCACGTAATATAATGCAGTTGAAAATTAAAGTGTGTAACAGCTCTAGCTCATACGTAGTAATTTACGTTAAATTGGACATGGGTGGCGCCTTACATAAGGTGCAAGCCCCTGAGCTGCACGTCCATACAAATTGCGAAACTAATACTCCATCGAAAATAGGTTCATATATTAATTACCATGCAAATTATGCGCGTTTAAGGTAATGGAAACTTAACGATAACATGTACATTTAATAGCGAAACTGACGTAATTGAACTGACACATGATACATAATTATTTTATTAAAAAGTAGACGAAATCTAAAGCTTTCCTTGCTTAGACTTAGAACGTGTTTATGATTGTAGACGAATATGCGATTTTGTTATATCATAAAACATGTCTTTAATTCAATATTTAGTTCAAAATGATTACGTATATATGTAAATGCTTAAAAAAGCTACTCCTTTTTATTAATTACGATACGATATTTATCAGGTTTGTTTTTTTATTAAGATTTAATGATAATGCAACAAATATAAAGATAGTATAGTAGTAGCCAATAGTTGAATATGTTCGAGCGGATAAATGAATTATTTTTATTTACTACAAAAATAAAATTACATATATATTGTACTACATTCTGACCTAGTTAAATGGAGGCTTATATTTACTTTTCACTTACATTTCAAAACTTTAGATTGAACTGAAACTTTGCATATTTAGCAAGGACCGATGACAACTCAATAATTTATTTAAGAGAAATAATAAAAAAAAATATACGCCTTTATAACAGATGATACTGAAAAATGGAAAATAAATTATAGTTTAAAAAACTGAAATATACGCTTTAACAATTAATTGAACTAAAAAGTAAAAATAATTTTTAGTATAAGAATAAAATGATCAACAAGAAAATTAATGTTATTGTGAAAAATAGCGTGGGGTGTTCGATGTCAGTTTTTATAAATATTCCATTGGTACGATTTTTAAAAGTAGAGTTAGTATAAAAATATTGTAAAAAGCACCCCACGCTTTTTTCATAATAATTAGTGAAGACATCTTTCAAATTAAGCTTTTTTAATTTGTAAGTAAATAAAATTTTGTAAATAAAATATTTGCGCTTTTAAATATATTTAAATGAATAAATTCCTTATTATAAACAGAAGCCATACATATAATAAAATTGTAGGGGTCGAATGTCTATACAAAGATTTTTTTTTGTTAAAAACCGAGTCAGGGGGATGTAAGAAGAGAAATTGAACAAGTCCAGTTTTTTTTTCTTTCTCTGTCTGTTTGTTTGTTTGTACGGGCTAATCTCTGAAACTGTCAAACCGATTTAAATGAAATTTTGCATGGTGGTACCATATATCCCCAGTCAACATTTCAGATACTTTTCATCCCGGAAAATTAAAGAGTTCACGTGGGATAGTTAAAAAACTATTGTAACTTATACAACTTAGCACACAAAAACTACTGACTTTTGAAATTTAATGAAATTTTACAATTATATAGTTCACACATCAGAATAAAAAATAAGCTACTTTTTATGCCGAAAAAATGTATGGTTCCCTTGGAATAGATTTGTTTTTGTTTGTCTAGAGGCGAACCCGAATGAAGTGAGGGTGAGTCGCTAGTTCATATAATAAGTAAATTTTAAGATTTTTACCGATATTAAAATTCGATGGAATTAATATAATTAAATACACTTATTCGTTGAAACAATTTAACACAGTTAAGTGTAACTACCCACGTGCGTATAAATAACGTAATATTTGCTTATTTGGTTTTATTAGGTATGTTATAAATACAGTTCTAGATAAGAGATAACTTGCAGGGTCGTATTGGTCTCATGCCCTTTATTTGCACGTATTTCCAAACGCTCACCTTTGTATAACAATCATCGTAGAGGCCATGCATGTACGGAAATAATACTAATTTATATTATAAATTACAAGAAAAAGTTTAAAAGCTCTTTCAAAATATGTATATATTGTGTTATTGTAATATATAAAAAAATGATAATTCATTGCAAATAACTTGTTACAGACATAAAGAGATCAAAATGATTCATAATTTATCATTGTAGTTGTTATGTACTGAACGTCGGCGCCGCCTTCATTTCACAATGGCTACTCCATTGATTTATGTATAAATAGTTATAAAAATGTTTTCTGTCGAATATGTATTGTATTTCTGAATTCAAACTTTCGAAGTTCCTTTTTACAATGCTTATATTTAACAGTCATCATTTACATTATAAAGATATAATCCCGATCATATAAAACAAACTATAGAGTCCATTTAAATAGGATAAAGTCAATATTTTTTGCTATATTTTCTAATCATACGAAAAAACACATGCCTCTAAGATACGAATTTTTATAGTTTAGGGTGCCAGCATTATCTATGAGTTTTATAAAGAATCATTATCATTCTAAACATAGTTGAGGGAGATATTTTTTCAGTCAATGAATCATTGAAGGACTAACTACCCCTATCATCCCTATTCTTGACGATTTTCATTTATCCACCGTCACTACATTTTTTAGTAGTTGTTCTAACAAATCGGCGTTGCAGGAGTTTCTACACTCCGTTGGCCTAAGTTGGCAAACAATATTATAATAAATTGTTCCTTAAAATCACGATACAACGATTGTAATCGCCGATTTAGGAATGTTCAATGTGAAATCAATTATTCAACTAAAACACTTCGAATAGACATACAAACAATTACTTTGTGACATCGATCAAAGTCAGGATTTGTTGCGTCACTGATAAGACAATCTTGCCTCCGTTGCTCGAAACACCGCATACTTTCACGGGTATAAATAGAACTGATCTATATTTTCCACATATTATGTAACTTATAAATATCTATTGAACAGAATCAAAAGCAAATAAATTTGCGTAATATAAGAGGTAATAAATTTAAATTGGTATGGGCATATGCAAGTGATATTATGAATTACGAAATGCTAAATACTCACTCGTACATATATGTTTAAGAGATTTATTTTTGGATAAATATTTTAGTAACTTGTTTTTGTTTTTAGCTTAATAGATCACATTTAATTGTGAAATGTTAAAATTATATAAAACAATCTATTGCTTACAGCTCCTTTGGTGTTAGATTATTATCTTATTTGAGTTTTTTCTTGGTTTGTACTGGATATTAATTTAAGTTTCTTTATTAAAGTTATAATGATTACATATTTATTTAATTATTTCAGTGTCATACTATTGTACACCGTCCTTACAGAGAATATATTAGCCGTAATTGACTAGTGACTCGTCTGGCTTTTCTACTTTTAGCAGTATTTTAATATTCCAAGGGATTATTTTGTATACCGGCATTAAAACGTCTCTTATCATGCTCTATTCCAAAAAAATATCTCTATACAAATCCCGTAAATTCGTACCTCATATACTGCGTGAAAAAAGAGCAAACCAACACAAATGTAATGATCGAAATTAAGCATTATCGCAACTCTCAATTCTGATAGTATACATTATACGTACAAAAATTTGTTGCATAAAAATAATCTTTAAAGTTAAAATGTTGTTCATTTTTATTAAACGAGTATTACTAACGTAAATGTAGAAAGTTTACGTTATATGCCAAAACTAGCGCGAGGCTTTTTATATCGAGATGAGTTTATACTAAACAAGGTCACTTTAATTTTAAACAATTATTAGCAGGAAATACAAATCATCAAGGTTTCAAATAAATGAAGCATGTGTGTATTATGACATCCAGGTGTATATTACGGACTAGCGTTTCTACGCAGCTTCGCCTACATGGTTTATTTATGTATAACTAGCGACTCACTCTCGCTTCGCTCGGGTTCGTCTCCGCTTGTTTCCCAATACAAACTTTCATCCCAATTTTCACCCCCTTAAGGGATGATTTCTTGGGTAAAAAGTAACCTATGTCCTTCGTAGGGTCTCAAACTATCTTCTTACCAAATTTTATCTAAATCGATTCATTAGATCCTCTACAACCTCACAAACTCACAAACTTTACTTTTTTATAATATTAGTATAGATTACAATTATTCATTTTATTGCTAAATAATATGTTATGTATGAATTATAATAGTTGTAATTTTTAATAGAAATATTGTTTTCAATGTTGGTCAATGATCTCTCTCAACTTCATAAACAACGGTTTTCATACAAACTTCTAACCTATTTTTTACCCCTTTAGGAGATCTATTCTTTTAAATCTTAGCGAATACCTGCATATTATCAAGAAACTACTTGCTAAATTAAATTTCAAGATTTTTATACTTCCTGAGATATTGTGATTAATCCACTGATTAATCACAAAACCCAGCGATTCACTAGTCGGTTAAATATTGTAATATATAATTATTTTATTCAAATTTTGCGTAAAAAAAAATGAAATTTGTAAAAAACAAATATTTGCCCAGACGTATTAGTCACCGCACCGAGAATGTGCATACTCTTTTATATTGTAGTGCGAATAGGCCTCGCACTTACTGCAATAATAGTCTCTCAACGTTGTGAGGGGCTCCGTACATTATAGGTTCTTAAAAACATACGGGTTTCACTATATTTTGTAATTATACTAACACCATTTCTCAACATTTAAAATCTTAAATCCAGTTAAAATCCAGTTTATTCACTGTTTGAGTTGATGAATGAGTAAGTCAGACATGTAATTTTATATTACTATAACTTATAGAATATTATTATTTCATGATTTTAATTTAAGAAAACGTGCTGTAATCAATAGAAACAAAAAACAAAAGAAGCGTAATAAATGTAAACTGTATTTGTTAAATACATTCTCAAGGTAATTCTAATTCGGTAGAAAATTGCATCTATGAGAGCGGTGTGGTAATTGTGCTTTTAAAGATCTCGACAGTAATGTGCACTACATTGTAAAGTTCCAATAACCTTGTACAGTTGTTTTGAAAATTTTACCAACAGAAAATTAACAGATTGCTTACTGGCAGACAATGTGCCTACATAATAAATGTGTTAGAACTGGAGAAATTAATTAAAAAATTTATTAAAAAAAAGATGAGCAAAAGTGTACAGAAAAAAGGTGACTTAATCGGTGGTCTTTTACTTGTCAAGCCTGAGGAGTCCGACTGGATGGGTACCACCCCCTTATCTTTTTCTTCCGCCAAGCAACAATGATTGTATTGTTGTGTTCCGATATGAAGGATATGGTAGCCAGCGCAATTACAGGCAAGAGACATATAATCTTAGTCCTCACAGTGATAACGTACCAACGGTTCTGCAGTTTTGTTACGTAAAACCTAAGCGCATGAACCGTAGGTGTAATGGGCGACACGTACAGCTTTCCATCAGGTAGGCTGTCTTTTCGTTTATCACTGAGTACCATAAAAAAAGATCATTTTTTGAAAAAATATCCTTATAGTGAAATAATGTAAAAAAAACTGCTAAAGGTATATGAAAAGTCCAATGAATATATTAGATAAAATTTATTCTTATTTATTAATTTATACGGCAATAAAAAAGATTGTAGTTACATAATATCGTATCGTGGTAGAGTAGTCTAGTCTAAAGCGGCATTAATAGAAACCTCATACTGGATTGTTTTATCGTACTTAGAATGGCTTGGAATTAGACCGTGAAGATGTAAGAGTATCTTATGTTTAAGGGTGAAATATAATAATAACAAATTATATATAAAATGGTATTTTAATGTTTAAAAATATTTAATAAATAAAAATTAAGAAACAAGATTGCATAAATTGAGTATATAATTAAGGGATTGATGAGGGATAAAAGATGTCTTAACTGCAAATTTTAATGTAAGGCTTAAAACTGTTTGCTTGTATAAGTTACTATTGTAAACATAAATAATTTTTTACTTATTAATAATAGCGACTCACCCTCGCTTCGCTTCGTGTTCGTCCCTAGACAAAGACAAATCTATCCCATGGGAACCGTACATTTTTCCGGGATGATATATAGCCTATAGCCTTCCTCATTGAACGGGCTATCTAATGCAAAAAGAATTTTTAGACGGATTAGTAGTTCCTAAGATTAGCGCGTTCCACCAAACAAACAAACAAACAAACACTTCAGCTTTATAATATTAGTATTCATTAAGGTCCATAAACATAAACAATTTAATTACATGCACGCGCTAGACACAATAATCGTAAGTCGTGCCTTTCAAAATAGCGTTCTACTTAGGTGGTTAGGTACATTGAAGTTTAAGTTAATGATTTACTCGCAACCACATAATAAATAAAAATGTAACATAATAGAACTTCTCAAAACACTTAATTGTGCTTTCGATAGTACTGTTGGGAATAGATATAGAACAAGGATAACAAAGGACTTTGTTTTTTAATATCCATTTCTTAAATCACACTGCTGGCTTTTCATATTCTTAACCTTCCAGGCCAGTCATGTATAGTTTATAAACTTTTTTATATATAAATATATATATTATATATGTTCCAGAGACCAAACTTATCACTGGAAATGTTACATATGCAATAAACGTTTTTAAGGCAAGAACAGTTAGTTCTCAGTTGGGCAATTTTTGTGAAAAATAAAAGTAAGAGATTGAAGAAAAGTTATCATTGCTATGATTAGTTCTGAGTGGTTCAAAGAGTTGCGGGATAACAAGATAAATGTACCTATATGTATATTGTGTTATATTAAAAACTCAAATATTTACGTGAAATTGTAAATTAAATAATGCTAATAAGAATACATGAACAATTTCACTTTCAGCCAGTGCTATAAAGATACGATAACAATCACATATGTACGTTACAACGTGGGTATTTCGATCGTTTTGATACTTGAAGAACGATACAATCTGCCTACGATCTGCATATTGAGTGTTAACCTATATTAAACATCGAACCGCTCACTTTGCTTTTTTATCATCATACAACCAAAAAGTTTAACAGTTATGAAATTTTTTGAACTCAATCGAAATTAAAAAATGGTAAAGTTACAATTATAATTATACTCTTAGAATGAAATTTTACCTATATATTATATTTGAAAAGTAAATATTATATTTGAAAAGTAATAATAAAATACAAAAAAGTAGTCGATTTTAAATAAAAAAACTTTTTCTCATTTCGTCTTTTTATTTACTTAGGCAGTGCCATATTTTCTCTTAACCAGACCCGTATGTTATAATTTTGGTAATCAGTACAAAAAATAAAGTAATATAAATCAATCATTTGCCAAACTCATAAAACATAAGTACAATAGTATTATCTACATTTTATGAATTTACTATTTTCAAACATATAGTAAAATAAGACGTTATAAACAGTGTTAAATTAATTAATCGTATTATGAAATGATCCAGTTGGTGACGGCTTCTGTCTTTGGTAAAAGTTCTTTCTAATCTCCTTATCTAAGATTGAATCTTTATATGATGGTCCCACCCACCTGTATGTCACTGGTCCAAGCCGATTGTTTTTCTTAATTTAACCGAATGAAAACGTCAGTTGTTGAATTAAATATACTGTGTCGCTTACAGATTTAGGTACTACTCTATGTATGCCTGTTATATAGCTAATATTTTTGATGAATTTATGTAATTCCCTTGATCAAAGTTGACATTATATAATTAAAAATTAGAGGCATTTCTAAAGTATTTGTTTGGTACTTGATGTGGTGATGAATTATTGTTTAATTACTTTAACTATAAACGTTACGTAACTTATCAGTACATTACAACTTACTACAACAACAAGTACTACTGCTACTGGATATAAATAACGGTACGAGCTACGGAAATGCTTAACGAGAAAAAACTTACTAATTTTAAACTTTTTATGGCTTGTGTTGTAATTTGTATTTAAGTAATAAATAAGTTAGTTGCGATCGTTTTGATCTCCTTGATCTATATTTACATACGTGTACAAGTATCTAACTTTGAGGTTAAAACATTTTTATAATTACAAAGCTTTAAAGACTAAATTAGTGCGATTTAAACATTAAAATTACGTACGTTTAAATGCACGTCAATATTAATTATGTATTGAATGTTAAGTGTTAACAAGTAATGCTAAGAGAGAGTTGCTATTCTGCGGGCAAGAATTCTTTTGACTGCAATGATAAATCACACATTAGGATATTGAAATACATTGCTGACCTCGAAATGATTTGAATCATTGTATTTTTATAGATCTTAAGCTTGTTACATTATTAATATAGTTTAATGCATATGCTAATCATTTGTTATACTATTATTGAAACATTATATCAGGTGTCTAATCAATTTTAAAATTACTGACCTAGCAAAATTATCTGTGTCATTGTTAATATTTATTACGTTAAGTTTAAGTCATGAGCTCACATTTTTATTATTTTTAATTGCATTCATATATTAAGTTTGTTTGACCATCGTAAATGATATTATTATATATAAGTGAGATGTAATCTAATGAAATAATATTAATTATGATTCATTAGAAGTTGTAACAAGTATTAACAAAAGTTTACGAGAGTTGAAATATAAAAGTTTCCATAATTTTATTAATTTTTTTGGGTCAAGTGTATACAAACCCAGCATTATACTCTAGCTGGGAAGCCATCTTAGAGGGTAGTATAACTTATGATCTCTTAAGTTAGTGCAAATTAATAGGTTGGTAAATTATATAACTAAATCTTGTCACAATATATTAAGTTAATTGAAGTTAAAAATTGGATGGAGCTGATTATTAATATGTTAATAATAGTATAGTAACATTTAGGTTTATGCGAGGATACATATGGCTTTTCTTTGCTTCTACAATGGTGGGTCCGTTGGATATTGTTCGTATAGCTGTCGAACGTGGCCTTGCTGAGGTCACTGACTCAGAAAAAAATCTGCTTACGCTTAATACTAACAAGATTAATAATATATGCTTTTTTAAAATATTTGATTTTCTTAAATATAATGTCCTATAATTATTAAAGTAGCATCGAAAAAATATCTCGATAATAAGGTAGATTAAAATAGATAGACGTATTCTTATCAAGTAGGGGCGTTATTATTAGTTTACATGTATGTAGAAACAAAAATATTGTATAATAAAAGTGCACTATTTATTGATGAAGTTAATCATTTTATTATTGAAAATGATATTCATATCAGCGAGTCGGCGTGCGTGCTTCGGATAAGCAATTAAAGTGAAACATACAAACAGAACAGATTTATTATAATAATTATCTTTGAGTAACTGAATTAATTTTTTTTGAATCAAATTAACCATTTAGCACAAAAATTAAACATAAATGTTTAATTATTTTATTTAACCTATTCTCTCTCTGCTTCGGATGAATGCTTTTTATGATGTTCTGCATGTTCCTTTCCAACTTCCGATCTCGAGTGTTGGTGATTCGATCTAGAGTGTTGTTGATGATGTCTGCGATTATCTGCCTCGAACAGCAAGTGTTTATTTTGTTCTTCTAAATTTTTAAGGCGTAAATACTCAATGAGAGTATCATAGTTATTGTACAGAGAAGGCATGTGATGTCTTTTAGGTAGTATTAAAACTTGTCCGCCATCACTTCGAGCGTATCCTCTGCCTCCTGATTTCATATATCTAAAATCCAAAATAATGTTGGGCTCATAGTAGTCCGGACTGAAGACGTCTTGCACGATCCTGTAATAATTGAGGTAGGTCATCTTTGGTTTAAAATATGTTTTTCTTGTGTAAATATATTTTTCTATACTTGTCATTACTATTAAGTATTATATTATTAAGTTATATTCAGTATTATTAAGCATTAAACATTGAACTGTATTTTTTAGTTATTAAAGTCTTAATTAATTAGTTAATATTTTTTAAATTATTAATGTCTTAAGTTTTTTCTAAGAAATTGTAAGATAACAGAGCTTCTTTACTACAATAGTTTTGTATTGTGACAGAAACAATTGCCTCGTTGGTCTAGTTGCTAGCACGTATGATACGATTGATTTTATCCACTGCGGCCAACCTAACTAAGATAAGATTAAAATACGTAAAGGGTATTATTGTGCTGGTGTCTGTGCAAACAAGTGTACTCTGTTTTTTGCATTATTGGTAACTTTAACGACTTTCTAACCCCCCCACTGTTACTAAGAATTTCTTGACAGACAACCTCAATAATTGTACGTTGTCCCATCCGCGATTCGATCCCTGGACCTCCGGATCTGCAGATTTATAAACTAGCCACTAGACCAACGAAATAGTTTTATAGTTATACATAATTTGATATTATAGATATATTTATGTGTTGAAACGACGGAGATACGACTGTAGACTGGTTAGATCATGTACTTCACTAATGTAACGGTATGATATAATAGAATTTTCAGCCATCATGCATACTTATATATACATATAAAACATGTATCATATTATATAAAATCCGAATACAGTTTCTTTGCTCAATTATGTTACGTTAATTTTACCAATGAAATATTTACGTACTTGTTTTCTTCCTCAGTGAAATCGAGCTCCTTATCCTATAAAAAGAATCCGTTATTAATTGTATTTTTTTAGTTATGATTCAAGTTAAATTGGGCTACAATAATTTAAGAGTTGTAAATAAAAAATACTTACTTGATTATTAGGTGAGTGTTTGGAATGGTCAGCGCCTGATCCTAAATAGTATTCCTCATTCAGTATTGCTTTTAAGGTAGATGGATCAGCTTTTATCTCATCTACCAGGGCGGTGATCACCAAAACCGCAACTAGTATTGTGACCTTGACAAAGTAGTTCATAGTTAGTCAAAAATTTTCAAGGCAACTTTATAAATTAACTATCAAAATACTTTTATGTCCATTATATAAAAGAACATGTAAGTTTAATGAAAATTTATAAGTTTGCTGAATTTTTTTATATACAATGATGATTAAAAACACTAACCTGAGTCATGTTGTATGTTCGAAGTCTTAGTAACTTCTGCTCATATTTCAAATAGGTTAAATAGATTTTTAATAATCACTTATTTGGCGGATTTGTGTAATTAAACAAGTAAAGGAAGGATGTTCGTATTCTGAATTATTATTTAATTTTCAAAGTACAGGTACACATTCTAGGTTTTGTATCAGTGAAGTCTAATATGGTCTAATTATATATATTATTTTAATAGTATGAACCTCCAACTCTTTCAAAATGATTGTTTACATTTAATATAATAATATTAAAGGGGACCCTTTTATATTGTATGCAAGCCAAGAAATAAAAAAAAAATACGTAGACATATAATAAAACGTTAATCGGGCCAGAATGTACATAAAATAAATAAAAAAAGTTATTTTTTTGTTGTAATACTTTTATTCTACCGTAGGTATTATTTTATTCGATCCAGATCAATATTTTTTTGTGTTTTCTCTATCAGATTTTTTTTGTTCAATGATAAAGCCTTCACAGCCTACTGATTAAAATAGATCCTTTTTATTTTCAGGTAAGAGAATAAATTCAATGAAAATGAGAAAGGAATTAAAGGGAGGATTATCATACTTATTATTTTGAATTTTAATTATTACTAGCAGTATCCGCGGCTTCTCTCACGCTTGCGTAAACTACAAAAAAACAAATCAAGTTTCTATGGAAATGTGATAGAAGTGAAACTTTATTGGTATTTACATTTCAAACCTGTAAGATAAATAAATTAATAAAAACTTTTAATTTTACACTCAGACAAAAATATGATTCAAATGAATATCACACAGAGGAGAGAATAATATTTTATCTCTTTCTATCTAGCTACTAGCTTATATTATTATTTTTTAAAGATATTATGAAATTTTTTTTAATTTTAGCGATCGTAACTCTTATGATCCAGTATCGCAAAAGATATTTATCCTATATTCTGTAAATTAATTTTTGTTTTAAGTATTTAGTAAACTCCATTACTTCTATTTTTACAGTTTTTCTACTCCATATCCACTCTAGGATAATTTCTAAGAAATTAATTGTTAACTGAACCACCGGTGTTCCCGCGTCCCTTAACACGATATTTCCAAAGTTAGCCAAATAGGTGTAGCCGTTCTGAAGTGATGCGCTTAAATACATTCGGCAATTGATTTTTATTTATATAGAAGATTAATAATAAAAGAAGGATATTTTTTTAATTTTGAATTTTAATTATTATAAGTATTAATTGTTTATATATCATTTATTATTATTTATTTCTTACTTCATATGGAATGGGGAAGAATTTTGTCTTTTCTCCTGCCACATGTCGTGATCACTATGGCCCTCTGTATATTGTAATGCGTGGCTGGATTTTTTTTAATTTTGTTTAAAATTTTATTAAAATGACAAATTGTGCAGTGCCAGGATGCAAATAAAATGGATATCATTTGTTCTTAAAAGACAAACACTGAAAAAATTTTGGTCTAAAGCAATATGACGACCAAAATTGACAAAATCACAATCTTTATATTTAAGCTTTATGGACATCATTTTACAGAAAGTGATTTTAAAACTCTTCGTCTACAGGTGAATATTTTTTTTTGTACTTATTTACATATTAATTACAGAGTTTCATTCAAACTTTCATCCCCCATTTTACACCCTTATGAGATTGAATTTCGAAAAATGCTAAAATATGTATTTTTTAATTATATTAAAGAGCGTTAATACCAAGTTTCAAGTAATTCTGATCATAAATAATTCTTTGCCCATATAAACTTTATTAGTAACCTAGTGTTTTGTTATAACCTTTGTTAGTAAACCTTTGACTCCTTTAAGGGATGAATTTCGGAAAAAGTCAAATAAATATATTTCTTACTACATTTTTACGGTTAGCTATATAGTATAGCTTGCTACTCCTAAGATATTCATTTATTTATCATTTAAATTATATAATGATTTACCCTCGTTTTGCTCGGGTGCGTACGAAGTACGCGGATTTTGTTCACAATTTCATGGGTTTAAATTTTTTTTCGCGGAACCCTGATTCTTTTTCTAAAATAAAAGTAGCCTAAATTACTCCCTATAACATCAGCTATTTGCCAGTGAAAGCCCCGTCAAAATCGGTCCAGCCGTTACGGAGATTAGCCGGAACAAACAGACAGACAGACAGACAGGCAGACAGACAAAAATTGTAAAAAATGTTGTTTTGGTATATGTACCGTGTATACATCCATATGCATTTAGTAAAAAGCGGTTATTTTAATATTACAAACAGACACTCCAATTTTATTTATCTGTATAGATTTTTATCTTAAAGCTAAACACTCTTTGTACTTCACATTAAGAGTTTCATACAATCTTTAATCTCCTATTTTACTCACTTAGGGGATGTATTTCGAAAAATCTTTTCTTATCAGATGCCTACATCATATAAGGAATGTGTCCCCCAAATTTCACATTTCTACGACCAGCGGCTTAGGCTGTGTGTTGATCCATCAGTCAGTCAGGACCACAACGGATGCGGATGCGCCTCTCCTTCTCAATTCTTTCTTCAGCTGGTATAACCTCCAGGTACAATATATTGTACAGATAAGATCGAACACAATAGAAGCCAAAAACCAGGTACAAAAGAGATATCATAATAAATTGCTTAACCTCAGACTGAATGTATACATATATGTATGTATGATCTATTTACATTCAGTCTGAGGTGTAACGTCCTCCTTTCAAGAAATCTTCCCTATTGTCTTATATTAAATTTGTAGAAGTTGATTATAGTTAACCCGGGTAGGGTTTCATACAAATCGAGGGAGAAAAAAAACAAAAATCTAATATAACCATAGAGTTTATCCTATCATAGGCGGTTGCATGCATGTGCAAGAGGTAGTCATTTCTGGTTTTCAATATTTATTTACTTTTATTGAAGTTATTTAATTATTTCTTGGATTTAATATTCGCCACTGTAGTTTCAGATTTTGAGGAATTAATTGTATGCAGTAAAAATCGGACAAGTGCGAGTTCAATTCGCCTACCGAGGGTTCGTAGCTACAATATTTAAAAATTTTGCTATGAGTATGTTTAAGCTTACGTAATTTACTAGGGTAAAATAAAAAAAAGATTTTTTTGAGCAGCAGGTTTTAATTGCCTTTTAATTTCATCATTGATTAAGTTATGTCTTAAACCGTAAAAACTCAGTAAACCGAGGTAAGTATTTACAACAAACCATCCCATAGTTACCCTTATCACCTCGACACGTAAGAAGTAACAATGAATTAACGTTTTTATATAAGTAATAAGTAAGACACGTTATTAAGATCATTTTAATACAAGAGTTAAATAATCAATATCTATTATATAGGTTCTTTTTCATAATTACTAACTAGTCCCTAGAAGACACGCCTAATCTATAAATATTAGCAAGCACTCAAATATTACATTTTGCTGTAGTAGTTTATATTTATATTTAGTAAGGAGGTTTAGAAGCCTAAATCGTTGTTTACCAATATTAACCATACCATTATTTTAACTGGGCATTTCTTGAATAGATACATACTGATTTAAATACGACGATGAGGTTTAATTAAGTCACAAAATTATAGATGAGCAGATCATAAACAGGGTTTACCGCTAAGTAAGTCAGATAATTTAATGCCGAGGATTTTATTTGAAAATGTTAAATGAAGAAATAGTTTAATTTAATAACTAAAATGATTCCCTTTTTTCATATTATTTAATTTAAATACTTTATCGGGATTTGAGAGCACGCACCCCGACCGGATGCTTTGCTCCTTAAAAGGATTTTCTCATTTATCTGATAATGATTTCAGAATACTGTTAGAGCTCCCGAACACTGTTCTCATCACAGATGCAGATCGTACTCTAATTATTGGATAAAAATCATTGGTATAAGCCTCCGCAACCATCTGCGACGCACTACAGTAGCGACTAGCGACTAGCGAGGTAGGCGGCAGGCCCATAAGCATTCTGAAACCCTAATTATACTGTACACGTAGGTTATTCTATGTCCTAGGCATATTTGGCACCCATAGGCGTGTACGTTAATAGAAAAGTGCTCGTTTTTATACCTACCTAAGAGTAACCAAAAAAATATTTTGAAGGTTGTGGTGCAAATAAACATAATATATATTTTTAATTAATATAATAAATAATATACAAAAAACTATAGCAGTAATCGCTACACTAATGTTTATGTCTTTTTTCTATTAGAGCTGAGGAGGGAAATTTAGGATGATTTATATAAATACGATGTTCGTAAATTTGACTTTTATGTTCGCCAGTGTTTTGACTATCTTCATTTTCACTGGCATCCAATTTCATGTAACGAATGTTATTTACTTCCTGATTCTTTTTATTATTATCTTTGTTGGAATCTTTCTGAATATTATTATTTTTACCCTTCTTGCTTTGCTCCTTAGATCTTCTATTTTCATTATTCTTAGTATTTGCTTCTTTCCGTCTATCATTATCGTGGTTTTCATTTATTCTACCATTTTTGTTATGATTTTTTTGCTTTTCTTGTCTAATATGACCACGTTTATTATTTTGATCATCATCATTTCCATTTTTATTCGTTCGTTTTCTATTGACTTGCTGAAAATTATCGTTTTCAGTATTGTCATTATTTCTATTATGGTCTTTGTCTACATTTTGATCTTTGTCCTTTTGTTGGAAATTTCCAGGTCTTTCATCTTTGTTTACATTGTATTCTTCTTTTTCATGTACAATTTCAATATTTTCATCCTCATCTTTCTCAATCCAACTTCTTTCAGCAATATTGCTTTCACTGTTCTTGTATTTATCTTCGTCATGTTCATTTTCATTTTTCTGACTATTAGAATTTTTTTCTTCTAAGTTTTTCTCCTTATTTTGCTCATTTTCTTCTTTATTTTCATTTTGATTAGTTTTGCCTTCATTATTTTGGTCTTTATGTTCATCATTATATTCTTTGTTCGTGTCATAATTGCTTTCTTCATTTTTATTTTGAGCTTTATCCTCAGATTGTTCTTCGTAAACACTGTATTCATGTTTATAGCCATATTCATTATGTTTTTCGTGAGAGTAGTCAACTTGAGCATTAAATCTGAAATCAGGAATACAATTATTAGACACAATAAGCAATTCAATTAAACTCATGTTTAAAATAAATTTTCTTACCCTTTATGATCATCTGCGTGATAACTTACAGTACGTTTATAACCATTCGGATCCAGTAGCCAATAAATACCTTTAACTTCATCACCATGCCTCTTTTCTTGTTGACCTTTTATATCATGTGTATGGGGATCATTTACTTTGTATGAGAATTCATAGGAAGGATACGCCCAGGCCTGTAGAAATAAAATTGTAGATATAGTTCAATTTTTTTATATAAAATTATACGTGCGAAATATAGTGTTTTTTTAATTTAGGAATTTTGTAGAGAATGTTTGATTTCTATTTAAAATAATTGTTATTCAGGTGATTATGCTTGCAGTAAAATTGTTTCAATTTAGGCCATTTTCATGCAACAGTAAGTTGCTATTACTCTGTTCTTGTAACATGTATCTACTGCCTATTGCACATCAATCAATTTAGTATTGTTTTTGAAATAGTGCTTAGTAATTTATATATGCTACTTCCTAAATTTAAGGTGATTATAGTAAACTGTGAGTTATCAATTTTTTATATGTACATATACTAATTTCATAAATATAATTTTGTTTTTCTTGCTATTCTATTTTTTTGTATACATTTTCAGATTTGTTTAAGTATCTACTTATATTTGCAACATTCTTTGTATTTAGAAATTGAAAGTCATGTGAGTCTAGTAGCTTGCATGTGCGACTGCAAATCTGGAGGTTCTGGTTTAGAGCTCCAAATTGGCAAAGTAGTTGCAAATAAGAAATTCTCAGTATAACCTGGAGTACAGAAGTTGGCATTGTTACCCGCCATGCCTATAATATCTTCTGCCCAGTAGACTCTGTGAGATCGGCCGCCGCCGAATTTGGTTACTAGGACCATTATTATTCAGCAACAGATTTACTTATACGTTATATTATGGATGGGGCTTAATTTATTTTAGGTTTAAATTTTATCTATTTATAGATTAATGTAGTGAGTTTTGCCAATAAAAATTTGTCATATGAAATATCCATTATGCTTTAATAATTTTATGTTATCATTTTTATATAAAAGCGCCTTGAGGGTATTTAATGAAAAAAATGTTTTCTATATAAGATACATTTTTTGTAAATTTGTTGATCTTTATACTAATATAATTGTCGATTAAAATGATACACACTAATTATAAGCTAATAAATTAATAATTGATTTAGCTAATAATTAAATACTATTTATTCTTACACATACTTCTCAATTGCTTTACCTATGTCTTAATGATATGCATTTCTACTTTACAGTTTGCTAACCAATCACGCAAAAACAACATTTCACTCAATTAGTAATTTTTACTTAACATGCTGGTTGTAGTAACAATGCCTATCTAGGTCTTAAAATCTGTAGAAATTAAATAAATGTAAATAAATATTGTGAAATAAGACAGCTTAAGGTACAAGAATACATAGTTAAAATTACCTTCACAAAACCTTTGTATTAAATAAGTTGTCCAAACCGAAGAAACAGAACCATTTTTCATAGCCGGCGTGCATGTCCGATAAACAATGACAAATACTTACGTATTCTTCATGATGCTCTGACTTTTTGTCTCCATCATGGTGGCTGTTACTTTCAAATTTTGAGTGATGTACTTTTACCCTTTGTTCAGATGTTGCGCCATGTTCACATAGCACATAGTTTGCTAAACTGATCACCAAAACTGTCTAAAAAAAGTTATAAAAAAATCATTAATATCTTAATGTATGTAAGTCGAATCCATTAGAGGCAAATGTAAATATTTAGGTCATCACTACTTGCCTTCCAAATCATGACCCTTGATTCCCCTACCAATTGGCGATGGCAACTTAGCTGACAGGCAGCTATCAGGTCTATATATACAGAAAGGCCGGTTTTTTCACTCTTCACTTTCCTAAGGCAATTATATTGTTCCACGATTTAAGTATTAATGGGCGTGTTTGTATACATGTTACGAATTGATAAAAAAATGAATTACTTCACTTACTCTACGATCGCCCTCGACCACGCCTGCGTAGTGTTCATGAAAGGAGAATGTTGTTCTTATATGATTATGACACTTATAGTTTATTTTAAAAATATCTTACATGTGTTTGATTTTCTGCATCACCTTATATTTTTAGTATAATATTATATAATATTTTAACTAAATTATATATATAATTTATCATAATTTTTTGCCAGGAAATAAAAAAAAATGTGACTAAAATCTTAGTAAAAATCAGAAAAAAGGATGCTAAAAGTAGACTTAAAATAAAAAGATATTTGAAGATATTAAATTTGAAGCAAAAGAAGGTACCATTTTCAGTAAATATTTATTCTAATCTACAACCTGGTAAACAATTTACATTCGTAATGCATCATTCTGACATAACTCAAAACAACTAACTCTTATTAGGAAGAACATTAGAAAATTCGAATTATATAATTGTCTAGAAAGGTAGTAAATAAAACATATTATAGAAGACTTCGCATGTATAAGGTAAAATTCACGTAATTAAATGCTTGGTATTAATTTATATTTATAATTAAAGTGTAAATAAAAACTTAATTTGTACTTCATTATTTAGCTTAAACTTGTATTTTCAGAATAAACTTAAATTTTAAGGTATCTATTAATTATATTTGTTTATTTTATTTTATATTAAACAATTTTAGAATAGACATTTTAACGTTATTATGTATATACATTTTATATAAACCGGTAACATATATCATAATCTATACATATAAACGGACTGACTTATCAAAATCAAGGTCTAGAGAATAATAACCACTTGAGCTAGAGAGCTGAAATTAACTAAAAGTATTCTACTTTTTATTATATTAACTAACAACGTATTTTTTCAACCCCTGAGGCAGTACAAAGGGGTGGTAGAGGCTATTAATTTTTTTACGATTACTTGAGACTTAATATTAATGCTCCTAATATGACACAATTAATGAAATGCATTTCATATTTCGGCCACAGTAAAGCCAGAGACGGCAACTAGTTTGATACGTGATTTTTTAATGTTTATTGTATTACTCTTGAAATGAAATTTTATTTACAGAGTCATTACCCATTTATTTCACATTAGGCAATATTAAATAGAATTCTTAGTTCATTGTTCATTCAAGCATTTAATGTTATAAGCAATAATTAATATTGATTATAATTTACGTATTAATTTGCTTTTTTGTCAAGAATAAAAATTATAGCTCTAGGTACAGTATTAAACAAAATAAAAGAGGTTTTACGATAAAAAGCACATCATTTTCTTTCAACCCGTGGCATTAATATAACATAGTGCTTGAAAATATGCTTTATTAATATGTATCTTCATATAAATAGGCAAATACAAAATAACTCAATCCCTTATTCTTCCCTGTTTTTCAGCCAATTTTCTATTTTAGTAGCTATTGATGAGCTTTAGTGTTATTAATAAAAGAAAATGGAAACAGTTAATTTAGTTTTTCAACCGACTTTCAAAAAAAGTAGTAGGTTCTCAATAATATTTTTTATGTTTGTTCGCGGATTTTTTCGTCGTTTATGAACCGATTTTGATAATTCTTTTTTTGTTGGAAAGGAGATATCCCAAGAGTGGTACCATGATAAGGAAACCAGGATCTGATAATGGGATCCCAGAGAAATCGAGGGGAACTTTCGAAAATTGTAGCGGCGACTAGTGCGTTTGTTAACATTTTCATTAGGTATTTTAAAGCACTACTATTTAATGAAGGTCTGGAGTCAATCTGATGATGGACCCGAAAGATAGTCGAGGGAACACCTCAACGACTTACAGCAATTACCTGGTGTTTGGGCTTGATTAATTTGTATTGATGATATGTCTACACTAAAAATGGAAAAATAAAAACTTAAAAAAAAAAAACGACTTCCGGCACTGAAAAGTAAAAAATAACTAAACGGGGGTTTTCATTTAGAATAGATACTTAATCAGATTTTTTCGAAGTCAGTGCCAGCCAATACAAATCAAAGCACACCGACTTCGAAAATATCTGATTAAGTATCTATTCTAAATTAAAACCCCCGTTTAATTATTTTTTACTTTTCAGTGCCTGGAAGTCGGTTTTTTTTAAGTTTTTATATAGGGATAAGTTAACTCTGTTCATATATGTTTTCTTCATATTTTCAATAATGATCATAAATATAAATATACTGGGACAAATAAATATGTTGGGACATTAATACACAGCACCATCTAGTTCCATGGTAAGCTACGAGGCTTGTGTTATGGGTATCAGATAGTTGATACACTACACACATATAACTTTAAATACATACATATTATAAATATAAACACCCATGACTGGAGTACAAACATTCGTTCTCATCACACAAATGAATGAATGCCCCCAGCGGGACTTGAACCCGCGACCGCTGGCGCAGCAAATAGGATCATTACAAACTGACGTCGACCGTTGGTCAGAATTGACAAAGATATAAAAGTTTGCTTTGTATTAAAATCGTTAATTTTTTAAAGATAAAATGTTTTAAAATTTAGGCTTAACGAAGTTAAATATTTTAGATAATATTTTTTTTATTAAAAGCTATTGAAAATTTAATATTTTTTTTATTAAAAGCTTTCTGTTGATTTCTTTAAACTATGTACTTTAAAAAGAACATAATAAGTTGAAATAAAGTAAAGTAAATTAAAGTGAAAAGAGATAAATGAAAAGATTTTTTTTTAATTTATATATAATTATAGTATTTCTTATCAATACAGCTACATTATGATCCTGTATTGGAGGACCGAAAATACTTTATTAGTGACATACATATAATAAATAAATCATTTAGTTTTACTCTTTATTTTCCATGTTTTTTGTGTGAAGTTGGTATATATTTAGGATGGTGAATAATTACATGATATTCATGTTTTATGACATGTTTTTCGCTTTTATTTTCTACAGCGGAAGTTCCCTCATTGCCGCTATCAGTTCCGCTACTATGTTCTTCTACCTTGCCATGGTGAATGTTTTCATTTTCTTCACTAGCTTGTTCTTCTCCATTGCTTACATTATCGCTACCTCTGGCTTCTTGTTCATCTTCTTCATTATTGTTTTTATGATTTTTGTGAGATTCATCATGCCCACGTCTTCGTCCCCAAAATTTTATGTCACCTCGTCTCCATATGTCTCTATCTGTTCCATGACCGTGATAGCTTTCATGTTCACTATTATCATCGAGATTGGCTGATTCACCTTCATTATCGCTACTGAATTCGTGTTTGTTATGAACATGCGCTTCTTCTTTACTTATATTCTCATTACTTCCATCTTCGCTACTGTCGTTTGATTCGCCACCCTCGTTCGAATTTTCTTCCTCACCTGCATTTTCTTCGGACAATTTATGATGTAGCTTAATGTAGTCAACGTGTGCTTTGAATCTGAGAAATAAAGTGTGTTTTACATAAACCAACGTAATAATACAAAATATGTTTTTCTTTAAAGAAAAAATGACCTACATAAAATTCTAATTTTATAATACTAAGATATTAAGATTTTATATCAACTTAGAAAAAATGTGTAATCACAGTTTTTTTTCATTGAAAATTAAATGTCTTTAGTCATTAGTGTATTAATATAATTATAATAAAATATTTTATACGGCATTAGCATGCATTTACGCTTGTAACTGTATGTGCACATATATTTCCTGCTGCGTTCTACAATAACTCCCTGCAAGTATATAGATTACATTAGTGATACGACCGTTAATATTGATTGATTTATTATTTAAATTACGGACATACATACAATTGTACGTCCTTTTGAACGAGTTCGGTCACGGCGGCTAATTTCATTGACAATCCATCTACGCAGGAGATATTATGATACGTAAGGGAGACAATAAAGTCACTCTTCTTGTTCGGTAAGATAATAATTTGGCACGACCGGTAAAACATCAGGCGCAGGTCTTACGTGCTCTCCGAGGCACGGTGGTGGTGAAACACCGCCATCCTCCCAACTTCAGGCTTTTACTGAGAATTTCTTGGCAGAAAAAGTTACTTACTCAACTTGATCCGATCTGGGACCCAAATCTAGGGCCTACGGATCTACAGCAGTACATGCCAGCCACTAGACCACAAACGCAGTTGCATACAATGTACTAATCTCACTGGGATTAGTCATGTGTACAAGAGATATTAAAGTGCATAAAAGTGTCCGCAAACATAGATCGGAGGGATGACATATTAACACGATCGGTAAGAAATCAGACGCAAGACTGACGGGTCAACGTACTGTCCGAGTTAAGAGTATCAACCTGAATTTCCCAACTCCAGGGAACTTAACCATGAGGGACAGGAACCGGCGCGAACCAGGAACAGTAACTCAGTTCCGGATCGGCAGTCGTACATTAGGATGTACGATGATAGGCTTGAGCTTATGTCATAGTTATAGACACATACACACATAACTATGTTAAGTCAATTAAGTAAGTGTTCAACCCTTTTTTAACGTTCCACTGCTGCTATGCTATACGAGCCATAGTGCACTATACTGGCAAGTGCGGGTTGGTGGACTGAACGTGTTTTTCGAAAACTTGCAAGGTTCTCTCAGACATGCAAGTTTCCTCACGATGTTTTCCTTCACCGTAAGAAAAGTGGCGATCTTGTTGGAAATGGTTCGCACATGAAATTAACTTTTAGAGGTGCGAGACTCGGAATTTTGTACCTACTGCACTGGGTTTTCCAAGTGACCACGTTATCACTGGGCTACAACTGCCTACATACACATAAAAACAATTAAATGAAAATTGGATCTTACCCGCTGTTTTTATCAACATGATATTTAACGGTTCGCTTGTAACCGTCTGGTTGAATAAGCCAGTAATGTCCTTTTACTTCGTCACCTTCTCGGGTTTCTGCGTGTCCTTTGAAGTCATGAGTGTGAGGGTCATCAACTTCGTACTTGAATTCATAAGATGGATACGCCCAAGCCTTAAAAATTATTACAGTAATGAAATTATTTTTATAATTATCATAATTGCCTTATAAATACTTAATTTCTGATATAAAAATACATTCTATATAAGTACAAACATACTAGGTATATGTATAAGTAACAACTCTAATTTGCTTTTTAACTTTTTACACTATCGCGTTTCATATTTATATAATAACTTATTATGTAATTTGCATTTGTTTGTTATTTCAAACTAATATTTGAAATATATGAAATTCAAATTAAAATGTCAAAAGAAATTCGAAAGGAGAGTTTTTGTTATAAATATTGGGGATGCGGAATTTTTTTATTCTTTTCACATTTTTTAATTGAAAAAAAAATATATATTTCTAATATTTATTCCATAAGAAAAGGAACTTACGTATGTCTCATGATGCTCAGGTTTATGAGGTCCAATATGTGAAATCTTTTCATGAGTCTCAATTTTCACTTTTTGTTCTGAAATAGGTGCTCGGGCTTCACTAAACGCTAAAAGCGCTAAGCCAAAAAATGTAAAGACCTAAAAGTAATATATAAGATAAGTTTATTTAACTCTCAGTATTTAAAAGAGAAGAAACAAAAAACAAGGGATGTTTAAAATTTTTATTAAAAATTACCTTCCAAATCATCGCTTATTTTTGCGTTCGATAGAAGATGCTAACTTAACTGATAATACGCTATCTCGTGTATTTATACACAAACATTGCTATTCATTTTAATCTTCAGTTTCCTACAAGAAATCAATGTAACAGCAATTATGCAGTTTCACAGATTAACTATTAATGGGCGTGTTTGAATAAAAATAATTATTCGATATAAAAAATAGAATAATTTTCTTAACCTTAGAATATTATAATATTTTCGTATTTAATCAAATAAAATCATTAATGAAATAGAGTAGGAATACCGCTATAATAATTTTTAATTACAACTTATCGTAATCAATCTTTTCCTATAATTTAACATTATGTAGCTAATTATGTAAGTTATACCTTATTATAAAAATGTAATGATATTTTAATTTTGATTAGTTATTTTGAGACTATTTTTGTATCTTAAATGTTGCATACATTCTCAATTAATATGGTCAAATGTTGGAATTAAAATTATATAATAGTAATTGTTATATTTATTTTTATTTATAATTATAAATTATAATTATTATAATATACATAGGCAGTGGTAGCCCAATGGTAACTCGCTCGCTTCGGTATCCGAGTGAAGCGGGTTCAAATCCCGGGTCTTGCACCTCTGATATTTTCATGTGCGAATCATTTCTATCATGATTATCACTTGCCTTACGGTGAAGGAAAACATCGTGAGGAAACCTGCATGTCTGAGAGAACCTAGCAAGTATTCGAAAGACATGTGAAGTCCGCCAACCCGCACTTGGCCAGCGTGGTGGACTATGGCCTGATCCCCCTCGTATAGAAGGGAGGCCCGTGCCCAGCAGTGGGACGTTAAAAAGGGCTGAATACAATATACAATTATTATAATCATTCGTTAATTGTTATCTTAAAAATATCTTACTCGAATTTTTTTTGTGTATATGTATATTTTAACTTAATTTGATAAATTTTATTATCATTAGATTTATACTAATATTTTTTGTGGCTATTGGATGTGCTAGGTGTTACTAGTAGGTACTTTAAATAATTTAATTATGCTATAATTTGGCATTCTGTTACAGTAATTTCAATAATATATATCAATAATAGTAATCTTATAAACTAGAAACTACAAAAATTGAGTTAATTCAGTACGCATATTTAATTTTATTATTATTAAACAATTTCATGGTTCAGTAAGATTTACATAGTTGAGGTACTGTATTATTAAATATGTAAATAGTATCTTGATTGTACGTAATCACTATGACTTACCTGTGTATAAGCTTATATACTGGTATGTACTAAATCTTTACTAATATTTCTGTACATTGTAGAGTATTGTATAATGTGAAATGTATTTGCTTATTTGTGTTTCTTTTACGCAGCAACGGGTTGATGTACTTTTTTATTTTACCTCTGTATGATTAATCAAACACTTATCCTGCGTAAGGATAGAATCTATCTTTTTAGTGTACTTCTTACGCCTCATTATTTACTAAAGCAAAGTTTACAACTTGTATTTCTGTCTGATACAAAAGAACAGGCAACATTTATCTCTAAATCTAATAAAATAGTAATAAAGTGTAATAAGTACATAAAATATTTTTTAAAACAACTTACTTTTACGTATTGTGTATAGAACATAGACCCCAAAATAATAGTTATTGAAATTTCAGTATGTTTGTGTATCAGCTCTTTACGTAAAAGTAGGTACCTACTGAACAGCTTTTAACTTGTAGTGATAAACAATATTACACGGGTCAACATTTGGTGATCACAATATTTAACATTCAAAATATCATCTAAGGAAAATATAATTCTTTTTAACATTTTATAAAGCTGTAATATGATACAGCAGCATGATACTGCAGACTATAAAATTGTATACTTACTATAGTAATTTCATTATAATATGGTGTTGGTGACATTAGACAAACCGATCTTTTTCACTGTATTATATTTGCTGTTGCCTAAATATTATAAACATATGGTCTTAAATCAAAAATAATTGTCGTAAATTTAAGAAATATAATCTACAATATGTATCTATTTAAAATAGATTCAACGTCTAAAAAACTATGCGTTTTACTTTGCATTTAACATAACATCTTAGTGATGCGGCATTATTGCTACGTTGATAGTAATTTAGTAATTTTCGTGTTTGCTGTTTAATAAAAATTTAAGCATAAAAAATAATAATTACGTACCAATGTAACTGATGCAGTCATATTTTGTTTATATTTATATCACAAGATAGATTTCGAGAGACTACCAGTTAATAGTTTTTTTTGAATTGATATTAACGATACTTTAATTATATATATTTATATATCGGTCACTCGTGTTTTCATACATTTTTTTTACACACGAGGTGCTTAAACTTTGTCAAACATGATATTGTTACAAATTTTAAACTGAAAAAGTTAATTCAAGTCGTTTTTAAAAAACAAGTACAATAGCTAGTCCTTACTATTTACTACCTATCTATTGGCATAGTTAGTGTACATTAAAATAAGAACAGAAATCGGTGGAAATCATTCATTTTGTGGTTGTAGTGGTGAATAATCTAAAATAAGATAAAAATTTGTAACCTTTTTTTAAAAAATCATATCTTAGGTACTACTTACAATATAATATTTGGTTTTGTATTTTTTTCTGAACGGCTGAAAGTTCTGCTATAAGCCACTTCAAGGTTATCCATTGAAAACAGAACACCCTGTATATTGTATATATATATATATATATATATATATATATATATATATATATATATATATTTAATGTATTACTCTGAAAACCTATATTGATAAAATTACTTGTATATTGTCACTTCCTAGATTGACATACTGACAAGTATCACCTGCAGTCTGCACCATTGTATGATAGAAATAGTATGTGTTTTGTCATAGATTTTAATGCTTTATTTGAAATCGTTTAGGAAGCGTTTGTCAATTAAGCCGCTCAACATCCAGATGCTTTTCTTACTTCTTTCTTAATATCTTCAATTTTTTTATGATTTCTGACAGTCAACACATTTAAAAGAATAAACATAGTCTATAGAAGTTAGCGGTTGTAACTTCTTATTAATGAAATAATTTTCAGAATCGGATCAGTAATTTTAGAGATTACCTCCTACTCCTTAAATACAGATTTACAAATTTTACCTATCTATACATATAATAAAACTGTAGAGGTCGAATGTCTGTACATATAAATAAATGCTAAAAACCGAGTCAGGGGGATGTAAGAAGTGCAATAGAACAAATCCAGATTTCTTTTATTTTTTTTGTTTCTCAGTCTGATTATCTGTTTGTTTATGGGCTAATGTCCCAAGTCTTTCCCAAGTCCCAAAGAAGACACCCAAAAAGAAAACGTGGAAATGCCCACCATGTGGTGAAGTACCCCCAAATGAAGATTGGATAGGATGTTCCAAATGCCAGGAGTGGCGGTATGAAACCTGTACTAGCTACAGATAATAATATAGAGATAATTTTTCCTGCGTACTCTTATCAACTCACATGTGTACTCTTATCCAATAGGTCTTGTAAGATTTTAGTTATCATTTCTGTTAATTTTTTATTTTTCTAAAGATTTTGTATATTCTTGTTAAGTTTTATGTTGCTTTATGAATGATGTGATTGATTATTAAGTACAAAATAAAAGTTAAGCTGATTATCCAGAGATATTTAATTTAATTATAGAACTGTTTGAGCCTTAAGTGCGTATTCCTAGACCAGCCTACCTTAATAGGTAATAGATATTGGGCGAAGATCTCTCAGAGAGAGTTCATCGACGTAGTTTTTTAAGTATAGGTCTGACTATATTCGTTTTCGACACTTAAGGTAAGAGTTTCGATGTACCTATTTATAATATTATTATTTATAATAATAGGTAAAGCAACATCTATGGTATATTTTATCATTGATAATTACGAGAGAAGTTAAATTTAAAACATCGAGTAAGTTGAATTACATTTTTATATTGCAGGAAAATGCGTTTGCTGATTCAATCAGCTACTTGCCATAGATTTATATACATGTAAAAGGAGACCATAATCAACATTTCTCATGGTTTCACATATGATTTAGTTCATAAAAGGTATTTATGACTAAATAGCACTTGTCACATATTCGTAACATTTCCCGCTTTATCTCGTGGACTTTTGGAAGTAGCTTATGCCGATTAGTCTTTACGTACATCCTGTACCTGCGTTAATCTGTACGTTACCAGCTGCATGTTACTTTTTTTACCTACCAAACGATCTGAGGATACACAACTCCTATTATCAACAGATCGACAACCAGGCTTAACTCAGGTCCACAGCCGTTCCCTCGTTGAAAGTTTCCTGAATGTTCGCCTGCTTATCTGGAATAAGTACGCATCTGCGTAAACTGTCTTTAGTTTTATTGTATTTTATTAAATAGCATGATATGCTTTAAATTAAATATCTTTTAAGCCTTTGGAAATTATGACTATGTAATTAAGAAAAAGGGTTTATGGATGGAAACAATTTTTTTTTTAATAAAATAGCGCTATCTTTATTAAACTTTGTTCATACAATCTACAAATAAGTGTTATGGTCATTCAGTCTTTGAGCATTATGTTCAAGTATTTTGATCAAATATGGTGTTCCAGATGAATATGATGATGGGGTGAGGAGTGGTGGACAACGGCGTTGAAACTGAAAGCAAATACGAGATATATAATAATCAGAGTTTGTTAACATTTGTCGACCAGAGAACGTGTTTTTTTTCATATCACATCATTCTATAACACATTTTTGTTATTATGAATTAAATAAATAAATAAATTATTATAACTGATTTTCTTGTCATGCTTTTTCACGCGACAAAACATTATTTTGAATAAAATGTACAAGAAAATTAAATCCAAATGTTTGCCTAAAACCAAATGATCAAATTTCAAAAAACAATATCATTTTACCAATAATATACTGTAAGTTTACTTTTACTTATTTTTCATATAAAAAAATACCTACTAATTGTATTCATATCGTTAATATATAACATGAATAAATTACAGCAAAACGTTTTTATCATAAATTTCCGATCAGTAACAGACGGTTTCCTTTTTTGCATTATATAGTAGAATGATTGAATAATAACAAATTATTATTTTTTAATTTTAAACAGTTAAATGTTACGAGGACTTAGAAGTAAAATTATTCGTCATAATTATACAATACACTACTCGTTATGAGTGTTTATTTTTTATAGAATTTATTTATTGGTCTAATTATCCAATTAACATAAGTAAGTTTTCATAGATATTTTTAATATTTTTTATGAATTGTCTTATAATAATTTGATACGTTCTACGATTACTTGTAATTATATGTATAAAAAAAATATAAAAGTTGACTCTACCTATGGAACTATAAAATGAAAATTGAATTATTGAACTGACTCCAAAAATATCTGATATTTATATACTATATTCGTAGCGTCAACGAAATACATTACCTTTTAATCAAAAGTTTACCACGAAGTTTTTAAATGATTAATAACAAGCTAAAACTTTACGAGTACCTTACTGTTGACGAGACAACCAAATTTTCTTTCTACGAAAGTTTGATAGTGGTAGATACTATAGTGGATTCATATGGAACATGTCGAAATGGTGATTATCTAAAGTTTATTATAGTATAAAAAATATCCTAAAAACAATTGTTTTGGTAGCCAACCCCAAATGCAAAACTAGTTGCAAGTAAGAGTTTCACTTATAATTATTCTGGCATCATCATTTAATCATTTCTTTGATGCAAAATTATTTAGTTTTTTTTTAATTATTCACACATTATTTTATTTACCCAGTGTGATCATCCGCCTTGTATTCTACTTTCCTGTAGCGACCGTCTGGCTCGATCAACTCGTATCCCCCATGGACGACATCGCCATGGCGGTGTTCGTGCTGCGACTTCACGTCACCTGTGTGATGGTCGTGAACCGAATACGCGAACTTATATTCTGGGAACGACTGAAAAGTACTTATATATATATGTTAAGTTATAATAACAGTTAGTTCTTCATGTTCGGTCAAAATAATATTAAACCAATTTTAATAAATATTTCAAATTTATACACTAAATAAAATACTTAATAAAGTTTTAAAAAAACTTAAAAAAATATTTGAACAATCTTAATAATAGTAACTGAAATTAAATATTACCTAATCAGGGGAACAAAAAATCAAAATAAAACTCGACAAACTCCAAGAAGATCCGCATAAAATGTTCAATATTGGTGAATATAAATTTAAGAAAATATTTTGTATTTCTAATAACGACAAGAATAAGATTAATTCTTTCAAGTAAATATATAGCTTTTTTAGGTTCTGAGATAATGAAATTTGAATTAACGATTGGATTCAAATATCAATTTAAATTAGTTAAATATTCCAGTCTTAAAAAGTTAAAATGAATGAATCCAAATTATTTGTTGATTAGGTTAATGAAAAAAAAAACTTGTACAATTTGTATACGAGGAAGCAATTTTTTATTGTGTTATGCTAGTAGAGTCTAGAGTGCGCTAAAAGGATTTTATCGTGCATTGTTACGGTTAGTTAAACGTCTGAGTAACGGTGACGGGGCCCGTTTGCTGTTCGTTCGTGCATTTACTTTTATCGTGATAAAGTAAATAATATTAGTATGTATATACATACTATATGATAGGGAAATACTGTAATGATTTCATATAGACGTTTCGTTTATGCAAATAGGAAGGAATATTGCTTCCATACATTTGTATTTAGCCTTTTTTTAACGTCCCACTGCTGGGCACGGGCCTTCCTTAAATATGAGAGGAATCGTAGTCCACTACGTTGGCCAAGTGCGGGTTGGTGGACCTCACATGTCTTCGAAAACTTGTTAGGTTTTCTTAGACATGTAGATTTCTTCACGATGCATTCTTTCACCGTAAGGCAAGTGTTAATCATGTAAGAAATGAATGATTCAAACTATCTTCTTACCTCTCTCTAAATTTCATATAAATTAGTTTAGATCCAGAGATTACCCCCTACAACCTCACAAACTCACAAACTTTATCTCTTTATACGTATAGATTAGATAGTTATAAAAGCTTTTAGAAAGAGCTTTTTATTTTATAAATTATATACTTAAGGAAATGAATAGGAGAAGTTCCTTAATTTAATAACGTAATATTTAAGGAATGTCGTCATTGATACATAGCACGTTGTATTGTTTGCAACCTTAAGTAAAAAGTGTATGATGTCACTATGTCACATAATATACATATAAGATCGTGATAATTATTTTTACATAACTATCATATAACCGTAGAACAAAACTTCATAATGAAATTCCCACAAAAGTATGTAGTTATAAAACAAAATATTTTAAAACTTTGCGCCATCCCATTCATTCGATTCTAATTAATCATTGTAACATTTGTTTTAGTCACAATAAAAAAATATTTCTAGTTATATTTAATCATATTGTTAATATTTTAAATAAGAAAATATTTAAATTAATGTACTATTAATATTTATATTAATATACTAAATATACTACTTGATATAACTATAGCGAAGCAAGGCCGATTTAAGTTTAAGTGAAATAAAAAAATAAAAATGCAATTTCAAGGGAGTATCTATCTAAAGGGTTCTAAATTTAAGGGAAAGGATGGAATCCTACAAAATCGTTAGTAAAAAATAAAATTGGTATATCTCTATTCTAATCAATTTAAATATTTTTATATAAAATAGTTAAAATTCAATAAATAATATCGCCACATTTAATTATAAAACTTACTAAAATCATAAAAAAATGTTTAAAATTAAAATTAAAAAATATTGTAAGATACTTAGGTGTAATTTTTGTATTTTTTAAATCATTTTGTGGATAGGCACTGTCTGTAAAAAGTATATAATGACCTTTGAGACCTCTAAAACCTTGTCTGTGTCTTTTCCGTGATCATGATTGATGATGTCGGGAACCAAAAATCAAAATAAATCCGCGAAAAAATCCGAAAAGATATTTTTATTTAAAATGTCTAATGGAATACTTTTGACCTATAACCTATTCAGTAACAAATACAGATTTAAATGAGTCAAGATTTTTGTGACATGCCCAAAGGCTTAAACCTAAATTAAGTACTTTTTGAAATCCGTCGAAAACATTTACTCACATAATGATCATGATGTGGAACATGGTGCGGTATATGGTGTGGCACATGGTGTGGAACATGATGGATTGGTGCTACTGGAACATGATGCAAGATGGGCACATGATGAACAGGTACCGGATGGTGTATATGTACTGGGTGGTGAGGTCCATCATGTTTGATCACTTCCTGATGTGATACAGCATGGTGATGATGATGAAATAATGCATTACTGGCCGATAGTAAGGTGCATAGTGCTATTAGCTGAAAAATAAATTAATTTTCTTAGTCAATAATTAAATATTTTTTATATAATATAAATAGATAATAACTTTTTCCTTCTATAAATATCGCTATAAATATATTCTATAAATAGCTCTATAATCCTTGCATATAGAAATTGAATTTGAGAGCTTTTGCTTAGAATGTAGATTATATAGGAAGTAATAAATTATATACGTATATTTAAAACATAAATTCAAAGCATGCTTCATATTATACACAGAGAGAACAGAAAGACTTATGTTTTTGTAGCTTTGGAGCTAACAATGAAAATGAGAAAAAATATAATTTAAGTATTGAATTTGAGATAACTTACTCTATACATTTTTAACTTAATACTATGATACTATGACAGAGATTAGATCTTTACTAGAGTCAGAGACGATATATACATGAGGTTTGATTCATTAGCTTTTATAGAAGTTATAATAGTGGGAATTAATAGAGCAAAAATCAATTTCTCAGGGTTTCCTAATAGCTTTATCGTAATACCCATATACTTACAATAGTTGCATATTGTGTGTAAGATTCAAGACCAATTAATTATTATTAATATATTTCTTCCAATTTAATCTATAACAATCTTATTTGGGATACCAGATATTTAGTAAGAAGGTTTAAATATAATTACTCTATTTTCCGGTGTTACCTTGAAAGTGTAGTGATTGAACAATTATTTAATAATAATACTCTTGATGTTTTTGTGTTAGTTTCTAATCTATGTATAGCAATATAAAACAATTAATTCCAAGTTCGTAGATCGTCGTGATTGTCCGTAGTTGTAGTTTTGTTTAACTTGCAGTATATCGTTTTGTAAAAACTAGAGAGTGATCAAATATATAAATCGTATTTGATATATTTAAATAAATTAGGTGTTTCATTTTGCTGCAAAGATAAATTCACAGTATAGTAGCTGTCGTAGTCGTGTGAATGAATGTTTGCTATCAATCGGCAAAAACTTAACAATAGGAAATAGTATATAATTGTTTTGTGTAACATTTAAATTAGTATGCAATATTTATATGTATTAAATAATAAAAATAAAATATGTACGGTAAAAGAATTTAATAATGTCCAGTTTTTAATAAATTAGCATAAACAATAAATTAAATCTTTTAATGGGTCAATAAAAGCGTAATTTATTTTTATACTCCATGCTATTTGATTTTATGAAATAAAAGAACCAAATTAATAAAAAAAAGAAAACAAAATTAATTACACAAGTAATGACTAATTTCGAATTTTGAAATATTGAAATGTATAGGTAAAGATTAAAAAATAGCTGTGACGGTTTTCATATTTTTTAATAATATGCCGAATAATAAAATAAATAAATTGAGGTCAAATAATTTTAACAACAAGACTAATGTGAAGGTTTACAATAAGTTAACATAGTCTTGTATTGTTTTCAATATGTTTTTTTCATTATTAAGTTCACTTGATTTTAATTCTTGGTAACGTAAATTTTATTTATAGTGTAATAACGTATGTAGATTGACACTTTAAGTGATATTATATTTTCATCGTCGTATACAATTTTAGATATTTCTTGTCCATGAAATTAACATGTATTTTTTTAATTTAATAAATGTAATAATTTAATATTATATGAATAAAAGGCTAATATGAATATGACATGATGATATTTAAAAGGTTTTTTAGCAAGTTGCTTGTAAAAAAATTTTTATCACTTTATGTTACTTTTTTAATTTGCTGACGTCATATTGAAAAATTATACTCTATATCACACCCACAATTAAAAAAACTTGACGACGTTAAAAATATTCCCCTCATTCTGAAGATATCAAGTAAGGAATATTAATGCGGCATAATCATATTTTTTTAAATATTAGCAAGCGGTAAACGAAAATTTTATATAACAAATTGATACTAGTTACTTAAATCAAATTTTAATCATTTCTAATAAAGAGAGTATATTTATTTGCTTTTGTAACAACTGCCGCGTTTGCGTATATTTTATGGGTCAATGTCTAAATTAAGCAGCTAAAGAACTGTATCAATGTCATTGCGAGTGTATATTTTTGTTACGCAAAAACTTATTACAATATTTCAAAAGTGTAATGAGCATTTACTTTTTTTAATGCACGAAATTTTTAGCATAAGAGTCTTAATCCAAAAGTAGAGTACAATTAACACTACTTTTGTACTATTAAATTTTTAAATGGGCATAATATGGTTTGCATTGTTGACTAATCTGTAATTCGTGATTTTGATCGACGCGTGAGATGAATTTTTATTGGCTTACTCTTGGGAATAGGAGAAAAGATTGAAGTATAATAAATACTTCAATCTTTCTTTTATAGAAATCTTTACTATATAATATGTTTAGAATAGTGTTTGGATGTAATATCCTTGATAGGTCATAGGGAAGAAAGATTCTACGGGAGCTATTCGTTGTTCTCGTGGGATATTACTGCGAATTGACAATACGCGTGCGGGTATGTAGGTGAAGAGTGAGCAAAACCAAGACGCTTACTAAAATAATATAAAAAATTAGGAATATGCATAATACTATTAATTTAGATAAATATATTTCCTTTAATGTACATATTTGCTACATGTTCTCACGTAAACGAACAGTAGGAATGAAATCTGAATACCACGGATACTGTAAAAAACTTATTATGAACGCCTATAATCTAACAATTGGTCTCACGCACGATCGGAATCTAAGTACTCGTTCACAACAATTTGTTATATAAAGTAGATGTTGACAAGGGAATTATATTTTTCTCATGCTTATATTTTAATAAAAAGATTTTTAATTACATTTTTGTAAAAATTTTTGGTAACTCTTTAAATTGCATTTCAAATATTTCTTTAACTAACCTCATTCATTCTATTAATCTAATTTACTAAACATAACGATATAATATTTCTTTTATTAATAATTTTAAACGTTTAATTCGAAATACAATTTTTATTTACACTTAAATGCATTTCTTACATAATCATTATACGTGTGATATTTGAAGTAATGCTTTTTATACAGACATTTTATAATATTTTAAATAAAAATCCATAAATTGTGATGTATGTACCTGAGGTTTTATTTATAAACGTAGTTTCAATGATAATCTAAATTCTAAATTCAAGGTTGCTTTGACTCATTCATCTGATTATTATCTAAGCTTGCTCTTTACTTTGACCGCCATTTCATTGTTGTTTTAAAAGTAGTAGAGGTAATAATTTTTAATATACTATATATTATATACTAATATATATTTTTAATAAACTTTGTCTTTTATATTAGTACCTATAATATTAGTATATTATTTAATATTAAGTTAAGTTTATGAGATTGTAGGGGGTAATGGTAGGTTCGTTACCCCCTGAACCGATTTAGATGAAATTTGTAAGAAGATAGTTTGAGACCCTGGAAAGGGCATAGGATACTTTTTACCCCGAAAATCCCCGAATTAATGGGGTGAAAATGGGGATAAAAGTTTGTATGGGGAATCAACCTAGGGACGAACCCGAGCGCAGCAAGGGTAAGTTGCTAGTAATAAATAAAAGCAGGAGGAAGTTTTCACCTACATTGTTAAGTATAGCTCGAACTCAAAATGTAGTTATTCTACTGAAATAGATCTAGTTTGGTAATTATTGCAACTCTGAAATATATAATTTCAAAGATGTATAATATAGATTATATTTTAACAATACAGTATACTATATAACATCGTAATTACTATAGTTAATTAATTAAATTATTAATATAGTTATCTTTCATAAATATATTTAATCACATGAAAAGAGCTAGAATAATAAGACTAAATATATTAATTGTACATGACTAAAGATTACAAAACAATTGAATGAAAATTTGAATGATATTAAATGCAATTAAATTCTATTGTTATATTTTGACGACACGTTTGGCTCAGTTTGTAGTGACCCCACTTGCTGTGCCAGCGGTCGCAGGTTCAAGTCCCGCTGGGGGCATTCATTTGTGTGATGAGCACGAATGTTTTTACTCCACTCATGGGTGTTTATATTCATAATATGTATGTATGTATGTATGTATTTAAAATTATATATGTGTGGTGTATCAACTATCTGGTATCCATAACACAGGCCTGGTAGCTTAACATGAAACTAGATGGTACTGTGTGTTAATGTCCCAACATATTTATATTTATTTATTTATACATATGTAAAATAAATACATTAGGTTACAATGTAAGTATACCTATGTGATTTAATGATAATTTCCGAACACAATCTTTAAGGAGCGTAGAAAATTGGAGGCAATTCGTCACATTATTCATCTTGCATTATTTCTTCCAGTCAACTGTAATTTCGTAAATGATTACTTTTAAATTGCTTTTACCAATTACGATTTAGGTTATACATATATTCAGTTCACTTGGAATAGTCATATCTCTATAAAAATAGACAAAGACAAAACAGTTCAGCATCTATTTGCCTTCTGCTTGTCAACCCATTTTTTTTTGTTTAGAAGTTATTGACGTGTTTTAGTGTTATCAATAAAAAAGACAGTTATTTTTATATACTATTTAGGTAAATTCTATTCATATATGTTTACACAATTTTTTTATAATGATTATGATCGAATTTCGACCACTGGCCGAATACTAGTATGTGTACATACTAGTATGTGTACGATTTTATATTAAATTATTAATATACAATTTATATTAATTTACTAGTTTGTTTTTATTTAATATGCAACCTGAATAGTAACTTTGCTAGGCCATATTAATATGTACAGAATACCTACATATAAATTTGTACTTATTTATATTACTCTGAACTGTGATTATTATTCTAAAACCAGAACACGCAAGCACGCATGTCTGTATAATGACTTTACTAATTATTTTAAGCTACTTTGTAATATAACGATTCAAGGGTAACGTTGGAATTAAATGTCTATTATAAGAATATGAATGGGTTGGAGCCTTACGAAATCTTTGCGTTGACATAGAAAAAACGTTAATTTAGTTCATGTAGAATATAATAATATACTCTACATGTATATTTATATATCAATCAACTAAACTTATCTTGCATGTAATGACCTGTTTATAAAGGGTAATTGAGGAGATTGCAAGTAAAAGGAGTAAGTACTGATCAGCAAATATTATTTATTTACAAGTGAGTATTAAGTTTATATCAATCATTATTATATACACACATAAATATCACAATCACCAGTCATCCATCACGATCATCCACATTTTATGCTAGGGTCGTTTAGTAATGGAGGCCATGATGTCCATGAGCGAGGGGGGAGATGGCGAGATGTGAGATGGGGGCGGCGTGGATGAGAGGAGCGTGGACTACGGGGGCGGGGTGGTGGCCTACGGTCTTGTGGACTACAGCGTTGAATCTGCAAAAAGAAACAATTAATTTAATATCTGCAAAACTATTTTTTTAGAGCAGAAAACCAAATCCCATTAATTCCATAATCCTATTAATATTATAAATGGTTTGGATGGATGTTTACTCCGTCACGTCAGAACGGCTGAACTGGACGAAATTTGGCACAGAGATAGATTATAGACTGGAATAGCACATAGGTTACTTTTTATCCTAGAAAATGTACGATTATGATAGATTTGTTTTTGTTTTTCACTAAGGACGAACCCGAGCGATGCATGCGTAGGTGAGTTACTAGTTCAAAATATAGGTCAAATAATATCAGTAATTTTTTTTATGTCTTAAAACAGAACAGAAACAGTGGTTCATAGTGGTAGATAACGGTGAACTTAATACTGTACTCATTAACGTGTCAAAGTTATAGAATACATACGAGTATATCCAGTAGTAACGAAAGTGACGATTTTACCTACGTGTATGTATAATATTTAAAGTTATGAAGTTTCTAACAATTTATACTAACTTCGTTTGAGTGCGTCCATACATAGGCTTCTGCTACGTGTTTCCTAAAGTCTTATTCTATCTGTTTACTAAATTTCATCCAAATTTGTTCAGCCGTTTTTTCCTAATGGAGTAAACATAAAAATTTATGCATTTTAATAGTAGTCCAATAATAAACTTACCCATGGTGGTCGTCAGCGGTGTATTCTACTTTACGGACAGAACCGTCAGGCTCGACGAGGGAGTAGCTGCCGTGCACGGCGCCACCGTCGCGGCTCTCGTGCTGGGACTTGTGGTCGCCGGTGTGGGGGTCGGCCACGGAGTAAGAGAAGTCGTATTTAGGGTGAGACTGAAATCGTTGTTACAATTCAATATATATTTAATATTAAAGTAATTATATTAGTAATTTAATTGCTCAAAATATTCCATAATAATATTTTCTTAATAAAATAAATATGTTTCCTTATAGCCGTTTTAACGATAAGGCTGCATCTTATACAATCATTTTATTTTGTTATTTTTGCACCATTCTTCAATTATGGGTGTACAGTAAAGAGTAATTATTATAATAATTATTAAAAAATAAATATTATAATTTAAATATATTTATGCCTTTAACAAAGCGTAATGGGCAAACAGGGCACTTCATCAGGTCGGGGAAGTTTATTATCCGGTAGACTAAGTTTTAAAAATTTACCAGTAAATACTTACGTATTCGTGAGCAATAGCGATAGGAGCGTGGACTACGGGGGCGGCATGTACGATAGGGGCATGGACTACGGGAGCGTGGATGAGAGGAGCGGCAGCGTAGTGGACTGGGGTGTCATGACGGATGATGCTCTGGGATGACACGGCTGAGGCGTGGTGAAGTGGGAGGATGCCAGCATTGGCAGCAGCCAATACAGCGCTTAGAGCGACGATCTAAAAAATAAATAAAATTAGCATTAAATATATTAATATATAAAATTATAAATAAATAAAATACTGTATAAAATATATGAATAATAACAAAAGTTCAATGCTTAACTTACTTTAGAGAACATTTTGCTGTTGTTAATCCAGTATGTGACTGATACCATTATCGGGACTGGCTAGACTTTTATATGAAAAGCAAAACGGACACATAGTCCTTTGGTGGTGGGGCTTGCGGTCATTTCAGTTCCGTAACTTTGACACGGCGAGGTCGTTGTTGCCTTCGGTAATTACTTACTCCCTCACTGTCACCCAGCAGCGCAAGTTTATCTACTAATATTGATATTGCGTTACTACATGGACGTAGAGAATGGACTGAGAAATACTCTCATGAAATTGACCACTCTCTAGAAAGTGAGAAAGCAAATATGCGGCCTTTACCTGTCTTTTATTTCAATTTGAATTTATAAATGAATGTTAAAAAAATTATAAGATTATAATTTATCAAAAATTATAATAATATAATGGAATGTAAAATGGTTATAAATATCTATTTTCATTAATCGTATTTCAATTAATACAGAAGACTTCTAGCCGCACATTTGTTTTGTCTCTATCGCTTTGCCGTCACTTTTAGCTGATGGCTGGCAAAGACACAATCAGTCCACTCTCTTATCTATGTCTATGGTTACCTCTAAATTAAATGGTTCAAATATAATGAACTAAAATTTTATGTGTTGAAATATTTGATTTTGTGCTATGACATACATTCCGTTTGTAAAATTTAGCTGTATTTACTAGAAGGTATCTATATTCAATATTAAAACTTTTTACGGTTGAAGGAATAGAGAATTAAAACCATGAACATGTGTAATTTGCATAACTTTTATAAACTTATAACGTAAAAACGCGTCGAAGATATTTGGAAGACCTATAATTATGAATAGTGATGCGCGACTATCAACTTTAATCCAACATATCGCATTAAAATAAACGTGGCATATAACACATTATTACTGCACTTGAATGTCGCACATATTCAGTTACGCCCCGCGTATTATGTATGACTTGTTAAGTGCCTAACTGCTCATATATTTCAAGCTACTTCTGCAAATGGTTCATAACATGGCTAAATTATCGCGTAACATTTCGTAATAAATCAAAACATTATAGTAACATAAACTATGGCACTTTTTGAAGTTCCACTTAACTTACTAATCTGATTTTAATATGTTTAAAATTCTATTTTGTGTACTTTTATGGTACACACGGCCAGTAATACCAATTTAATAAATGTAATTGGTATTTTATTTAGTTTTTCCGAGTACAGTGATTATATTATAAAAAGGTACATTGTACTTTTTAATTTTAAAGACAAGAAGTAGATATTGTTTGAAGCTGGAATAGTGGAGAAGTTCCATAAGCTTTCAATTGATGATATTTTTATAATTTATTTATTATGAAATATCGTATACAGATAAACAATGTCCACTATAGAAATGCTACTGTTAGGTAGGAATGCACTAAAGTAAAGCCAGAGGGTAAGTCACTAGTAACATATTATGGTTTAACAAAATAATAAGCATATTTAATTTCATTGATTAACCATACCAAACAATTGTGTAATTTTACTATCAAATGGCCTACGATATCAACCACACGGCGGTCGCCCTCTGGCATAACTCAAACAATATTGTATACTTGATTTCCTAACTTATGTTGGTAATACGATCGAGACTTGATAAAAAACGAAATGAGATGAATGAATGTAAGGCACATTGTTTATTGGAATGTACCCTAATAAGCCGCATGCTGCGATTGTCTTACAATGTTCTTTTATTATAATCGGTAGTTTTGTGTTAGAAAAGAATTACTTGACTTGGCAAGGGCACTGCCGTGTCTCTAGATAGAATAAAAATTAAAAAAATATTTATTATTTTATTCAATATAAAGTGAAATCAAGTATACATTATTTATATCTTTGTACGTTTTATTATTTACGAAATATGAATATTGTTTTCATAACATAAATGTTGGAATTAAAATATAAATTAAGAATTGCTTAATATATAAATAAGCATCAATTAAATATAAAGTTACACAAAATATATATGGTAATTTAATATTGTTATATAGTTTATTAAAAATGCTTTCGGTTTTTGTCAATTTTAACTATTTTGTCTATGCTTACTCACATTGCGGATATTAGAAACCATAAAATTCGATGTTTTAAAATTATTTTTCATATTTATATCATAACTAACTGTTTTTCATATTTATCATCGTATTGTAAAACAGTTTTAAGTATTTAAGCATATTTAATTTCCCAATTTAGGAATCTTATATTATGTGGTACTTACTAGGTACATAATTTTTTTTTTTATGCGATTCAGTGACAAACGAGCAGCCAGACCACCTGATGGAAAGCAGTACCTGTCGCCCATAACACCTACGGTTCGTGCACTTAGGTTTTAAATAACAAAAATGCAGAACCACAGGTGCGTTGTCACTGTGAGGACTAAGATGATATGCCTCTTGCCCGTAATTGCGCTGGCCACCTTATCCTTCAAACTAGAACACAACAATGCAATCATTGTTGCTTGGCGGCAGAAATAGATAAGGTGGTGGTACCCATCCAGTCGGACTCCTCAGGCTTGACAGAGTCCTACCACTGGTAAATATACATAGGTTTGTTGATTTTTGTAGTGTTAAAACATTTTTCCAAAATAGTACATATCGTCTTCAATTTATATGTCTCAGAAACATGTGAAAGATAGTGGCTGGATCTTGTGTAAATTAGTAGCTTAAAACATAGTTTTTAAGTTATGATTTTGTATTTGATTCGTAGAATATACAATTTAGTTATATATCAGCGAGTATCGAATTTCTTTATTGATATTTTTTATGACTTCAAGGCATGTTTCATGGTTTTATTGAAATAAACTTTGAATTTAAAAACCCTAAAATAAATAAGAAATTGCAATTATTAATTAAAATCCAGTTTAAAAAAATAGCATATTGTATTTTCTGGATATTTAATAGGTTTTAAGAGGAACAAGACATCAATCGTATTACTTTTATAAAAATAGAATTGGATGAAAGGATAAATAAAGCTTGTAGTTCGGAGGTTAATCACCGAAACTACGGCCCTGACAGAAATAAGATTAATATCAAACGCTACTTTTTGTTCGAAAGGTGTCTAAATTGTTAAATTAGGTTCTATATTTAGCTTGTCACGACATAATGAAAACATAATAAATTATGCGTAATCAATTTGATTCATGTCTTTTGTATTGATCGATTTACGATTTACTTTAATTACCTTCGAATACAAGCTTTTAGTACTTATATACAACTAGCAGACCCGGCAACGCGTTGCTGTGGCACGCTTATAACTTCGTAAGTTAATGTCAATAATTAATTTCTCAGGTTCTCACTCCCGGATTCCTCTCCGGATATGGAAATCGTTAATTTTGCAATATACAAATTAAATAATCTGTATAAAACTATCCTATCTTTTAAGTTGGAACAAATCACATATTAAAAAAAATATGTTAAGATCCGATGAGTAGTTTCGAAGTTCACCGCGAACCAATATCGTGACATGGAAATTTTATATATTAAGATATATATATTATACATTCCAAATTAATGTTAGAAAATGATTGCTGCTTAATTATTTTATTTATGCGTCTTATGAGACAATAAATAAAAATATATGTTACAAATACTAGGTTAGTTCTACATTTAATAGTTATTTAACGATTATGACACAATCTTATAGAAGTTGGTTAAAAGTGGACCAGCCACTATCTACAGGGCATGGGCGTAAATAGTAGTAGAGAAATTAGACTATGTACGCAATTTCTTGAGCCAGATTTATCTATTTTTCGTCACTACAAATGCAATGAAAATTGTAGCACTTTCGAATTGTTTACATTTGTGTACTATAATTAAAAGAGTATCTAATCTAGTAAGAGATAAATGAGTAAAACTTGTAATTATAGATTTAAAATATTCTTTTGTCGATGAACATACTAGTTTTTGCTTAATTAAAGAAGTAATAAATACACGTAAATGTGCTAACTAATAAAACTTTACATTAACATTATTAGCGTAATTTCGTCACAATAATATTTTTTATGTCAGCATTATAGTTTACCTCTTGTTTATTGAACGTTACAATTATTCACATCTACATAGTATGTATCACGTTAAGAGATTTGTGCGGCCAGCTTGCCTACACAATCCCTTAAAAAGAACTAACTGGAGAAACTTAGTGGATACATTGATGTTTTTTGACATTAAGTATATTACAATTTTTATTTACATTGTAGGCAATTGGTTCAATCTTTATACATGTGGTGTGTTATGGGACAAAGTTTATAACAATAAAATAGAAATAAACCTAAACTTAGATAAATATCCTTCGTAATATTCTTAAAAACATGCCTGTGCCTAACTCAATTCGTGACCGAAAGTTCTGGACCGGGGTAGGTCAAAGTAGTTACAATTTTTTTCTATCACAAAATGCTCAGCAGCAGTCCTTAGATAAGAAGTGTATACACCCACATGCTTCGAAAAGCACGTAAAGCCGCCGGTCTCGCACTAGATCTCTCACTTGTCACTTCGAATTGTCACCCCATGAGAATATCAGAGTTGAAGGAATAGAGAACGTGAATAGACTTGTGTTTGCGCACACACTTGTGCTATAATATGTCCCGCACAATCGACTAGTGTATTTTAGAATGGTAACTGTTAATGGAATAGGTTAATATTAAGGGAAAATTAAGTTTGTACTTGATACTATATCATACTACATTACAATATGAATATTTTGGCAGATAAAATAGTGGCCTAAAAAAGTAAAGTCTTATGTTTTTTAAATTTATATATATATAATAATAATAATACAAAACAGCCTATTCACCAGCGCATCAATATAGAGATCATTACTGTGATTTATAATCTATAGTAATTCATATAAGATTACTGCTTTGGTAAGACCCAATATAGGGTACATTTAACAAAACACCATTTACATTAGATGTTGTGTAATGTGGTGATATATTTATAAGATAAACAATGTCGTAAGTATTCTGATATAAATATAAACAAAGCCCCTAAACTTTTAACAGCTGTAAAAAATTTTTTTTAATTATTTGAAGTTATAAAATGAGTTGAGTTTTAATGGTGAAATCAAGATACGAGGCAGCATATTCAGTCAAGTTCAAATCAAAGGAACTGGCGAGCACCGTGTATTACACAAAACATTTGGAGCCACCTTTGACCCCCTCATAACTCAAAAACTATTTTACATAAACATGTCAAATTTAGCTCATATATTGAGACTTGTAAGATACATATGTCCTCCAAATTTCATGAATACACCTCAAACGGTTATTTAGATATTAATGTCCAAAAATCGTCATTTTTATCACTGACTGACCTATAGATCAAAACTCTAACCCAGTTCCGGATGACCTAGAAAGTTGAAATTTGGTGTCCAGATGGGTAATCGTGTGTATACTAAGAGAAAAATTTGAAAACAGTCATTTTATATTATTTGAAAAAATATAAATTATTTTTTATTTATGTTTAATACGTAGTGCCTTTTGAAATATAATAGCAATAGCAATCACAGTAATAGCAAAAGCTTTTTCTTTTTCAGGAAAGGTTCACTGATGATTAAATAAAATTTTCTTATTTCGCCTTATCCACTAATGAATAGTCGCGATATTATGTAAAAAAAGATTGAATTTACTTGTCACTTTGGAATTATGAATAATAATAGTTTCTTTACAAAAAGTCATGATATCCTATCAAAAACATAAATGTAAAAATAGGAGCCAAGTTCAATATTAAGAATAAGCGTGGTTGTCAACTTTACTGACAAAAGAATTGAGATCTAAATGGAAGCCAAGTTCTGTAGATAATCCTGAAATTTTTTCATAAGAACATATAACATTTTAAAATAAATTTAAAACACAATTTCTTGATTTTCTTCTGCTATAAAAGTGTTTGATATTTAAAATAGAACTTCTTAAATTTGAATAGTCAAATTATTTACACAGAGTAGATACGAGTAATTTAGGAAAAATTTAAGTTCAAGATTTGACTTAGCTAGTTTTTACATACAAGTTACCTTATATTCGGCTAATCACTTATATTGTCTTTTGCTATAAGCAAGTCACTGTTATTATATTGTATGGTCAACATGTCTCACTCTTTTAAAAAAATGCGTTACTGGTAAAAATAGTGTAGGTATGTAGGTTACAAAGCGATAATAATTCTAATTTTAAATTTTATTTAAGAAAATACTCTTTAATAAGAACATAAAAAAAGCTAACGTTACTGGATTAATAAGTATAGCCACTCAATTTCAACTTATAATCCGGGATGTTCTAAATTTAAAATAAAAGAAATTATATAGCTACATATGTACATGGGCGGCGTTAGAATTATATTCAGAGGGGTACATCTGCTTCTTCACATTAAAGTACTAAGTAATTTTTAAATGATTGACTCTATAATTTTTATTCTTATCTTATATTTTATCATCTTTTTTGCAGATATCTTTTAAACAGGGATTTTACTGATGCAAGTTTATTTCTTAAATTTTTTCTATATATTTTCCTTCATGGCAGGGTGCAAGTGCTTAGTATAAATACCTTCTTGCACCCCCACCCGGCGACCATGGCTATGTAATGGATCAATAGTCAGCCTTATGTCTTTCTTTATTTACATAATTGTCAGGTATGTTAAACGGACACTTCGCTGTTACTGTACGGGTAATAAAAATATTTAAAATATTAAAATTTTATAATATCAAATAACAATAATAACAGAATTTTAAAATGTTCACAATTATTTTGATGTATATTAAACTATCGCTTGTGTAAATTTCTGTAAGACACGATTGTAAAATTAATAAAAATTTGACGTGACCACATATTATTAATTAATTCAACTCTTACTGATAATCATGTCCCTATGACATTAAATGCAAATAGAATTACAATATCATATGATTAGGTAGAGCGACAATTAATTTTATGTGCAATACTTGCCAATGTAAATAACAGGCAAGTGTTGAAGTTTCAACAGTGCATATTTAAGATTATCAATTAGATTGCTTTTTCGCAACTCAAATGTTCATAGCTTGTTTTTTATTTTAATATGTTACTCAATGTCATTGTTAAAACTCGTCCCAATTAATTATAATATGCTAGTGAAATTGAATGTATTTAAGAAGAGCCAGTAATTACGTACTGCGACATTAATTAAACTGTACTTAAAATTTCCTCTTATGGACTGATGAAAGGAATGTTAGGATTTTATTTGAATCAAAAGATGCATAGGTTTTAATTTTTTTTATTTTGTTCCCATAATAAAAAAATATATAAAATTGATCACAGTAAGGCAAGACATTTTGTACATTTTTGGTGTTTTAGATTATACTTTTAAATTAGTTATGATGATATTGAGCAGAGTAGATGTGATGGTTAGGTCCGGAGTTATGTACGACCGCGTTGAAACTGAAAGTAATGTTTACGTTTAATAAATAATCAAGATATCAGAACTCGTTCTACAACTAGTCCGCTATTGACACCTGTTTGCCGAGATACACTAGTATTAAATACAGAGGTCGATTGAGGTCATTACTCATATGATGAAGCTAAAGATTACCGGTTTGACTGCCATGTGATTTTATATACATATGTACATATGTGACGTCATATTACGCGTCTGTTACGTGCCTCGTAAAGGTTCCTGAGAAATCAATGTTTACAAATTTTATGCAATTTTAGGAAAGTCGAAATGTCGCGCCTATTTGTTATTTGCGTTATTGATATGAATGTGTTACCCGTTGTGGTCATCAGCTGAGTAGGACACTTTTCTGACGGAGCCATCAGGTTGGACCAAGGAGTATTCGCCTTTTACAACATCACCGTCACGGGCTTCGTGTTGGGCTTTGTGGTCACCAGTGTTAGGGTCTTCGACGGAATATGAGTATTGGTACTTAGGGTGAGACTGTAAAATATTTAAAATACGTAAATATAATTATAAGTAATGTCTATTCAATCTAGAGTTATATGTATTAATTATGATGTACATTGAATTATAAAAGTAAAATGTAACTTACGTGGTAGTTTTTGGCAGCATAACGACCATCATTTCCAATATTGCCATAAGGAGAAGTATGGGACAAGGAAACTACATTGGCATGCGATGTGGCGTGGGCAAAATTAGCATGACCTAGAGGACCAGCATGACCTAGAGGACCAGCATGACCTAGAGCACCAGCATAACCTAGAGCACCAGCATGACCTAGAGCACCAGCATGACCTAGAGTACCAATATGACCTAGAGCACCAGCATGACCTAAAGGACCAGCATGACCTAGAGGACCAGCATGACCTAAAGGACCAGCATGACCTAGAGGACCAGCATAACCTAAAGCAGCTGGATGAGCAAGAGGAGCTGCTTGGGCTAAAGGAGCTGCGTGGGCCAGAGGAGATGCATGGTTTAACGAAGCTAGATGAGAAAGACGACCTGAGTAGTCCAGAGCAGTAGCGTGAGCTAAGGGAGCAGAATGGCCGAGAGAACCAGAGTATTGGAGAGCTCCATGAGCTAAGGGAGCAGTATGAGCGAGAGGGCCAGAGTATTGTAGAGCTCCATGAGCCAAGGGAGCAGTATGAGCTAGAGATGCAGACTGAAGGGGAGCTGCACCATATCCGTAGCCGTGATTCAATCCACTATATTGGGAAGATAGGGAATAACCACCATGACTCAAGCCACCCGCTTGAGCCACTGCTAACACTGCACCGAAGATAAAGATCTGTAAATTAATCAAAACAATATAATCAATCAATAACTGTTAAATCAATTCATTCAGTTCTAATTTAGCTTAAATCTCTGTAATCTTGTGCTTACTTTAGAAAACATTTTTTATTTGAATTCTAATCCGTGACTGACATACCTTTGATAAGTATTCGTGGGTTTTATAAGAATTCACATCGTGGCTCCGGTGGGGCGCCGAAAACGCTCCGTGGTACATCTATGTGGCCGCAAGGTCATCGTGCTTTGTCTTCACAATTCTCGCATTACACACAGCTCACCAAAGAATGGTTACTTAACAATATCATTCTGAGAACTGTGACTATACCTCATTACACTGGGTCAATGTAGACTATGATAAGGTAACGAAAACTGTCATTTTGTTTATAAATGTAAAGTACTTGTAGAATGAGGAATAGATTTTGTTACTGTTGAGTTCACACATGTTAAGAATGTGTATCTATGACATGTAGTATCTACCTCATACTTGAAAATGAGTGACACATTGTTACAATTACATATCTGTAAGATATAATAAATAACCCTGACGTAAAAATCTTATCATTAATTTTTATAGCTTTACTTGGAATGCTGCTAAAATTCCATTAAACTTTCAGGTTCGTTTGAGAACATTCTATGATTTTAAGAAATAGTAATTAATTAAAGTAAGAAAGAGATTACATAAAGTTTTAATAAAGTCTAAATTTAATTTTGAAAGACTGTTTTGTGTTGTGCTTTTAAAAGCATTGGCAGGTACATATTTTTAACCCCCAACGCAAAAAGAGGGGAGCTATAAGTTTAGCAAGTGTATCTGTGTGTCTGTGTGTGGCATCGTAGCACCCAAACGGATGAACCAATTTTAATTTAGTTATTTTTTTTGTTTGAAAGCTGATTGAGGTGTAAGCTATAAATCAAGAAAATCCTATCAGCCGTTTGCAGGCTATCGGCTTTTTCTAGACGTTCTCCATAGATCTAATCTAAAACTTTATATCTCGTTACTTTAATGAAATTGCAATGATATGGTTGCTACTTGATATCCTAGGCCTGATGCTGCAGCGTCACCTGGAACCTGCAAGATACTCAACTTGTAACTAAATTACTACAAAGATATCGAGTTTAGACTCATTGAATTGGCTTCAACGAATAGGTTATTGTGCTAGGGGTTTTTAAAAAAAAATATTTAAGAGTTATTGGAAATTTTGATTGATTTCAATTTGACATTTAGAACAGATTTTAAAACGACTAATTGGAATATAAATTCGCTATTTTTCGATGTTCCGTCGTAGAAATGACCAAGTGTGAGAAGAACTCGCATATTAAAATGAAAACACTGACATACAGACAAACTGACAAAAATTTCAATAACTATTGTTTTGGGGCCCATATTCTATAAATAATACGTAACTCATTGTTTTTTAAAGTATTTCAGATTTCGCTTTGTTACTTTTTATTATATGTATATATAATTATTTTTAAGCTTAACTGAATGAGCAACAAACTATTTTTACAATATTTTTTTAATATTTATGGATCTACAGTAAAGTTCGTACATATATATAATTAAGAAACTTCAAACAGTTGAGATTAACTCAAGCCTTCTTTTACGGAACATAAACTGTGGGTTAATAGTTTGTTAATTATTATCTTTTCTTGGTATCTCTTGGTCAAGAGCATTACTGCCATTTGCTTACATCTAACAACATTACTTAAAGGATATGAAAAGAATAATTGCATTAATTTAAAGAATAATTCAAAGGAGTAGGTAGTTACTTTAATTCATTGCCTAAAGCAAATTTCAATTATGATTCATACTAGTGACTTCACCTGGCTTCGTTCGGGAGCATCCTAGGTAAATACCAAGAAGTTTATGCTAATCCACATCATCATATTCTTTGTATTAAACATTCAAAACTATCCAACACACATACGGGTATTTCATGCATTTCATTTTTCATACAAATTGTGTCACATCTCTTAACTACGACGCCCTCTCGTCGGTTGGTACCATTCTTATTACTAATACTATACGTAATTTTTGATTCAGTTTAGTACGCTTTCAGAGAAGTACTAGGAGAAACTCGTTTAGCTCTCGATGCCCATAATGGGCCATCTTCTGAGTGATTTTATTACTGAGTTGGTCATCATTCCATGTTGAAGCTATAAAATAAATTTAAATATTTTATCATTTTCATTTATAACTATACACTTTTTGTTACTAAGATATAGAAAACTAAAACAATTTTTTTATCCCAAATACTTCACTAGGTAATTATATAGATAATTAAACAATTTAAAGGTTATACGCACTTGGCCCTAATTTTATAACCGCTCGTGACGGAATTGCGTGAAATCCATCACGATTTACGATATATTGTTAACATAAAGGATATATTGTTGATTATTGCTGATAAATCAACATGACTATTAATATAATATAAAACATATGAATATAAAAGTAACACTTTTTCAAACTGTTTTAGTTATTACGAATGATAAGCTAACTAAACTCATGATAAGTTACTATCAGAATATTCTGCGAAATATCCAAACACTTGAAAACCTAGGTTTAACATATCGTAGTGGAAATAATGATTATCGTTATTATCACAGCAGTAATTATCGCAGTACTTAGTATTATAAAATAGTTTACAATCCCCTTAGTATTAAGCTCATACTTTGGAATTGATAAGAAAATAAAAAAATCTTGTTAAGTTATAAATAAGAGTGTTTATTAATAATAATTTCAACATTTATAAATTATTTACATCACAGTTGCAGAGAATAGAGTTTATTTTTGTACAAATTAGCTAGCCCCTAATAATGGTGGTAGGCAGGCTGAGGGTGAATAGAAGGAGCGGAGTTGTGCACTATGGCGTTGAATCTAGAATAAACAGAAAAATTTCATATTAATAAATAATAATATTATCCAACCGATCCAATCTCATTGAGACTATATTGCGCAGGAGATATTATAGTTCAAAAGTATGCGCGCAAACGCAGATTAGCACGTGCAGGTGAAACTCTTCGGGTTTATATATCAGTATAAAATTGATGAAGTTCTATCTTACATCACGCTGTAGCTTCTAGAAGCGGAATTACATGTGACAGAACTACGTGAGCGGATCCACCGGCAATAACAAGTCTCTAAATATTGTCTTTCTGGAGTTCGTCTCCATATAAGCTTTAGCTTTGTTAAAGCTCGTACTCCTCCATACGTGCTTCGAAAGTTTTTTCTTTGTGTATTAATATATAGATTTTATTTACCTATCACATTTAAAAAAATTATTAAATAAACTGTTAATAAAATTGACGAAAACCATGCTATTATATTTTCCGTGAATTAACATTCTCACAGCTATCTATTTCATGCATCTATTGCGCATATCGTGTTATACATCGCGTAAGTAATTTAAGCCCAAACTAATGGTTAATTAGTATAAATTTACACACTCACATTTTCTTAGCACAACAATAAAGAGATATATCAAGTAGCTGATTTTAAATATAATTTTTAATTAAATTTTGAATAAATAATGAGTTAGTCAAGCTGTTGTTCCAATTTGAAAAGTATTTAGTAGTTTTATCCCGCAGTTTTGCTCGCATGGAACATTGATAAATAATAAATAACCAATGTTTTTCATTAGGGGAAAAATTGTAGAATCAAATCAGCAGTTTAGCATTTTCCTAAGTTTATCTTATACAAGCAAACAGTCTGTGTGACGAACTATTAAGAATATTATAAATGTTTAATTCCGTACCAATTTATTATTATTTAACTAAATTTTTGCATTCAAGTATTTAAAAATTACTTGTAACTGTAAATAAACATTGATTTCAAAATTATTTTAAATATAATTAGCGACTCACCTTCACTCGGGTTCGTCCCTAGGTTGATTCCCCATACAAACTTTCATCCCCATCTTCACCTTCTTAAAGTATTATTTCCGAAATAAAAAGTATCTTATGTCCTGCCCAGGGTCTTACACTATTTTATTACCAAATTTTACATAAATCGGTTCAGTAGATCCAGAGATTACCCCCTACAACCTCACAACATCACAAACTTTACCTCTTTATAATATTATGTTAGTATAGATTAAACCAAAAAATTAAATATAATAAATTACTAATAATTAACCATTAACTAAGTTAACTACCCTTTAATTAAGCTCTTAAGTGAAATTATTCCAAAAGTTTTCATAAGAACACCCACTCTACTGATTAAAATAATAAAAACATATTGTGAAACGTACAGGTACCCTTTCTTTTAAGTTGGTCATAGAAGCTATAAATTAAGAGGTTGTTTACCCATTGTGAGCGTCAGCAGTGTAGTCTACCTTGCGCACAGAGCCGTCAGGCTGGACAAGGGAGTAGTATCCATGTACGACATCACCATCACGACTTTCATGTTGGGATTTATGGTCTCCGGTATGAGGGTCAGCCACTGCGTATGCGAAATCGTATTTAGGATGACTCTGGAAAATAAGTTTATTACATTTAGGTATTATAATAATTTTACAAAATTAATTTCGATAAAATGCAACTCAAGAGTATAGGCCTTTTGGCTAGTAGTAGGCAAAGCGTACAGAGTGTGTCTATTACATACTAATTATTTAATACATTTTTTCTCATATCAAATTAAATACTTTTACTCCGTTATCAACTCAGTCTCGCAACATTGTATTACGTTCCATGGGTTTCTTTATTATATTAGGATAAAATATTATATGTCACTCTCTAAACTATAAACTTTACAGTTAAATCTAGGTACTATATAGAGATTCATCATTTAAAAAATCACATTAATTCAAAAAATCAATTTTTTTTATCGCAATAATTCAAAAATTTTGATCTATAATTATATCACTCATTACTCTACATACTTAATTTAATGGTCCTTGAAATCACACACTTGTTTTAAGTCAATATGAAAATTAGAAGTTAAAATTAACCTAATAGATTTGTTGCACTTACTTTCTCAATAACAATATGCTCTACGTTCCAGAAAAATATGGAATCACTTTGAGATTTATTCTAATAAAATACTATTTAAACGATCGGACAAACCGTCTGACAGCGAGCGCATACATAAAGAAAAATATAAACGCGTTGTTCATAGTGCCTCCTCCTTTATTGAAGTCGATTCTTGAATTAAGTAAATGTTGGTACCTTGGTCATAGGAAACGTACGTTTTACGGGTAGCAAGTCTGTTCGCGATATGAAAATAAAATGAAAATAAAAGTCTGCACTTCTTTTCTGCTTTGCGTTAAGTAACTTAGCGTTAATTTGTGATTGTGCTGGTGCTACCTATTTATGGAATGCCACTCGATTACACAGATAATTCCATATTTTTGATATACATTTTAGTTTTTTTTTGGAGGTTTACCATGGATTATCCTCACTTTTGTTAATAACCCTAGTTATAACTCATAGTGGCTACGTCAATGCTAACGGAATAGAAGCAAATGGCGAAAGAGAGCTTAAACTTACATGGTAATTGTAGTGTCCTTCATCATAATGACCATATTGGGGCACTGGGGCATATGCCGTCGGAGCATAGACTAAAGGAGCGTAGTGGCCGCCGTCATGACGAACGATGCTCTGAGAGGAAACTGCGTGACCATACAGACCAGCGTTGACTGCAGCCAACAAAGCACCGAAAGCAAGAATCTGTAATGAAATTAAGATTTATGATATAAATTAATAATTTCATTACAATTTAGAGTTGCTGAGAGATGCTATTAAATGAACCTAAAAAGTGAAATATTATGAATAATGAACGCAATACAAGTTAGTAAACAATAATGTTGAAATTTCTATTTTTGTACTTAGTCAATCTAGAAATTTTAATGTGTAAAAATTAAAGTGTATCATTTTGGTTTAATATTTAAAATACTTAGATACTTCACCTTACAGAACATTTTGTTAGATTTAATATCAATGAATGATTGATATCGATTCCGTCCGTGAGTTTTTATAGTCGACATTAAATACAATAAGTGACATTAGTTCATGCGAATGCGCACCTTGTGCTTGTAACAATAGTAATAAATATGTAATAATATTAAGGCCACTTTAAATTATTATTGATATCGATTACATGGTCCATAAAAAATTTTTTCTTTTTATTTTCTAATTATTTAAAAAAAAATATGTACACATCTATTAGATGTAAATTATATAATAAGGTAAAAATTGTAATTTTGAAATTTACATTTAGTGAACCTTTGGTTAGAACCAACCATTTTTTTAATTTTTGTGACAACAAGGTAAAAGTTTTATGTCAGATAAATTATATAAGAATGAGAGAAAGGCTGTATAAAAGGTTTATAGAAACTTATTTACGTGTCAATTTGTTTAACCTTGCACCATTTGAGATTGAATGAATTTAATAGGTTTATTTATTGCATGATTTAAAAGGTAGCTATGGCGCCTTTTTAATATATCGTGAAATTAATAATATTGTTTAAGTTGCTTCTAAAGGCTCCCATATAAAAGATTTTCTGGTGGTTGGGCAAAAAGGAAATATATAATTATGTGCACCAAGTTGCGATATTAATAATAAATAACTTATGACAAAATATGTACATTTCGTATTTAAGAAATTAGTGGAAATTATACAATTTAACTTCCTTTCAACAGATTACTAACTAGTAATCCTTGTTACAAACGTGTTAGTTTCCTTTGTATATTAATTATATGAGGTTTAAAATTCTCAAATACTTCTAGTGTTTACTCTTAATCCATTTATGTTTGACAAGTTCTTAAATAAAAACATATTTTCATGTTGTTCAGAAAATTAAAAAAAGAAATAAAAATTGAAACCGATTTGAAGTGTTTAAATCTATACTATTATTATAAAGTTGAAGAGTTTGTTTGTTTGTTTGGTTGAACGCGCTAATCTCAGAAACTACTAATCTGATTTGAAAAATTCTTTTTGCATTAGATAGCCCGTTAACTGAGGAAGGCTATATATCATCCCGGGAAAATGTGCGGTTCTCGTGGGATAGATTTGTTTTTGTCTAGGGGCGAACTCGGGTTTGAAGTGCGAAGCGAAGCGAGGGTGAGTTGCTATAGTTAAAAAAATTACACAGTAGGGTTTACCAACAAAACCTCCCCCGTCTTAATGGATTGTCGCAGGATCGCTTACGCACTCAACCACGTTGCCCCGACGGCAGGTCCGCCAAGCAGACCACAACCATAGAGTTGCTACAACGGTCCACTCTGCTATCAGAAAAGTACCAGGAGCAACCCGTATGGCACACCGCCCACCGAGGTGGCCCACCTTCCAGTGCGTTTCTTGGCTTCGCGCCCGGCCGGATTGCAGGACGTTACTGAGCCCCCCTCGCCCGTGCCGTGGGGGGGGGGGGGGGCCACCACGACAAGGTGAACGCACATCGGAGGGGAAGGTTATAATAGCCTTTGCCATCCACCTCCTAGCTCCTTTGTCTGATTTGCTCAATGACGTCATTATTTTTAATATTGTACTGTTATCGGAAACATATACAATTGTACAGGTCCATAGATAAATTTATCATATATTTATCAGAGGCAGTGGTAGCCCAATGGTAACTCGCTCGCTTCGGTATCCGAGTGAAGCGGGTTCAAATCCCGGGTCTTGCACCTCTGATATTTTCATGTGCGAATCATTTCTATCATGATTATCACTTGCCTTACGGTGAAGGAAAACATCGTGAGGAAACCTGCATGTCTGAGAGAACCTAGCAAGTTTTCGAAAGACATGTGAAGTCCGCCAACCCGCACTTGGCCAGCGTGGTGGACTATGGCCTGATCCCCCTCGTATAGGAGGGAGGCCCGTGCCCAGCAGTGGGACCTTAAAAAAAAAAAAGGGCTGAATACATACAATACAATACATATTTATCAGATATTTAATTAAATATGGAATGAACGTGCTTAAAGTCGGTTAAAAATAAATTTAAAGCATTTTAAATAAAATAATATTTTCGCATTTATTCGCGGATTTATTTACATTTTTGGTTCATGACGTTTCAAATGCTTTACAGTTTACAACAATCATGTCCACGGAAGAGGCTAACATTTTAGACGCCCCAAAGGTCATTATTATACTTGTTACAGATAGTGCAAATCCGAAAAGATAGTTTTATTTAAAATGCAAATATTCGCGTATATCTCAGAAAGTATTAAGTAAATATGCAGTACCTGGGCGACCGAGCATCGCTCGGAGTTTTTGGTTAAAAGTATAAATTTCTTTTTAATTTGGATTAAAAACAAAATAAACTAAAAATTTAAGTAAATACAAAAAAAATATGAAAATACGCGTTTTCCAAGACATAAGACTAATCTAGGTCGATTTTTCGCCCCCGAAACCCACCACTTACCAAATTTTTCCCAAATTGTTAGAGCCGTTTCCGAGATATATTGTTTAAAATTGTCTTGTAAGATTAAAATAGTATTTTTTACTCTGTCATTTATATTATATCATAACTTTTATTTTATTCTAAAATAAAATAATATTATAAGTATTTCATTATTTTCACACATATGTACATACTTCTCTATTATTTATACTTTAAAAATATTACACTTGGTGTTTAAAAAAAATAAATATATATTAATTACATATTATAGCCTATAAAAACATCGTAATTGTGATCACAGTACAAGTAGTCTAATAAAACGTATTGGAAAAATTACACAATGTAAAAGTTTATGCGTTCGGATAGGACAATTAAGCTCTTTTTGTCTTGTCATTTATAACTATAAATATAGAGGCTATTATCAAATGTAAAAGATTTTGTTTAATGAATTTAAATATTTTACTTTCTGACCTACGTTCTACACCAGATTGCCCCACTTGTTCTTGTTAGTGTTATGTGATATAAAAACCACGGTCAGTGGAATATCGACATCAATCACTGACCAACATTGTCCATTACAACAACAAAATGTTCGCTAAAGTGGGTGTTTGCTAAAATAAAATTAATATTTTAGGTTACAATAAAATGAACAAATTAAAATTAAAATTTCAATTTTAGATCGTTGCTTTCGGAACTCTTTTGGCTGCGGCTAATGCTGGTCTCCTGCAAGGACATGGTCATGCCGTTTCTTCTCAAAGCATCGTGCGTCACGATGAAGGGCACATCTCCCCCTTAGCTTACTCGGCACCTTTACTTCACGCTGCCCCAGTGGCATACGCTGCTGCCTACGCTCCTGCAGCTCAATACGCCGGTCATGATGAATACGTAAGATCTATATAATCGTGTTTTCTTTATCTATTTATTTTCATATTGTGTCCTTAATAATAAAAAAAGATCAAAAAGTATAATATCATATCTTCGCCTAGTTTTTAAATGTTTAAATATTCTTATAATAACAAAGGTTTTCCATATTTTAGGCCCACCCCAAATACGACTTCGCCTACTCAGTAGCCGACCCCCACACCGGCGACCACAAGTCCCAGCACGAGAGCCGCGACGGTGACGCCGTACATGGCTACTACTCCCTGGTGCAGCCCAATGGCTCCGTGCGCAAAGTTGAATACTCCGCTGATGATCACACCGGGTATGATTTATAGAGAAATTTATCCAATAATAATCCCATTACTCCCATAAATACTATAAATGAGAAAGTTTGGATGGATGTTTTGTTGCTCAATTACGCCAGAACGGCTGAACGGATCTGGAAATTTGGCACAAAAGTAGAATATAGCCTGGAACCTATGTAGGTTACTTTTTATCCCAAAAAATGTACAGTTCCTGTGGGATAGATTTGTGTGTGTATTTCACAGAGCAAGGGATTGAATATCTATTCCAATACTAACCGTTAAAACTTACCTAGGTAGTAGGGACGAACCCGAGCGAAGCGAATGTGAGTCGCTAGTATATCATAAATGTTTTTTTAATTAGATCTCAAACTAATAAAAGGAGATTATAAGATGTTATAACATTTCATTTTAATTTATAAATATGCATGTTACATAATATTAAAATTTCTTTTACAGATTCAACGCCGTCGTACACAACTCTGCTCCTTCCGTCCACCCTCAACCAGCTTACTACCATAGTTACTAAACGAAAACCAAACCAAATAATATTGACCTATATAAATGAGTTAATGAGTATTTATTAAACGTTAAAGAAAATCTTTATATTTTTTTTTACGACTAATTTTAACTACTATACCTTCCTTCTTTAATCATATTTGGTTATGTAAAAAGTACAAATCTACACAAATGCTTTTAATATCTAATAAATGACAAAAAAGTAGATAAAATAATAAAAAATCATAGTGAAATAATACTAGTAATTTATAAATTATATAAGTATTATATATAGGTCATTATATTTTAGCATTGCTTGGAGCTACACTGCTTGGTGATTGAAATAAAGAAAACAATATACATATTTCATTAATTTGTAATGATTTATATATACGGCATGTAGTTATTTGACCTTGGCCTATAGGAATGTATTTAAAAAATAAAAAGGACGCGGATATTCTTTTGTTTTCCTGCACTTATCAAAGGGGGAGGTTTCGATACAATCTTGTAATGACCAATCACGGATTGTTTGTAATACTGAAAATTATTGTTGTAAACTATGTAACTAATTATTTAAAAAGAGAAACTGTTGAGTTTCTTGCCGGCTCTTCTCAGCAGAATTGCTTTCCGAGCCGGTGGTAGCTTCTACACGGACAAACGTACTGACGATTATAAAAGTACTGAATATAAGAATATATGCAAGGAATATCTTGAAGTTTTATTAGGGACCCTAGTTATACATTTTTTTAGGTCCTACAGTTATTATGTATAAAATATTTAATCTTATGTGTATATGGAATTTAGTGTTTTAACTTTCGACATCCTTAAAAATCTTTATAACTCGACAGGCTAACATTGTTTTTTTTTATAGAAACAAAAAAGTTGCAGTTATTTGTCACAAACCGACAGTATATGGACGAATAATATAATTTTTATTCATCGGATTATCGAACGAATACTTACTTTTCGATATATTTTGTACTCTACATTTATGTACCTAGTAGGTACTTGTATTATTTAAAGAATTATTTAAAAAACTTTCTTAGCTTTATGCGAAAACTTGACTTTTAAATCAGAACTATTTCTTCAGACTTTTTTGCGGGAGAGTATCCCCCATAAAAAAACAAGATTTCTGAAAAACATTCGAAACTTTGAGAACCAAAAATAAAAATCCGCGTTAATATCACAAAAAAAAAAATTTTATATAAAATATTTTATAAAAAAAGCTTCGATGTCACATTTAGGACTACTCTTATACATACTATATTATACATATTATCTTAAACATGTTAACGATTTTAGAAGCATATTACATTATTTTATCTTATCTTATATATGTAAATGAGCAATTCTTGTATATTTATATCTTTATTTATTTATACCAGCGATCTTGGAAATGGCTCTAACGATTTCGCTGAAATTTGGTATATGGCGGCTTTCACGGGCGAAAAATTGATCTAGATTAGTCTCATGTCTGGGAAAACGCGTGTTTTCGAGTTTTCATGCAGTTTTCTTTTGCATTATTCTACGCAGAATGTGGTCGATAATTTCTTACGCTCGGATGTAAGCATCGTGGTCAAGTGGCCAAGACGCAAGTTAAACAACAGATACTCGGGATCGAGTCCTGGTCGGAATACAAAGTTTTTACTTCTGTTTTTTTTTGTATTTATTCAAGTTTATAGTTTTTTTTATCTAAAAAATACGTTATAACAAAAAAGAACCCCGAGCAAAGCTCGGTCGCCCAGGTACTACTTATAATGTATGCTTATAGAAGCACATTACAGAGCACAGTGCGATATGATCTTAAAATCGTAAACAAAATATTTTTTTCATCCCTCGGTTTTACATGTATGGAGGGGAGGTACCATCCCTATTTTTTTTTGTAAATTGACTACGGAACCCATTAAATGTAATTGAATGTTTTTTATCTAATAAAATATAGTAAAAAATATAGTATTTGAATAGCAACAATTACAAATATTAAAAGTAATCTATACTATAATAAAACTCATATCTCAAGACTGCAAACAAGGTCTGGACTAAATCAAATAGAATGATTCACTCCAATACACTAATTAAAACTTACGACAAAAGGTTAAACAGTCTTATGCTGGCATTAAACAGAAAAACCTTATGTACTGGTAAGGAACTTTACTGGACACTGCTGCTTAAACAAGCATATATTCAATCTGGGGCTGAGCGAAACACGAACCTGCACTTCATCTTCTATGAGAATGTGACCCGCTCATGCACAAAAGCAGCATTCATCTAGGAAAACAGTGTCTAGGCCCAGATGAAATAAAAGAGTGTATGTAACCCTAAGAAAATTCCGTCTGCAGGATTTAGTGGTTCACTCTAGTTTAAATGCGGCGATGTCACGGCGACCAGAAATGGTCGCAGTGACATCATACAGCCGCAAAAATTAAATAAAAAAAAACAAAACTAGCTATTAATTGGAATAAGAATAGATTAGTCACTGACTAATCATAAAGCGTGTCAAATTATAATTAACTTTCAGTTCGATCGCTCTATTAGAGTTTTTTGTGCCTTTGTGTTGGGTTATCGATTCGAAGCACTGTCTCTCTATTTTGTTAAGCATTTGGGTACAGTTGGACAGATTGTAACGTACTAAAGTTTCACCTTAATCGTTTGATAAACATATTTTATTGATAATTCTTTACATTTCATGCTTTTTAATATCTGGGATTATTACATATAGAATTAAGGTGGTAATACTAAAATAAACTGTTTATTATTTGTTTAAATTTTAATAAATTACTTATTTACAATTTGTATTGCGTTTTATGTAAATATATAAAAATTATATATAATCAATAGTGACCAGCATAGCCATGTTCTGGGTGGATGGAAGGAGCAGAGTTGTGGACCACTGCGTTAAAACTGTAAAAAACATACAAAATTAAATGTCACAATTCCGGCCAATTATATATAATGTTATGTTAAATCGTAATTACCCATTATGGTCATCAGCGGAGTATTCAACTTTGCGTACGGAGCCGTCGGGCTGCACCAGGGAGTAGTAGCCATGTACGGCGTCACCGTCGCGGCTCTCGTGCTGGGACTTGTGGTCGCCGGTGTGGGGGTCGGCTACTGAGTAGGCGAAGTCGTATTTAGGGTAGGCCTAAAAGAACGAAATAATTATAAATTTTATTTTTTTAATTTCTATCGCACTAGAGACCTATCTATCTTATTAGCAAAAATAATGTTTGTCATTCATGTTGAGTTAATGTCGAGAACTAACTACTTACTTTTTATTTTTATAAAGTGTATATCATGTATAATAATTAAAAAAAATTACATGCTCATCGTGTCCATTATAATTTCCCGCATAGGCAAGTGGGGCGGCGTAAACTGTAGGGGCAGCATAGTGGGCCAGAGGTGCAGCCTGGACCAAAGGTATGGCATAATGAGCAGGTGCCGCGATGTGACCTAAAGCTAAGCCTTCGTCATGACGAACGATGCTCTGAGATGAAACTGCATGTCCGTGTTCGGGGTAGTATCCTGCATTGGCAGCTACCAGAAGAGCTCCAAAGGCTACGATCTAAAAACATTGTTTTCATTATTATATTTAATAAATTTCATAGTAAATACGGCTAAATAATATATATAAATTGTTTTTTTTTAAAGAAATATTTGCTAATTTCAATGCAACTTTTATCTCATCGGCGTAGAATTTCTTGCGGTCACTTTATACGATTTTCATACGTCTACAATAACCCATATATTTACACTGGTAAAATATTTTGTTACACAAATTATATTAACACACTCACTTTGCTGATCATTTTGGTCTTGTTTAGTTGAATTCTGGTTAGTGATTGATATCAGTAAGAACTGACCGTGAGTTTTTATATCATTAAGCAGTCAATAAGAATAAGTGGGGTAGAAACAGACCATGCATAGCAAACGACAATAATGACAATAGATAAGGTCACCTAAAGAACCCCATTATAGAATCAATATCAATTCGTGTCATGGAACATAAATTTGACAGTTTAGAGCACGCACGTTTAACATTGCACGCGAAAAGGCGTAAAAAGCTGTCAAAGTCAGGTCATTCGTTATGTAAAGCGTGTAATCATTACGATTTTTCTTATTGACAAGTTTTTCATAGTTGTGTTGTATTTTCTAGTTATATGATGATGTACATAATAAATTACCTAAAATGTGTTTGTATACATTTCGTATATTATACACTAGCGACTCACGCTCGCTTCGCTCGCGTTCGTCCCTAGGTACGTTTTCGCGGTTTGCTATGTTTATACATAAATAGTAGCTTGCTACTTCTAAGATATTCATTTAAATTATATAACAATTTACGTTACGTACGTACGTTATTGCGTACGCCGTACGCGGATTTTGTTCACAATTTCATGGGTTATAATTTTTTTTTGCGGAACCCTGATTCTTTTACTAAAATAAAAGTAGCCTAAGTTACTCCTTATAACAACAGCTATCTGCCAGTGAAAGTCCCATCAAAATTGGTCCAGCCGTTTCGGAGATTAGCCGGAACAAACAGACAGACAGACAGACAAAAATTGTAAATAATGTTGTTTTGGTATGTGTACCGTGTATACATCCATATGCATTTAGTAAAAAGCGGTTATTTTAATATTACAAACAGACACTTCAATTTTATTTATCTGTATAGATGTATAGATATGTTCACTATAATGCCAATTTTCATTGCAACTTAAAGGGTTGTAAGGTACATTGCAACCCTTTAAGCCGCTTAAAACTTTTTTACGCACGCTTGACTTGGGGGAAGTTGATGAATGCGTTACGAAAAAATGTACGTACGTTTGTTGCCATGGTAACCGTTGTTATTGTTTGACAAATTATATATTATATTATAAGTGTACGAGGCGAACGTTTGTTGCCATCGTAACCGTTGTTATTGTAGAATTGTATTCATAAACTAGAAATTAATACAAGTGCTTATAAGTAAATAATTAATTGCCAGATTTATGTACATAAGTTTCTAATATTGTTCTTTTGTGTTTATAATATTATATTCTTTCCTTAAATAATATTCTATAAATATATTATATGATGATTGTAATATGCCTAATATGAGTTATTTTTACTATCTCACTTATCCTAATTATTTAAAATATAAATTGAATTTTATAAAGAGTACCGATAACCTACAGAAGTTTTACATCTTGCGCGTGTACACATTTATACACGCATTCTTTATTTTTTTTTATTTTATGCCCTTATTGTGTAAGGTTTTTGCTAAAAAAAGCAACTATGGATGCCAGAGGCCAAACTTTTTTTTATTTGTGAAGCCTGGCCTTTTTTTATTAATATTCTATCGTACCTACTACGTTTTTTTTTTGTTTTTATTTACGAAACAATTGCAGTTAAGTAACTTAATTATTGATTTTTTCCCATAAAGTATGTTATTTTAATTTATTATTATAATAAAATTAGTTAGCTATTTTAATTTATTAAAATTTATTTTTTTATCACAATAATGAGTATTCTATTTATATTTGTATACTGTTTCCAAACATTATTATTATTTGGCTTCATCTATTGTATGACACTCATATCTGTATTATTCTGACACTCCATTTTAAAATAATTAATATATATAATCTGTTAATAAAAAATAAAAAAACGTTAGCTAATTCAGGACGAGTAACGACGACGAAGCAATCACTACGATGTTTATACTATATTTTTACATAAATATGGGTAAGAAGCTTAGATAACATTTGAAATTTTACAACTACGCAATTTAATTGTACGCAATAATATGAGGTAGTCGTAAATTTTTTTGATAAAGTTTTATATTTTTATTATACTCTACATCATTCTCACTCAAGTGTTTCACTTTTGCAATGTACGAGTAGATAAAAACTGGCATAGGGCCAGTTAAGGGCCGGTATATAATTATTATGTTATGTATAGATATCTACCTCTTATATAGAAACGTTTAAAAAGTTATTTGGATGAAGTAATAATAAAGTGTTGCCAAAACAAATAAAATCATTAAGAGTTAGGACTTATTAATAATTAATTACTCGCGTTTATATGCGGCTCCGCCCACATAATTTGTTTATGTATAAGTGCTCGTAAAGTTCGTAACGTGATGTAATGATAGCCTTTAACTTTCTCAATAAATAGGCTATAAAATGCAAAACTGACTTTTCAAGCCTGACTGGTAATTCTATGTACTAGATTTCTGAATTAGATACAAAGAAATAAAAAGAAAGAAAAGTTTTCAGCTTTATTTTATTTTTGTATAGATTTGCTTAGTTAGAGTCGCCATTGAGAAACGTCGCGTAACTCGTAACGACGATTATCAAAAAAAGCCACCTTGAAATCAATAGACACTAGCACTTAGTCCTTAGCTACACTGCGCTTGACATTAGAAACCCATGCTACTTTGGATTTTTTTCTCGATACTTGCGTATCATAATCATAGGTACTAAACCTTAGTCAAATATTTCTATACAAAAAAAAGACTGCGTGTATGAATACATATATAATGCGTGTACACGCGCAAGAAGTAAAACTTTTGTAGGTTATCGGTACTCTTTATGAAATTTAATTTATGTTTTAAATAATTAATTAACATAAGTGAGATACTAAAAATAACGCATATTAGGCATATTATAATTATATACATATTTATAGAATATCATTTAAGGAAAGAATATAATATGATATATCATTTGTCAGACAATAACAACGGGAACCATAACAACAAACGTACGTAAAGAAGTTTTACTTCAAAAATTTTATTAATCAGATACATATTGGATGTATGGACTTATAAGCGTAGAAACGAACACGCAGAGAGATTAAGATAAATTGTGTTTTATAATATATAAGGGTGTAGTTCGATCACACCATTGGTTCACTCACTGTCATATTATTGTTGTATAAAACTTATTTAAGTTTTATTAAAGATTACATTTATAGTTTATATAGCAGTAGCAGTTCATGGACGTAATAATAAGTTAGTAATAGTAATAAGTTATATTTATTTAATATAACGTTTTTATATAAGATACGAATAAAATGCTCAGTTATACCCATTTTTACATAACAAATATATTACAATGTAGACTAAATTGATGTCGCCATAATGTTATTACGAGTATGTCAGTGTAGAACGTAGATGAATATATTTTTGTAAATAAAATAAAAATTGAGTAGATTTTTTGTCTAAGTAAAAGAAAACCAGGAAATTTCAATCACAGCAAATTATGGGGCAGTTCTTGTGTGGTTTATATGAAGTCAAAATTATTATTTTTTTTATAAAACTTATTCTATTTATAAGCAGTATCTAATGATTAAGTTTTTTATTAAACAAAACATATTTTTTCATTTGATTTACTTTCTCACAAAAGAGAATATACTTATATTATAAGTATTTTTTATGATCATGTTTTAGCACTGCAAGAGTTTTTGGGGCAAAGTTATAGCTTAAATTCTATATTGGTTATTAAACCGAGCACGAAGTCTATGAAATCGGATAAACGGCCGGATGGATATTAATTAACAATACCTATATAATAAGATATTATATAAAGGGATATAAATTATATACAAGTTTATTTTGGTATACACACTTTATTATCATGCATTCATATGTACAAAAGTATAAATAGTAATCACAATTAATTTGCTAAAGGTATATCGACAACTTTTTAAATTACAATAACTAATAATGGTAAGCATGGGCGGCGGCAACATGGATTGGGGCTGAATTGTGAACAACCGCGTTGAAACTGCAAAAAATAAATAAATATGGATTATTACTAGTGATTCACTCTCGCTCCATTCGGACTCATCTATCCAATTATCTTGATAAAGGAAACCAAATCAATTTAAATATCCTGTGTATGGGATTTCTTATAACGCGTTTTCCCGTAGGGTTAAAATCATTTTTCTGTGGTTAAATATGGCCTATATCACTGTCTAGCTCTCTTCTTATTCCCTATACAAAAATCACAACAAACCCTTGACACATTTCGGTGTAAAAGGAAGACAAACAAGCAAACATTTTCTTATATAATATATAATACCTATAAGTAATAAGGGCAGTATAGATTGTTTTTAGATTGCAATAATCATCTTTTTCTTACCCAGTGTGGTCATTAGCGGAGTATTCAACTTTGCGTACGGAGCCGTCGGGCTGCACCAGGGAGTAGTAGCCATGTACGGCGTCACCGTCGCGGCTCTCGTGCTGGGACTTGTGGTCGCCGGTGTGGGGGTCGGCTACTGAGTAGGCGAAGTCGTATTTGGGGTGGGCCTGGAAAGATCATGTTTACTATTAATATAACTAGTAAAATTGGTATTAATAAAATAGTAATGAAAGCGTTATATTATGTTTAACGCAATTTTTTCATATCTTCCTTATAGGAATGAAACGGAGAAAAATAGATCAAAATAAATAGTTTTTACTTACATATTCTTCATGTGCGTAGTGGGCAGCAGGTGCAGCGTATGCTACAGGAGCGTAAGCGAGGGGAGCAGCATGAGCTAAGGGAGCAGAGTAGGCGATGGGGGCATAGTGGCCTTCATCGTGACGAATAATACTTTGAGAAGAAATAGCTGATGCGTGTCCATGGAGCAGACCAGCGTTAGCCGCTGCGATAAGGGCGCCGAAAGCTACAATCTGCAAAATAATTTTTTTTCAAATGAGATATAGCGTCTCCTATAATTTTTAAATTAATTGTATTTTACTGATATTTTAATAACAACTTTTTGAGTTTTCATTACTTACTTTGCTGAACATTTTGCGTGTTTGGTTGAACAATTGGTAATGGATTGATGTCAACGGACTAGCGGAATGGTTTTATAGAACGAAAAGGCGTGTTGTGGCCGGCAACTCCGCGGTGGGGGACATGCGTCAGTTTAGCGCCTTGACTCTGCAACTCTGACATCAATCTCAAGGCCGATCTGATATAATCGCCGATCGAATATTAACAAAAGTATAAATCATTGGGTTCATACTAGTGAAGTTATTTAATGAAAGTTCGGTATTTTTAACCGACTTCCAAAAAAAGGAGGAAGTTCTCAATTCGACCGTTTATTTTTTTTTATGTTTGTTCGTGGATTTGTTCGTCGTTTATGAACCGATTTTGATAATTCTTTTTTTGTTGGGAAGGAGATATCCCAAGAGTGGTACCATGATAAGGAAACCAGGATCTGGTGATGGGATCCCAGAGAAATCGAGGGGAACTTTCGAAAATTGTAGCGGCGACTAGTGCGTTTGTTAACATTTTTATTAGGTATTTTAAAGCACTACTATTTAATGAAGGTCTGGAGTCGATCTGATGATGGACCCGAAAGACAGTCGAGGGAACTCCTCGACGATTTACAGTAATTACCTGGTGTTTGGGCTTGATTAATTTGTATTGATAATATGTCTACACTAAAAATGGAAAAATAAAAACTTTAAAATTAAAACCGACTTCCAGGCACTGAAAAGTAAAAAATAACAAAACAGGGGTTTTCATTCAAAAATAGATACTTAATCAGATTTTTTCGAAGTCGGTGCCAGCCAATACAAATCAAAGCACACCGACTTCCGAGTCTTTATTTTTTTTAGTATAAGTATTTGGTATTAGTAAAAACTCTTTCAGATTGCTTGAATTAATTTATTACATCTAGTTTGTTTCTGTGTCTCCGCTCACGTGTTACAATGATAAAAACAGCCTGTATACTATTCTCCGGATATCTTTATTATTATTATATTAATTTAAATCTAATAAAAGCATAATAATTTAATAAATATAATCTAACAGGTACTTAATAACATTTTTAATGTTATTAGGTATTGTGCCATATTGGCTAAGCTCAATTTGGGGTAGCTATTTTGAAATAGTTCGTAGACACATAATTTAAATTACAAATGTATATAGCAATTATTAATACAGTGCACGCTATTTGATTATTTTATTGAAATAGCCAGAATAGCAAGTTCTCTCTGATTTTGGTTCTAAGTCGTAACTTATTTTTTTCTCTACAGTAGACAGAACTTCGAAAAGCATTTCTATTATAAAACAATATTCATTTAAAAAGTATTACAGACTGTGTATTTGTACGTACGTTAACCTTACAATTTTATAAAAAATCGTATATATACTCTTTTTTCTCAGATTCTAACTGCATCCTTTGCGGCTTTTTGTATATTACGCTTTTATTTATTATATTAGTCTATAATTAATTTCAAAAATATATAAAGGGAGAATCGATTTTGATCTAAATAATAAGTTAAGTTCTATAGTTTACAACACCACTCATTTCGTGCCTTCCGCACTGCGTGTATCCTTGCAATATCTAAATTATTTATAAATTCAAGTACATCCATTTGACCATTTAATTTTTATGGAATTAAAGCAATGCTGGCTAAATAAATTCATGCTAATAATAACCCAAACTTTTAACTTCACGCTGTAACATTTGCTCATCGGAAATGTAATATATGTATTGCATAAATAAATATATGTATATTTAGCTTACTGTATTTATAAATAGTTACAAGTATATAAATTATATAATAATTAAGCCTTGTTTTCATTTGAAACGGTCTGTTTGTGGTAAGTCTGAATACCTACTCTATATTTACTATGTTGGCAGATTCAAACAAACAATAAAACAAAAATAGAGGTTAGAATTGAATCAATGATTCTGAAATTATAAGTTTCAAGTTTCATCCAAACCTAAAATGTACCACAAAAATTAATACACTTAATATTTATCGTTGCATGTCTCTGTATAGAACGTATGTAGGTCAGGTTTAATAGAAAGGTCTCAAAGCATAAATTTCTTTGTTTACGAAATAATTTAATGAATATAATTTTATTTGATTTTATTATCGAAGGTCGTCGTCAAACTTCGTGAATGCATGAAACTTATGTAAAATTTCTTTGCAAATCTGTAATAGTCGTAAGTTAAATAGTTAAAACTAGTAATTTTAAATGTAATATGTTTGAATTTCAATGAAATATTTTAATTTAACGATATAAAGAATGTATTATTCGATGCCAATTTAAATACCACACTATTATTTTCATAATATCGTATAAGATATATATAAATAATATAAAAAATAAATTTATTTCTTGGTCTGCTAACGTCTAGATTTATACACGTGGATAATTTCAAACTTTTTTGACAAATATATCTTAGCCGGATCATCTAAAGAAACTTAAAACATGTCAATTTAATTAAGAGCCTACAATACATATTTAATTTAGTTTTAGTATGTGTTGCACTGAAACATTAGTAGAACGTTTACGTACAGACGATGTTTATGATTCGCGCCTTGAGATTTATTATGTAGATGGTGTAATTTTAGAGCATTCCATTTACCTTGTTATTATATACGTAAATTCAAGTTTTGTAACTTTCTAAAGCGTGACAAGAAAGTGTCATAACTAATAGTGTGCAGTGCGATAAACAAACGTATCTAATATTTGTTTAGACGCATGGGCGAGTTCATAGTTTTTTACTATTTTTTAACTATTTTTATCAATTTTTATAGTAATTTCTTAACAAATACTTTTTTCTAAATAAATTAAGTATAATTTAAAATGTTACATTATAGGTATATTATTTTTTTTAGTAAACTTTCATAGCTTTAAGTTACTAAGGATGCAAAAGCTTAATATGTAATCACACTGTTCTAAATGCGAACGTTTGTGTAGGCGTGTATGTTTATTTCTCCTTGGTTCACACGAACACGGCTGAACCGATTTGGATGAAATTTAGTACACAGATAGGCTACGACCTGTATCTAAAAAAATGCCAAAAGGTGGCGCTACTTGTATAAAACATTAAAATACAATAGATACCTAAAAACATCGAAGCTCGAGCGAAGCGAGGGTAAGTCGCGTAAGAAATAAAAGTCTATTCTACAAAAATTGTATACATCACTTTTCCGTCTAATTCATATATAATAGCCTTCGTATCTATCACTTTATGTAGTACGTATTTATTAATCACTAGCAGAGCCCGCAGCTTCGTTCAAAACTATGAAAAATACGAAATTTCATGCAAATATGTCCAAGGAATAAAAAGTTTCATACAAACTTTTATCCCCTATTTCACCATCTTGGGAGTTAAATTTAAAAAATCCTTCCTTAGTGGATGCCTTTGTCATACTAGGAATACGTGTGTCATATTTCAATTTTCTAGCCTTAAGGATTTGGCCTTTGCTTCAATCAGTCATCACTTTTGCCTTTACATATATAGATAGACGATAGAAGGTATAGATTGAAACAATAGTCGTATGTGTGAGTAGTTTATTTATAGATCAATTCGTGATACAATTACAATATATTTCGGATTGTATTCCTTGGTTAACCAGATTTCGATTACAACATTTTACTGAGAATAAGACTTATATATTATTGAATCTTTTAGCACGGACCTCTTGAAGAGGGAACTAGTACATAAGTTAATGGGGACACAACATTTTGAGCGCCTTTAAGTTTAGTTTGGAGACAATTTATTATGTCATGGTAAGAAATTATAGCATTTGATATATGAGGTGTATTTTCTACAGATGAGAGGGCAAGGTATGAATCTTCATGTGATTTTTCAGCACTTTCATTTGATTTTTTAGCACTTTTGTCTAATTTCTCAGTGTTTTTTTCGGAATTTTTTTCATCAATATTTTCTTCATTTTTCTTTTCTTCCATATGTTCTATTCCATCTTCTGAGTTTTCCTCATGAGCATGGGTGAGTTGTTCGCTTTTACCATCGTGACATGGAGTTACTGGCTTTTTAGTCTCGTTTTTTTCTTCTGCATTTTCTTCCTTTTTAATTTCTGGTTCAGGGGAAATATTTCTGACTACTGCATTAAACCTGTAGATATAATATTTAATATTAAAAAATATTTCATTTAAAATAACATTTAAGCGACAGACTTTTTGGTAGTATAAATACAACACAATGAGAAGGGATCGTTAGGAATTCTAACATTAATACCTAGATTTTTTTTAAATATCTCTATAACTTAAAAGAATCTGAAAAATTGAAATTACACATGAAAAATTTTTTTACGTAAGAAAAATACGATTGTAACATTGCAAAATATTAAAATTTCTGCCTTCAAATTATATTACTTTATATACTATTAGAACACCTAATTTCGCGATACCCTTTCAAATCATCCGCAGTGTAAATGACCTCACGACGGAAGCCATCAGGTTGAATGAACGAATATTGTCCTTGCACTACTGACCCATCACTTTGTTCGCTTTGGGTTTTCTTGTCTCCAGTATTTTCATCAAATACAGCATACGCATATTGGTAGCCATTTGCTTCCTAAAAAAATAAACATATGATACATATTTTATTTTATTACATTAAATTCTGGGTATCGAACCTCTGATATGTGCGAATCATTTCCAACATGATTATCGCTCGTCTTACAGTGAAAGAAAACATCTCGTGGATGAGAAAACCTGTAGGTATGTCTGAGAGAAGCTAGCAAGTTTTTGAGAGACATGTGAAGTCCGCCTACCCGCACATGGCCAGTGTGGTGCTGATGCGGATGTCCCTCGTATTGAAGGGAGGCCCGTGCCCAGTAGTGCGACGTTTAAAAAAACTGAATACATATATATTTTATTATGAGTTTTATTCTTTTCCATATTTTAAGCAATAGTATTAAAATAAAATGTTGTAATAATATCTTTAAGTTTTCATTAATAAATAATAAATATGTTGGGACATTAACGTACAGCACCATCTAGTTCCATGGTAAGCTACGAGGCTTGTGTTACGGATGCCAGATAGTTGATACACTATACATATATAACTTTAAATAAATATATATTATAAATATAAACACCCATGACTGGAGTACAAACATTCGTGCTCATCACAAAAATGTATGCCCTCAGCGGGATTTGAACCCGCGACTGCTGGCACAGTAAGTAGTCCCTACAAACTAAACAAAAAAACGTGTCGTCATTGGTGCTGCTGATTCAGAGAACATAATATTTGTAATTTTTTTACGGAAATGTGACGTGGTATCACAAAACGGGGTTAAAATATAGCCTATATCACTTTCACAATCTATAAATTATCTCTACGCAAAATTTCCAGTACTAAATGATTGAAAAACATCTATATTTCTACAAAATTCTTATATTTAAATGTTTTGTTTTGTTAAGAATGATAGTTTTAAATGTAGTAATATTTACTTACTGGTACATTTGCTAGAGTTGACTTAAGAGCAACTATTCTAGCATTAGTCGTGGCAGATATCGGCGTTAAACCGGTGGGAGGTTCATTACGAATAATGCAAGGAGACACACACGGAGATATTACAGACGGCACTGAAGGTACGGGAACCACTGATTCTATAGGATCTGCTGATAATTGAGCTAATTGCGGTCTAGCAAAGGAAAATGTAGCAGGATCATAATTTAAGTACTCTACTGGGCCTCTTCTTACTATTACATTTGAAAAGGCAGCTGCAGATACATTTCTTATGCAACTAATGGCAAAAATAAGAGTAATTAAGTTATTCTGAAACAAACGGGATAAATGATTAAAAAAACACATTTATTACGAATATATCTATATATTATTGAGGGAGAAGAACTTACTAAAAGAGTCATCTTGCTGTAGATTCACGGAAGGCAACTGGCAGTCTTTAGAAGTATGCTCGTTTTATAAGTGATGTTTTGTTTGTCCTAAAATATGCCATTCGGCAACACCGAAACAAACCGCCAATGTCGCTGAATAAATGAATAGCGGTGAACAATTAATATGTTAATAGAGATTTAACGCAGGCTCCTTGTTACTGTCCTGTATTCAAAACACAAATTGTACAAAAACCAAGTAATGCGGCGTAAAAAATTGCTTTGTTTTTGACTTGTATGTGGTCTATGTCATTTTATGTGTTATACAATTTTCATATAGCTATTCATATTGCGCTAACTCCGTCTATAAATGAGATCTACTGGAGACTGAGTTTCTGAGAAATGAGGATCACATATAATAGATTTTTGTACAAATCATGACTTTAAGTAATAATGATGTAACGACGTTATTTATGTTACTTTCTAAATGAAGTTAAAAGTAAAAAATGGTGTAGTTAATATAATACTCTCTGTACTGTTTAATGAAAAAATATTTTTGATTTATCTGTCTAAGTTGTTAAACAATTAGTTCTTAAACTGAAAATCCCAAACGACAAATTATCTACTTTTCCTTAATTTTTAAAGAAATCGTGGTTACTAAAAAAGTGTTCCTGAATACAAATTTAAATATACACTTTACATTTTACTATATAAAACTTGTTATAAACATCACCATCAACCACGTTATAATAAACTGTATGAAAATTGCAATCTACATAAAAACTATATGAAACATCAGAATCCTACTAATCCTACTATACTTATATCATAAATGCGAAAGTTTGTCAGGATGTATGGATGTCTGGATATATGGATGTTTGTTACATAAATATTTTTTTAAATTAAAATACACAAAAGATCTAGAAAAATATAGAAAATTTCGGTGTCACGTCGTGCTTGAGTGCATAAGTTCTGCGACGTCCCATTAAGACGGGGAAGGTTTTGTTGGGTTTTAGTGGATAATGCTGGCTTTTCTAGCCAGTGAGTTCCACATAACTACCTGTATGTATACAGGTAGTATCAAGTATGCGTAACTAAAACCTTAGTGTTAAGTTATCCTACTGGTAAACAAGTAGCCTTATTTTCATACGGCAAAATATATGTAAAATTCAAGCAGGCGCTTCTTATGTTTTATTTAGAAAATAAACATTTTTTATTCTTGTTTTATGTTTTCTATAATGTATGTATGAGTTATTTATATTTTTCACATTTTATTTTATTTTCCGCTTATCGATATAACTGAAAATTACGATATTAGGTACAGAACTTCGGCGTTTGCCTTATTATATACTACTAGCATTGCCCGCGGCTCCGCCCGCGTTCAGATGATCAAAAAAAATTCTTAGGTTTTACACATTTATATATTCTTACATATACCACTTTCATTGCGCACCGCATGATTGGTAAATAATGGCAGTGATTGACAATGCCACAAAGTTTCTTCCGGTAATCTCATATAGGATTTAGTAATATTGCACTTTTTATTTTAGCAATAACATTTATGTATATACTTCTGTTTTTTTTTGTTTGTTTAGTTTTGGGCGATAAACTCTCAAACTACGGAAATTATTTTAATCATTTTTTTACTAATAGACAGCTATTGATTAATTTAATATGTAGCTGATTATTTAAATTACATAATGACAACTTTTCTTAATGTTAATTTGTCACGCAACAGGGATTGGTTAACGCTAGTTAGTAATATTTGCTAAAACGATTTTTAAAAGAAAGTGTAATAAGTAAATAATTCTAAGCAAATACATTTTATTATTTCATATGGCTCGACTAATATGATTAAGTCGTACGTAAGCATTTTGTTGTGTCCTTTAAGCCTTTACCTTCCAAGAAATGGTGTCAAAAAAAAAAAAAAAAACTGAAAAAGTTTTGGTATCCAGGTTCCCAAAGAACTTTTTCATAGTTTTTGAGATATGGAATATTTTTAGTTACCCGTTTTGTCAGTTTAACAGCCATAAACTTGTTTTCCATAAAATGTTATAAAATAATATGAATCGAACTAATTTGTACGGTTGATAAAATGAGTCAATATTATGGAAACGTAAATATTATTCGTATTTATTTTAGTGTTAACCTAACAAAATACGTAAGTAAGAAAAACAATACAGCATTTTGCTATACGAAACCTATAATGTGCGAGTTGGATTTGCATTTGCCCAATTTTTACATTAAAAGATTAAAGAATATTAACATTTTTTTACTAAACAATAAAGATTTATAAATATTTTAATTTGAAAATTGTTTCAGCCAAGAAAATATTACTAATATGTTACTTATTTATAAAGCCAAAAAGTTTGTTTTTATGAAAATTTGAATACGGGCGGGGCCGCGGGTAATTTAGTAGTAATTCTAATAAAGTCATACAAAGGTCATATCTGCACATTTTTTTGCATTAAAACAATGTATTTTAAAATCACGTGGCGACATCTATTGTCAAATATCTAAATAACACATAAATAAATTTTCATTAAAATAGTTATCTATACAGATTAATAAAATTGGAGTGTCTGTTTGTAATATTAAAATAACCGCTTTTTACTAAATGCATATGGATGTATACACGGTACATATACCAAAACAACTTTTTTACAAATTTTGTCTGTCTGTCTGTTTGTTCCGGCTAATCTCCGAAACGGCTGGACCGATTTTGACGGGACTTTCACTGGCAGATAGCTAATGTTATAAGGAGTAACTTAGGCTACTTTTATTTTAGAAAAAGAATCAGGGTTCCGCGAAAAAAATTAAAACCCATGAAATTATGAACAAAATCCGCGTACGGCGTACGCACCCAAGCAAAACGATGGTAAATCGCTATATCATTTAAATTAAATGAATATCTTAGGAGTAGCAAGCTACTATTTATGTATACCTAAACATAGCTAACCGTAAAAACGTACCTAGGGACGAACGCGAGCAAAGCGAGCGTTAGTCGCTAGTTTTAATGAAGAAAATAGCGCTATTAATATTTCTTTTAAGATAAGATTTTGCAAATAGTTTTAACATATATAAGTAAGTTACATTGCTAAATTGTTAATAGTATCGTCGTGCTTTTATTTTAACCAGTTTTTGTATTTTTTCTCAGAGCTGCGATATTTTCTCGCAATAAAAAGTATGGTACGGTACGTACGGTGAAGGAAAACATCGTGAGGAAACCTGCATATCTGAGAAAACCTAGCAAGTTTTCGAAAGACATTTGAAGTCCGCCAATCCGTACTTGGCCAGCGTGGTGGACTATGGCCTGATTCCCCTCGTATTGAGGGAGGCCCGTGCCCAGCAGTGGGACGTTAAAAAGTATATGTTGTAAGTATATGTTGACCTGGATAACCAGCTATCATCATACCTCATAAAAATCCCTCCAGTGGTTTTTCTGTGATGCGGTAACAGACAGACAGCCAGACAAAAATTCTAAAAACTATAGATTCGGCCTCTGCATCGATAATAATGTCTATTTCAATAAGATTTTCCAAAGAATATTTAATGTACAGATGCGACTTAGTTAAAATTTTATTATATGTATAGATTTGATCTGTGTTACGCTGCACCACGTCTGCTGTTATAATTTGGTGTAAGAAGAAACATATTTACATAAAATAAATAATAATAAGTACACAACAACTTTTTATATATCATTCAGCATATAAGGTTATTTTACATATTTACTGTTTCTCATATATAAATGGACTGATTCGGTTAAGTGGATCTGGAGGTACTAGGTTCATGCCACGGGTTGGGCCAAGTTTCGCTATTGAGTTTTTTGTCAAGAAATTTTTAGTAAAAATCGTTCAGTTGGGAAGTTGGTGGTGTACACTCACTCTCAGAAAGCACGTAAAGCTCTGATCTTTCACCAGTCGTTTGGAATTGTCGTCCCACCGGAGTATGAAAGTGATAGAAATAGAGAGAGCACCGAGGCCGAAATCGATCAGAAAGGCAATTAGCATTAAAAAAGTGTATTTTTGTCAAGCTCCTTCTTCTATTCTGAAGGAACCCCTATTTTTCCGAACTAAAATGTATGCACTTGGTTTATCTTAAAATTAGTGAGATTGGCGTACGTGGTTGAGGTCGGAAAGAAAAATTATTTTGTCTTGATTTATTAAGAAATATCTTTTAATAGATAAGAACATTTATATTAGCACAACTCACACAAAAGTATACTAGTATTATTAGCATTCGAATGCATAATATTTTTTCCTGTAAGGTGGTAATTCAATACAGGTTTTAAGTTTTGATGTTATATTAATGTGACGTTCATTTTGTACTACACTCAATGGATGCACCTGGGAGTGCGGCTTCAATGGCAAATACTTAAAATTATGTTACTCATGATTGAATTACATAAGTTGATGACACGTTTGGCTCAGTTTGTAGTGATCTTACTTGCTGTGCCAGCGGTCGCGGGTTCGAGTCCCGCTGGGGACATTCATTTGTGTAATGAGCACGAGTGCTTGTACTCCAGTCATGGGTGTTTGTATATATATAAAAATAAAATATTCATATACTATAAATATGTATATATTTAAAGTTATATACGTGTAGTGTATCAGCTATCTGGAATCCATAACACAAGCCTCGAAGCTTACCATGGAACTAGATGGTGGTAAGTGTTAAAATCCCTTAAATAAAAAAAAAGTACTTAAATGGATTTTTATTGGATCGATAGTCGATATAACTAATGCTTTTTAGGGTTCTATACCCAAAGGGTACTAAGGGGACTCTATTACTAAGCCTCCGATGTCCGCCTGTCTGTCCGTCAGAGCGCTTTATCTCATGAACCGTAATAGATAGAGAATTGTCACAGAGTATGTATTTCTATTGCCGCTATAAAAACAAATAATAGAAAAACCAAGATGGCAAATTTCAAAAAGGCTGCCATGCAAATTAAAAAAGTAATCGATTATGGTACGAAGCCCTTCGTGTGCAAGTCCAACTCTTTAAAAGCTTTTTAAAACTCTTTTCAAGCTTTAATTGGATATATCTTCAGTAACATCATTAGTGTGAGATCCTTAGTTGAGACTTTCGCACATTATTATATATGTATGTATCTCTCTGCGTATCTAAGGAGGCTTGCAAAATGCATATATTTAATTTATCACTAGAGCGCAGCAAGAATATATTATGACGCTATACACCAGTCTTAAATAAATAATTCAATCACATCACGTATATTCTTATGGATGAGAGTATTGATATAACTATGTTTTTATTGTTAAAACTCTTTGATATCATTGATCCAGTAGTTTTTGCGTGAAAGAGTAACAAACATCCATCCATCTATTCATCCAGACATCCATACATCCATACATCCTCACAAACTTTTGCATTTATAATATTAGTAGAATGTATATACATTTTTAGGTTATTCATACGGTTTAGATTAATAAATTTTTTTAATTGGCTTTTAAATTTCGAATGAAGGTAAAACCTTCTATACTCATATTTTACTTTTTACAGAAGAAAACTAAGAAAAACACCATTTTATACGTACGTTATATATGTATGTATGTACAATGTACATACGTCATAAAACGAGGTTGCTTCTTAAATTGATAGTCTTCGCTTATGTTATAGTTTAGTTACTTAGTTTGCTCTCAATGTCCAGTCTTTAGATAGGTACATAATATGTAGTGTCATCTAACGGTATCACTGGATACACAGTGTGTCATTGTTGCAATAGCGTATCAAATTCATTCAAGGTACTATACGTTCACCATCTGTTGTAAGTTTAAAAATGAGTTTCTTAAGTACCTGATAAACGTTTTAATGTTTTTTAATATTTTAAAATATTTATATTTCATAGTATTTATTTAAAAAAAAAGACAATAAAAATTATTGTTGGGCGGTGTATTTGTATCCATCCAGACTCCAGAGTCGTGTACGGTCTATTTTATAATTATTGTATAAAAATAATTATAAAATAGACCGAACACGACATATCTGCATATGTATATTATAAAATCTGTTAAGCAAGTAAATATTTTTTCTTCTTTCTTTTGAGTAACATCTTAGTTTCTAGTATTTCATGTATATCTTAAAATTTAATTGAAACAAAATATAATTTTCGAAAAGTTTATTTTCGCCGCAGTCTTATTTTAAAATTCATTGTCGACTAAAGACTATCTATTAGTATAAAGGTACAGATAATATCACATGAAGGAGGCTAAACGCCAGTTATAATTAGTGGTGGTAGTCGGCGTGAACGGGCGCTGTGTTGTGGACGACCGCGTTGAAACTGTAACAACATATTAATATTTTGTTAATAACTTCTTGTAATTAAAATTGGGCAAACATTTTTATATTTTGAAGATGTAGGTAGGATTTTTAGGATAAGTAAACAGTTTTTTTTATTAATTATAAACAATTTTTGTAGGCTGTAAGTTATCTATAGGAGAAATTGAGATTATTATATTCGTGAACGAATTCTTAAAGGATGAAATCATACATAAATAATATATTACCCATTGTGATCATCAGCGGTGTAGGTGACCTTACGGAAAGAGCCATCGGGTTGGAGCAGAGAGTATTCACCCTTCACGATGTCACCATCACGAACTTCGTGTTGTTCCTTATGGTCACCGGTGTGGGGGTCGGATACGGAGTAAGAGTAGTCATATTTAGGGTGAGCCTAAAAAAAAGTTTTATGTTAGCAAACAAATAGTAAAATTCAAAAAGGAAACCATTTTACACTTCATAATCTTTACAGTGATCATAATATACTATCTATTAACAGCTGATTTTACGCAATTGAATTTGGGTCAACTGTAACAATCCACATCTGTTATTAAGTCGAGCGTGAGAGTACGAGTTAGTTTATGCAAACTGCAGACCATTTCGCGCATGCCTCATGACAGTCATTATGTCCTACAGTCAATTTCACAATATCCTGGGAAACGAGCTGATCGGCCCTTCAGTCACGATCGGGATGCTATTATGTAAGCTGTAATATCGAAGTATAAGGTACCATTGTCGTTCTATGACAATGTTAAAAACATTCGAGCGATATTGTTTTCTATTGTGTCCCACTTTGAATCAAAAGGCAAGGCTTTTTAATTAAGCCCTGTTCATATTAATATTTTAAATAGGTTTCGGATTATTAACAGAATAAAAATATTTTTTTTATATAAATTAATATTATTTTTAACTTGACATGACAGAAATTAATAGATTAACGGTTATATGCCATTGAGCGCCCGAATAACCACGTCTAATTAAGGTTGATCAAATCAACTGGCTTTTGTATTGCTGTAACATATGATTAGATTTAAAACTGAGCTGTCTAATTACAGTCATGAAAGTAAGTTTGCGTGATTACGTTATTGGTCAAGATAATTCGTTAGGGACCTATTTAGTATGAACCGTGCTGACGTAACATTATAGTAATAGGATTGTTCACAGATATTGTATCCCGGAAACGATCGGTGAGGCGGCAAAGACTATATTATGCAAGATATCAATTAGCAGATACTATTGTATTACGCCAGCCTTATGGGAATGACTGCTCTACTTACTTATTAGGAACTATTTGTTTATTCATACAGATTTTAATTGCAAAGAAAATTTTGCATGCGTAAGTGAGTATTACGAAATGAATTACGTTTTTGACATAAATTAAATCGTATTATACTCTTTAAAAAATGAATGCAAGTTTTCACGTTTTTATTTTATGTTGTTATTTTTTTAAACTTAATATTATAATAATATAAAAAATAATTAAACTTTTAGTATCATATAATTTAAACTATATAAGTCTTTATTGTATATTGTAATATAATTTGGAAATGTATTTTATGATTTTTTTATTAATTCTAAATATTTATGTCACGTAAAAAAGTAATATTGAAATATACCAACTTTGTTCAATTTATAACTCTATAAACCTAAACTTACGTGGTAGTCGACATGTTCATCCTGTGCTTCGTAGTGGGAAAGTTGGGCAACGGGCGCGTATGCGACCGCTTCGTGTCCGTAGCTCTCACCACCGTATCCATGCAGGACACCGGCGGCGGCTACCGCCACTACGGACAAGATGACTGCGGCCTAGAACAAATAGTAAATATTTACTTTATGCCTTTAAGGCAATTGCTCTATGTGAAGTCCTTCTGAAACAGCTTATTTTGCTTTGCAGCTTTTTTGTCTTGTAAAAATTGTCGTAGAGCTGAAATTATCAAAATAATTAAGTCACTAAATAGTAAATTTTAAGTATTTTTTTGAAAGTTTCATAATACTTGAGCTTAGTTTGAGTTTAATTTGAGTTCAAAACCTAGTATTTGATCGAGCACTATGCTGAATCTTTTGTCATGATTTAGGCAACGTTAAATCGATCCTTTCACTTGACTTGAGCCCTGGATAATAGCACAGACACTTACTTTAGCGATCATTGCTTTGAATTAAGGTTTGCTTCGTTTCACCGACCACACACAACTGATACTAACGGCTGGAACCACCGACTTTTATATTAGTTTACCAGCGAGATGCGAAGTTGTACGCGGCGTCTACGCAAGAAAACGGTAGTTTGATAATAATATAGCAATTACGTAAAATTATGTAGCACTTTATAGTTCAAGGTAAATAATTCATGAGGTTAGATTAATGTATGACCCATACATTTGATGATAACAATAAAAGGAATGTTTAATTGAAATTCATGAATAATAAATATGAATCTTAGGTAAATCATTATAGCCTTGTCCATATATTCTCCCATCTGTTACTTCTCATTATATGATTAATTTTTATTTTTTTATAACATTAACAAAAAAAAATTAGAATGTAATATTTTACGATAAGGAATTTTTACTTTTTAGTTTTTTAATTTTTTTAAGACCATAAAGTTAGATGACAACTTCGACGCGCTTTTTTAATCAGGCCACATAAAATATCTATTATATACATAAATGTATATAAAGAAAAAAAATATTTTAATATATGTATCTCTAAGTGTCAATATACATATAAAGCAAGTAAAGCTGGTCGCCTAGTTCTAAAGTCAAGTTCGCACCATCCATTCAAACAGACTATCTAGATGTATTTTATTGTCAAACTTTTTTTATAAAATTCATATTGCTAGCACAATAGATTTGAAATATTTTTCTTATTTACTTTAAGAAATGTGAAACCTCGTTAAAAATTTACATTACGATGCGCTTTATACTATTACTTCTAAAGCATCTAAAATAGGTTCATCACAAACGATCAACCTCACGTTTTATGGCTGTTTTCTCTTGCATTGATGTGGGACGAGCGTGGTTGATCTTTGTAATAACTTCTATTTAAATATATATATTTATAAATGTATCTGTTATTATTAATCAAAATTTTATATGTAACTACATTAATCTAATAATAGCTTGTGTTTTTAAAAGAGTTACTTTTAATTGAAACTGTAGAGAAGTAGTGAGCCGATTTATTATTTGCAAATTATTTCATTAAACTTTATTTAAAATTTTTGAATTACTACAAATTATTATTAGTAAGTAAAAAAATTTTCACTTGCAGAAAACATATGTATGTTTAGTAATATATAAAGAACAACATTATTTATATTTTATTATTAGTAAATTTACTTTAAGTAAAACCTAAACGATTAATTTTGTATTGACCATGCAAACGAAATCTACAGACCTGAGACCATCATCAAATAAATCGATTTAATACATTCATGTATGGTAATTTAAGTGACCATCATTAAGTAAATAAGATTGTGATCATGGAGAGAACAAATTTATGATGGCGATATTTCGAAATAACATCTAGTGCCTATATTTATAGCTTCATCGCTTAGACCGCAAACAACTTCATCTTCTATAAGATATACAAAATCTAAACTAAAATGGAACTAGGAAATATGATATAAAGTATACATAAACCAGTCTAACGAAAGAAATAAGGACATTATTGCATGTGGATTGGTTTGAAATCTAATCCTAAAATGTAATTAAGAAATTCTTTAAGGCCACGTGAAATGAATCCGACGTTGTTGGGTACATATTCGTTGGAGTCACGATGGTTTTTTATTTCATCTAGACTTCAGTAAACAATCATTGTTATAATAATATTATATACTAGCGACTCACCCTTGCTCCGCTAGGGCTCGTCCCTACTTACGCTTTAACGTTTAGTATACATACATTTCTTAGAGATATTCATATTTTCCCATAGTAAAAAGTATCCTATATGTTGACTCGGATAACCTAAGCTATCTTCATACCAAATTCCCTTAAAATCCCTCTAGTAGTTTTTTCGTGATGCTGTCACAGACAGACAAAACAAACAGACAGACAGACAGACAAAAATTCTAAAAACTAAAGATTCGGCTTCTGTATCGATAATAATGTCTATTTCAATAAGATTTTCCAAAAAAATATTTTATGTACAGATTCGGCTTAGTTATAATTTTATTTATGTATCATTATTATAATATTTTATTTTGAGCTTTTATTTATTTTGACGCTTATATTTCTATAAAAATTATAAAAAAAATAAAAACAAAAACAAAAAATACTCTTGATCCGTCCAGCAGGTAATCCTACCTACATACGAGTATAGACATATTTCACAGAATTAGCTACCCTAATATAACGAATATATAACGAACACCTACATATATAGGAAATGTTTTCAGGGTATATTTATTTTAAAGTTATTATATTTCATAGTAAAAATAGAATATGGTAAAACAGATTTAAACTTAAAATAGATTTAAACTGTGGTTCTGCATTTTTGTTACTTAAAACCTAAGTGCGTGAATCGTAGGTGTTATGGGCGACAGGTGCTGCTTTCCATCAGGTGGTCTGTCTGCTCGTTTGTCACTGAATGTCATTAAAAAAAAACAGAAGTATAGTATTAGTACTAATTCAATTTAATCTATACAGATAAATAACATTGGAGTGTCTGTTTGTAATATAAAAATAACCGCTTTTTACTAAATGCTTACACGGTACATATACCAAAACAACATTTTTTACAATTTTTGTCTGTCTGTCTGTTTGTTCCGGCTAATCTCCGAAACGGCTAGACCAATTTTAACGGGACTTTCACTGGCAGATAGCTGCTGTTATAAGGAGTTACTTAGGCTGCATTTATTTTAGAAAAAGGATCAGGGTTCCGCGAAAAAAAATATTAAACCCATGAAATTGTGAACAAAATCCGCGTACGGCGTACGTACGTAACGTAAATCGCTATATGATTTAAATGAATATCTTAGAAGTAGCAAGCTACTATTTATGTATAAACATAGCTACCGTGAAAACGTACCTATGGACGAACGCGAGCGAAACGAGCGTGAGTCGCTAGTATATAATAAACTTACTAAAAGTGGTTCGCTATATCCACACTAGGGTTTTTATAAGTATATATGATACACGTAAGATTTTCAAACTTTTGAAAGAACGATGCGTAAGTTCGAAATTATAATTAATCAATTTTTCATCAGTGCTCATTTAAGGTAAGACGGCAACAATAAATATATGCGTAAGACTCATTATTAAGTAAAAAAAAAATGGATGGCGTTGCAGGGTTTGCTTAAATAGCCTATGTATCGAGAAATCTTGCTTTGAATAATTCCATACCTGATCCGCCCATTGTACCCGGACAGGTACACCCTTATATTTTAAAGTTTTAATAAGTCAAAAAAAAATTCACTGTTTTTTGTTCATTTTCCTTTTATTTATAATAAAGCAATAAGTAACATTAACATATATTTTTACCGGTACTTTTATTTGGGGCGTTAATGCGGGGCTAATCAAGAAATATTATTAAAAATAAATATTTTTTATTATTTAAAAATGATTTTGTATTAAAATATATGAGTACATATTTTTATACAAAAGTTTCAAAATAATAATAATTTGTAAGGTTATCTCTTAAGGTAAGGCTTATAATAAAAAAAAATATATATAAAATATGTTGTTATACTGTCGTACTATTATAAATGTCCGGATATTACAAATGTCCACTTGTTTATGTACGTTTCTTAATCAAGTAGCTTGTGCGGATTTAGATGAAATTTGGTTCAACGACAAAACGTATCCTGTGGTAGTACTGTTGCGGCATACATTGATACCAGACCAGCTTGAGAAGTTTTAGATTTTAACAATACTAAATAGTTTATAGATATATTAGATTATTTAATTTAATCGTTTTTTAGTAATAATACCATTAAATATTACGACCTAATTAAACTAGTATTTGTATTTTCGTATTTCTTTCATGTGACTCAACGCTTCCATTAAATAAAGTATGGGGTGTAGAGTCATACGTGTGTGTTTCTTTGTTATATATACGTAATTATGTTTATTGTTTTGTTTTTCTTTTACGCAACAACGGGTCAACGTTATGACGATATTTTTTCTATACAGATATTATTTTTGTACATTGAAATAGTTTCTGTGAGATAATGGTCCATTGCTTTACATGAAATTGGATTAATGGAGCTATGGTTTAAACTTTATAAAGTAAAATTAATATAGATTAGATAAAATAAATTTAGCATTTAACTTATATTATTTAAGAAACAAGAACAAGAAAACAAAAAACAAAAAACGTAAACAAGTAACTGGATTTTTAATGTAAATGAAGTTTTAACCAAAATTTCTTTACATATCAACAAAAACTGTCACAAAATCAGTCTAAAAATATAAGCCTTATATAATTGACCTTAGAACAGGGCTTAACTGTTGCATTTACTAATCAAGGCCGTCACACTGCTATTATTTCGTCTTTTACGTTTCTTTATAAAATAACGCTCTAATTCTCTACATGATGCGTGTAATCTTAAAAATAATGTTATTGTGTGAGTTTCATTCTGGTTGCTCGTAACGTTTTTAATTATAGTTTTTATATTATAAGATAAGTCAAGTTTGTAGTATAATATATATTAGAGTTTTACTTTTGATTATAGAACAAAACTATCTTTTCGGATTTTTTCGCGGATTTATTTTGATTTTTGTTTCCCGACGTTTCGATTGCTGTAAGATATTTTTGCATATAAGATAGTTTTATTTAAATGTCTAATATTCGCGTAAACCTAAGAAAGTATTTTGATTATAGAAATAAAGCAAGCGTGAAATATTCTAACTTTTTACTTTCTAAAAAACTTCATTCGAAATTTTTTGTCAAAAATTGCATAAAATTAAAGATAAACTATTAATGGCACTTATTTTTTTAATAATAATATACTTTCACGTAATTAAATTTAATGTTGTTTTAAAGTTTAGATTTTGAAAGTGTAATTTATGAATATATGTTTTTCTTCTTAGAAAGAAAACTTTAATATGTTGTCTTTTATTTTTTTAGGATTCCGTAGACTTAAGCATAAACGGAGCCCTTATAATTTCAACACATCCGTCTGTCCTTCTATTCGTAGGTACGTTACAGTCTTTTTACTCGGAGGCAAATTAAAAAAAAATGAGATTATTTAAACGTGTGTGGATTATGGATAGGTTTTTAAAATTTAAATAAGTATTTTTAAGTCACTTATTCTTTAAAAACAATAGTTGCCGAGTATATGCTTCTAAAGCTGTAAGCATTATGTAGGCCCAATAGGCGCAAAATTCTAAAAAAAGAGCTTCCAAAATACTTTCACAGAATAATATTTATTAGAGAAGATATTTTAAGTAGCATATGAGATATTTTCCTTACCTCACTTTATTTTGCAGTATTAAATAAATATTTTAAATATGTAAATATTTTTTCTTTTATTGTTACAAATTAAGTTAAAACATAAAATGAATTAAATGTTTTATGCTACGGAACCTTTGTTGTACGAGTCAGATGTGACCTTGCTCGATTTTTTTAGATATGAATAAATACCATATTATACTGCCTACCATATAGACCTCGTTTTTTACAGAAACTTCCAAGTTCCATCACTATCGCTATAGAAACATTCTGCAATATATTTTTTTATAATAATAAAATATGATATAATTATAAAAATATGATATAATTATAAAAATATATAGCCCAGTGGTAACGCACTCGCTTGGGAAACCGAATGAAGCTGGTTCAAATTCCGGGTTTCGCAACTCTGATATTTTCATATGCGAATCATTTCCAAGAACTTGGTCAGCGTGGTGGACTATGGCCTGATCCCCCTCATATTAAGGGAGGCCCGTGCCCAGCAGTGGAACGTTAAAAAGGGTTGAATACATACATACATACAATTAATTATATACAAAATTACCATATTCAAATAACGCAAAACATGTCTGCCTAGGTATATTTCATGATTCAGATAGAACATTCACAATGTATTTTTTATCGAACCATTATATGTACAGCCCGTTTATCCGTTTAAGAAGAGGTTTCAAATTAATTATAAAATGTTTTTACTTAAGAAACATCCAAATTAAGTATAAAAATTACTTAAAATTACACATATTTGATCTGAAATCAAAATGTGGCAATGACACACTTTTCTCCACATTATTTTGTATTGCATCGTATGTGTTTCAGTTGCGTAAAGTAATCTATGTATACACGGTTAGATAGAGGTCTAAGACAATAGGGACTGAATGTTTCATCAGTAGATTTAGGAATACTGTTTCCTTTGAAAGATTTTATCTTTCTAGCGCAAAACAAAACGTAACATAGTATCTAATTTTAATAGAGACAGTCGATCTACAAATATATTTTTGTTATTTGATGATTTCTGACTTAAAAATATTTTATTACTTCAATTATTATATATGGTATTGATAATAAATAAAACTTTATAATAATTATAAATAGTAACGATATATTTCTAATAGGATTTACAGTAGAGCGAATAGCGTAAACTTTAATGATGAGCTAAGATAGGTGTAGCGTGGATCACAGGTGTACCGTGAACTAAGGGAGCTGCGTGAACTAACGGGGCATGGACCACTGGGGCGGCGTGGACCACTGGGGCAGAATGGCCTGTCAGAGCTGGCGCAGCATGGGCTGATGGAGCGGAGTTATGTACGACAGCGTTGAAACTGAAATGTGAATATGAGTTTTAATATGTTTATTTGTTAATTAACGTTAAGTATGTAGATCAACTTAATATATTATTTTCTTATATAATATGCAATCATATTGTTAAAGTCATAAGCGTTTGGGTTACATTTGAATTGTGAAACAATCGTTTGATACAATTGAAATAAATGTTATACTTCAAACTAAATGTGGAACGATTTTATCGAAATCATTGAGTGTAACAACTTTTATTTAAGATAAATCACGGATTCTAAATGTTATGTAGTTAGTTTCGCTAGCTATAGTGATCTATACTTAGCTCATGAGTTTTCTTATGCAATTCTACGCACTTGCGGCAAGTTCAAACTAGTGGTAATGGATCATATTCGCGTTCCATATTAAAGATCGCGTGTAAGCATTGCTGTTTATGATTTTTTACTTGTGTTTACATTACAAGTAGCAACGTTCACCACGCGCATGTTTAATAGCTTATGTTGACTTCTTATGTAGTTAAATTTCTCTTAAGTAATACTTATAAATGATATGCCAATAGATGCTTTATGTTGTCATTTTAGTTATTTACACTATTATGAATCATCAGCTACATATTTTATTAGATTGCCATATTTGGTTTATTTATTATTTGTATGTACCATATGGACCTATAAAAGCAGTCCACTTTAAAAAAATATTTAAGTAAAGTTTTGAAAAAGCCCGCAATAAATATACATATGTTAAGTCTATCTTAGTGAATTTTTTCGGTTCTTTTACTGTATTAAATAAATAATTACCCGTTGTGATCGTCGGCTGTGTATTCAACAGTTCTGACAGCGCCATCAGGTTGAACTAAAGAGTATTCTCCCTTAACTACATCACCTTCACGGCTCTCGTGTTGAGATTTGTGGTCACCAGTGTGAAGGTCATCAACGGAGTATGAGAACTCATAGTGAGCGGGAGCCTAAACATATATTAAAAAAAAAGTTTATCACAAAATATTCTTAAATATTTTATATCTTAACTATAGTTAAGATAATTGTGTAAATTTAATAATATCATTTTGATAATTTAGTGTGAGTAATCTCCAAATCATCGTGGAGGGAACTTTAAGCTCGCTAATGTTAGTTTTGATGTATAATTTTATTCAACAAATAGACATTAATAGCAATCATATCATGACAGATAGTCAATGCTGTCATTATAAAACGTTCTATAGTCTTGTAATGACATTACTTAATAAATATTTAATTGGGTTATATTAACGGAACATATTTTAATCATATTGCTATAGTTAGCCTTTCACTTTCATTGTTAAGCTAGATTGAGCACATACTATTCTAAATATTATGTGAATATTATATTATGTTGAACTTCATTTTAATTAGATATGATTAAATTGTATAAACTAAAAATCTTTACAATATATTATTGGTCCAAAACCTATCTGCTTATACTAAGATGTCAATACAAAATGTAAACAGATGCTTGAAATTTATATGAACGCCTTTATCTAATGGTTTAGTTAGAAATAAACAACGAAACTTCCCGATTGAGTTTGAAAGTTGTTATACTTGTTACACAGATTACCCTATTTGTTTGGAGTGGCATAGTAAATACTCACGTGGTCTTCGATTTGTTCAGCGTGAGTTAAGACGGGAGCTGCATGAGCTATGGGGGCTACATGTTGAATGATGGGGCCAGAGTGAATCAGAGGAGCAGCATGGTGAACAATAGGTGTGGCATGGGTTAATACTGGAGTGGCATGGGCTACAATGGGGGCATAGTGTGTAGCACCATTAGTGGGCTGGTCGTGGCGGACAATACTTTGGGATGATACGGCATGACCTTGTCCCTCTTCAACGAGACCTGCATGGCATGCCGCCACCATAATGCTTACTACTGCAATCTGAAATTAAATATATAGTTAATCTTAACAATATTCTTGTAAAATAAAAACTTTTAAAATATTGGTTAATTGTAATAATTTATGTATATTTAATTTTTAATGTTTCCAGTCTTACTTTGAAGTACATGTTGATGCTGTATTGATTGACTTGGCTTGTATGATAGGGATGTAGGTCGGGTGGTAGTTTTTATACCGGGTGGAAGCCATGTCATCGGATACCAAACCGGCCCAACATGTGATACCACGCCCTGTCACCTTTGTGTTACGTCACATTGACAGATTTCGACCTTAAGGTTATATCGAGCCCTTACGTGCTTTCTCGTATAATAAATTAATCATAAGTAATTCACAAGATGCTTTATAAAATTATCTTGTTATACACAAAAATTAATAAGGAATTGATAAGCTATCCTATATTTACATATTTCTAGTTTGAATTGCTATTACAAATGTTTATATAGTTTTTTTTTTGTTTAAAAGAAATAATTAGAATAATAATAACATTTTTTTAGTTTGTAAATGCAAGTGGTTAGTTTCTATGTAGTCTGCATAAATCTGAAGGAGGTTCTTGCAATTTGCAAATCGTGCGTGTAAACCTGCGTAACAAATTAACGCTAATTCTCACTACTACGATTAAAATTATTATCAACTTTTAATATGTCTATACTAGGTCAACCAAAAAATAATTAAACAATTAAGTAAATTTTAAAATGCAGCCATAATTTTTAGGATTTATATATTATATTATCGTTATTTTTTAGTTTTTCTTTACTTTTTGCATTTTAATGTGCACATATTTATTAAATAACATATTCTGATACCTTTCTTATTATTTAAGTTACATGATGCTTAACTTGCTTCCTTGATAGAAAGAAAAGATACTTGTTTTTATGTTTTGTCTTTGATAGTACGTGTTGATAAAGCAGTAGGTACTCGGTAGATTACGTTTGGTCGCAGTGGTGAATTTAGAAACAATACTTTATTATAATAAAAAAGTAGACTAAATGAATTAATGCTTTTCATATGCTATCTGTAAAAAAAATCATGGTCATATTAAATATAAAAGTAACTCTGTCCCTCTTTTCACACTTAAACCCCTTGTAGTGGCAGTGCTGACGCGCACATTTTGACTATATAGCTATTGTATCGCGCCACGAACCCCAGTTGTCCCGTAACCGCCTACCGATTCGTTTGTTACTTACGTATATTGTTATTAAAGTATATATTGTGCTAGGGATATAGTATAACTTAGAGTGAATATAAATATATATGAACTTTGGACGTTTGATTATCCCTTAGCATACTTAACCATAGTGAACACGCATTATTCACCCACACACACTAAATTGGTGACCCCGACGAACTTTTCCCGAACGAACTTTTCCCGAACGAAATTTTGTGAAACGAACTTTTTGTGTGTCAAGTGAATAATATTTATTCTAATAAACACGGGCAACTCAATTATAATACATTCGGTAGGCGGCATAATATATATCGCGTAAAAAACGTTTAAAAATAAATTTAAATTTATTAATAATGGCACTGGAAGATACCAAAATGGACACTGAAGAATACAAATCGCTATCATCAATATCCATAACAACAAGGATCCCGGAATTTTGGAAAAACGCACCTAAATTATGGTTTATTCAAGCAGAAGCAGTTTTACAACCACAGAAAATGTCAGACGAATCAAAATATCAAATAGTAATTTCAAAATTAAGCCAAGAAATTATCGCGCAGGTAACTGACATACTTCTTAACCCTCCAGAAACAAAGAAGTATGAAATATTAAAACAAAAATTAATCAAGATATACGAGGAATCCGAGGACCGTCAAGTAAAAAAACTCATTGGAGAAATGGAATTGGGAGATCAAAAACCTTCCCAACTAATGCGTAAAATGCAAGATCTGGCCCGAGGACGCGTAACGAATGAAACCCTCACAGTGATGTGGCAAAGCCATCTGCCTTCATCAGTAAGGAGCGTGTTAGCAGTCACGGATTCCAAGGATATGGAAACTTTAGCAACAATAGCAGACAAAATTATGGAAAATTTAACTCCAGTACAAAATGTTGACAGCGTGCAACCAAGAACATCAGGTAGAGACGACCTAGTGATAGCAGAAATTAATAAATTGAGTAACAGATTAAAAAATTTGGAAACAAGGTCACGAAGTCCCTGGAAAAGAGATAACAGATATCGCAATACATCGAGGTCACGGTCGAACCATCGTAATAGCAGGAACCATCGTACTCCAACACCGGTTAATCCCAATTGGCTGTGCTATTACCACTATAAATTTCGACACAAGGCAAATAAATGCATAGATCCGTGCAGTTGGAACAAAATGAATGGGAAACCGCAGGAAAACTAGTGTCGGTGCAGTCTACGGCGGGAGGCTGCAACCGTGAGTTCGTCAATCACCGTCTCAGTGTTATGGACAGAAAAACAGGTATCAATTTTTTAATAGACAGTGGTGCAAACATTTCAGTTCTACCTTATAACTTAGTGCATAAAAAAGTGAACTCTGAACCGTGTAAATACAGGTTATATGCCGCGAATGGTACTGAAATTAAAACATATGGTATACATTTTATGGTGTTAGATTTAAGCCTTCGGCGAGCGTTTCGTTGGATGTTTGTATTAGCGGATGTAAAGCAACCAATATTAGGAGCTGACTTCTTAGCTAATCATAAGTTATTAATTGATTTAAACGGACGAAGGTTGATTGATCAGATTACTAATTTAAAAGTATCAGGGTATATTTCACAGTCTAATGAGCCCACTATAAAAACTATTGTAGAACAATGTCCATATTATGATTTATTAAGTAAATTTCCAGACCTAACTAAGCCTGTTTCATATAAAGAAATACCTAAGCATGGTGTGTGTCATCACATAGAGACTACAGGATCACCGGTACACGCGCGAGCCAGGCAACTGCCACCAGACAGGTATGTAAAAGCTAAAAATGAATTTAGAATTATGCAGGAATTAGGGATTTGTAGGCCGAGTAACAGTGCTTGGGCAAGTCCTTTGCACATAGTTCCTAAAAAAGATGGAAATATTAGACCTTGTGGTGATTATAGACGTTTAAATGCAGTAACAAAACCAGATCGCTATCCAGTACCTAGACTTCAAGATTTTACTTATATTTTAGCTAATAAAAAAATATTTTCCAAGTTAGATATTAATAGAGCATACAATTGTATTCCTGTAGCAGAAAACGACATAGAAAAAACAGCGGTTATTACACCTTTTGGTTTATTTGAATTTTTACGTATGCCTTTTGGTTTACGAAACGCAGCTCAAACCTTTCAGCGTTTCATGCATCATACAGTCCTAGAAGGATTAGATTTTTTATTTAATTTTGCTGATGATATAATAATTAGTTCAGAAAACGAAGATGAACATAAGTTACATTTAGAACAAGTTTTTGAGCGTTTTAATCAGTTTGGTATAACAATAAATTTTTCTAAATGTATTTTTGGTAAAAAAGAAGTAGAATTTTTAGGATATTCAGTATCAACCGAGGGTATTAAGCCATTAGAAGATAAGGTAAAAGCAATTGTAGATTTTCCGAAACCGGACACTATCGAGGAGCTCAGAAGATTTTTAGGTATGTTAAATTTTTATAGATCGCATATACCACACTCAGCTGAAAATCAATCAGCATTAAATAAATTTTTAGGAAATTCAAAACGTAAAGATAAGAGTAGAATTAATTGGACCCAAGAGGCGGAACAAAGTTTTGAACAATGTAAAATAGATCTTAAAAATGCAGCTTTATTGTCTTATCCAGAAAAAGATACACCTTTGTCATTAATGACTGACGCGTCAAATACTTGTGTAGGAGCCGTATTACAACAAAAAATTAATAACACATGGCAACCTTTAGGTTATTTTTCGAAAAAGTTAACAGAAGCACAGAAAAAGTATAGTACATACGATAGAGAACTACTTGCTATTTACTTAGCAATAATTCACTTTCGTAACATGATTGAAGGTCGTGAATTAATAATTTTTACGGATCACAAACCTCTTTCTTTTGCATGCGATAAATTAGGTACAAATAGGGAATCATCACGGCGAGCTAGGCAAATTATGTTTATTAGTGAATTTAGTACAGACATACGTCATATTAGTGGTAATGATAATATTGTAGCCGATACATTGTCTAGGATTGAAACAATAACATGTCCCACGACGATCGATTTCGCTGAACTAGCAGTTGCACAGGAAACGGACGAACAGCTTGCGAAACTATTGAACGACTCAAGTAACAATAACAAATTGCAATTTAAGCGTGTGACATTATTTTCTAATGATAAACATGTTGTTTGCGAAATGTCTAAAGATAGAGCACGTCCATACCTACCTAAAATTTATCGTCGTTTAGCTTTTGATGCAGTACATAATTTAAGCCATCCAGGTGTAAGAGCAAGTAGGAAATTAGTTGCTGATAGATATTTTTGGCCTGGAATTAATAAAGATGTTGGAAACTGGGCTAAAACTTGTGTAAATTGTCAAAAGTCGAAAATTCAAAAACATACTGTATCGAATTTGCAAAATTTTCAAAGTGTCAATCGTTTCGAGCACATTCACATTGATATAGTAGGACCTTTGCCAACTTCAACTGAAGGATATAAATATTGCTTAACAATTATAGATCGATTTACTCGATGGCCAGAAGCTTTTCCGTTAAAAGATATTTCAGCAGAAACCGTCGCAAAAACCTTGTATGAGGGATGGATTAGTCGTTTTGGTTGTCCAATCAAGCTCACTAGTGACCAGGGTAGACAATTTGAGAGCAATTTATTTAAAGAACTTATGTTATTAATGGGTATTAAAAAATTGCGCACAACCCCGTACCATCCCCAGAGCAACGGAGCAGTAGAACGCTGGCATAGATCATTGAAAACAAGCCTCATGGCACGTCTAAATTACAATAAATCTTGGGTAGACGAATTGGCAACGGTAATGTTAGGATTACGCACAACAATTAGAGTAGATACAGGTGTCACCGCAGCACAAATGTTGTATGGCAGTAACATTAGGCTACCAGGCGATTTCTTTGACGTCAGTAGTAATAAGTCTTGCGATAGTGACAATTATGTTAGTAAATTAAAGGACATTATTGAAAGTTATAAACCAGTCACTAGAAGTAATATTAACTCATCGAATAAAATTTTTGTGCATAAAGATTTAAGTAATTGCGAATATGTATTTTTAAGAAATGACGCTGTACGGAAGCCGCTACAACCTCCGTACGACGGACCATACCGCGTCATTCGTAGAAATAACAAAGTATTTTGCATACAATTACCTAATAGACAGTTACAAGTCTCAATTGATCGCCTAAAACCAGCATATATCATACAAGAAGACGAGTTAAAGCCTAAAGTAATATGTAATAATAAAAGCGAAGTTTGTCAAAAAGTGAACAAAAAAGTCACATTTCAAACGAGCGACGCCAGTAACTTAAACTATGCTACACGATCAGGGCGCATAAGCAAAAAGCCAAGTAGATATAATTTGTAACGCTGAGATTGTATATTGATTATTTATATAAAAATTTTAATTTAGGACATCAGTAAAGCATAAATAAGTATTTCATGATTGATTTATCGTAAGATTACATTTACACTTTCACGAGTTAAAACGTAACTAATTATATTAATTACTGTATAAAATGGGTTCCAATCAAACTAAGGAAAAGGTTGTTATTAACGAGAATATAGCTAACGTGGCCGAGGTTCATACCAAATTGGACATTATAGGCATCACTATGATGATAATTATAGTGCTTATGGTACTAGTGTTATGTGTGTTTATCATAAGAAAATGTAAAAATGGTATAAAGGATTGGTTAAAGAAACAAATGATTGTCAGTTCGACGACCTTACAAGGAATTAAGGTAGAAACTGTACAACCGCAACCGCAAAATAAAGTAGTATTCTGATCACTCAGCGTCGTTCCGGAATATGTATGTAGAAATATTAAAATTATAATTATTACTAACAGTGTATTAGGTACATATAGAATAAGTGTCTGTTACGTTGTTGTGTTTTGCAGCCAAATCGTAGGACTTTCTTAAAGATTGTGTCGTAGGTCTCGGTCGCGATGATGCCAAGAGATGACTGCAGGACACAACTCATAACATATGTAAGTATATAAGTAGATATAAATTAGAAATAAAAATAAAAGGTAAAATGATTAAAATATGTATCTAATTTTTATATCAACATATTTTGTATAATTTTATTATTGTATCATTATTGTGCTATTAATTTTACAGATGGATTTTCTTTAAAAATATAAATAATCAATAACATTATAATTATTTTATATAGAAAAAAATAAAAATGTACAACTCAAATCCATTGTGCAATATAATGCATTGTAATTTAATCACTAAGTTGTTATTGTAAGTCTGTAATGCTGAATTAACAAATTCTTTCTAGCGAACGGTACGGTTACAAGCTATGTGTAATAATTAACTATTTTTTTGATATGTATAATTTAAAAATATTTCAGGTTTTCGATAATTTTTTTTTTTTAAAAAAGGGGGGAATAGTGTAGTGGCAGTGCTGACGCGCACATTTTGACTATATAGCTATTGTATCGCGCCACGAACCCCAGTTGTCCCGTAACCGCCTACCGATTCGTTTGTTACTTACGTATATTGTTATTAAAGTATATATTGTGCTAGGGATATAGTATAACTTAGAGTGAATATAAATATATATGAACTTTGGACGTTTGATTATCCCTTAGCATACTTAACCATAGTGAACACGCATTATTCACCCACACACACTAAACCCTCAACAGATTTCGGCTCTGTTCCAACCCCTTAAAATGCAAAAACTAGCGTCTTTTTCTTCTGAATAACCGTTCTTTCCTAATACCGTGATACTAACATTATTTTTTATTTTTTTCTGCTATAATTGTAATATGATAATATAACTATTGCTTATTTATGTAGTAAACATTGTAAATATTTAACGATGAGCTTATTTATAGGAGAAATGTATTACGTATTGTGATAAATTTTTTTTTTCAATAAATAGTACAAAATAAATTAAGGATGTATTGGTCAGTATTAACGCGTCGGAGGCATGCGATCTGGCAAGAAAGTAGCGCTCAGTGTTGCACCGAGTACTCACCGAACCGATTGCTCTACTAAGTCGTTGTGTAATATGTAAAGATGTGGGTACAATTATGACATTTTTTAAATTATTTTTAATACCTAATAAAATATATGAACTAATAAGATAAAATTTTTGTTTGATAAAATACTTAAGTGTTATTTGTGACTTACATATGTGAGGAAAAAATAATATATTCAATATTAATGTTTAATATTGCTAAAAATGCTAAAATCATAAATATTATTATTTTTAGAAAAATATAAGATATTTATATACATAATTTTTTAAAATTGAGTAAAAAAACATTAATTTTCATTATTCTATTACATATTATTAGTTGATAAAATCTATAGTATAAATGGTAATATATGCGTACGTAAACTTATTAAAGAACACAGCTTAAATTAGTTATTAGGAATTCTTCAGGGTTTTATCATTGTAAAAAAATAACTTAAGTTATAAAATAAATAAATAAATATTTAATATTATGGGAAGTTAACATATTTTTTATAAGTAAATAAAACAAAATATTCTTATAAAGAACTTGGAGTACTGTGCTTAAGTGCAAGTAATAACCGTACTGCATGCACACTTCCCTTCTGGCTTCTTAACTGTGAATGTGTATAAAGAGGTTGCGCAGACAACAGACAATTATTTTTTTAAGAAATAATCTTAAAATGGAGTACGTGAGAAATCTAAATTAAAAATGTTTTATTCATCTTTTTAATGGGTATTCTCTGTTTTAGGTACTGTTCCTGAGTTAGCATAAATAAACAGAAAGTTAATGATATTAACGACATAGTTTTTTTCTTCAATTTTTAACTTGAAGTACCTAATGAAAAAGCGTATGGGGACATTTTTTCAGCGACAATAGCGAAGCACTGATTTTAACTTCTTATAAACGTGAAATATTTATTATTTATATTTTATATACCATAAAAATGTCCGAGTTGCGATTTGTATACAGTCTGGGTTGAATTTTAATCTTGGCAAGTTTTTCCACGAAGGTCATCGGTTAAACGTGATATTGGTAAATCAACCAATTTAACTTTTAACCAATGAAATTTTTATCATTAATTTTCAAGTAGATTTTAATCGCGGCGTATATCATGTCACGGCAACAAAATTAAAGATTAAGGAGCGTCTCTTGATATAATTGGATATTATGAAGGCTTCAATTCATTTACTTTTTGTGACTTTCCGAGGCGGTTGCCCTTTATTTTTGACCATTGTTTCATAATATTCAAGAATAAAAGCCAATGCTAATTTATTTACGACTAAAATATAATATAAGGCATAATATTGTTTAACATTATACGTTAACAGCATAATTTATATTATAATATTTACAAATACTGATAAATAAATCAAAGAAAATTTCAACAGATAAGATAAAATAGCACAAAACGTACTTGTAGTATTATTTATTATAAAATTAATGCAGCGAGTGAGAGAAGATAATCTATATATAAAATGCTTTGTCCTGACTGACTGATCGATCAACTCACAGCCGAAGCCGCTGGTCGTAGAAACGTGAAATTTGGAAGATATTTTCCTTATACAATGTAGGCATCCGCTAAGAAAGGATTTTTCGAAATTCATCCCCTAAGGGGGTAAAATAGAGGATAAAAGATTGTATACAACTCTGTTATTCTTAACGTGAAATGCACGTATTCAGCCCTTTTTAACGTCCCACTGCTGGGCACAGGCCTCCCTTTAATACGAGGGGGATCAGGCCATAGTCCACCACGCTGGCCAAGTGCGGGTTGGCGGACTTCACATGTCTTTCGAAAACTTGCTAGGTTTTCTCAGACATGCAGGTTTCCTCACGATGTTTTCCTTCACCGTAAGGCAAGTGGTAATCATGTTAGAAATGATTCGCACATGAAAATATCAGAGGTGCAAGACCCGGGATTTGAACCCGCTTCACTCGGATACTGAAGCGAGCGAGTTACGATTGGGCTACGACTGCGAAATGCACGGAAAGTGATAAATATCACTTTAAGATAAAAAATAAGAAATATATGTATTAGATTTTTTTTGAAATTCATCCCTCAAAATGGTAAAAGCCAAACAATTATTTATGATCAGAATTACTTAAAACTTGGTATTAATGCTCTTCAATACAATTTAATAAATACATGTTTTAGCATTTTTCGAAATTTATTGCTTAAGGGGGTAAAATGGGAGATCAAATTAATAAATTCTGTAATTGATGCACGGAGAGTGGTATTTACCTTTAAAATGAAAAATAAAACAATACGATTTTTTTCGAAATTCATTCCTTAAAAGGGGATTGTGCTGTTTATATGAGGAAAAATTGTTTATGATCAAGTTTAAAGTAGAAACGTGGCAATAATGATCTTCAATACAATTAAATAAACATGTATTTTAGACTTTTTTTAATTCAGTCCCTAAGTGGATAAAGCTGGGCGGTGAAGTAGGAGTTGTTGAATATATTTAAATAGAGTAACATAAGTCAAGTTCTCCGTAAGTGCATCCTTACTGTGAGGATATAAAGTAGAGAACGGAGATTATTCTAAACCCAAAGGAAAATTATGCACAACTTCTTGGCTGACCACAGTAGTGACGACTATAATAAACCTAGCTAGAGAGTATCCTGTTATCTATTTCCTCTTTCTGAAGGTTGGCACAACTGTAATGAAAAAAATTACCTAAGCTATGTAACGGGATTAGACTGTGAGTAATTGATTAAACATCATAGTGGCCACTGTGTTTGCTGGATGTGCTCCAGGGGAATCGGAATTTATACTTCAAATACCAGTGATAACTTTTTTAACTACGATTTTTATTGCTTTTCCTTTGAATTTAATCTATTGTAATTCCTTATTAAAGTTTGCTTTGCAATGACCATTAATATATCTCAGGGCCAGTTGTTGAAAGTAGCAGACGTAGACTTAAGAGAGGATAGCTCCTCACAGGGGCATTTTAGCAGAACCCAAAACCAGACAGAACATCCATCAATGAGGTATATTTGTGGTTGGGTTTTTTAGTGCAGATTAAGTTAAGTGAATCTAGAGTTTTACTCTAGACATAATATTAAAAATTCCATATGACAACATATAAATTCAATAGAAATTAAAACTGAGCAAATTTTTCAGTCAACGAGAGCGTAGCCGCGCGCAAAATGCTACAGCAAAATAAGAATGGCACTTTATATATGTAACCTAAAGAAGAAGGAGAAGGAGGGAGAATGTAAGCTTCAGGTGTACATAGCATAGTTAAAAACTCATATTAGCCGTGTGACATGACTCTAAAGTCGTAAACATTGTATGCGATTGTATCATTGTACTCTCTTCCTCTAATTTTGGAAAGATGGAGTAGAAAAATGAGTAAAAAATACAGGTAGTGGAGCTTACTACCTAAAATGAAAATTTAATTACAGAATATGTAAACTATGTTTAACATATTTTAAAATACCGGATATTATGAGTTACTATTGCTAAAATTAAATTTGTTTTCTTTATATCTTTAAGAACACGAAATCTTATACGAACTTATTTTTGCAAATAATAAAGTATGTGTAGCGAAAAAGTATTTTTTCCGTAATTTGATCGCGAGCGAAGCCGCGGGTTCTGCTAGTCTATTATAAAGTACGCTCATTTACAACACAATATAAATAAATATTACCCTTTTATATATTACAAATCATATTTTGGTCTTAATGTACAAGTTTCATATCACAAAAGAAAAACTTCAATACCAATGTCGGTCTCAATTAACTCGACTGTTACTTTTACTGCCGTTAATATCGATGTCGTGTTCTTAAAATTTCAACTAAGCTCTTTGCTTAAAAATATTAAGACAACATTTTTTGTAACTGTTCTCAAGCAAAGTTTTATGATTTGATCACATTATTTCTTATTTTATTATGATTTTTAAATATTTTAATCTAAACAGATTACAGATAAATAAAATTGAAATGTCTGTTTGTAATGTCAAAATTACAACTTTTAACTAAATGCATATGAAATTATATAGGATACTTATGCGAAAAACACAATTTTTAAAACTTTTATCAGTCTGCCTGTCCGTCTGTTTGTCTGCCGGCTAATCTCCGAAACAGCTGATTGACTGATTTTGACGGGAGTTTTACCAGCAGATAGCTGATGTTATAAGGAGCTAAACCTACTTTATTTTAAAAAAAGAATGAGGATTTCATTAAAAAATAAATAAAACGTAGGTATCTAGGGACGTACCCGAGCGAAACGAGGGTATGTCTCTAGTATATATAATACTAAAACGTGATACTGTTTCCAAAAGCTTTAAAGAGTAAACTACAACCAGTAACTTACTGGCTTTCTATTTTTTATACAAAATAAAGTGACTTATACTTCTTCATTTTTTCTAATAATGCTAAGATTAATAAAAATTTACAATATATTTGTATTTATCTCATTCTTATTTCACCACTCTTCCACTGAAGGCATTTGTAAGCATACTATATTTATGACTGATTCAATAGAGTACATTTAAAGTAGTGCAATTGCTACATCTAGTATTAAATATGTAACAGAATCTCATTGCAGGCTAGCTTGTCCCGTGCTTTGCTATAAGTATTGCTTTCACTATTAGGTATTTGTTTGAATAATTTAAAATAAAAACTATCATTTAAATTCACCTGCCTATATACTCGTACCATACGTGAACGTTTATAAGGGTGTATGAATGTATGGATATATGTTTGTTACTCTTTCGCTCAGTAACTACTGAACGGATTATGTTAAAAAATTACATTAAGCTTATATATCAGAGTAACATATAAATTAAAGTAATACATTAATGTACTATGCAAGCGGACCTGTAGGAAAACGCCAATACTTTTATTACATTGTAAGGAGGAAAAAATGTTTGTTATAAAGTCTGAGAGTAAACGGATTGAAAGCTAGATCAGTAACAGTAACATTATAATTTATAAGCTATATTTTATTTGAAAAAAAAAAACTCATCATGAATATCTGTTAGAAATTCTATACTAGATATTATAATTTTGTTTTTAAACATTTTAATAGCCAATTTAAGTAATTTTAAAGTATCAAGCAAGTATTATCTTTTTTTTTCAGTTGATTAAGATCTCACAATCGCTATGTAGTGGGACTATCAGTACTCTTTTTCAGACTGTTGACTATATGCTACTACTATGGCCTTTTCATCTACATATGTATTTCAGATATTGATATTGTTTTAAGCAGTGTAAGTGTGACTATATACAAAGTATCAAATTGACATTAGTAAGTATATCTTTATATTTACTATATTCTTCAATTAACAGTTTAAGACCTATGATACTTCTTAATTTCTACAAAAGCGATGTTATAAGACAAAGATCACAGAAAATTGCATGATATTATGAAATAAATGAAAATGAAACCACTTTCTCATAAATGGTCAACAGCTTTATAGTTTAAGGTTATGTGCCCAAACTGGTCTTTTTTTCATCGTTAATCACAGATGCAGATGTACGTCTTGACGTAAATGGTAGCGTACTTCAAATAAATTTGAATGTAATAAGATAATTATGTAACGTTTAATTTGTCGACAACATTCTTTTGAATATTATAGTTTAAAAGGAGGATAATAATAACGTTTTATTATAATATTATGATGATGTTCATGCTGATTAGTAATTAAGTATAAACCTTTTATTCTTACTTTGCATAACTAAGAAAGAAATCTCAATGAAAACTTATGTAATTTTTTTATAATCGAATAAAGATAGTGCTTAATTATTTCAAGGCAGAAAAATTTAACCTTGGCAAGTTACTTTTGCATATCAGGTTATTGTGGTTTTAAAATAATGTAGTTTTGTCAGGATATGGTTACCAGTGTTGTTGCTCTAATTAACATAATTGTTATGTTATACGTGTGAGCTATACCTATTTACCTGTCGATTTTTTTAGTAATCTATACTTACTTCATAAAATAGTAATGATACATCTTTAAACAAATAGACGGTGCCTAAAATCCTAAATATGTATGTATCAAATTAAAATAAATAGAGTAAGTATTAATAATAATGTTAAAATATTAGTTCAAGCACAATTCAGAACTTTATATATTTTTTTTTTTTTTTTAGGAATTCAGTAATCACCGAAATTATCATCACAATCAATGTCGCTTTTATAGGGAATTATAATAAAAGATTCTGTTTTTTCTTCATTATATTTTAATGATGGATTTCGCATACATTCACTCATTTGTAAAAAGTACAAAACGTACACAAATTATTCAAATTTCATTTACACTTTTGGCACATGAAACATGGAGGCACACTCGTTATGAACAATGTCCGTTTAAAATGATCTTTAATAACTAAATTATGGAATAATGAAACCCTTTATATAACAATAAAGCAATAGATACAAGAGCTGAAGTTTTGGAAGGATATGTGTATGAAAATGTCTAGAACTAAATTACTTACACTAATATCACAGTCATTTGACAAGCCCTAATGATGATGGATGACCGGTGGTGAATTGTGGACGATGGCGTTGAATCTGCAAATAAAGTAGCTTTTAAGCTTTTGCAAGTTGTTTTGTATACTTCATTTGTGTGTAGTGTTATTTGTTACGTTTTACTTAACACTAAGTTATAAATTGTACGATTAAATTGTAAGAAAAAATAAACTACAAACAAAGCATCTCATACAAGAAATTAGTAAAAATATCCTTTATATGACGCCCAATACACAATTATGTTTTTAAAATAATGTAAAACGCTTTAAAAGCATGATTTTTTTAGGAAATATTTGTAGTCTTACCCATTGTGATGGTCAGCAGTGTAGGTTACTTTACGGAAAGAGCCATCGGGTTGCAGCAGAGAGTACTCTCCCTTTACTACATCTCCATCACGAGTTTCATGCTGGGATTTGTGGTCACCAGTGTGGGGATCTTCCACGGAGTAAGAGTAGCCATATTTAGGATGAGCCTAAAATTGTTAAAATGTAAGAAATATTCTAATATACTCTACAATATTCATAGATTAGAAATAAAATGAATCAAAACACAGAGGCTAAAATTACAGAGTAAAAAAATATTTAATATTATTATTTCACTTACGAATTCACCAATGTAATGATCTTCCTCGTGACCAGAGTGACCAGAGCCATGAGAGATGGGAGCTGCTTGAACAGATGGGACGGAATGGATTACGGAAGTATGGATCGGTGCAGATTGGACCCCTTGACCCGAGTGGTATGATGGGGCAGCTTGGACAGCGTAATGGGCAGGTACTTCGTGATGGACTACGTTGTGAGATACGGCTGGAGCACGGTGCAGGAGACCTGCATTGCATGCCGCCACCATAGCGAACACCACCACAACCTGTAATATTAATATACCATGACATACTCCTATACGAGTACATTGACAAACAAGTTAATTTCACCGAGTCCATTAATTTTAAAAACATTCCATGTTACTAAATAATTTGAAAATAATCTTTAAAGAAACTTCTGGGGCTGTCACTGATTTGTAAACATAATGATAGTCCGTTGCGCTCCAGTTTATGGTAGCTGAAATTATCCCAAGCGCAAGTTACGTAAATACAATTCGTGAGGTTTTTAAAATGCTTACTTTGGAGAACATTTTGCTTTGGTTAAAATTAGCTTGTCGACTGTTGCTAGTTAGTTAGCGAAGTCTTTTTATATAACAAACAAAACATGAGCAGTTAGTTGGTGGGGCGCCTATCCCTGATATCCGATCGGATCATAGTAATTGCGTTGCCAATCTGCTCACTTTATCAGGTTGCGACACCTGATATGGGTATAATATGTAAGAAAAAATGAACTGAATGGCTTTTATTATCACAATTTTTAGTGATAATTGAATTTGTACATTATGTATTTATTGTATTATTATTAAGTAATGACTGAATAACTCTTTTACTATAATGGGGATATTGTTTGTTATTTGAATATGATAGTAACTTTATAAGTAGTAATGTATATTGTTATGAAAAATTGCTATTTATTTAAATATTTAATCATAAAAGCACTGGTCACTAAGTTTTTGGTTTTTAGACTTCTTTTTGTTATTTTTGTTAAATAAAAAATACAGCCTACAGTATTTTTTATTCTCATCATTTTCTTAAAACGATAAATAATAGAAGATGGTGGTCAGGCCAAGATTTACTTTACGATTCGATTTCGATTGATATTTATTAATTTCACATTAAGCGAATGTTTTTCTTGTATAATATAGATAATAATATCGAAAAAAAAAATGTTTTTTTTTCTCAATTATCTTTTTCCAGGGGTGAAAGTGATCACATAATTTAGCTACTAACGTGGCATATTCTGATTTACATAAGTCTTGTGCAAGGATCGGCAAAGAACATCCGTGAACCTCATGCTCTTACGAAAAAAATGCATTTTTTCTTGTCGGACATAAATGGTCAAGACAAACAAAAAAGTAACCTAGTCAATCTTATATTGTATATTAGCGACTCACCCTCGCTCCACTCGGTTTCGTCCCTACTTACATTTTAACGTTTAGTATAGATTTCTCAGAGATCAGATATTTTGATCCAAATAAGCAGCTATCGTCATAGTTACTAAATTTCATCAAAATCCCTCCAGTATTTTTTTCGTGATGCGGTCACAGACAGACAGAGAGACATAAATTCTAAAAACAATAGATTCGGTAAAATCAATCGGATTCAATAAGATTTTCCAAAAAACATTTAATGTACAGATTCGGTTTAGTTACAATTTTATTATATGTATGCTAGATAGATTATTATTTTTAATTTCTGTTGAAAACGTAATCTTATATGAACCGATTTCTACGCTATGCTTGCATTCTTTGAAATCTGATTCGCGATTAAGAAAGCAAGAAAATTTCAAATATTTTATTATATAAAAATGTTTTTTTTAATTAAATCAAATTATAAATAACAAAATATAAAATAATAATGCAGTATGTTAATACTTTTTGTTTCTTTTGCTGATTTCGTACATATCCGGCTAATAAGTACAAGAATTGATCGATGAATTTTAACAGGTGAATAAAATATAGTATATATTAATATTTGTTTGTAGCATAATTATTTTACTATCCAAAAGCTATATATATGAAAAATCGACTTAGATACATTACCAAAAATAAATCAAAAGTAGAGAATGGAATGTGAAATTATTACAGCTTCTCGTTAGGTATTACGTAGTGCTTATATTATTAGTACATACTGCTATCTTTGTTCACTAAGGAAATGTTTTGGTATATTATTTTTTTATTCTACAATTCTTCAGAAAGAATATATATATAATATGGAAATAAAATTATATGAGCAACATGTGGGTCACTATGAGTGGTTGAAAAACGGTAAAATACATATATAAAATTGATTGTTAAAAGTTTACTACATCCGTTTGACCGCCTTCATAATTGTTTGGTTTTAATGTATTTATTTTAAAATATAACTATATTTTTTATTGAAGAAGTCATTACCCTCTTCCTTATTTTATAATTTACACACATAGCAATTTAACACTTAAAAAAAAATGTTAAATTGCTTTAGAGTTCGTGATGGTAAAATAATTCACGGCCAGTGATATAAACATTTAAGATATACACGATTTGAGTAATAATAGTTTTTTTGATAGTGAATATATTGGTAAAGTTCTACTGAATAAATGATAACGACAAGGCAAATAAGGTAGTTAAAATAATCTTGTATTGTCAACTGGCGCAAGTGCGGGATATGAACACGTGTGACGCGTTGTCATTCATGAGTGTCATTCATACATATACTCTTTCGTCGTTTAGAATATGCAAGTAATCATCGAGTATACTCGTTTTGTTCAGTTTAGTACGTCCGTTAATAGGAAACTTTTTTTAGCCGGATATTGAACTAAGATCAAGATAAGCGCATTATGATTAGGAGGATCTGATAATCGAAAATAAAAAACCAATATTTTTTTTGGGTAAATTTATTGTAACCTTTCTGTATGTATGTATGTATATATTATGGTGTACTAAATTTCTTTTAAATCGGTCTAGTGGTTTGTGTCAGATTCAGGTCACAAACTCGTACATTTTTGATAATAGTGTAATTAAAAAAGATCACACTCTACATTCCTATTAAGTTTCTATTACTAAGAATTTACTACTTAGCAAAATCCTTTTTTACTAACTAAAGCACCAACGGATATAAAGATTTAATGAATGAAAACCGGTCAGATCATTTCGTGTGCATTGCATTAAGTTATGCTCACTATACAGATTGCTTTAGTAGATACAATAGTCTAAATGGTTATGTCATCGCACAAAATTATATATTCTAGATTCAAGAATGCTGCCCTTACGTAAATCAATTCCTGATGCAGTGTTAAAATTAAATCTACGGTCTAATCGTTACCTAATAGAAGTTATGGGTAAAATCATTAATTCATTATGCTCCTTTTCGTACTTTCATTTTATAATCATTTATTTATATTTGAAATGTTATTTATATCAACACTAGCGACTCACACTAGCGACTCACCCTCGCTTCACTCGGGTTCGTCCCTAGATTGATTCCCCATACAAACTTTCATCCCCATTTTCACCCCTTTAAGGGATGACTTTCGGAATAAAAAATATCCTATGTCCTTCCCAGGGTCTCAAACTATCTCCATAACAAATTTCGTCTAAATCGGTTCAGCGGATTAAGCGTGAAAAGGAGACAGACAGACAAAATTAGTATGGATTATATTTGAAATGTTATTTATATCAACATATATTATTATCAATTTATGTAATATTTATAACATATTATAACATATTATTACTTCTCATCGAAAGTCCTTAGACTTTAGATCTAATTTTCTACTTTATGTTATATAAATAATTTCCCTTCAAAAAACTTTCGAAATCTACATCTACAAGTTACTCATATTTTCTACTTGCTCGCATGAGCTCGTTTTTCTTAATTTTCATTTAAACTTATCTTTATGCGTATTTCTTAAGTTATAACAATTACTCTTACGACGTTTTATTAAATAAATTACCGTCACTGCATAATTTGAATATTTCTTAATTTAATGTTGAAATTATTATGCTTCTATTTTAATACATAATTGCTTATACTGTGCTATATAAAGTTTTATAAAATTTCTTTTATGTAAGAATTTACGGAATTTTAGTGAAATCGCTGACTCTAATATAATATGATGAAGTCTTATGTAGCAGCGTAAGTTTTCTTATTTAACAGTAACAATTTAACCTCGCTTCGCTCGGGTGCACCCCTGGGGATAATTTAAATGGTAATAAAAAACATACAGATGAACATAGAACCTCCTACTTTTTGGAAGTCGGTTAAAATAGTTATAGTGAGTGTACCCTAGGAGATACAAATATACTATCGCAGGCGTTTCTTTAGTCATTTTTAAGGCCTACAATATTCTAGTACATTGTTATGATGCCTATATGGTCTAAGAGCCACGACCTTCATCGATCTGTTATCCAGATGAAACATATTTTTCATAAAGATGCAATAATAGATAAATACACTTAAAATAGCTTGCTTATCGAAATCCTGACCAGGCTATTTTTTAATTAATGAATTATTTTTTTATTTTTCACCATCCTGTTAACCAGCCAAATTTTGTTCTAACCGATAGAATTTGCTATTGGTTAGAACAAATTATTTAATATAAAGAATATGCCTTTGAGACTTCGTTTTATATTACTTGTACTTGTATAAAAAGTTGTAGATAATAATAACAATATATTTGAGCGACAATCGCCCGAAATAAATTTTGTGTTTTTCCATGAAAATGAGAAATTAACCGTACTAAATTGTTAAACATGTCAATTTTGATCTCTGTTATGTAATATGAAGAACAACTCGGCCCAATCAGATGTTGTTTTCCCTAGGGAATGGGAAATATTCGTGAAGTAGGTAAATGATATTTATGCATATAATAAAACTGTAGAGGTCGAATGTCAGTACATAGAAAAAAAATGCTAAAAACCGAGTCAGGGGGATGTAAGGAGAGAAATAGAACAAATCCAGATTATTTTCAATTTTTTTGTTTCTCTGTCTGTTTGTCTGTTTGTACGGGCTAATCTCCGAACCTGTTGGACATGTTTAAATGAAATTTTTCATGGTGGTACTTTATATCCTTGGTGAACATTTTAGATACTTTTTATTCCGGAAAATTAAAGGGTTCCTGTGGGATAGTTGAAAAACTAAAGTAACTTATACAGCCTACTACACAAAAACTACTGATTGGATTTTAATGACACTTTACAATAATATTGTTTATACATCAGAATAACAAATAGGCTACTTTTTATCCCGGAAAAATGTATGGTTCCCGTGGGATACATTTGTTTCTGTTTGTCTAGAGGCGAACCAGAGCGAAACGAGGGTAAGCCGCTAGTTCTAAATATTGACCCGAGTTATCACTACACAAAATTTAGTTAAAATCTAGATATACAAAATTTAGATATACAGATCATCATACAAAAATTTCTAACAACTATTGTTTTGGGGTCTTCATTATGTACACAACACATAACAAACATTGTTTTTTTTCATACCTATTTGCTCCGTATCTTTTCAAAATTTCAAACATTTCTTCAATAATATTATTTTGATAAGGATAAAAATATATACATACTTATTACACATTAATAACAATAACATTTAAAATATGTTAATTTAACTAGCGACTCGCCCTCGCTCCGCTTGTATTCATCCCTAGTTACGTTTTAACGTTTAGTATAGATTTTTCAGAGATAAAATATTTTTCTGCAGTAAAAATGTATCCTATATGTTGACCCGATAACCAGGTGTCATCATACCTAATTTCCAGAGATGGTCTAGTGGTTTTCTCGTGATGCGTTCTCAAGCAGACATACAGACAGACCGACTATAGATTCGGCCTCTGTAATAATAACTATTCCAAGAATATTTTCCAAAAAATATTTAATGTACAGATTCGACTCAGTTACAATTTTATTATAGGTATGTATGTATATTTAAAATCTGAATTAATACTTAAAATATGGAACTTATCAGACTCAATGACCTTAAACATTGTATTCTTTCTCAATGTCAGTGCGTGTAATAAAAGCTTTTACCTCTCTTAATATGATTAAAAAAATCCATACTAATATTATAAATGTGAAAGTATGTTTGTTTGTTTATTCTTTCATTTGCCCGTCTGTCCGTCTGTCCGTTCGTTCTCTGAGCTACAAATTATACCCAAGCTAAGGAAAAAAAAATTTTTTCACTCCACCCTAATAAACAATAAATCACTATTTCATAAATTATATTGTTTTTATATATGCCGTATCTATATATAAATCTGTGATATAAATAAGCAAAGACAAAATAATTCAATATTCTTTTTTTTTGTCAGCCGATTTTCTTTTCTTTTTTGTTTTAGCTATTAACGAGCTTTAGTGTCGTCAATAAAATATTTTGGAAACAGTTTTTTATATAGATGAATAAAGATAAGGGTACTGAACTGTTTTGTATTATAAGTACATATAAAAGTATATATTTTAAGATGTACAATGAAGGAATGGAAAAGAGAAGGAAAAAATAGCAATCCATATAAGTTTTCCTTACATTTTTCAGTAAAGATTATGGTGGTATTTTTAGTAAGATCGAGCACTAAACGAACTTACTACTCGTATATTAATTTTTATTATGCACGCCATCTACCCAACCACAGTACAATCACTTACTCTTGACCGAATATGACAAATGCGAGCGCCACCTTACATTTTCATGTATGTAGAGTATGAAAAATTATAAGTCGTCTTTTACCATTTAAGGTTGAACTTTAACCTCGAATAACCTTTAAACGCTAATTAGTTATTTCTTTCAGACAACCTTTGAATTAGGAAATATGGAAGATGCGAAGAAAATATGAAAATATGGTTTTTATGGTATTGTCATAAAATTTTTGTTTATCTAAATTATTATTAAATTTATTTATTTATTATTAAATTATTATTATTATTAAACTATTATATTATTTCTTATAACACAGTGGAGGAATTCGTTAAGTTTAAACACAAAAGTAAACATTTCATATATTGTATTATACAAAATGGATTTACAAAAATAAAATAAATTTTAACGCTTTCTTATTAAAATCATTTAATTCGTTACTAAACAAAGAGTTCTTTTATAATTTAATTTTAAATTAAAAGTTTAGCAATATCAAATCAATATAATATAAATGATAAAAGAATAAGTGCTAATTGTGACTGCGCAGGCGTCGATATCTAAAATCTTAAAACAACAGAATATATTTGCGAGTACAGTGTACTCTATCAAATCTGGTCTGTTGGGTAAGATCCCCATCAGCATACCCAGCATACCCGACAGCAAAGAAAACGCATTTTCTTTGAATGCAAAGAAAAAGAGTTATATGAATCATTATTTATAACTAGTGTAATAATTAAATGTTCTTGATTTCAATATTTGTAAGACTAATAACTAATTGAGTAATTAAAAATAAATACGATCTGTAAACCACAAAGTACCTTAGAAGAAGTAGTATAATTTCTAGATAACAGCCTTTTTTTAATGTCGGCAAATGCATTTACGCAAGTTACCTGTATACGTACAGGTGGTCATATGGAAGTCGCCGGCTTAAAAAACCAGTAGTACCCATTAGTCACACACATCGGAGTGGATCCATAACTGCCTCGGTTATGTATTATTATCAGAAAGAAAAATCAAAAATATTTATGGTAACAATTTTATTTATAAGCAAAAAATAATAAATACTAGCGAGTTACCTTCGCTTCGCTTGGGTTCATCCTTAGGTTTATTCCCCATACAAATTTTCATTCCCATTTTCATCCCTTTAAGGATGATATTCGGGATAAAAAGTATCCTATGTCCTTCCCAAAGTCTCAAACTAAGTATCTTCTTACCAAATTTCTTCTAAATCGGTGCAGTAGATCCAGAGATTACCCCCTACTACCTCACAAATTCACAAAATTTACCTCTGTATAATATTCATAAAGATATATAATTTTCTAATTGCAAAGTAATTGTAAAATTAAAAAATAACAATTTAATAATTTTGTTAAATATTAAAATGTTTATAATAAAACAAATTATTTAGAAACCCACATAATATATCTTAGAGTGATAATAAGATGATGCTACTTCAGAATCATCGCGAGGTTCTTTGTTGTATAGTTTATCATTATTATGGTCTTCTACGTCTTCATTGTGTAGAACATTAAGTGGCGCTTCGAAAACGGGCATTTTGGATGAACTTTCCACCTCAAGGTTATTTTTTTCATTCTTTGGCAGAGGTATTTGTTCTATTTGTTTCTGATCAATTTCGACTGGTGTTTCTATTACTACTTCTTGTGTTATAGCTGGTGTCATATTTTTTTCGTTTCTTTCCATACTAATAGGTTCCAATGTCATAGTTTTATCTGCGGGATCATCGATATTCGAAATTTGTTTGTCTTCTTTTTTTATATCTACTACTTTTTCATTAACAGGTATTTCTGCTTTACTATCACTATTGGTCATGAATTCTTGATAATAATAATCCTTATTCGGAAGGAAATGGTTAATTTTAACACCACTTACTATTGGCAAAAAATGTCTTGTTTGATCAATTACGGAATAAGCATGATCACCATGTTTGTGGACACTCTTGCTAACTATGGCGGTAAAACTGTAAATAAAATAAAATAGATTACTAATAACATTTCCTTTTCCAAAAACCTATAACAATAGAATATTTATAAAATAATACGGGAATATTAATTGGTTTAATATATTCAGTAAACACAAAATTTCAAAAATATTGTTAATCATTATAGTAAACATATTATAAATACCCATTGTGATCATCGGCATCATATTGCACTTTTCTTAAAGAGCCGTCAGGTTCAACGAGACTATACTCTCCACGGACTTTATGTCCATCTCTTGACTCGTGATGATGTTTGTGATCTCCCGTATTTTTATCAGATACTGCATATTCAAACTCATATTTTGGATAGGCCTAAAATAATATTTTATTTTGATAATATGTTTGTAAAATAGGAAAATATATTTGACTACATTATCCAAAATACAGTTAATAGTGGGTAAAATATTTTTGTGGATAAATCATTATGATATTAAGCGAACTTACAAATGTATCATATTTGTATACCGGTAGAGAATTTGAGGGATACAAATTTATCATCTGCCATGCTTTTGCAGTATTAGACTTATACGGCCCTTTAGTAAAGCCTTCCCTTGATTCTATGAGGACAGCAGAGCATGAACTGATAAAGAATATTAAGAACATCATCTGAAAAATTGGTAAAATATAAAAATATGGGTTTTCTGAAAAAACTTTCCGAAAATTATATAAATTAACAAAAAAATATGTACCTTACCTTATATATTTTAAGTGACGCTTAAGGTGAACCGTCGCTATCGGGATGTATCGGCAAACTGTTGATTGGGTAGACAATATTTTACCATTTTATACTTCTTTAATTTCTATTATATAAATTTGCTAAAAAATGTTATCGTCTTTGCTTCATCAATTCGGTTATTGTGTAAGAATAATGTGGATTCGATACTTGTGATACCATCATTGCTTTCTAAATTTATTGTCGAATTGAACATGTCATTGTTGTTTTCTCTGTTCTAGTTAGATTTCTTTAAAAAAAAAGGTTCAGATCCTACATACATATATATGTATATACATATAATATGAATAATAATATGAGTTGAATGAGTTTATATCATGACTAGATATAACAAACTTAAAATGCGTATTTAAATTTGCATAGTCGGGATATAGTTAATCTTAGCATTTCTATAAATTTTCTATCAAAATATTGTCTCTCATATTATTTGTCCACTAGTTTATCCTCTACCTCTGCTATTACATTAGCTCGATCATATCAATTTATTGATTGTCATCGTATATTATGATGTATTCAGCCCTTTTTAACGTCCCACTGCTGGGCACGGGCCTCCCTTCAAGACGAGGGGAATCAGGCCATAGTCCACCACGCTGGCCAAGTGCGGAATGGCGGACTTCACATGTCTTTCGAAAACTTGCTAGGTTCTCTCAGACATGCAGGTTTCCTCACGATGTTTTCCTTCTCCGTAAGGCAAGTGGTAATCAAGTTAGAAAATGATTCGCACATGAAAAAATCAGAGGTGCGAGACCTGGGATTTGAACCTGCTTCACTCGGTTACGCAAGCGAGCGCGTTACCACTGGGCTACCACTGCCTATGCATATTATGATGACACAGTGAAAAAATATATAAGCTTTATGAAGTAGATCTATGTATATACTAGCATTTGATATGAAATTAATCATGTTGCTACGATTATAGAAAATTTAAAAAGTTTATTTAGCAAGCTGAGGTTTTAGAGATTTAGAGATAAAAATAATACTACATCATGATAAGAATATATTTCGGATCTCTATTGTTATCTTTCAATTTTATTTGATTTTTGTTCTAGTTTATTGCGAGATTATTTATTAGGAGTAGGAGTACGTTAAAGTTAATTCAAAAATAGTTCAATTTTCCTTCTACTGTCAAAGGCTTGTGCTATTATTATTAAAAAAATCCACATTATTTCCTCAAATGAGGAACTGAATATATACCCTCTTAATTTGTACTTGTACCTTTTTTGTTTGTTTAGTAGTTGAATATAATACCCTCTTGTTTATGGCGACCAATTTTTTGTTGGCTAATATTACGGGGACTAGCTAACTGCTTAGGACAAATAAAATCTAGTAACAATTTTTTTCTTTCTTTAACCTGGGATTCAAATACATGATTTTCAGGCGTATATTATCTCTTATATAGGAACAATAAAATCAAAATTAAAGTTAATCGTATATTATTATTATATTAAATAAATAATTCACAACCATTTGTTACAAATAGATTATACATGTTAATGGTAGTATTGTTGTACGGGGGCGGCGTATATGGGAGCCTTAAGGATGGCGGAGGCGTGGGTGGGGGCGCTGTTGTGCACAACGGCGTTGAAACCATTGTGATCGTCAGCAGAGTACTCTACGGACCTAACGGAACCGTCAGCTTCTAGAAAAGAGTATGAGCCCTTCACAACATCTCCGTCGCGGGATTCCTGTTGCTGCTTGTTGTCTCCAGAGTGTCCGTCAGCTACTGAGTAGTTGAACTCGTATTTAGGGTAGGTCTAGAAATAAGACTAGGTTTAGATAGAGTCCGCATGATTAGTAATAATAACTTGTATATGTAGTAAAAAAACTTACAATTTCTTCGGGTTGAGCGATCACTTTTGTGACAGGGGCAGCGTGGTAAGCGAAAGAGGCTGGAGCAGCGTGGTAGGCAACGGGAGCAGGAGCGGAGTGGTAGACAACGGGAGTAGGTGCAGTGTGGTAGGCCACAGGGGTAGCGTGGTATGCAACTGGGGCTACAGCCAACTTGGTGACAGGGGAAAGTACTTTGGAAGCAACTATTTGAGGCTGATCGTGACGTACTATACTTTGAGAGGATACAGCGGCGGCTGAAGAGTAGTGTACTGCAGCAGGCAAGAGTCCCGCAGAGGACACTGCCACTACAGCGCAAAAAGCTACAATCTGCAATGAAAATTATATTTATAGTAAGACGACAACAATAATTGATTCATAAGATTATTGTATCGCAAATATATTATGTCAAACTAACTTTAGAGAACATTGTATTGGACAAATAGTCAAGTTATGAATGATAAGTACGTGTACTAGTACATGTATTTATATTCAGACACGGGTTTAAGTATAAGATTAGTAGTGGAAGCTGTCAAACAAGCTTATACGTGACCTTAGTTCACGCAAGTTCAGTGATTGATACATTATTTCTCAATATTATCAAGCAATTTGCAGTAGGCGTGTCGATATTAACGATGTTTGTAATGCTATCTTTAAACACTTGGTTAAAATAAAAAAAAGTTGAATTTGATGTATTTAATTTATTTAACCACTCATAAATATTAGATTACTTTTGGAGATTAGTCCACCTTTGTTAACTGAGTTTATTGTTTTTTTCTGTATTACTTTAAAGTGCAATAAAGAATATAACTAAATACTGCTAATTATTTTTTAATATATACTCATAAATTAACCAGCGACTTACCCTTGGTTCGCTCGGGTACGTCTCTAGGTACGTTTTATATAAATAAAAATAGCTAGATATTGTGAACGTACCTTAGAGATAGATACATGCTATCGCGGACTTTTCTGTAGGCTTTTTTAAGACCTATATTTTTTTAGTACATTGTTTTGATATATCTTCAAAAGTTTAGCCAGCGTTAGCCATGTAATCATACGAAAATAGTATTTTTTGACAAAACACTGTCTAGGTTTTTGTTAAAATCAATATTTACAAATTATATACACAAACCTTTTTCGTTTATCAGTCATTCTATTAGTGAAAACCGTATTAAAATCTGTTGCGTGATTCAGAAGAAGTAAGCGGAGAAGCAAATAGACGCAGACAGAGACTTTGTTTTATACTACACTAGCGACTCACCCTCGCTTTACTTCGGGTTCGTCTCTAGACGAAAACAAATCTATCTCACGGGAACCGTAAATTTTTCCGGGATGATATATAGCCTATAGCCTTCCTCAATTAACGGGCTATCTAATGCAAAAAGAATTTTTCAAATGAGATTAGTAGTTCCTGAGATTAGCGCGTTCAACCAAACAAACAAACAAACTCTTCAGCTTTATAATATTAGTATAGATATGCATAGATTTTTTATGCTGGCTTTATATGGTACATTATGGTTATTCCTTTTTTTATAACTAAGTTTTCGTTTTTAAAATATACTTACTTTATTTAAATACAAGCAGTGAGCCGGAGTATTTTTTTTATCAGAAATATAAAGAAACATAAACATTTATTTCCACATTTCTAAATTCAAAGATGATTAGTTCTTATATAAATTTCATGCCATAAAATTATTGATTCCTTTTTTATATATGGAACATTTGTGCAAATTTTCATACTTCTAGACTCAAGACAATTACCTGGCAGTTAGTGTTAGATTTTATAAAGAACGTAGTATATTTTTTTTAGTAACTTTAAACTGAGTGAAATAAGAAAATGCAATAAATTATTAAATATTGTTGCTATTGTTAGGGTTATTAATTTATTTACCGAATTTATACTCTGTTATTATAAAAATGTATTTTATGAATAGCAGTTGACACTTGACAATATTTTTTCCTTATGAACATTGTTAGATTATTTAGTTTAGTCTCACTTCATATTTGGCGGAAAGCAGTACAGTATATACATTAATTACGAGAATATCGACGTTTTATTGACCATCCCGTCACTATATGTCATAGCATAATGTTATCAGCAAATCTGTAACACTAAATAAAATATTGACAAAATGTAGTATTATTGCAAATATTGTTACCTAAGCGCCTGGGCGAGGCATAGTCAATATTAGAACTAGCTTGTCAACCTCCCTCTCCTTTATATGTAATATAATAATTAGTATATAAACTAAGTATTCGCATTTTATTTTATCAATCAAGTACATAAGTATACCTATTGATAGTATTAATCATGTTTGCTAAAGTAAGTTGCCTAGAACATATTTTTCTTTATATTTTATTTACGTACATGTACCTATACATGATTTCTTTTTTCAAAAAATAAATAACATTTTTTTTTCAGTTAGTAACCCTTTGCACTTTTGTGGCGGTGTCCACAGCTGTTTTCGTACCAACTGCAGTACACTATTCACCTGCTAATGCTGTTTCATCACAAAGCATTGTGCGCCATGATCAACCCTCACTGGTTGCTGCTAAAGTTTACAACCCAGTGGCTAAGTTAGCCGTTGCCTCCCCCGTTGTCTACCATACTGCTCCTGCTCCTATTGCTTACCATGCAGTTTCCACCCCCATCGCCTATCACACACCCATCGCTAAAATTGTTTCCCAACCTGAACAAATTGTAAGTACAATATTCATTACTTGGCTATAAAATCTTGTTGGTCTATTCATTTATTTCGTTTATAGTGAGACATATTTCTTACTATTAATATTATACTATGTAAATATGAGAATTCAGATGTTTCTTGGCCAACATACCATATTCTGGACTAATAAAATAAAAACACATAAAGCTGCGGGCAGAAACTTGTACATGGTAAATCCCTACTTCGCACACCGAAATCAATGGATCAAAGGCGTTACGTGGCGTGTGGTTACTTACGACCAATAAATGAATCATAGAAAAACCGGTCGTTTCGGATCAAACTTATAACTTTCGACACAAGTACAAACAGTACTATTGTGGACCTTGACTAATTTGAATGATATAATTAATCATACCGGAATTAAATAATTAATAAAAATAAATAATTTTATTCTTTAGGCCTACCCCAAATACGAGTTCAACTACTCAGTAGCTGACGGACACTCTGGAGACAACAAGCAGCAACAAGAATCCCGCGACGGAGATGTTGTGAAGGGCTCATACTCTTTCCTAGAAGCTGACGGTTCCATCAGAACCGTGCAGTACTCTGCTGACGACCACAACGGTTTCAATGCCATCGTGCACAACAGCGCCCCCACCCACACCCCTGCCGTCCTCAAGGCTCCCGTATACGCCACCCCCGTACACCAATTATACTACCACTAAAATGCTTACTTTTTACAGTTATAAATTAATGTTGAGTATTTATAAAAAAAATAAATCAAAAAACTATAACTATGTTTATTTAATTAATTGTTTCCTAACGATGAGTATGTAGTTGTATAAAATATGTGTGAAACAAGTAAAATAATTTAATTAATTTATTTTTATTTTATTTGTAGAAAAATGAGAAAGCAAATACATATTTACGTAACAGGATGAAGTTAAAAAAATTATGTAATTGATCGATAGCCTTGCCACTAAAGAATTATTTTTAATATTCAAATTTATTAAGCAAGTTTTATTAATTCCGTTTCAATTTAAATTTGTATATTTATATAATCATACTACAGTCTTTAATAGTGCAATTTTAGTCCAATTTCTGAATAGTAGGTTGAGTTTGGATGTCATGTCATGTTGGCTTTACAACTGTATAATACATGAAAGTAATAATGGCTGAATTTTTACACGTGTATCAAAAGCTACTTATTGTATGATTTACTATGATGAGTCCTTACTTTTAACCAACTTCAAAAAAGGTGGACGTTCTCAATTCGACTGTATATATTTTTTTAAATTAATATTTTTATCTCGGGCTTCCAAGATTATACTTATTGTTTGGTATCTTTTCGTTTATTAGTGCTTTGAATAGACAACAAGAATAACGTCACACGTTACGCTGAATATCACTGATAAAAATTTAATTCAATGCCGGCTCTTTCATATTAACATCTTTTACATTAATCATTTGTTTACGAAATTTTGTGATTACGTGTACGGGTGGGTATACGGGTAAATTGAAACCAAAGGATAAAACATGGCTCACTTGCTATATCTAATATATTTAAACGAGCAATTCTTGTATATTTATATCTTTATTTATTTATACCAGCGATCTCGGAAACGGCGTGTTTTCGAGTTTTCATGCGGTTTTCTTTCATGCATTATTCTACGCAGAATATGGTCGATAATTTCTTACACTCGGTTATAAGCATCGTGGTCAAGCGGCCAAGTTGCAAAATTGACAATCACAGGTATCTGAGTTTGAATTCTGGTCGGATACAAAGTTTTACTTTGTTTTTTTGTATCTATTCAAGTTTTTTGTTTTTTTTTTTTATCTAAAAAGCGATATAACAAAAAAGAACGAGTGATGCTCGGTCACCCAGGTACTTATATAATATATGGCAAGTGAGCCATGTGTTTATTTATTTATTATTTATACATGTATAATTTTACTCTTGAAACCAATTTATTAAAAAAAACATTTGAACTTTATAAAATAGTTCTACAAAGTAGTAAGAGACCATAAACATTAATATTTTTTTAATCATACATTAAATAATTAAGCTTAATAATATGTAAATGTTAACACATATTCATTTTAATGGTCTCACCATTTTTAGTATGAAAGGAGCGTTTTATATGAGAGTATTTAAGTATGTACCTACAATGTTCATCAAACTAATATTATAAATACGTAAGTGTGTGAGTATTTTTATTTACTTCTTTTTCCGCTTTTCAATCAATTAAAATGAAATTTCTTATGAAGATAGTCTATATCCAGGACTCACCTATCGCAACTATATGTATCGACGTACCTACACATGAGTGGCGCAACAGACAAAGGTTAGATAAAATTCATTGTATACATGATAAATCCTTTCTCAGATAAAGTTAAGAAAGAAAATAAAAAATTGACTTACTTTTATATTTTTATGCCGAAAACAGGTTTTCAAATTAAAATGTATATAAGTCAAGAAACAGGTAATAATTCAGGGAGTAATTGTTTTAGGAGTATGGATTTGTACTCTATTACTTATTTTTAATTGGAACTTCACTATTTATTAATTTATTATTTATTAGCGACTCATCCTTACAACTGTCTGTCTATCTGGGAACGCATTATAAAAAAAAACCACTGGACATATTTTATGTTTGATATGATGATAGCTAGTTATTCAGGTCAACATATAGGATATTTTTTACTGCGGAAAAATATTTTATCTCTGAACACTCTACATTCTTAGTCGTTCGCTCTTGGCAGAGTGGTAGTGGTTGACGACGATGGATTTTCTTTGGCTAATGTAGGAGCAAAAAATCTATGCTAATAATTAAAAAATAACCTAGGGACGAACCCGAGCGGAGCGAGCATAAACTGCTAGTAATATATACGTAGATATGAAGAGTTTTATATACCTTACTTGTGAAATAATTGATTTCCCATACAAACTTCTCCCCCCCCCCCCCCTTACATCCGCTTAAGGAGTGATTTCCTGGATAAAAACTATCTTATGCTCTTTCCAGGGTCTCAAACTACACCAAATTTCGTCGAAATCGGTTCAGCGGATTAAGCGTGAAAAGGTAAGAAACAGACAGGCAGACCTACTTACGCATTTATAATATTAGTAAATAATAAGCATTATTAATTAGAGCGTTTGCCAAGATTTGAATGAATGATTGAAACTAATTGTTTGTCAATTAATCGTTAGTTGGATTGAAATGAAAGGTTTTACACAGACTGTTTCAACATGAACTAATTCATATAATATAAATAAAAACAACCAAGCCCATCAAAGAAAACCACTCGCAACGATGTTAATTTCAATAAATTATTTTACTATCCTTGGTATTTTATAAATTGAAGTTAAATAACCTTAATTATTTTAAATAGCAATGACATACTTGGTTTACATATATATTATAATATATAATTAAAAAATCCTATATTATACGTTACATATGTACTCGTATGTGTGTTTTTTTCATTTATTGTTATTATACAATTTTGAATTTGGTTAGCAAAAATTTGATACTAATATTAATAATTAATTATAACCAAAGTATGTAATAATAATTGCCTTTATAAATTCGTTGTTCGACAAAGTTCTGATGACGTTAATACGATTATATATTTAAATTAAAAATGGGGGTTTATTCAAATTATGCGTTTATTTACAATAAATAAATTATCAACAACGTTATCTGCAGTAATCAATAATCAACAATTATTAGTGTTGGTAGTATTGTTGTAGGGGGGAGGCGTATACGGGGGCCTTGAGCACGACGGGGGCGGCCTTGATAGCAACGGGGGTGTGGGTGGGGGCACTGTTGTGCACGATGGCGTTAAAACCGTTGTGGTCGTCAGCAGAGTACTCCACTGTTCTGATGGAACCGTCAGCTTCTAGGAGAGAGTATGAGCCCTTCACGACATCTCCGTCGCGGGATTCTTGTTGCTGCTTGTTGTCTCCGGAGTGTCCGTCGGCTACTGAGTAGCTGAAGTCGTATTTGGGGTGAGCCTTTAATGAAAATAATACTATAATTAAAACACAGCTTACTTATTATGTATTATGTGTCCAAATCTAAGTGGTGGTTATATTAGTATACGATGACTATTTGGACTTGTACCCTCATTAATATCAGTTCAAAATATATTTTTTGTTCACTTGATAGAAATTGATTCTTTAAAGTTCACAGATTTTTTTGCTGACCTCGTAACGTTAAAATTAATTAAGCCTAATGTATCTTTTAAATTAATCTATATGAATAAATAATGTTGAAAAGTTGTATACTTACAATTTCTTCAGTTTGGGCGAGAACCTTGGTAATAGGGGCAGTGTGATAGGCGATCGAAGCAGGTGCAGCATGGTAGGAGAGTTGGGCGGGGGCAGCCTGGTAGGAGATTTGGGCTGGGGCTGCTTGGTAGGCGTAGGTAGCGGGGCCAGCCTGGTAGGTGAGTTGAGATCCCAGAGCAAGTTTGGCTAGTTTAGGTGCAGAGGATTCATCGTGACGCACAATGTTTTGCGATGAAGTAGCGGCAGCAGATGAGTAATGAGAAGGAGCAGCTTGGTAGGTATAGGTAGCGGGGGCAGCGCGGTATGCGATTGTAGCGGGAGCCGCTTGGTAAGACAGCTTGGCGATGCCTTGTTGATCATGACGCACAATGCTTTGAGATGAAACAGCCTCCGCTGGAGAGTAATGTACCGCTGCTGGCAAAAGTCCAGCAGAGGACACTGCCACTACCGCGCAGAAAGTAACGATCTGAGAAAAGTAACATAATTTTTTAATAGTTTTAATCAATTAATGTATTCTTCTATACCATATTTTTTAAATACTTACTTTGCTGAACATATTGATGAATACGTCGACCAAATGAGAATGATGTAAATATTTTTTTCGTACTGGTTTTTATAGTCGTGAACCAAAATTAGATTACCTCAGATGACAAGTAGTGGAAGTAGTCAAACGGGCTTAAAGTTCAACCTTGCTGTAGGTCATAAATGTATCATGTATATCAATACATTCACTGAATTGGATTATTAATGCTAGTTGCAACATCGTAAAATATTATGTTCTATAGTAGGCGTTTGACAAACGTATCTAACTTATGATAATATAAGTATTGCATTAATATCTTGCAAATATATGATAAGAAAGTTTTCGGTGTTAATATATTATATTTTATATGAGGTTTAAAGGGCATATAAGCTTTAAGCTAACAACTTCGCTACAGCAAATCAAATTTTGTATGTTTTTGTAGAGTCTTTAAATATGAGTACAATTCATGAGCCCCACTTTGACTACTCAAATCGGGGTCTATTGAATGGGAAATTAAAGTATTAAACTAGATTCATTCGGAAAAAAAAATATTTATCTATATTATATTAATTCAGACTATTACTATTTTTCGCGTAACTACTGTAGCATTCTCTATTGATGTGCGAAGTCAGAAAAAAGTTTCAAAAGAATTAGAATATATTACGTTCAAAGTATTATCCCTGAAATACAATTGTTTGAAAAAATAAATCCAATCTACAACATTGACCTCGTTATAAATTGTATCAAATCTAAACTAGGTACTGCCTGGGGCTGAGCCCGCCATTCAATTTCTAGTTAGTCTACAATTACTAAGCATGGTCTCGACTTTGTTTAGAGCACGCAAACGGAAACCATATGATGTATATTAAGATTCCTCGGAGATCGATTGCTATAAATTTTTATAGCCATGTTTTACGTGTGCTGTAAAATCAAAAAGCCGTATCGAAATTGTTCAAAATAAATTTGAGTATCATCGAAAATAGGCATATTAATTACACATTTACTAAATGCACATTAATATATATTTTTTTCTAAAAATAAGATATAATTAATGTTAATTTTGACCTCGTTACAGGTTCTTAATTAATGGCTGGTCATCTTAATATATTTGAATATATTAAATTAGCGACCTCCCCTTGATTCTTTAGAGCTTTAACTTCCCATGCGTATTTCAGTAACTTTTAGAAATTGTTGATATTTCATAAGAGTTATTTAATGTACCGAGACTAAGCCTTTTTCATTTATCGACTCATAAATTATATCTTGAGTAAGTCCTTTTTATATAAAATCCTAAATGTTATCTTTTCCTTCCTTATCTTCCCTGTTTATCAACCGAGTTCCTTTTTTTGTTTAGTAGCTATTGAATAACTTTAGTGTCATCAATTGAAAAAAAGGAAAGTATTTTTTATATACATACATAGATAGATAAATTCTATTTATATTTGTTTTCCCTTTTAATATTATGGTTGAATTGCGACCACTAGGCGAACGATAGTTTATCAAATTACGTTTTAACCTGTTCGGCGTTAGGAGCTGTAATGCATTAAATATTATTTATTACTACGTATAGAAGTAGATATTTGAAAAAAAAAGAAATAAATAAAACTTAAACTTTAAGCATAATTTTTAAGCATTCTGCTCTCACAATAGACCAGAAATGGTCGCAGTGACAACATAGCCGCAATAATGAAATAAAAAAAAAGCATTTTGCTATTTTATACCATAAGAAAAATCTCTAATTTTCTATTCTAATTCATTCAAATTAAATCCTGTATGCACTCTTATAAAATTAAAGTTTCGTTTAACTAACGGAAACATATTAAATAAATAAATAAATATGAACAGAGAGCTGAATATATAAAAAAAACAGTACTTCTAGTTACCTTTTATCTTTTGGTATAAAATAGCAGAATGCTTTTTTTTCATTTTTGCGGCTTTGTTGTCACTGCGACCATTTCTGGTCTATTGTGAGAGCAGAATGCTTATAAATTATGCTTAAAGTTTAAGTTTTATTTGAAAGAGCTTTCCATTTTAGAGATCAAACAATATCTTTTAAGGATTATCCTAAGTATTGGGTTTTTATCTAGCTTTCTCAAAAAGACCACGTTCATTTGAACTTGTCAAATCCAAAGGAGAGAATAAGATTTCATAATATAAGAGAATAATATAGTCAATAATAGGTATAAATTGTATGCTCCACTTATTAACGAAAAAATCATAAGTTAAGATTCTTAACTTCTTAACATTTTATTTTATACCTTTTATTCTTATTTGGTTAATTATATTGCCTATTTTGCCATACTTTTTAAATTAGTTTGTTGAAATGAAATAGTACACAATAAATATATTTTACTTTACAAGCTGAAATGGACTTCAAACCCTCTTTTAATTTAATTTTTTAACGTGTTTTCTCCGACAATACTTGAGACAATAGTTCATTTTCTTGCATATCACATATTATAGATATTACCTGGGCGAACGAGCTTCGCTCGGAGTTCTTTTTTGTTATATCGTATTTTTAAGATAAAAAAACTAAAAACTTGGATAAATACAATAACAAAAGTAAAGTAACTTTGTATTCCAACTGGAATTCGATTCCGGACATATGTGTTGTCTAACTTACGCATTGACCGCTTGACCACGATGCTTACAACCGAGTGTAAGAAATTATCGACCATATTCTGCATGGAATAATGCTAAAAGAAAACTGCATGAAAACTCGAAAACACGCGTTTTCCCAGACATGAGACTAATCTAGGTCGATTTTTCGCCCCCGAAAGCCCCCACATACCAAATTTCAGCGAAATCGTTAGAGCCGTTTCTGAGATCGCTGGTATTAATAAATAAAGATATAAAGATATAAATATACAAGAATTACTCGTTTAAATATGTATATTAATTAGATAATTAGATATTAGATAGATGGATAGATAGATATTAGATAGATAGATAGATATAAAAAGAAAATATGTCAAGTTGAAAATCGAATTGAATATGACAAGTTGCTCAAAATAATTAAATAATCCTTACCTATAGCTGTTATAGGTTAAAATGTTATCTCTGAAGAATATAATATCTATCATCGATTCAATCGATTATGAGTAAGGAAATTGGTAGAAACTCTATGCAAAACTTTGTAAGAGGAAAACTACCTCTACTCGACGGAGACGCGTCGCGCGGTTACAGGCTGCAAGGTAATAAATTGTAATGGAAAATGAATATTATTCAGATTTATCTGGCTACCACATCACGGAAAAACCACTGGAGGGATTTTGATGAAATTTGGTATGATGATAGCTGGTTATCCGGGTAACAACAACATATTTACATACTTTTTATTGCGGGAAAATATTTCATCTCTGAAATCTATACTAAACGTTAAAACGTAAGTAGGGACGAACCCGAGCAGAGCGAGGGTGAGTCGCTAGTCATTTATAAATTAATAAAAAAAAGGATAGATTACGTTATAATCTATTTAGACTTAGTGAAGGTATAAATATTCTTTTTCGTTTTGACCGGGGGCAAGGTCATTTACCAGTTCTTTAAAGTTTGATGTTGCTGATAAAGTTGGTATAAAATGAGAACACTTTTATAACAACATTATTCAGTGCGCAAACACGAAACATTAATCAATACAATGTTCTCCAAGGTACTAAGAAAAATATAAATAAAATAGAAACTTGATATTTTGAGTATCAAAATATTAATTAAATTAATAATAAACAAAAAAAATATATTAATTTTATTTTTATAGATTGTATCCCTCTGCGCTGTAGTGGCAGTGGCTTCTGCTGGCCTCCTGCCTACCGCGGTGCACTACTCTTCAGCAGCTGCCGTATCCTCCCAAAGCATTGTCCGCCATGACCAGCCACAAGCCATTGGTGCTAAAATCCTCGCCCCTGTTGCTAAGCTGGCGGTTGCTGCTCCAGTCTACCACGCCGCCCCCGCACCTATCGCTTACCAGTCTGCCCCTGCTACTTACTACCACGCTGCACCTGTAGCAAAAGTATTGGCTCAACCTGAAGAAATTGTAAGTTTATAAAATATTTTAAATGTTTTTATTTTATGTTATTTATAAAATTACTTTCATATTATTTTTTATAACAACTTCCAGGCCTACCCCAAATACGAGTTCAACTATTCAGTAGCTGACGGACACTCTGGAGACAACAAGCAGCAACAAGAATCCCGCGACGGAGATGTCGTGAAGGGCTCATACTCTCTCCTAGAGGCTGACGGTTCCGTCAGGACCGTGGAGTACTCTGCTGATGACCACAACGGTTTCAACGCCGTCGTGCACAACAGCGCACCCGCCCACGCCCCCGTCGCCGTCAAGGCTTACGCCGCTCCCATACAACAATACTACCACTAAAAACTTCAGCAACTAGTCAACAATGATAATGTAACTGTGAACTATTTATTTATTGCAATATACGAATAAGAAAACTAATTTAATTTTTATTTGTGACTAGATATTACATTAATATAAGCTAAGCTTAGTTTTTAATTTGCGAAATTCATAATTGTGATTCATATAATTACAAAATAGAAATTCTTCCTTTGCCTTGCTTTCGTGTCAATATGGCAATAAAAAAGTAGGTTATTTAAAATAAATTAATCCGACTTCGAAAAAAAAAACTACATAGTAAAAAATAACTGAAAGGTGGTTTACATTTACTATATTATATACATATGTAGATACCTAATGAAATATTTTCGAAGGTGGTACCAGCCGATGCAAAGCAAAGCAAATCTATTTCGATATGTATAAATGTATCACAAATTGATGTATAATATTTTAAATCTAATTAGAGTTCATACGTATTTACCTATTAGATATTCATATCTTAAAGCATTGTCGGCTGGCACCGACTTCCAAAACATCTGATTATAAATAATATCATATATGAATATTTTGCAGTTTCAATAATATTACTGTACATACACACGTGTCGAATTGATAACCTCCTTTTTTGAAGTCGGTTAAAATAGTCCGTGTTACTCTTACCCTAGTGAGAATACCGTTAAATTCGAATCGTTGTGAAGATAAGTGTTTCATAGATTTAGTATAAACAAATAGAAAAGTTTAAAAAATTAATAATTATTTAGGTCATCTATTTTGAAACCGCAGACAGACATTTCAAAAATGTATACATAAGTAGAAATTGAAAGCTACTTTATTGCAATTGATTTTTTAATGATAGTATAAAAGGGAACGTGGTTTTAAATAAAATTATCTTTTTGGATTTTTTCGGGTATTTATGCTGATTTTTGGTTTCCGACATTTCGAATGCTTTAAAGCAATCATGGTCACGTGAGAGACTCTCCCGTGAACGAAAATATAAAAAATTAATAATCGAAAAGATATTTTTATTTAAGATGTCAAATATTCGCGTAAATCTAAGAAAGTATAACGTGGTTTTAATGACTGTCCCGAATACATTATAAGGAAACGTGCAAGACTGAGTAATTGTAACTAGAGTTTTATAAGAACTCACATTTCACTAGCGTAGTGGATTTTGCATAACTCTTTGCATTGAGCTTAATGGTCTGCTACCAAGAAAATTGTTGTTAAAACTACACTCTGGCAATAGTTTAGAGGTGTTTACGGTAGGAGATCTCCTTTCCAATAATTAATTTAAAAGATCTGCGTTGAGATAAAAGTCTACTCGGCCAGAGGGCCTAGTCTTTTGAGAATCAAAAGACACAAATTCATTTAATGTGATATGGATTCATCGAGGTTAAGTCTATAAGTAGGCAATTTGTTTTGCTCAAATATGGTCATCGATATATATGAATGATGGGTCATAAATCGCGAAAACTATATTTTATCAAAATCATCATTCAAATGAAAATAACGTTTATTTTCCATAAATTAGCGCAGTTTTTAAAATAAGTTGTAGAAAATAATCACTGTTGTTCATAATGTTTCATTTTTATTTGGAATTTTTATTTTTATTTAGAAGATTCTAACAAAAACAATTTTAATTAGGCCGACCTGTATTTGATTATTGTAGAAAAAAATACGTTTAGTCTTAAATCTGGTTTTTACTATTTATGTTTTTAAAATCCAAAGAATTTTCGAAGCCCTAAAAATCGTTGTATTACACACGGGTATTTTATCATCAGTCATATTAGGTATATACACTGCATATATTGCCAATAAGTTTTTATTATTTGTTTTTTAACTACACCAGCAGGTATTGCTTATATATTATGTGATCATAGATACTGTTTCATTTATATTATACTTAGAACCTGTTAAAATATATCTATAGTACTGTAGATAAAAGTGCAGTATGTTGCATGATCTTTTTGAAGTTATACTTCTTTTGGGACGCTTGGAAAAAATTATAAGAGTAAGATTTTTATGATGCACGCGCACACCGACAGCCAAATAGCGACATGATGAAGTTAGCTGATAACTGCTTGTTGCCATGGTAACCGTTGTTCTTGTCTGACAAAAGATATATAATATTATATTCTTTCCTTAAATGATTATCTATAAATATATAATTGTAATATGCCTAATATGCCTTATTTAACTATTTTTATTATATTTATCATTCCTTTTACAAACAGACAGTTGTAACACACGGGATGAAATCTTTAACTATTTTGTAACCGACTTCCAAAAAAAGGAGGAGGTTCTCAATTCGACCGTATATTTATATTTTTTTATGTTTGTTCGCGGATTTTTTCGTCGTCTATGAACCGATTTTGATAATTCTTTTTTTGTTGGAAAGGAGATATCCCAAGAGTGGTCCCATGATAAGGAAACCAGGATCTAATGATGGGATCCCAGAGAAATTGAGGGGAACTTTCGAAAATTGTAGCGGCGACTAGTGCGTTTGATAACATTTTCATTAGGTATTTTAAAGCACTACTATTTAATGAAGGTCTGGAGTCGATCTGTTGATGAACCCGAAAGATAGTCGAGGGAACTCCTCAACGATTTACAGCAATTACCTGGTGTTTGGGCTTGATTAATTTGTATTGATGATAGATACGTCTACACTAAAAATGGAAAAATAAAAACTTAAAAAAAAACCGACTTCCAGGCACTGAAAAGTAAAAAATAACTAAACGGGGGTTTTCATTTAGAATAAATACTTAATCAGATTTTTTCGAAGTCGGTGCCAGCCAGTACAAATCAAAGCACACCGACTTCGAAAATATCTGATTAAGTATATATTCTAAATGAAAACCCCCGTTTAGTTATTTTTTACTTTTCAGTGCCTGGAAGTCGGTTTTTATTTTATTTTTTTAATGTTCTGTTACCCTAACAAAGTATAACTTCTTACGTATATAAGTACATACACACTTTTTTTATAATGTATTCTTTGGAAACCGTTCATGAGGACTCAGTTCAGATCGTCAGCAGGTTGGGTATTGAGGTACTCCTAATCAATAAAACCATAACGGAACCCCCCGTTCGGATAGTGGACTTTGTAGGATCGTTTGCGTATGCACTATAACGTTCCCGTATGATATTCCGTCTGAAATGGATTGAGCCTGATAAGCATGGTGTACTTTGTTGTCATAAGGATTTATAGCTAGTATTTCGGTGTGAGGATGTTTAAAGACAACGCATTGTCATCTGTTTTTTGGTTCAATGAGCGATTTCGTTATTAAAGATCTATAAGGAATAGTTGACATATTATAAATTTAATTAATAATACTTGGAACTTTAAAATATAATTAAAAATATTAAAACTATATAACTTCTACATTTAATACATTAATAATTTAATTTTGTAATGTAGCCATGAATCTAATGCCAATTTGAATATTGTTACGTCCTATAAGTTCTAGGATAAGAAATTAAAGTACGACTTTTCCACTATAGATGTTTTATTGCTTTTGGTTCATGAGAGTTTCTTTTGGCGGCTCACGAAAACACGCAGTACACGCACAGTTTTGGCTTAACTCAGCCTCTAAGCATTAATTACCACCACATGATGCACTTGCACTAGCAATACACTTGACTTTTTTCACTTTTTCGAATTTATTTAACTTAACTCTAAATAAATTACAACCCTTTTTTATGCATAAAAATAGAATATTGTGTTCGATAATATTAATATTCGATAATAATAATATTCGAAACTTTGAATATTTTATAGTTCCTAATCACAATTGTTTTTGGGTAAATGATTATGTGTTTTTATCGTTAATTGAATTGTAGATAAATTAATGTTATTTTTTTATATAAACTAATTTTTGGGTAGCTTATAGCTAAAAATGGGCATTGCCTTTTATTGACTTCAAGATAGGTATCCTATAATAATTAGCTTATATGGTATTTGGACGATAATAATGTACTCGCTAAATTCAGAAACAGAGTATTCAATTTTGATGACATTTTTGCTGTCGATAGGGAATTGAAGTCACATAGAATATTTTTTAAACATCTTTATATAGAGCGAAGATATACTTACAAGCAAAATCTAGGTTAGCATAAAAAACACAATTTTGAATTTGTATTTTCAAGTTGTTACGATGGATACTTCGTTTCAACTATTTTGCAACGATACTTAGGTATAATTAAAAATAATATAACTTTTCTTATTCGTATATTGCAATAAATAAATAGTTGACAGTTACATTATTATTGGTGACTAGTTGCTGAAGTTTTTAGTGGTAGTATTGTTGTATGGGAGCGGCGTAAGCCTTGACGGCGACGGGGGCGCGGGCGGGTGCGCTGTTGTGCACGACGGCGTTGAAACCGTTGTGGTCATCAGCAGAGTACTCCACGGTCCTGACGGAACCGTCAGCCTCTAGGAGAGAGTATGAGCCCTTCACGACATCTCCGTCGCGGGATTCTTGTTGCTGCTTGTTGTCTCCAGAGTGTCCGTCAGCTACTGAGTAGTTGAACTCATATTTGGGGTAGGCCTGGAAGTTGTTATAAAAAATAATATGAAAATAATTTTATAAATAACATAAAATAAAAATATTTAAAATATTTTATAAACTTACAATTTCTTCAGGTTGAGCCAATACTTTTGCTACAGGCGCAGCGTGGTAGTAAGTAGCAGGGGCAGCCTGGTAAGCGATAGGTGCGGGGGCGGCGTGGTAGACTGGAGCAGCAACCGCCAGCTTAGCAACAGGGGCGAGGATCTTAGCACCAATGGCTTGTGGCTCGTCATGGCGGACAATGCTTTGGGAGGATACGGCACCTGCTGAAGAGTAGTGCACCGCGGCAGGCAGGAGGCCAGCAGAGGCCACCACCACTACAGCGCAGAGAAATACAATCTATAAAAATAATAAAAAATACATATATTTTTCATTCTATTACAATAATAGTACTATGTTATTTTAAGTATTATTGTTACGTACTTTAGAGATCATTGTATTGATTATTGTTTCGTGTTTGAACACTGAATAACTTTGTTACGAAAGCACTCTCGTTTTATATCGAATTTATCGGCGGCATCGAGCTTAGAAGAACTTGTACAACTGAACGACCTTGCTTCAGGTCAATATGACAAATTTATCTATACATTCACTAAGTCTTGAGAAATTATAACTTATTCTTTCACCCGCATAGCAATAAAATAATAAAAAAAAAAACAAATTTATATATTTTTAATGTCGAAACTGCAAAGATTTGTGCAAAAGGAAATGATATGAAATTCTATTGAATTGCCCTCGTTTCGCTTGTTCTGTAACTACACCCTCTGCGTCCGTCAGTTACTTTGTGGGGCCGGGTACGTTACAGGTACGGGTATTTTACATTTATATTATTATATTTTATGTATAGCATTATTTATACAGCTACTTTTGCACGTAAGCTCACAATCTTTGTCACTTAATAATATAATAATAAATTAGACCTTTCATTACATTAAAACTCATAATATATTATCATACAATATATAATAATCTAATGAATGTATTTAATATTATATTTAGTGTAAAATAAAACAGTAGTACAATTTTAAGGATTTATTTTTTAACACTTCTTAAACTACAGTAAAAATAAATATTAAATTTAACAATTATAAGACATCATGCTAAATATTTATAATTAGGTAGTGGGAAGTAGGAAGGACTTTGGTGTAATTCGTTTTTAGGTTTGTTTTGTTGTATATTTTTATATTCGTTCACTGGCGCCTTATATGGGGAACGCGCAAAGTTATACGAACGCGCTACATTTAAGTGTAGGGGAAGTACTCTAACATATGGATTAAAAATCGGTTGGATTTGAGCATTTTCCATTGTCCAAAGTAATTGAATATTTCTGAAAAAAAGATACATGAGTATTTTTAAATATTAAATTTAAAAAAGATTGCATTTAATTTCAAATATTGTAAATAATTTGTATACTTACTTTAAAGGTTTTTCCTCTCTAAATTCATTTGATTTATGTATATCATAAAGGTTTTTAGATTTCCATGGCTCAGGTATTTCTTTTTGCTGAAAACAATATTTGTCATGTTAAGTTCTTATTTATATAATTTTATATACTTTTACATTCTTTTTAATTTTGTATTACCTGGTTAAAATGTATATAATTTACTGGCTGCCTTATATCGAATTCCCTATCATATTTTACTTTATCAAGCGGGGGTTCGATATTGTATCCAGCTATGAACTGAAGTGTTGTTGGTCGTGCATTTGAAGATGTCTCATTGGCATCACGCTGTCGTGGTTCTAAATGTTCTTTTATATTTTGTTTATTAGTCGTCGAATAAACTTCATTTCGATTAGGAACAATCGCTTGAGTATACAGATTATTTTTTTCCTTTGCGCTCAAAGTTAAAGGAGCGTATTGTATGCTTTTATAAAGTTCTGGATTAATATAGCGTTGTTGGTGTTGATTTAAATTATTGTCACTTCTAGATTTTTCCGTTGAATATATGTGGATTGCACTATACTTATAAGAAAGTGGTATATCATCTCGATGGACACTTATAGAAGACACAGCTGGCTTTGAAGAATCACCCAAACAAAACACAATTAACAGTGATCCAATCGATATCTGAAATATAAATTTGTATAAAGTTGTAATGATAAGTTTCAATAAATAAAGAATAATAAATACACACTAAAACTTACATGCAAATACATCTTGATAAAAGCTTGGCAGGCCCGTCGGAAGTGTCGTTCCAATGCAAAATACGTCACTTATATACATACACTAATCACAAAGAGAAATTAGCTGTTATACAACTATTATTATATTTTGATATGTAGAGTAATTGTTCGTTTGCTTCCGGAGTACGTCCTATGAAACCGCTCAAACCTTTCACCTACTTAATTCAAGACTATTATGTTTGCAACACGTCGTTCATTCTGAGCCAGAGATGAGATAGATGTTTAGATTTTAGAATCGATGATATCATTGTTTATGATACCATTATTGCATCGAGACATATTAATTGTATTGTATAAGTCTATTTTTTATATTCTATATTATTGTAATTCAAAGTTAATCATTCCAATAGTAAAACATCCTGCAGTTGAACGTTAATTAATAATAATCAAAGTTTAGTATTTTATGATTAAAAGTTAAAATATAAAACAATACCATGCAGGATGCTACGTTCAGGCCTTTTTACGTATACAATGCACTAAAATTTTACACTTAACGCATCATATATAAGGACACCTACCTAAATTACTAAGAGTAATGTAACTTTCTACTGAAAAAAGGATTGCCAAAATATAAAAAAAGTATTCTTAAAAACTCTATCCTATAAAATATTTATGTAATTGGTGCAAAATAGACCATATTACTATTATTGTGGCTCTGTGGGTGTAGCACGGGTTGTTTCTTCATGGAAATATTGCACAGGATGTATTGGCAGAAAGCAGAGATAATTTTTATTATATGTTTTTAACCAGTCAAAGTACTTCTTTACGAGTTTTATTTCATTAATGGAAATAAATTATAAATCCAAGCCAACAGTGAAATGCTTTCACCCTTTATTAGGGTACAATAAATACCAATACTTGATATCTTTTGATCATTAACATGATATTGATTAAATATTTTATTTAGCAATAATTCCACGATATATGTACATATGAACGTACTTTTATGTTCGATAATACTTTTTATAGCGTACATAATATTTTTATAATGACTTGGTGAAATTTGAATAAATCAGACTTCATTTATTCAATTTTACTATAATTTAATATTTAAAAGAGTAAATATATAATATAATGCATATACTATTTAATGTAAATTAAAAAGTACAAAGTTAAATATATAATGACACTAGGGACCCTCGCTTTGTTTAGGTTCAACGGTTAGTATAAAATAGATAGACTTTAATATATACATACATAGGTATAGAAAACTAGGTAATTAGTAATTACTTTAAAAGAACTTGAAATCATCTTCTATTTTACTTTGATTGGTCATAATCGCCCAAACATTCTTTATTTAATACCAGAATTGTAATGATTTTTTTATCCTTAACTTGAGAAATTTGTTCTCAACACAAACTTTCAACCCCCCTTTTTTTAAAGTTGGAAAATGCATTTACGCATACCACCTGTAGACATATAGGTGGATATATGGGACTCACCGGCTAGAAAAGCCAGTACTACCCACTAAAACCCAACATAACCTCCCTCGTTTTAATGGGGCGTCGCAGGATCACCTACGCATTCAACCACGACGTCCCAACGGCAGATACTGAACACTGAAGCAGACTACAACACCATGAGGTTGTTCCAACGGTCCACTCTGCCATTAGAGAAGTACCAGGAGCATCCCCCCCCCTCCCCCCAAACAAGGTGAATGCACGTTAGGGGGGAAACTTTTAACCCCTATTTAATCCCTGTCATTTTTACGACAGAAAGTATCCAAGGTCCCGTCGCTCTCTATCCCAAACTCCATCAAAATTAGTTCGGCGGTTTAGGCATGAAAATGTAACTACTTTCGCATTTATAATATCAGTATGGACTATGGATGGATTACATTTTCTAAAATTTCAAAGGCAATAAGTACGTTTTATTCTTTTCTAAACTTTATATAACTTGTACTCATATGTAGGTAATGCAAATAAATTCTGTTTCATAAAGTATTCTATTTATAAATGTATCTTATATAACAAATATTTAATAGGATCAAGTTAGATTTAAGTTATTGTTACGAGAACTGATCTTAATAAACGAGTTGCTCTCATGTCGAGCCACGTTGTTGACACGATCTCATGCTTTTAGAGGCCAATGCCTCGGGCGCTCAATATGTTCCAATTCATAAGATAAAATGTAGGTAATTATAATTACATATAAAGGTCGATAGTGTGCAGGGTTTGTAATATCCGTTGGGCAAAAGTCTTTAGAAATAAGATTACTACTTGACTCATAAGTCTCACAGAGGAAATATAATAATGAATTAAAACAATCATATTTTTTTACTGGTATTAGATAATTTTATATTCCTAAATCTAAATTAGATGTGCTGGTCATTGCACCTTGGGTCCTTTCCGCGATAAACAATAGCATTCCCAAGGGAGGTTGATGTCAGGCAGGCGGCCGGTCATAAAACTTTTGCCAAATCTACTTAGCAGAACGGAAGATGTACTGCGCCGACCTTAAGTAATTGGAAAATGGGCCGGCAGATGACGACGAATGATTTTTTTTATGTTTTGCCATGGATAGACTTAAAAAATAAAAACTATATTGGTTTTTTATTGCTGTATTTTTGAGGTAGACTTTCAGTATATACTTTATTTTCATACTTATTTTAAAACACGAATATAACTCTGTAAGCTTTTCACACTTAAACCGCTGAACGGATTTTAACGAAATTTGGCAAGGATATAGCATCATGGGTACGGAGATAGCCTACCTTTTATCCGATGAAAGCCACGGGCATAGCCTGGTTACATAAAATTTGTTCAGTTTATCTATTAGTGTGTTAAGTGGTAAGATTTTGATATCCTTTCACTTGGACCACAATCATTATTACGAATAAATTTAAATATATAATGCAACATATGAGTCTCGAACCGGCAAAATATTTAGCATATATTTGCGACCTCAAAAGTAGGTCACAATATGTAATATTACAATGTACTATTAAAGACGGACCTTTTATCTTTTATATTTGATATATCTTCATTAATTCGCGTGATTCTTAACTTTTTTTTAAATTTTCACACATTGTTATACCTATTTATTACTGTTTTCTCCATAGAACGTTTATATTGTTTATTTCACAACTATTTAAGCATAATATTTATTATATTGCATATGATACAAAGATAAAGGTTTCATTTGCGTAAAAATAATGATAATATTGACCTAAGTACTAAATTAGGTTTGTTTTTTAAGCAAATTGATACTATCAAAGTTACAATGTGTGGAGGTTAGAAAAGGCGTTACTCAAAACAATAAAAAAAAAATAAGAAATTAAAAGGATAAAAAGTAGCCTATGCAATATTCCAGACTATATAAGAGTTTTTAGATGTACTATCTATCTCTGTGCCAAATTTTATCTAGATCCGTTCTGCAGTTTTCGGGTGATTGAGTAACAAACATCTATCCATCCCAACTTTTAGATAATTTCATGTTTGATTTTTTCGGGATGGTTTAATAAGCTACTTTTAGGAGTAAGTTAGTAAATAGATCTAGAATTATTGATATTAGACACATTAAATTTTTACGAAACTATTGTAAGGTATACCGTTTTGCAATCTTTTTGTTTTGACTATATATATTTAAATCTACTTATATTTATTTACCTTTGTATCTTGAAAGTAACCATGTAACACTAATTTTACTATTTAATCTTTTTCATAACGCATCTAGTGTTTATATTTGTAAATAACAAACCGTATTAATACGTGTTATTTACTGTAAGGTAGGTACAAAAGACTAAATTTGATGCATTTCATGTTAGCAATATAGCTTTTATCTCGGAAGGAGTTTGTAATGGTTAAAATATACTTACTATGATACTGTTCTGTTATATAAAAATAGACCTTGTAAGTGTAGATAAACAAAATAAAATTCACAGATGATATGAAGATAAGCTACGTACATAGCTAAATCACTGCGGTTGCTTCGTTTTATTAATTAGCGTCATTACTAAATTGGTTGTGGTCAGTTATTTTGACATAGTTCAGTTTGCAATAGAGCCTTCTTTAGGCAGTAGGTTCATGCGCTTGATTATGCAGTCATCTAATATAAAGTCAATACTTTTTAACATACTAGATATATAAAAACTTTATGATTATAAAACATCTTATTGTTAAATAAGAGGGTAAAATGATATACAGTGTACACTTATTTGAAGTTGAAATTGAATTGCAAGAATGGACGAGCGATCTCATCTGCCTGACACTGACTTCGATAAAGGTAAAGTTAAAATTAAGTTTTGTGTGGGTAACTAACTATGTTCTGTATTGGGTAGATCCTAGGGTAGGTAATTTTATAGCCAGGAGTCCCACATAACCACCTGTATGGATGCAGGTGGAATGAGTCTATGCAAACAAAAATAAGGAAATATAAAAGAAATTGGCAACAGGACTTAGGCATGTTCATGTTATACTAATAAAAAAAAACTTAATTTATAACAGGTATATTTAACATTCTTAAGTCATTTTTAATTATTATAAAGTACTACTTTTAAAACTTAACTTAATGATGCGCAAGGATAGCGTGTTTGGCTGGAGCAGAGTTGCTGACGAGGGCGTTGAATCCGTTGTGTGCATCAGCGGTGTACTTTACCACGCGGACAGAGCCGTCGGCTTCAACCAGGGAGTATTCACCTTGCACAGAGTCACCGTCGCGGCTTTCATGCTGGGACTTGCTGTCACCAGAGTGACCATCGGCTACGGAGTAGGAGAAGTCGTATTTGGGGTAAGTGTATTCCTCTTCGTGGCTAGCCACGACGGTATGGACTGGTGCAGCGTAGTGAGCCACGGGTGCAGCAGCGTAATGAGCTATGGGTGCAGCAGCGTAGTGAGCGATGGGAGCAACGGCTACAGCAGCGTGAGATTGATCGTGACGTTGGATGGACTGCGAAGATACTGCTGCAGCAGATGAGTAGTGTACGGGAGCGGCGTAGTGAGCAATGGGAGCAGCGGCGATGGCTGCACGATGCTGATCATGACGTTGGATAGATTGAGAAGAAACAGCTGAGGCGGAGGAGTAGGTGGCGGGAGCGTTGTGGTAGGCGACGGGAGCAGTATGGTAGGCAACAGGCGTGGCGTGAATAGCTATTGGAGCAGCTACAGCGGCGTGAGTCTGGTCATGTCGCACAATACTTTGAGAGGAAACTGCGGCAGCCGAGGAGTAGTGGGGCTCCGGTAGCAGACCAGCTGAAGCCACTGCTAAAACAGCGCTCAAACCAAAAATCTATAAAAATAAAAAAAATGTGTTTAGCTTTCAACGTAACGATAATAAAGTCGAGTTTAGGCTTGGTTTAGATTTGTGAATTAATTTATTATATCATTTATTTCACTCTTAACACTTACTTTGGAGAACATGTTGTTATTGCAAATTATTAAAGAATAAGTGATGTATAAGCTACATTAAACGCTACTTATATAGTACTTTTAATTTGAACTACAAGGTCAACGTAAAAAAAAACAGGTACTCATTTTTTACCTTAAATGCCGAAATTTCCTAAATAATTAGAGAAAATACTAGTTCGTAATTTCTTCAATAAGTGGTTTTTAAGAAAATAAATATTAATAAATTCCCCAAAGTATTTGGTTTTTAGGAATTTTTAAATATATTTAAAACTAGTTATAGAAGGTGACTAAGAGATAATACTTTTTGAGTTTTTTTTTTATTTTCTATAACAAATGTAGATATATCTAACGTGATAAGAACGACCTCTAAAAACATTTTTTTTAATCTTACCTCTAAAGGGGTGTAAGCTGAAACCAGATAGGTAGGTTTAGTTATTCATAATATTATGATCCCAATATAATCGATTTATGTGTGAGATATTTATACCAAAAAAAATATTAATGTAGTCTGACCTAATATAAGGTTTTCTTTATTATCAACAATAATATACAGATATTTTAATGAAGTGCATTTAAACTCTAAAGTCAAAAAAATCAAAGCGTATTTTTAGCTTACCAAGAGTTTTAAATAAAAGTATCTTTTCGAAATAAAACTTTTTGGTTCTTCGCAGATTTTTAATTTTTGGTTCCCAACGTTCCAAATACTTTACAGCTATCGCTAACAAATTAATATTTTTAATTTACAAATATGGGAACAGTATTGCTTAATATTTTTAATTCATATTAATGGCAAATGAAATAAATATTTTGAATTTTTTAACTTTTTTAAATCATACATTAGGCAACAATGTTGCTTACTATATTTTTTAACTTTTTAAGTTAATAAATATAATAATAGCAATATTGGTAAAGTTATTGAATAATGTTTTAAAAATTGCAATAATTATAATCGACTATACACTCTTGAACTGTAGTGGCACGATAATTCAATACGACTGGTAGTTTTACGTGCTTTACATGACACGGAGTCGATGCACCGCTCATTTTCTAACATCAAGATGAAAATAAGTTGACGAAAAAACATAATATTATGCAGTCAATTTAAAATGACTTTTAAATATATTATAAATTAAGTATTTTTTTATTAATATAAAAAGAACATACCAAAATCTTTTTGAAATTTTGTTTTATGTTTATTTCTTTGTTTGTGGGACTCCCGGTCAGAAAATCACTCATCACCGGATCGGCACAAGTTTAGTATATGGGACGCGGCTTCTGGAGAAATTAGGGTTTTCTTTTGGATAGAGGAGGTAATAGGGGGTCCAAATATATAAAATTTATTTTAAGGAAACGAAGGAGCCAATTGTTATGGAAACTTCAAGTTATACATTACATACATTTCCATACATTTCTATACCTAAATATGTCATTACAAAAGATAAACATACTTGTAATGAATAATAAACATCCTTTTTGATGTACAATCCACATTTTCAGAATAATTAAGGCTTGTGCTATTGTATTAATATTTAGTAATTTTACTAAAAACTATATTCCAAGCAAAATGATCTTAAATTTTGACAAAATATACTAAACTGCAGCCATGGGATCTACCCAACACCAAAACAACACGTTATAACCTATTACGGTATAAAGCCTCTAAGACCGCGTTAAATTAAAGACATGGAATAGGTAATACAAAACTCACATAACGGTAAAAACAACTTAAATAACCAATATGTTTGCATTGCTCGGAGTCGTAATAACTTTCAAAGGGATTGTACTTTTCAAAGAAGCCTTAGCTTCTTCGAATCATAGTTACAATTTTTATCTTTATTTTTTTTATTTATAACACAGAACATAGTTTTTTTAACCATACAAAGCTTAATTTTAACTTTACTTTTCTCGAAGTCAGTGTTTGCCTGAAGAGATCAATCGTTCATCCTATCCTACCGAGCTTCGCTCGGAGTTCTTTTTTGTTATATCATATTTTTTAGATAAAAAAAACTAAAAACTTGAATACATACAAAAAAAAAACAAAGTAAAAACTTTGTATTCCGACCGGGACTCGATCCCGAACATATGTGTTGTCTAATTTGCGCCTTGACCGCTTGACCACGTTGCTTATACCCGAGTGTAAGAGATTACCGACCATATTCTCCACCGACCATAAACTCGAAAACACGCGTTTTCCCAGACATGAGACTAATCTAGATCGATTTTTCTCCCCCAAAAGCTCCCACATACCAAATTTCAGCAAAATCGTTAGAGCCATTTCTAAGATCGCTGGTATAAATAAATAAAGATATAAATATACAAGAATTGCTCGTTTAAATATATTAGATATCGACTTTAAACTCTTCAAGTGTCTGTTATACATTATTTAAATCCTCGCTCCGCTTGGGTTCGTCCCAACATACGTTTTAACGGTTAGTATAGATTTCTCAAATATTCTCGCAGTAAAATGTATCATAAATGTTGACCCGGACAATCATCAGCTTATCATCATACAAAATTTTATTAAAATTCATCCAGTGGTTTACTCTTGATGCGTTCCCAAACTGATAGACGGACGGACGAATGGGCGGATTGACGGATGGACGGACAGACAGACAGGTAGATAGGCAGACAGACAAAAATTCTAAAAACTATACATTCAGCCTCTGTGTCGATAATAATGACTATTTTAATAAGATTTTCCAAAAAAATATTTAACGTACAGATTTAACTTATTGTCAGAATATTATTATATGTATAGATAACAGGCAGGTGAGGGACCCGCTGAACAATTGGTTCCGCGACTACCTGACCGCACGGTCCTACCGCGTAAAGGTGGGTGAGACGACCGGCGATGCGAGAGTGGTGCGTTGCGGGGTGCCGCAGGGCTCGGTTTGTGGACCTGTGTGCTACCTGATGCACGTGAATAGCTTGTGCGAAGCATCACTGCTCTGCGCACATGTTTGCGGACGATCTGTGCGCGATGCGCGCCGGCACTGACCTTGCCGAGACTTGTCGTCTCGTTCAGCTCGATGTAGAAGCAGTTGTTAGATGGTCCCATGACAATGGTATAATTTTGAACGCCGCCAAGACAAATTTCTTGTTAATTCATTCCCCGTACTTTCGACCGAGTCACTTACCTTGGGATGAAAATTGATGAAAACTTTTCCTGGTCTTCACATATAGAACACATATGTAATAAATTGAGAATACTATTAGAAATTTTTTATCACCTAAGTCTCAGAGTACCTACTAGTACCCTTAAATGTTTATACTTGTCACTAGTTGACTCAATAATAGGTTACGCTTTCGACTGCTATGGCCTTACTTTTAAAAGTTATATACAAAAATTAGAAGCACTACAAATAAGATTTTTAAAACTAATTGTATCTAAAAACACCAAAAAAGCCTGTAAAGGTGATTATAAAAAGCTCTTTAAAATTTGTAATATACTTCCAGTTAGTCTTAAACATAAATACTTACTTCTAGTAAACAACCATGGCAGTCTGGAGCGCTCTTTTTTGGTGACACATGATCAAGGTACCAGGTCCGTATCAGCGGGTAAATATATTGTTCCAAGGGTGCATAATTATTATGGCGATCGAACACTGAATAAACGTCTACCGTACCTTATGAACAGTTTGCCCGCTGATATCAGACATGAACCAAATAAAAGTAAATTTGCCAAATTATTAAAAAAACCATTATATGGTCAGTTTTACATCATTAAACCTTATATAATTATATTACATAATATTATAACTTGTGTCTATTGTAAGACTCTGATCCCACAGACAAACTGTGCAGTTTTGTGGGTCCACTCATGTAAAATGCTGTATTAGTATAATACTATAATAATCAAATAAATAAAAAATAAATAAATCTACTATGGTAAAAATATTTACCTATCTTTATTATATCACCACAATAAAAATAATACTTATACCAGATATTTTTAGAATCAGTGCTAACCGATGCAAGGCAAACAATACATTAAAATATGAACCCACAAGACGTTATTTTGTTAAATAAATTATGACACTTATATTTTTTTTTAATATTTAAAATTAAAATCGACAAATATTGTAAGGTACTCTGGTGCCCTTTTTGAATTTTTTAAAATATTTTTTGTAAAATTGTGGGTAGGACCTGTCTGTAACAAGTATATATAACGCCTTTGAGATGTCTAAAACCTTAGTCTCTTCCTTGACCATGATTGCTGTAAAGCATTCGAAACGTCGGGGGCTAAAAATCAAAATAAATCCACGAAATAATCTGAAAAGATAGTTTTATTTAGAACTTTGTTAAATGTTAAAATATTATATTTTTGGTCTATTTGTACATACGTATGTACATATGTATATATTTAAATACTCGTAGATTTCCTCTGATGTACATACATAATAACATATATCGGTCAGCGTAATCAAACTTTTATTCAATCAAATCTTTAATAATATTTGAAAACCTTTTAAAACTCAACCTTTACATTGATCCTTTTTTGTTTAGCAATAAAATAGAAATAAAGATAGAGCTCCCCAAGTCGTTTCGGGTAATAACGGGTTATTACCTTCCTCGTAGATAAGTTATTCGTAAATTCTTTAAAAAATATGGGTTTCATTGTGAACTTTTTAAATCCGGCCAAAAATTTACTCAAATTTAAGCATATATTATATTAATAAGGAGTGTTGTTACTTCTCTAAGTTATCTGTCCTTGTAAATATAATAATAATAATAAATATAATAACAATATTGAAGACAGTGGTAGCCCAAGTGATAACGCGCTCGCTTATGAAACCGAGTGAAGTGGGTTCAAATCAAAGGTCTCGCACCTCTGATATTTTCGTGTTACGGTGAAGAAAAACATCGTGAGGAAATCGTGTATGAGAGAACCTAGCAAGTTTCGAAAGACATGTACAGTCCGCTAACACGCACTTGACCAGCGTGGTGGACAATGGCTTGATCCCTCTCTTATTGAAGGGAGGCCCGTGCCCAGCTGTGGGACGTTTAAAAGGGCTAAGCATATATTATAATATTTAAAAAAAAGGTTTTGGATATATGCATAATGTACATATATTATATTATTGTTTAATTAAAAATTAAATAATTGTAATTAGTTGCCGCTTACCGTAAAAATTAGAGCAAAGATAATCTTTTCTAATGTAAGAAATTTCGGCACATACACTACAAAATTGATAACTTGTTTTACTTTCTTGACCTTGTAACGTGCAAATTAAAAGTACTATATAAGTAGCTTTTAATGTAGGCTATATATCATTTATTCTTGAATAATTTATATAACATGTTCTCCAAAGTAAGTGTTAAGAATGAAATAAATGATATAATAAATTAATTCACAAAGATACGCATATATTAAACTTTATTACTTTTAAGAACTAAGAAGCTTATAACATATTTTTTATTTACAGATCTTTGGTTTAAGCGCTGTTTTGGCGGTGGCTTCAGCTGGTCTGTTGCCGGAGCCTCACTACTCCTCTGCTGCCGCAGTTTCCTCCCAAAGCATTGTGCGACATGACCAGACTCATGCTACTCCAATAGCTATTCACGCTACCCCTGTTGCCTACCACGCTGCTCCTGTCGCCTATCACGCCGCTCCTGTCGCCTACTCTTCTGCCGCAGCTGTTTCTTCTCAATCCATCCAACGTCATGATCAGCCTCGTGCTGCCATCGCCATCGCTCCCGTTGCCCACTATGCCGCTGCTCCCGTTGCACACTACGCCGCCCCCGTACACTACTCATCTGCTGCAGCAGTATCTTCTCAGTCCATCCAGCGTCATGATCAGTCCCACGCCACTTTAGCCGTTGCTCCCGTCGCTCACTATGCTGCTGCACCCGTAGCTCATTACGCTGCTGCACCCGTGGCTCACTACGCTACACCCGTCCACACTGTCGTCGCTAGCCACGAAGAGGAATACGCTTATCCCAAATATGACTTCTCCTACTCCGTAGCCGACGGTCATTCTGGTGATAACAAGTCCCAGCACGAGAGCCGCGACGGTGACTCTGTGCAAGGTCAATACTCTCTAGTTGAAGCCGACGGCTCTGTCCGCGTTGTAAAGTACACCGCTGATGCACACAACGGATTCAACGCCCTCGTCAGCAACTCAGCGCCAGCCAAACATGTCATCCTAGCTCACCATTAATTAATATAAATTATATACAAATAGTTGTAAACAATAATTTAATGTGACATTACAATTATAGAATATTACAAAAAAATATTTTATTTCTTTTATTTGATCTAAAATAAAAGTTATATTAAAAACACTACTAAGTATTTACTAATACTGCTATGCGTAAGGCATAGTCAATAAGGGTTTGTATGTAAGCAGTTTGTATAATTTATATTATGTTACAATTTTTTATCTTTACAAGCATCTTACCCTCGCTACGCTAGGGTGCGTCCCGATCCACACCGTAATTCAGATTAATATTTTTTATCTATAAAGGTAGCAATAGTGTTGCTTAATATTTCAACTTTAAATAATAGCATTCAAATTTAATATTGCAACTTTAAATAATAGCAAATCTAATTTAATAATTTAACCTTTTTTAAATTACATATAATTTTTAATTTTCTTAATGGTTATACATATTATAATAACAGCAAAACTAAATAATATTATTAATTAATAAAGTTTTTTTATAAAAAATGAAATATTTAAAATAATAACAGCTAAAATTAAATTAATAATATTGCTATATTTCATTATAATGCTTATTAAATATTTTAAAATGTTTAGAATTAAAATCAATAAATATTGTAAGGTACTTTTTTGCCATTTTTTAATTTTTGAAATCATTTTGTAAAATTGTGAGTAGGCACTGTCTATAACAAGTAGATAACTCTTTTGAGATGTCTAAAACCTTAGTCTCTCCGTGACCTTGATTGCTTTACGAAACGTTGGGAACCAAAAATCAAAATAAATCCGCGAAATAATACGAAAAAAAACAGTTTTATTTAAAATGTCATATATTCGCGTAAATCTAAGAAAGTATTATACAAAATATTTTTATAGCTACGCGTATGTATTACAATTTAAATCATGCAATCGTAATATGATCACTTGTTTAAAATTCCGTACCTAAATGGCTAAATTTAAATTACGGGTGAATAAAGTCTCATATGTGAGACACCTATCTACTAAACTTCAGATGCGTACACAAAGACGCTATACATTTCCGTACTCAAAAAAAAAAATATAAAATAAGGATGGCAATCCCTACATAGAACTGCGGGTTGAATGAAAGTCTTTAAGCTAATAGTTGTTGAGTTTAGAGTTATATGCTTCAAAAGTCGTAAACAAAGACCACTATATCATTTCATCAAAAAGTAAGGATTTTTTAAATAAATGTTTTTTCCGCTATTGTTAATAATATGCAAGCGTCAGGAATTGGCATTGGTCAAATATAAAATTGCATTTATTAGGTTATTAATATGAAAAACTCAGTCAGTAGGTTACAGGTAAGCAAAATATTGGTCTTACACAAATAATTGACGTTTGGTTTGCTTATTATCCATTATAGCCAGACCATTCATTCATTCATTCTTAAAGGTTCATTTTTTTTTTAAATGTGTCGCGTCTTATAAATTTCGGTAGCTTGTGTTGTGGATTACGTAAATTCAAACGTAACATACCTAAAACTTCGTTAATTATTGTGTTTTGAAGGGATACAATACACTACGAAATGTCATAATTTATGGTTAAAGAGGACTAGATTAGAAAATGAATATTATTTTAATTTTAATTCACATTATGTATATTTTGTATTTATTCCTTTTTTTCGTCAAAGGGCATATAAAATATAAGGATGTTCTGTTGAATTTATATGCAGGTGTCTCATAAAGTCAAATTAGTATATTAAACTGATTGAAAAAATTGATTATTACATTTTATAAATTCTTGTTCTTTCTCTTTCCAGTTTTGGCTTTAATATCACTAAATAAATTTAACGTTATTTCCACTGGCTAGTATTTATTTAAGAATATTTATATGATTGTACACACAATGGAAAAACATGGATTCTTTTTAAGATTTTCAATTTTTATAATAATACTTATTTTACTTGTACACTACAAATTTACTTATAGATATATGAATAAAAAACCATTTAAGCCGAGCCGGAAAAAACGATATGAAACTCTTAAAAGAATTTTTAAATTATAGGCGGATTTATTGTAACATTAACAGAAACTTATAGGCAACAGTAATAATACAAAAATCGAAAAATCTAAAAAAAATAATCAATAAACCTTTACATAATTTTGTATAAAAATTATAAACAGTGACTTGTTGTAACCTTGTTGACCTTCTCATTCACAAAATAAAACAGTATATAAGCAGCTTTAATTATATTTTATTTATCAGTTACTTGTAATCAATTTATAATACAACATGTTCGCTAAAGTAAGTACTTAGTTTGAGTAAAAAGAGAATATTCACTGATTTTAAATTTATTTTTCTACTACGGTATTTACTGGAAATGTAACTTTAAATTAATCTTTATTTCCAGATTGTTGTTGTAAGTGCGGCGTTGGCCATTGCAGCTGCTGGTTTGTTGCCAGAGCCTCACTACTCCTCAGCTGCTGCAGTTTCCTCACAAAGCATTGTGCGCCATGACCAGCCTCACGTAGCTGTTCACGCTGCACCTGTTGCCTATCAAGCTGCCCCTGTCGCCTATCATACAGCTCCCGTCCAATATTCCTCCGCCGCAGCCGTATCTTCTCAATCTATTCAGCGTCACGATCAGCCCCGTGCTACTCTCGCCGTTGCTCCCGTTGCCCATTACACCTCTGGCCCCATTGCCCAATACGCTGCCGCTCCCGTGGCCCACTACGCTGCTGCGCCCGTATCTCATTACTCCGCCCCCGTCCACACCGTTGTAGCTAGCCACCAAGAGGAATATGCTCATCCCAAATACGACTTCTCCTATTCCGTAGCCGACGGTCACTCTGGTGACAACAAGTCCCAGCACGAGAGCCGCGACGGTGACGCTGTGCACGGCGAGTACTCGCTTGTCGAAGCCGATGGCTCCATCCGTACCGTTCAGTACACTGCTGATGCACACAACGGATTCAACGCCGTGGTCAGCAATTCTGCACCAGCCAAACATGTCATCTCAGCCCCCGCACATATCCTTACACATCATTAATTGTACTTGTTAATTTCTTTGTATATTTATATAAAATTATTTAAATAAACTTAGAATTATACCAAAATAATTAATAACTTTTACTATTTAACGTAATCAACCCAAAATTAATATGATCTTAAATTGATGAATTACCTTAATTATAATGTTACCAACAGCTACTAGTAGCTAATGTTACTAATAGCTACTGATACCATTTTGCAAAAGATCTTCACTCTGTAAGTTATTGCTTCATACGAAAAGTAAAATTTATATAGATCTTATTAGTGGTAAAAATAATTTGTAAAACAAGTTTATTGAATTTCTCACATAAGAAGATATCCTTATATCATAAGTAAGAGTAATACATCATCACTATTTTCTAATTTTTTGATAAATTACATATATATCCATACACGTGTGTATTGTATAATTTAGTACTTCCTATTTTTTTCCTGAAAACTATTATTCGAAATGTGGATAGATATGAAAAAATTAAGCATTTTTTAAGAAAGAAGGTGAAGATAAGATAATAGTTCAAAGAAGAAAGAATAATGTGGAATTAACATACTTTAGATACAAAAATATGCGTAGACTATTGTTGGCTATGATAGCTTATACATATAACAATAATATAACTTTACTATTAGTTCAACTTAAAAAAAACTAAAGTAATTGTTTATATTTTATATCCCCTAGAAAACTGACAAATAATAAAAAACTTGCGTTGAAAGCAGGAAGTAACCAAGCATTGTACCAAACCGCAGACATCGGACATTTTTACGAGCACACGCTTTTATTAACTTCACTTGTTACTAACAATGTAATCAAATCTTGGAAAACAATTTTAATGTACTAAAAGTAATTGATGTATCAAAATAATTTGAAAAAAACTTAACATGTGTATGTAGTTAAGATGACAATAGAATAATTTTGTGTCTCAGAGCTGATCTGATAATTGATCCAAGAGGTTGAACTCGTTAGTGGCTACTATCAAACCCCTTAACTTTGAGTTCATACAGTTCGTTTTGAGTTCCATAAATTGCAATTCGTCAAATGTGGTTTTTTTTAGTTTTTCAAAACTATAATTATGTATGAACGATAGTTAAAACATAGTAAAAATATTATTTTCAGATATTTTTCAACGATATAGTTATATTTCATGATACGCTAGAAATCAGAGCAGTTTTATTAATAATTTATTAGTTAATTTGAAGGTTCTAAAATTAACATTTGTATAAGAAGGTACCTACGTACCTTAATACTCTCCGTCTCGGGCAGTTAGGCAAAACTAAGTTGAGTACAATATTACATATTGATATTGTAACATAGCAGAATCTACAAATCATTCAGCATAGTCAGCTTATCCCTTTAGAAATATTCATCTACCTACATCACTAATTTATTTACAGTAAAGAAAATTATAAATATCCTACTTCATTATATACGAGAAATGTAAACTTAATTTTGACGACACGTTTGGCTCAGTTTGTAGTGACCCTACTTGCTGTGCCAGAGGTCGCGGGTTCGAGTCCCGCTGGGGGCATTCATTTGTGAGCACGAATGTTTGTACTCCAGTCATGGGTGTTTATATTTATAATATGTATGTATTTAAAAGTTATATATGTGTAGTGTATCAACTATCTGGTATCCATAACACAGGCCTCGTAGCTTACCATGGAACTAGATGGTGCTGTGTGTTAATGTCCTAACATATTTATTTATTTATTTATTGCTGTACAAGTCATGGTTGCGTGGAATAATGGCAAAAACAGTAGCCACATTCCTCCGCTGAATGTCAATATCGATTTTTTGGGCGAAAAATGAGCCAGATCTCTTGAGCCAGTAGTAGTAGTAGGTAATAGTAGTTGAAATAGATGAGAATAGAAAATATTAATTGTTTACAATATCCTTCAAAATTCTATATGTCGGATTGAAAAGAGTGTTACTCGTAGCTCTCTTTTCTCGCTGCTTCCGTGCTTGATGGTTGATGTGTCTACGCTTAAGAGTTAAAAAGAACAATACTTTAAAATAATAAGAATAACGCCTTTGAGATGTCTAAAACCTTGGTCTCTTCCGTGATCATGATTGCTGTAAAGCATACGAAACGTCGCGTTGGGAACCCAAAATCAACATAAATCCGCGAAATAATCCGAAAAGATAGAACAATACTAACAAGAATAAAAGAGAAAGATTTAATTAATCATTTAATTATTTTAGGTCGGCTATCCCAACTTAACAAATATTGTAAATGCAAAAGTAACTTTGCTTGTCTGTTTGTTTGTTATATTCTCATGCCTAAGCCATTGAATCAATGTTGATGAATTTTGATATAAAGATAGTTTGGAGAAGGACATGGGCTATTTATCGCAAAATAAAATTTGAAGGAGGTTAAAAAAAGGATATGAATATTTATATTTATATACTATTATTATAACGAAATAAAGATAGGATAAGGCTTATGTCTTTTAAGAAGTGCTTAGCACTTTGACTCCATGGCCAAGGGTTTCTACAGTAAATGTTATAAAAACATAATTTTGACTAAGGCAGGCGTATTTATGCAACTTGAGTATTTCAGCCATTTGAGAAATATTATACAAAGAATTAAAATAAATACATTTTATAAGAAATTAGTTTCTAAATATTCCTTCCGATATCGTTAAGATATTGAAGAAATAATTTACTGACTTTATAATAGAAGAAAAGTAGAATATTTGCTAAGAATATTATTTATTATTTATAATATTTATACAACTTGTGAAAAACGACATGTTTTGAATATCATGTAGTAACATGTTATTTTTATGGCCTAAATATTCAATCTTATCATCTATCTCATCTTCAATATATGTACATACTATTGAAATATAAAAATCTTTGAATTTTTAAAACTAATTACTTAAAACTTTGCGACAAATAGAAAGTTATAGCACTGAGCTTTTTGTTATACAACTTTTGACATCCAGTTTAAACTTGTTGACCTTATGATACATAGAATAAAGTCACTATATAAATAGCTTTTATTGAAAGCACTGTATCAGTTGTGTTTTAAACATAATTCCAACATGTTCTCTAAAGTGAGTGTTCTCATATACAAAAAAAGTGTTTATAAACTTAGTTCAAAAGATATTAAAAATGTGATGTGTATAAGTGGTATTAACAGTAATATTTATTTTTATTTGTAGGTTTTTGGATTAAGTGCTGTACTGGCCGTCGCTGCGGCTGGCTTAATTCCTGAGCCTCACTACTCTTCAGCTGCTGCGGTTTCCTCTCAAAGCATTGTGCGTCATGACCAGCCTCATACCCTTGTTGCTGCTCCTGTGGCCCATTATGCAGCTTCACCCGTTGCGCATTACTCTGCTGCACCCGTAGTCCAATATGCCGCCCCTGCTCACTATTCTTCCGCTGCAGCTGTATCTTCTCAATCCATTCAGCGTCACGATCAACCCCGTGCCATTGCTCCCATTGCTCACTACACTACTGGTCCCGTTGCTCAATATGCGGCCGCTCCTGTAGCCCACTACGCTGCTGCACCCGTAGCTCATTACTCGGCTCCCGTCCACACTGTTTTGGCTAGCCACCAAGAGGAATACGCTCACCCTAAATACGACTTCTCCTACTCCGTATCCGACGGTCATTCCGGTGACAACAAGTCCCAGCACGAGAGCCGCGACGGTGACGCTGTGCACGGCGAGTACTCGCTTGTCGAAGCCGATGGCTCCATCCGTACCGTTCAGTACACCGCTGACGCACATAACGGATTCAACGCAGTGGTCAGCAACTCTGCACCCGCTAAACATGTTATTTCAGCTCCAGCACATATCCTCGCTCACCATTAATTGCACTAAAATGATTATTTAAATACTTGTATATAATTATTTAATTAAACGAACTTAGAATTATAGCAGATTAGGAAACAACTTTGGTTTTTTTTTAATATAAACCCCAAGTGATCTCAAATTGATTGAATTACGTACGTATGAACATACAGTTTTAATATGTAAATTATTTTGTCATTCAAATTATGAATTAACATAAAATTTAACTGGAATTCAATTAATTAAATATTTTTTCACATCAAATAAATATGCTATTTATATATAAAAAAAGACTACCAAAGAGATTTAACCAAATAATTTATAATGTACATAAATAACAAGTTGTAAAGTTTTACGTTAAGTGTTTATGAACTTTGATTTGGAAAATTACCCTGCCATAAAATGTAGGTCAAATAGTAGGAGATCCTGTTACCATTAAAATGTCTATAAAATATATAATTATTAGATTTGATTAAATATTTGATTAATACTATGAAAAAGTAAGTTCCTGTAACAATTTTAGTTATTTCCTATTTATTTCAGTCACTGAGTAGGTTCTGACTTACAAAACGTCAAGGAGAGTTTTAATTTGGCAGAGTTACAGTTTGGTGTGTGAAAAATATGTTGCGATTTTGCAAATTGTAAAAATTTACTGAGCTTGACTTTGATTTGTTGTAACTCCTAAATTATTATTATATCAAAAAATATTTCCACCAATAATCAAAAAAGAAAAAGTGCAGAATATTTTATGCTATAAAATTTTTATAATGTACTTTTATAACATAGATGACGCTAAAGAAAATATGTTCTCGAAAAAGTAGTTTTTGGTATCATTTTTCTAATATGGCGGCGCGAGTGGCGGCGGTCACTCAGGCAAATTCAGAACATTTATTAAAAAAATAAACTGTAAAACTTTATTAAATTAGAATTCTTCCTGAACTTTTGTAGCGAAAAGCTCCATTTTTATATGTCTTTAATGATTGGACTAATTATAGAGTTGAGTTTGTTTTAATTGCTATTAAAACAAACTCAACTCAGAAGGTTTTAATTGCTATTATTTTTGTTTGATTTACTTTGTAAATTCGATATGAATATTTTTTTGAACAATTAATAGGTTACAATAATAAATTTTTGATTTTTATGGATTGAAAACGCCTATAAGAACACTTGTTACCCCAGGCTGAAGCTCTCTGCACATCGGAATCAAGTCTCCTTGTATAAAGATGAACGACGAATAGACTTGAAAATTTTACTTATTTTTTATTTTATTTTTTCACTTTTATTGCAGATATAAATTCGAAAAAAAAATATAAAAGCATATTGATACGTTAAAACTTAATGAAACGAGTTTTTTAGTGAAGTATAGGCTTTAAAAAAGGGGAATCAACTGTCCCCTATCTCCTCTAATCTAAAGTTTAAATTTAAAGTAATTTCTTTGTATATATATATACAATATAGGTATATAAATAAAATTGAAACTCCTGAGTCCTGACTGACTAATTGACTGATATATCAACGCACACCCTAAAACGTTGGTCCTAGAGACATTTGAAGGGTATATTCTTTATGTAGTGTAGGTATCCACCAAGAAAGGGTTTTTTGTGAAATTCCACCACCAAGAGGGTGAAATGGGGGGTTGAATTTTCTGTAAAATTTTTATTCTGTAAGTCGATTGATACTAAAACTAGTACATGACATATTTCATTTAAAATTATGAGACAGGTGTATCACAGTTTTTCCAAAATCCTCCCCAACAGAGTCCAATAGGGCTTTGAATATCCTACATGACAAAAGCTAAAGAATTTGTTTTTTTTTTTGTAGTTTTAATTCGAGCGAAATAATGCTAATACATCATATAATAAAAGATAATAATGATTTATGTATTGACAAAGACATTTTTAAAGTAATGAATACTAAGACGAATTAAAAGGTAACATAATCAGGTCTGCTAGCGAGAAAGACAACAATATTTTCTACCTTGACTTCGACGTTTTTGGCCACATATTCTATGTATAGTTTCAGAACTAAATTACAATAAAATTTATCTTCTTTCGGATGAACATGCATTTTCAGTATGAAAATCTATACAGATAAATAAAATTGGAGTGTCTGTTTGTAATATTAAAATAACCGCTTTTTACTAAATGCATATGGATGTATACACAGTACATATACCAAAACAACATTTTTTACTATTTTTGTCTGTCTGTCTATCTGTCTGTCTGTGTCTGTCTGTTTGTTCCGGTTAATCTCCGAATCGGCTGGACCGATTTTGACGGGACTTTCACTGGCAGATAGCTGATATTACAAGGAGTACTTTTATTTTAGAAAAAGAATCAGGGTTCCTCGAAAACAAATTAAAACCCATAAAATTGTGAACAAAATCCACGTACGACGTACGCACCCGAGCGAAGCGAGGGTAAATCGCTATATAATTTAAATGAATATCTTAGGAGTAGCAAACTACTATTTATGTATACCTAAACATAGCTAACCGTGAAAACGTACCTAGGGACGAACGCGAGCGAAGCGAGCGTGAGTCGTTAGTACTACATAAAAGCCCCTAATCTATGGGCTAACTTTCATATAAATTCATTCAATGATTAATATTTTTTTATACGTTATTGAGTTACAAACGATTAAGCGTCCACATTTATTATATTAATTAGGATAAAATAAAAAATATCTTGTTAAAACCAGTCTATACCAAAAAAGTTACCTTGTGTTAATTAATTATTTTATTTGTTATATAAAATGAAAAAAAAAAGTTTATATGCACAAAGTAATCTATACATATAATAAAACTGTAGAGGTCGAATGTCTGTACATAGAAAAAAAAATATTGCTAAAAACCGAGTCAGGGGTATGTAAGAAGAGAACTTTTGTTTTTCCGTCTGTTTATTATACGGGCTAATCTCCAAAACTGATTTTGCATGGTGGATATAAGTTATATTCCCTGTCAACATTTTAGACACTTTTCATCCCGGAAAATGAAAGAGTTCCCTTGGGATAGTTAAAAAACTATAGTAACTTATAGAGCTTAGTACACAAAAACTACGGATTGAATTTTAATGATACTTTACAAAAATATAGTTCATACATCAGAATAACAAATAAGATATTTTTTATCCCGGAAAAATGTACGGTTCCCGTGAGATATATTTGTTTTTGTCTAGAGGAGAACCCGAGTGAAGCGAGGGTTAGCCGCTAGTTTTAAATATGGTATTTTATATGTTTTTCTTTTTTCTATATTCTAATTTCTTCCTCTTTTTTCTTTTCTTTTTTAATATAATGTACATACTACACACGAATACACCATATGGTACAAGGTCCCAGAACCCTCTGTCTGACCTGAACTTTTGAATTAAAATTTTTACGTTATTTTTATGAGCGGTATAACGACCGTATAACTTAATTCCATTACGAAAAAAGGTTTTTGTGTCATACCAAAATATATCAAAAAAAAGTTTAACTTATTTAAAAAACCTAAATATTCTATATAATGTAATACCATCTAATACTCTACAATCAAGCACATTTATTGATATTTTATAGGTTACTCTAAAGATCAAAATGATAACAACAGTATACGTAATAAGTACGTAATTTATTAAGGTTTACCTTAATAATATGTAATATTACTCTCCTTTTAAGTCAATTAGAGTAAAATACTTTCATCCTGTAGATATTGTTACCTAGTAGAATATACAAATTAACAAATTGATAGTTATCTTATTATTATAATAATGATTACTCAGTTCTATAGTCAGCTTATATATATATATATATATATATATATATATATATATATATAATACTAAATTGAAATTTACTTACAATATGAAATAGATCTAGAGAGTCTTCAACGTTTAATAGAAAAATTAGTTAATCGGCTAATCAAGGAAATATGTACAAATATGTACGTAATACAAAAAGGGAATTTTAATCTTCCTTACTCTTACCAATTGCCTAAAATAATTTATTATTATTTTATAACAAATAGAAAGTTTAAACGCTCTCGAACGCGAATTCTTTGTTATTATACAACTTTTGACATCCAGTTTAAGCCTGTTGACCTTATGGTACAAAAACTAAAGCCAGTATATAAGTAGCTTTTACCGAGAGCTCTGTATCAGTTGTGATTTACACAAAATTTCAATATGTTCTCTAAAGTGAGTATCCTCATACATATTTAAAATAAGTGTAAAAAACTTAGCTCAAACAATATTAAAATAAATTGATTTGAAGAAGTGGCGTTAATAGTAACATTTATTTTTGTTTGTAGATTTTTTGTTTGAGTGCTGTGCTGGCCGTGGCTACGGCTGGTTTGCTTCCTGAGCCTCATTACTCTTCAGCTGCTGCAGTTTCCTCACAAAGCATTGTGCGACATGACCAGCCTCACGCCGTTGTATCAGCTCCAGTAGCAGTCCACGCCGCTCCTGTAGCGTATCATGCAGCTCCTGCCCACTACTCTTCCGCTGCAGCAGTATCCTCTCAATCTATCCAACGTCATGATCAACCTCATGCCATTGTTTCGGCTCCTGTTGCCCATTATGCAGCTACACCCGTTGCCCATTACTCTTCTGCACCCGTAGCTCAATATGCCGCCCCTGCTCACTATTCATCTGCCGCAGCCGTATCTTCTCAATCTATTCAGCGTCACGATCAGCCCCGTGCCACTTTCGCCGTTGCTCCCGTTGCCCACTACACCTCTGGTGCCGTTGCCCAATACGCCGCCGCTCCCGTGGCCCACTACGCTGCTGCGCCCGTAGCTCATTACTCCGCCCCCGTCCACACCGTAGTAGCTAGCCACCAAGAGGAATACGCTCATCCCAAATACGACTTCTCCTACTCCGTAGCCGACGGTCACTCTGGTGACAACAAGTCCCAGCACGAGAGCCGCGACGGTGACGCTGTGCACGGCGAGTACTCGCTTGTCGAAGCCGATGGCTCCATCCGTACTGTTCAGTACACGGCTGACGCACATAACGGATTCAACGCCGTTGTCAGTAACTCTGCGCCCTCAGGACACGCCCATGCACCCGTACAAGTCCTCGCTCATCACTGATTTAGTATTATGAAATTTTATCGTATATATTTATTTATTATTTTTCTGCGAAGATAGTTACGATTAAAATGTGATGTTTTAGAAATATAAAAAGTGATGCAAATTTCCTTAATTTTATTTTGTCCTCCTTTTATTTTGTCCTTTACCACAGTTTCAAAAATTTTCATGATTAAGGTGCCAAAAACTTCAACATTATTTTCACATGCGTGAATATTCAGTATATGTTTTGGATTAAAAGAAAAGCTTTAGTAAATTTTAATAACAATTTTATTTTTGCTTTAAATAAAACGTCGAATATAGTAGAAAAAATGATGTAGAACGGTCAAAAAGGTTTGCTGAAATTCCTTGCCTTAAAATCTTTAGGTTCTGTATGTTTAGGTCTGAATGTTATTCAATGATTTATTGTATTTAATATATTCAAATATATTAAATGCAAATAATTCAGAAAAAAATACATTAAAATATAATTAAAAAAAAGACATTTATTATTATTTCGACTATAGTGGTAGATAGGTTTTAAGATTTTATTTTAGTTACACTAAGTCGCATTAAATATATTTAGATTTTTTAGATAAATATATTGAAATAATATCATTCATTTCATAATCTACTACATACAATATAAATGATGGAATATAAAATAACCCGACTGCGTAAAAAATTAATTAAAAAAATGGGAACAAGTTGACGAAGAAGCATGGTATTACTTACATATGTAGTATGTCTGTTATTATTGCCCAAAACTCTTTAACAACCATTTTGAATAAATTCTAAGAAGCACAGTTACAATTAAGAATTAAGAGGGGGTTAAACTAAGAATTTTATATGATTTTATAGATCTGTGGGTCATCAATTATAGCTTCTCTTAGTTGTACTTCTATAATAGTTTGAAAGAATTTTTGTATTATTAAATTTAACTTTAAGGTCACTTTCATTTTTGTCTTCGTAATATAAAAATAAGAGTTACTTCCATGATTACTCACATCTTTCCGTAATACAGGTGAACCAATTGGAAAGTATGTTGTCTCCTGATGAGCATTGCAATTAAACTATTATAATACATAAGGAACCTATTTTATATTTTGGTGCGCAACAGGAAATCCAAAATAATGAAGATAAAGGTAGCAAAAAGGATTAAAACTTAGCCTACAGTTTCTACTCAATATTTTAATATAATTTGAAACAAGCTATCTAGTTGGAATCGAATAAGTTAATAAACATTAAAGTATGTAATGCCACTATATAGAATAGTCAAAAAATATTTTAACAATAGGCTTAATAGAATATTTCTGTTGACACGTGCAGGGAAAGATTTATGAATCATTTAACTTTATTAAACCTGTGAAATTCTAAAACAGCATAATTTAAGTTACACACTACTACTGATTTACCCTCGGTTCGCTTTAGGTTTGTCCCCACACAAAAACATAATTTCTAGACATTTCATAGACAATATCTGTTGATAAAAGAAAATGTATGAAAAAGAGTGAATAACCTGAATGTAATCTTGTCTTTATTCTTTCTCAGCGCGTGTCTCACTTTTGGTCTTATACAATAAAATAAAGCTATTATTATGACCTTTGAAACATACATTTTATTATGTTTTAGACTTTCACGAGCTTTATTAAAAAATAAAAGTAAATGTATGAAGAAGTGTAAATAACTTAAAACTTAGTCTTGTCTTTATTAAAAAAATAAAATAGTCAATAGTTCTTTCCCTCCACATGTCACATTATTGGTGTCATTCAATGAAATGAAGCTATTACCAAACCAAACGTTTTAATACTACTAGTTTTTTAGTATAACCTTACCACCTTATGTACAATTAGTCATCTGATAATAATCAATCTAAAAAAAACATGAATGAAATTCAAGCTCCTACATCCCTTGACCTCATTTTAATTTAATAAAAATGTATTTTAAGTAAATGGATCTTGAATTGTTGTTCTACAGGTTTTATATATTGTGTATTAGTAATTGCGCGCAATTCCGCCTGCATAGTATATTTATGCCTAATTGTTTCGCTATAAGGATCGCTGCGAGGATTTAGATAGATTCATAGATGGCCTCAATAAAGGCTATAAAATAGAAAAATATTTTTTCAGGCGTGTCAGATATTTCTGTAAATTAACACGTTCCAACGAACAAAAAAAAACAGAACAAACTTTTTAGCATTATAATATTTTCGTATATATACTACAGACTATGCGTTAAGCGAAAGTTTGAACTCACAAAATTGCAGAACCCTGACAATCCAGTTACGTACGTGTTGACCTTAACGCACTCGAAATGACTATATAATAAGCTTTTATTAATGACTTTTCATTAGTTCTGATCCAGATTCACACCAACATGTTTTCTAAAGTAAGAGTCAATAAATAAAAAATATAATTATATCAAATAAAATGATAAATTAATAATTAAAATAATCTCTATTTCACAGATTTATGTTGTAAGCGCTGTGCTGGCGGTGGCTGCTGCAGGTCTTTTGCCTGAGCCTCATTATTCCTCAGCTGCCGCAGTTTCGTCTCAAAGCATTGTCCGTCATGACCAGCCTCACGCCGTTGTTGGAGCTTCAAGAGCTGTCTACTCCACTCCCGTGGCCTATCATACCGCCCCCATCGCCTACAACAGCGCCCCCGTCGCCTATAACACCGCCCCCGTCGCCTATAACACAGCTCCCGCCCACTACTCTTCAGCTGCAGCTGTGTCTTCTCAATCCATCCAGCGTCACGATCAACCCCGTGCTGCTATCGCTGTTGCTCCTGTTGCCCACTACGCTACCGCTCCCGTTGCCCACTACGCCGCTGCACCTGTAGCTCGTTACTCCGCTCCGGTCCACACCGTAGTGGCTAACCACCAAGAGGAATACGCTCATCCAAAATACGACTTCTCCTACTCCGTAGCCGACGGTCACACTGGTGACAACAAGTCCCAGCACGAGAGCCGCGACGGTGACGCTGTCCACGGCGAGTACTCGCTTGTCGAAGCCGATGGTTCTATCCGCACAGTTCAGTACACCGCTGATGCACACAATGGTTTCAATGCAGTTGTAAGCAACTCTGCCCCTGCTAAACATCCTATCTCGGCCCCAGCACATATCCTAACCCACCATTAATTAATTTATTCTGTTAATTAATTATTATTCATAGCTATTTAAGAATTACAGCAAATTGATAAAATATTATGGTTTTTTTTTATATTCTTTGAATGTTTGATATAATATAATAATATTTAGGTTTTAAGATCACTTACTCTCATTTAAGAATATGCATAGTTCACTGATGAAAAAGTAAAAATAAAAGGAAAATTTTACGAACTCCAGTTTATTTAAATTAGCTTAGGCTATTTTTTTTCTCAGTACGTTAGGTATCATACGATATATTCACAACAGCAAAACAATTTTCAACTCATGACAAAATAACTTTCCTTTATATTTTAACTTCAAAATGATATTAAGGGTCGAGGCTAAATATATTTCGAGGTTAGTTGTATAAGTAAAACTACATCAATAATATTTAAAAGTTTACTTATAAAGGAAAATAAAAAAGCAGTGGCACAATATGAAACAATATTTCAATAAAAGAGGATTCTAATAATGTTTTGGGACGATATGATGCGTGGCGAACTTCACGTTGGCGTGGAAACTAGAAATAAAATAAAAAAAAAAACAATATAATATTACATGTACATTTTCAAGTAACAAGTGATATTACGTAGCAAGTACTGCAAGATATTGTACCTAAAAAGTTCAATACTTCTATTAATCTCTTAGAAATTACATATATTCTAAAACTTAAAGATATTAATATATATATTCAACATGAAATATATTAATACTCAAATGATTACCAGCGTCATTATTGGTGAAGTGAAATCAGACAACTTCTGTCTAGTGTGTGCTCTTTTTTTAAAAGGATAAGAACTATCCTAAGTTTTGCATTAGAGTTCTTTATCCCTGTTTAAATTGGTTTAGTTATTACGGAGATTAGCATTAGACCGGACATACACACACTTAGATAAATATGAAGTAGCTATTTAAGTATTTGATTGTTACCCTGTTTTATGGTCTCCATGATAATGTATGGTCCTCTCAGAACCATCAGGTTGGTGCAAAGAGTAAACGCCTCTCACGACATCACCATCGCGACTCTCGTGTTGGGACTTTATGTCTCCTGTGTGATGATCTTCCACTTTATACTCAAATATGTATTTTGGGTGGGCCTGTAATGGGTTTATACTGATTATTAATATTAGACTACTATTATAAACGCGAAAGTTGGTATATTTATAGTAACTTTTTCACGCTGAAGCAGCGGAACGGATTTGGATAAAATTCAGTGCACTAATAAACTATGAAAAAAAAAAATGGTGAGAGTTGGTGCTACCTGTATGAAACATAAATACCAAAGACACCCAAAGACTTATCTGAACGAAGAGAAAATTAGGTGCGAAAAAATTTGAGATATAGCAATCCCAAAACCATCAAATAGAATTTAAAAAAATAACTTTACTTATAATAGGAATCGGAATTAATATTTTGCGCTTGCAGAATTCGTATTAATACACCCACATACGAAACTGTAGAGCTGCAGTAGATATCTATTAATATAGTAAAATAATATTAACATACATAGTAGTCGACATGATGGTCATGAACGTGTACTGCTTCAGAGTGTCCGTCATGTCGGGAAATGTGATTGGAAGAAAACGCCGCGTGGTGTCCGTCGTATTCAAATTGAGCCACCGCAACGCTAGCTAATGCAGTAATTAGTATAATCTGAAATAATAAAATATAAGTAATAGAGACGTAATAACAATCCAAATTTAAAGTAAATCTTAGCTTATATTAAAAAGTGTTGATCAAAATAAAATTAAAATGAAAATAATTTATTCAGTAAAAAGATTACATTCGTTGTCCCAAGTTGAGAATTCTTAAGTAGTCTGTGACGGGAGGCCTCACTCTACCACAACAAATATGATTAAGGTGTATAAGTTAAGTTATTGAAAATGAGTAAAATAAGTAATTTTAGAATGTTTGAGTATTTATATTATATAAATAAAAACAACTTCATATTTTGCCAGTAAGGTTAGGTTTGCGGCGGTTTCAACACAGATTTTATTTGTATAATATAGTCACAATATTCAGAATTTGCCTATAAATTAGAGTATCTTGTTTAAGGATTTTTTTTTATAATTTTGAAAAATATATATAATGATTTTAATTTTATAAATAAAACGGTTTTCGTAGATAAAAAAATTACCTTGCTATACATGTTTGTTTTTGTTGATATTGTGATGTTTTACGGTGAATTCTAAAATTGATGTGGTGTATTTCATTAAAATAACAAATCTTATATACTCATTTTAATTGTTTAAATGGCTATTTCACTTTCATATGTTAGATACACTTACGTTAACTTCATGATCCGTTGAACGCAATACATTAAATTACGTTTCATGCATGACTGTTATAAGGTCAATATTTTTTATTTTTAACATATTTTTCTAATTTTTTTTTATTTATTATGTTAATAATCTAAATTGTTGCAAAAATATGCAGTTTATTTTAAATACGGCTATGCTTACGGTTACGATGATATAAAATGTATTATGTTACATTTTTTAAATATAGTTCTGCTCTGTATACTTTTGTTATTCAATTGTACCAATACTAAAACAAAATCATGTGCTAAAAGATAACATGAATACATAATAAAAAAAAAATATATATTTTTTTTTATGAGATTCAGTGACAAACGAGCAGACAGACCACCTGATGGAAAGCAGTACCTATCGCCCATAAAACCTATGGTTCATGCACTTAGGTTTTAAGTAACAAAAATGCAGAACCACAGGTGCGTTGTCACTGTGAGGACTAAGATGATATGCCTCTTGCTTGTGATTGCGCTGGCTACCTTATCCTTCAAACCGGAACACAACAATGCAATCATTGTTGCTTGGCGGCAGAAATAGATAAGGGGGTGGTACCCATCCAGTCGAACTCCTCAGGCTTGACACAGTCCTACCACCGGTGTTAAATCGGTTCTGTAGTTTTGGCGTGAAAGCGCGACTGACAGACAGACAGACAGATAGAGTTACTTTTGCATTTATAATATTAGTAAGAATACGTATCATCCTTGCCGCGAGATGTACACTCGTGTGTATGTCTTCGACTGCATACTATATTCCTTCATGAACTTGTTTTCATCTTTTTAGTTAGCTTTTGCGCAATCGGGTTTATTTATTTTTATCATATTTTTTTTATTTACAGCTTTTTAGTTTTTGCCAATTAGACATTTGACGTAATATAAATAAATGTGGTTTTAATTATTATTATTTTAAGTAATAGAGGGATGGTATACCTATTTGGAATACCTATTTGGAATCCTTGTTATGAGCCCTTTAATTTGATACCCATATTGCAGAAAAAGAAGATTAAAAAAAAATCACCTTAAACAATGAAATCCAGCAGCCCCCATATTTTTTATGTCACCTATCTAAAAACACTTGGACTAATACGACGAATCTAATGAAGCCTTAATTAAAGATCTTCTTAATTAATCTTTTTATTAATTAATTCTTAATAAATAACACAAACATACAAAGATAGGCGAAAAACATAACCCTTTCCTTGCAGTCGAGTAAAAAGAATCCCACACTTTTACACTCAAATATTATCTTTGTATACTTTCTTCCAAATATGGCTTAAAATGAATGAAGCCCTTACGGAGTAGATGAGGAGAACAGGATGATAATTATTTTTCGCATTTTAGTTTTAACTATAATTTTATTTTTTTACTTTTTAGTGTTAAAACAATCAGTTAAACACGTAAACGTATAGTTTGGCGTGCATGCTATTAATCGTTCTCTCGTAAGGATCAGGTATCCTGGCAGCATTATCAGGATAATATTATCATATTATTTCATTGTCTATTGATTGATATGATTGTATTATTATAAGTTGGTTTATTTAGATTTCCAAGATTTTTTACAAACTTAGTTACAGATGAAGCTAATAAAAGCGTGTTTAATAAATTGCTTGATACTGTGACAAAATGCTTTCAAAAGTAAACAGGCGCTTGAAATATTTAATACTAGAAAGAAATGAGCACTTTTTTTGTTAGTTTTCTTTCAATATTACTATATCCAGGGCATCTTAATCTGGCACATTAGTGGTGTGGATTCAAGCTATCGATAAAATCGAATAAAATATTTTTTCGATATCTCGCATAGTTTTTAGAATATCTATAGTTGAATTTTTCAATTCTTTTAAGGATTGTGCTTAAACTTCAAAGTGATATTTTTTGTATATAGACACTCTCTCTAAGAAATCTATTGCGCTCGGCCTGCTAAGTTTGTTTTTCTCATTAGCACCAGAAACACTTAAATTTAGAAAAAACTCGAACAATTTTGTTGTTGCCGGATGGGCGAAGCTTATTTTTTTTTGGATACTTTTACATAGACATTAGGCATTCTTGTTTTTAAAAAATACTAATACCCGTTAGGTTAGGGTTATTGTTTTAACACCCCCATGTTTAGAAATTAAATATTTTTACTAATTACAATCGGAACCAAGCTTGATGTTAATGTTGTTACTAACTAGACTAGTTACTACTAGAGGATGTTACGCAAACTTACAAGCCTTATAGAATTTAAATAAACATACAAAAAGTTTTAAAAATTAGTTAGGTGTGATTGAAGGAGAAATATTACAAAAAAATATTGCAAGTTAGGTATACTTATTTATTAATATTTTCTAACATTATAATTTAAGGTACATGAATTAAAATAGGCTGGCTAGTGTTGATAAGAAGGGGCTTCGTGTGTGTGAGCGTGTGTGGCGTGCCCCTCACGGTGAACCACAGCATTGAATCTGAGAAAGAATGCAATCATAATTCACAATAGATTTAAAATCTGTTTAAGTATAAACTATATTAACTCTACTAAAGATCGTTCATACTACTTAGTACTTTTTAGGACTTGAATTGGCACATTGGCCAAATCAATTACTAAAAACATAATATGTACAATATTATTTCACAAAATTAAAAATAATTACACTGCATACTCATCTCTGCTTTAATAAAATATTAAAGCATAGTCATGCGCATTAAATATATCCAAATAGCGACTTAGACCCGCTTCGCTCGAATGCTCTGTTTTGGATATATAATATTACATAGACACACATACTCACACATCATCATACCAAATTTCATTAAAATCTGTTCAGTGGTTTTCTCGTGATGCGGTAACAGACAGACAGACAAAAATCCTTAAAACGGTAGATTCGGACTCTGTATCGATAATAATGACTATTTCAATAAGATTTTCCAAAACATATTTAATGTACAGATTCGACTCAGTTAGAATTTTATTATATATCTATATAGATAAACACACACACTACTATTAGTGTAATAAAAATCGTCTTACCCGCTGTGCTTGTCAACGGTGTATTCAACACGGCGCACGGTACCGTCAGGTTCGTGAAGGCTGTAGAAGCCGTGGACGACGTCTCCCTCTCGGGTCTCATGCTGTGACTTAATGTCTCCTGTGTGGGAGTCCTTTACCTCATACTCAAACGCGTAATGAGGTGGTGACTGTGAAACAAATTAAATTAATAAACGTACTATATACCTACCTAAATAATAAATGAATAACGTAATAAAGCTGAGGTTCTCAATTTTTGTTATTTGCTTATTTATGTGGAGGACAAAGGGGTTGTTGTGTTAGTAATACATATTGATCTAACGTTTATGATGCGACTATAAAATAATAATAAGCACTACCTTAAAATCATTAAATCCTTTGGGGAGCAATCGTTGCTAAATACTTTTAACTTAGAAGACTCTATAACTTAAATAATTACTTTTTAATATAATAAGTAGTTAGGAGTCAGAAACGCCAAAGGGCCAACTTCAATGAGTGCGAACCCAATTGCACTATTTATTCTTTTATTTTTTGCGTTCAAAGTCAGATGGACGAACATTCAATTGCTAGATATCCAATAGCTATACTTGGGTCGATCCAGGACTGAAACCAGGACCTCTAGATCTGTAGCCGTACATTCTTGCCACTATGCCAATGACACAGTGAAAATAATATTATGATAAGTAATTAAGCAGTGAAGTTACGTACATAATAGTCGTGGTGGGAATCGTGCGTAGATTGATGATCACCGGCGGATAGCTGGTTTGCGTATTCTTGGTTTTGGTGGAGTACTATGTTTTGAGATGATTGTGCTAGTTCATGACTTTGTCCGTGACTACTACCTTGTACGTAGCTGTTATATTGTGCAGAAGCAACCGCTACTACAGCCGCTATACAGGCAACCTGTGGACGGATAAATGTTAATGTTAGTTAATGATAATAATAACTTTTTATTTTATGTCAATTTCATCACATTTCAATTATACCCACTGTTATTAAGTTATATTATTATTTTTAAGTAAATATAGCAATCACACATACCTTTAAATACATGTTGGTTTTTAGTTACTTATTTGTTAAGATTATAAAATTGAATGATAATTTAACTACGTATTCAACATATTTATATACAAAAGCAGTCAGAAAGAAATGGAAAAGATTAAGTAATATCCATTAAAAGTGTATAATAAAAATTATGTAATAAGGTTTAAAATATAAAATTATGGACATAAACGACCAATTGCTCTCATTATTAAATTTTTTATCTGTCAATATTTCTTGACCAACTTCAAGAAAAGTAGATATTAAATTCGGGTGTTTTTGTATATGTTATGTTGGTAAAGATGTTTTCAGGGTAGAAATTTTAAAGTAATATTGGTGTCGGTCTTTTCTGTACAAAATCTTTGATTTTCATAGTCTAAAAACAAACTAAGAGTCTTAAGTGATCTTCAGATTTCTTTAGAAAAAAGTATTAGTATTAGTCCCTTCTGGTGGACCAGTATCTAAGCTAAGTACCTACTAGAAAAACTGACGCGACGCGAAAACCCAAGACAGAGAGTTTTTGCGATTTGAAGGAAATAATAGTTATGTAATTATTTGTAAAGTACCTATTATTTAACATCTTATCTCTTATAAAATAGTAGGCTTTTGTATGCCCCCATAATCACTTTATTTAAGTTTATGTCATAATTATTTAAAACTTACTTATCTCTGGATCTTCATGTGACCGAGATGGTGCCATCGAAATCTAAAAGCAATACTGTAAGAAATCTTAAAATAGGAAAAGTTCCAGAAAAATGACTAAAATCTAAAAAAAATATATACATAAAGTATGTTACTTGATATTTCTATCAATAGACAAAAAGAGCTTAAAGCCGCCTGACTTACGTCATTTTACTGTCATAAGCTTAAAGTTTGTTTTAACTTAAAAAATCCCAACCTACGCCTAACGGTATTATTAATGCCATTAAAAAATTAAGCGACGTGATGTGACTAAACTAACGCTTAACGCCTATTCTTATTCGAGTATTAAAGACAAGGCTTAGCCCTTATATAATAGAAAATATTATATTAGTAATTCCAATCTTCCCAATTTTATTTCATTAAATAATTTATATTTTAATTAAACAATATTTTGACTTACTTTGAGTAACTTCGACCTTGTTTCTTTATATAGTTATTTACCCAAATTACTTTTATTTGTCATATATTGTGTATTTTTTATTATTGATAAAGATAAGTAGATCTTGACAATAATCGAATCTCAAAAATCTGACATAATATTAAAAGTATACTGTTAATACTGTTATAAATTTCTTTCAAGGTACACATATAACTTCCTTTAAAACATAACTTCCTTTAAGAGAAAAATTAAACAGCTCCTTCTCACCTAAATTAATCCACGATAATTTCTGTATACTGAAACATTTCAGATAAAAGATAAGAGTATGGTATTGAAGCAACCTTGTTTGTTTTTGGTCATTGTTTTTGTAGTTACTATTATTATTTATGTTACCGAAGAGCAGAAATTCTTAATTTTTAATAAAACTTTTTACATTATTCTCGTGGTTTTATTTCACGAAAATAATAATTTTAAAAAATGTTGTAAATTTTTTTCTTTTTTCATTTTATTTTACTGCTTTTTAGGCCCATTGGTCTTTACGTTGTTAAAGCAGTGAGTAAAAACATTAATCTAAAATATAGTATTTGATTGTGTAAATATAATTTTTTTTATTTATTAGCTGACTTTTTTGTGTTTATTATCATTGACTTTACATAGCATTAACAACGTTTTATTGAAGATCAGTTTAACCGATTCTTTAAGACCGTTTTGAACCTTATTTGAGTCTTTTTATTAGAAAGGACTACCGGTACCACCAATGTGTTATCATTGTTAAATCTAACTGTGCCATGAAATTCTACAGATTTTTTTATTTTAATTTAGAATGTACATAAATTGTAGTAGGTTTATTTTTAGGGAATTGGTTATATAGTACAACCAATTTAGTCTCTTTGAAAAATGTATATAATATAAAAACAATTCTGTTTTTTGTTTATTTGCTATAAATAAAAATGTTAAAGTGAGTAAAAGATAATTTATTTTATATTTATACTTTGAGTATGCCAATACAAAATGACTTAATAGTCTATAAAAAATCTCCATTGTTACAAATAATCGTTAATCAATTATAAACTAATGATTTTTGTTGAAACTAGGTCAATAATGATGATGCGGTACCAGGTGGTGAGTATCATATTTCACATCAGCATGGAATCTAAAACGAAAATGCAACATTTATACACGAAAAGTTTGAAATTTGTTAAGAAACGTTTATAATAAAATATTGTACAATGTATAATATTTTTTGTAATGTACATGAATGATAGATATTTTTTGCTTTTTTATATAATAGCGAAAATATAATACTATAAAATATATGGATGTTAAAGTATTAAATGCAGAAATACTTTTTCAATAATCTTTAGACAGAAAATACAAAATCCTTACCCAGTGTGATGGTTACCATGATAATGCACTGCTCTTTCAGAGCCATCAGGTTGGTGCAGAGCGTAATATCCCTTCACTACGTCTCCGTCGCGGCTCTCGTGCTGGGACTTAATGTCGCCGGTGTGGTGGTCCACTACTTTGTATTCAAAGTCATACTTAGGAAATGTCTAGAAATGTATATTTCTCATTAGATTTCAAAAAAATAATAATATGATACTTACTATAGAAAACATGAGAATTTAACCACGACAAAATACGAAAAGATATTTAAAAACATAAATCCCATCAAAAAAAATGTGAAAATGGGATCCTAGTTCAATACGTGGTTACTGGTTGTTGACTTTGTCGACAAAAGAATTGAGATCTAAATGGGTGCCAAGTTCTGTAGATAATCCTGGAATTTATTCATAAGAACATACAACATTCTAAATTAAATTTAAAACACAATTTCTTGTTTTTTTCTGCTACAACAGTGTTTGCTATTTAAAAATAGAACTTCTTAAATCTGAACAATCGAATTATTTGCACAGGGTAGATAGCTTAGGATAAATTGAAGTTTTTGCTATTACTATGATTGCTATTGGTATTATATTTCAAAGGAGCTACGTGTTAAGCTATTGCTTTTATGTTTTGGAAGGCGCAAGGTGTTAGTAAAAATTAATTGAGAAATATTTTAAATCGTAAAAATTACCCATCTGGTCACCTAATTTCAACTTCTGGAATCCATCTGGAAGTGGGTTAAGTTTTACTATTATATGTCAATCAGTCAGTGATAAAAAATGCCGATTTTCAGACGTTAATATCTCAATAACCATTTGAGCTGTATTTATAAAATTAAGGCTTCTAGTTTATCTTAGGGGATTTAATAAATAAACTTAATTTCATGTGTTTATATTAAATAGATTTGGAGTTGCTAAGAGGTCAAAAGTAGCTTTAAATGGTTCGTGTAAAGTAACACACGTTGCTGCGTCACCAGTTTCTTTGGCTTGAACTTGGCTGGACACGCTACCGCGTGTCCTGATATTGGCGTGAACGTAAGAAAGCATTATAATAATTAAAACTATATAATTATTACAGTTTTGTGCATATTAATATGGATATTTACATAATAGTCAATGTGATCATGTTCATAGCCATGTACTGTTTCCGGATGTCCATCGTGACGAGAGATATGTTGAGATGAGTATGCTGCTCCATGTTCATATCCATATTGTGCAACTGCTACCGCCACTAGGGCATAAAAACACACGACCTAAAAATAAATATATTTTATAAATTCTTTTCTTATGCTAAAATTTTAAACAATGGTTATTTTAAGTCTGTCGTGTGTGTTCAGTTCTTTTTAACACCCACTGCTGGGTAAGAGCCCCCCTTTAATATGAGGGTGATCAAGCCACTGTCCTCTACGCTAGCCAAGTGCGAGTTGGCGGACTTCACATGTCTTTCGAAAACTTGATGGGTTCTCTCAGACAAGCAGGTTCCTCACGATGTTTTCCTTCACCGTAAGACTAGTGATAATCATGTTGAAAATGATTAGCCCATAAAAATATCAGAGGTACAAGTTTCCCAAGGGAGCGCGTTAGCACTAGGCTACCACTGCCTTAGTTTCATTATAATACAATATTATTTTCGAAATAATAATACCTTTGCGAACATTTTGTAGTAGTATAATAGATCGTTGTGTTATGGGAGACTTAAATGTAACTTGTATGATTTACAAATAGCTTACACTTTTTATATTGGGAGCACTAGCAAATAATCAAGGTTTATGGACTTTGCTAATTCATTAGTAATCAATTTTTATGTTAGCAATATGATTGCTCTGTGACACGCGTAGTTTTTTAAGAAAAAATAAAAAAATAGGAAAATATTTATTAAATTTTAACAATTCTACTAGGTTTTCCATTGCTTTGTTCTTTTGAAGTGACGATCATAAATACATACTATGTATACTCGTATTATTAGCAATAACTGAGCGGATTAAGTGTACATTTACAATAAGTCAAATTTTCCTAATTAGATTTTTTATGTAAGTGCCAGCCAAAGGAAAGCAAACAAAAGTAATTTATTATGATAATAGAATAGAAGGCATTTACTTGAATTACAGTTTAAATTGTCGTCATACATAAATATAATTAATAATATTACACAAGCGTACATACATACATACATACATACATACATACACATAGATATACATATTACTTAACATCTAAATTGTCATTTGTTATAACATACCAAGGTTCACCCATTTCACAAACTATTTATTGGTCACACTAATTTACCTATGAGCACTGACATGCACTTGTTGCTTTGCGTTTTCTTTCAATTGCTTTTTACAGTATAGTTGATATAAAAGATATGGATTCTAGGAACCTATTATCAGTTGTGTTTGATTTACTAAACCAAAACAATATACATACACCCCTCATAATGTTTTCTAAGGTATTGTTTTAAAAGAAATTTTATAAATTACAAATAATTCCAAAAAAAAAGTTTATATGATATGCTTAGATATGTTGTTAAATTAATTCCTTATATTATTTAGATTTTAACAGGGCGTACATTTCATATTTTAAGGTTTTGTACTTTGCTGCTCTCGTCGCTGTTGGACTCGCCCAATATGGATATGACCATGGCGAAGCTTATTCGTCACAGCACATCTCCCGTCATGACGGACATCCTAAAATTGTGCATGACAGTCACAGTCACGACTATTATGTAAGTAGATATATACAAAATATGTTTAATACTATATTATTAATATTGTATATGAAGAAAACAGTCTGATATCTAAGGCTTATCTCTTTATGCGCATTTGCTATTCAGTCATTTTGATGAAATAATTAATAATTCATAGTTTATATATAATTTTGTTTATATATTATGAATTAATGAAGTATATTATATCTTAATTTAGACTCATCCAAAATATGACTTTGAATACAAAGTAGTGGACCAACACACTGGCGACATCAAGTCCCAGCACGAGAGCCGCGATGGTGACGTAGTGAAGGGATATTACGCTCTGCACCAGCCTGATGGCTCTGAAAGATCAGTGCATTATCATGGTGACCATCACACCGGGTAAAGAACTATATATAATAGTAAACTTGATTCTGCCTGTAGCTTCGCCTGTGTGAAAACTGTTTTCTTATCTTTCTATCTAATTATATTAATAATATTAAAGTCAATAATATAATAATACATCATATCATTGGAACACATTTCCGGAATAACAATATATTATATCTAAAACAATATTTATTAATATTAAGGCGCCATATTTTTTTAGAATATGTTCGATCATTGATATATGATTAAGTAATAAACATTAATCCAATAATCTTCATAAACTTTGAATATTTATAATATTCTTTTATTTCTTCACATCCAAGTCAATCTTAAGTTTTTTTCATAGGTTTCATTTCTATAAAAATTATGAAATATTAATCGTGTATTTTTTTGTTTTAGCTTCCATGCTGATGTGAAATATGCAACATACCACACGATCCCTAAACACTACTACTAAATATGGCGAAATTTGCAGTAGTTATAGAAATATACTATATGTGATAGTAATATAAAATAAAATATTTTCATTATTATTTTATTGTACATAATAATTGTGTCCATTTTTTTGAAATAAAAATATTAAAGACATAATACTACAACATTTTTTTTTATTAAAATTATATAGCACATAAATTATATACTATCACACAATATCTAGTCTAAGTCTATATTTGTATGATGAATGAATTCAATATAATATAGCGTATCTATCAAACGATATAAATTTTATTGCTCTCATTTTGTAATAGGCTATTAGAGAAAAAAGTACAGTACAGTAGTAAAATCCAAGTCTTATGATTTAAACGAAAACTTAGTGCTGTTATACAAGATCTTAAAATAAAATGTTAATTATTAAAAATATATGTATATATTTTTTAAGTTTAACGAAAAATATAATGAATTTTTTTTCAATTTAACACTCGTTTGAATATATTTAATTATAAAACGAGAGAAGTTTTTAAATAAAAAAGGATTCATTCAAAATGATTTCTTCAATTTAGGACAAGGTGCATAATGAATGTTAATTTGGAATACCTTGTGTTTTTGTGTTTCTTGTGCTTCGCCAGCTTTTACTCGATAAAGTTAACATCAAAGTTATTTCAGCGGAGAAGAAAGATAATGTACAAACACTTAATTGGGTTTTAATTATACATACACGTGCTTGTGATTTTTTTGCAAATATCATTTGTCGACATGTTGTATGAGAATACATCACCACTTTCTTTAGAAACATTCAGTTCAGTTCAGTTCTTTATTTAATGGCTTTAATGCGTACCAGTGGAGCACAAATTATTCTTTAGAAACATTTCTCTAAGTAGCTACTAGTAATTTTACCGGTGGTAGGACTCTGTCAGGCCTGAGGAGTCCGACTGGATGGGTACCACCCCCTTATCTATTTCTGCCGCCAAGCAACAATGATTGCATTGTTGTGTTCCGGTATGAAGGATAAGGTAGCCAGCGCAATTACAGGCAAGAGGCATATCATCTTAGTCCTCACAGTGACAACGTACCTGTGGTTCTGCATTTTTGTTACTTAAAACTTAAGTGCATGAACCGTAGGTGTTATGGGCGACAGGTGCTGCTTTCCATCAGTTGGTCTGTCTGCTCGTTTGTCACTGAATGTCATAAAAAAAAGCCATGTCACAATTTGACGTAGAATCTGACCTTATATTTTCACGTCATAATCTTCGTTAATCACTGTCACCATCTATTATAATTCATAAATTACGGGTAAACAAATACACTACTAATAAATAAATAAATGATGAAACCAAAGTTTTTTTTTGTTTTCACGATGCGCTAACTTAAGGAAAATTATATGGATCACCTTAAAATTTACCTTAATAAAATCCAATAGAAACTAGCGAGATCGGTTAACCAGTCTTTGAGAGAAATCATTGAAACCACTGTAAAAAACATACATATACGTGACATGAAATAAATGACATTAAATTTTTTCGTTAGAATCTTAGATACGTTTCATTTTGAGTGGCATACAATCAAGTTAAATATTTGTCAAATATATATTATACTAGCAATGCCCGCGGTTCCACCCGCGTTCAAATGATAGTAATATATTATACCAATTTCATTGCGCACCGCATGATCGGTAAATAGTGGCGGTGATTGACATTGCCACAAAGGTTCCTCCGTTAATCTCATATTTGATTTAGTAATATTGAACTTTTTATTTTAACAATAACATTTATAGTATGTCTATACTTTGGTTTTGTTTGTTTGTTTGTTTAGTTTTGGGCGATAAACTCTCAAATTACTGAATTAATTTTAATCATTTATTTACTAATAGATAGCTATTCATTATTTTATATTTAGCAGATTATTTAAATTACATAATAATAACTTTTCTTGATGTTAGTTTATCGCGAAACAGCTTGTTAGTAATCTTTTCAGAAATGATGTTCAAAAGAAGAAAAAGTTCCAAAAATATATAATTAAGGTAAATAAGTAAATTCTAAGCAAATGATTTTTACTATTTCATATGGATCGGCTAATATGATTAAAGTCGTAAGCATTTTATTGCGTTCTTTAAACCTTTTTCACCTTTCAAGAAATTGTGTCAAAAAAATCTGAAAAAGTTGAGGTATAGTAGTTTCTAAAATACTTTGACGTTGATAAAATAAAACCATATTGTGGACATGTAAATATAATTCGTATTTATTTCAATGTTAACCTAACAAAATACGTAAGTAAGAAAAACAACACAGTATTTTGCTATGTACATATGTATTCAGCCCTTTTTAATGTCCCACTGCTGGGCACGGGCCTCCCTTCAATACGAGGGGGATCAGGCCATAGTCCACCACGCTGGCCAAGTGCGGATTGGCGGACTTCACATGTCTTTCGAAAACTTGCTAGATTCTCTCAGACATGCAGGTTTCCTCACGATGTTTTCCTTCACCGTAAGGCAAGTAGTAATCATGTTGGAAATGATTCGCACATGAAAATATCAGAGGTGCGAGACCCGGGATTTGAACCCGGTCACTCGGTTTTCCAAGCGAGCGCGTTACCACTGGGCTACCACTGCCTACTATTTTGCTATACGGAACCTATAATGCACGAGTTGGACTTGCATTAACCCAGTTTTTATATTAAAAGTTTTACAAATATTAACATCATTTACTAAACAATAAAAATTTACAAATAATCTCATTTGAAAATTGATTCGGCCAGCAAAATATTACTAATATGTTACTAATTTATAAAGCCAAAAAGTTTGTTTTATTGATAATTTGAACACGGGCGGAATCCGCGGGGTAATTTAATAAAATCTTAGAAAGTTCATATCTGTATATTCAATTTTTTGAAATTAAAACTGTTTTAAAAACACATGGAGACATCTTTTGATATACATATTTTTCTTCAAGATAAGCTATTTTTAATAATTTTCGCTATATTTAGTAAGTTACCTTGCTACAATGTATATAGTATCATCGTGGGTCCAACCAGTTTTTGTATTTTTTCTCAGAAATGAGATATTTTCCCGTGGTAAAAAGTACCCTATATGTTGACCCGGATAACCAGCTATGACCATACCAAATTTCATCAAAATCCCTTCAGTAGTTTTTCTGTGATGCGGTAACAGACAGACAGACAGACAAAAATTCTAAAAACTATAGATTTGGCCACTGTATCGATTACATAATAATGTCTATTTCAATATTTCAAGATTTTCCAAAAAATATTTAGGGTACAGATTCGACTTAGTTAGAGTTTTATTATATGTATAGATCATGTGATATACTGTGACAGTGAGATTCAATTCTTATTCTTGTTTGTAGGAAATTGTGTACTAAAACTGTGTCCTCACTTCAGCGTACAAATCTACCTGGCGCTTAGCTAATTTTAAATTTGCTTGAGAGGAAAACTGTGATTGTATCGTTTACAGTGTAGTTATCGTATTTTAACTGTACGTAAATAAGTCATCCTTTGCTGCGAGTGCTTAAATCAATATACATATATTTAAGAGTTTCAAGATGTTAATGTAATTTTAATACTTCTTTATTAAATAGGGACATATCCTCGCTTCCCACAATTCCTAAGTACCTTTTTACCATGCATAGCTTTCGCTAAGTTACTGTTTTATTATATGTATAGACACCGATAAAGTACCTCCATAAACATATTTTTCATAGTTATCCTAATTTCCGAGTAAACATATTTTGATCAGAACAAAAAATAATCTATACCTACACTCGTTGGTAATATTTCCTATTAGAATGAAGATTTTGTGGATTAAAATCGGATTGGTAGGTTCAGAGGGTAACCCTTCTAAATTACTTTAATCTTACAAACTTAATTTTTATAATTTGTATAGATCTAATTTGGTATAAAATAAATAAAACCATTATTTAGTTATTTAGCAAGGTTTAGCTCAGGTGTAAAAATATACCTCAGTAAGTAATCTTATTATAGTAGTCATCAAGTTAGTAGTTATAAAGTTATTTAAAACAGTATATTATTTAGATGTGTTTATTTGTATAGTAGGTAATATTAAATGACATAAACATTAGATGCAGAAACATGAACAAATGGCAAAAATAAAAACAATAGTATATAAATATTTATAATATTCTTTCTTATTAGGTATATTAAACGCTTATCACAGTGTGCTTAAGAAAATTGTTGGAATTTAATAGTGATGTTTGGGGACCAGGTGATGAGTGTCATATTTCACATCAGCGTGGAATCTAGAACAAAACGTAATCCAAAATATATGATATATAATAATATAAATTCTATTGCTACTATATAATAATAACTTTTTAAACACTGATATATTGCTGATTCAATTTTATAACCAAATTCAGTTAATGTTATAATTAAAGATCGATCAGGCATTTGGTATCGCTACTAAAAAACACTTTTTTGTTTTTTTCCAAGAAAAAATTATGACGGTAATAAAGTCATTGTACTTTATCTGTTTATATCGCTAGGTTAATATCATAATATTAGGTAACCTACAGAGTATAAGATCAATTCTTACCCAGTGTGATGGTCACCATGATAATGCACTGATCTTTCAGAGCCATCAGGCTGATGCAGAGCGTAGTATCCCTTCACTACGTCACCGTCGCGGCTCTCGTGCTGGGACTTGATGTCTCCGGTGTGGTGATCTTCTACTTTATATTCAAAGTCGTATTTAGGATGAGTCTGAAATAATTATAAATGTTAAGCATATTTTATATTTTTCTATTTATCTCAGTATACCACAACAAGGTGTGCTGATTTTGGTTAAAAGTGTTAAAATAACTTACATAATAATCTACGTGATCATGACCATGACCGCCATGTGCGTGTACGATCTCGGGATGTCCGTCGTGACGAGAGATGTGCTGCGATGAGTAAGCTGCTCCGTGCCCATGTCCATATTGGCCAGCCGCTAATGCGACAAGTGCGGAGAAACATATCATCTAAAATTTGAATATATTTTTAAATAAAAGTTGTAGTAAGTGTTCGTAATTATTCTCCTCCTAAACGGGTTAAACGATTTAATTTTTTGATTAATTATGGGGGTTCGGATAGTTATCGTGATACAGATGTTTTTTAAATTTTCGATTGAACGAGGTTTGTGGCGGGACAAAGTCTGCCGGGATCGCTAGTTATATTTATGAAATTTATAAAATTTTATTATTTAATTATTTAAAGTATTCATCTGTTTAATAAATAAAAGCTAATACAACAGAAAATATTAAATATATTATAAAAAGACTCTATTAACAAGAAATTAAATTAAAAAAAAAAAAAAAACAACACAATAACCTAATGGCAATAACCATTGAGGCCGTTTCAATGAGCCTAAACACGATATATCTGCAGTATTTTATTAAAGAGTATCTTGCGGATTCCCGGTGACACAGTATCGTTGCAATGTCATTGAAGTAACCGTATACTAAGTTCCGAATCGATTAGATTTGTGGAAGTTGTTTATATCCTTTTACTGTCTAGAAAAGAGCTGATAGCCACCAAACGGCTGAATGGAATCTCTCGAACCTTTCAAACAAAAAACTAAATTAAAATCGATTCATCCATTTGGGCGCTACGATGCCACAAACAGACACACATATACACACGTTAAACTTACAACACTTTTTTTTACGTCGGGGGTTAAAAAAAAACAACTTTTAAAAAAAATTAAATATACCTTAGTAAACATTTTGTTGGATAATGTTTTTGTTTCTTATATAAAAACTCAACTGATATGGTTTGACTAAAACTCACGACTTTTATATTTACCACAAAGGCAACTATGCAAGGTTTATTATTTCATTCTCCGTAATTGGTAGTTTAAATATTATCAGTTGCAACGTATATTAAAAAATTTGCAAGCGTGTCTCAATCAGTGTACAAGCTATAGTTAATGGTGTACAAACAGTCTATGACAGGCAATAAAACTTTTACTGTAGGCCTAATGAGATTTTAATCAGTACCTGACATAAAACTATAAAGCTATAAAGTTTATAATCAAAGAGTAAATAGTTTTCTTATTCAATGAAACGACCAGTCACATTTTTAAAAGCTCTTTCAAAATTCAAAAAAGATCTAAATTAAAATTGTAATTTTTATAATTGTTAGAGTAAAATAATGAATTGAATTATTTTTTTTAGTAAACTATAAAATAACTTCTTAACCAAAATGGTAAATGGAATTCAAAATAAGTTTAAAACTAAACATTACACCTTTAAGGGTTTTTTCCATAATTATATAGGTATATGTGTATAGTGTATATTGTATATTGTATATAGGTGACTTATTTACTGTAAAAAGAATCCGGAAGAAGAAGAAGAGGTGTTAAAGACATCGTCTTACATATTATACAAAAAAATATATTATTTTGAGATAGTGGATATGGCTAAAGCAATTAAATATCGAAGCTAATAATATGCACTATATTATTTTAAATTAATCGTAATTAAGGACCGAGTGATTGTTTTACAAAAATTATAATAATGAAATTTTGTTATAGTAACTAGAATAACTAAAAATATTGTCATAACAATTTTTAAGATATTGTATTATTTTGGGAATTTTTATTTTGAAAAATTTTGGCTAATTTGTAGATTCAGATGACGTCATATCTTCCTAAAAGTTATTTTGTTTTGTCGTGCTATATTGATGCTGAAATAGATATTTCGCTATTTATTTCTAGTTATAATATAAAAGTGGGAGAAACCATAACCATAACCTACTTGCGAACCGAATTCTATTAGATTACGAATCTATAATGTCATTTGCTTTGAACATGTCGTGTCCTAATGGATTAGGTATATATTTCACCTTTAGAAAATAATATCACTCACCCACGTAGAGTAAATAAACAAACGACAATATAATAAAAGTTAAATTATTATATATTAATTAAAAAAAAAGTCAAATACGGTAATCGTTTTATGTGTAGGTTATATAAAATGTACCTACCTACATTTTATTTGTAAGTTTTCGTCTTAATACTATCCAGTATCTACTATAATAATTATGAAGTTTATTTTACAAACTGTTTTTACTTACTTATTTTACATACACTTCAATATAAGTATCTGAGCTTTCCCACATTTTTCAATAATTCAATAGTGGTTAAACCATACTAATTATTGTGAGGGGTTGATGGTTTCCTGTCCAAATACTATAATAAATAGCAAGTTACGGCCTACAGTAAGTACGTGTTAACTTTTTTTTAAATTAATCTATTATTTTTAACATTTTATTAAACTTTTATTCTCCATTGTTTTCTATTTCTTAACTGACTTCCAAAAGGAGGAGGTTATCAATTCTGTTGGTATTTTTTTTATTAAATCGATTTATGAATCGCTAATATATTTTTTATTACATTAATTAGCTGTTTTCATTTATTGCTAGGGTAAAAGTCGACACATCCACGTCGACAAGGAAATCACCTGATGAGTCATTACCACATGGTAATAACCATGGTAATATATTTTTTGTTTACCAAATTGCATGAAATAACTATTTTAGAATATTGTAAATGAGTTTTCCGTTCCTTAATTAAAATGGTAATACTAAATACGACAAAGAAGTAAGTTTAAAATTGTCTAGCAATAAAAATAAATAGGAATCATTGAAATTCTAAGCAAGAGAAATAAACAAAATCTTCAGTTATGATGATATCCAATATATTTTTTCTTTCTTTTTCTGTCTCTATTTTTTTTTGTCGGGAAACTACAAGTAATCTTATAAGTTTTAAAAATGTAGAATTACTTACGTTAGTGACGTACATATGTATGTATACAATCTATTACAAATGAGATTTTAGTAAAGAAGTTTCTATGAAATATCAATGTAAAAAAGTTACTAAGTATTTTTTTTATTTTATCGTATTACTATAATAAATACCAATGTTTATATGTGTTTTCTTCCCGTTGAAACGGCTGAATAGATTTGGATGAAATTTATTTCACAAAAAAACGATGATCTGAAGTATTACATAGAGTAAAAGGTCATAGAGTAAAGGGCTTGTATAATTATAAAACAATTTATTAAACATTTCATTATGATAATTGTGATTTAAATTATTAATGTTTCAGATTTGGATTGGATTTTGACGACACGTTTGGCTCAGTTTGTAGTGACCCTACTTGCTATGCCAGCGCTCGCAAGTCCGAGTCCCGCTGAGGGCATTCATTTATGTGATGAGCATGAATATTTGTACTCCAGTCATAGATGTTTATATTTATAATATTTATGTATTGAAAGTTATATATGTGTAGTGTATCTACTATCTATTATCCATAACACAAGCCTCGTAGCTTACCATGGAACTAGATGGTGCTGTGTTTTAATGTTCGAAGTCCTAACATTTTTATATTTATTCCATACTAGCGACTCACGCTCGCTTCGCTCGCGTTCGTCCCTGGGTACGTTTTCATGGTTAGCTATGTTTATACATAAATAGTAACTTGCTACTCCTAAGATATTCATTTAAATTATATAGCGATAAAAAATGTTGTTTTGGTATATGTAGGTACCGTGTATACATCCATATGCATTTAGTAAAAAGCGGTTATTTTATTAATATTACAAACAGACACGCCAATTTTATTTATCTGTATAGATTTATATTTATACTTTATTTATTTATATAAGGAATAATAATAATTAATTAAGGTTTGTAATTAATAATGTAAAATAAAATATATTATTAAACGTGTAGGTTAAAAATATGGCAAAATAAATAAAAATATTTTTTAAGTAAATCCTTTATTGCTTTTATAAACATTTTTTGGCAAATATTATTTTGTTATTTTACATTGTTTAAAACTTATAAACAAAAAAAATGTTGTATTAATCTAAGTAGATCACAGGATCCTTTGTACATTGAATAGTAGTAAATTAATAATGGTGTTTCGGAGTCAGGTGATGAGTGGCGAATTTCACATCAGCGTGGAAGCTATAAGAGTTAAATAAATGTGTTAATAACACATATTTCATTCATTTTATTACTTAAAGTACATTAATAATATTGTTGTTATAATAATAAGCCAATTGTTATTCTGGCGAGAATTTAACTCAATATATTTATGATAAAATAAATTATGCATATTAACAGGCAGCATAATATAAACTAACTTACCCAGTGTGATGGTCACCATGATAATGCACTGCTCTTTCAGAGCCATCAGGTTGGTGCAGAGCGTAGTATCCCTTCACTACGTCACCGTCGCGGCTCTCGTGCTGGGACTTGATGTCTCCGGTGTGGTGGTCCACTACTTTGTATTCAAAATCATATTTAGGATGAGTCTGAAAATTATATAAGTTAAAGCTTAGTTTTTTGTTTCCAGTGTCCCAAAAGGGTTTTTTAATTTTGTAATGAAAATAATTTTAATATAAAATATCATATAGTTAAAGGGTAAATGATGCAAAAAATTACTTACGTGATAGTCTACGTGGCCATAATCATGACCATAGCCATGTCCACCATGTACTTGAACGATTTCAGGATGTCCGTCGTGACGAGAGATGTGCTGCGATGAGTACCCATGGCCATACCCGTGTCCATATTGGGCAGCAGCAAGTGCGACAAAAGCAGCAAAGCACAATACCTGTTAATTATAATAAATTTATCTTAAAAGTTATCTTATTATTATAAGATAATATAATTATAGTATCATTTTAAAGTGTTTGAGTTGGAAATTTCTGACTAAAGTTTTTGTCTATATGTCAATATTTTTAATCATTTATTATTATTAAAATATTACCTTAGCAAACATTTTTAATAATAGATATTGTTATGGGTTCTAAAACTGAACTGATGTATTGTTGCTAGCACTCACGTCTTTTATATTGCCCACAAGGGTAAGTAGCCGAGGTCTATTGGTTTCACTCTATTTTATATTTGGTAATATTGACGCCATCGCGTGTGCTCATGAAATTTAAAGTCGCAATATCTAATCAAGATATTATAATTATAATAAGCTAAGTTTCTTATGAAAATTTCATGCTTATAATTTTATTATAAGTACGGTTACAAAATAATACTATTACTTCTATTGCTTAATTATTCAAGTAAAAATAGACAATTTTACAGAATTGCATATACTTTTTTGTATATACTCACGGTATAATTGTGGTCTGATTATATAGCTTAAAAACCCTTAAATTAAAGTTTTAACAATAATACCGCCTTTTTTTCAGACTGATTTGAATGTTCTTAATAATTTATTTTTCTACCACACCTATGTATATGTATAATATATTATCTATAAATGAGTTAAATCACAAGTAGAAGATGGGTAGCGCATTGCGTAGTCATTTAAATGAAATGCAATGTAAACGGAAAAGAATAAAATTTTAAATAAGCAATTTGACACGCCATTTCTTCCGCTCGACTCTCATCCTTACTACCACTTACCTTTAGTGGCCTTCAGCGGGTACAGTTTTGCGATATATTAATAATCATAATGCGTAAGTTAATGCGCGTTTTGATATTTATTTAGCGATTTGCTACGACGATGGAAGCTTGGCGTAAACATACGAGTTAGTTTTTAAATTAGATCTGCCAGATGTAAGCTTTTTATAAAATTTTATAAAAAAGAAATTAAATTGGTTTCCTACAATATCTTTAAGAAATAATATAAAACACAAATTTATTTTTGGAAATAATAAAATTATTTCAGTGTGCAAAAATGTTAATAAACACAACATGATATTCGGCGGTACGGAACCCTCGATGCACGAGTCAAAATCACACACTTTTGAAAATGATTACAGCCATCAAATTATTAGCTATAACTAAAGCCAAATTGTTTGTGTTTTTTTTTGTAGTTTGAATGTGGGCGAATTTCGATAAAATTATCAAAGGAAATCGGTATGCCCTTTTTTCACTTTTCCCGCAAATGGATTTTGATAAAATTTTGTATAACAATATTACGGTACAAAAAATATAGAGTGTTTTTCCCTAAAAGGACAAGAGGGTGATTTTCCCTAAAGGTCTCCTGGAAAAGGACAAAAGAGTTTGAGGAAAATTCATGAATTTTGCGGAAACTATTGTATTGAGTTTGATAAAAATTACCATAGTAATTACTAGTAATAGTGTATACTAGATGAATGACAATGACGAATGGGTTTCCCTGTAGGTGAGAGTGAGAAAATAGTTTGTAAAATAAAAATTAATAAAACTACATAGGTTTTAAATCGGCAAGACTATTTACTAAACGTCATCTCATTATTATGTGTATTTTTACTCACGGAAATAGAATAGGTTTCAAAGGAACGTGATATCGGGGTGATCAGGAAAAGTGACCTTATTTGAATTGCATTCCGAGGGCACGTAAACCATCCTTACCTTCCTTGAAATTACTCTCGTGGTTGTGTATGTGCATGGCGTGTACAATTATTTCTTTGAAAAACTAGCAGAACCCGCGGCTTCGCTCGCTTTAAAACTACAATAAAATACTCTTAAAAGGTAGGTTTCATACAAACTTTTATTTATTATTTATATGACTTAGCAATTTTACTGACATACCCCATAAATCACCGGTCTTTTTTGAATTTAAGATTTTAAATATTTTTACAATGTCCTCTGATGAAACATGTTTAAACTCGAAGAAATTATCATTATTTAATGTAACATTAGATTTTATTATTTTAGTTGCCTCTGATGGAGATGATTTTTTTTTTTTTTTTTTTTTTTTTTTTTTTTTTTTTTTTTTTTTTTTTTTTTTTTTTTTTTTTGCTGGGACATTAACACACAGCACCATCTAGTTCCATGGTAAGCTACAAAGCCTGTGTTATGGATACCAGATAGTTGATATACTACACATATATAACTTTAAATACATACATATTATAAATATAAACACCCATGACTGGAGTACAAACATTCGTGCTCATCACACAAATGAATGCCCCCAGCGGGACTCGAACCCGCGACCACTGGCGCAGAAAGTAGGGTCACTACAAACTGAGCCAACGTGCCGTCAAATCGATTTCAACGATCGAGTTATGGTTAGAGGTATTTCCGAGAAAAAAATTTCAAAACTATCTGCCAATTGCAAATAAATAAATTGCAACAATTAAACATAAATAAGATTTTATTGTTTACACTACCTTATTTAGCGAAATTGCCTCAGGAAAATAGATTAAGATATGACATTAATAATTTAATGCACACAATAACTACTTGTAAGTATTTAAATTCAAATATTAAAAAAAATAATATAATTGATGTTATTGACATTAATAATTTATGGAAAAATAATAATTATATATTGACATATAGTAGGCTTAGCCTATCATATTTTTTTAAACGACAGATAGCATCTGTGCTATCTTATTATATACAAACTGACATAGCCAATGTTTTGGTTACTCCGACTTTTGCTCCTATTGAGCAAAATTGTAATATGACATTTTTTGATTTGGAATCCGTTCCAAATAGCAATTTAAATTAATAATTAAGACAACAGAGGATGCCTCTGGCACATTTATAAGTAATGACATTAAATCAAATAAATGTCATAGTAAAATACCACAAAATGCCCATAATTGTAAAAAATTAAAAACTGTAAACCTGGTGCACCAAAATATACAGGGCATGATAGGTAAAGATCTTGAACTGGAGTTATTTATGAATGGTGAAAATATTCATATTTTATGTTTAACAGAACACTGGCTTTCTATTTCTCAGTCCATATTTAACTTCAGCGGTCACCAGGTAGCTAGTATGTTCAATAGAGAAAAAACTATACGTGGGGGCTCTTTAATAATAATAAGTAAACTTTTAAAATATAAAGAACGTAAAGACATTGTGAGCCTCTCTGTTGAGCAAACTATTGAACTAGCCTGCGCAGAGCTTGAGCACTTCATTGTTGTATGCGTATACAGACCTCCTAATGGGTTATATGAGTACTTTGAGAAAGTATTAGAAGAAACTTTGTTAAAATTAAATAGTTCTAATAAATTCATTGTTGTTTGTGGTGATTTTAATATAAACTTATTAGAAAATTCCACTTTAAGTCTCAGATTCAAATCCATGCTTCTATCATATAACCTAAATAATTTATTTCTTGAACCAACTAGAATCACTGCTACCAGTGCTACATGTATTGATAATATATTTACAAATTATAAACCATTCTCTAAATCTATTATAAACAAGTTGAGTTCAGACCATTGTGGTCAGTTAGCTTCATTCTCTTATACTTTAAATGACAATAAAAATATGTTAAAAAAGACTTTTGTCCCCATAAATACTACACGTATGGAGAAGTTCAGAGGTAATATTGTAGCAAAACTTCCTTATTTATCTTACAATAATGACCCCAACTTCTTATATAATTCTTTGTTTAAATTAATAAAAACAGAATTTTCTACAATATTTACTTCTAAAACAGTCAATTCAGGGGGTCTCTTGTCATTTAGTGAATGGGCAACTCCTGGCATCTACAAGAGCAGGCAAAGACTATATGAATTGTATGGTGAAAAAGCTTATAATCATAGTACATCGTTTGCTTCTTTTGTAAGTGCCTACTCAAAAATGTTTAGGAGAGTATGTTCCATGGCAAAATCTTTGTATATTAAAGACAAAATAAAAAATGCACATAATAAAGTAAAAGTGACATGGAACATAATTGCTTGTGAAAGTGGGAGAGTCACAGATCGCAGCTTCGATTTTAAGTTGAATATAAACAATAATTTTATTACTTCAAACCAAGAAGTTGCATCTGAGTTTGAAAAATTTTTCACTGACATTCCAATTTCAACAACGCAATCACTCAATTCATCTCCCGCTATTGCCGAATCTTTACTTAAGAAACATGTTAAAGAATGTAATGTAGTATTTAAATTTAAACCTGTATACCCCAAAGATATCATTGCTGCCTTCAAAAGTTTGGATCTCAAGAAAACCGCTGACCTATGGGGTATATCTGTAAAAGTTATTAGCTCGGTAATTGATGTTGTTGCACCTCATTTAGCTACTGTATTTAATAGCAGTATAGAGCATGGTGCGTTTCCTGATCTAATGAAACACAGTAAAATTATTCCTATTTTTAAATCAGGTAGTACCTTAGACCCTAATAATTTTAGACCAATTTCGGTACTGCCAACGTTTAGTAAAATTTTTGAGAAAATCATACTCGCGCAAATGTTAACGCATTTCAATGCACACAATCTACTTCATAAGAAACAGTTTGGATTTACGAAAGGCCGCTCCACGGCAGATGCTAGTGTTGAGTTAGTAAGAAATATTTTTGAGGCTTGGGAAAGGTCACAAGATGCACTTGGGATATTCTGTGACTTATCCAAGGCCTTTGATTGTGTGCATCATGAGACGCTGATCAAGAAACTGCATCATTATGGTATTAGAAATAAGGCACTCGACCTTTTGAATTCGTATTTAAATAATAGAATACAGAGGGTTGATGTTAATGGTAAGAGATCTCCTGGAGCTCCGTTAGATATGGGGGTTCCGCAAGGGTCTATTCTCGGCCCCTTTCTTTTTCTAATTTATATTAATGATTTGCCATCTTTTGTACAGGACAAACATGAGATAGTATTGTTCGCTGATGACACTTCACTTATTTTTAAAGTGAAGCGAAATTTGCTTATGTACGACGATGTAAACGATGCTCTCTCAAAGGTTGTGTATTGGTTTGATTCTAATAATTTATTATTAAATAATAAAAAGACAAAATTAATAAAATTCACAACACCCAATGTTAAACTTGTTGATAATGGTGTAATATTAAATGGGGAAATGTTAAAACCGGTAGAGTCCACTAAATTCCTGGGTATTATCATAGATTCCAAATTGCAGTGGGGCCCCCATATTGAGGGACTAGCGAGTAGACTCAGCTCTGCAGCGTTCGCGGTAAAAAAAATTAGACTTCTTACTAATGTAGATACAGCTCGCATAGTATATTTTAGCTATTTTCATAGTATTATGTCGTATGGTATCTTACTCTGGGGAAATGCAGCAACTGTTAATACGATTTTTGTACTGCAGAAAAGAGCTATTCGTGCAATTTATAGTTTAGGTCCTAGAGCGTCATTAAGAGATAAGTTTAAAGAAATAAAAATATTGACTGTTGCTTCTCAGTACGTGTACGAATGTGTTATGTATGTTCGTAAAAATATACACGAATTTCCCAAGAATTGTGACATGCATAACTTTAATACTAGGAGCAAACACAAACTTGTAATGCCTGTAACTCGTTTAAAGAGAGTCAGTAATTCTTTTTATGGACAATGTATACGCTTGTACAACAGGATCCCAGAAAATGTTCAAAAAGCTTCTATCATTAAATTCAAAAAAATTGTTAAAGAACGTTTGTGTGCTAAAGGCTATTATACAATAAATAATTTCATAGAAGATAGCACGCCTTGGGAATGAAGTGATCGCCTCCAGGCTACTTCAACTTTATAAAAATATTGTAAATTACAATTTATTAAAAAAAAAAATACTAGTCCCGCTGAGTTTCTTTCGCCAGTTCTTCTCAGGTCTGAGGTTTCATTTTTCCGAACTGGTAGTAGACTCATGACGTTCAGTAAATAATTGTAATAATTTAATGCTGAATAAAATATTTTGAATTTGAATTTGAATTTGAATTTACGATCCGAAATTATGGTAATGTTATTAAAATTTAAGCTAATGGGTTCTGTAGGAGCTTTAGATTTCCCTGTAATGTTAATAATGTATTCAGCCCTTTTTAACGTCCCACTGCTGGCCACAGGCCTCCCTTCAATACGAGGGGGATCAGGCTATAGTCCACCACGCTGACCAAGTGCAGGTTGGCGGACTTCACATGTCTTTCGAAAACTTGCTAGGTTCTCTCAGACATGCAGGTTTCCTCACGATGTTTTCCTTCACCGTAAGGCAAGTGGTAATCATGTTAGAAATGATTCGCACATGAAAATATCAGAGATGCGAGACTCGGGATTTGAACCCGCTTCACTCGGTTACCCAAGCGAGCGTGTTACCATTGGGCTACCACTGCCTAATGTTAATAATGTTAAATTAAATTACTTTTAAAAAGTGCTTAAACGAAGTTTAATTCTAAATTTATTTTCATATGACTATAAATACAAATTATCCTAAGCCTTTTTTTTTATATCAAACTCGTAGATGAAAATTTCCCGTGGAAAAAATATACTCTATCACTATCACTTCTTTTCATTATTTAATCATTTAAATCAAACTATTATAACACTAAATAAATATTATTAATAGTTAGCAATTACTTTATTTAATTACAAAACCACAATTGATGAATAATATAGTAAGTGTATTTTGTATTTAAGTTATTAAACGTAGGTAAATGTTTATTAGTAAAAATAATATATTAAAATAATTATATTTTGCACAAACTTGTAAAAGTCAATCAAAAACATCTTAAATTTAATAATTCTTTATTGAAAGTAGTAAACAATACAAGTATAATAATTAAACAGTTGATATAACAAAATATTGCACTTTTAAATTATACTTTATAACAAATTATATAAAAACATCTTAAACAATCAGGACACATTTGCTTAAATAGATCACAAGATGCTCTGTTGATGAAAAGGCAGCTTATTCCATTAATAATGATGTTTTGGGGCAAGGTGATGAGTGTTGAATTTGACATCAGCGTGGAAGCTATAACAATAATTATTATTACTTTTAATTAATCAATCCATATTTCTATATAAAAAAAAAAGTTATAACAATATTAAATATTAATCAATAATAATAAAATGTATGTATATTATAACAATATTGACCATGTATTAAGACTAACTTACCCCGTGTGATGGTCGCCGTGATAGTGTACAGCACGTTCAGAACCATCAGGCTGGTGCAGAGCGTAGTATCCCTTCACTACGTCTCCGTCGCGGCTCTCGTGCTGGGACTTGATGTCTCCGGTGTGGTGGTCTACTACTTTGTATTCAAAGTCATATTTAGGATGGGTCTGAAAATTATTATAAGTTTATAGCTTCAGTTTTTTTTTGTTTTAGGTGCTCAAATTGTGAATATAAAAATTACAATGAAAGTAATGTTAATATAAAATAAGATATAATGGCAAATGATCACTTACATGGTAGTCTACGTGGCCATAATCATGACCATAGCCATGTCCGCCATGTACTTGAACGATTTCAGGATATCCGTCGTGACGAGAGATGTGCTGCGATGAGTACCCATGGCCATACCCGTGTCCATATTGGGCAGCCGCAAGTGCGACAAAAGCAGCAAAGCACAATACCTGTTAATTATAATAAATTTATCTTAAAAGTAATAATAAGATAATATAATAATAGTATCATTTTAAAGTGTTTGAGTTGGAAATTTCTGGCTAAAGTTTTTGTCTATATGCCAATATTTTCATTTATTATTATTAAAATATTACCTTAGCAAACATTTTGAATAATAGATATTGTTATGGGTTCTAAAACTGAACTGATGTATTGTTGCTAGCACTCACGTCTTTTATATTGCCCACAAGGGTAAGTAGCCGAGGTCTATTGGTTTCACTCTATTTTATATTTGGTAATATTGACGCCATCGCGTGTGTTCATGAACTTTAAATTTCAAATATCTAATCAAGATATTAAGTCTTTCATAAAATTTTCATGTTCATAAGTTTATTATGCGAATTTTATTATTTTATCGTTACAACGTAACATACGTTACGTAAGAACTGGAACTCGAGTATAATGAATAATTTTATTATTTTATAATCTTATAGCTCAAATAATTTAAAAAGTTATAGCCTCACAAATTATAAACTTAAACTTTTCCATATGAGGTCACCATAACTTCTTAACTTTTATGGTTGTTCTACAAATTACTTATGAACTAATTTAATTTAAATAAATTTGATTGCACGCAAAAGATAAAAACTTCATTCAATCAAACGTCGTAGGTATTGGGTAACAGAATAGGTAATTTTAGCCTAACCTAGATAATAATTACACTTTCTTAATATTCGTGAAATTCTTAGCCAAGACAAGCAGATTTTTTAGGAGTCTTTGCGCATTGTTATTTCAATAAAAGGCTTGTGAAATAGACATTATCGACAGGACATCTCTTCATTCAGAATTTTATTCTTACTACCAAGTGGCGTTCAGTAGATATGGTTTTCCAATAGATTTATATTATATCCTACAATTAATCCTCATATAATCTAATCAAAACATTGATCGATAGATTTCTGGTCTCCGGTGCTGAGTAAAAAATGATTCAAAACAAGCCGATAAATTAACATTTATTAACATCAGAACCTGGGCGATCGAGCTTCGCTCGGAGTTTTTTTTATTATATCGTATTTTTTGATAAAAAAAACTAAAAACTTGAATAAATACAACAAAAATAAAAGTAAAAACTTTGTATCCGACCGGGATTCAAACCCGCATACCTGTGATAGTCAATCTTGAACCTTGGCCGCTTGACCACGATGTTTATAATCGTCAGAAATAATCGACCATATTTTGCGTGGAATAATGCGAAAGAAAACCGCATGAAAATTCAAAAACACGCGTTTTCCTAGATATAAGACTAATTTAAATCGATTTTTTGCCCCTGAATAAAACCATATCCCAATTTCAGCGAAATCGTTAGAGCCGTTTCCGAGATCACCGGTATAAATAAATAAATAAATTAATAAATATAATGTTCTTAATGTTAGGAAGGAAATTAAGCTGAAACTTATTATATATTAAATTTTTGTTTCCTTATAATTTATTAAAACATTTCATTAATAAATAATAAAAAGTATTGTATACATACGTAGATGCAGATCTTAGAAGTTTGCTTTAAGATCACATCCGCATGGCATATCAGGCGTAGCATTTAACGCATATTTTCATTCTTGTGAAATTATTGGTCATATCTTTTGATTCCGTTCACTTAGAAGTTTGATTTTTAAATAGCTCTAAGGGATTGCAGACCTGAGTAATTGATAATAATATCAGATTGACACCACATGTTCCTGAGAAAAAGGGTCTTGATAGATAGACAGACAGACAGGCGAATGAGCAGACTGACATACAGACAGGCGAACTATTAGGGCTCCTTTTTTCCTTTTGAGGTACGAAACTTTAAAAAGAGGAGAACTTTCAACAATTTTTTATTTCTTTATATAATAACTAGCAGAACTCGCGGCTTTGCTCGCGATCAAACTATGAAAAATACGAAATTTCATGCAAATATTTCCAAGAAATTAAAAGTTTCATACACATTTTTATCCCCTACTTCACTCTCTTGGGGGTTGAATTTTGAAAAATCTTTCCTTAGTGGATGTCTTTGTAATATGAGGAATACGTGTGCGAAATTTAAATTTTCTAGCCTTTAGAGTTTGGCCTGTGCGTTGATACATCAGTCAATAACTTTTGCCTTTTATACTCGTATATGTAGATTACAGATGAATGAAACTTACAAAGAAAAAAAAGGTTATAAGCATGATGTGCTTTCATAGACAGCTCTCAAGTCTCAGCTCATACAAGTAGATACGATGTAGAACTTTAAGAAAAAAATTAAAACCGACTTCCAGGCACTGAAAAATAAAAAATAAGTAAACGGGGGTTTTCATTTAGAATAGATACTTAATCAGATATTTTCGAAGTCGGTGTGCTTTGATTTGTATTGGCTGGCACCGAACCGAACAAACATAAAAAAAAAACATATAAACGGTCGAATTGAGAACCTCCTCCTTTTTTTAGAAGTCGGTTAATAAAATAATACTACTCGTATATCTATATAATATATCGTTGGTTAAAATATTACGTTTATAATTAAAATACTTTGTAATACATAATTAAGATACTGTGAGAGGCTAATAATTATTGTTTAATATGCCTAAACGCTCGGTGTAATTCTTATCTTTTATATGCTTTCAAAGTGTGTTTTTTTGCGTATTTCAACTATTATTATACTTATTTCCATTGAATTAAAAAAATTAAGTGGAAGTTTTTGTATCAAAATGTACACTATATTACTATCATTTCTTTTACACATTTTAATTTGACTGAGCACAAAATATTGTAATACAATAGTATATTAAATAAAATAAACTATTATTAATATTTAGCACGTATTTTGTGTAATAATTATCGTAAAAACAAAAAATAAATAAATTTTATATCATTTTGAAAAATATATATTTTTCATATGTTTAGTAACAAATTACATTTATCTTTGTTATTGAATGAAAAAATAATTGTAAAATGTGGTTAATCTCTTTTTAAGGAATCTATAAAGCTTTTTTTGGTTTTTTAAGGCAAAGAAAATCATCTTTAAAGAATTTTATTTATTTATTGGGTATAGTAAAATAAATAGCTGATGTAACAAGAGTATTTGTCTTTTAAATTATACTTTACATAGTTTTATTTATATTTACGTACATTTATAAAAAATAACACATAAAAAAACATTCTCAAAAAATAAGCACACAATTGCTCAAGTAGATCACAGGATGATTTATTGAAGAAAAGGCGGCTTATTCCATCAATAATGATGTTTCGGGGCCAAATGATGAGTGTTGAATTTCACATCAGCGTGGAAGCTATAACAATAAATATTACCATTTAATTAATCGATATTTCATTGTTTAAAACTTGCTCTTATACCTTAATTATATTATATATTAACGATAAATTTTTATATAATAATTTATATAATAATAATTTTTATATATAATTATAGTATTTTAATAAGTATTGACTACATATTAAAACTAACTAACCCGGTGTGATGGTCGCCGTGATAGTGTACAGCACGTTCGGAGCCATCAGGCTGGTGCAGAGCGTAGTATCCCTTCACTACGTCACCGTCGCGGCTCTCGTGCTGCGACTTGATGTCTCCGGTGTGGTGGTCCACTACTTTGTATTCAAAGTCATATTTAGGATGAGTCTGGAAATTATATAAGTATATAGTTTTATTTTCTTAGTGTCAGGTGTGTATGTATGTATGTATGTATGTATTCAGCCCTTTTGAACGTCTCACTGCTGGGCACGGGCCTCCCTTCAAGACAAGGGAAATCAGGCCGTAGTCCACCACGCTGGCCAAGTGCGGATTGGCGGACTTCACATGTCTTTCGAAAACTTGCTAGGTTCTCTCAGACATGCAGGTTTCCTCACGATGTTTTCCTTCACCGTAAAGTACTAAAAGTTATTATAGAAATTACAATATGTTTATATACCATAAGATATAATGATAAATGATCACTTACGTGATAGTCTACGTGGCCATAGCCATGATCATGACCATGTCCGCCATGTACTTGTACGATTTCAGGATGTCCGTCGTGACGAGAGATGTGCTGCGATGAGTACCCATGGCCATATCCGTGTCCGTATTGAGCAGCCGCAAGTGCGACAAAAGCAGCAAAGCACAAGACCTGTTATGTTTTAATAAATTATTTTTAAAATATTTAGATGATATTATTTTCTTCAGTTGGTTATTTTAAACTTGAGTTATTAACGATAGAACTTTCGATTTTTTTGCAAAACCTTAGTATTTCATAAGAATGACTTTATGTATGTACTTTAAAAAAATTACGTCCATTTCATAAAAGAATAAGCAAACAATCATAATATTATTTTTGTATTATTAGTAAACATATAAATTTTATACCTTAGCGAACATTTTGATTGTTATGGTTTCTAAAACTCAACTGATGTGGTGTGGCTAGCACTTACGTCTTTTATATTATCCACAAGTGTAAGTAACCGAGGTCTATTGGTTTCATTCTATTTTATATTTGGCAATATTGACGCCATCGCGTGTGTTCACAAATTTTTTAAATTGCATCAAGATAAATTGTGTTTTTCACGTACTATTAAAGCCACTTAATATATTATTGCACTTACTATTACAGCCACAATACTTTGCGTACTCCATAAAAGAAATGTAAAATTTTACTGACCGTGCCTAATAAGAATTTTATATTAATTTAGTTAAACCCCACAATTAAATAATGGAATTCACAATATTTGTAATATTTTGCACGTGGTAAGCACAATGATGAATTCTCCCACTGAAGTGCAATGCTTATTTTGTTATATTAGGAATAATACTCCATAACTTTTTTGAAATAAAGATATAAAATATATAGTATATATATGATAGTTATTTTTTAAAACTTTATTTTATTTACTTCTTATATATCGTATATAACAGTAACACGAATGTAAAGGAATAACTATTTTAATTGTATGTATGTGCGAATGTGTGTATATTATGTTAATTATTTCTTCTAATAAACTGTGGACCTGAAGTAACACATACATATTTATTTAAGATAGCCACTAAGGGATGGATGGGATTCGCAAAATGTTAACAAACGCCTTTAAAAGTATTAATTAAGAAAAATGTTCAGAAGCATCTACTCAATACTTATAATCTACATATACATATGTATGTGAAATATTCTTCATACAAATTCTTTTCACAATTAATTATGTTCACCCTTTTTTTACATGCATCGAGTGCTATCTCTATTTTTACTTTTTATAATTTGACATCTTCCTTCGAAATATGTAATATATTTAAACCAGCAATTCTTGTATATTTATATCTTTATATCTTTATTTATATATACTAGCGATATCGGAAACAGCTATAATGATTTCGCTGAAATTTGGTATGTAGGGGCTTTCGGGGGCAAAAAAATCGATCGAGATTAGTCTCATGTCTGGGAAAACGCGTGTTTTCGAGTTTTCATACGGTTTTATTTTGCATTATTCTACGCAGAATATGGTCGATAATTTCTTTCATATGGATATAAGCATCGTGGTCAAGCGGACAAGGCGCAAGTTAGACAACACATATGCCCGGGATCGAGTCCCGGTCGGAAGACGAAGTTTTTACTTTTGTTTTTTTTTGTATTTATTCAAGTTTTAAGTTTTTTTTTAATCTAAAAAATACGATATAACAAAAAAGAACTCCGAGCGAAGCTCGGTCGCCCAGGTGCTCAGTTATTTGTGTTTTATCAATAGTCTTCATGAAAAATTGTTGATATATAGGGACTGACTGGACGAAATTTTAGGGATTTTTCCGTAACAAAATTATACTAATTTCATTAAAAAAAACTGTTTTTCCCTTTTACCTTCGGAATCTTAAAATTGAGAAAAAATGTACTTATGTAAGTCTGTCGTAGTCTAATTAGAATATTTATCTACAATATTATGCATCAGTGCGCAGCTATCTAGTAACAGCATATGAAAAATTTGATTGGTAATAGTTGATTAAAATTTTTATGTACTTAGATAAGTAAATGAATTGTGTTTTTAAATAGATATTTAAAATCACAATTTATTTTCTTTTACAATATATAGTGTTACTATATATTTAACTATCTCAGTGATCTATTGTGTGTTGTGTACGGCTGCAGATATACATACGGAGGTCACGGCTCGAGTACTGGGTTGAGTTAAGTTATTGTGCTTTTTTTGTCAAGTGCCTCTTGAAATTGTATTTTTTTCTTGAAATTTACTTACATGAATCCCTTAAAGGGTAACTTATTGATTAATTTTTTTTTATAAAAGTCAACTTTTAATAGATAGAAATCTTTTTAAAAACATTGGGATAGGGCTGTTCTGTTCTTTGTTCTGTGGCCTATAGGCGTGCCATTTAGGCACAATTTACTTCGCCATAGTCGTGTAGAATGGAGAAGACACGGTAGAGATTGACAATGATTGGTATAAAAAAAGATATTCACAATGATGACTGAAAACTTTTTGATATAAGAGGAATTTATTGTATAATCTGAACCTACAACAAACAAGACGTCACAATAAAGTATATATACAAAATAGATACACATAAAAACACATGTTAGTATAAATTAATTAAATATTTTACAATAATTTGCAATTTAATATTATTACATTTAATATTACACGAAAATCTATATAAGGCACTGTCATTAACAAACAATTAACATTAATGGGACGAAGGACTTTAGAAGGGAGAACGTTATAGAGAGGATGAAGAAGTTTAGGACAGTTGAAAAGGATGTGGGATAAATTATCTTCGTCAAGGCCACACTCACACAGGACTCCCTGGTTTGGGATAAGGCTATTATTGTAATTATATTCTAAGATGGTTATAATATTATTATAATCATCTAAGAATTCAACTTATACCATAAATACTAGCCATATTTTAAGATTTAAATATAAATTATTAGAGTCGCGTAAATATTGTTAAGAAAATTTCAATGAATTTTGCTGCTCTTTTTATTGGCCGGCGCCATATTTATCTTTACAAATAAAAGTGAAAACAATAATAATACCTTACCACTAATCATCATTTTCAGCTTGAGCATATGTATGTATGACAGTATTTTTTTTTTGTTTTAGATAGACTTACGCTAAAGCAGCCGAAAGCGTTAATTACCCTTTGATAGGTATTGTCGCTACTCTAACGTTTTATGTTTTGACGGTCTTCAAGCTTATTCATTTGAGATTTATTTATTTAAACGGTTTTCTACTTATCATGCGTATTATGAAGTAATTATTAATAAGCTTTTATAATATCAACTTGGCTTGAACAAAAACTTATTATAAAAAGTTTTGAAGAGATATACTAAAATATGGAGCCTAACTATATAAATAAATGTGAATCACTAAAATGTACATATGTACGCGCATAACTTCCGATCGACTGCACCAAATTGGATAAATCTTTTATTTTTTGTTTGTTATTGTCAGGGCAATGATTTATACGTCGTTACATTTGTCTTGATAATGTGAGTGCCATAGGGTTTTTAAAGATACCATTAAAACTTGAAATGGCGGATCTTAGACGCCAAATTGTGTCCTGAAAAAGCTTTTTTTATTGAATAAATCGAGTGGGGTATCAAAATACGAGTTTTTTTAACCGAGGTTCTTGGTTTGAATTTACTTTTTTGCTTATGCACCGCTTTTAATATAGTTTTTTTTGTTAGAAAGGGGATAACTTAAGGGTCTCATAAAAATTTTGTGATGGTCTGACGAGGATCTTTTTAGTGATGAGCGGAATTGAACCTCGAGTGTGCAGCAAATTGCTCAATTTTCAATTTCTACTAGTGGAATTGTCTTATAAACAGTACTATTCGAAAAAAAATACAGATATGGTTTAATGGCGTACAATGTACATAAACCTCCTCATTATAAAACTCCTCATTAGATTAATAATACTTGTTAAAATTTGGAGAACTAGGAGGTCCTTTTTGTCCTATTGGTTTGATTTACAGAGCCTGATTTTTAGTGTTACTAATAATTACTAAAATTAATTATAAAAAGCGAGTTTGAGCTTGTTAGTTTTCATATAAAATTCAGCATTGAACTAATTTAAACGGTTTAAGTTGATATTTTATTAAACTACTTTATTATTATTTTGCTACTACTCGGTACTTTGCTACTAGTCAGTGTCAGCCGATGCAAATCAAAGCTATTTCGATATGTATAAATACATCACAAATTCATGTACATATATCTATATATTTTCACTATTCACTTTTTCATCTTATCATATTTACCTATTAGATATTCATAATATCTTAAAGCATTGTCGGCTGACACCGACTTCGAACATATCTGATTATGTATCTATGGTAAATGAAAACTCCGTTCAATTATTTTTTACTTTTTAGTGTCTTGAAGTCGGTTTAGTTATGTTTTTTAAGTTTCTATAGTTCGCTATTTATGCAGGCGGTTTTTTATCTTGTAAATTAATTTGTAACATAATTCTTTAAGAGGCTTTAAATTTGGGTATAGTGGTCTTGAGTAGTACTTAGGTGGTTTTCATACCATGTTACGCGGTATTTTTCCCTATGAGCTGTATTTCTACTTCTACTACCTACTTATAATTTTTGCTTCAATTCTGTCAAATTTTTTTTCTGTCTACAAAATTTTTGTGTCTAAGAAAATTTTATTGATAAAAAAAATACAAGATAGAGAAAGCTCATTAATTTATTTCATTTAATGTTATTAAAAATAGCGTGTTGAAGTAAAGAGCTGAATTTACAAGAAATATGCTGAATATAAAAAAAAATGTTACGATAACAACCATTAACATAAATCACAGTTCGCTTTGATTCATTAATTAATATCTAGTATTATTAATGATGATGTTTTGAATACAGGTGGTGAGTGTCATATTTGACATCAGCGTGGAATCTGGAACAAAGTGGTTATATTATAAAAATATACATACATATTCGCAGAAGGTAATTAACATAATTCCTAGCATGAGTTTCTATCGAATATTAGAGATTTTGGGAAATCAACTGATTGAATTCTTTTAAATGGAACTACTATTTTTAGATTTTATATATTTTTAGATGTTTAGGTCTAATTAATCTGCATTTTACATAGTTGCATATTACATAGTGTACCTGTGTGACTTTTCTGTAGACTCCGAGGAGTCTACAGAAAAGAATATAGTGTAAAAGGTATTTCAGTATTTAAGTATCTTTCAAGTCTAATTTATATTAAATTATTGAATTTTAGTATTCACTTTATATGGTACTTGAAAATAAGAGGAAAATAAGAATAATACAATCGTAATAGTCTTACCCGGTATGATCATCACTATTATAATGCACTGATCTTTCAGAGCCATCAGGCTGGTGCAGAGCATAGTATCCCTTCACTACGTCTCCGTCGCGGCTCTCATGCTGTGACTTGATGTCGCCGGTATGGCGATCCTCTACTTTGTATTCAAAATTATATTTGGGATATGCCTGAAATATAGTTTCAAAATTTTAACTTATCTTTCTTAACAGATTATGTGGAATTATACATAATTATCTAAGCATTCATTTACGACACGAATCATTGTTCTCCCATCAAGTTTCATATAAACACCAATTATACGTAAATGTAATATTTAATTAACATTTAAACTCCAGTTAAATTGCACTTTCATTGATTTCTAAGGTTAACTTAATTTTAATTGCACTTAACTCCAAATACTAGCAAGTTATTTTGAACTCTTCAGTTCCTAATTTATTTCAAGAAGTACATTTTTTAATTTAGATTTCTGTAAAAGAATCGTATGAAAAAATGTAAATTTACTTACATAATAGTCAACATGCTCATAACCGTGACCGTGACCATAACCACCATGTGTCTTTATAGGTTCTGCATGTCCATCATGACGAGAAACATGCTGCGAGGAGTAGGCAGACCCATGACCATGCCCGTGTTGGGCAACTGCAACTGTGATAAGTGCGAATAAACACAACACCTGAAAATAATAACGTTTTATTTGGAGTACTATTATAAATGCGTTTGTAAAGGTTTGTTCCTATTTCACACTGAAACGGTATTACTGCTAATGTAATATAGGCTATACTACATTAGCAGTTGCTAACAGTTATTAGGCACCTAGAAACGTCATTTATAAAATATGGAAATTTATATTTCTCTCACAGGACCACAATAAATTAAGTTTATTTTCATTCTCCACTTAGTATCCAAACATAAAAACACTATCTAGTGCTACGGCAATCTCGTAACGCGCACGCAGCACGAACACATAATATTAAGGATCGATAATCAGATATTATCATTGTTAAAATAAAAACAGATGAAATAAAAAAAAAAATACCCTATGTAATTTAATATGAGATAAGAAATTATGTAATAATGAATATGTTGTAAATAATACAATGATTAATATATCCTTAATAATTACTTTTTTTGACACACATTTTTAAATACTTCAATGTGAAATTAAAATTCGATTTTAATATAATTAATTAGAATTAAAATATTCAATTTACCTTAGCAAACATTTTGATGGTAAAACTATTGTATTGGTATCTAATACAAAACTCGACTAATGTGGCTTAGCTTATGCTCACCTCTTATATATCGATCACAAGGGTAAATAATAGAGGTTCGAGCATATTGATTTCACTCGATTTAATTGCTTACTTAAGCACCCGCCAACATAATTAGTACTAGGTATATAAAAATTCCAACAGTTTCACACGTAACACTTAATAAACGTCTTAATAGTTACAATGATTGAGGCTGTTTGTACAGTGACCTAACATTAAGACATTTTCTAGAGAAATTAGTTGATTATTTCATGTAGGCTAATTTTCGGGCATGAAAGTCCATTTGCCACTCGATAGTGGCATTATGTATATGTGGCATCTGATTATGTCATGTGTATATCTCAGAAACGGTGGCTCGTAAGAATAAAACCGGTGGTAGGACCTGTCAAGCCTGAGGAGTCCGACTGGATGGGTACCACCCCCTTATCTATTTCTGCCGCCAAGCAACAATGATTGCATTGTTGTGTTCCGGTTTGAAGGATAAGGTAGCCAGCGCAATTACAGGCAAGAGGTATATCATCTTAGTCCTCACAGTGACAACGCACCTGCGGCTCTGTATTTTTGGTACCTAAAACCTAAGTGCATAAACTGTAGGTGTTATGGGCGACAGGTACTGCTTTCCATCAGGCGGTCTGTCTGCTCGTTTGCCACTGAATCTTATAATAATATATTATAGAATAAAAAAAAAGAAAAAAAAAGTATTCATTTATTTATTTATTTATTTATTTTGGAACAGAAACAGAAAACAAATTAAATAAAAATCACAACTATGTATTAAAAAACTAAAAATATCATTTTAAATTTGTTTTCCAATTACATCTGTACACAACATTTAAATAAAAAAAAAACATATAATTATTTAAACAAACTTAACCAACAAAAAAAAAGATGAATATTACTATTGGATATAAATATTAAGAAACAGAAAGAAAATAATATTTACATTTCATAAAAAGGAGAAGAAACTGAAACAAAGCATATCTATATAAAATAATAATAATAATAATTTAGGAACTATAATTCATTTAATTTTTTCTTGAATGATAAAAAACTATTATTAAAAATGTCGTATTCATTATTTAAATTATTATATGTTTTACACATTCTGTGTAAAGGGTTATTTTGGGAAACATTATTAGTTGCCGAAGGTATATTAAAGAGTTGTGGCTGACGAATCGAGTGGGTATGAATTTTAAATTCTAGTTTTTCTAACAATTTGCTGTTGAAATCGCCATTGCCTATTTTATGGAGGATAGACGAATCTGATATAACACGGCGATCTTCTAGGCTTTTTAGTTTGTATTTATGAAGTCGGTCAGTGTAAGTCGGTAACTTACGTCTGAGACCTTCCCGCCTGCTTAATATTTTTAGAAATTTACGTTGTATAGCCTCGATTCTGTTAATATGAATGTTATAGATTATAGGTTTCCATACGGAAGAGCAGTATTCAAGTATGCTTCTTACCATTGTGACATACAAAATTATCCACGAGATTGAATTTTTGAAAGGTTAGGCAGTTCGGATGATAAAACCGAGTGATCTATTTGCTTTACTTATAATATAATCGAGATGAGGCCTAAAAGATAAGGTTGAATCAAATAGAACACCTAGGTCTCGTACTATTTTGACTCTAGATATAATAGTACTTGCTATGTTATAGTCGAACGATATTAGAGCTTTATTTTTTGTAAATGAAATAACATAACATTTATTTTTATTAAGCTCTATCAAATTTTCATCACACCATTTTTGGATAGAGTCGAGATCGTGCTAAAGAATATTACAATCTGATCTTTTAGTGACTTGGCGATAGATTTTTATATCATCAGCATATGCGAGGCATTCACTATTTATCAAAGACAGTAGGTCATTGATAAATATCAAAAATAATAAAGGGCCTAAGACAGATCCTTGTGGTACACCAGAGGTGGCTAGAAATGGAAATGATTCATAGCCGTATAGAGCTACTAATTGAGAGCGGCTATCCAGATAAGAGCATAGCCAACGATAAAGATTACCATGTATTCCTAAATGGCTAGCCTTAGATAATAGTATTGTGTGATCTACTCGATCAAACGCTTTGGAGAAATCAAGGTATATTGAATCTACTTGAGTTTTTGTATCAAATGCTTCACTTAAAAAAGTGGTATATACTAATAAATTGGAAGTTGTTGAACAACCAGATACGAAACCATGTTGTTTAATGTCAAGGTGTGGTTTTACATGTACTGTACTATACATTTTTTTTAGATAATTTTATGATCTACAATTTTTGTCTGAAGTATTTTTATGATAAACCTTACCGTTTTGCTGAAAATCGCGAAAAACTCATTTTTTTACTTTTGACCTTGAATATTTTTTTTCCCATACAGGGGAAAGATGGGAAACTTTCAAATTTTATTTATAATGATATTTTGAACGATTTCACCAATTTTCAGCTTGTTGTAAATTTACGTAGCTTTACTCTTATTTTTTGGTTTAATTTGACCGGACTAATAATAGAATTGAAAATATTCAGTATTAAAGACACTTATCTTTCATGTCCCGTTCACTTGTAACACTCCGTGTACTTATTTATAACAACTGTTATCCTTTTATGAAAGTCATTATTTTTAGCATTTCAAAATATTGAACCTTCTTTATTATTAATAAATAATTAAACCTAGTTAAAAAAACTTAAGAAGCAATGAACGCAATTTGCAAGAATCCAGAAACTCATTTTAAAATATGGGTGAAGAGGACATAGCTATTTCTCTGTTGTTTGCTATTTATTTGTCGCTGTTTTTACTAGAACGGAATATTTCTGTTTAATATAAAAACTAAAAAAAAAAAAAAAAAACAACTTCCAGGCACCGAAAAGTAAAAAATAATGAAACGGGGGTTTTCATTTAGAATAGATACTTAATAAGATATTTTCGAAGTCGGTATGCTTTGATTTGTATTGGCTGGCAAAAAAATAAAAAAATAAAAAAATATCAAAAAAAAAATCTTCGAAAAAATCTGATTAAGTATCTATTCTAAATAAAAACCCCCATTTAGTTATTTTTTACTGTTCAGTGCCTGGAAGTCGTTTTTTTTTAAGCTTTTATTTTTCCATTTTTAGTGTAGACGTATCATCAATACAAATTAATCGCTTGATTAATTTGTATTGATGATTACCTGTTTGGGCTTCCAAACACCAGGTAATTGCTGCAAATCGTTGAGGAGTCCCCTCGACTGTCTTTCGGGTCCATCACCAGACCTTCATTAAATAGTAGTGCTTTAAAATACCTAATGAAAATGTTAACAAACGCATTAGTCGCCGCTACAATTTTCGAAAGTTCCCCTCGATTTCTTTGGGATCCCATCATCAGATCCTGGTTTTCTTATCATAGTACCACACTTGGAATATCTCCTTTCCAACGTAAAAAAGAATTATAAAAATCAGTTCATAAACGACGAAAAAATCCGCGAATAAACATAAAATATATATATATACGGTCGAATTGAGAACCTCCTCCTTTTTTTTGGAGTCGGTTGAAAATGAACACCCAAGCAGGAATAAATCCCTTGACATCTGCCGCACTAGGTTATGTTAGTGAGATGTAACATACACTGAGCCATGATGATAAATTAATTTACTTAATACTCTAAGAAAAAAACTTATACATTTATTTAAAAGTTTATTCACATGCAATTTTTAAAAACAACAAATAACGCGATTATTCAACATTTTCTATTATTTTCTTAGATTATTTATATTTTATAAATAATAGTATTAATGTACTAGATATACACTAAGTAACAAATAAAGCTGATTTATTTCAGTCACTAGTGATGTTTCTTAGGGATTATATGGTGGGTGGCGTATTTCACGTCGGCGTGGAACCTGTAAAAAAGCAATATTAATAAAAAAATAATCATGAGATTTTTATAACTGAATTTATATTTTTTTACAATAGTGATACCCATTATAATACAAAACTCATGAGACCGTGTGCCTAAAATATAAAATTATAAAAATGTCAATAAAGTTTGTCTGTCAGGAAGCTTTTACCGGTTTGAATGCGGTACTGCTGCAAAAGTAGAGCTACTATAAAAGTTAATTATAAGAGTACATTTTAATTATAAGCTTCGACATCCGCATTAAATAAATATTTTTATTGACCATATAGATTGCTCCCTTATTTAGATAAAGTACAGCGAGTGCAATCGCTATCTTTTCTAACGTCTTAATGTAAAAAATAAGGAGAGAGACGTCTCTATAATATAATGAAATCAAAACATATTTTTACCCAGTGTGATGATCACCATGGTAGTGCACAGTTCTTACAGAACCATCGGGTTGATGAAGGGAATAATATCCTTTCACATGATCTCCGTCGCGGCTTTCGTGTTGAGATTTGATGTCACCAGTGTGGTGGTCGTTCACTTTATATTCGAAGTGATACTTTGGATGTGTCTAATTGTATACATGAAAATAATAAAAAATAATTAATAAAAAACGTTAATAGTAAATATTATAATGTTTTAAATCTTTTTTACGAAAATTAATAATATAAAATTTTAAAATTTTAAAATCCTATAATAATTATAATATAAGGCAGTGATAGCTCAGTGGTAACGTGCTTGCTTGGGAAACCGAGTGAAGCGAGTTCAAATCCCGGGTCTTGCACCTCTGATATTTTCATGTGCAAATTATTTCCAACATGATTACTACTTGTCTTAATGGTGAAGGAAAACATCGTGAGGAAACCTGCATGTCTGAGAGAATCTAGTGCCAATCCGCACTTGACCAACATGGTGGACTATGGCCTGATAACCCTCGTACTGAAGGGAGACCCGTGCCCAGCAGTGGGACGTTAAAAAGGGCTAAGTATATGCATATATTATAAAGCAAATATAACCTACATGGTAGTCAATATGTCCGTGGCCATGACCATGTACATGTACGATTTTGGGATGTCCATCGTGACGTGAAAAATGTTGCGAAGAATACGCAATATGCCCGCTAGCTACACTTAAAGTAGCAATAGCAAGAAAACATAAAACCTGAAAAGTTATGATTAAATTTAATATTTTGAACCTTTTTTTGACATAATAGTTGTGATTAATTCAGTTATCAAAATACCTTGAAGTACATTTTGTTTTTTATTCAAATACTTCTGAGTCTGTTTTAGTTGATTGAATGATACTTTGTAACAATATTTCGTGACTTTTATATCAATAATAGCAAGGGTAACACAAATTGATTTCAATATACGCAACTTCTTTTGAATATCTCAATATACTGCACGATATTTGCAATCGTTTCCTAATATCGACACGTACATGGCTTTATTTCTATAAAACATGAATGGTTGTGATGGAAAAGAATGAAAAACTATATTAGATTCTATTTTATTTAACCATAATTCTCTTCATTTCCATTCTGTTTATATTCGTTTGTATGACTAACCAGTGGTTAGCATGTAAAGGTGCAGATCATGAGGTCCTGTGTTGGAAGGTTGGCTCAAATTGCAATGAAAAAAAAGAACTCTAAATACTTGGAGTTCTCTAAAACTATAAATATGCTTACTTTAAATTATTTCAAGCTATTGTCTTAAATTACACAAAAGGGTCCTATGTAAGGTTAAACGTACGTGATACACTAAATATAATGAATGAATGTGATTGATTTGTTTTTTGGTCCTCTTTGGCTGAAATGGACCGATGAATTGTGAAAATTTTTGTATAGAAATTATGAGAAAGCTGGAAAGTGATATAAGCTTCTTCTTACCGTATCTAATTCCTACTGGAGAACACATTATGTATATGTTTTACATACAGGTAGACCCCATGACAGAATTAGTATATTTTTTTAAGCAAAATATTGATAGTACGATAGGATATAGGATAAAAGCAATCCGCATGGTCCACCGTCCACCAAAGTGGGCTACCTCCCAGTGTGTCTCTTGGCTTCATACCGGGCTGGATTGGGGGGAACAGACTATGAAGTAACGCATAAGCTACCGTTAAGTCTACCCTAATAAATAAGCTTTCACCGGACCTATATTAATAGGTTTTACCAATATCAGATACGAAAAGTGTTTAATATTAACAAACTTTTCTAACCAAAATTTCCCATATTATAGTATTTATAATTTTTTTTCGCATTTCATATATTTATAATATTATATATTTATCTATTTACATGAATAAAAAGGTACGACACGTTTGACTTAGTTTGTAGTGACCCTACTTGCTGTGTCAGCCCCGCATCCTGCATTTACTTGTGTGATGAACACAAATGTTTGTACTCCAGTGATGGGTGTTTATATTTATAATACTAGCAAAACCCGCGGCTTCACTCGCGCTAAAACTACAACAAAAAAACTTTAAAAAGGTAGGTTTCGTACAAATTTTCATCCCTTATTTTATCTCCTTATGGGGTGAATTTCAAAAAATGCTAAAACACGTATTTATTTAATTGTATTGAAGAGCATTAATACCAAGTTTCAAGAAATTCTGATCATAAATATTTTTGGGTTGTGTTATAACGTATACTCCCGTGGGAATGAGATAATCTCCCGCGGTAAAAAGTATCCTATATGTTGACCCGAATATCCAGCTATCATCATACCAAATTTCATCAAAATCCCTCCAGTGGTTTTTATGTGATGCGGAAACAGAGAGATAGACAGACAGACAGACAAAATTTCTAAAAACTATAGATTTGGCCTCTGCATCGATATTATATTTATTTCAATAAGATTTTCCAAAAAATATTTAAGGTACAGATTCGACTTAGTTAGAATTTTATTATATGTATTGATGATAATGTATAACATAATAATAAATAGATATAAATAAATTATTTATCTAGGAAAAAATATAACTTAATCGTTAATGCACCGAAACGCTAATACCGCGAGCATATGACCGTGACCGTGGCCCGCAATAAAGTTGCGCAGCCGGCAACCTAGTTCCAATAGTTTTTCAAATGTACTTTTTGCTGTTTTATTATTCACGATCTACGTAATTATTAAAACAAATAATTTCCGTCCTTTATCCAACTGTTTACCGTATGAGAAATACTTTGTACTGAAATTATGTATATTATATTTACAATAACAATAATACATATATCAAAATGATGAGGTTGTTTCATGAAATATGTTTAAGGAGAAAGTACCCTTTATACAAAATAATATAATTATAACCACTAATATTTCATTCTTTCTAACTATTAGTTGCTATGCATCTTCCTATACCATATCAAATACTACTCGTAATGCGCATTTTAGGTTACCTCAATTTTTTAATTTCAAAGCAACAGTCACCTAACTTAGGCATGCGATATTTTGCAATCTTAATTACAATAATCAGATTTAAAATTTGTAATGATATATTATAAAGAACCTATTCTTTTTAGTAAATGGTGGCGTCAATATTTAATTAGACAATCTATCTACGACGTATTTGTACGTATATTATGTTTCATATAAAATATTTTTCTCTGTTAAGTAGATAAGTGAAAGACGTCTTTACTTTGGATCTTTTAGCATGAAGCATAATTCATGATTGGCAACAGTTATTTCTTGTTTGAATATGTTAGTTTTATAACAATAATTTTTTTCTTTCTTCATTTAGACATTCCCTATATAGATGGAAAATGAATAATAATCATTAACTCTAATTTTTTGTATTGGTATTCAGCTCTTTTTAATGTCCCACTTCTGGCACAGGCCTCCCCTTTTTAGGGGGCCTCATTAGTGTCCGGCAATCCAGCCGGGCGCCAAGCCAAGAAACGCACTGGGAGGTGGCCCTCTTCGGTAGGTGGTGTACCATGCAGGCAGCTTCTGGTATTTTTCAGAATTCCATTATGACGGGCAAGATTTTTTTGGGTTTTAGTGGGTAGTACTGGCTTTTTTAGCCGGTGAGTTTCACATAACCACCTGTATGTATATAGGTGGTATACGTAAATTCATTTCCCAACATTAAGGCCTCCCTTTAATACAATCATACACTATGATCGTCAAGTGCGGGTTGGTAGACTTCACATATCTTTCGTCAACTTGCTAAATGCTCTCAGATATGCAGGTTTCCTTACGATGTTTGTTTTGCTTCACCGTAAGACAAGTGGTAATCACGTTGAAAATGATCCGAGCATAAAAATATCAGAGGTGTGAGATCCGGGACTTGAAACCGAAATACTTGGGTTCCCAAGCAAGTAGGTTGCCACTGAGCTATCATGGTCTTTTTTGTAATAAATATAAAATATTTTTTATAGACATAATTAGTAATTTACTAAAGGGTTTTAATGTAAACAGAAAGTAGTCAATAATAAAATTGTATAAATATAATGTGTTTTATTCATATAAAATGTATAAAAAGATATACCTATACTATATCTAAGATACTTCGATGACGAGAATCTATATTTGGTTATATGCTCAATGATGATAATGCTTCTGGGGGATGACGTGATGCGTACCGTATTTGACATCAGCATGGAACCTGTAACAATATCATAACGTTAATATTTTAACCTTAATCTTAAAGTTATTGAAAAATTCACTTAACTAAAGTAATTGAAATTGAAAGTAGTCGTATTTGTATCAAATATTACTGTTTATTATAAATTTTCTGAATTAAAATTATTAATATATTAACTATAGCTTAATTTAAATCGTTTATTTAAAGAATAATTTAGGAAAAAATCATTTTTGAAATATTTTAAAAGAAAAGTAGCCTATGTTATTCCTTATAACATCAGCTATCTGCCAGTGAAAGTCCCGCGAAAATCAGTCCATCCATTTCGGTGATTAGCCGGAACAAACAGACAGACAAGAAATAAGTACCGTATATAATCTCATATGCATTTAGTAAAAAGTTTTTCTTTCGACATTACAAACAGACACTTCAATTTTATTTGTATTCAGCCCTTTTTTTAACGTTCCACTGCTGGGCACGAGTCTGACTTACGTCTGAGGTACGAGGAATTCAATCAGACCACGCTGGCCAAGTGCGGGTTGGCGGACTTCACATGTCTTCCGAAAACTTGCTAGGTTCTCTCAGACATGTAGGATTCCTCACGAGTTTTTCCTTCACCGATAAGACAAGTGGTAATTCATGTTAGAAATGATTCGCACATGAAAATATCAGAGGTGCGAGACCCGGGATTTGAACCTGCTTCACTCGGACTCCCAAGCGAGCGCATTACCACTGGGCTACAACTGCACAATTTTATTTATCTGTATGTATTAATAATAGTCTAATTATTTTCTTACCCGGTGTGTTTGTCACCGTGGTAGTGTACTTCGCGTTCAGAGCCATCAGGCTGGTGTAGGGAGTAGTATCCCTTTACTTCATCACCGTCGCGACTCTCACGTTGAGATTTAATATCGCCAGTGTGGTGGTCTTCTACTTTGTACTCAAATTCGTATTTAGGGTACGCCTGTTAATAAATACATATTTACTAAATAAAAAATATTACTAAGTTAATTATTTGCAGAGGTATTCCTGTGAATGGGCTGAACTGAAGGTTATAAGAAAAAAAATTAGGTTTTATATTTATTTATATATAATCACATTAGTGACTAAAACGATTATAGAGATTATACTAGTATACGAGTATATTATATTTACGGATATAAATCTGTATGTATTCATAGTTTTCGATAGCAAAAAGTAGGTGTTTTGAAATTATAATATACTAGCGGCTCACCCTGGTTGGCTTCCAAGAAAACAAAAACAAATCTATCCCACGGGAACCGTAGATTTTTCCTAAAAACTAAGGCTAAATAGCCTCTGTTCTATACCAAATGTTAATCTATCTTTATGCCAAATTTCATCCAGATACATTCAGCCGTTCTGGCGTGATTGAGTAACAAACATCCAAACATCTAAACTTTCACATTTATAATATTAGTGCAGATTAATACACGAGATATTAAACATACGGACTGTATAGAAAGTTTAAATACATATGTATAGATTTGACAACTATTAAGTTCTTCTCTTTTTCCCAATATATTTAAGGCTTTTACTAAAGCCTTATTTAAATTGCTTATCTAATATACTATGGAGTTTAGAAATAAAGTAAAACAATATTTACATAATAATCAATAGATTCATGACCGTGTCCATGTTTATGCTCATCTCCATGTCCCACATGCACAATCTCTGGCTTGCCATCATGCCTGGAAATATGTTGGGAGGAGTACGCATGACCGTGACTGTCACTTGCAAGCGCTACAGCCATAAAGGCAGCTAAGCATAATACCTGGAATGTTAAAATTTTACACACCATTATAAAAAATAAAAATTGTTTCTATTATCAATGAGATCGTAAAAACTATACAAAATCACTCTTAAAATTGAGAATCACTTAAAATCTATATTTAAAATGTACACACATAGTTAGCACTTTATTTTTTAACACCACGCGATATAAAGTTATAAATTAACTTGATTTTAAATACCTTGGTGTACATTTTGGCAGGTTTAATTTCTGTTTAGGATTCTACACTTATTCGTAAACTGATACTTCTCAGTTAAGAATTACGTCTTTTATATCGATAACAAAGGTAACGCCCAAGGTAATAGAGATTTCACTAATATTAGTTGTTAAAATTATTTACTGCATAATATGTACGGTTTGTAATAATCATTTCGTAAAAATTAAACTAAAGAACTATCACATTGTTAGGTGATTGAAGTCAAAATTTAAATGACGCAAATTATTACGTAGAGAATGTGCTTGCTATTGACAACGATGAAATAAGGTTAATAACAAAGAACAAATATATTAATATTAGTCCCTAGGTACGTTTTAACGGTTAACATGGAATAGAAAAATATTATATATATATATATATATATATATATATATCAGATAATCAGGCTTATAGCCTTCCTATATAATATTTTTTCAAATCGGATTAGTAGTTCCTAAGATTAGCGCGTTCAACAAACAAACAAACAAACTCTGCCCCCGTTAAAGTTTGTGAGGTTGTAGGGGGTAATCTTTGAATCTACTGAACCGATTTAGATAAAATTTGGTAAGAAGATAGTTTGAGACCGTGGGAAGGATATAGGAAATCATATCTTAAGGGGGTGAAAATGAGGATGAAAATTTGTATGGGGAATCAACCTAGTATATATAAATGTATACTACAAAAACTATTTCTATATACGTAAAAATGTCGATACTAATAAATGAACAGATACCCACATTTAGAGTAGAGGTGAGAATTTCGATAGTGCATTTTCTTGACAGCACCAACACTGTTCTATAACATAATTCATTAGATTTAGTAGAATGAAATTATATTAAATACATATTATGAATTCACTGTACGACCCTTGTAGTAACAGATAGTTTAAACATAATTCTCATTGTTTCCTTTATACAGTATAGATGAAACTAATTTAAATATAAATAATTTGAATAATGAATATTTAATGCAATGTTACGCCTTACACAGAAATTGTTTTTTTTTTAATTTTCAATTTACACATACACTGAACATGAATTAAGCCTGATTTATTACTGAACTTAATATAAAATAAAATAATATGCTGTTTTGTATAAAAAGACCTAACTTTATAAATTAATTGATACGGTGATTAATATTACCGGTGGTAGGACTCTGTCAAGCCTGAGGAGTCCGACTGGATGGGTACCACCCCCTTATCTATTTCTGCCGCCATGCAACAATGATTGCATTGTTGTGTTCCGGTTTGAAGGATTAGGTAGCCAGCGCAATTACAGGCAAGAGGCATAACATCTTAGTCCTCACAGTGACAACGCACCTGTGGTTCTGCATTTATGTTACTTAAAACCTAAGTGCATGAACCGTAGGTGTTATGGGCGACAGGTACTGCTTTCCATCAGGTGGTCTGTCTGCTTGTTTGTCACTGAATGTCATAAAAAAAAATACGTAAAATAAAATATACATTGGTCTGATGAACTAATTAATCCATTCAACGCTCAGTTAACTTAGAACAATTTTTTGCGGAACGAACACCTGATTTATTGAAGTTAATATGTTACATAATGTAGAGCACGAATACTAGTCGAATTCTTGCAGTTTATAATTTATATAATTAAACTGTTTCTTTTGGTAACCATATATTTGAAGTGAAAATTTCTATATGCAGGTTTAGATGTCAAAACCAGATAAATTTAATCAGTTTTAATTTATAAATTTTAATTTAATCAAAGCATTGATTTGAATATCCAAAAATAACAACTGTCTGTTTATAGTTTTAAGTTTTCACTTCTGTCAGCAGTCCTCATGACTGTGTTTTTTATTATTTTAAATAAGTTTTTTTAAGTTAATTACAACTAGGCAAAAACGACAATTACATTGAATTATGGATGATGTTCTCGTAGAAACTAAGCGTGAGGTTAGTTATTAAAAACAATGATTACTGAATTAACAAATTAATATTTAACTAACTATATTAATATAAAGGCAAAACACTAAATAAGTACAACGAAAATATTTTTTTTTAAATATGTACGTTAACGTAAATAAATATATACATTAATTCTTTCAAATTAATAAGTAACTAGTAATGTAAATTATATTGAATTATTAGAAAAATGCGTGAATTTGAAAATTGATTTATACAGGTACGCACAGGTATGCGAGTTCGAATAGGTACTGTTAATATTAAATATTTGTTTTGGTCTATAAAAATATTTGTGCCACTTGGACGTATTCCTACAATACAAGATCGATATTCGACGACGAACCCCGGTTGTTTCATATAAATTACGAATAAAGCGAACCCCACTAAGAGTGAACTACTTTTAAAATGATCTTAAAGACTTTATACATTCTTAGATAAAAAGTAATTATTGTTATTCTTACAAATAAAAATACTTATATGACAAAAAATATTGCAAAATCCGTCCGTTCGTTGATGTCCGTCTGTTGATAACCGTCAAGATGGAATTGTAAGAGGGTCATTATTGTTTCCATTGCGGCGGTGATCTCAAGCTCGATTCATTTATAAACGATTATTTATTTATTTAGTTCGTCCAAATCAGTTTTGTAAAAAAATCATCATCAGAAGTAATTTTAATAAGAAGTAAATTATCTGTATAAAAATAAAAATGTAATATATGTATATTATATATAGTACAAAGTAAAATAATTAGTGGTAAAATATTTACTAATAATTTCAACCTCCAGAACGGATACATAATATTATAATTATAGAAACAAATTCATGCTCACGTGTGCCAAATATTTAGAAATCTCGGATAATAAAATCCAATTAATACCCTATTGTGGTTTATTACATAATTGGCTATTATTTCAGAATTCGACTAATCTATCAAACATTTTAATTACACTTCAACATAATAATAAGCAATTGTTTTAATACATATTTGCCTCGATACACTTTCGGTACTTGTACAATGAAATAGGTACTTTCTTTTTTAGCCCAAATTAATTCGATAAACGTATGCTATTGTGAAGCTTTGCAAAAATAATATTTCTTATGCATATGTATTTCTAATTTTCTAATTATTTGGTTACATTTAAAATACCTCTATTAATCAAGATTTCTATTTTGGTATTTTATCCGGAAATTAGTAGAGCACAACTGACATTGTATTCTTTATATTATTACTTGTGAAGCGTTATATATATTTTTAGATATTTAAAATATACATTTATGTAAAATATTACACAAATAAGTACGTGTTAAAATATATAAATATAAATGTGTGTATAAAATATAGTTACTTGAGAACTGCTTCTATCTTTATATAATAATCATTATTATTAGTTATTGACAATTAGTTTTGTTCAATTTATATATGTAGTTCCTACTTTCACTACATATTGTACACGAAATAGATGAACATGTTACTAATTTTATATTTCATTGCCAAATTCATTTGCTCTATCAACTATGAACATTTAGAAAATATTATGAAAATAAATTTTTGAATTTTCATTTATATCAATCAAAAATTACTCTGTAGTAGATCAAAAGTTTGTAACTTTAAATTCCAAAAAAATACATATTACTATAGAATTTAAAGATATAATTTAAAAATGTCAAGATTAAATAATAGGAATACTAATAACACATAATATTATTTAGAAACATGGTCATAATTAAATGTATTATGTATGTGTAAATGTTTTATGTATTTTCTTCACTTTTCGAACTCATATAATCATTTGATCGTATCTCTAACTCATATAATTGTATATCTATCGTATTTAATCTATTTTTTAATATTATCCATTGCAATTATTTTTATTTTTCATGTTAATTGGTATCAATCAAAATGTACAATATTGTACGAAGTACGAGTGTTGTAGAATATTAAATGTAAAAAAAAAATAAACAATATTTCGTATAAATTCTTAAAAAAATTAGAATTCTTAAAAAAATCGGTTCAAGGTTTAAAAGAGTAAAGCCATGACCCCAGCTGAGGTCACTTTCAATTGTTATCGAAAATCGTTAGTTTCATCGTCATTCACGACTTAATATTAATACATAGGCTAATAAGAATCGGATTAATAACTATTATTTTAATAAAACATTTTTTTTATTATAATGTACATTATTTTTAATGTAAAAGATATTAAAATATACATAAATTCCTAATGTATAAAAAAGAACAATTTTATAAATAATTTATTCTAATAAATAATAAATATCGTAATTACTTATACTTATCGTATTTATAATTTACGTTTTAACGTATCGTGCCTTTACATTTTTTTTGTACATGAAATTGTATCGTTTCGATATAGCATTTTATCTTGAATGAAAGAAAGGTGAAAGGTAAAAATAATATTTAATATATATAAGCAATTTTAAATTGCTTAGACACTTTTACATTACATTTACTCTAAATCTGTGTTATATACCTACCTTATTATCTTCTTAAAATAACTATAGCTATGTTAAATTGAAATATATAAACTACTTTTTTTTTTTTATATAGTTGGGGAATGCATTTACGCATACCACTTATCCCCCAGGTGGTTATATGGGGCTCACCGGCTAGAAGAGCCGGTACTACCCACTAAATCCCAACTTTCCCCTCCCCTCCGCCTTAGTGGGACGCCGCGGGATCGCTTACGCATAACTACCGCGACGACATATATATAAACTACTAGCAAACATGCTCTCGCTTCGCTTAGGTTTGTACTGGGATAAAAAGTAACCTATGTGCTATTTCAAACTATAATCTACCTCTGTGCCGAATTTCATCCAGATCCGTCTAGCCGTTCTGACGTGATTGAGTCTGAAACATCTATCCAAACTTTCGCATTAATAATATTAATGCGATATATTTGTTACGTGATAAATGATTGAATAAGGAGTTGGTATATAAGAATTTCAGACAAAAATTATTTCCTTGTTTCGAGTGAGTGCAATTTTATCCGTAGTCGAGTTTAAGTTTTTATACTTATTTTTTTATTAGTTTTAACTGGAGCAGAAATAATTTAAACCAACTAATAGAAAAATTATCACATATATTCGACATTTAAACAAAGATGTTTTTTCGGATTTTATCTAAAGTTTCGTTTTGAGTTTTGGTTTCCGACTTTTTTAATGTTTTACAGATAACATAGTGATGGAAAAATAGAGGTTTTTGATGTCTAAGATAATAATTTGTGGTTATCAACGTTTGGCGCTTTTGAGCTCATCAATACCAGTAATTAGGTAAGTACACCTTAATAAGTGACAAAAATAAATAATTATATCAAATTAATATGTCGTGAGTATTTATAAAAATGGGTAAATGGACTAGATGTTGGCTGGATCTTTACTTACATTACAGTGACATATCTACGTTAGTAAAGAAAAATATGGTGTTCGAGGGTCTAAGGCTCCTACATCCTGAATTCCACTTATATCCGTCTAGCCATTAAAGCATTAAGAATACATATTCTCTCACTTGTGAGTGATAAAAAGCTTTCAAATTTATCATATGAATATGGTCTTACGATTAATTAAAACAACATATACCAATTATGTATATATTTTTATACTTGTAATGCATGTGTTGGTATGAAAATATAATTTTTTTCTTTAACTACATTATTTCAGTAAATCTATACATATAATAAAATTGTAACTAAGCCAAATCTGCACCTTAAATATTTTTTGGAAAATCTTATTGAAATAGACTTTATTATCGATGCAGAAGCCGAATCTATAGTTTTTAGAATTTTTGTCTGTCTGTCTGTCTGTCTGTTACCGCATCGCAGAAAAACCACTGGAGGGATTTTGATGAAATTTAAAGATGAAAGAACAAATAGGATACTTTTTACCGCGGGAGATTATCTCATTCCCACGGGAATACACGTTGTAACACAACCCAAAAAATATTTATGATCAGAATTTATTGAAACTTGGTATTAATGCTCTTCAATACAATTAAATAAATACGTGTTTTAGCGTTTTTTGAACTTCACCCCATAACGAGATAAAATAAGGGATGAAAATTTGTATGAAACCTACCTTTTTAAAGTTTTTTTTTGTAGTTTTAGCGCGAGCGAAGCCGCGGGTTTTGCTAGTATATATTAATGATAAACATTACACCGTTAATTTTTTGCGCTTTTTGTCAGCTTTCATGTCCGGCTTTTGTTCTGCTTTAGCGAAATTACTCTACTAACCCAAATTCAAAATATTTCATTTCACATCATATCTTATTATTTTAAAATTTAAAATGTTGTAGTATGTGTTATACTAGCGACTTACCTTTGTTTCGCTCGGGTTCATCCTTAGGTATGTTTTGACGCTTATTATAGAAATGATGAGTTTTATATCCTTTACTTGAGAAATGATTGATTCCCCATACAAACTCCCACCCCCTTTTCACCCTCTTAAGGGATAATTTCCAGTGTAAAAACTATCCTATGTCCTTCCCAGGATCCCAAACTATCTCCTTACAAAAATTCATCTAAATCGACTTAGCGGACTCAGCGTGAAAAAGTAACAGATAGACAGACAGAGTTACTTTCGCATTTATTATATTAGTATGAATTAATTATACTCGTAGTATATACTTGTACTATTAGAAATTGTAGCCTCATATCAAACATTTTTAGTTAGTTTCCTAAGTTAAATTACAAACCTACAAATCTTATTCCATTTCCTCGAAAGAATCTTAAAAATATTTAAAAATCATAGCATACTAACTTTTTAGTATATCATAGTTCTAATAATTTGAGATCTCCAGGGGAAACCAACAATTGTCTCCTTCAGAGTGGATTGCATAGGTTAATTTTTTAAGGTTGGAAGTGCTTAATGTGTATTACGCGTACATAAGGTATAGTAATTCTCTCATTGTGGATACTTTTAATAATGGACTAAATCGCGTGACTGTGGGGCAGTTTTTTAGAGAATATCATCCTGAGGGTTTTCTATTAAGCTCTAATTATCACATACATGTGTAGGTATTACACAAGATAAGATGTTTCAAGATCGGCTGTATATCCAAGATTTAGATATAAATGAATGATTTTACAATATACGAGTATTCACGTCGCTGTATCCTAAATATCTTATATCAACAATATGGAGTCCCAGATAATTAATATTAGGTAACAAAGTCAATGAGAGAAGCTTCTTACGTAGTCTTTATGGGAGGTCAAACTAAATAATTCTATATGCTTCTTTTTAGCCATATAATTTTAGCTCTACTCCATAAAACTAAAATTTAGGAAATTAGCATTGTAGATGGAAATGGAAAGTTAGACAAAAATAAGATTATTTTACGTCTTTGATTTTACGACTTTGACAAGTATAACCTAACCCACCGCACAACGCTACGTAGACCCTTGATCGTACTAATTGCAAATGCATTATCAATAGATGAAGATATGAATAATAAGTAAAAAAGAGGCCAAGTGCGAGTCGGACTCGCGCACGAAGGGTTTCGTACCATTATCTATAAAAACGAGCAAAAAAATCACGTTTGTTGTATGAGGCCCCCCTTAAATATTTACTTTATTCTGGTTTTTAATATTTGTAGCGGCAACAGAAATACATCATGTATGAAAATTTCAACTGTCTAACTATCACGGTTTATGAGATACAGCCTGATGACAGACGGACAGACAGACAGACGGAATTTAAACAATCCTATACATATCCTATTAAAATGTATAAGATAGGTTTATAAGTTGAAAAATGTGTTAACAATCTAAATTGAATATAATATGTGAAGACTTATTGAACTTGTAATACAGTCTAGAAAAATTTAAGATTCTAAAACGTTTTGAAACGAATATAATGGGAAAAAAATGACTGTAAGATATCAATGTATCCCGAATCGTATTGAATTCGCTTTAATTGAAATGTCTAGTTTAGTTAGACTGTACTATTATGTAAGTAATTAAAAATAACTACTTAGTTAATTCAGTTATAATGTATTTATCACTGAATTTTAACTGAATTAACAAAACTTTAAGGCTATTGTAAAGAATGATAGTTATTATATTAATATAATTTTATGTACACCAGGTAATTTTTTAAGCAGTTTGTGAAATATAATATTTTAAATGGTGATGCTCAAATATCATAATTACATAAAAATATACATAGATACTTCTTACCACTTCTTTTCCTTACTGGTTTTAAATGAAATCTACATTATATTGATATCCATATATAATAATAAAAGTTATAGTAATATTGGAACGGGATTAAAATTGTATTTATTGATATTTTTGGATATTGCTTAAAGTTATACTTCTTTCGACATGTTTGGAAAAAAAATGAGTATAATTTTTTATGATGCGCGCGCACACCGACTGCCAAAAAGCGAGATGATGAAGTTAGCTGCATTCCTTTTCCAGAGAGTTGTGACATACGGGATGAAATATTTAGATATTTTTGTTCTGTTACACCAAAGAAGTATAATTTCTTACGTGCGTACATAAGTACACACACACGTTTTTTTGCGTAAAGGATGCTATGTAATAGCAATATTTACATATAGATTTTGTTTTTTTATCTATTTGTTTTTAAATCACTCTTAAATGTATTGACGAATGCCAGTGAAACTTTTTTACTAAAAAGGTATAAACATAGCGAAGTTTTTGGTCAATCTATCACCTAGATTCAAAAATACAGCTTCAGTTTTAGATATACCTACGCACTCCTTCACAAATTTGCATACTAAATAGAAATACAATATTAATTATTATTAATATCATCGTTACCCAAATCCTCACCGAAAGTCCCAAAGTCGATTGTTAAATATGTATCACTATGATATTATAAAATGAGATAATCTAACGCACACACATCAACGCAATTGCTAAACTTTTTTTCCTTTAAAACTAAAGAACTAGGAGTATAATATTATATTAGTATAATTAATAAAATTAGCTGAAATAATATATAAGTGAAATTTTCATAAGATGTAATGCTTTGGTCGTTTTAAAGTATTCAGACAGTAGGTTTCTAAAATGTTAGGTTAAGATGCAAAGAAAACTAGATCTACGTTAAATCTGAATACTAATATTGACTTTGTATGTAGTGGTAGTTTTAGAAACCTCAATTTGACAGGGTTTTTTATTGCCTTTATGTAAATGAAGTTTAAAATAGAAATTAAAAACCGACTTAAACTAATTTTATTATAATTAAAAAATAGTCCTTATTATCATAAGTAAGCGCACTTTTTTAACCGACTTCCAAAAAGAGGAGGAGGTTCTCAATTCGACCGTATATATATTTTTTATGTTTGTTTGTGGATTTTTTCGTCGTTTATGAACCGATTTTGATAATTCTTTTTTTGTTAGGAAGGAGATATCCCAAGAGTGGTACCATGATAAGGAAACTTGGATCTGATGTTGGGATCCCAGAGAAACCGAGGGGAACTTTCGAAAATTGTAGCAGCGACTAGTGCGTTTGTTAACATTTTCATCAGGTATTTTAAAGCACTACTATTTAATGAAGGTCTGGAGTCAATCTGATGATGGACCCAAAAGACAGTCGAGGGAACTCCTCAACGATTTACAGCAATTACCTGGTGTTTGGGCTTGATTAATTTGTATTGGTGATACGTCTACACTAAAAATGGAAAAATAAAAACTTAAAAAAATGGTACCAGCCAATACAAATCAAAACACACCGACTTCGAAAAAATCTGATTAAGTATCTATTCTAAATGAAAACCCCCATTTTGTTATTTTTTACTTTTCAGTGCCTGGAAGTCGGTTTTTTTTTTTTTTTTATTATACTTCGTACTTTAAATAGTTACCAAATATTATCTATAAAATTTAATAACTTTATTGAGTTTTAAGAAAGTGAATTGAGTTTTAATTGTAAAAAATATGGTCTAAAGTTTTAACTTTCTGAATTTTCTTTTAAATGAAATGTTTTTCTATTGGGTGCAATTAAATTTTATTATGAATTTTGTAAGTAATGAACAAAAAGAAAGTTCGTATTAAAAATTCATAATATAATTTTCAATTTTTCAGTACCATTTAAATGAAGCGGAATACCAACCTTCACATTGGTTACGTAAATTACGTCACAAAACAGTGCGCGTGCATTGGGTTACAAATTTGACGCCGCGAGCGGTAACAGATTGATTCAGTTCTTTCTCGTAACGTCTCCAGTATATATTAAGGTTTAAACCATTGCTAATTCATCAGTTTCACTGCGGAAGTCTTAGAAGAAAGATCAACATGATAGCTAAAGTGCGTTTAACAAAATCTTGTAGCAAAAACTTATACATTTCACTTTTGGAATTTTTAAATTTTAACAATAAATATTTTTACAGATTTTAATTCTTGCCATCGCTGTGACTGCGTGCTACAGCCAGGAACGTATATATAAATATAAGCCTGTCCATCGTGAACAGTTAAAGGAGTATAGATATCCTTCAACCCTCGATTTGATTAATCAGCAACCGGCACCTATTCATGAAGAAGAAGGACAAGCTGCTTCAGTAGAAATTCCAGGACACGGACGTCATGAGTCTGCGATTTCATCTCAAAGCATAGTTCATTACCAGCCAGCAGGACACGAAGAATACCAATCACAGGAGTCCTATGTGGGACATAACGAGCCATCAATTCCTTACAAGCATTACTATCAAGGGCACGAACAAATAAAACATGAACAAGGAGGTAACATTAAGTATATCCAGTCCCTGCATCACCCTGCCGTCTCTCATGAGGCTTCATCTGGTCAGAGTTCAGCTCGGGATGAAGCTCATTACATTCGCGTACCTGCCCAAAACTACCAATACATCCAAGAATCTGAGCATCAGGCCCCTTTACACCATCAAATCGAAGCACACCACCAGACCGAATCTCATTCCCACGATGAGCCTGTCGACTATTACGTAAGTCAAAATAATATGCTAATTTCCTAAGTTAACTTACATCCGGAACTAATGTTGTTGAAACTTTCTATTCATTTATTCGTATCGTAATTATCCATTTTAATCACAAAATGATGTATCAAACCGTATCTATCTTTGATAATGTTTTGTTATGTAATTATAAGCCCATTATTTTAATTATAACAGGCGTATCCTAAATACCAATATGAATACAAAGTAGAAGATCCTCATACTGGAGATAACAAATACCAACACGAAGTCCGAGATGGTGATAACGTAAAGGGAGTGTACTCTCTTCATGAAGCTGATGGCTCCGTGAGGACGGTCGAATATAGTTCAGACAAACATCATGGGTAATTAAAAAGTTTTTCTTCTATTGCTAAGAACAAAACAGATTTGTTATAACATAACATCTAACTATTAACAATATAAGACTTTATCTAGCTTTATAAAAATATTGAGGTTATATTTTTAATTTTTCAGTTTCAACGCTGTTGTCAAGCACTCTGCTCCTGGTCAGCATGTTTATATTAAGAGTCATCATGAAAATTAATTTTAACTGTTATTTATTCAAAACTTAAATATAAATTATATTAATGTTATTATTCATTGTTACTATATGTGTAAAAATTAATATTATAATATTCATTTAATTCTAATTTAATCTTTTATTTGATTGCCTTTAATTTTTCTGTGTTTGAAACAAAATTATCTTAAACAGCAAAAATATTTTCAATTTATTTATTATATTTTTATTATAAGAAGATGTATGTATGTATGTATTCAGCCCTTTTTAACGTCCCACTGCTGGGCACGGGCCTCCCTTCAGTACGAAGGGGATCAGGCCATAGTCCACCACGCTAGCCAAGTGCGGGTTAGATAAGATATATTAATATATCTTATTATATTTATAATTTATTTCAACTAGTTAAGGAGAAATACCTCCGATCCATGTCAACGATCATCATCATCATCATCATCAATGCTTAAACCTTTTTTTAATGAAAAAAAATGTTTGTAGGTGTTTATTAATGAATCTTTAATATTATTCCATACTAGCAGCTCACCCTCAATTCGATCGGGTTCGCCTCTAGACAAACAAATACAAATTAAGTATTATACAAGTATTTTTGCGGGATAAAAAGTAGCCTATTTGTTATTCTGATGTATGAACTATATTATTGTAAAGTTTCTTTAAATTCCAATCAGTAGTTTTTGTATACTAAGCTGTGTAAGGTACTATAGTTTTTTAACTATGCCTCGGGAACCGGGGATATAAGGTATCACCATGCAACATTTCATTTAAATTGGTCCTACAGTTTCGGAGATGAGTCCGTACAAACAGACAAACAGACAGAGAAACAAAAAATGGAAAAAAATCTGGATTTGATCTATTTCTCTTCTTTACTGACTCGGTTTTTAGCATTTTTTTTCTATGTACAGATATTTGAACTTTACAGTTTTATTATATGTATAGATCATTATTCATGAGAAAATTAATGATATGAAAATGAAACATACAAACGTGAATTTGTGAGGTTGTTTATTTTCAAATTCACATAAGTGAGCTCAAACGTTTATAAGTATAGTTTCAAAAATGTATCATTCCAGTTCCAATGATACCATGTTAAGTATACAAGTGTTAGTTATACCACGTCGAATCGAAATAAGACATATAGACGCAGATACTCTAGCCAGAGTTATGTTGAAAACGTAGTTTAATTTAGACAGTGAAAGGACGAAACGGAAGACAGCGTTTACTTGAGGTTAATGGACTCATGAGATTGTATCTTCAATGAATGAAACTGCTGACGCATTGTTTTATGCATGTGTATGTAGTTAATTGGACAGGGGAAAATAAAGCGTGTAAAACAAATGTTCGGTTGTATACGACAAAAATAAATTAATCTTTAAATTTGTATATTGATCTAATATAATGGGAGGGTCGGTTCGCATCATTTTCAAATAACACGTGACTATTTGCAAAGATTATAATATTAATAGAAAAACACAACATACTAAAAATTTAAACGCACATCAAAAAAATAACTAAATAAAAGCTTTTACATAAAAATATATAATATAGATATTTGCCGAATATGGTGACAGAACCTGTATTGCATTTGCATAGGTCAATGACCACTTCACCAAATTAGCTATGAAACAGATATATGCTTGTAGCATACTATTTATTATTCATATAATTATTCATATAATAATTATTCTAATACTAGCGAAATTATCTAGATTAAATTATTTTAATTTTAATTATTGAATAGCTTCTGGCTCATTACTAATTTTTTAAATGCGGGAATGTACTTGTTGAACTAATGTACGAGTTTAATTTTATGATCTTATACACAGAAATAAATTAAACAGATTGCACATAATAGTATAGGTTATTTTTAACCAGTTGCTGATATTAGTAGATAAGTATACCAAAGGATGAGAAGAGATACGCTAAGGCATGAGAGATGCGATGACAGGTAACCAGTATACCTTCGATTTTACAGGTGGGACATGGAAGAAAAGTATCTTAAATATTGAAGTTATGAAGATTTACTCAATGGAAACATTTCAATATTTTAAAAAATAATAATAACTGCATTTAATTTTTATTTTTTTAAAGTTTACCGGAACTGAAAATCGAACAGGTATATAATCAAAACATTATACTATTATTAAATATTACTAAAAATATAATATTTAGGTCACCAATTAATAAAATTTACTTACAAGTAAAGTTTTAATTATTGAAATTCTTTAGTCACAACTTTGTTTAGTATAATTAAGTAAAAAAATATAAATTCTTAAATTTTTATCAAATATTTATCTCCCATATTTAGTAAGTACCTAAATAAATCATAAAAAATATGTTTTTCCATAAAAAATACTACTTTTCAAAAAAAATACTGTCGTCTCAGGCAAAAGACGTCTACTGCTGTTAATAGACCTCCCTCAAAGATTTTCAAATTAACCGGCCTTGAAATTTCCGCATCTATCTGGTTACTTTCGACGGAATTGAACCCGAATACTATATAGATTAAGGTAATATTACATACAGTTTTATATATTAAATAAAAATGGCTTTTAATTTTTAATAACTTTATTAAAGTTTAGTAAAAAGTACAATGCGCATTAAAAGACTAGATATATCAATCATTTGATTAAAAAATGATAATACACAGATGTTAACTCTTTATAATAAACAGTATAATTTTCTATATCTTAATAATGTGAGGCTTCATGATGAGATGTATGGTGTTCAGGTTGAACATGCGTAGAATGACCAGAGTGCTCTACTTGAGCATTGAATCTGAAAATAATAATATAATAATCGATTAATACAATAAATGTGAGTTTAGTTTGATACTTGAGTTCTGACTAACGATTTACCATCGCTTCGTTCATGTGCGTCTCTTGGTACCTTGTGTATTTTTAATATTATATAAAGGCATCACCACCTTTTGGCAAATCTTATTACAAGTAGTAGTATATCTGTTATATTACTAGGTCATAATCGATCTGTGTACATCAAAATGTTAAAAAAAAGTAAACGGAAAAACCGTTACATGTTCCGTGTTATTTTATAATATCAATCTTGTAATATTAAATAGGCAATTCTTATATATAAATTTATTTCTTGTATCTCGGATATGGCCCTAACAATTTCGATTAAATTTTGTATTTAGATTAAAGGTTTTGCTTTTTAAGAAAAAACGCAATTAAAAAAAATCACAAAAAAAAAATACTTTTTTTATAACTAATTAATAAAGTAGTACCTGGGAAACCGAGCTTCGCTCGGAGTTTTTATTTGTTATATCGTATTTTTTAGATAAAAAAACTAAAAACTTGAATAAATCCAAAACAAAGTAAAACTTTGTAAACGACCGAGATTCGAACTCGGACACAGACATAATTGTTAATCTTGCACCTTGATCGCTTGACCACGATACTCATGTCCAGCATATTCTGCGTAGAATAATGCAAAAGAAAAGCGCATGAAAACTCGAAAACTCGCGTTTTCCCAGACATTAGACTAATCTAGTTCGATTTTTCACCCTCGAAAGCCTCTACATACCAAATTTCAACGAAATCGTTAGAGCCATTCCCGAGATCGCTGGTATAAATAAATAAATATTTAAAGATATAAATATACAAGAATTGCTCGTTTAAATATATTAGATTTTTTTAACTGCTTTCATGCTGGAAATGTCATATAGCGCCAGCTCGTATTATTGCGATACTTGCATTATCGCCAATGGAAGATAGCTCAACGAGCGCCTACGCCAAGCGAAGTTCAGTCGCCCATGTTCTATAGTACAAAGAACGTCACAAACTTATTTGTCAATTAAATATATGCCAAATGAACTGACCCACTGTGTCCAGCGACATTGTAATGAACAGTACGGATGGTGCCATCAGACTCGTGAAGACTATAGAAGCCGGACACATGATCGCCATCACGCGCTTCATGCTGAGACTTTATGTCACCAGTGTGATGGTCGGCTACGCTGTACTCAAACTCATATTTAGGATGACTCTGAAATTATATTATGGAAAACAATTAAAATATCTATTATAATAAATACAGTATACACTTTACAATATATACATACATATTACATATATATACTAATATACATATATTATTATTGTGTACTAGCGACTCACTCTCGCTCGTTAAAACGTAAAAAAACATAATAGTCTAGATTTCTCGGAGATGAGAATGATGGAATATTATCCCGCAGTAAAAAGTATGCTTTATGTTGACCCGGATAACCAGCTAGCGTCATACTAAATTTTATTAAAATCTGCCCAGTGGTTTTCTCGTGATGCGGTCACAGACAGACAGACAGACAAAAATTCTAAAAACTATAGATTAGGCCTCTGTATCGATAGTAATGACTATTTCAATAAGATTTTATTAAAAAATTATTAATAAAAATAATTTTGTTGTATGTATAGATTTTACGTAGCATTTACAGACAAAATGGGGTAAAGGCTAGCCAAGTTACTTTTTTTCTGAATACCTCATATATTTATTTTTACCAAAACCTTGTCTAGCTTCAGATTTTACTTACCAGTACAATAAAATATAGTTTTATACTATGAGATTATTGAACTTTTAGTTTTACTGAAGTCAACTTACGTGGTAATCTTGATGTTCATGACCAGATCCATGTTGGTTATTATGAATAGGAGCGGAATGATGAACCACAGGAGCGGCGTGATGAACAGAAATGGCAGGAGTAGCGTGATGCGAGATAGAAGGAACGTGAATATTCGACCCGTAATTGCTTATTGGGACAGCATGGTGGACGATGGGTGCATGATGATAAGCGACTGGAACGGCCTGAATCTCGTGCCCGTGCCCATTATGAGAGATGTCATGACGAATAATTGATTGAGAAGAAGTAGCATGATCACTTGGGTGGTGTTGGGCATTTACCGTTGCCAATAACGCCAATATGGCAGAAATCTGTAAATAAAAACAATATTTGTATAAAAATAGCTATTATAAGTTCAAGTTTTGTAAAAACCTGTAGAATTTTTAAACGTGTAAATTTTTTTGGAATTAAATATTTTTTTTTTAAATTATAATGTTTGTTTAAATTAACTTACTTTCGAACTCATGTTTACTGCGTGGTATTTGGGGAACTTCGCAAGCGAATGATAATTGTTTTATAAAAATTGTGGCTTTTATAGCAATATTATCTTTATAAAAAATGTAAAGGGTGTTTTTAAACAAGTTTTGGAATAACGTGTTATGTAAAATATCTGTTATCAATTTATCGATGTAATAACAAAACCTTTACGAAATAATGAAAGTATATACTTTCTACATTTAAAGGCGTTTAAATTTTGCATTAGTTAATTAATACCCCTTTTATATATAAAGGGGATTCTCAATTTGGTGTATATTTTATAAGTATGTTCATCATATTTCGAAACACTTCATATATGCAGCTCTCTACGCTGCTCTGCAGCGTTCGCGGTAAAAAAAAAAGACTTATTACTGCCGTCGATACAGCTCGCATATTATATTTTAGTTATTTTAGTATTATGTCATATGGTATTTTACATGGAGAAATGTAGCTGCTATTAATACTACTTTTATCCTCCAGAAAAGAGCTCTTTGTGAAATTTATAGTTTAGGTCCTAGAGTATCATTAAGAGATAAGTTTAAAGAAATAAAAATTTTGACTGTTGCTTCTCAGTATGTGTGCGAATATGTTATTGTGACATGCAAATTGTGACATGCATAACATTAATACTAGAAGCAAACACATACTTGTAATGCCTGTGACTCGTCTACACAGAGTCGGTAATTATTTTTATGGACAATGTATACGCTTATAGAACAGTATCCCAAAAAAATTTCAAAAAGCATCTATCGCCGAATTCAAAAAAATTGTTAAAGAACGTATGTGTGCCAAAGGCAATAAATACAATTAATAATTTTATAGAAGAAGTCACGCCTCGATGCCTCTAGGCTACTTCAACTATATAGAAATATATATAGAAACTTTCTCCGTCTTAACGCACGACGGCTGCCTACCGAGGCAGACCATTACCACCAAGATTTGGCACCCCCCAGTTCCACCTTAAGATACTAAAGAGTCTGCTATTCTAAGGTGAAAAATTTTGAATTGACGTTAAAATATTATAAAATATATTCTAATATTGTACCGACTAACCTAACTTATAGCACTGGATCTGAAATGTAGAAGCACGAAGTTTTCTAAAAGAATCAAGACACACGGTAGCATGTCCAGCCAAGTTCAAGCCAAAAGGAACTGGCGACGCAGCACCGTGTGTATATATATTTTAGACGAACCATTTGAAGCCACTTTTCACCTCGTAATAACTCAAAATCCATTTAACATAAACACATGAAATTTATTTAATCCCCTTAGATTAACTAGAATCTCCAATTTCATAAATACTGCACAAACGGCGATTGGCGTCTAAAAATCGGCATTTTTATCACTGACCGACATATCCTCGTAAGACCCAACCTAAATTTAGGTCGATATAAATTACGGCCCAATGTACTAAAAATATGTGCAAGTAGTAGCAGCCCAGAACTTTGAATTAGTAAAAAAGTATTTAAATAAAATGCTTTTGAATTGTTTTTTAAATGATACTTCTTATGCCTAAAGTTAACTATTTCATGCAAAAATTATGTTGAAATAATTTGTCCTCTTTTTGGGTCATCGGGCCATAGTTTGAAGTTTAATATTAGTTTAAAAAAATGTAATCTACTTATTAATAATGAAACAAAACATGTATTAATCATATAACAAAATAATATCTTTTTTAAGACCTTTCTTATAATTTTACGTTACAAAAATCTCTACATCAGTCTCATTATTAGGAACAAAACATGTATTAATCATATAGCCAAATAATGTCCTTACTACTAATCAATGGTAATGTAAAGTAAACGTGGTAAAGTAATAAATTCTACTGAATGCTTGGTCATTAAGATATAAATAGGATGGCTGCAAAAAATGAATTATATCAGGATTAAAATCCTTTTCTGTCCACCCTCCAGTTTGTCCATCGTAACTTCCAATATCCCCGTTATCTGTAGCTTCCGTTTGATGATACACTCTCCCACGAGATGAGCTTATTCGTCTACTACTCTGTCTAGAAATTGAAGAAATTCCTCGAACTCGACGGCCACCTCGGCGCTGTAAGCTCCTTCCTCCTGTAACAGAAAAATTAGAACTCGCAGGAGAATTTGACGATTTGGGTCCTGAGGTCTATAATCCACGTCATTAATATCATCGTTGTCTTCATCATCTTCAAACTCGGATAGGTCTAGATTAAGTTGATATTCTACAGCATCGTCTTTCATAGCCTAAACAAAAGAACATTCAAGTAAACACCCAATGTGCTAAAATTATGACATAGAAATTTTACAATAAAAACCCACCGACCTTATTTTGGGACATAGTTTTATGGTTCTCATATTACTGCATTAAAATGACTTTTCAATTAAAAGAATTGCGTGTAAACAAAATATAACATTTCCACAACGATTAGCAATACAATTCAGATATTACCATGTGATAATTATAAAGATATGAGAAGATTTACTTACTTATCTTCACGAGGCCTCCGTTCAGATGAGATGAAACATCAAAAAGACAAATCCTTGGTTCTAAAATGTCAAGTTGACATTGTCAAAATTAGAGATGTATTGAAGGTTGATAATTTTTTGATGGTAGATTTATATTGGCGGTCTTATTTAAACCAAAAAAGCATATTTCAATATCATGTCATAATATTAGGTCGCTGGGCTGCAATTCCATAATTTTTCAAACTATCTTGGGCCGAAATGTCTACATATGTTTGTCATTAAATTAGGTCGTTGGGCCTTACGAGAACATAGTAGTAAAACCTAACCCACTTCCGGATGACCTAGAAAGTTGAAAGTTAGTGTCCAGTTGGGTAAGCATATGCATACAAAAGAAAAAACCGAAAACAGCGAATTCTTAATTATTATTTTTTTCAATTAAATTTTATTAACAGCTTGCCTGCACCTCGCGCCTTCCAAAACCTAGTGCCTTTTGAAGTATAATAGCAATAGCAATCATTATTATTATGTACTAATAGTCGCAAAATTTGAAAAAAAAAAACAGATTGAATGATCACTTGGAATTAATAATAATAATAGTTTCTTTACAAAAATTCATGCTATCCGAACAAAAGCATAAATGTGAAAATGGAGCAAAGTTCAATATTAAGAATATGCGTGATTGTCAACCTCACCGACCAAAGAATTCAAATCTAAATAGGTGCCAAGTTCTGTAGATAATCCAGAAATTTATTAATAAGAACATATTTGAGTTCAAGAGATACTTGGCTAGTTTTTACATACATATTACCTTATATTCGGCTAATCACTTATACCTCCTTTATGCTATACGCAAGTTACTGTTTTTATATTGTAAGGTCTCACTTTTTTGAAAACTTGTTTTACTGGTAAAAACTAGCCAAGTCTTGAACTCAAATATGTTCTTATAAAAATTTCAGGATTATCTACAGAACTTGTCACCCATTTAGATCTCAATTCTTTTGTCGATTAAGTTGACAATCATGCATATTCTTAATATTGAACTTGGCTCCCATTTTCACATTTATATTTTTGATAGTGTTCCTTCTACATATTACGTACATATATGATGAAGGTGATCGCTAAATAAAGATTTGTAAAACTCCTAAAAAGCGGGTTAAATAAAGGATGAAAGTTTATCATTTTTATCTTAGATATATAAAAATTGTTTTCTATTATATTTTTACCTAAGGAATTACCCACATGAGGCTATACAAATATTTCTATCCCTAATAACGTGATAGATACAGATTTCTTGCTTGAAATCTTTTTGAGTATTTAAATTATTATTTATTATCACTTATTAATATGAAGATTCATGATGTCCTTATAATTATGTGCACGGTCTACCAATACATATGAAATCACTTTACCAAGTAAGTTTGATATATTCACAAAATTTGCTCTAAAAATATTAACCTCTCTACCGAGGAAATCCAGGAATGGGAAGGCATTAAAGATAACATCAGCTAAGCAATTTCATTTTTGTAGCATAGAAAATTTTAGCAAATTATAAAAGTTGTAAGCAACAAGACAAATGTAAGCATTTATATTATATAAAGATTTGCTAATAAATATATTATTTTAATTCACCTTAACTGTGTCACTTAAACTTTACCTTACCAATTCATTCATGTTTGTTATGAATACATAGTACCTATATAATATATAAATCGAAGAATTTTTATTATGTTTATTTCAACTTTTTTATTAAATATGTAGGTACATATGCATTTGACATGGGGGTTTTTGTTATTAGTTTATTATTATAGTAATAATAATTGCATATCTTTTGGACGTATTTTTTATTACTAAAGTAAAATTGATTATTACATAATTACAAAAATATATTTATTTAATATAAAATTTAATTTAATGATGAGATAGAACGTATTGTGGAGCGTGGTGTGCAGGCTGGACGTGAGTAGAGTGTCCCTGACGTTCTACATTAGCATTGAATCTGTGGACAAGATAACGGCATAAATTCCATGTTTTAAACTAAAAAACATAAATAAAAGTTAAGTAGATAAATCTTATACCCATTGTGTTTGTCAGCGTTGTAGTGCACGATGCGCACAGAGCCGTCGGGTTCATGCAGGCTGTAGAAGCCAGTTACATGGTCTCCATCACGAGTCTCATGCTGAGACTTGATGTCTCCGGTATGGTGGTCCTCCACGTTGTATTGGAACTCGTATTTAGGATGAGCCTAATAAGCAATATATAATTATATATATCATTGTATTTATTTGCAGCGTTATTTGAAAATGGCAATTTGTGAAGCTTATTTCTATTGCAATCTCGTGCTTCTATATTCCAATGAACGTATACATACGTAGTGCTCTTCGTGTGCATGTGAACTCTGCTGGTGATATTGAATGGGTTGATGGAGTATGGGTGCAGAGTGGACGGCGACTGGCTGGACATGGTGGTAGCTCGGCTGGCTGTGTGAGACATCGTGACGGATGATCGATTGTGAAGACGTAGCGTGGCCCTGACTGTGATGCTGCGCGTTTACAGCTAGCACTACGACGGCAAAGATAATGACCTACCAACAATAATGAATACATTATTTTTATGTTCTAGTTTTTAAAATTATTTATCCAATTTCACTGGATATATCTTACCTTCGTAAACATATTGATATTATCACAGCAGTTCTCAAATTAGAATGATACTTATTCGAAATTATTATAACCTTATATACCTACATGTTAATATTATTTTGTAAACAGGTTATTATCATATTGATTAAGAGTTACTGGTTACAAGTGTGAACGTACATATGTATTTGGAAACTTGAAATATGTCTATATCAATAATATGTAATTAAAATTCATTTGTTAGATACTTCTCAATCGCTCTACAACTTTTACGCTTACGCTAAAAGGAATAAATAGTCTATAGTACATCACACCTTTTTCTTAATAATTAGTAACATGCTGAAACTTCACGAGTCGCTTCGTTTTGACGAGACATCCAACTTTTCTTTCTACGAAAATATGGTAGTGGTAGATATAATTATGCATTTATACGGGACATGTCGAAATGGTGATTGTCTAAAATTTATTACTAATAGGTTGTTTTACAATATAATCTTGGATAATCCAACATAAAACAAGAAAAAAATGTTGTCCCACGAAAGAGATGGTTAAGGATCAAATCATCAGCTGTTGTTTTTAACAATAGTACCGGCCGATTTTCATAGTATTTATTATTAAAAATATGCATAATTACATTTTGTTCAGTTCATTTTGTTTACTTCCAATATACAAACTTTACATTTCAATGCTGTATGGATACACAAGTAAGATAGAAGAGTGTACCAACTGAATAACTAGATCGTATATCGCGATTGTGTATTTTGCATTCATGCCTAATTTATCTAAGAGCTGATTGATCTACACAATATCTAAAAAAAGTTAATATCTTATTGTGATGATTATTTTTAAATTATCAGAATTACTGAGGGTTCCATTGACTATGTTAGCATCACGTGGTGAGATGGTAAGTTTAGGCTCTGACCTACAAAATGCGCTTCTTGCGAAGCTCGAACCTCAGTATACGACCCCGACAAGACATGAAGGGTTAATTAATTGCTCAACGATATCGATGGAACTTTAGTAAATTTTTATACACATGTCCAAGACGATTTGTAATATAGTATCTATTAATTTAACTGAAGGGTTATTTCTAAAATTTAATAAGATGTGATAAATGAGATATGTGAATCACAGAAAATTAAGGTCTATTGACCTTAATCAACAGCTACTAGAGTATTATGTTAATATTGTGTGTAGCCTGGTTAATTATAAAATAAACATAAGCTTAACCTAACATAAATATGATTTAGCAATATGTATTAGTGAGTGAATGGTAGTAGATGCCCGAAATATATCAAGTTTCCAAATTTATACAATTGTCATGTCAAGGTATTCAATTTTTAATTAATACATTTTAAACCAGTAGGCAAAACAAAATAACATGTATAAAAGGTTGCAGTAATTTCGAATAAGTACCATTCTATTCTGAGGTATAATCCACACAGCATTAAAATGTTTACAAAGGTAATGGCCACGGATGACTAGACTAATGAGTGATGAAACTATTTGTAAATATAAATAAGATTATTTAATTTTTATTGGGTTTAATTTTGCAGGTAATCATCATCTTTGCCGCCTCAGTGTTAGCTGCAAATGCGCAGCATCACAGTCAGAGCCACGCTACGTCTTCACAATCGATCATCCGTCACGATGTCTCACACAGCCAGCCGAGCTACCACCATGTCCAGCCAGTCACCGTCCACTCTGCACCCATACTCCATCAATCCGTTCAATATCACCAGCAGAATTCACACGGACATGATGAGCACTACGTATGTATATGTTCATTAGAATATAAAAGCACGAGATTTGCAACTGAAATAAGCTTCACAAATTGCCATTTTTAAATAACGCTGGGAATAAATACAATATTAAAACTATCACAGATTGTATAACACTATACTAGTAATCCTACTAATAAATTATATCAGAATATCATTTTTTTTAAATTATATTTTTCTTATTAGGCTCATCCTAAATACGAGTTCCAATACAGCGTGGAGGACCACCATACCGGAGACATCAAGTCTCAGCATGAGACTCGTGATGGAGACCATGTAACTGGCTTCTACAGCCTGCATGAACCCGACGGCTCTGTGCGCATCGTGCATTACAACGCTGACAAACACAATGGGTAAAACTTTTAAATACTTTATTTTATTTATTTATTAGGAAGCCTACGTTATATACTAAGAATACATTTCTTAATTTAATATAGTTATATAAAAAAAAGTGTTGTAAAGTATATTACAATTATACGTTAACTACGAGTAACATTGAACGAGAATTGTTGAACTAAGAAAAAAGTTGTTGCTTACTTATGTTCTAAAAAAAAATTTAGAAATACTTAATTATGTTGTGTGTTATGTTGTCCACAGATTCAATGCTAATGTAGAACATCAGGGACACTCTACTCACGTCCAGCCTGTACATAACGTTCCACAACACGCTCAATATCATCATTAATTATAATATATTTAATTAAATATCATATTGTTCCCTATGCTATAGATGATTTACTATAAAAATAAACTATGTTAAGTTACATAAACAGTATATAAATAACATTTAATTATTTAGTCCTCTTTAAAAATATATTATATTTATTAATCAAAAAGAGTTGAGATAACATAAAACTCAAATTTTATGAATTTAACATAGACCTTTTAATCTATGTTAAATTCATGAAATTTAATAAGCATATCTGCAACAAGAAAACGTTTTTTTAAAGGATTTTAAAGCTCATGCTATAGTGCTTTGCTAACCCCGGTACATAATATATGATTGAAAACTATCATATATCAGGCTTGATGAAGCTTTCTATTATATTATTAGTCAATGAATTTTTCAAATTGGATTAGAAGTTCTGGGAATTGTCTACATACAAAATTACAAACTCACAGATTTTATCTTTTTAGTAAAAGTATAAAACTACGTCCTTAATTTAATTTCTTATTCATTTTAAAATACTATATTTATTCCTAAATATAACATTATAATTACATTGTAAAGGATAATAAAACTTCTATATATTCCATAGACAGCGTACTATTATTATATAGGTACTTGTTTATTTAATCGTTTACTACTTTAAAAATATATGATAATGTAAAAAATACATAAAAGCTACATAAAGATAAAGTATTTCAGTGTATAGGCGGCCTTATTACTTAAAATGATCTTTTCCAGGCATCCAATTTTAGAAGGTAAATCATAGGTGTTGCGTATAATAATATATGCGAACACACTAAGGGAAAAAGCAAAGAAACTAAACCGAAAAAATAGTTTATTACATAGATTTTAATAATTTTATAAGGATAAATCGTATTTTTTAAGACGACGTTTAAATACTGTCTGTTTATCCGTTAGTCTCTTCGCTTTTCACGCAAAAAGTGCTTACTAAACGAATTTTAACTTTGTGCTATGATGACTTATTACTGAAATCAACATTTACTATACATACGTTTTACTATAAAAAATCTCTCATTTCCCAAGTAAACAATAACTGGTTCGGCCGAGTTGTCATGCATACAAAAATTTCAATGTTTTATTACATAAAACTACTATAAACTACTACAAATTATGTATATACTAATGAACGCATTTCATCAAGTATGGTGACAACATATTATCCGAGTCGACATAATAATATATCTGCGATACTCTCCGAGTTAACATTTAGTTTGCTTTTTGCTACAGAAAAATCTCCTACACTAATGAAATAACAAAAGAAATTGTTATTTATTTATTTATTATATTTAATGAATTACCAACAAAAGTTACAATGGTTGAACACAATATATTATCTAGGCACTACACTTAACATGTTAATTGCATTTTTATTTATAGGTATATACAGCATGATAATAATTATTAAGGTTTTTAAGTAATCATGTGGATAAAACTATAAACACAAATTAATACAAAGAAAAAGTTTAATTATAATTATAAATTTTCAATTAAAATGTCACGTAGATGCATATAATATAAGTAAAGATATTTTAAACAGTTAATAATTCATAATAAAAATAATAATAACAGTTGTACTGTTACGTCCAAATTAAAATTAAATACCTTGAGTAAAATTGAAGATAGTGCAAATTTATAAATTATTTATAATTTATAAATTAATAAATTTAATTGAATGATAAAAATTACATAGAGTCATTTAATTATGCTCATTTATAATAAGACTATTATTTTTGTTTTAAAACTCTTGAGGCCGTCATGCAAGATGTCTAAATCATTATTTTTTAAGCCCAAGTCATGGTAAGCTCTAGATAATCTATTCAGTGTCGCTTTTTTTCCTGAATTCTTTTTATGTTTTTAGTGTGAAATAAAGGACATCGTTTTCTCGTAAAACTTAAGGGTAGGAGGGTTTAATAATAATTTACCGACGTTAAATTTTACCGACAATGTCATGAGAGTAAAGTTAATTACTTTCTTAGATTTACGCGTATATTTGACGTTCTGAATTTTGAAATTTTAATTATTATATTTTCAGATTTCTCCCAACTTTTCGAATTATTTACAGCAATCATGGTCACAGAAAAGGCTAAGATTTTAAGGGTCTTAAAAGTTTTTATATACTTATTAATTAATAATTAGCGAGAAAATTCGAAAAGATAGTTTTATTTTAAAGTAATTACTTAATTGTCAAGCCAAAATATTAAAATTATTATTTTTAGTAAACTTTGTATCCAATCATCCTGCTGCATGCCTGCTACTTTTTTTAAATATAAGTGGAGTCGATATATCCGAAAAAATGAGGTACTAGAGCTTGGAAGAAAATACGTTAAGTAGTTTTGATATATAAGATTAATTTGGTTTTCCATAATGTGATTAAGAAATAATACATGCAACACACTTATTTTTTTATTCGATAAAACATGTATTATAAAAATGTAAATAAAATATTTTAGTGTTAACCTAACGAAATATGTTAGTAAGTAAAAAATAATACAATATTCAGCGGTACGGACCCTCGATGCGTGAGTTATATTCGCACTTCCTCAATTTTTACCCGACTGTGGCTGAAGGAGGGTTATGTTTTTCGAGTGTATGTATGCATGTATTTATATTTATTTGGCATGCTCTGTAGCCTAAACGGCTTGATGGATTTTAGCTTGAAAGGTGTCTTAATTTTTATTTGATTTTAGTCATTAAAATATTAGGTACTAAAATATAAAGTCAAATATAAACCGAAGAGTTATTGTAGTGTATATTTCTGAGACGTGGAATAGGAAAATGCTTATTGGGGAGTAGAAGTTCGTATAAAGATTAGAGGAGTCAGGGGAGCCCCGTAGTGGTACGAAGATGGTCTGTTTAGAGGCTGCACTATAAAAAGCGTATCCGATATAAGACGACGGCCAAAGTTTTCACAATCACTACCCTCTTACAGATGTTAACTATTGTATCATAATTGCTTTTAGTGTGTAATTTTTAATACGCTATACATTTTGTGAAGCGGTAGATATTAGATAATACCTAAGGGTTGGCGAAGGCTCCAGTTTAGGTTTATTATGTAACATACATATCTTTCTCATATACTTCCTCTGTTTCATTTTAATTATTTATTTAAGTAAAGAAAGTTAATACAAATATTTAAAAATATCCCTTTAGATATTAACAGAACATTCTCCAAACAAGATTTTTACCCTACTTATTGCCAAATTTAAGTACTCACCACTTACTCACAACTTGTCACACCAAAACGAGATCTTAAGAAAGAATATAAAAAGCATCCACTGAATGAAATTATTATCATTTACTTGCGAACTTCAAAATCATATACAGCTACGATGATCTCTAAAGTAAATATTTTATACAATTTATTCGGAAATTGTTCTTTTCTTATTTTTTTTTATTATTTAAATATTTTAATTTTTATATAAATTAACATTTCATTATTTTTTTTAATTTGTTTTAGAATTCGTTGATATGGTTACTTTATTCCTATATTTTAATACTTTTTTTTCAGATAATTTTATTCACAACAGCTCTTTTAGCAGTAAACGCTCAACATGACTCACATGGGCACGCAACATCTTCGCAATCTTTTATAAGACACGAAGTCACACAAAATCAACATGCTTATCAACAACCCATTACTTATCAGTCAGCGTATCGTCACGCAGTTCAATCAGCTCCTGTTCATGAACCAATAACAATTCAACATGTGGCACCTGCATACCACTCAGAACCTACTGTGCATCATATACAACCAATTGTGCATCACGCTCCTACCGTTCATCAAGCCGTGCCAGTTCCAATCGTACATCACGCTGCTCCAGTCGTACATCACGCCGCCCCAGTCGTTCATCATGTTGCTCCTGTCGTACATCACGCTGCTCCTGCCATTCAACACATTTCACCTATCGTACACCACGCTGCCCCCATTCAACATTCTAGTAACTATTACAACGAAGAACAGTCTGGTCATGGACATGAGGAGTACCACGTAAGAAACTCATTTGAAATTTTGTAAAATTACAATTTTTTCATTATCTTTCATATTTTTGTCTAATAAATACATTTCTATTTCTACAGTCGCACCCTAAGTACGAGTTCCAATACAGCGTAGAAGATCATCATACTGGAGATATCAAATCACAGCAAGAAGCCCGAGACGGCGACCATGTGACCGGCTACTACAGTCTACATGAACCTGATGGTTCTGTGCGCACTGTACACTACAATGCTGACAAACACAGCGGGTAATATAATCATTCATTTTGTTGTATTGTATATGGTTTCTGTTCATGTTGAAAGAATTAACTTTTTTTTTCGAAGTAAGTAATTAAATACTTTAGGTTTTACCTATATACACTCTATATTGTAAGAATGAATTTAATATAAGTTTTATATATTTTAGATTCAACGCTGAAGTACACAACTCCGGACCATCAACCCACGTACAACCTGCGCATCATAGCGAACCTCATTATACTCTTTCACATCATTAATAGATATCATTTAATGATATTAAGATTATGGTATAAAAAATATTGTCATAAAATATGTGTAAGTAACTGGTAAAAAGTATTAAATAAAATTTAATGCAACAAATGTATATGATCCTTTTATTTCTATTTACATTTTACGTTAATAAAACACCTAATCTTCAATTCAACTCATATCGAAAGAGAGAAAAAATATATGGCTTTATTGTATAGCGTGTAATCGTTATGGTAGTTGTTTTAACTAATTTTTCCTCATTTACATTACTATATCATATGATCATATTATTGTTTGAAAATTATTCACTTTATTGATACCTAGCTGGACTTGCATGTTAAGATTTTATTCGTCCTCTTATACACCAACACAAACTGCATGTTAACAGTATTCTTAGTAAGTTGCCATACATTTGACGATATTCTTTTATTTCTTATTTTCTTTGTACATATTTTCCAGAATAGCCAAAATCGTTACAAAGCAATATAATATATACATACCTATTAACAAGGGAAGAAAGCAAGAAAAAGATACGTCCAGGAATATTAACTACTGCTGGCTCAGAGCAAAAAGAAATCAATTAGGTGTGTTTAAATTTATTGTTGAAGTGGCTTCCAGGAGTACCGTTTGGGTACAATTTACTTCACTAATGTCGTGTAGAAGAGCAAAACTAAGTAAATGTTATAATTATCATTTGATATATTAATTTGTTCCCGAAAAGATTATAAGCTACCGAACATAGAATTGAAATGATTTGTTTTATTTAATCAGTTTAAAAAAGACCATTTTTTATTTAATCTATATATGTAGCTATAAAATAGACAAGAGCTTATACTTACGAACAAAGTGTACTTATCTAAAATATTATTACAAAATCAAGTGATTTTTTTAACGTGACAAAATCTCCTTAATCGTTTTGATTTATTTTAACGGAAATCAGTTACATTTTGTTTTGTTATTTTTAATCTCACAGTAAAAAAACTAAATGTATACCATTATGGACAAAATAATAAAAGATATATTCATTTATGTCTGGCTCGTGTAACAGTGAAACAATTGAAATGGACCCCCATTCCACCGTCTATGTAACAAATTTTAATATGGTAATTTGTGGTTTATATTAATAGTTATTTAGTACATATTTAAGTTCTATTTTTAGCTGACTTCAAAAAGAAAGTACTCAATTTGAATTTTTGTGTATATATTACGCAATATCTCCTCCAATATCCAAAAAACCAGCACTTGTCACTTAAATAATTCTTTAAAAAGTAATTTATATATCGATGCTGAACTTTATGGCTAAGTAAATATCGGAGATAAAATATACCATGAATCTTTTTACAAGTTTTTATTTTGTTTCACGTATCAAGGTCTTATATCAAATCTTGCAAGTTCAATTTGATCTAATTCTCGGTTTCAATTTCGGATTTTTGGGTTTATTTTCAGATGACAATGCAATATTATTATGACGTGCAGCTCATCTGAAGATGGTGCCGGAAGATGACCGTGGGAACTCTGTAATTAAATAACGCAACCCTGAGCTTAGCCACGTTTGATACGTCTTGACAAGGACTCTGGTGTTTAATGACTAAGTTGATTGACTATCTATCTATTATATAAAATAAATACACGTAAATGAAGCTCTTTTGGCCCTTCGTATATAAAAATCAAGGTCCTGAGTCAACACGATAAAAAGATATGGGCAGAATCCTCATTGTCTTCTAAAATAGCCAGTGCCTTGTATATATTACCTCGGAAAATACAGAAAAAAACTTATATTTTTTAAAATATACTTTTTTTATTATACACCTTCAGCCTTTTCTTAATGTTCAAAATAGTATGCTTTACAAAATTAGTCTTGAAAAAAAGTAAAAAATTGAAAAGTCACGGTGAGCGGCTAGAGGTTACTATACGGTACCAGGAGCTTTAACAAACAATATTTTTGATATTATAATCAAGTGGGCTAATGTAACTAAATCACACTATCCAAGCACTTATAAAGAACTCATAATTGTAATATTATTATTGTTTTGCTATAAAACGAAAAAAATATAAATACTAACCTTGTCAATTTTAAATGGCTTTTCAATTTTTTGAGAAATTTTCGATACACTCAATTCTGTTATCAATTACACTCAACCAAAAACAATAATTATCAATTTTGATTATAAAACTTATTGGCCATCCCTCCTAGCTCCGATTTCATCAACTAGCGTATATCTATCGCCTCACGTGTTCATGCACAGTAACAAATTAAAATACAAAAAAAAATGGTCCCATTTGGGACCACTAGTCTATAATGGGTTAAATAAAATTTGGTAAGAAGATAGCTTAAGACCGTGAGAAGGACCTAGGATAGTTTTATCCCGGAAATCATCCGTTAAGGTGGTGAAAATGGGGGTAAAAGTTTGTATGGGGAAGCAAAAAAATATATGAAATTGTATGAACTAAATGATTTCCGAGACATCCCCCCCCCCCCCCCTCTCGGCCATGGTGCTCTTCTCCACGGCTAAAATCCAGAAAACGACATATTTATTGCCTATGTTTACTTAGAATAAGACAGAATGCGACAATGTAACTCGAATGCTTCGTGGTAATGGTACAACGGATGGTCCGCTTAGAGGCACAGCGTTTCATAAGGTGTATCCGACATGGGACGACGGCCCAAGACTTCACAACCAGTACCTCCTTATGGGTGCTAACTTTTGTATTATAATTTCTTTTAGTTTGTAAGTCTTTCACCGTTTTCTAACTTAGTTAAGGGTATACATTTTATGAAACGTTAGACGATGCCTAAGGGGTGCTTGGCGAAGGCTCCAGTTTTGCTTATTATTATGTAATATACCTTTTTCATATACTCCCTGTGTTTCAATTAATTTATTTAGTTATGCAAATATTGCACAAATATTTAAAATACTCTTATGGTTTTAAAACAACACATTCTCCAAACAAGTTTTTTACCCTACTTATTACCGAATGTAATTACTCACAACTTATTAACCAGCTTGTCATTCCAAAACGAGATTTAAAGAAAGAATATAAAAAGCTTCCACTGAATGAAATTATTATCATTCACTTGCGAAGTTCACAATCATATACAGCAACGATGATCTCTAAAGTAAATATTACAGTTTAATTTTTATTTGTCATCCATGAGTTTAATCGAGTAGACATTTTTTAATTTTTATTAATTCAAATTCTAATATGATCTTTGTTGATGATAATTCATTTAAATTTTTAATTTAATAATATCCTTTAATAATAACTAATTATTCTTATATGTATCCTAATTTATGTTTTTTTTCAGATAATTTTATTTACAACTGCGCTCTTAGCAGTAAATGCTCAACACGAACCACATGGACACGCTACATCTTCGCAATCTTTTATTAGGCACGACAGCTCACATAACCAACATGAATATACCCACGAACAACCCATTGCTTATCAGTCAGCGTACCATCATCCTATCGCAGTTCAACATGCTCCTGTCCATGAGTCAGTAACAATTCAACACGTGGAACCTGCATACCACTCAGCACCTACTGTGCATCATATACAACCAATCGTACATCACGCTGCTCCAGTCGTACATCACGCTGCTCCAATCGTACATCACGCCGCCCCAGTCGTTCATCATGTTGCTCCTGTCGTACATCACGCTGCTCCTGCCATTCAACACATTTCCCCTATCGTACACCACGCTGCCCCCATTCAACATTCTAGCAACTACCACAACGAAGGACAGTCCGGTCATGGACATGAGGAGTACCACGTAAGAAACTCGTTTGAAACTTTGTGCAAGTATAATTTTCTTCATTGACTTTCATATTTTGGTCTCATAACCATATTTCTATTTCTACAGTCGCACCCTAAGTACGAGTTCCAATACAGCGTAGAAGATCACCATACTGGAGATATCAAGTCGCAGCAAGAAGCCCGAGATGGCGACCACGTGACCGGCTACTACAGTCTACATGAACCCGATGGTTCTGTGCGCACTGTACACTACAATGCTGACAAACACAGCGGGTAATAATCATTCATTTTGTTGTATTGTATATGGTTTCTGTTCATGTTGAGAGAATTAACTTTTTTTTTCGAAGTAGGTAATAAAATACTTTAGGTTTTACCTATGCACTCCCTATCTTGTAAGAATGAATTTAATATAAGTCTTATATCTTTCAGATTCAACGCTGAAGTACACAACTCCGGACCATCAACCCACGCACAGCCTGCGCATCATAGCGAACCTCATTATACTCTTTCACATCATTAATAAATATTATTTAATAATATTAAGATATGCTATAAAAATTAATGTCATAAAATATGTGTAAATGTTACAAAATATTAAATAAAATTTCATGAAAAATACTTTATTACCTTTAATTATATTGACATAAATATAACTTCTAATCTATTGCGTTCAGTTCTACTTAAATTCAAAATATTTTATTCAGCATTAAATTATTACAATTTTTTACTGAACGTCATGAGTCTACTACCAGTTCGGAAAGAAGAAACCTCAGACCTGAGAAGAACTGGCAAAAGAAACTCAGCGGGACTAATATTTTTTTAATAAATTATAATTTACAATATCTCTATAAAGTTGAAGTAGCCTGGAGGCGATCACTTCATTCCCAAGGCGTGCTATCTTCTATAAAATTATTTATTGTATAATAGCCTTTAGCACACAAACGTTCTTTAACAATTTTTTTGAATTTAGTAATGGAAGCTTTTTGAACATTTTCTGGGATCCTGTTGTACAAGCGTATACATTGTCCATAAAAAGAATTACTGACTCTCTTGAAACGAGTCACAGGCATTACAAGTTTGTGTTTGCTTCTAGTATTAATGTGATGCATGTCACAATTCTTGGGAAATTCGTGTATATTTTTACAAACATACATAACACTTTCGTACACGTACTGAGAAGCAACAGTCAATATTTTATTTCTTTAAACTTATCTCTTAATGACACTCCAGGACCTAAACTATAAATTGCACGAATAGCTCTTTTCTGCAGTACAAAAATCGTATTAACAGTTGCTGCATTTCCCCATAGTAAGATACCATAGGACATAATACTATGAAAATAACTAAAATATACTATGCGAGCAGTATCTACATTAGTAAGAAGTCTAATTTTTTTTTACTGCGAACGCTGCAGAGCTGCGTCTACTCGCTAATCCCTCAATATGGGGGCCCCACTGCAGTTTGGAATCTATGATAATACCCAGGAATTTAGTGGACTCTACCGGTTATAACATTTCCCCATTTAATATTACCATTATCAACAAGTTTAACATTGGGTGTTGAGAATTTTATTATTTTGTCTTTTTATTATTTAATAATAAATTATTTGAATCAAAACTTCTCTTCATTAAAATTTAATAATGAACACTGAATTATACTAAAATTGCATTTAAGCATTTTTTTATAATAAATATTTATGATTATGAGCACATTATTTACAAAATGTTAAAATATTTATCAGCATTCACTGTACTTGTGAATTTATAATATTACTAAACAAAGAATATATTGAGTATAAAATAAATTTTAATTACAGTAAGTCGTGTTTTTAATAGCAACAAGTTAAATTCAAGTAAAGAGGACGAATTTACTAAGACACACCGACATGTAAAATCAAACTTACCAAAACTTAATAGTAAGTAATAAATAGTGTAATGAAAGGATTTCTTTTATATATATTTTTTATTAACAACTAATAAAAGCTTGTTTTATTTTCAAAAAATCGTTTATTCTAGTTAATTTAATAGTAGTTAGTATTTATAATATTGAATAACTAGTATAGACTAGTTATTCAATATTATAAATACTAACTACTATTAAATTAAGTAGTATAGACTAGTTATTCAATATTATAAATACTAACTACTATTAAATTAACTAATATGGATAGGTGTTGTATAAATTTCTCTATGAAGAGAAATTTCTTTGTTTATGAAATATATCACAAATTACTTTTTCAAACTCAACTTACTTATACACTTATGTAAAAATTACTAGTATTTACTAACCTGTAAAGAGAAACAACATAATAAGCTATTGCTTCAAATAATAATTTTTATAATCAGAAATATTTCTTATTAAAAACCTTGTTATCTTATTCTTATACAAAACCAAAGAGAATTACTCTAGATATAGAATGCATATAGTGCAAAGTGTTGAAGCCATAGATAATACTTTGACTTAAGAAGTCGAAGGCAGTGGTAGCCTAGTGGTAACGCGTTCGCTTGGGAAACCGAGTGAAGCGGGTTCAAATCTCGGGTCTCACACCTCTGATATTTTTATGTGCGAATCATTTTCTAACTCGATTACCACTTGCCTTACGGTGAAGGAAAACATCGTGAGGAAACCTGCATGTCTGAGAGAACCTAGCAAGTTTTCGAAAGACATGTGAAGTCCGCCAATCCGCACTTGGCCAGCGTGGTGGACTATGACCTGATTCCCCTCGTATTGAAGGGAGGCCCGTGCCCAGCAGTGGGACGTTAAAAAGGGCTAAATACATACATACATACATAAAGTCGAAGTTAATGCGCGATCAATTTAAATTTAATGAAGGCCCAAAAGAGCTTCATTTACATGTATTTATTTTATACTAGCGACTCAGTTCGCTTCGCTCGTCCCTAGGTACGTTTTCGCGATTAGCTATATTTATACATAAATAGTAGCTTGCTACTCCTCAGGTATTAATTTAAATTATATAGCGATTTACCCTCGCTTCGCTCCGGTGCGTGCGCCGTACGCGGATTTTGTTCACAATTTCATGGGTTTTAATTTTTTTTCGCGGAACCCTTAATTCTTTTTCTAAAATAAAAGTAGCCTAAGTTACTCCTTATAACATCAGCTATCTGCCAGTGAAAGTCCCGTCAAAATCGGTCCAGCTGTTTCGGAACAAACAGACAGACAAAATTTTAAAAAAATGTTGTTTTGGTATACGTATTGTGTATACATCCATATGCATTTAGAAAAAAGCGATTATTTTAATATTACAAACAGACACTCCAATTTTATTTATCTGTATAGACTAGAGGCTCACCCTCGCTTCGAACAAAAATAAATCTATCCCACGTAACCGTACATTTTTCCGGGATAGAAATAGGATAAGATAGATAGATAGATAAGAATAATGCCTATTTGTTATTCTGATGTATGAACTAATGTAATGAACTACAATCAGTAGTTTTTGTTTGTTTGTATCTATAGTTTTTAACTGTCCCACTTGAACTATTTAATTTTCCGGGATGAAAAGTATCTAAAATGTTGACCGGCGATATAGGCGTTTTGCATGGTGGGAACCATGCAAAATTTCATTTAAAACGGTTTTTAAAATAAAAAAATATTTTATTTCTATTCTTACATCCCCCTGACTCGGTTTTTAGCTTTTTTTTTCTATGTACACATATTCGGCCTCCACAATTTTATTATATGTATAGATACTAGATAGTCAATCAACTTAGTCATCAGACACTAGAACCAGAGTCCTTGTCAAGACGTATCAAACGTGGCTAAGCTCAATGTTGCGTGGCAGAGTGCCCACGGCCATCTTCCGGCGACATCTTCAGATGCGCTGCATGTCATAATAATATTGCATTGTGATCCGAAAAAAAAACGAAATTCCGAAATTGAAACCGAGAAATGGATTAAATTTAACTTGCAAGATTTGATATAAGACATCGGGAGACGTGTAACAAATTAAAAGCTTGTAAAAAGATTCATGGTATATTTTATCTCCGATATTTACTTATTAATTATGAGTTCTTTCTTATAATTCATTGTTCATTATTAAATTTTAATGAAATTTAGAGAAGTTTAATAATAATATTTTTGACCTAATAAATAATGAGTCTATAAAACTGTACAACGTACATAATAATATAAGCTTATATCTAAGTAGAACGCAATAGATTAGAAGTTATATTTATATCAATATAATTAAAGTAATAAAGTATTCTTCATGAAATTTTATTTAATATTTTATAACAGTTACTTACACATATTTTATTACATTAGTTTTTTTATAGCATACTCTTAATATCATTAAATGATATCTATTAATGATGTGAAAGAGTATAATGAGGTTCGCTATGATGCGTAGGCTGTACGTGGGTTGATGGTCCGGAGTTGTGTACTTCAGCGTTGAATCTGAAAGATATAAGACTTATATTAAATTCATTCTCACAAGATAGGGAGTACATAGGTAAAACCCAAAGTATTTTATTACCTACTTTGAAAAAAAAAGTTAATTCTCTCAACATGAACAGAAACCATATACAATACAACAAAATAATTGATTATTACCCGCTGTGTTTGTCAGCATTGTAGTGTACAGTGCGCACAGAACCATCGGGTTCATGTAGACTGTAGTAGCCGGTCACGTGGTCGCCATCTCGGGCTTCTTGCTGCGACTTGATATCTCCAGTATGGTGATCTTCTACGCTGTATTGGAACTCGTACTTAGGGTGCGACTGTAGAAATAGAAATATGGTTATGAGACCAAAATATGAAAGTCAATGAAGAAAATTATACTTGCACAAAGTTTCAAACGAGTTTCTTACGTGGTACTCCTCATGTCCATGACCGGACTGTCCTTCGTTGTGGTAGTTGCTAGAATGTTGAATGGGGGCAGCGTGGTGTACGATAGGGGAAATGTGTTGAATGGCAGGAGCAGCGTGATGTACGACAGGAGCAACATGATGAACGACTGGGGCGGCGTGATGTACGATTGGAGCAGCGTGATGTACGACTGGAGCAGCGTGATGTACGATTGGTTGTATATGATGCACAGTAGGTGCTGAGTGGTATGCAGGTTCCACGTGTTGAATTGTTACTGACTCATGGACAGGAGCATGTTGAACTGCGATAGGATGATGGTACGCTGACTGATAAGCAATGGGTTGTTCGTGGGTATATCCATGATGGTTATGTGAGCCGTCGTGCCTAATAAAAGATTGCGAAGATGTAGCGTGTCCATGTTGTTGTTCGTGTTGAGCATTCACTGCTAAGAGCGCAGTTGTAAATAAAATTATCTGAAAAAAAAACATAAATTAGGATACATATAAGAATAAAGTTCCTAAATTAGTTATTATTAAAGGATATTGTTAAATTAAAAATTTAAATGAATTATCATCAACAAAGATCATATTAGAATTTGAATTAATAAAAATTAAAAAATATCTACTCGATTAAACTCATGGATGACAAATAAAAATTAAACTGTAATATTTACTTTAGAGATCATCGTTGCTGTATATGATTGTGAACTTCGCAAGTGAATGATAATAATTTCATTCAGTGGAAGCTTTTTATATTCTTTCTTTAAATCTCGTTTTGGAATGACAAGCTGGTTAATAAGTTGTGAGTAATTACATTCGGTAATAAGTAGGGTAAAAAACTTGTTTGGAGAATGTGTTGTTTTAAAACCATAAGAGTATTTTAAATATTTGTGCAATATTTGCATAACTAAATAAATTAAATGAAACACAGGGAGTATATGAAAAAGGTATATTACATAATAATAAGCAAAACTGGAGCCTTCGCCAAGCACCCCTTAGGCATCGTCTAACGTTTCATAAAATGTATACCCTTAACTAAGTTAGAAAACGGTGAAAGACTTACAAACTAAAAGAAATTATAATACAAAAGTTAGCACCCATAAGGAGGTACTGGTTGTGAAGTCTTGGGCCGTCGTCCCATGTCGGATACACCTTATGAAACGCTGTGCCTCTAAGCGGACCATCCGTTGTACCATTACCACGAAGCATTCGAGTTACATTGTCGCATTCTGTCTTATTCTAAGTAAACATAGGCAATAAATATGTCGTTTTCTGGATTTTAGCCATGGAGAAGAGGACCGTGGCCGAGGGGTGCGGCGGCGACAGCGATAGGGGCGTGAGCGACTGCAGCAACGGCGGGATGCGCCGCGTGCCCTTGTCTGCTTACTACAGCATTGAAACTGAAAAATGAACAGCGAATTAATCATCAATCTTATTGTTATAGAATAATAGCGTTAACTTTTATTTTGTTTATAGTTTGTTTTGTTTATAGTTAAGTATATTTGTAATTTTCTTTATTGTAAATAAAGACAAAATTTATTGAAAAAAACTTTTAATAGTAGTATGTAGATGAAAATATGTATTTTTTTCGCTTTTACTTTTATTCCTAGAATTAAAGTAAATTAAATTGTGCACTATTATTAAAATAACTCACACTAAACTGTGTTTAAATCCGTATAGTTCTAGTTCTAATTCTCGGAAACAATTTAGTTAATACATTTTAACATATTTTTTTAAGAAACCATTTTTTCTAATTTTTTGGTTAATATTTTAATATAGTCGTGGCAAGTAATGTAAAAATGTTCTTTACTTTTTGCACACTTGGATTTGTACATTATAAAGTCCTATCAATATGTGTATATATATTAGAACTAGCAACTCACCCTCGCTTCGCCTGGGTTCGTCCCAAGGTTGCTTTCCCATACAAACTTTCACCCCTATTTTCACCACCTTAAGGGATGATTTCCGGAAAAAACTATCCTATGCTCTTTCCAGGGTCTCAAATTATCTTTTTATCAAATTTAATCTAAATCGGTTTAATAGTTTCAGAGTCTATTCGATACAAAGAAACACACTAAAAAACAGACTTTGCCTTTTTATAATATTAAGAGAAATAGATATGTCGTATAAAGTTATAAAATCATACCCATTGTGGTCATCAGCAGAGTAGTTGACGGTACGGATGGTGCCATCAGCTTCGACAAGAGAGTATTGTCCCTTTACCACGTCACCATCACGTGCTTCCCATTGGCTCTTTTGGTCTCCGGTGTGGCCGTCAGAAACTCCATAGTTAAATTGATAGCGGGGGTGGGACTATAACAATATTCAATTTTAAGCAAGACTAACAAAAATATTGAAAAATTAAATTACACAACTTCATTGACAGATTTTAATGTAATTTGAATTTTAAATAAAAATACATAAAAGTGATAAAAATAACATAATTAATATTAGTATTAATTAATATTATATATTTTTTGAAATGGTTATTTACTAGCTTTTAATTAATATTCATATTATTATCGGAAAAAAACATTTTTGCATTCCAATTTCCATCTACATTTCTGTCGTCTCAGGCGCCATACTTAAATTCTATGCTCTATGTCACTTTTCCAACTCAGACACATTTAAATACTTTTTCTATTGAATATTTTTAAGCCGTCTAAGATACGGAACTTGGCAAAGAAATATACATAAATACATTGATATAATTGGAAAGCATTATTCTATCAGTAATTGAATTAAATGATTTATGCTGATAAAATGTTTTTGAATTCAATACCAAGTAATATATTCGATTATAATATCCTATGTTTAAAAAAAATTCATAATCAAAATAGAACTGACCTATATCTTATTATTTACCTAAAATGGCCTTTAACACTTAACATGTTTTGTGTGATGTTTTTCTTGCTCGTTTAATAATCTTCTTGTATTAAACGAGCAATTCTTGTATATATATATATATGTGTATATTTATTTCGTGTATCGCGAAAATGGCTTAAACGATTTGGATCAAATTTTGTATTTAAGTAAGGTTTTGTTTTTAAGTTAATCTGTATAGGAAAAAAAGCCTTGTTTGAAAAAACACAATTTTTATATTTTTTCCGCAAAAAAATCAATTTTACAAAAAAAAATTGAGTGAAATTCGGTCGCTTAAATACTATGTATTGATATTAAAATACTTACATAAACCTCAACAGGGGCAACGGCGTGGGCCACGGGCGCATGCAGCACGGGCGCGTGGGAGACGATAGCGCCGTGACCTGTACACAATAAAAAGTATTTAAAAAAGAAATTCTATACTATTTTATAAATAACTTCGAAAATATTCGTTTAATCGGACGTTAATTTGATGAAATAATAAAAAATATTTCTTAATATTTAAGTTGTATGTGTCATACAAATGAAACTAATATAAACAAACATTTTGGCTTACATATAAATTAATAGTACAGAACTTTGAGAATTACATACCGCTTACAAAGATCTTCAATAAAATTAAGAATGGCTATCACTAAACTAGAATTTGTATTAAACTAAAATCTATATGTCATTTTCTATTTTTAGTTTTCCTTAATAATCTATTTAATAAGGTTAAATTATTCGTGTCTACTCGATCCCTTATTTTTCAAAAAAAAAAATTACTAAGTTAATTGCGGTAATAATTATAAATGATAAATTTAATGTATTTAATACTTATTTTAGTTTGTGTCAAACAATCTTACTGTACCTAGTCCCAATCCATAAGATCCATAGGCTCCATAAGCAGGCGCGGCCAGTGCAGGGGCTACGGCGTGTGTAGCAATGGCAGGTGCTGGATGTCCAAGGACTATGCTTTGAGAGGAAATAGCGCCATGAGGACTAGCTATAAGTCCACCTTGGGCTACGACCAAAAACGCGCACGCGACAATTGCCTGTAAACATTTAAATGAAAATGCATATTTTATTGTTTAATTAAATATATAAGTCCAACTATTATTTTATAAATTTTATCTATAAGATTTTTTTTCCAGTAAAAGCTTTTAAAGAGCTGTTTACAGTAAAAATATATCTTTTACCTTGGCGAACATTTTCTCAAGTTATTGCTATTAGGACGTTAGTTCCCTAAGCACTAGGATTTGATGTGTGCCTAAAACTGAAATAACTGGCGTTTATATAGAGACTGTATTAATACTGTGCCCTATAGGTAGACCTAAGGTCCCGCCTGCGGTGTCTATGTGAGTATGTATAATGGGCGCTGCCCGCAATAATCTAGATAGTAAGAATAAAGCGGACATTACATTTATTATTATTAATTTTTACGAAGATAAATAAAACATATAATAATTGCAATGTACGTAAGCGAAATAATACATAAGTTGTAACATCATAACAAAGAATATTAATTTGGAATTCTGAATCATAATGCTTTTTATTATGAACGCACACATTTAAGCTGCTATTATTTAATAATATTATTTGACTGAAATTGATATTGCATATAAAAAAAAAATATTCAAGTTCAAAGAAATAAAAATTATTATATGCTTAGGTATCTTATCCGCACTAATATTTACAACGGCGCTAAACTGGCTAAGAATTGGTTTAAGAACCATACATTTATACACTTATGAGTATAGAACAGAGAATAAATTAAACTTTAAAGTACAGTTCTATTGATAATTGCTTTATTATTTAAAAATTAATATATAAAATTTAAAATAGTGTAAAATATGAAATTTAGAAAAGAGAAGGTGAAGGAGAGGACAGTATTTTATGACGCACTCTAAGATAAGTTGATTTCTACATTTATATATTAGATGTGGTTAGTTATTAAAAGATTAAAGAATATCTGAGAAAAATATATAATTATAGCTAATAACCCAATACTATCTAAGTATTGTGTAGTTTCATATCTTGAAACAGCCTCGTTAGTCAAGTAGCTAGCGTATACGACTGCAGAGTTGAAGATCCTGGGCTTGCGCCCCGATTAAGCCAAAATAGCTGTTCTTGAATTTTTTTGTCAACCTATTTTCAGTAATTTCCCATAGCTCGTATAGACGATAGTGTCATACGTCTGTACCTCGGAGAGCATCTCTCTCTTTGGTCGTGCCGATTTGTCGCCCCATCGGACTTCGAGAATGACAAGAATAGATAGATTTGTATTTACACACACACCTATACATTATAATATATACTGCGCAGATGGCAGTCTTAGTGGCACTGGCAACTGTGGCTGAAGTCAATCAAAATTAAATTATTATTATCTTATTTCCATACATTCTTAAGTTTTCTATTAGCGATGAAGATCTTAAAACATTACTTTGTTAAAGTACGTTGTGTCCATTAAGTACTAATAAATAATGTGTTCAACGAGGTATAATATGTATCAAAATGTCGCTTTAAATATATTTAGTATTTCATATGTGATCAAAATGTCGCTTTAAATATATTTAGCGCTATTAAATACCAATTATAATTTTTTTTAGTTTCAATTCCTGATTCGAACATCAAATCACATCAGGGGTACATCGTTCATATAACGGACGGTTGTTGGGGACGAAAAGTTCTCGAGTGGCGGTCATTTCTTCACGTACCGGAAGGCGAAGCGTGGGCAGGCCTTCCACAAGATGGACTGACGAATTGGTCAAAGTTGCTGGAGCCCACTGAATGCGGATGGCACGAGACTGATTGTCGTGGATATCTTTGAGGGAGGCCTATTTCCAGCACTGGACGTGTTAGGGCTGAGACGACGACGACGACGACGTATATTCAATTCTTTCTCCTTTAAACAAAAACTCAAAATATACTTTAATTAATCTTATTCTATAGAACTTGTTTCTTATGACATTGCGTGTGTTATATTGTGTTTAAATTAACTCGCTTTTACTCTTGTCTTAAGAACCTTGTACGTCAAAGAGTAACTTTTACTAGCGGAAATTAACATAACAACTATGTACACACTCACCTACTCCACCGGTTAAGGTTTGATTAAAATCGGTTAAATTGTTCTTGACTATCTTTGTTTAGATGGATATTTAGATTTTTGTTACTCAATCATGCCAGAACGACACGAACTGGATAAAATTTAGCACAGAATTAGATTTTAGCCTGGAATAGTACCTAAAATACGTTTTATTCCGTATTTTAGCGGTGGTAGGACTCTGTCAAGCCTGAGGAGTCCGACTGGATGGGTACCACCCCCTTATCTATTTCTGCCGCCAAGCAACAATGATTGCTTTGTTGTGTTCCGGTTTGAAGGATAAGGTAGCAAGCGCAATTACAGGCGAGAGGCATATCATCTTAGTCCTCACAGCGACAACGCACCTGTGATTCTGCATTTTTGTTATTTAAAACCTAAGTGCATGAATCGTAGGTGTTATGGGCGACAGGCATCGCTTTCCATCAGGTAGTCTATCTGCTCGTTTGTCACTGAATCTCATAAAAAAAATATGTAAATGATCATTTGCATTTGTTTTTATAGAAGCGAATTCGAGCGAAGCGAGGGTGAGCCGCTGGTATCTCATGTATCACATATGCTATGGATATACATATGTATGTTTTTTTTAATCATTTTCACGAAAGTGACATAGTTTACTTTTGACCGAATACTCTATCCGCAAGTGAAAGACCAGTTAAATTTCGCGAGCTTTGAGAAAATGAGACTTCTATAACAGTTTATGCCCGAAATTTATGATATGTCAACTGTCATAATATGTCAAGTTTATGCATTTTTGGGTTACAAAAGAATTATTATCTTAAAACCGTGTTTTTTCGGAAAAGATAATTTTTTGTCTTTTTTTTTTTAAAAAAAAAGCAAAACCTTATCGAAATACAAAATTCGATTCAAATTGTTAGAGTCGTTTCTGAAATAAATTTATACAAGAAAAGAATTTCTTGTATAAATTCATTTAATTTATACAAGGAATTGAAAGAAATGAGAACATTTAATATTATTAGATAGTACTTTTACTTTTTGCTGAGGATTGGTGTAAGGTGCATTACAGATGCAGAAAGCAGTGCAAATTCACTTTCTTTCTATAACCACGCTTTTATTTCAAATGTTCAAAATTCTCTTCAAAACTCTCCATTGATCGACTTCCAAATTTATTTATTAATTCGAAACACTTTTCTATTGACTTATACTAACATTTATTTGAATATAAAAACCCTGATATTAATTTCGTTTTGATTGGTCAATGACGCTTATAGCAAAATAAAATATATCTAAAACGTTTCTTTTTGTAGTAAGGTTATGTTCAAAAGTAGGTCACAAATTCTTTCTCATATAAGACCAAATATAAAAGTATTGCGATCAAGCCCATGATATTGACGTCTTTTGCGGAAGGTTTAATTCAATATCAATTATTTGTAGGTAAATTTAAACGTATTTATATACATATTTTTTTTAAATGTGAAAATAAAATATTATAAGTATAAAAAAAATAAACAACACACTCCTTTAGACAAAATAGTGCATTTTAAAAATAAATACATATATTTAACAGAATAGGTATCTATAATAAATCTTGAATATATTTTTGAAATACTTTAAAAAATCTCACAATATATGTATTATTATATTAAAAAGTATTTTGTTTTCCTGGTTTATCTGTTCATCTATTCTGAATTATTTGATTTTTATAAGTGCTGAACATGAGAGCAAGTCGCTAGTTTTAAAATACAATATTTATACTAAAGTAGCGCCTTACCTCGCTCGGGTTCGTTCTTAGTGAAAAACAAAAACAAATCTATCTTCGGGAACCGTTCATTTTTCCTGTGTCAAATTTCATCCAGATCTGTTCAGTCGTTCTAGCGTGATTGAGTAACAAACATTTACATACAACGTAAAAGGTAACTATTGAAATATTATTAAAGTGTTAGTTATTTAATCGTACAGTAATTGAAGTATTTTAACCAGGAGATAGTATTTAGCGTATGAACATGTATTCACGCTGGCGCTATTACGTTTCCGGGTCTCAAAGTAAAGGGCACCGCTGGATGATGTGAAGTTCCATGGTTTGATCCTCTTTACCTCACTTACATAGTACAGAATTAGTCCATTTATTTTCATTCAACATTTGTCTTAAGGTATTACTAATCATTTTTATATATTAATTACTAGCGGCTCACCCTCGCTTCGCTCGGGTTCGCCTCTAGGAAAACACTCAGAACAAATTTTATTAATAAAATTTTTACTATTTGTATATACAAAAATAGAATGCATTTATTGTAACGTTTCTTGACTAACATAATATAGTTTGAACACGACATGCTGTGATTTCAAAAGGCTCGTTTTCTAAAGAATTATTTAAAAATACTAGTGATCGCCTCGTGGTTGAAAAACAACCATAATTCATTAAGTTTGATTGATGTTGAGGTTCTTTTTTCAAAGTAATATAGATAGTTTATTACGACTATGTTTGACATTCAGTTAGACTATAGAGAAATAATATTAAAGACCAACAATATTAATCTATTCTCAATTTGACTACATACTTAACAATAAACAAAAGAGTATATATGCATGCGTGTGTGTGTCAAATTCATTGTAGTACGTGTAATTTTTTTTGTTTTAATTTTCTATGCATAATTAAAAAAATATATATTAGCATTCTGAACTCCTTCTCTATATAAACTATAAGTGTGGGAAATTTCATACTCCTCCGTCCGCGCAATTTTCGTAAAAAGGGATACAAAGTTTTTGCTTCACGTATTAATATATAGATATTTATTTATACTTTCCGTCGAGTTGAACCTGCTTACAGTTGGTTTGATGTAAATGGAAGATTACTGTGAATAAAAGTATTCGAGCAAAAATAACATTGGTTATTTAATCATTTTATTTCAATGAAGAAAACTAAATAAGAAAGAATTTAGTATTTTTAATTAAATAAATAATAGAACTTTTTTATATTTATATGATACATTAAGATATGAATAGATTGTATCTCAATATAAAAAACATATTAGGTTTGGGTAAAAAAATAATTACGAGAAAGATTAATAATTAATAGGTGAAGATATCATGTAATATTCTTGTACATACACAAACAATACGTATAGCCTAATTCAGTACCTCATCTTTTTAGAAGTTGTACGAAAGTCGGCTTAAATGATTGTAATAAAACTTTCGCTAGCGGAAACAGGATAAGGGTGAAAGTAACAGGCAGTTTTTCACGTCGAGAGCAAAAGGTAATGCCTTTTTAACGAGAAGTTAATACAAGGACATGTAATAAAAATAGTAGTAAATATAATACATCTAATATTTGATAATCGAAGGAAGAAATAAAAGTGCTACATATCGTCAGTTATACAGATAAACTGTATTACGTGCTTTGAGAACTAAATTACAACTTTCGTCTTATTACCATGAGCTATCAGAATTAGAGCGTTTTCTATTTTATTCATGCGTGATTTCAATATATGCATTAGCGTGAAATAACTACTATCTATTTCCAAGCTATAATTAACTTTACCATATAAAAATCTTTTCTCCGTTATATTGTAGAATGATATACCTGTGTACTTTCAATAATACCTAAATATAAATAAGGTAATTCTTGTGATTCTTGTAGCTGATGGTTTCTTAATTGATTATCTAACCACAATCTGTTTTCGGTGGCATTTTAAATGTACAATGAGGCGATATCCGCATGTAGTTTAAATTTTTGCTTTTTCAGCAAGATATATCTGTATTATTTAACTGGTAAAAATAGTGAAAGCTCAATCCTAAAAAGTTGCATGTAATTCTTAAGCCTTTTAATAAGTTGGAAAAGTTTAATACTTTCTAGGATAACATTGACTAATAGTGTAACTGTGGTAATTAAATTTATTTATTTTTTCATGACGACCGATTTTTTATTCATATTGTAATTAAAATACAAATATTTTTAAAAATTTTCGTTGCTTTTCCTCAACTGCATTCTGATGCCAGTATTAGCTTTCTCGCAAACTAGCAACACTGATTCTACTTGAAATTCACTATGCTTCCTAAAAGCCACTGAACAAAAGAATTGAATTGAATAAAAAAAAAATTACAGTTGTAAGTAATAATCTCTCTTATTTTACCGACCAATCTCCCTCGTATTTTCTCTATTCAAATGGCACTTTTTGAGCCCTTTTATAAGAAAATTAAATTTAATTGAATATTTTAAAGTGTCAGTTTGAGTTAGCATGTTAAAGATTATTATCATCATTCAGTGACTCATCGTGTTATTAACCGGCGCTATGCAAATCCTGTGTTACGAGTTATGTTAATTATTGCACTGAAGGTCGATTGAAAATTAAACTAGATGTTTTCTATTTCGAATGCTAAATTAGCACGCGATTTGATATTTTTTTTAATATCATTAATGTTTGATTATCTTTAATCAAATTTAATAAGTATTTTTTGTAAGCTATTTCCCAGAATGACTTGATATAAAACAAATAAGCGTGAAAAAAAAAAATATACACACCAGGTGAAATTAGCTTACAAATAGAGATCGTCAGATCAGAACATAATAAAGTTGACTGACTTTAAAAATTTAGATGACAATTTAGGTGGATGTTTTTTATATATGCGAATGTTATCATGGTAGTAGTAGTATCTTCAAAATTGGTTTCTTTTTAGGTTATTAAAATGAGATGCTTATATTAAAATATTTTTCTATCTTCAATCAGTACTAGCCTTAATTATTTAAAAAAAAACACATAAAAATTCTTCTTGCATTGCCTGAACGAGCAGTTCGACTTTATAATTGCTTTAATTATCCATATAATAAAATAAGCTATAATATATTATAAAAAGTAAAAGTTAAAAAGCTATATAACCTTGGTATATTAAATGAGCAATTCTTGTTTATATATAACCCTTTCAAGGACGATACCTCTTTAATCTGACTGTCTAGAATGACACAGTACATTTTCATACAAAACGACTGGACGTCTATACACGAACTGCTCATTATTGTTAGATGATTTAAAGACTTTATGACTGTAACGTTCAATATCGTCATCGTTTATATACGTTTTGTCAGATCTAGCATAGTTAAAATGTAATTTTCATACAACAATATTGTTTACTAGCGACCCACCCTCGCTCCACTCGGTTTCGTCCCTATATACGTTTTAATATTTAGTATAAATTTCTTAGAGATAAGATATACCCGGATAACTAAGTATCATCATACCAAATTTCATCAAAATCTCTCCTGTGGTTTTTCCGTGATGCGGTAACAGACAGACAGACAGACAAAAATTCTAAAAACTATAGATTCGACCTCTGCATCGATAATAACTAATGTACAGATTCGGACTAATGTACAAATATTTAATGTACAGATTCGGCTTAGTTAGAATTTTATAATATGTATAGATAAATAAAAACAAATATTCATCTTGACATTGCTCGGAGTGTACTGCATCATTAAAATAAGTAATATTATTAAATCAATGAAAATGCTATTATAATTAAAATAATTTTATACAGTAATTCGTCACCACTGGTTTTTCGTTTTAATACGACTACGTATAATTTCTTATTCGCAATTTTTTCTTCTCACTACATTTTAACTTTCAAAATATTTAGAGTTACGTACACAATTCAGATAGTGCCTCCAAAAATACATAATACTGTTTTAAATATATTTCATTGTAGACGAATGCATCCTTGTATTGATACAGCCTGACTAAATGTTGGGACGCGAGAGGGGAGCGGGACGCATATATACGTTTCGCGCATTTAGGGAGCGTTGCCGTACAATATAAAAACATATTTTTGTAACGGTTACAAACTTATCCCTTATGACAGTAATGTTTGGAATATTTGATATTATGTAACTTTAGGTCCAAATAATAGAATTTTTATATCAAAGGTAATCAGAAATTAATGTTTCGCCGTATCGGGCGTTTAGTTTTTGAACGTCATGGTACATTGTGCCATACCAAAGTCATACATTTCGACGTACAATCACATACAGTCCGTGAAAAGGATAAATTTGGATCAATTTTAGATAAGGTTTTGCTTTTAAATGAAAAAAAAAAGGAATTTATACATCTTTTCAGGAAAAAACACGATTTTACAAAACGCCGACCAGAAGAATAAAAAATATTAAACATGATGATATAAAATATAAATTGTATTCAGCCCTTTTTTTAACGTCCCACTGCTGGACACGGGCCTCCCTTCAATACGAGGGGAATAAAATATAAATATTATAGATTAATTCAATAAAAGTGTATTATAGTATTTTTATTCAGTCACTAAACTAAAAATTATAAATTAATTCAATAAATATATTACCTAGATCATGGATAAAATTGTTTAGTTTCTATCTCAATTTCCATTGAATCAACATTGCAAATACTACAATACAAAAGACCCCTTCTACAAGATACATTTAAGTATAATGTATTCAGAGCTATTGAATGGCTATTGACCTACTAAAATATTGTATCGCAATAGAAATCTCTTGTTAGGCGCAAGTAACTGAATAAGTAAAAGTTTTTATTAAATTGCCCTCTTTTACTATATTAAATGTTACATAAACTAAAACAAATAAATAAAATAAACTGTATGTGAATATACTAACATTATTAGACCTACAAATTGGACAAAGGTTAAATAATTATTTTATAATATCTTAATATTTATTTAATATTATATTTATACAATATTTTAATAATAGGATTAAAATTAAAGGAAAATAAATGATGATTGCTGAATATTATTTGATTAATTTAAGTTTTTTATAAATACCTTGAGAAATTAACGCCACAGACTTAGAATAAATCAGAGATTAGCTGCGATTGTGTGAGGTGTCGGCGCTTCGGCTTGGTGATAGTGTAGGTAGTAGGTTATGGTTCTTGAGCCGCTATTTCACTTTTTTTAAACAGCAGTAAACTAAATTATGTACACGTATAATTACACATAATTATGTGAAAACTATATCCAAAGATTTTAGATAAAATCTTGATGTATGAGAAAAGACAAACTAGTTATATCTACTGTACTTAAAATAAATAAGCCTATGATAATTGCACGCAAGTGTGTAGATATCTGATATACATAAATATATCTTGATAAAAATATATTACTACTAAAACGTTTTTGTAATTAGTACTACATATTCGGTCACTATAAGACTACTGTCTTAGTAGCCTAGTGGTAACGTGTTTGTTTAGGATACCAAGTGAAGCAGGTTCAAATCCTGGATCTCGCACCTCTGATATTCTCATGTGCGAATCATATTCAACGTGAACTACCTGCTTTACGGTACGGTTGCTTTACGGTTTTAAAACATCGTGAGGAAACCTGCATGGCTTAGAGGACCTAACAAGTTTTCGATGGACATGTGAAGACGTCAATCCACACTTATTCAGCGTGGAGGATTATACCCTGATCTATCAAATCGCATCAAAGTGAGGCCCATACCCAGCAGTGGGACGTAAAAAAAAGGACTGACTACATTCGATCACTGCTTCGATCTTTAAGGGCGCCATAGAATTTGATACTGGCTTCTAACGCTTCTCCATTTTAATGCGTATTTGTGATTTATGCCCAGATAAATAATCGTCAATATTTATTTTGTCAATCTACCGAATATATTCAGCTGCGCATATTTCAAACGAATACTGTACAAATATTTTTAGAACTCAAATGTATAACGTTTATAATTAAAACAAAATCATTAATTAATTAAAAACTATTATTTTATATTGGATAATGTCTAACCATAATGATACTCGTAGCATTACATATAAATCTTCACTTAACTGAATAGCAGAGAATGTGATATAACAGTAGGTGTTACGTCTATTGTCTAATATAGAAACTATATATATAACATAAAAGGTAAGCAATTAATAATTGCGCTTTAGAGTGCGTACCTCTAAATGCCCTCATTTTTAAAACCCCACATACATGTACAAGGTAACTGTTATAGAGCTTATAAATGTCAAACTAGAACGATATGGATAAGCCTAAAGGGTAAAACGAAAGAGTGGTCTCGATATTGCGACAATAGCTGTCGTGTCATGGCCGCGCCTGGTGAATGTTCACGACCACATGCGTATGTGGAATTAAACATAAAGCTAGTGAGACACTTAGTTTGATCAATTTTGGGCGTTATCTTAACTAGGGCCGCCAACATTAAATTTTACTTTTACTTTTTATTTTTACGTTAATGGCTTCAAAGCTAGCCAGTTGAGCACAGATTACTTTAACAGTCACATAGAAATCTACATTTCTTAAAAAAAAAACATAAAGTATATTATAGAAAAAAATATATTATAAGAATTTACTTCTTCACTGATATAAAATTCTATTTTCTAATGTTATAAATATGAAAATGTAAAAATCAACATGATTTCTTATCTAGAGATAAAGCAGAAAGCTGATATTAGCTATCACAGACCGGGTAATAGGTTATTTTTTCTTATCTTCTATCTTACAATCAATCTTAATGAGATAATCATATTATTATTATTAAAATCAATCAATCTGTATAGATTATTATTATAATAAATATTATTATTATTAATTTCACTTCAAAAGTCCGGTAGGACGATAATTCGATACGACTAATGAGAGATCAAGCGTAGAATAGACAGCTTCACATACTCACCAAAACACATAAGTATGTATTTGTATAATCACCAACCCCTCAAATCCGGGAAAATAACTATTTTTAGCCCGACCCGGGACTCGAACTAAAGAATTTGGTAGATAGACGTACCATCTAGTCACTAGACCTATTAACAGATTCTAATGTACCTATAATGTGATACCCTTGAAACATTGGTAAGTTGAAGTTCAGAGCTGCTCGAATCGACTACATTAACCTTTTTAACTTATTTATAATTAACTGGTCACTAATCACACAGGTCATCTTTTAGATTTCATTTTGATAAATAAAACTATCTGTTAGTTGTTTGTTGTATTCAGCCGTTTTTTAACGTCCTACTGCTGGACACGGGTATCTCTTCAATACGATCAGGGGATCAGGTCATATTCCACCACGCTGGCCAAGTGCGAGTTATCGGACTGTACATGACTTTCGAAAATTTGCTAGGTTCCTTCAGACATGCAGGTTTCCTCATAATATTTTCCTTCACTGTGGTAATCATGTTGAAAATGATTCGTACATTAGAATATCAGACTCGCGAGACCCAGAATTTGAACCCGCTTCACTCGATATCTCAAGCGAGCGTGTTACCACTGGACTGCCACTACCTTTCTATTAGTTGGACGCATAAAAAAAAACATAAAATTATTAATACTTTGTTGGTGCTCATTAAACTCGTAGTTTTTTTAATCAATATTTTTAAGCTATTAATAGAATAGAGTAAATAAAATATTTTATTGCACGACTAACTTTATAAATAACTTATTTCTTAGTAGTTTGATTGGCTTGTAAATTGTTTTATTCATGAATTAAAGGAATTTCGAATTATCGACATGTTTAAATTGGTTATGAATTAATATTAGATCAATTTTAGCGTAAAAAGTAAATAACAAGGTGATTACCACGCACATTATCGTAAATGTGCGTAATTCCCGCTTTCTTCACTTCTTTGTTTTTCATAATTTCTATCCATTCATATTCTGTAGACGGATTTCCGCAGTATTAAAAATGTTAATACCGGAACTTTTTAATGTAAAAAGATATGTATGGAACAATAACTAAAAGCAGTCTACATAAAACTTTACAGTACATTAAATCTTAACAGTAAATAAAAAATCAATCGTGTTAGAATCAAACTATTTAAAAAAATGTAAATGATTGTTTTTGAATGGGCTACTCTCTGGAACTCTCTATTGGGTTAAAAGAAGTCTTTTTATTTTTAAAGGCTATTTATTGAGGAAGGTTATTACACTACACTACGTCTTCAGCGGATCGAAGCTATTAAATATTTAATAATGAACTTAGACTTAAACATAACTATAATTATGACTTACATACATAGGTACAAAGGACATAGCCTACTTTTTGTTCTGGATATGGAGTGTCCCCGTGCCACAAAGAATAAAAGTTTTATATTTATATGTTTTTTTTTATTTTATTAAGTAATTTTTGACACGAAATGAAGTGAGATTTGACCCTTTTTATAGAAATATATGGTTCATTATATGATCATTTTGTTATTCGGCCGTCTGTCTGAAAAGAAGAAGTTTGCAATCCCTAAGATCTGTAAAAAAATCTATCTTCTAAATCAAAAGGGCAATTTGTAGTTACATCACAAAAAAAAAAACTATTTTAATGTTAAATATTACGAAACCCTTAATGTGCGAGTCAGACTCGCTTTATCCGATTTTTTTTTCTTTTAATAGAACAACAAGGTTATTATGAAATGTATAGAATTTTAAAAAGACGGATTATATAATATTATAATGCCTTAATTGATCAGGGTCTATAGTTTCAAATAATTATACCTACTACATATTTTTGATAGATTTATTAAAAGATACGCACTGGGTGGCCCCATATATATTTCAAGATAAAACTTACTCTTATTACCTTATAATGACTTCTTGGTGTAATTTTATAGTAAAAAACAAAAAAAAATAACTTACATCCGTTTACAAATATAAATACCACATGATTAGCATATTATACTGGAAAACAGTTTGAACGTCCTTGTGAGGTAATACATAGCCTACACACCCGTTCGCTCCAGTTTCTTTACTTTCACTATCATTGTAAGATTGGTTGCGCAAACGCATTTAACTGGTATCGACCCGTCAAAAATAATTACATTGCAATAAAACATTTAAACTATTAATTTTAACTTTTATTCTCTTCAGAGAAAATCATTAAGATACATTTATTTTCAACTTATAAAATTGAAAATTCAGTACAATGCTCGAATAATTACAAATAAAATAATATACTTTAATGTTCGATATACTTTATAGCTCATTTAAAAATATTGTATTTAAGAAGAAAGTAAAGTCTATACTATACTATTTATTATAGTTAAATAAAAACCGTTATTTTTTTATTTTTTTAATTAAATATAAAAGTCTTGGACCATTGTTTACAATAAATTAAATAATGAACAAGATTATTTGAAAAGATAATTTATATTACAAATTTATATTACAGTACTTAAAAAATAGTCTAGTTAATAAGCACAGCTTAGGCAAATAGCTGTCGCATTAAATATTAATTTATTAAAAATAAAAGTCTTAATACTTATTCTAGTTTGTATGTAACAACCTAAATGTCAAATATATCTAAAATATTTATAGCAGGTTTTTTCTTTTTAATAATTTTTCGTACGACTTCCTTGTGAGCAGGCGTTCGTGGAGGTCTACGGTATCGATCATCTTCATAACTCTCATCAACATCATCCTCTGTTTCTGGTTCATATTCAGGTTCTGTTACTCGCGGACGATTTTTGTGTTTCCTTTTAGGAACTAAAATATAATCATCTAGTTCCTCATTAGTATAGTGTTCTTGAGGTTTTACAGGCTTATACTTTTTTTTAGGTCTAGGAGGTGTGTAGTCATTATATGTATTATCGACCTGAGGAGATTCTGGTACACCAGAATAACTATGTTTTGTTGATGGCCAATCATATTCTTCTGGTTTCGGTGGAGTATATTCATCATTATGCTTGTACTTGTGAATTAACTTTTCCATATTAGATGCATCACTCACATATTTATCGTAACCACTATCGTAAGTATCAGATGTTAGAGATGGATATTTTTGTCTTCGAAAGTCTAAGTTTCCACTATTGTACAAATTATTTTTTATTTTCTTGTATCTTGTTTTACAATTTGGATCAAACTTAAACCCTACATGACTTTGAGCGCTTGCTTCGGGTTCTAGTTCGTCCCGAGGATGATTTATAGTAAAGCTATGAGTGTATTCACTAGGTTCTGAGTCAGTGGGGTATTTTGGTCGTTTCATTAATGAATATTCTTTGAATAGTTTATCGTATGGATTTCGTTTTCGTTTTTTTTCATTAGTTTTAAAAGAAGTTTCTGTATCTTCGTCCTCTGAAAAATCATAATATCTATCATAGTCCCTTAGTGCTTTGTCTTCCATTTTGCCATCTTCAGCCGTTGCTTCTATCGGAAAATCATCATTATTGATAACTGCAGTAAAACCAGATTTTGGTCCAGCAGAATATTCTACAGTCCTCATCGACCCATCTGGCTCAATTACGCTGTAATGACCTTTAAATAACATATTGCAAAATGTTAATATTTTATTTATTATTCCATATATAGAAATAAATTATATGATTAAATTAAATTTTAATTAAATAACTTTTAGTGTATGCAAAACAGTGACATCATTAGCACTAAAATTTTATAGCGTTTGCTCGAAATTCTATTATTACTACTAAAACTATATCATTGTGGTATTATCTATACTGATAAAAAATTGGAGTGTCTGTTTGTAATATTGAAATAACCGGTTTTCACTAAATGCATATGGATGTATACATGGTACATATACCAAAATGACATTTTTTAACATTTTTGTCTGTCTGTCTGTCTGTCTGTTTGTTCCGGCTAATCTCTGAAATGGCTTGACCAATTTTGACGGAACTTTCTTCGGCAGTTAGCTGATGTAATAAGGATTAACTTAGGCTACTTTTATTTTAGAAAAAAATGGGGTCCAACGAAAAAAAATTAAAACCAAATTAATTAATTAATTTTGTTTTGGGAAGCAACCTAGGGACGTACCCGAGCGAGGCGAGGGTGAGTCGCTAGTTTAAAAATATAATTAAAAAAATATGATAAACGTTCTGACCTTTCACAGTGTCACCTTCTTTGGCTTCCCAAACAGTTTTTAGATCCCCAGTTCGTGTATCAGCAACGCCATAACCAAAGGAATAGACTGGAGTTTCCTTAAACATGATATGAGTATCAGTAACTTTCAACAATGATTAAGTGTAAAACGGTATAATTGCCTCCTAATTACATTTTAAGAACAAAAAAAGACGGGGAATGTGTGAAGTGATATGTTGCGTGCGTTGACTTCGTAAGTTACTTATTATGACAATTCATTGCATGTTTGCTGATTATACTTTTATATTCTGAATAGTCAATGAGTTTTTAATAGTTTCCATAAAATTGGAATGCATCTTGTGTAATCAAGTTGAAAAGACGTGAGAGTAAAAATGTCATTTGGTATATATCTAGTAGCAAAACACTTTCCACGCTTTCCTTCACGATACGCTTCTTGAATACATTCTTAGTTTTTTTTTTACTAGCAACTAAATTTTATGAGGCTCTTTATTGTTCGCATGACATTGATGAATTAAACTTTCATTATAATCAATTGCTTATTAAGTCTAAAGATGTTATAATGTTTTTTATATTATAAAAGATAATGAACGATATATGTATGTAAATTAAATGAAAAAAAAAATCATAAAAATACAAATAGAAGCCAACTTTTATCTGAATTTCTTGAAATTATTCAAAGCAAATAATTATATAAATAGATTTTTGTAGTATTATCATATATTTTTTCGGTCAATGCTCTCAAACAGGTTAATATTTTTAAACAAATGTCGCTAAATGTCATTCGCCTGCGGCCATCTTCTCAAGTTCAAGATGAGCGAACATGCGCTGGCGCATCGCTCTCAATGTCAATGACAGATCGTTCACTCTTGTTTGATTCCTTATAAATATTCTAACTTTTACTTTTAATCTAACACTAAAAACGATGAAATATTTGAAAAAAAAATATGTATGTGCTATTAAATGAATTTCAATTTTAAAATGCATACGCCCATTTAGTAGTTATGTCATTACAATTTTAGTACAATGTTAAAAGAAAGAAGGATATAAGTGGCACAATTCTTACCAACATAGAACAGGTTATAGGGAAAAGTGGGTGAGCGATACTAAAACTGGAACATTATATTACAACATCGATTCACTTTCAATATTTGCGTACTCTGCGACATAACATAAGGAGTATTTCGTAAATTAGTGTTCTTACTCAAATTGTATCGAAATTACTAAAAGCCGGTGAGAAAATTGATTAAATCTTTAAAATAATATTGTTACATTTAACAGCTTGACTGTTTCTAGATTGTAGGACTCTTATTTAAAACCTAACTAAAGCTGTTATAAAATAAAAAATATTGAATTACGAAATATATTGGGTTTATTCATTTTAAAGGAATACTTATACTATAATGTGGTTTGAGAAAATGCTTCTTGCTGTTATGGCTTCAATAAATATATACAATGTAACTTATCTCATTAGATTTTATATTGTAAAAAAATAAAAAAAAAATAGAAATACGTACTTCATTAGGTTGGTGCTGTTGTACCCCTATGGACTCGTCCATAAATTGATCTTGACCAATCGCAAGTAATATTTTTCCTACAAAAACCTAAGAAATATTTTACAAATATGTATTAATTAATGACTTTAAATTTAGTTTTTAGTAAATTATAATGTAAATCTAACTCTTAAGTTTTATAGTACTAATCTTCAGTTAAAAACACCTTTAAATAATACTTTTAATTTTCTAAATTCTATATTTTTTACATGTATGTGTGTACTATGTACGTATACATAGGTAATTTTAAATGATATCACATTACATATATATGTGTCGCAAATAGTTATTAAATTACCTTTATATTAATATATTTTAAATTAAAAATATTACTGTATTTAAAAAAAAATATTTCCAAAATTTATTATAATATTCAAGTATACTTACCCATAACGTTAGTAACTTAGCCATAGTCCACTACGCGTTTATTGCCACTATATATTTTACGCCATGCACTATCTACTAAATTATTTTTTTCTTATTATTTATTACAAAATAGCATACACCTGTCCATATCCAAGGTTGAGGCTACGCGAAGACGGCAAGCGACGTACATCACTTACCTATTTATAAACGCACACTGTCCTACCTGCATTATGCGTATGTATACACACTAACATACACTTTGATAATTACTGTCACGTGACCAGTATGCCATCTTTAATTACCTTATTGTCCATAGACATATGGTTTAACCACCACCCCACTCCGGATAGAAAATATAATGAATTTCCTTAACTACAAAAACACATAGTCTTTTAATATGGTTCCAGAACAGTAAACCTTTGTATAACAAAATAACTAATATGTATAAATTACATGTCCCCGACATTTTCACCCAGATCAAACCACAGGACACCATGGACCTAAAGAATAAAAATTTTGATAGTAAATTCCTATAATAAGAATATATAATGTGCGCTCAGCTGCTAAAAAGTAATATTATATTCTATCACAATTTACATACATTGATATTTTATAACGTTCGATATTTCGACGTTCTTAAAATTCAACCCCCATAGTGAGCTAATATTGGAAAGTTGTAAATTAGCGAAATGAAACCGAGGCAGACCACTAGTTTCAATATAAATTTTTCCATTTTTTGAAGTTAGTACTAAGAGAACTCGCCTATCGTTCCTTATTTATGTATAAGTAAACTAAAAGTGATTCAATGGGTAGCGCTATTCAGTCCCGTTTTGTCTTCATAATCAATATTTAAAGATTTTAGTTTCAACAAAACAGTCCATTTTACAGTATTATCTTGCCTTTCTTATAAATGAAATACGTTAAGTTTTCATATCTCTGAAGGTTCTCTTTCTGCCCCGCTACTTAACACTTTCCCACATACATGGATTGACTGGAAGAAATCTCATATAGAGATAAGTCCACCTTCGTCCACGTCATTTTCTATGTATTTTTTATGACTGGTTTATTACAATAAAGAAATTAATAAGGTTTTGGAATGACACAACATATTTTTAACATATTTTTATTAGCTTAACTTAACCAACTTTTTGTCGTGTCGACTTGAAATATTGCAAATGTATGTAAGACTAATTTTAATACAATAATTTTGTTTCATCGAATTGAATTCAAATAACTAACGAACTATTCAATGGTATCTAGTATATTTCACCAATTTACTAGTTACCATTTTATAGGGGCAAACTTTACATACTCACTGACGATGACTCTAATAATGCAACTGTGCAGTAAGTAAAGGCACTGCACAGTGCACATTGACTACTAGTAAACCCTTCAAGTTTAGGAATTAGATTTGTATTGACGAAACACGTAAATACATAGTATTATTAAATACTAGCGAATTATTCTCGCTTCGGTCGGGTGCTTAACAATAGCCAACAACGTAATTCAACAGCCTTTTTTTCAAGTTTCATTAAAGTTATTATGATTACTAATAGCAACTACATTTTTATTGGAATAAAAAATACCTAAAGCATTCGACATTTCCTATTAGTAAAAGATTTTCAGAAGCCAATCTATAGGTTCAGGCATTACACCCTACTTACAAAATTTATCTTTTTGTATATACAATTTTATATTACTATTGACTAGTTGAACCATTAAATTAGTTTAATGTTACTCTTTTAATATTCGAACCCGTTTCCTTTAAAATTTTGCGGTTAGTGAATAGGTTATCATAATAATCATAAAATATTATTTTAAATAGCATGTATGTACGTAGCTATGTATGTATCGATGTGTATATCAATATATGTGTGTATGCATGAGTATATTTCTTTGTCTGTTTATGTATTCAATTATAGATCTCCTTAAGATTGTTTGCACTCTTTTCCTCTCTTTCCTTCTCTCTACCCAAAGGTTGCCTAGAATAGATCGCTCACTAGCCATAAGGCAATCTATTGTATTATTTCTCTTGATTCTATTTCAACTATCTATACATATAATAAAACTGTAGAGGTCGAATGTCTCTACATGGAAAAAAATGCTTAAAACCGAGTCAGGGGAAGTAAGAAGAGAAAGAGAACCAATTCAGATTTTTTCAATTTTTTTGTTTCTCTGTCTGTTTGCCTGTTTGTACGGGCTAATCTTCGAAACTGTTGGATCGATTTAAATGAAATTTTGTATAATGGTACCTTATATTCTCGGTGAATATCTTAGATACTTTTCATCCCGAAAATTAAACAGTACCCGTGGGATAGTTAAAAAAATATAATAACATTTACAGCTTAGTGCACAAAAGCTACTGATTGGATTTTAATAAAACTTTATAATAATATAGTTCATACATCAGAATAACAAATAGGCTACTTTTTACCCCGGAAAATGTACGGTTCCCGTGGGATAGATTTGTTTTTGTATGTCTAGAGACGAACCCGAGCGAAACGAGGGTGAGCCGCTAGTGTAATATAAAATAATGGTGTGCAATGAATAATATTTGATTTGATATTTGATTTAAAATTTTATGTGCGAATTAAATATTAGTTTAGTTTGAGAATAGTATTATTAGATATATTAGTTCAATATTCTATCACTGGAAAAAAGTAGATTATCTACCTTGCGTTGAAGTATCTAATCATATTTTTTGTCTATTTAATATTTCTCAAGCAAAACCTTGATTATGTATATTTAATAAACGATTTCAATACAATTGATGTTGATATTTCAGAAACTCAACTGAGCATGCAAATCAACGAAAGTGAATGCGTTAGATGTAATAATTGCGTGTGCGCAGTAGTACAGTTAGTGCATACCGTTCTAAATTGCCATATTTATGTCTAACTGTCGTACTGCTTATATTTTATTCTTGAATTGCTTAGTTTTAGAGCTCCATAATTTAATATGAATTAATTGCCTATATCTCTAATCATATCTTCATTAAATACTGTGTAGTTTGTATATAAATTTAAGCTAGTTTTCAATATTTTATTTACCTAGAAAAACGATACAGTCATAAAACAGCAAAAAACATAATTTACACAGTGCATACCCACTAAATATCTATACTTATTTCTTTAAAGGCATACTTACTACAACCATATATTATGCAAAAATAAAGTACATAAAAATTAATGTAATGTGTGCACTATATTCAATATAATTGTATCATCAATCATATAAAAGTACTAAGCAAAAAAAATAGAAATTCTATTATAAATTAAATTCATAAACAAAAATTCGAGTTGAAACTAATTAAATAATTTTTGTATCAGTTAGTGATGGTAAAAGTAGCCCAAGTTATGTCTTTTCGTCAACTTTTTCAGTCAATTATCAGTATACTAGCGACGAACCCTCGTTTCGTTCGGGTGCGTCCCTAGGTACGTTTACGTATATGTAGAAGAAATAGTCATTGTGCGCGTGCCTTAGGAGGTAGATAGTAGACACCTGTTATTGCGGACATTATTTCGATATAATATCTTATAACGTTTAGCCAGCGTTAGCAATGTAAGCGCCCAAAAATATATTTTATATGACAATTCATTAAAATCCTCGGCTTTTCTCTATTATATTACGCATTTATTAATACATGTAAATCTTTACATTACATTACTACATCATAGTGTGCAAACCTTATCAACATCCGTTGCGTGGTTTAGAAGAAGTTACCGGAAAAACATACAGAAAACAGCCACTTTTCTTTATACTAAAGATAAAGCAGAAAACTAAAATTTGTCAGACAGACAGACAAAGAAAAAAAATTATAATTTATTCTCATAACTAACATTTTTAACATTTAATTTGGCAATTGAGTAAATGAACTGGTGAACTAGGAGCTGTATATCATGTAACAACTCCAAATCATTCTAAAAAAAATATAAGTTTGACTAGTTTGATTTCATAATTGGACGAAACTAAATCATTATTTCTTCATTATTTTTAATTTGTACAATCTAAAGTAAAGCTAAGTCACATTACTTAAGTATACTGTTACTTTAACGCTATATACACATCATATATTTAGTGCTAAAATAACAGCTATAAGTATTAAATTAATAGAGTTTTCATATTTATTAACTTCCATAAATGACCAATTCATTATGTTTCATGCTCGAGCTCTTTATATAACGATGATAAATTGAGCCAGGAAGACTTGAATATTAAAATTTCCTCATTCATTTCCTTTTTAAAAATCATTCTCAAATTATGTAAGCTAAATTTGAATACTTTGTTGCAACGTTGACTTCTAAAAGTAAATAAATGTACGTGTAAATACATTTTTTATTAAAGGCTGTTATTTAATAATAATTAATTGAGTATTTAAGTAGTTTATATGGTCACTTTTAGACTCTATTATTAAATCAAAGTTATAATATAACATGTTATTTTAATGTCACTGAAAATATTGAAATGGAAACTTAGAAATACAGATATACAACCAAGTTCAAGAAAAGCTTGTACCTAATAACAGGCTTGTAACGACATCTCTTACCCGTCTTGATAAAAATCCGCGCCATCTAGTTGATTACGAGTGTACTCTTAAATTACAAATACATAATATAAGATTTAGTTTGTAATAAAAGTAACGATAAAATATAAAAATATAAATTTTCAACGAAATCTAAAGTCAGTTGAGAAAAACAAACAACAAATGAAGTAAAAATTTTATTTAACTTTTAACTAAAATAATAAATTAATATTTATATATTAAACGTACAAAACTATAATATAACAAAATATTGTAGTAGACTATTTTATATTTTACTTCCGCAATATCACAGCTTCTTATTGCTTTTTAATGGATCTTTTTGGTCAAAGTTGGTAAATTTTATAATATTAGATGTCATATCGCCATCTAGTGGTAGCCATAGTAACCAGGACCGTTATATACCTTGCTGTAAACTTGAGGATGATAAGCGTGGCCTATTCGCTTGACAACTGCATTGAAACCATTGTGTTTGTCAGCCGTATACTCCACTATGCGAGTGGTACCATCGGGTTCAGCGAGTGAGTAAGCACCTAAACAAAAGAATTTACTAATTTTTGAAGTTATACTTCTTTTGGCACGTTTGAAAAAAATTATGAGAGTGAAATTATTACGATGCGCGTGCACACCGACAACCACAAAGCGACATGATAAAGTTAACCGAAAGCGACATGATAAAGTTAACTGAAAGCGACATGATGAAGTTAGCTGCATTCCTTTAACAAACATAGAGTTGTGACATACGGGATGAAATCTTTAACTTTTTAGGGTTCCGTATCTCAAAAGGTAAGAAAGGAACCCTTATAAGATCACTTTCTTGTCCGTCTGTCCGTCTGTCTTTAATATAATTAATATTTAAGTACCAAAATTTACCTTAATTTTCATTTTTTTTTCGGAATTTTCCCTTTACTTTTGCTGTAAGACCTTGCTTTTAACCAAAATTAACAATTCTAGGTCAGCCGGAAGTACTCTATAGGTGTTGGGTCGAAAACCTATATGGTAGTTCCCGTTGACCCAGAATCACGAAATTTAGCAAAAAGCAAGGTCTTACAGCACAAATAAAGAAAAAATTCAAAAAAATAAAAAAAGTTGAACATCAAAGGATCCGTACAAACTTGTAAGAAACTTTCCTACAAATTTGTACGGAACCCTCGGTGGGCGAGTCCGACACGCATTTGTCCGGATTTTATTTTGTTCTGTTACACCAAAGAAGTATATCTTCTTACGTGCGTACATAAGTACACACACACGATTTTTTTTATTCTGATTATTCTAACCAAATTTGACTCTCACCAACATAATCTAAAAACCAATTTCAATGTCTTCAGGCACCAACCAGCATATTTTGTAAATATACTAATAATATAATATTTATGCTGTGTATATCCCAAAAATGTTGCATGTTTTTATTGTTGATTGATTTTTTTTTATTTTTTATTTTTTAAGAACATTAATATAAAATTGTTTTACCTTTAACGACGTCACCATCACGAGTTTCCCATTGGGTTTTGTGATCACCAGTGTGGGGGTCTTTTACTGAATAATCAAATGCATATTTAGGATACGCCTGAAACATAATAATAGCAATATTATTTTCTTACTTTGTTGCTAATATACAATCGTATTGTCTAAAAAAATCTAAAAGAAATATTTAATTTTAAGAATTATTTATTACAGTAAAAATTATCCAAAAAATATTATATTTGAAAATTTTTCCTAATACATTTTATTTGTAAATAAGATAAATTAACTTTTTAAACACAATATGTCACGAGCATACAATAATTATTGCTACACCGTACAAAAGACATCAACGGGGTCGATTATAAAAATATAATTATCCTATATTATTTTCTTGCAGTTTTCATAAAAAATATAAATAAATCTATATCTATACATATAATAAAATTCTAACTAAGCCAAATCTGTATATTAAATATTTTTTGGAAAATTTTATTGAAATAGACGTTAATATCGATACAGAGGCCGAATCTATAGTTTTTAGATTTTTTGTTTGTCTATCTGTCTGTCTGTTACCGCATTACATTACGGAAAAAACCACTAGAGGGATTTTGATGAAATTTGGTATAATGATAGTTGATTATTCAGGTCAACATATAGGATACTATTTACTGCGGGTAAATATCTCATCTCTGAGAAATATACACTAAACCTTAAAACGTAAGTAGTGATGAATCCGAGCGGAGTGAGGGTGAGTCGCTAGTTAAACATAAACTTAGATATTTATATATTGCACATATAAAAAATAAGTAATACATTTTAAAGCTATTATGATAAAATGTGGCAAACTAGCATTTTCTTTTGTGCAATATCCGAAGGAGTTAATATTGTGTAGACATAACAATGAAAATGACATGTTCGTGCATGTCGCAAACTGACGTCACGGTAAGTAAACCCGAATCATAGTTTAGATTTGAATAGTTGCATGTTCTTAATACTTTAACTGTGATACGATTATTACGTAAGGCATAAGCAATGAACAGAATAAACTTCTTGACATATTTTCATACAGACTTTTAATACAATATGATTAAAAATATATTTTTGGAACGTAAAGAATAGTTATTAGACAGCTTGCATACATCTTAAGTTATTCTTATTATAATAAATGAATGCTATACTCTACTAATATAAAATTAAATAATCTCTGTGTATATAGCATAATTTTACCTTTTTTATATCCTTAATTCGAGAAGATATATTTCAAAAAACTGAATCTAGGTATCTCTTAACTAAGTTTGACTCAACTTAAAATATTTGACTTATTAATTAGTTATTTACTTACATAGTAAGATTCTTGACCACCCTTATAGCCGTTGTACCCATTATATCCATGGCTTATATAACTAGGATAACCGCTGTACCCAGTGTAGCCGCCGTAGTTAGAGTAACCAATATACCCTGCCTTGACTGCAGCGCACATAGCTACTAAGAAGCAAACCTGAAATTGAATAATACAGTACACTTATACAGAGCATAGTATGAATTTATGATTAAAATTAAGAAATATATGTATATTTAAAAAGATTGTATATTTGGTTTTTATAAAAAATCTTAAAGAGAACTCATACAATAAAAAAAAGTTAAATGTTGTGATTTAAATGATTATTGGGTAGTTCGATGGTCCCATTAAATTCTATGGATAGAATAGTTAGTTTTAAGATGCTATTGAAAATCCTACTCATAACATATAAATGAGAAAATTCGTGAGGATGTATGATTGTCCCGATGTATATATAAACTCGGTTATATATAAGCTCGGCAAACCCAAGCGGAACGATGATAAGTCGCTGGTGGTGTATATTTTCTTAAAAAAATAGTGAAATGAAATAATTATTGTTTTAGCAGTTTAATTTTTACGTAGGAAAACGTACTAAAAATTTTGTTTAAAGATTATGAATGCACAAGATATCAGAAACAATGTTAGCATTTCATATACACTTAGTTTTTTTTTCTAATATTGCTTTTAGTAGAAGAAAATGTTATGCTATTACAACGGCTAACTTGTGTGATGGTAAAGATTTATCTATTGAACCTTAATCTTAAATAGCGATAATCGGTCTACTATTATAATTGCGCAAGTTTATACTTTTACATGTATGTGTATGTTGGTTGCTCTTTCACTCTGAAACGGCTTAGAAAGTTTGAATGAAAGTTAATATAGAGTCGACTACTGTTAGGCGCTTAGGGAGCATCCCAGCGAAATGAGGGTAACTTGCAAGTAGATATTTTATAGGAATTAAAAAACATGAGCGCCATGCAAAATCTATTAAAAAGAAGCATAAATCTTAAGGCAAGGTCATACGCGATACAATGATTTATTTTGTGAGACGCATAACAATGCATGTAGCGAATGATTTAACAACTAATATCCATAAGATTATTTAACAGTAACAATAGGCAAAAAACAAATATAGGAAGTATTGTACTAATATATGATAAATTGTATAATTTCCGCTTGTACCTACACGCATCAATAAAAGCGATTACTTACGCATTATATACAATGTAAATTCTTATCAGTGATAGTACCATCAAATTTGTTAAGAGAGTATCATGTGTGTTTGTATCGATTATAGCTATAACGATGATATTTTCAAGAAAATGTGTATATAGATTGTTAGTTAAATATACTGTTTTTAGAATTTTATATACACTTGAAAAGTCTACGAACAATTTAAAATACAACTTTTCTAAACAAAGTATTTTCATGTTAATTAATTCACTTAAGACCTATTTAGTCGGTTTTTATTCTTATACTTAATTTTATTCAATCCTTGCTTAGTGCGTATCTTCATTATGTGACTCAGCGTTTTAGTTTATTACATGGGGTTTTAGTAAGTACTTAGAATGTATTTAAGATTCTTATGGAGTAGATAGACTAGTCATATAGCGTTTTAATATTTACAGATTGTATTGTTTATGGCTGCAATTAGGAGTTCAGTGGAGGCAAAGGAATTTACTATATTATATATATGATGTGATAAATTTCAATTAAATTTAGTCCACCGACTAAATGTTTTTAATTAACAAATATTATACAAGTAATTTATAACAAATGTACTGGTGGTGTTTTGCACTTTATATTATTATTGGCTATTGATTCCTTCCTAATTCCTAATCATATTATCAAATAGTGAGATAGTTCTATGTGTTCTAATATAAGTTTATCAATATTCAATATCCTATTTTTTCTTAATTTAATATAATAATATGAAACTGATTAAAATATTTGGATTTTTATTTGTTATTTAACGGTTAGTATGGAATAGTAGTAAATCTATTATATTATACTAGCGGCTCACCCTCGTTTTGCTTAGGGTCACCTTTAGGAAAACAAAAACAAACCTATCCCACGGGAACCGTACATTTTTCCGGGATAAAAGTAGTCTATGTGTTATTTAGACTATAATCTATCTCTGTGCCAAGTTTTATCCAGATCCGTTTGCTGTTCTGGCGTGAAGGAGTAATAAACATCCATACATCCATACTCAACAAACTTTCACATTTATAATATTAGTATAGATATATATACCTATATATAGTTATTATGAGTATAGAGAGTACTTAAGAAATGATTGATTCTCCATACAAATTTCAAACCCCGTTTTCAAACCTTTATGATTGATTTCTAGAATAACAACTATTTTATATCCTTCCTAGGGTCTTAAATCTTTATACCAAATTTCATCTAAATCGGTTCGGCAGATTAAGCGTAAAAAGGCAACAAACAGAGAAACATACAGAATTATTTTCGAATTTATCAAGCACACATAATGCGTTTTACGGATTTGGATTAAACTTATCACATAAATTACACATGAAATGGTCTCGTAGTGTACATGTTACTATGAACATTTTTTATCCCGGTAACTTTCTAAACTTATCTCCGAAAACAACTTTCTAACTAAGAACTTAAATAAAAAGGATGCTATTATTTAATCATTGCCTATAATGTAAATACGTTAACGTTTATAGTCAGCTGCTTTTCATGTAAGTTTTACAATAGGAGTATTAAGTAGAATTCCAAGTCAACAAGGAAGAAAACACTTTTACTGTAGACGAAACCACAGAATAACCAAAGTAAAAGATCTCTCAAAATTTTTGTTTTAAAAATAGATATTTTTTCTAAGAAGATAATATTTGCATTATATTTTTGTATACTATTAAATTCTTTGATTTTTTTTTTCACTTACGGCCTTTTGAATTGTATTTGAAGCAACTGAGAACAGAAAGTGTGCAGTTGCTGGATGATTTTATTAAGAAACACATTATTGATAATAATATTAATTACCTATTTTGTACATATAATATATAAATATATATATCTATATATATATATATATATATATATATATATATATATATATATATATATATATATATATATATATATATATATTCCATTGTGATAACCTTAAGGAAATTCTAAGAGTATTATTTAATTCTTCTATTTAAAAAAAATAGGATAAACTTACTTGAAGCCCACTCATTTTTCACTTATTCTTCTTCAACACCACAATAACACTGATATGATCGCACAATAGCCCAGTATTTATATAAGACCCGGGTTGCACCACTTTGGCCCATGCGCGTGTTTTAAACAATACCTTAAGGAATTGGTGATTAGAGAACTACGATTGGCGATGATTTTTGAACTGCATAATTTAAAAATGTTTCGTTCTTCGTAAAATTGTGTTTTTTTCAGAAAGACACCTAAATAGATAATCTTTTAAGAAAAACCAAAATACGTAATATGGTTCAAATAAATGACACGAAATAAATTTATATTATAGCGACTCACCCTCGATCGATTTTCTCGTTGCGATGCGTTCCCAGACAGACAGATAGACAAAAATCGTAGAAACTATAGATTCGACCTCTGTATTGATAATAATGACTATTTCAATAAAATTTTCCAAAAAATATTAAATGTACAGATTCAACTCGGTTAGGATTTTATTATATGTATAGACTAGTAACTTACCCTTGTATATACCTTACCCTATAAAAAAACAATGTGATGTCACCATTTTGGAAAAGAATATGTCTATCTGAGGTAATCTGGCTAAAGGATACGTGGAAAGGATACGATGATGAGATCTTTCAATATCACGATTTCACTATGAAAATTGTATGTGTTTTTCAAATAATTATCAATGCTCACTTAAATTTCGCTTGAATATAACACATATATAGACGTCCATATTTTATTTATTTGTAGAAAACCTATTACATAAACGTATATAATATAGTACATAAATATAGTATAATATAGTAAAGAAACAATAATGATAATCAATTGATAACAGAGAAAACATATAATATCAATAATTAAGTTATTAATGCGGAAAATTGGCAAATCAAATAACATTGTTAATAGAAACAATGTATTTGGTATAAATTATATTCGGTATACATACAATGCAACTTGTGGCGACTAGTATTATTTGAGATTTTTTTTGTAATATTCTTCAGAATACAAAATAAATTATTTTCATAGAAATATTAATCAATGCGTTAAATTATGTTTGTATGTATATGTAAACATCATATTTATATGATGGCAAAGTATACCAATAATAACCATTTTATATTTCTTATAGCAAACTAAATTCACAATATTGAATTTTCAAACCTCCTGCAGATTCGTAACATTTACAGATTTAATACTCGGGTTAGTTTATTTGACATTTGTATCACAAATACATATATCAGTGACGAGATACTTATTTCTTAACTAAGTGTACATAATTCTTTCTTAGATCTAGAACTCTCTTAAGGCTGCTATTGATATTACGAGTTTTAGAGTATGATGATAATGATAGTTTGATTGTATTGTAATTAATTAATAAAAAGTGTTAAATGGTAACATATTAGAAATATTAAACCCATATTTTAAACCTTTTATTTGTTGCATACAATATTAATATTATAACATATTTCTACACATTTATGTACTGTACAGGTATGTTTATATGTACGTATTGTGATTATAAGGCAAATTGATTTAATTACGTATTCACTAACAGGTTGGGTTGAGAAATCCCAATATTTGGAAGAGCTATATTTAAATTAATTTATACAGTTTCCCTATAGCATATGGAAAAAGGTTTTGAAATTTATGTAAATATAATTATTATAAATTAGAAGAAATAAAGGGATATGAATGAATAAGTATTGTAGGGTACATGGGTACATAAAGGAATATATTTTTACAAGCGGTAAGTCAGATGTAATTTGTTATCGGCAATATATTATATAGAAGCTTAAACATCAATTTTCAAATTTTTATTATCAAAAATTATAATTTTATCCTCTATTTTATGTACCAGTGTTAAGGGAGGAATTTTAGAAAATCTTATGGGAAAAATGACGGTTTTAGACCTAACCCCTCCTGGATAATTTCTAAGAAATTATGAATAATTTCCAAGAAATCAATTGTTAATTGATACGCCGGCGTGTACACTCTTAAGGGGTTAATGTACCTATACGTTATCTTTCAATATTTCATTTTTTTTAATAAGAATTTTGTTTAAGGTTTTAAAATAAATAATTGTTCTCCCAACTTATTCAATATAAAGAAAACATATAAATAACGCATTACGTTTGGGCTAAATTTAATAGGTAAAAACGCTGCACGACTCATTAGCTGCAAATATCGATCGGATATTTGCATTGTGAAACTTCAAATTGAGATTCACAAAAACATGGTAGGTACATGAAAATCGGCCAAGGGAAAACAATAATTACGATAGATACGTTTACTAAATCATCAAGGTTCATTTAAACTAGAGATACATTGACCACAACTTTTTGCGTATAAAAGTTAAAAACTGTTACTTTAAATATGTCATTGTAAGATATCTAGAATGTTACGATTAAAAGTTATAGATATTAAATTATTTGTTAAGTTACAATATAAAGAAACTTGAAAAGGCTAGATTAAATATTACATTAGTTAAAAGAATACATTAGTCAAAATTAAACAAGAATAATTAATTTTAAATTACTTAAAGAACTTTACATGTATATTTGAGTCGTAAAATGGAGAAAGTACTCAATAAATAAAATACTATCTATGCATATAATAAAATTTTAACTGAGTCGAATCTGTACCTTGAACATTTTTTGGAAAATCTTATTGAAATAGACTTTATTATCGATACGGCGACCGAACCTACAGTTTTTAGAATTTTTGTCTGTCTGTCTGTCTGTTACCGCATCACAGAAAAACCACTGGAGGGATTTTGATGAAATTTCGTATGATGATAGCTGAATATTCGGATCAACATATAGGATACTTTTTACCGCGGGAGATAATCTCATTCCTACGGAAATACACGTTATAACACAACCCAAAAAATATTTATGATGAGAATTTCTTGAAACTTGGTATTAATGCTCTTCAATACAATTAAATAAATACGAGTTTTAGCGTTTTTTGAAATTCATCCCATAGGAAGATAAAATAGGGGATGAAAATTTGTATAAAACCTACCTTTTTAAAGTTTTTTTGTTGTAGTTTTAGCGCAAGCGAAGCCGCGGGTTTTGCTAGTAAATAATAAAACAGTAAATTAGCTATATCTGTACATATTTATTTTTAAACAATGTAACGTATTGTGAACAGAATATAGTTATTAAAAATTTTGTCCAAACATAAAACCCAAAACAATAGATATTATTACTGGTATTATAGCATCGTGTTAAATTTAAGTTCCTTAATTTAAGTTTTTCCAAATTTAAGTTCCTTACAAATTTGCATAGCATTGTTGTGTTATGTTATGTTTAACAAGGTTTAACTTAAAGGGCCTACATAAATGTCCGCAATACCAAGCATGAGTCTATCTCCTAAGTTACAGTCGCAATAACTATTTATATTTAAAACGTACCTAGGAAAGCACCCGAGCAGCGAGATAAAATGCTAGAAATAAATAAATTGGCATATTGTTAAAATTGCATCTGTATTGATAGAATAGATTTATCTTATTTTAACACCAAAGAAAAATTAACTTGACACTACGTATTCACTACTAAGTTCGATCATTCCTATTTAATTATGTATTACTGGTATTATAGCATCGTGTTAAAAGCTACTCTAGAGAGTTTAACTCATACTATGAATGAAACATGTCGTAAACAAATATCACTCTGTAATACCCTTGCTTCAAGTTACGTGTCTATGTAGAGCACGATGAATTTTATTTTATTTTTATTTGTATTATATTACTTTAAATATGACGAATTAAAAACAAAGTTATACCCAGTTTGCATCGTTACATTGCTAAGTCAAGCCTGAGGAGTCCGACTGGATGGGTACCACCCCCTTTCTATTCCCGCCAAGCAACAACAATCGCATTGTTGTATTCCAATTTGCAGGATAAGGTAGCCAGCGCAATTACGGGTAAGATGCATATCATCTTAGTCCTCACAGTGACAACGCACTTGCGGTTCTGCATTTTTGTTACATAAAACCTAAGTGGATACAAGTACAAGAAATACATGACTTAACACTGTAAGTTTATACATAGTTACATGAAAATATTAGCACCATTGGACTGAAAGTAGGGTACGAAAAATTAATGAGTTCTCACGGTCAGCAAAGAAACATTTAGTTACTAGGTAAAACTGAATTCCGTTAAAACAATTTAACGAATAAAAATGAATCTTTAGTTTATCAAATCCCGATACGTAATATTATTTGCAGCATTCAATTATTCATTATTTTTCCGACTAAGTGGCAGTATAAAGAGAAACTTAAACTTTAAATATGAATATTTATATTCATAACTTCAGAAATAACAAATTCATACACAAACTCTCATTCCCCGTATATTGTATAAACAACCACAACATCCAAGGGTTTTTTTTTTTGTGGTTTCGGCCTATAGACAAAAGTAAATGACGATGAATTGAAGAATTGATGCTATAGTAGAAGCGGGATTATCTCAAATACTATAATAACATACTATACGTTTTTAAATAACATACTCCTGTGAATATTCTCGTGACAATGGCGCTAATAACAGTGCCGAAATATCGGGATCTCTCAAAATAAGTGCTAAGCATGGGAAATATCTTGTTTTACATGATAATAATATTGCCAGTGACCATAAAAGTTAAAGGACTTATACATAATTTTCATCAAAAAAGGCATGGTTGATTAATTCTATCTAATATTTTAGACAGGATAAATATTATTTTATTTTTTGCGTTCGTTAGCAAAGGCTAACTTACTTTGATAATGACAGCTCTCACACACAATCATCAAATCATCAAAATAAAATTTAAGGCAAAAAAAAATAATTAAAAAAATACTATGAAAACTCATTATTACTCTTTTTTATTTTTCATTAAATCACATTTTTCGAACAGTATATGATCTATGTTAAAACTTTGTACCGCCATCTATAAAAACATACCTAAACGACAACGCAAAGCCTTGTATCCCTTTCACCAAAGTCTTATTATACAAATACCATTTAACTTTACATATAGTTTGATAATAACGCACACAGATGTCGCTATATGCATGATCGTAACAATAATTTAAAAATAGTTCTATGCTTTTACAATTTTTTTTTTTTTGGGTAAGTTTAAAGGATGATTATAATAAATAATTATTTACTTATTACACAATTTAATTATAGTTAACCAAAAGTAAGCAATTAATTATTATAAATAATTACTTTCGACAAAAATGGGGATGGACTAATTCTGGTCTACACAAGTGTGGTAAAAAAGATCTAACCATGGACCACATCATCCTTTGTTCTCCTACAACGGATCTCCAAACGACTTATTCACACTGACGCCAAATGAATTTAGCCAGGAGATAACTCCTGGCTAAATATCCTTTGTTACTTGTTTTGTCTGTGTTTATCACACGATTTAATAAATAAATTATTAACAGCATGAACCATAGGTTTAGTAAAATAAAGCAAACGAGCTAACGAGCACGCTACGCTTCGCTCCTGCCTTAGCCTTCTCAATCTACGTTATCCAAGTCAGATCAATAACCTAATCGAAAATTAAAAATTACTAATAAATAATCTCCTCAAATTTAAAAAATAGTCTACTTAGATTCTATACATATGAAAATCTTAACACGAGTTGTAGTACATTCTTAGCTATATGTCGAAATTACGTTTTTGGTTTTAAAGAAGTTTTTATTGGTCGATTCCATGTGATCAGTGAATCGATCAAAACGAACCGAGGCTTCCCACCATATCTTGGTATTGCTACTATTTAGAATTTTACTAAAGTAATTACAATTTCACTGAATGTGCTTAGGGAAATTATAATATAGCTAAGAATGTCCCGTGATACTGTAAGAAAAGGAGACGATTGACAATACTCCGGGTATTTATTCACTAGTGAAATGATAATCTAACGGATTTTACAATTTCCCTGCGAATACATAAATAATGCACTGACTCCAAAAAGCCAAAAATCATAAAATATCGCACTTTCAGTCCAGGAGGAGGCATAAAAAGTATTAAATCTAACGGAAAACAATTAGTATATTTATTTATTAGACTATTAAGTGATTACTTAGGAATACAAAAGCTCTTTTTATACAAAAAGCTAAAGATTCCCATATGTCATTCCATATATTTTATTTTTTTATCCTATCCCATTTTTTAGTCCTTTAATAGGGACAGGAATCCAGGGAGATAAAAAGTTAGAAAGTATCTGACAAATGAGTTAATTTCATAACAAATCCATAGTTTTATAAATATTTTATTGATATGAGAAGTAAATGACACACCTAGAAATCTGAGGGCTAAAGCTATTTATTTATAAAACGAAATAAAAATAATATATGTAGTAATAAGTATTTACGATTTAAAATAAAAATATGTAAAGTATTTTATGATACTACTTATGCTAAAGACGTGATGCAATATTAAAAATAGATTGCATGTTCCATTATGACTTCAAAGATGAAAACAACATGAACACCAGTCGTGTTAAAATCTTAAATAAAAAAACAAACTTGAAATTTTTTGTTTACATTTACAAGTAAAGTATGTTATTAACGACATTATATGAAGTAAATAATATCTCTAACCAAAAATATTTACTTTTAAATAATGGTGGTCTTTATAACAAAATATAACAACCAAAGGCAACTTTATTTTATTCCTATTTAATAAAAGTTTTTATTTTTTATAGTATTAAAGTATTATGTTATAGGTCCGATTTCTACAAAAGGTGTAATAAAGATCATAAATAATATGTTGTATGTTCACGACAACGTTCATTATTTTTTAATATAATCAGAAATAAACTATGTTTACCTGTAAAAGAAAGAATATAAGTTAAGAAATAAAGAATGCGAGTTCTTTTCAATAAGGACAGACGGAAAAACGTGCAGCCTTTGAGTAGTAATAGAGTTCCAACTCTACTTGTTCCATCGATTATAAAATAGCCTTCCTAATAAGTGCTTTTTTACTTTTTTTTAGTAAAATATTCTAAAAACTAGCGACTCACCCTAGCTTCGCTCAGGTTCATCTCTAGGTACGTTTTAACGATTAGTATGGAATAGATCGATCTAATCGTATATATATATATATATATATATATATATATATATATATATATATATATATATATATATATATATATATATATATAGATTACGAGATAGTGAAAGAAAACTTTGTGAGAAATTCCGTTAGCATTCATCACATAACTTACTTTTTAACAAAAAAGGTATATCGACTTCAAAATTACCTTACCTTTAAGATAACTCCAATGGTGAAAGAGTATGAATTCCTACGGGATATTAAATAAACATTTACATGGAAACACCTCCATGAAAATTATTTTAAAATAACTCTAGTTAACTCAAAATGGAACACCACCCGCCAGTAACACCATTCAGTGTAAAAATGTAAGATAGTATACTTTTCTTGTAATGATGCATTTCTGCAATTCTGATGGTACTATCATTTCCGCATTATAAACGGAAGAAATAAATAATACTGTATGTAAAAAAGAAATGATTTGAAACCATTTTGTTACGTTATACTTTCTCAAGAAAAAAATACGGCTGTGTCGAAAGGGTATAAAACTTTAATTCTTGAGAATGTTAAATACTTTAATTAAATGTCATGTTTGTATTGATAGCATAATTTTAAAATGTACATTAATTATTATAATGTGCAAGAGGAGGAGTGTATTGACAAATAAATAACATAACATCAGGTACCCTTTCCGCTATACTGACAATTATCATAATTATGTATAATTCAAGGTAGTTTATCTGATGGCACATGTATTCTACGGTATTATTTTATAAAGTCAGTCTTTAATAAAAACTTTTGTAGGACTCGGAAACTCATGTGTTTGTCCGTCAATGAGAGCCTATTTTGTATACAATTAAAGAAAAAAATTGAAATCTGTTGTAGGTTTTACTTTAATAAAAAAAGAAATTTTCTACAAAAATAGTTGCAATGTAAGACTTTAAAATCTATTTTATAAATTAAATTTCATGGACATTATTGATGTCAACGACAAGTACTGACTAAATAAGGTGGCATTCGATTTAAACACTCTCTATCTAGATAGAGCTCTATATAGAGCTCTTTTTACTTATTCCAAACTAGCAGCTCACTCTTGCCTCACTCGGTTTCATCTCTAGGAAGTCAAAAACAAACGTATCCCACGGGAACCGTACACTTTTCCGGGATAAAACCTATATGTTATTCCAGACTATAATCTATCTATGTGCCCAGCCCTTCTCGCGTAAAAGAGTAACAAACATCCATACATCCTTACTCACAAGCTTTCAAATTTATAATATTAGTAAAGTTTACTTTTAATTAGCTATGGCAAAACTAGAGGAATTAAATGATGATTTAACCAAAGATTTGGTGCATCGGTTGTATATGGCGTTTAAGTAAGGATAGCTTCGTGCGTACGACCGCGTTGCCTCATACGGACTACGTTAGAACAAAGAACTAACGTGAATAGACTTGTTAATATATATTTCATTTAAAGGGATATTTTTTATCTTTTAATATAAAAGATAAATGCTTAAATATGTATGTATTGATTTTAGTATTAAAAATATGATATATTTCTTTATAAATCCTAGCCTGAGTTAGCCTGTATTAAAAAATATTATAAATTATCTTTATTAAGATCTTCCTATATATCAACCTCTAGTAGTAAAAATGATTTCAATTATTAGCTCATTCATTTCTAATGCCATCTCTTCTACACCATGTTTTGTTCGTCTTACCTACTTATTACTATTAGCAAACAAATATAGTTTGGGTTTAGTCAGATATACCGCATAGTAAATTCTAAACTTACTATTGGAATAATGAATTTATGTGTTTTAGGTCGTACAGTGGTTATATTACGCGATTGCTTTTCACAAAAATTATAATGTAACAAAGAAAGATGATGATAAAGATTTATACCATTACAAATACTAAAATATTGTAATCGAAACATTATTGACTTTTAACAATCCAATAGGAAGAAAAATGAAGCAAAAACATACATTTCCTTCTTTGCTTATACAAATGTTTAGTTTACAACTTTCTCGTCATTATTAGTAAATAGATATGTAGCGAAATAACTATAATAATGAATGATATCATTACATATGTGAATCTTTTATAATGACAGTTCTCATGTCGAACATTAGTAGAATCGAATATATTCAAAAAACCAAATAAATATTTAGCCCCCCCCCCCCTGCCCTCCTCCCTTCTAGCTCCTCCACTCTCTTTTTGCCATAAACTGCTGAGATGCTTAAATGATGGTGGCCATACCATTCGTCATATAAAGACATTTCAAGACGAAAGTGGGTTAACATTTACATGCGATTTAAAATACAGTGACCAAATAGTGATAGTAAAAGTTATATTGCAAAAGTCACTGAGCTCAATCGTTATTTTTATATAAACACTGATTAATTTAAATTCAGTTGCATTATTGAACTTACGTTTTAATAGAATTACATAAATAGTACGCTTGCTCTACATGCTATACTCGTGCAATACATGTTCATCATATACTTATACTAATAATTTATGTTTTAGTATGCACATTTTATTATTTTTATACGCTCTTTAAAGGTGATGTGAGTAAAAAAATAAAAAGGGAAGAGGACCGACGCCATTTATACTCCAATCCCTTTCTTTATTTACTCGAATAATATAGTAATATACTTAATATATAATAATATATTATAATTTGTAATTAAGCCCAAAAGTATAGTCGAATACATAATATAAGACTATGAGCTTTACGTATTTATCTATGAATATACATACTTACATAGAGTTGCTTGTTCTGATTCATTATCACCAAAGACAAACTTCTACGTGTCAAGTCATCGCATGCCACTAGTTAATTATATGGACAATTATATTATTCCGTAATTGATAGACAGTCCATGTTCTTGAAAGCCATAAACTAATTAACATATTTGTAATATAAAATAGTTTGTCCTTATCTCATACAGACTTGATATCCCATACAAATGTTTTTGAAAATCTATACAAATGAATAAAATTAAAATGTTTTCTTGTAATGAAAAAATAACTAAATGCATATGGAATTATGTACGGTACTTATAAGAAAACTCAATTTAAAAAAAAAACTGTCTGTCTGTTTGTTTCGGCTAATCTCCGAAACGGCTGGGCCAATTTTAATAGGACTTTCATTGGCAGATAGCTGATATTATGAGTAGTAACTTAGGCTACTTTTATTTCAGAAAAAGAATTAGAGTTTTGCTCAAAAAAATTAAAACGTACCTAATGACACACCCGAGAATGGCGAGGGTAATTCGCTAGTTTATTATATGAACATTCAAAAGCTATGAAAAGATACATTTATTTACTTTTCATCTAATTACTTATCATGAATTATTTTTTACCATCAAGTCCCAGCAGACTTTAATTATTTTAAATCTTTAGCTTATGAGGAAATCTAAGCCGAAGTGACAACCTACTGATAAACAAAAAAACAAAAACTTTATGAAATCAAGTCGAAAAGAAGCGGTAACATATATCGGACTCGAACTCACTCGTACAGAAATAAAATTCAAAACACAACATATACCATAAGCTAATTGATTAAACCATATAAATTTAAAGGTTAACTACTCCATACAGCATCATTATGGTGGCCCTGGATCGCAAAGTTCTCGTTTCGGTCCATCACTACTCCTTTTATGTTTGTCGTCTAATTATGCAATTTATGCAACAACGCGGCCGGACCTTGTACTCTTTTGTATTGTGCGTGCTAACGATGCTTCTTGGTCTTATCTGGAAACACGTTATGGTGATTTTATCTGCTAATTCTAATAGCCAACTGATATGTAAAGGTAAAATTTTCACTTATTCCCAGCGACCAATTATGCATTAATCCTTTTTTTCTATATTATTATCGTAAACATGTTTATTTTAGTTTTTTATATTAAAATGAACACGTTTATTACTAGGTAAACATAACCCTTTACGTAAAATTGTATGCTATCTCTAGGTTACATTTTTGTCTTACTAAAGGAGTATTTCTAAAATTCTTTTTTAGTATATACGTGTGTACTCTAAAAACATTTCATATTTTTTAAACCATATAAATTTACAACTAAATAACAGATACTCATAATTAGGCTTGAGTCTAATAATCCTATTTAAATTTTGTAATTCTACTTAGTGTTGGACAATTTGATTAGAGAATCTTCTTTCGCTTTCGTTAAATGAAAGTTTATTTCTCAAATATTGAGGAAGGTCAGTTTTACTTGCATTTTTAATCAAACTAATTGTTCAGTCAAGTTTCAAATCTTATAACATTTAAGAACATGAAAATAAGTTGTAAAAGACATTAAACTAATTGTGTTAATAAAATAATTTCAAAACTAAAAATATACATCAAAGTCAATTTATATTGTATAATTATATGACTAACAAAGACAAAAAATAATTAGTGTTACAGGTTAAAAGAAAAATAATTAGTTATGCTAGGTCACCTATATAGATAAACAATTAAGAGATGAGTGTACGTGGGAAAATTTTAGAAGAGCATGCAATCTTTAGAAAACAATTGCTTGAAGCCTAATCAGTAGATATATGTTGCGTGCATAATTCAAAGTAAAAAATCTATTTATTTATGTAAATTATATGTAAACGACTGCAATCATAATTTTCCATCACGACTTACTCATGCAAAAACAACATAACACATTATTAATCACGCTAGATTCCACACAATTTAGATAGCGGATAAAAACAAGTTATACTTTGATTTGTTTCTTATTTTACACACTATTTATTTTAAAAAATAGATATTATTGGTTTATTCTATTTAAGCCAACAGTTTTCTGTTTTAGGACCACCTAATAGAGCAAAATTTGTGAAAATGAAAAGATTCACTACCACTATTCGGTCCTTCTACTGAAAAAACTAACTAATAACTAAACAAAAATAACCGTAAAAAGGATTTAATAAAGATTTTATAAAGCCATTACTCTATTACCGGTCAGAAAAAGAATAATAATTGTCCTTTTATCAACAGATCTCAAAAAAGGAGGATGCACTTAATTCATGTATAAGTTTCTGTATATCTGCGCTATAAACATATATAACTTTCATGTTTTTTTAAAAATATTGTAAAACATTCGAAATGTAGCGAACCAAAATAAAAATAAAACCGCAACAAAACCCAAAAACATAGTTTTATTTAGTATAAAACTATGTTGACATACATATGTATGACATACAAAAACAAATCCATCCCATAAGAACCGTACTTTTCCGGAATAAAAAGTAGCCTGTTAATTATTCTGATGTATGGACTAGATTATTGTAAAGTTTCATTAAAATCTAATCAGTAGTTTTTGTGTACTAAGCTGTATAAGTTATTATAGTTTTCTAACTATCCCACGGGAACTCTTTAATTTTTCTGGATGAAAAGTGTCTAAGATGTTGATCGGGGATATGAGGTACCACCATGCAAAATTTTATTTAAATCGGTCTAACAGACTCGGAGATTAGCCCGTACAAACAGACAAACAGACAGAGAAACAAAAAAATTGAAAAAAATCTGGATTTGTTCTATTTCTAATACTTTCTTAGATTTGTGCGAATATTAGACATTTAAATAAAACTATCCTTTCGGATTTTTTTTCTCGGATTTACTTTGATTTTTGTTTCCCGACGTTCCGATTGCTTTACAGCAGTCATGGTCACGGGAGAGACTAAGGTGTTAGATGTCTCAAAAGCATTATATAGTTGTTACAGACGGCCTACCCACAAAATAACAAAAATGAATTCAAAATTTGAAAATTGGCATCAAAGTACCTTACAATATTTGTTAATTTTAATTTTAAACAATTTTATAATTTTAATTATTTTATACCTGAAATATGGAATATTATTTATATAATTTTAGCTATTATCATTATAATTATTACAATTTTTTAGCAAACTTATTATTGTATTACTGTTTAATAATCTATATATATTTTTTTAGTGTTACCATTATTATATTTATAACCATAAAGAAAAATAAAGTACTAATTATTTAAGCCACATTATTATTCTATGTGTACTTTAGAAAATTAAAATTAATTAAGAATTACATTTACAAATGAAAAATACATTAATTTGAAATACTGTTATTTTGATCCACACGGCAAGAACTTCCTACATCTAACTGTCTGTTATGTTTAGATTTATTATTAGAATTTATAATATTAATAACAGGATCCCACGACGATGGTAGTACCCAGCCATCTTCCCTATTGAAATTTGGATGTTTTTTAATTTCTATGGCTTCCCGAATCATTCTAGGGCGATATCGATTTTCTTTCGCGAGGATTTGGGGTCTATCGAAGCGAATATAATGGCTTGGGCGGTCCTGACTATGTTTGCAGACAGCAGATGTTGTATTAACATCTAACACCTTAGTCTCTCCCGTGTTCATGATTGCTGTAAAGCAATCGAAACGTCAGGAAACAAAAGTCGGAAAACTCCGAATAGATAGTTTTATTTATTTGTTCTATTTCTCTTCATACATCCCCCTGCCTCGGTTAGATATTTTTTTCTACGTACAGACATTCGACCTCTACAGTTTTATTATATGTATAGATGTCAAATATTCACCCCTAAAGAGGGAAAAGGAACTTTAAAAATAATTTTGAAGTCAGTATAACTTCTTAGTATATTATAATAATATTTAGTTAGTAATGTATAAAATATACAAGTGTAATTTTTAGAAACACTTATGTTTATTTAAGCAAATCAAAGCTCGTCAAGTCTATGGTTACGACTAAAGTTTATATAAAAAATATTCTAAGATGTACTAAAGATTAGAAATCATCATTATTTTATATGACGTAGCTATATAAAAATGTAGAGCTATTAAGTTGCTGTTAACATCTAAATTAGACCTTGTCACTACTACTTTACCAAAAGATCTTTCAAAAACAGGGCTACTATTGTTACATATAATAGAGTTATACACTTATAAAGAAATCTGAAGTTTCTTTTTTGATTTTTATATCTACTACAGATACTACTACTAGCTTATACAGTAAGCTTAAAGCTTAGATAGCTTTTGCTTGATTCCTTATCTTGGCTAAAGCTAAGGGGTCTACAGAACTGCTAAGTCGATTTTAATGGGACTTTCACTGTTAAAAGACTTGGGTAAAAATAACAATTCAATATCTTAATATTGCAACACATTAGTAGTAAAAAATAAAAGATATGATATACAAAATTAGGTATTTTTACTGGGTTTGTTTTAATAATTAAAAAATAAGTTAAAAGTAATATTCTGACATTGTAAAGCTTTATAATTATATTAATAATACCATATTTTAAGGCTATATAGACAGACGAGGATATATGCTTCAGGCAGGAATCGATTAACATTTCGTAAGTTAATCTACTGATTTAACACTAATTAATTATTATTAAATAAATCAAAGTAGTCATTAAGCTTCCATCATAATATGAAAATTATAATGGCATCTGACATTGAAAGTAAAATCAAAATAAATAATACATAGGTATTTCGTTTATCTATTTTTAAGTTTTATATGTTTCTTGCAGGAATTATTTTTTGAATTTTATTTCAATGTAATCATAAATCATTTTCTTATTTTATAAGCAAATTAAATACAAATTAGTACATATCATGCACTAAAAGCTGATATCTGCATCTAGACCAGCATTTTGTCCTCCTAATGCCATTCATTTATTAAATGTTTACAGCGTTTAAAATGTAGACAGCTTTTAGAATTTATTTTTATATACTAAATGCTTAGTGCGATCAAATCACGTTCAATGTAAATGCCAGCATCATTAAGTGCAAACTATCTTATCTTTGATCTTAAATAGTCTTTTGCTAAAACGGAGGTGTAACATCCAAATCGTATATAAATATACATACAAAAGTATTATGCTAAAATATTTAGTAAAACCCAATAATTTAATGTGAAACGAATTTTAAGTGACACATTCACTCTCTAGTAAATATAATTAAACGGCAAGGAATAAAGATATAAACAAGTGTGAAAGTTTTAAAGCAGCATACGGGATAAGCATGCGGAATAAATAATTGTATTTGTTTTGAATGATAAAACTACTTATTAATAAGAAAAACTGTATACTATGTAATATGTATTGCTATTTTTAATTATTAAAACATTTTACGATGTATTTAGATATATACTGTTCAATGTTCATAATATTCTTTATTCTGTAGCATCAGTATAACGTAATATAATCATTAAATACGCGTCTCGACTTCGGATTTTCGAACGTGCAGCACGAGACAAACAGACTATAATGCAAATTTAGCATAATTGCCTGATACGGGTGATTGCAAAATGCATAATGTCTGTTATCTTCTCATACTTTATCTTTTATTAAGTACATTTGTGTTTTAATAACTATAAGTGTTTATTATAATCGAAGACCGTTGTAGCACGTTTTTGGTCGAATTTAACTACGGCGTAATACGTGAGTTCGATTCCCTCACGAGGCAGCTTCGGTTGACACAAAACACGATTATCGCCTAGCATACTTCAATTAATAATATATAAATATAATATGAATATATGTTTTATACTTTTATAATAAAGTATTTTGTATAATCAAATATCATTTACTATATACCCGTATCAATCCACAATTGTATCTGCCACTATCAAATTTTCGTAGGAAAGAAAGTTGGGCGTCTCGTCAAAACGAAGCTACTCGTGAAGCTTCAACATATTATAAATCATTAAATAAAAACTTTTTAAGTAAAGAATAAAAACCGACTTCAAAAAAAGCAATAAAAAGTAAAAAAAATAACTGATGGGTAGTTTTAATTTACTATAGATACGTAATCAGATTTTTTCGAAGTCGGTATGCTTTGATTTGTATCGGCTGGCACCGACTTCGAAAATATCTGATTAGGTATTTATAGTAAATAAAAACTACAATTCAGTTATTTTTTACTTTTTAATGCTTTTTTTAAAGTCGGTTTTTATTAGTAGCACTAAAAATTCTGGCTCTAAAATCCAATTTTAACGTATTAGACTTGTCAAATCAAATAAAATGAGTTTTACTGGGCCAAATTATGTTAATTTTTATGGGATCAAATGGCAACTATTGTGCATTAAACTAAAGAAGAATCACGTACATCGGATCATAAATCTGAGCGTAATCGGTGTACATACGTAAAAAAAATACCAATCGAATTGAGTACCTCCTCCTTTTTGAAGTCGGTTAAAAAGAGGTGTGGTATACTATAGACTAGATAGTTATCTTTAATTAAACGTATGTAGATATACAAACTTAATGCCAATTAAATATTTTTGATAAATAAATAATATACTTTATTTGAATAGACATAAGTACTTGTTAACAACTTCTCTGTCCCATGAGTCATATATGACTCATAGGAACGTTTTCTGATAAGTCCATGAATCATATGTGACTCATTTCTCCATACAACTTCAAGTGCTTTTTTCTCCATGAACGTGATACGATATCTTTTGTATCAGTTTCTGAACGTGTGGGAAAATACCTTAATTCTAACCTAAAAACAAAAAATATAGTGATTTTTTTTTGTATCGGATACTATTGATGTGCGAAGTCAAAGGAATTGTCGATAATAAACAAAGAACAAAAAAACAATTTTTTTATTCATAAAACATCTATTTCACCACATTGTCATCAATCAGCATGTTTTTCATTGAAGCAGTCATGACAGAAAGAAGAAAACTTCTGCTTCTTCTTCTTCTTCTTCAGAAACTTCTCTACCTACATGCAAAACATCATTATTCCATAATACTTTCTTAGTAGTCTCTCCCGTGACCATGATTGCTGTAAAGCAATCGAAACGTCGGGAAACAAAAATCAAAATAAATCCGCGAAAAAATCCGAAAAGATAGTTTTATTTAAATCATTATTCCACTCTGTCCCTAAATTTGATGAAGTGTGCTCTGAATGAAATGGAAATTCACGTGAAACATTTTCTAAATCCAGAGCCGAAGTGCCAGCGAATGCGTAAGAAAGGGGTCACTTCCATTTGGGTCACTCCTCACAATAAAGTTTTGGATAACCTCAGTGTCTTCACTCTCTTCATCGTCAGAATCGGGCTGATATTCTTCACCGCTACCACTACTAAAATCTTCTACATCCGAATCTTCCTAGGAAATACAATTTCTTCTGCCGTATATATTTTACGAGCCATTGTAAAGAGAAAATTCTATTTCGATATTTCAATCACTTAGACACTTTTCGCAAATACCCGCCAAATCACTCAAACAGACTGTTATTTTTTACTGATACCCTCAAATTGTGAAAATAAAATAAAAAGTAGCTAAAAATTATGTAAAGGATATCTGTCTATCCGAAAGATATCAAATTAAGTCCCTCTATAACTGCTTTTAAAAAGAAAATAAAACAGCACCTTCTCTCCCAAGTTAATCCACATTTACATTAACTACTATTATTATTGATTATATTATATAGATATGTATTTGTGTATGTAGTAATATGTACATATGTTATAGTATATAGTATGTATAATATTTTATTATATATTTATATTTTATTTATTTATTCAATTACTTACACTTGAGTAACTGCACTTAAGCCTGCTTTCTAAATCTACCTCTCTAACTCACTTAGGTTGACTGGAAGAGATCTCTTCTAGAGATAAGTCCACCTTTGCTAACTAATTTTATTGTTTGTTAATTTCTGTATTTTACATATAAGTGCAATAAAGAATAGTATATATCTGTAAGATATAAACACGAATTGTTTTAAATGTTCATATATGACTCATTGGACGTAGACGATAATAACCACTACACTACGTTCATGAATCATATATGAACAAAAAAAAAAATTCTAAAAAAAAGGGGGAATACATATAATTATCTATTTATAACAATATATTCTTCCATTTTAAACATAACATTATTATTTTCTGAAAAAAAAATTTTTGGACTTCAGGCCGTATACAAATACGTTGTACTGGGACAGGGAAGTTGTTAATTATCCAGCCTTTTAAGCAAAGCAAAGCATATCTATTTAAATGTACCTATGTACAATATTTTAACTATAAAGTTAAAGTTTATACCTTATCATTTTTACATATTAGATACTCATATATATTGTTGCATTGTTGGATGTCACCGATCTCGAAAATATCTTATTAGGTATAGTAAATGAAAACCCACGTTCACTATTTATTTTTTGACTTTTTAATACCTAGAAGTCGTTTTTTTATGTCTTAATGTTTTTTTTCAGTCTTAGTGTAGACGTAGTAGTTATAGCAAATTTGTAAAAAGAAAGTATTAATTTAATAAAAAAAGGCATTCATAAGGACTGCCGATAGAAATGAAAACTTAAAACTACAGTTATTATTTTTGGATATTCAAATTAATTACTCTGAGTGTTACCGTTACACGTCACGTGACCATGTCAATGACGACTTACTTGAATTTACTCCCCATCCAAACCTGCCTATAGAAGTTTTCACTGCAAAAATCGCTTAAGCCATCTAAATTAGTTTGATGCCAATTTTGTACATAACTACGTTATTGTTAGTAACGCCAAATGTCATGTTCTAGAATCCAACTCAAACATAATTGGGCTTGTCAAATCAAACCAAATGAGCCTAAACACAAAGTATTTACTAGTAGCCGTTGAAGAGCTCCACTATCTACTTGATCTGCTTGCATGTGTATTTCTGTTTAATCCTTATATACATATATAGACAATTTCTAATAAACTTACTACACTGACTATATGGCTATTTTTTTAATTCATTCTAATACAGTCTTCTAACGAAGGCCTCTAGACAGGGCAATCATGCAGAGCGTGAAAGGAGAGACACGAATGAGGTGCACCCGATTTTCATACATACTTTTATATGATATTCGAAATTGTCGTTCATGAAAATAGTTCTTTTTGGCAAATCTACATAAAAATGTATGTACTATTATACTACTATATACATTATCAATTTTTATACTGTGCCAACAAAAATCACAAAACCTGTTCTCAATTGGCGATGATGTTTTTCTATGATGATAACATATCAAACACTAAACATGTTCGAAATCAATGTATAACTTTAATTTTTTTACAATTTTATTGTATGTATCGGTTATCATATCTGGATTTAAATAAAACAATGAAGCATATTTTGTGAAAATTATTTATTTTACATATTTACAAGCATAGGTACATTTTATTTATAGCCTTTTTATATACATATGTAGTAACAAAACACAAATCGTATAAAAATAATTTCTTACTAAGTTGTTATTATTGAAAATTATAACTTATCTCTATATAATAGCAAACTAAACAAGAAAATTAAAAATATTTAACAATAGTTATGTATTTATTTCATGCATTAAAAAAATCAGAACAATAAAAATTGGTTAAAAAAGAAGATGTAACAATTATTTACGCTGTACCATTACAAATAACGTATCTAAACAATGTTTGGCAAGTGTTCACATTGCGGTACTTTCCCAAATTACTTTATAATATGATTAGTGCCGGTATATTAGCTTAATGTTGTAGTTTTTGTCAATGTGTGCTTCCGTTCGGCTATTGTATCAATCTTATTAAATTTAATACAAATTATATGAGTACAAAATATTATAAAGGCAGTTATTGACGCGCTCGTTTGGGAAACCGAGTAAAGCGAGTTCAAATCCTGGGTATCGCACCTCTGATATTCTCATGTGTGAATCATATGTCTGAGAGAATCTAGCAGGTTTTTGAAAGACATGTGAATTGTGAAGTCCGCCAGCCCGCACTTGGCCAGCGTGGTGGACTATGGGTGATTCTTTTCGTATTGATAGAAGCTTGTGCCCAGCATTAGAACTTTAAAACGGACTGAATACATACATACAAAATATTATATATATTTATAATTTTGTATAATATTCAGGTTATAAAAAAATATATCTAATCTACTATAGGCTTAATACATGTATTTTAATGACATTTCTTTTACCGCACATGTATACAAACCCTTTGCCATCTACATAATGATGTTTTCTTTATCTCTGTTTCGGTAAATGACGAAATGATTTACCGTGTAATAACCGAACATGTAGAACAATATTTTATATTTATATAACCATTATATCGTAACTTTCATCAACATGTTGAGTTTTTATTAAAAGTGTTGACTTTGTTATAAAAAAATTTACAATAAGATATCGTATAATTTTTAATTTGGCCAGAAGCAATTAAAAGAACCATAATCATAGCAAAGTAAATAAATATTAAAAAATGTAAAACAAAATCAAACCAATAATATTTCTTGTTCAATCTTCGCAATACATCAATATTTAAACTTTAACGTATAATGTTCGATTCTAAACCTGACACTTGTATCGAATTACTGTAAATCAATCGACCATTTTCAGAATTGAGGACAAATTTTGTACACATATAATTTTAAGTGTGACACGCACTACTGGTGTTAAAGGTTGTCTACAACCAGGTAATAAGAGACTTATTAGATAAATAAGTAACACACTGAAAGTTATACATATATATATATATATATATATATATATATATATATATACATATATATAACTTTCAGTGTGTTATCTTACATAGGTCAAAAAACGTATCAATGTCAATCAAAAATCGAAGTAATGATTTTAAAGTTTTGGAGTAATATAAAATATATGAATAGTATATTAGATAAACAGAGTAGCTAGTGAAATATTCCCGTCTATAGTGCGAAATTTGTAGCTATGAAGTGATATATAGACATATAAAATACATTTAATAAATAAGGCTTACAACATCTGGCACATTAACCTTAAAATATCTATCTAAAAATAATTTGAAACACCACAGTCAAAAGATTATCTTTTTCTCATTTTTTATATATATGTAAATCAATCCATTGCAACATTTAAAATCTTATTAGTATAATTATTCAGTGATACAGATAATCTACAACATTTTTAGATGTCATTATAATAGATATTAAATTCAGAAAACGATATAAATATTAAAAAAAGGCAATAGTTAAAAAATATATAAATAATCTAAGAGGATAAAAATTACTCTACAAGGCCTTCATATCTTTTAAATAGTTCCTGTACCAGATTAAAAATCATACTCTTTTATTTAGCTTTGCTATATATATATATATATATATATAAAATAACGTTCTTCAAATCATAAGGTCAAAAGCTCAGTTTTATTGTGTGGATTAGAAAAGATGTGGCTGACATTTATATATTTATATTGACTTAACATTATTTAATTGTATTTATCTATAATTGATATTTATCTAAATGTGAGAGTATTAAAAAATCATTTTATATCGAATTTCAAGCTGAATATTATTAAAGATATTATGGGATAAAGAATATCTAATACTGGCATTTCCTTACTCCTCTCTTTAAATCACATTGCCTTCTGTGGTGCTTACACAAGATATAACCTAGAGTCTACTAAACTAATTCATATTAATGCCTAGGTTGCACGTACGCCGGCCACACATAGATGGGTCTTGCTGTGCCCTAAAATAGAAACATTTCGAAATTATGACAAATTTAAAATCAGAAATTTATTCAAGCTTATTAAAATAATAACATTTTTAAACAAAAAAATATTTCTAAAATTATAAGTCAACTTTCATACTAATTTGTTGACATTTGAACAAACAAGATAAAATACATGAGCGGACATTAATTTTTATTCACTTACTTCTAATGTGTGTCTTAAGTTTCTTTTCGAGGAATCCTTTTCATATTTCCAAAGGAGATCACTGCTAGACTCCTTATTTGGTCCAAATATATCATTACTTTCAATATCATTATGTTTTGCATCTTCTTGCTTCTTCTCTTCTTTTCTTGCTTGCAGTTCAGTTATGTAGTTGGGGACGAGATAGCGAAGTCCGATGCCTGGTAGGCTCTGAGAACTAAGTATTTGGGATGGTGTGAAATAATCACGAACGGGTTGCGCTTGAATTGGCTGATGAGCTGGTTTATATGAGTTGACGAAACGCAATGCATTATTTTGAGGTTGCTGGGCTTGAGTGGGCACAGCAAAGATAATTTGAGTGTACCTCGGCTCGGGCTTGAAAAGCTGAGGTCTCCTGTAAAAAATAGTATACTTTAAAAATAGATTCATATACTAGCAACTTACACTCATTTGTTTGGGTCCCCTCTAGATACATTTTATATTTATAATATTATCTGCATAATGCAGGCAGCGCCACCTTTCGGTTAAATTTATTACTAACCTATGTGCTACACCAGGTCTTCTTTTAAATTCCTTTGACCATTTTAACGTAAAGAAGTAACAAACATAGTGTGGTTTTAGTAAATAAGTAAACACTTGCTTTCGTCCGCGGCCACTATATTAAATTTTTAAATTTTGAACAAATATTTTATGCAAATGACTACGTGAAGAAGCTATCTAAAATTATTATTAATTAGTATATAAAAGCCGCCAATATGTACCCGTACAAAATTATATTAATCCGTTGTAAAGCAATAATTAATTAATTTTGAATACTAATAGAATTCTGATTTCATCATTTTCATTAATATGAGAACATTCATTTCTTTGCTCTATGATTTGCTCTATGATACATAATGAGCAATAAGGCATTCAAAAGATAGATTATTGCGGTAATATTATACAAAGTATTCGATAGTAATATGTTAGAAAATGTAACTTTAAAATTAGTCTTAATTAAATAAATAATAATCTTAATCGATTTCGTCAATCTCGATAAAACTAGGTATATAATATGTGCGGTAGAAGATATTGTAGTACACAAGTATGCGCACGAACAAAGGTAAATGCACTTTCTATTCGTGTCATTTTAAAAATATCTTTTCGGATTTTTTCACAGATTTTTTTTTGTGGTTCCCGACTTTTCGAATGCTTTATTGCAATCATGGTCACTGTAGAGACTAAAATTGTAGATATCTTAAAAGTTATTACTGTACTGTTACTTTGTGTAACAACTATCAAAACCAAACGAAAAAAGACGAAATACTCCGAAAAGTTATTTGTATTTAAAATGAATAAATCTATGCAAATATTTTTATTCCTTATAATTCGACACCACTGGTGTGAAATCAAGCGCAGGACCATCAGCTTTACGTGCTATCCGAGGCACAGGGGTATACGAAACCGCCAACTTCCTAACTCGAGACTCGAACCCTGGACCTTCTGACTTCTTCTAGACGACCTGGGCGGTTTATATTCTAAATACTACAAAGAACTTGGTATCATCCGAATCATTAACGGTATATTACCAATGAGCATTAGGGTCTGGTGAATCATCAGATCTTTGTTCCCAGACAGGAGCTGGCACCCGGTACGGCTGCGGCAATGGCAGCGGCTCGGGCGTCGGAGGCTCGATAGGCCCATTCTTAGTACCAAACGTCACCTTGATTGCGTGTACGCATGACACGTACACCACCAGGCAAGTTAGCACCTGTAGAAATTAAATTACTTATTGTAAATTTTTATTAACAATGGGCTTAATTGTAATATTCTCTAAGTGTAAGGTCATGTAGAGCTTTGAACAATAACACAAATTATTTGATTAAATACTACAAAAATAATTAAAATAAACATGTAATATATAAAATAATAATTATTAATTATATTACATGTTTATTTGACACAAAAATAAACACATTTAATTTTAGTAGCAGGTATTTATTTAATATTTCCCAAAAATATTCGGTATGTCAAAGATCAATGCCAAGCTGTCTTAATGTAGCAATACAATATCAAAATCGATCGATAAAATCTGTCTAAGTAGTTTGATCTAGAATTAACCTACGAGTAAACCATTATAAATATAGAATGGCTTAACGGTTTTACATGACATAATTTGATATTATGATCTTCTTAAAATGTAGCCTAGCGTTGAGTAAGTATTCCAAAGCCAAAGTCTTTATATCTTGAATTAAAAATGTTATTATTCCCTTTATTTATCCCGCGATATTTCAACACCAATCTGTAAATTTCTTATTTAATATTTACAAATATGTGCATAGCATCTTATAAGATATATTTACGTAATAAGCTGTTTGATTTTCGATAACGGAAGCTTAGACGTCTTTTAAATTATGAGTGAGGAACTATCGATTTATCCGCGTCATCCAAAAGTGAGTGTGCTGTAGCAACGTAATATTTACAGTTAATATGATTAAAAATCGCACTTCTGACATTGTAACGAGTCTATTATTTCATGTTTTTATAAAAATATGCCTTGAAACAATAATCTTTGTATGTACCTACTTAATTATACGTGAGACTAGAAAAATGATACAGATTTAAAGTAACTATTAAAGTGATCATATATTAATTAATAGTCCAACAAAAACCAAGTCTCACAGCCTTGGAACCATTACGAATGCTTATCTTTTCTCACGCGGCTCTTCCTATCTCTAAACAATTTTATTACAAATAGAGACATCCAATAATGAAACTGAACGATGTAACATGGCCATTACTTTGGTTTTGAAATGTGGGCGGTGTAACAAATTTACATGATTACTGAATAAATGATGCTTTTAAATTCTTAAAGGCTTGTGTGCTAGGTATGATAAACTAAAATAGATAGTAGTCTCAATGCTAAGTAAAATTTATTTACAAATTGTTCATATTTAAACTTATATTATAAAGAGGCAGAGTGTGTTTGTTTGATTGATTGTTTGTTGATGCGTTAATCTCAGGAACTACTAATCTGATTTGAAAAATTTTTTTGGCATAGATTGCCCGTTTATTGAGGAAGGTTATTTAGTTTATCTTTTCCATACTACCCGTTAGAACGTAGGTATCTAGCGAAGCGAGGGTGAGTCGCTAATTAATTTTTAAGCGCTGTACATGCATTTTTACCATTATTTTCATTTTCGCTTTAATTCGGTAATATAATTAACGTGTAATTAAACTTTTTGGGAACTCAATCTTTTTGAAAATGAAATTTGGGAATATCATTTTTAAGCCCATAAGCTATTACGATCAAAACAAGTTTGTCGAAATCAGTTATACGGTTTACTCCTGATAAAGTTTAGAATTCAGATACACTCTCTACTTTTGCATATATAATATTGTGGTTTACTTAAGTAAAAATAAACTGAAGCAAACTGAAAATACTTGACTTTTTCTTTAGTAACAATCAAATCAACCTAACAAAAACCTTTAAAATAGTTTGCCAAGTGTAACTTTTGTTTAAGTGTAATATCTTAAAAGGTGATCGAAGCCGTTACCTTTATGCAAAAATTTTAAACAACAGTTCTAGTTTAAATACGCAGTTATTGCAATTACCATTGTTTTTGCTACATTAACACATCTACTCATAGCCTTGTGTTTCCATCGCTTTTAATAAGTCTTACGCTTTATCGAATCATCTTGATGATTTTATTGCTTATCTCAGCTAAATTACTCAAGTTCATTCACCGTGCATTGAAATAGTTTAGCAATAAGTTTATTTCTAGGGACTTAAAGCATTTCGACGTAATCAAATACATTACATAGAATAAATGATATTACATTCACATACTCTACCTTTTAATGAAACAACGATGTAATATAATAATTATACTAAATTAATTCAGTATGTGAACATGTTCCGGTCTTGCATACTAAGAACATATTCTGATTGATATATTACCGGTGTAATAGCTACGAAACAAAACATTATTTCATTCATATCATTTAATTATTGAAATCATTAATACTATTGTTTTCTACTATACTGTTATGTTAACTTACTTGGAAGTTAAGGGTGAAAATCATGATATATCCTTCTCACTTGTGCTACCTTATCATGTGATTCTTAATCTGAAACAAATAAATGTTACTTGTTAATTAACTAATAAATAATAATAAAAAATTGAATAAATGACAATACAATAGACATCCATACTCCTTGTTAGATATAGATAGAGATGTATCTACATATTAGTTTGAACTTAACCTATTAGATTAAAAATAAATATTTTACAGCTCATTTCATTATTTATGCATTTAATAAAACTGTAAAGGTCAAATGTCTGTACATAGAAAAAAATGCTAAAAACCGAGTCAGGATGGAAGAAGAGAAATAGAACAAATCCAAACTTTTTTCAGTTTTTTTTTGTTTCTCTGTCTGTCTGTTTGTCTGTTTGTAGGTCAATCGGATCGGGCCAATCTCCAAAAATATTGGACCGATTTAAATGAAAATTTTTATGGTGGTACCTTATATCCCCGGTCAACATTTGAAATACTTTTATCCCAGAAAATTAAAGAATTCCTGTGAGGTAGTTAAAAAAAACTAAAGTAACTTATACAGCTTAGTACATTACAACTACTGATTGGATTTTAATAAAACTTTACAATAGTATATTTCATACATCAGAATAACAAATAAGCCACTTTTCTTCCCGGAAAAATGTACGGTTCCCGTGGAATAAATTTGTTTTTTTGTCCAGAGGCGAACCCGCGCGAAGCGATGATTAGCCGCTAGTCATTTAATATTGGCCTTATACGAATAAAAAAAAATGGAAAGAATGATTGAATTTACGTAGATATCTATTTATAAAATAAAAACGTTTCAGACCCAAATTGATCATAACATCCTTTTTTGAAGACGTTGAACAGAAAATTCGTATAGGTATAGAAGTTACTTAATAATAAAATATACATATAATTATTAAATTTCAACTTTAACTATCATAAGTTATGATTATGAAAACTTGAGTAAAAAGTGAACTGGTAAGTAATCTCAGTCCATCACGATGTATCGCGTAAATGGAGCTTGATATTTCATTACAATAAATGTTATGCGTGCGATAGTATCTTGTGTAGTGGACTGTTGTAATATGTAACATTGTGATGTAATATTTGCATAGATAATTCAAGAAACATACTCAATTATCGGGTTTTTAAATCTTATTGGTCGTTTGAGTTTGAGTTTTTATTATTTTTTAATATTTAAAGAAACAGAGGCATGTAAAGTTCAATTTTACATTAAACTTTTCTATACAGATAAATAAAATTGGAGTGTCTGTTTGTAATATTAAAATAACCGCTTTTTACTAAATGCATATGGATGTATACACGGTACATATACCAAAACAACCATTTTTACAATTTTTGTCTGTCTGTCTGTTTGTTTCGGCTAATCTCCGGAACTGATTTTGACGGGACTTTCACTGGCAGATAGCTGATGTTATAAGGAGTAACTTAGGCTACTTTTATTTTAGAAAAAGAATCAGGGTTGCGCGAAAATAAATTAAAACCCATGAAATTAGTGAACAAAATTCGCGTACGCACCCGAGTAAAACGAGGGTAAATCGCTATATAATTTAAATCAATATCTTAGGAGTAGCTTACTATTTAGGCGTATCTAAATATAGCTAACCGTGAAAACGTACCTAGGGACGAGCGAAGCGAGCGTGAGTCGCTTGTTATAAATAATGTTTATGTAGTTTGCATTTTTTTGGGTTAATCTCAGAAGATGCTGTAAAGATTTTATAAGATTAAACTAATGGAAAGAGGGATTATTTAAGAAGATTATAGAATATAATTTATAAATATTTAGCAAAAATAACCTATCCGTATAGAAATGTTTGTGAATTAAGTAAGAAAAGTCGTCTCTCCTGAGGGCGAATTCGAGCAAGCTGAAGGTAAGCCAGGTAACGATAATTACATACATTTATGTCATAAATACTTCAGGTTATAAAACTTACAACTTCTTTCAATATTTTATACAAAACATGCACGTTCTTTATTATTTCCTTATTCAAGATACTTTTACACTTGCATTATACTAATTTATAAAGAAGCCTTTTAAAGTTAAGCAATAATTTAGAGCCTCAGAAATAGCACGTGTCGACATGGGCCGAACTCATAAAATGGATGTTCGCGTCAGATAATACGATCAAGATATTTAACATTGAAGGACAACGCTCATGCTCTGCATACATTAGCTATAGACAAGTTCTACAACAGTTATTAGATAATTTTATTACTTTATAAGTTCCACAAATACTCGCATTTTAATTTATATATTGAAATGTTATGCAGAAAAATAATCGGTATGTAAATAAATGTATGTATATGTATGTAAGTCAGTTGTAGCCCAGTAGCGATGCGCTCGCTTGGGAAACCAAGAGTAGCGAGTTCAAATCCCGGGTCTTGCACCTCTGATATTTTCATATGCTAATTATTTTCAACTTAATTACTACTTGTCTTACGGTAAAGGAAAACATCGTGAAGAAACCTGCATGTCTGAGAGAACCTAGCAAGTTTTCGAAAGACATGTGAAGCCCGCCAACTCGCACTTGGCCCCAATGGCCTGATCCCTCTCGTATAGAAAGAGTCCCCAGCAGCGGGACGTTGAAAAAGCTGAATACGTATACGAATGTATGTGTTCGTTTCTTCTTCAAGTTGAAACAACTGGACAGATTTGGAAAATTAGTAACAGATTGACTACGATTATTAGAAATACAAAGGCTACTCCTAGAAAATTCGTGCTACCTGTGTACGTTATAACTATTAAAGACACCGTGAGATGCATTCGGATGAAGCTAGTCGCTAGTAATATCTAATTTAAAAGTTTTACATAGGTGAACCACCAACAATATCGACATTTTTATTCCCACAATTTACTACGATTGTAGAGCAGCAGCTTAGGTTTTTAATATAAAGAGTAACTTCAAAGTTAAAAATGGAACTTTCTACGATTATTAGAAGTGGAGGTCAGAATTGACTATCGTCTCTAACTTCCATAATTTGTTTTAGATAACGTAGTAATATTCAAGACTTCATAATATTTAGTACTTCAATTTGATCAAATATTATACAAATTTAATATTACACGTTTAAAAGTACAAATGTAAATTCGCGCAAAACTACAAATCTCTGAAATTGAAATTTCGACACATCTGAGAGTGTTATATAATTAAGATCTTCTTGCTATACAGTTTAATGTGATTTGCTAGACTAGATGGCACTCCAGCGTATCTACATCGTTCAACTCTTAGTAAGCAAAGCTGCGGGCATGGACTAGTGAATAATGTAAATTAACGCAGACGTATAAGGGTACTACTTATTTAGTGCATCATAATATATACTACGCGTAAAGCGTAACAATCGATATAACGATGTGCAATTTTGATATCTTTGAACATTTATCTGCGTATTCAATAAATTTTTATTAGTTTTACTCAATTGTAATAGCATATGATTGCAAATTCTATGAAACCATGAACTTCAAATATCAATTGATTATTCTATAAAATTTTATAACGAACGGCAATTACTTAAGGAAAATATTTCATAATCGTTCACGATTTTTTTGTGTTTGCTAATTTTATAGTAATTAACTGTTAATACGATTTTTGTACTGCAGAAAAGAGCTATTCGTGCAATTTATAGTTTAGGTCCTAGAGCGTCATTAAGAGATAAGTTTAAAGAAATAAAAATATTGACTGTTGCTTCTCAGTACGTGTACGAATGTGTTATGTATGTTCGTAAAAATATACACGAATTTCCCAAGAATTGTGACATGCATAACTTTAATACTAGGAGCAAACACAAACTTGTAATGCCTGTAACTCGTTTAAAGAGAGTCAGTAATTCTTTTTATGGACAATGTATACGCTTGTACAACAGGATCCCAGAAAATGTTCAAAAAGCTTCTATCATTAAATTCAAAAAAATTGTTAAAGAACGTTTGTGTGCTAAAGGCTATTATACAATAAATAATTTCATAGAAGATAGCACGCCTTGGGAATGAAGTGATCGCCTCCAGGCTACTTCAACTTTATAAAAATATTGTAAATTACAATTTATTAAAAAAATATTAGTCCCGCTGAGTTTCTTTCGCCAGTTCTTCTCAGGTCTGAGGTTTCATTTTTCCGAACTGGTAGTAGACTCGTGACGTTCAGTAAAAAATTGTAATAATTTAATGCTGAATAAAATATTTTGAATTGAATTTTGAATGAATTATATACAAAAAAAAAGACCTTTTTGTTAAAATTTTATATGTTTATAATAACATTTCAATGATGTGCTTGTGCAGTATGCTAGTTGTTTATAAGAATGTCTATCATTTTATAAGATTGCTGTTGTATTTTATTACAATACAATTAACAATGTGACTTTCCCTCGATTATCAGCAACTACTATTTTAAAATTTAAATTTGTACTAATAATGTTTTTCTAAAGTGCTATATAAAGTGTTCCGTGAAGCGTATTATTATTATAGTGCATAATATACTAAATACAAATAAATTTTCAGATATGTTAGATGTAAAGTCCCTGTAGAAAGAATGCACTCTTATCAATACAGAGTAGAGCTCATAAAATAATAAAAACTATACTTTATGCTGGTTAAAATATTTTCCAGTTCGCTTGGATATAAATAATTTATATTTCAAAACCTATACAACTCTTAAAATTATACAGTAACTAAAGCGTACTTAAGAACCTACATATAGGATAATTTTTTTATGCGCTGTCGACGGACGTTTGACGACCTTCTAACACACGTTGTAACGAACGAACGTAAACAATATGTATTTTTTAAAATCAACTCAAAATATACGCGACTCATCGATGCATTTATGGAATTTAATGTACATATGCCTAAGTATAAATAAGGCTCTAGGTTAACTGCTAGCTCGAATTGCATAATGTTGTACGAGTAATTTAACATTTTGATAAGTCTTTTTGATATAACAGGAACTATTTATAAATTAACTGATTATTAAATACTGATTAATTAATGTTTAAAAGTAAATAAATATATTATACAAACTTAACGTTATCATACAAGTATACAAATAATGCTGTTAACCACATTGCATTATAAGTCTAAGAATGGCACATAATTAAGTACTACAGGCTACTTCAACTTTATAAAAATATTGTAAATTACAATTTATTAAAAAAATATTAGTCCCGCTGAGTTTCTTTCGCCAGTTCTTCTCAGGTCTGAGGTTTCATTTTTCTGAACTGGTAGTAGACGCATGACGTTCAGTAAAAAATTGTAATGATTTAATGCTGAATAAAATATTTTGAATTTGAATTTGAATACAAAGTAAGTCAAATCAATCTACCAATATATTGTTTAAATTTCATTACATTAATGATACAAAATGTCAAGGTCTTGAAACAGTTATAGTTTTGCATATAAATAATAGCTTATAATATGTTACATACTATACAGCGTATTGTATAAGTAGACATCTTATATAAGCCACCTAGTTAAAATAAAATAGTAATAATATTTTGTTATTCATTGATTTTTAAATTAATTTCAAAAATTTTATAGTGTGAAAGAAGTCTTATTAATACGAATATATCAATGGTTGATTAACTAATACCCGTATTTAATGCTCGAAATCGTTGCAGACATAAATCGCACCATGGAATGTGACACTCGTAGGTCGAATGTCTGCAAGTTGACGATTCATACAAAGTATTTGCGTATTTATTGATCCAATCTAAGCCTATACTTATTGATATAAAAAATCTTGTATAAAAGTAAAACCTATACCACAATTATATTTTTTTCGACTGAAAAGACATTTCATGTTAAAAATTTGTTGAACGGCAACACTCAAGTTTTTTAAGAGCAGCTGCTAACCCATCCAAAAATACGAAATTGACTATGGTACTTGACTTTTAATAATTAATTCATTAAGATGCTTCATACTGGCTGTGCTGTGAAATTTCTTGAATGGATTTTAAAAACCATACACTTAAAAAGTAAATGATCATATCAGTGGAATGGAATTATGTTTTAGTTATTATTGTCATAATATTTACTTTATTTATCTGTTTTATAATAATATTATATTATTGCTTGAGCTCTATTGCCAAACAAATATTTCATGACAAACGAAAGTGACTCGTCTTCAGAGTAAATATATTGAGCAATATTATGTTACCAATTCATTTCAGTTATAAGTGTAAAGTCTATTCTTTGATAAACTTACTCACGATGTCGTGATCACTTTATAATGAAATTACTCGACGTGCGTTTAAAGCTTGATGAAGTTTCGATGTAAATTCGTTGAATTTAACACCTATTTCTTACGTCATTTTACTTCATTTTGATTAACTTAGCTACTTTTTACAAATAAATTTTCAAATAATACGATACAAGGCAATGGTAGCCCAGTGGTGACGCGTTCGCTTGGGAAACCGAGTGAAGCGGGTTCAGATCCCCGCTCTCGCACCTCTAATATTTTCCTGTGCGAATCATTTGCAACATGATTACCTGCATGTCTGAGATAATCTATCAAGTTTACGAAAGATATGTGAAGTCCGCCAACCTCCACTTTGCCAGCGTGGTGGGTTATGGCCAGATCTCCCTTGTAGTAAAAGGAAATTTCTAAAGATAATTAATTAGTCGATAAACGTGAAAGATGTCTCATGAAAAGTTATGTATATTTTTATATTGAAAAAGGCAATACAAATTATATACGAATATTTTATTCCAGCTTTAAAGATTATAAAACAGGCTGCACCTTTTAGATTCATGTCAATTATCTAGATAGCAATTATTATTCGACCTTTAGACAATTCAATTCTTTTGCATGTGGCTTTTAGACCTTTAATGAATTAAATATTTTCGACTGAATATGTTTGACAGCACAGTAAATCTTTATGAATTACGTAAAACATAATATCGGGTCAATAATAATCTCCAAATCTTGATTTTGATAATCACTATATTAAATACTCAGTAGATACTACACATACAGTATTATAGACCTAGCGTCCCTATTATTATTATATACATTTATTATTACTGAAATAAAATACAGTCAGTTACTTTTTCTTAATATAGTTTGCCAATGTGGAAAGAATTAGTAAAATTAATTCAGTAGTTTCAAAGAGCTTATTGAATAAGAGACGGACAAAGAAACAAACAGGTTCTTTTTATAATATTAGTATAAATATAGAAAAAAAGAAACAAGTTCTGTCTTAGTAGCTTTATAAACACCTTAATAACCTTTCGCACCAATTACTGTAATAACTTTACAATACAATATACAAACGCTATAAAAACGAATTCAATAATAAATATACAAGAATACATTAAAGCTACTTACTCCGTATAAATCTTGCAAATTATCTTCAACGAATTCGCAAATGACTTTGCGAAACTAGGGCTGATGTCAAAATAAGAATGCGTTGGGCGATGGCATAAAAATATATCTCAGGTCCGATTCATTTTCGGACTTAACCATTATAATTTTAATTTAAGTAGGCAATTGTCATCTCTAAATAAAATAAAAATTACTGTCAGTTAATTTCATCGATTTAAATTCTTCATCTTTTAGACAGTACAGAGAAGGCAGTATGGACTTTATAGAGTAACTAGCGACTTACCTTCCCTTCGTTCAGGTGTGGTCCTAGGTACGTTTTAATTTAATTTAGCGGAAATTTAATTTTTTTAATAAAAGTAGCCTAAGTTATTCCTTATAGCATCAGCTATCTGCCAGTGAAAGTCTCGTCAAAATCGGTCCAGCCATTTCGGAGATTAGCCGGAACAAACAGACAGACAGACAAAAAACGTAAAAAAAAAAATGAGTTTTTCTTATTAGTACCTTATTTAATTTCATATGAATTTAGTAAAAAGCTATTATTTTGATATTACAAAAAGACACTTCAATTTTACTTATTTATATATAGATGTATAGATAATAGCATTACCCACAGCTTCGCCCGCGTTCAAACTTCCGATTGCTACCAAACTTCATAGGACCATAGGGAATCATTGGGAATTACCTTGCTTGCTGAATGATTTTTAAATAAATAGATACAAAACGATTTAGTTTCGTATTTTTAAATATGAAATATTAAAACACTTCAAATATTAACGATGTTTCTTTAAACATTGAATAAGACTGAAAAATTAATCTGCTATATGGTTTTTCACTTTAAACTACAATTAATTAACTCAGCAGTTAATTTTAAACAGTGTTTTGGTTTATATCGATGTGGGACCTATTTTTTAAAATACTGACGAATACTTCATGTTAAAAATGTAACGACTGCTAGTCAATAGTAAAATTCTACTTTCCATATATTGTTGATAATTAATTATATATTTCTAAATTAATCACTTTTCTTTATGTGAACACAGAAATTTAAATCAGTTTATAAAATAAAAACTTAATGTCCGATAACACGGTTTGTTGATATAGAGATACAAATAATGTTACAGTAACTACAGGTAATAAAAACTTTAAATTCTATTTTTATTTACTTCTTGTATGTTACTACGCGCTGTTAACTGCGAAAATAATATATATACGTTTAATACATTTATATCATCATATAATTTCTCAATCACCGGCATTATAATACAGTGCAACCTCGATATAACAAATCGGAGGGGAACAAGAAAATATTCGTAATATCAAGTAATTCGTTGAACTGAGGTTTGTTATGTTGAGGTTAGATTGGTCTAAAATTCGTTATAAAGAGGTAAAAGACTTTTCTGCGACCGATAAGGAACACCTTTTACGTTTTTGAGCCATTTTAACTTAAATCTTTAACAATAGTGACGAGCAGAGGTGTTTACATTACTTTCCATCAAAACAACAACGATTACTGTACAAACAAAAGCGTGTCGAAACATGTCGAGACATGAATCACATTATAAGATTAAGAGTTATATTATTGGTGGAAACTTTAAGGTTTTGGGTTGGCAAAATTCGTTAATTAGAGGTATGAATACTTTTTCTTGATAGTTGAAAATTCGTTATAAAGAGGTTGTACGCAAAGAATGTTCGCAATGTAAAGGTATATTTTATATTGACTCTTATGGACAATTCAAGGGGATTACGAAGAATTTGTTAAATCGAGGAAGTCGTTATATTGAGGTACGTTATATTAAGGTTGCACTGTATTATCGAAAAATGTTTGAAATGTAGATAATTATCATCAGCATGTTGGCTAATTTGGAAAACAAGAAAAGTTTAGAATTGAATTATACAAACTATTTTATTATAATAATAAACTTATTTGAAATTATTATTATTATTATAAAGAAGTAAAGTTTGTATGTATGAGGTATTCTAAAACTGCTTATCCGATTCTGAAAAGTCTTTCACTTAGAAAGTTATGTTACCGCCGAGTGTTATTTTTTTCCGATAAAAATATGTTTACTATCAGAAATAAATTCAATCAATTCAATTCTCTGGATAATGGCCACCTCCTGGTTAATTTCTAAGAAATGAATTGTTAACTGGCACACCGGTGTGCCCGCGACTCTCGACAGGTCAAAAGCTTGCCAGTTGAGCACAGATTACTTCTCCAATGTAACGAAGAATGGAGAAGACACGAAGAAGATTGGACAGTAAAATCAGATCATTAAAACTATATTAAATTATACTGTGTTAAAAAGGGAGTAAATTCTTAATAAACTTTGGATCTACAACAAAAGACAGCACAATACTTAAAAACTTTAATTAAATATAAGTGATTAGTAAATTTTAGTTATTTAACAAAAAGTGTTAGTCTATAATCTAATACTTACATAGAAATTTACGTAAAAGTCTAAACACAAACATTAACAGGGGAAACAGACAGAAATCATAACCTCCGCATAATCGTGCTGATGCGGTCAGTGCGAACTTCAGTATAACGTGGAATTTTATGAAAATTTACTCAAATAATTAAAATTAGGCTAATTTAGTAGCAGAAAATTAAATATTTATTTAAATTATGTTATTCTTTTCATATTCTGGGATTCTTGTAGCATATAAAACGCACTAAAGAAAATGGGCCATTTAATTTCTGTCTAAAAATATTTCATCACATTTTAAGCCTATTTGATGGAAAAATTTATAGATCCAACATTGAGCTACACCGTTAAGTGCAAAGCAATAATACATAAATAAACTACATAAGCGGGTTCATGGTAAAAGGCTAGTGTTTTATGTAAATCTTATATCATTACATAATAGTTAATCACGATTAATATTTTCATTAATTTATCTTCTATGACTCAGCCTTCAAAAAGTATAAATAAGGTACTCCTCCATTTTGAAAGCTGAGTTATTAAAATCATACGTAATTTTTGTGTATAATATGTGACATACTCGCTAACTGTGAATGGATATTCATACTTTTTTTTAGTGAATAAATTATACATCAACGACGGTCTTATATCCATTTAAAAAAAATCGTTCAACGGTTAGAATCTCTTTATGTGATTTTAAAATCAGTGCACCTGTTTGTTATTTAAAAATTTATAAGATCGTGTGCACTAATTTTTATATTATATGTATGTATACTAGCGATTACTAAGGGATATAGTATATTGCGATGTTAGTAAGGGACATGTGTGGTTAAGAAATGAACGAAATGAGCTGGATTTGCTAACAGCATTGCTATTCTGTAAGAACATTTATGTAAAATAAGCACATTACAAAAAAATCGAGGTCATTCTTCATACAACTAATGTGAAATAAGTTCGTAGATTCAACTATCGTGTTACATATTAAAGCTGTTAAAGAATAGCCCTACAGTATATATTACATAGAATTTATTATCTAAAACCTTGACAATGTGTCAAATAACAAAGACGTTCATAAACCGTGACTTGTAATGTTAATTTGAAACTCCCACTGCATGGATAAATACCATTTTGCAATCAACGAACTACCAACTATACATGCCCTTTCTTGTATTTAGTACATTATGACTTTATTGGCGATTAAAATTTATTATAAACAACAAAGCAATCAAGTAATCAATTATAATGTTTGTAAAATCTTGTTACAAGCTACTTATACATACATAAAACTATAACAACGTTATAAAATTATCTATCTGCTATTCCAGTAAAAAGCAATAAGCCGCATAAATTTCCCTATTGGTAATATAAAAACCATATTAAATATCAATTTTCATGTTATTTTAATTTAAAAAATGAAAAATTTCCATATTAACTTTTAGGGAATGAATTTTCTTATACCCTGAAATGATATTGTCATCACCTTCACTACCACCAACAAACTTTTATGTGATATTAGTAAAATTTCATGCTTCTAGACCCATTGGCTTAGAGTTTAGACGATATGTATCTATATATCAGTAAATAAGCGATTTTTATGCTTTAGGTTATTAAAAACACAATGCTTTAAATCCTTATAAGAAGTATTTGAGTATGACTACATTTTAATATATTTAATAACCACTAATGCTATATTCGTTTTTTTAAGAGTATCTAAAATAGCAAGTTCAAACTGTAACTTTAAATTGTTCAGATAAAACTGAGCTTTTTAATTGAAACTATAGCTAAATCTCACTTGTTCTGATCTTATCGAACAAATAATAACAATATTAAGCTGTAATAAAAACATAATATAAAACCCAAATATTGTTTAGGCATAATTTTGCTAAAGATATTTTAAGTACTTAAGTTCTCATCTCTTCTTCTTTTTAGCGTTTGTCCCGTCTACTGACGTGGTCCGCTTTCTTGCTCTTAGTCTTCCACTTCTTTCTACCCAGGATGTGTTTATCAGTGAGCTCACCTTATCGTGTCATCTCTAGCAACACTCAACCATCGCAATTTTACATTACTCTTTCAGCTACGACTATGTTCTTTATAAGCTAGTAAGTATAGGTTGTATTTTAAAACCATCGAAACGTAATCCAATGAATTATAAAACAGGAAGTATCATGTATACCTACAAATATGTAAGACCTTTCTCTGCTCTAATTAAGTTCGTACAGTTGTAGATCAATTTACCACGTATCATGAGAATTTAAAGAACTCGGTGAAGTAGGATTCACAACAAAGACTGTACTAAAATAAAATAATAATGTATTTATGCTATATCCTTAGACTTAAGAATTATATAGACAAAGCCCGCCAAAAATTGTTAAAGTCAAAAATAGTAGCATGTTTTGCTATTTATGCTACTATTCTCGATTTAACCATAGAAATCGTTTACTTACTAGTATAGTATTATATGATCCATGCTTTGAAGAAACAAAGAATAAGGAAAATTTTATATAGGTATTAGTCGTTAATTTACAATTTTTGATAAGAAAATATGAATTATAAACATAAAATTATATTATTATGTATTTTTTAAGAAGTAGTTCCTTTTCCCTTTAAATAGAGATAGCATAATATTAACTTATTTGTTTATTTTTTTCTTTATTATAATAAATACTGTTAACTATTTTAATTTATTAATATTTATTTACTTGACAGAGCAAATAATATTCTATTAATATTTGTATTCTTATTTATTTTAAATCATTATTCTTTGGCTTCATGTTTAGTTTTATGACACTCTGTATAGTAGAGTGTCATAGAATTAGAACGAAACAAACGATATACCATAAGGAATAATATAGATTATTCCTTAGTTTGAGGTTGTACCTCCATTTTTGAATTGAATTAAATAGCTAATAAGTATAATAGATAGCCATATATAATTAACGACAATCGTTCGACCGATAAAATTAACTTAAATGTCGTATATAACGAATCCAACACAGTAACATTTTAAATTTAAGTTGAGTAGAGAGCAACTTTATGAGTGGAGGTGAATATTTGACATTTGTTACTTCTTTATGTTGTAATGACTCAACGAATATAAGAAGAAATAGAGGCTTATATCCTAGATTAAACGTGATAATCTGTTTTGAAGTCTATTTTATCGATACACCATACATACGTGTAAAGTCACAATCGAAAACTAGTGTAAAATAAAGGTCATACTTGAAATAAACAACAAACGCTGCAGGCTAGAACTATTTTATTTAAAATGCAATTAAGAATACTTATGTCATAGAACCTTCCTTTTTACATTGACATCTCGACGCTTCCATGAAGGCTGCACACGTGATTATGCTTAACTGCGGTAAAGTCATCATTAAGCGCATAACGCACATCTTTAGCGTCCGTTTTAAAATGTAATTACTAGTGTATATAGTCATTTGTCATTTAAATACATAAAGTTGATAATATTCAAAAGAGAACCATTTGGCTTTGGCTATAGCATCTATCTATACAGATAAATAAAATTGAAATGTCTGTTTGTAATGTCAAAATAACAGCTTTATACTAAATGCATATGGAATTATATACGGTACTTATACGAAAAATACAATTTTAAATTTTTTGTCTGACTGTCTGTTTGTCTGTTTGTTCTGACTGATCTCTGAAACGGCTGGACCGATTTTAACGGGACTTTCATTGGCAGATAGCTGATATTATAAGGAGTAACTTAGCATATTTTTATTTCAGAAAAAAAATTAGGGTTTCGCTCAAAAGCATTAAAACGTACCTAGATACACACCTGAGCAAAGCGAGGGTAAGTCGCTAGTTTTAGATATAACTATTTTTTTGTTATTTAAATAAACTATTTTTCCTCTAAGTTCATTAATGTGCCAAATTAGAACTCTTTTAACATCAAATTACTTACTATATATAGTGACTCTAAGTAAAATTTGTAACATATAACCAATACGTATTACAAAGCTCTATTTCTTTCTGGACAATAATCCTCTATGTCTATGCAGTTAATCATATCGACCCCTGTTATTCCTGGTTGAAGGACAGAAAATATTAAAAACTCACTATCTTAATTACAATAAGAAATAGGTTTAAAAAAGTTACTGTACTTTTGTAGCAACATTTAAGCCTAAATATTTTATCAAGCCATATTATATTAAGATAAAACCACGAGTCATCACTAGTATCTGTAATGAATGCCGACAGCATTCATGATCAGTAAATGACATCATAAATTTCATGAGACAAGGTTAGTTTGCATCGCGGTTAGACAACACGACGAGGTAATGATATAACTAAAGTTGATTTATAAGAACCGCAGAAATATCGTTATTATTTTTAAAATATTTATTCTTCAAACATCAACCTTGCCCTGTCAGTAGTCTTTTTCTCTGTCTTTCACTAAGCGTTATATAAATAGAAATAAAGTCAAAACCCTCTTTGATATGCAAAAAAGAAGATACACTGATATCATATGAAATTTATCAAAATTCTTCAAAATATTGAAAAAATGAAACGACTTGGGTAAACACATTACTTAAGAAAGGTTGAACCCATTTAGCTATTTTTTGTAACATTCATGATAGTCTAAATAAGATAGAAAAGTAACATGGCAAATTGCGAAATTTGAAAGCAAATGAAATTATTTTTTCTATAAGATTTTTGTATGAACTTAAAGGTACCAAAAATTTAGAACAGCATCTGTTTTCAGAATAACGTCTGTTGGATCAGCTTGTTTTTAATGTTTTTAATAAAGGGTCTTCTGGCATCCTGCGGAAACTCTTTTTTTTTATTAAATTCCATCAGATAAGATTGTCATATATTTTAGATCTATGCGACTTTATTCTATTAAAGCCATTTTCATTTCTTAATTAAGCCTTGCCTATAATGATGTCAAAAAGCATGATTACAGTAACCACAAACCAAGTATTACTAAGAACACTAAGGCAAGAGCGTTTTGAATTCCTTGGAGATTCCCATTCTCGACTTCTGCGTTGTGACCGAAGTTTAATCCTTAAAATCCCTTCCCGCTCCTCTACCTTTTATAGCAACTCCTTTAGTATTATGGCATCTCGCCTTTAGAACTCACTTCCCCGAAACGTTATAGTTGGGAAAACTTTAATGATTTTTAAAATACTCTAAAAGAATACTTTTATACATTTTAATTCCTTTCTGATTCCTACATTATTATTTGTTCTCTAAGTAAATGTACTGATATGTGTATAGCTACTCTCCTTATTTGTATTAAAATATTTCTTGCCTTTCAAGTGTATTATTTTTTAATTACATACTTATTGTATTTATTTATTTGATATTATTTATATCATTTAGGTATAGCTAATTTTTTTTTTACTTTATATAAATATATAAATTATTACATGTATGTATATATGTATGTATGATTTTTATTTCGCCTGGAAGAAATCGCTGTTTTAACGATAAGGCCACCTTCTGTGCATCTTCCTACCAATGTATTGTTTTTTTTCTTCTTCATTTGTGTGTGCAATAAGGAGTTTTTATTATTATTATCACTTTAGTGGTACACTATATTATTTTGATTACCTTCTTCGACTTCAGCCAGTATCATAGTAAACATAATATAAAAAAATTATCATTTGTATAGTACCCACTCACATAATAATTATTGCAAAGTTGGAAATATTACAAATCTTACAAGTATTTATTATATAAATGTAATTGAGGTTATTTAAAGGGCTGAAAACGATAAATTACGATGTGTCACTCAAGTGTCATTGCATGTAGTAGACATTTAATTAAATTTTGATAACAATATTATTTTGAACATTTTGGAACAATATATGTATGTATATGTTTTGAATTTACATGATGCTATTATCACAAATGAATTTGCATCGTAACTTGAGAGAATGGTAGGTATTAAAATTCTCTATTAAATGTAAATTCTTCGAAGAAGACGAAAAGTGAAATGTTTTTTTTTAAATTCTAAAATGTCTAAGTTGAATACATTTTAAATAATATAACGTTTTATATAATTTAGTAAATTAGTTGTTATTATTAAAAACAATTGTGTATTAAATAAACAATATAATATTTATTAACGACTTACCCTCGTTTCGCTTGGGTGCGTCCCTATGAAATAGTTATTGCGAATGTAAAATATAATTAAAATAGGTTCAGTAGTTTTTGCGTGAAACACACGCAGATATTATAGAGACATACAGACAAACACATAAAAAAAATTAATAACTACTGTTTTGTGGTCCATATTGTGCACAGTACGTAACAAACATTCTTTTTAAAAATTGTTTCAAGTCCAGATTTCGTTAGTTACTATTTTATTATATGTGTGTATATATTACATAAACATAAAACTCGTAATCACATTATTATACTTTAAACCATAAGATTAACTAAGAATTATAAATGTTATTAAAATATTTAATTGTGTACCACTTTAGCTCATTATGATTCCTAATGCGCTAATTACAGGCATAATTTATTATTCTTACATAAAAGCAACAATAAAATCTACTCGTGTTTTTCTATCATACTCGAGGGCAGTTGCTAGATGTGTCAACAACAGAAAAAATGAACAAAACATAATAAATAATGAAAAAAATCAAGGTAAATCTACACATACATTTAATTATGTGAAATAACAAATTAAGCCGACTTAAAAAAAAAACGACTTAGCATTATGTAATAATATATTTTATTATATACGTATTTATACCTACACTAAATTAACCAACAAGAACGAAATCAAAAGTGGGTACCCAATAAATTAGGGGGCTACGTTTATTTTGAAATCGGTGCCAGCACTTAAGAAGATACTTACAAATTAATCATATTGATAACCTCCTTTTTTAAAGTCAGTTTATAATATATATTAATAGAATTCATATCATTACACATATTTAAATTTTATCTCCCCTTTATTTACCTATATTGTCTTATCAAAAAAAAAAAAATCTTTATAAGTTATTATCATCTAACATAATAAGGTTTTAAAAGTAAATGTCCAATATTAATATGTAATATCGCCTTTTATCAATGTTAATATTATGATATTATCTACAATCTACTAGGTTGTTTTGCCTGATAAGTGCAAATGCATTTATGAATGATTAGTGCTAACTGCGAAGGCGGGTGCGAAAGGACAATACCTATATCAATAAATATTCAGTATAAGTAAAATAGAAATTTAAAATCATTTTACTTTTTAAGTAACCTCTATTTATTGGTATAATCTATGTATAAAGCACATGACATTGTTTTTTTTTTGGTTATTTGACCAAGTGCTAACCTACTAGTAATCTACTGAACTAAAAGTCAGTATATAAAATATTTGTATACTACTTACGTTTTAACGTTTAGTATATATTTCTCAGAGATGAAATATTTTCCCGCAGTAATAAGTATCCTATATGTTAACCCAGATAACCAGCTATCATCATACTAAATTTCATTAAAATCTCTTCAGTGGTTTTTCCGTGATGCGGTGACAGACAGACAGACAAAAAATCTAAAAACTATAGATTCAACAGCTTATTATATGTGTAGATAAAATATTTTTGCATTTTATGATTAACTATATTTATCAAATAACATTACGCTATCAGTCTTAGGAGCAGAATAGTTACTATGTAAAGCATAGCAACTTTAATTGAAACGTGTGACACGTGTATAGTATGTGATTAACGGAGCTATATATATATATATATATATATATATATATATATATATATATATATATATATATATATTCATAAATCTTTACCTTGTCAGTAAAGTAACCTTTTATATTTTATATTATTTTTCTTTTTAAATAAAATGGGTGCGTGTAACCTTTACGCTCGGTTGAAGTAAAACTTTTTTGGCAAATTAGATTTATAGAATATCATATTGAAAAGAATGTAATATCAGACCATAACAGCTTTTATTTAATTTATGTACATTCATCCCACAGTATAGATAGTGCCATCCACGAAGGCGCGCGATTTCGACTGTGATTAAAGAGAGGGGCACGTGTTCGTGGATGGCGCAAACTATAATAAATATTCATTTTTATAAGTAGGTAATAAGTTTAGTTTTTTTTTTACTAATTTAACATTATATATTACATGATATATTATTCAGTATTATTTTTCATTTCTTATGTAATGTATTCTATCTTACTCTCTCATCGGCTTAATTCTATATATTTATATGTTTGTGTCTTTCTAGTGTCGCATTTTCGTTTCATCGAGTTTCAAATTACAACGATTCTAAAGAAATTTAGCTTAAAAAAGTACTATTTTATTCAAAATAAAATAATTGACCAATTTTCATTAGGTTCTTTAATAGTAGTTTTAAAATCTTAGACCATGGCCAAGTCTCTTACAAAGCAGTTGAGTAAATAGAATCAACAACTGTCCGTATTAGGTAGCCCCATAAGAAGCTATGAGTGGTTGCGAACTATATACGATTGAATTGCATAAAAGTGAAACTTTTATTGCCTCTATAAACAACTTGCACCATATAATTGAATTAAATGGATACCTTAAGAAATATACTACTTAAAATAAAAAAACATTGTAATCAATGAATATCCTTATTTAATACTAGCGGTTCCCCCTTGCTTCGCTCGGGTGCGCCTCTACACAAATAGAAACAAATCTATCCCACAGGAGCTGTACATTTTTCCGGGATAAAAAGTAGCCTATTTGTTATTCTGATGTATGAAGTATATTATTGTAAAGTTTCATTAAAATCCAATCCGTAGTTTTGGTGTATTAAGTTACTACAGTTTTTTAACTATCCCACGGGAACTCTTTAATTTTCTGGGATGAAAAGTATCCCAAATGTCGACGGAGAATATAAGGTACCATCATGCAAAATTTTATTTAAATCGATCCAAGAATTTTGGAGATTAGCCCGTACAAACAGACAGAGAAACAAAAAATTTGAAAAAAATCTGGATTTGTTCTATTTCTCTTCTTACATCCCCCTGACTCGGTTTTTAGCATTCTTTTCTATGTACAGACATTCGACCTCTAAAGTTTTATTATATGTATCGATATTATCCTATCCAAACATTTCCAAATGAGGAATAATATCTACAAGTAGATATGAAATTCTAATGACGTTAATAGTTGTTCAGGCATAGTGAGCGAGATTTATAAGTCCTGCCTTTCTTACAATACGCATATTTTATACAGCGGTATTGAAGAAACTGACAGCTTATCGGTAGTATTATTCTTAGAGGAAAGTAGGCGCCTATGACAGGTGTTCCAATTTCCGTGTACAGAAGGCATAACAATGTTTTGAGATGTAGGTAGAGAAAACACATATTATTTCTTTATATACGTGTATAAACTGCAAATCAGTTAAAATTAATACTTTTGTTTTAAGTAAATTCGTGATTATTTAAAAATGAATACATAATGTTAGCAGAAAATATAATTATTTAAATATTTATTCTATTCTGTACTGTATAATTTATTACAAGAGTAGTTATTTGAAATGTAACAAAAATTTTACAACTTATTATATAAAGTCGTTAGTTAGGTTTATATAGATTGTACGTTTTAATTACTTTAAATTCTTGAATAGCATACATGAAAAATATGTGAGTTATGAATGGGTCATGATGTTATTTCCTTTATTAGTTCCAATTCGAACCTATACCCTCCAGCCAAAGTTACTGTTACTTAGACATATTATGTTAGTTACCTACACATTCCTGTAATAAGAACCTATATAGTTTGTATTACAGGTACGAAATAAAAAAAGGCCTTACGTCTGTTTTAACCTTAGCAAGGTAAGTATATACATATATTACCTTTGTTTACCTCGTATTAATAAGAGCGTGAATATATTTTGTTGATTACAACTTTATAACAATAAGTAATTAATAAATTTGAATATGCATTGATGTTTTAGAGTTTGCTATTAATAATTTAAAATTAATTAGTATGTACTTAATTTGTAAAGTCAGTTTTACTTAATTTTGTTACACAGTAACTGATATCGTTTTAAATACAAGGAAAACATTTTCAAGGTGCATGCACATCTTTTTTATTCGGAGTACAAATTAATTCGGTCCGTTTTTTTCGTGTAAAAAATAATGAAAATAGAAAATATATATGATTAATTATTGAAAAATAGATAATCTAAACATTTATGACAGAGACATTCATATAAATATACGCAAATGTAGTTAAATGTACATTAAACAAAGCGGTAAGTTCATATCTTATTACATAACAAAAGTAATTCGTTCATTTACTTACTGATATCAACGTCAACTCCCAATGCTAAGACAATTATCTTATATATATTAAAAAGTAAAGACAAATCACAAAACAGTTAATTTGTCTCCTCTGTTTGTAAAAAATGTTTAGAAACAATTAATTTTTTTATATAGATATGTAAATTCTATCCCTATTATGTTTGTGTTTTCCTCAATTTTCAACAATGATTATGGCCGAGTTTCGACTATGTCACGTAAATATTAAAACCTACAAAAATAATAATTCATTAAATAAGAAATGATAAACATTATTTTTTAAAATACACCTAAACTTAAATATACGTGTATATTCGGACTAACGCATTTATCTAAAAATACATATATAAAAAATAACAAAGCCTAATAAATTACAGTGGTAATATATCAGCCAACCTAATAAGAATAGGATGATAATAAAAAATGTACTCGTAATTAAAAGACGCAAAAAATAAACACCTCTTGATGCAAAAGAATAGCCGGTTCTACGCCTGAGTGCTACTATGTTAAGTTCACGGTCAACTTCCTTACGAGAATCTAAAGGTGGCCATACACGCTATGATTTGCCTGCACAGTTCTGCTTGTATATTTAATCTGCACAGATAAGTTCCAAGCAAAGAAAACTGTTCAATTTTGTAGAGCAATTCTACAAGCCCCAGTTTACCCGTGCACGGCGCAGTTTACCTGTAGAAGCAAAATACGCACGCACTAACGAGTATGTATGGCCATTTACCATTAAAAAAATGATAACCGTGTACATATCTTTAAGTTATAAGTATAAGTTTATTATAGAGATAACTTGTGACAGATAAAAGGCTGTATAGTTTAAATTAATAAATGATTTTGTTTGAAAATACATGAATTTTGGTTCTGATTGATTTCTAATGTAACAATGTAACACGATTAATAAGACCTATTTTCCTTAAATTAAACCATGTCTTACTTACTAATCTAAGTTCACACTATGGGAATGTCTATTTCATATTTTATATATATTTAATTGTATAAAGAACTTTAATCGTAATATACATATATATTGTATCTTTGCATGTACATGTTTCCTAAAGAAATTTATAACTGGTTGTAAGAATATGATCTATTATGACATATACTTATTACTAGCGACTCACGCTCGCTTCGCTCGCGTTCGTCCCTAGGTACGTTTTCACGATTAGCTATGTTTATACATAAATATTAGCTTGCTACTTCTAAGATATTCATTAAAATTATATAACGATTTACGTTACGTACGTACGTTATTGTACGTACGTTTTTTTTTCGCGTAACCCTGATTCTTTTTCTAAAATAAAAGTAGCCTAAGTTACTCCTTACAACAGAGCTATCTGCCAATGAAAGTCCCGTCAAAATCGGTCCAGCCGTTTTGGAGATTAGCCGGAACAAACAGATAGACAGACAGACAGATAGACGGATAGACAGACAGACAGACAGGCAGACAAAAAATGTAAAAAATGTTGTTTTGGTACCGTGTATACATCCATATGCATTTAGTAAAAATCGGTTATTTTAATATTGCAAACAGACACTCCAATTTTATTTATCTCTATAGATCATATCGTCTACTGATTGATCATATAGTATGATACTGTTGACATATACAAAATAAGCCGCTCCCAAATCTATTTTGAAAGGCAGTTGATCTTATGTATGTAGCTAGATAAATATAAAAATACTTACCATTCTGCTGTGACAATAACAACTTTTTCATTAAAATGAGCTGCCTCTCAAAAATTCGTCAATAAAATGTAGAGAGTCAAAGATTAGTGGTAGTTATACAATCACTTTAGTTATGTGATTTTTAATTACTATAATATATACTTCCATATTCTAAAGATTACTTTTACTAATTATTTCGCTATCAATAAAAAAAGACGATACGTTTGGCTCAGTTTGTAGTGACCCTACTTGCAGTGCCAGCGGTCGCGGGGTTGAGTCCCGCTTGGGGCATTAATTTGTGTGATGAGCACGAACGTTCGTACTCCAGTCATGAGTGTTTATATTTATAATATGTATGTACTTAAAGTTATATATGTGTAGTGTATCAACTATCTGGTATCCATAATACAAGCCTCGTAGCTTACCATGGAACTAGATGATGCTGTGTGTTAATGTCCCAATATATTTATTATTATTTATTTTTATTATTTATTAATTAATACTATATTAATAATGTAGACGAGTTAATGCGGAAGTTTGTGTCTACATGTTTGTTCATTGATTTTGATTTGAATTTAGTAAAACTCGGAATAGAAGTAGCTTACATCCTCGGTAATGTAATATAGGATGGCTTTTTTAAAAGCAACTAGCAAATGGAATTGCTGCCAAAAAAGTAGTTTAAAAACATGACTAAATTACCCTAACATATTCTTTCGTGTCCTTTTTGTAGATAATATCCATTTATCTAAAATAAAACAGGTAAAGTTATTTTTCAATAATATTTTATTATTATTCTTATTACTTCAGCCACCAATTTCAATATAATATTAATTTCTATTTTCTAAGCGACAGTTATTTGTATGTACTATGTAGATAATATTACATAATGAAATAATAGGCAATACATAACACCCTTTTATTTCCATTATATTATTTAAGTAAATAATTTATTGCACATTCCAACAATTGCAATATAAATAACATTTCCTTACAAAACCATATTTAACATTCTGAATTTGGACGTCTTCGAATAAGATTCACTTCATTACTTAAGTTACACAATCGTGATGGAGGTCGTAAGTTACGTGAACCGTATGCAATTGTTTATTATTACTTAGACCAAAAACACGATCGAGGAGCACGTGCAAATTCTAATTACAGCATGTCGCTTCATCGCACTTTATCAGCTTTATAAAACTTAAAATTATCACGACGTTACCGTTCCCTATAAACGATTCAAAACCTATATTTAACAACAATTTATACTTGCCTAATATCCAATTAATAGATTGAGCACTATCTTCCAGGTCAAAAGTCGTGCATGCGTTGGGAAATTTTGTATAGGCTCAATTACACTAGTTTTGTAATAATTCACAGTTGCTAGGAAGCTGTTTGTACTAAATTGCGTTACCGACCGCAGCTCATCCCGAACCTATCACGACAATCTTGAGAACCGAGCGACTTGCGAAACCGTAAAATATACGATAGTAAGGGTTCTTTCGTTACATGAGTACGTTTATATAAACGATGATCATAAATCTTTTAGGAAAGCTAAATTTTTGAAGTCTTAAAACGGTACATGTCTTTTGTATTCAGTAAGGACGTCTTGCATTCTACGCGCGTCTATTCTTCATTTTTACGTAATGCATTGGTTGTTACGATATTTTGACCCCAAACTGCAAGGCTTTGTCTCCGAAGATCTCATAATAGATACGCGTTGGTCCATCGCAGTAACAATTGCGTCATCAAATTTAGAACGCCTAATTTTATTTTGGCGTTTCTTAAATTACTGTGATGATCGCATTAAAGTGGTCAATTTTACTAATGTTCCTGATTTCATTTATTAACTTATAACGTACATGTTATTTATACGCATAAATCATTACAGTTGAAATTTAGCATGTCTTCTTCCAATTAGCATATAATGGGTACTCGCGCTGTGCAACGCAAGAATTAGCACAAATCGTTACATGGTTTAGTAATTTGGTGCTATCCACTTGCAGCTATCGGAACACTTCGTGATGCGTATGCTTTTAAGGATTTAAATAGAAAACGAATTGAATATTTATCGCAGGTAATTAATATCTTCGTATTTATATATACGTTGTATTTGCTAATTTGCTTTACAAGCGTAAAAATCATGTGTATATTTGAATAAAATAAACAATTTTATTGATAGTTTAATATTCCATGATATAAAGCTTAAAAGCACTTAGCACTTAATATTGATACAACTGATGCGTATTGTACTTAACTTTTTTGGTTTACTGGATGTAGACATATTGTTCTTAAAAGCTTAGTTATTTCAGTGTACAAGTGTAACGCGTATCTTTTTCAATTTATCAATTTCAATTTTTCACTTTTCAATGCTTTTTTAACTGTAATTAATTCATTGGTTGCTATTTATTAGGAGATTTATGCCTATGTAAAAACCTGTAGTTAGTATAATTATTGCAAATGAAACGAGGTTCAACATATGAGTCAAAAATTGAAACAAATTCCACATATTATTAATAACATTTTCTACATTTTGCCTGATTAGACGACGTGCATGGTGATTAATTCCCATTGACGAGGAATAACTATTAAAGGTGGCTATTACTAGGTGTTTATTATATTAACCAATATTTAATACAAAACAAATTCCATATTATAATATGGAATAATCACGTGATATGATTAGTTTGGTCGGCAGATACTTTACAGAACAACAGATTACTTAGAAACTACAACGTGTGTTAATATATTTTTATTAATGCATAATGCATATATTGTTTAACTTTATTTTATTTAAATTATTATTTCAGATTACCGGTAAGAAAACTGAATGATTATTTTGTAAAACTGAAGTAAGGTTTGAAAAAATGACTAGTATTTTATAATATTATTCTTTGTTTAGTCTTCATTAGGCACTATTAAATCATGTACGGATAATCATTTTATAATTGCATGTATTCTAACATCCTGGATGCATTTGCAACACGATTCTGTGATCACAATCTATTCTCCATGAAACGTAAGTCACGGAATTTTAGATTCTTCTTCCGATACTAAAGTTTTCGGCATCATGAATGCATATAATATCTACATATGTACGTTATAAGATATTAAATATAAATAAACCCTCTAACTAATGCAATAGAGGCGAAAGTGAACTTGTCGCTATGTTACCTTTTAACTTGAGTCTTCGAAGGAAATATGCATAGACTATTTATGTATATTGTACCTATATGGTGTATAATTATTTTTAATATTGTTAAATGACTTTCTTATTTATTTATTTATTGGGTCTACCAGCGATTTTACATAATATTTCTTAAACTATTCACAAGTTACATTATATGCACAGGGTATGTAAAATCATTTGAAGGTAAACACTACACGTTAATATAGCTTATATTTTACTTAATAAATTTAAAAGTGAGTTAAAAATAAATCAACTAAAACCAGAAAAAAATAAAAAACTAATATAAAAGTAATCTGGTATACGTCTGCAAAACCTTATCAATTTAAACAGTATGAAAAAAATTTATGAATCAAATAATTTGTGTTTGATTTAAAAGTAGAACTAAATTTAATAGAATCTTAATGTAACCTAACTAAATATATATAAAAAAAAACCTAATAACTAACATGGGAAAGTGGCCTATATCACTCAGAATGACTGGTTGACTAGGTTTCTGATAATTAACTTGCGAAAAATGTAAGGGATATCAATGTTAATGTCAATTAGCGGACTGATTTTTTTTTTTATTTAATTTCTTAGATCTCGATGTTCTTTAAATCAACTACCTTCATAACGAATATTTTTTTAATATTATATATTAGTCCCGTGTCTATACTAATGTACAAATAAACCTAAAGAATTCGTTGCATTTTTGAAGTCCCGAAATATAAGATAAAATTTTTCATTTTATAGTGTCTTTATAGAGGCAGTTTATAAGGCTATGAAATGCGGGAAAAATCTATTGCTATACAAATGCAAGTCCCCTAATCATTATTGATTTGTCTTTACTCTAAACGGAGAAAAGCGGTGGTAAAATTTGTATAGAAAACTACTACAATTCATCCCGTTTCCCAATTTTGAAGCGTATAACTAGGCTAAATAACCAGGCTGATTTTATAAAATTAACCAAAGATGAGAAGTAAGAACCCCTCACGCTATGTTTATACTCAACATTTTTTTTAACTGCAGCATTTTCTAACGGTTCACATGACAATCATTTTCTTCAGATGACAATCATTTTCTTCAGCTATATCTAAGCTACCTCTAGTATCCAAGGAAAACGGATATTATACATGGACAAATGGTCCGACGGTGAACGGAAAGATGGTGGAATATGAAGAAATTATAAGGCTTGCGTTTTTACTTTTTTGGCTATAAAACCCTGAAATGCAGCCATGTAGAACGAAAGGCGAAGCTCGGACATGTACTAGTAGCATATGAGGTCATAATATAATTAACAATTTGTTTATTCTAATACAAAATAATAAAAAATAATACACAATTACATTTAAAACAACATTATAATTTATTAAGTATTTTATCATAATTTTTTAAAATATTAGCTCTTAAGTTAATGAAAATATTGCTAAGTTTCTGTGGAATTGATTTATTTTAAAGAAATACGTTTACTCATATTTTCCTTTGGATCTCAAATGGAATCTTAAAGCATAATTTATGATTTTAATATTATAATAATATGAATTTATTACTTTACTTCTTACCCAACCGACTGCTAAACGGTTTGAACGAAATTTCGCTCACTTATTATAGTTTACTGCAGAGCTTTGCAACATAACTTTTATACGATTACTGATTAGATTGAGCAAAATAAATTTTATAAAGGCCTGTAACTATATAAACGAGATTTATTGTAATAGTTATAATGAAAAAAATTTTGGATGTCTATAGGTTAACAAACTATATAATTAAATAATCATTTTGTTTTTCCTAAGACCGCAATAAAATTAACTATTTCAAACTTAAGCTACAAAGAACTATTTCTTAAAATATCACTAATATATATCCCTAACATTGCAGAAAAAAATATTTGCAACAATTTCTATTATTTTATTATTTACATAGATTCTAGTTATACTCCGTGACTTTATCTAAGTAAAATATATAAGCATACAACGATTCACAAAAACACACACACACACACACATACACACATTTTCCTAATAGATATTGCATAAGACAGTTCGCTGCATCACACAACAGCTCACCAAAGTTTCATCGTTAACAGATCAATAGAATTTTCGATATTATGAAGGCAGTTGTACTGTACTTTATCTTAAGAAGATTGTGAAGTGTCGAAACGCGGCGCGGGTAGGTTTTTAAAAAAATGCTATCTGTTTCATACCGCTCGCTTTGCCAACCCGTATGGTGCGATAGAGAGAGTTGCAAGTCTTAGAGGCAATTACCTACATTTCCTGTTTGAAATATTGTTTCGGGCGATAACGTTTTCACCCCCCTAAACATTTACAAAATGAGATAATTGTGGTCTCGTTAGATTCAGCACACCTTAATCTAGGTCTATACGTATTTCTTTTTTAGTAATCCAGTTTAGTTTTATTAAAAAAAAAAAAGCTCGAGGAAGTTTTTAAGTCAAAAATACAGATATTTAGATGCTAATAACTTCTATCATATGCAATACTTCTTTAAAATAAAAACGTACGGACCTAGTTTTTCATTATATCTACAAAATTTCCAAAAATTATTAAAATTAGACTATGTTAATGGAGGTAAAAACGTTATCGCTTTTTGTATGAAAATTTACAGCTTCACAATCTTCTTAAGAAAAATGAATATTTGGATCAGAAATTAAAATAATACTTATCCTTACTAAGAAGGATAACGTTAAATTGATATTGCTCAAAATTACTCAATAGTCTTCATTAATTATGAAAAAAATATGTTTCATAAGTTACTTCCAATGTCTTCTTGGCAATTAAGTGACCTTATACTTAAGCGGTTTAATGATGAGGCAAAATCAGATGCAAATAAATACAAATGTTAAATAGTGGATCAGTATTGTGACCTCTAAACACTTTTAAAAAGCATAATTTGCGTGGCTCTCGGATATACATATTCGATATTGGAGAGAAGGCCAAAGCCACTCATATCCGTCATAGACATCTGCCGTAAATTATTATTAAAAATGCTTATGAGATACAGTTTCTCAATATTGTGTATATTTTTAATGTCAAACAAAATATCGGTTGTACAGATCAGAATTAAGAATGTTCGAATCTCGAATCTTAGAAAAAAGTAATCTTTATAGTAATAATTCTCCCCCTTGCACAAAGTATTTTTGGACTAGAGAATATAGGCCTGATTACAATATTTATTTAATAGTTATTTGATGTAACAGCTCTGTCATCGCAAGTAGGTAACCCTTGGTAATGTATGTGATAAGAATCATGCTCAGGGAAAGAGTTAAGTTAGTTATAATCTCAATCTCATTTTGCAAGACTATAATATCGTTGCCTCAGAGAGAGAGAGAGAGAGAGAGAGAAAGCAATCCTTTTTCCTATCTTTTCTCTATTCGCTAAAGGAATAACATGGGATATCACAAAGGCTCTCCTTAAAGTACCCTGTAATCTAGGCGCTCTGACGCCAAAGTCAGTCCACTAGCAATGCCTATAATCGGGGCATATCTCCGAGCTTTAATAAGCTCAATACTGTATGGAGTACCCTCCATACAGTACTGCAAGCAGGAGCAATTCATAAATTCATGCCCTATTGGTAAAAAGAAAAAAAGAACATATGGGGTATGGTGATATCATGTGGAAACTGTCACATTAAAGTAGTCTTATAAAAACGTGACATCAAGTATAATTAAAGTTTAATAGGTTTAAAAGTGCAAAGAGTTCTACATCTAAAAAATAACCATTTATATAATAATGTAAGTGTATATTTGAAATAAATAATATACCTACCTATATTAATCTTAATTTATCTTTGATGCCAATATACACTGTACTTGTATAATAAATCAACTGAAACGTTAATTGCCTTTATAGACAGGAATAGGGACACCACTCGCATTTGTTACAGTTACAGATTTACCAGGCCATTATATAACTATCTTATATTCGTATTCGCTTCCTTATTCGAAAACATCAGATAAACAGATAACAGTGAAAGCTTTCCAATATACACCATAAAAGGCCAACTAGGGACAGATTAACGTGAGATATTCTCACACAATGGACTCCTTATAGATTAAGGTATCTGGGCTTAGTTACGTGAGAGAATCACAGAGTGTCCTTTCGAATTTCATATTATCTGCTATATTAAATGTTGTTATGGTTTTCTTCAAATAAGGAAAGTGAGATTTATCCTCATGCTTTTCATATTCATGTATTGCATGAAAATATGTAACTTAATCGTTAACGAATTTTTTTGTAATTCATACCATCAAGTACAGAAATAATGCAAAAATGAATTGATTATACAAGTTCGTGAGATCTATTTTCCTCTAATTGATTTTCAAAGTCATTCAAAAAATTTAACTAAATTGGGAACATGATATACATATTACATAAATGGCAGGGATGAAATGCTATATGTATGTATATTACATTACTATTATACGTAACATTACTTTTTATACATAAATGGAGCAGGAAGCCCGTGTCTAGCAGTGGCGTTAAAAAGGACTACATTATAATTAAAATAGGAATTGCGAATGTACTTTAGGAGATAGACATATACTTTTGCGGACTTGTCTGTAGACCTTTTTAGGACCTACAATTTTCTTGTATATTATTGTGATGTGTCTCCTATGGTTTAGCCAGCGTTAGTCGTATAAATTTCTAAGGATGACTCGATAGGACCAGTTACTGTGTTTTTCCGTGGGAATGAAAAATTTGCCTGCAGTAAAAGGTATTCTAAATGTTGACCCGAGTTACCCGATAAGTTATCACTACACACAATTTAGTTAAAATCGGTTCATTACTTTTTGCTTGAAACGCGCACACACAAACATACAAACAGACAAAAATCCTCAAATCCTTAAGTGCTAATAACGTTATCTACTTATATTATTATTCTAAAGTTCTTGAAACCTCACATACTCAATGAATATAATATTTATCAACTTACTTCAAAATTATGAATGGTTGTTAACACTAAAGATAATATTTCATTTAATGAAGGTTGTCTAGTAATTTTACACCCCTTTCAGTACAAATTCCAATATTTGACACTGCTGTATAAGTTATCCTGGCACTAGAGTGATCAAAAAGGTCATAATAAAAACATCTCAAATGTCGACTTACCATATACCTGTACTTAGTATCCATACTAATATTATAAATGTGAAAGTGTGTTTGTTTGTTTGTTTGGCCTTCTTTCATGTCGAAACAGAGTGACGGATTGGCGTTATTATTTCTATGGATATAGTTGGAGGTCTAGAGAGTGATATAGGGTACTAGAAATTCTCATTCTAACGGGCAAACACGTCATAATATCAAAAATCTATTTATGATCAGTATTTCTTGAAACTTGGCACTAATGCTCTTCAATACAATTAAATAAGTACGTGTTTTAGCATAGCAATAGGGGATGAAAGTTTCTATGATACCTACCTTTTTAGAGATTTTTCTGTAGTTTTAACGCGAGCGAAGGCGCGGGTTTTGCTTGTTTAATATACAACTCTATGATATATTGATCTTGTTAACAGTTTTACCTAAATGACAATAAGAATGATTAATTATTATACAATACTCGTATTGACACTAAGGACACATTTTTTTTACTTATGCTCAATGGGGAAGCCAATCTGTATAAGATATATTACACACACAATACGTAAATTAAGTACATATGTACATAGGATGTTATACAAAGACAAATAACATGACTTAAATTATCTGATACGACTCACAGGCCACCTGTTTTAAATTGATTTAATTAATGATATAGCAAAAAAAATTCATTGCAACCGGAAGAATCGTATCGAAACGTCTATTAAAGATTCTGAGATTATTATATATAGTACAATGAAAAGACTGTATATATATTTTAATCAAATGAATAGATACATATATATCTAAATACAAGTGTTTTGTATTAAAGTCATTAATCAAAAAACTTCACAAACAAAAAAAAAACTAAATCGAAATCGCTTCATCCGAATTACGATGCTTCAGGCATACAAATTATACACATTAAACTATAAAACTCCCTGTTTGTGTCGGGGGTTAAAAAAATGGTTTTGAACGTTTAGTTGGCTTGCGCAAGTTAAACTGTATCTGTCAATATCGTCATCCGTCCGACTAAGACCTGGATCTTTTGAAATTGATTCGTAGTAATTATAACTTAGCCTTTTACATACTAATAAAAATTAAAGTATTTTATATGCAAATCCAATTAGTTAACTATAGTGAATATAATATACAGATAAAGTAATTACCTTGAGCATTTAATGTGGATTAAAAATGCCTTTTTTATGAATAAATAAAATGAGCTCTTTAGAAGATATCGTGATTTATAATTACGCGTAACAATAGAAAATGTTCTTTACACCGTGTTATTCTCGCTGACTATAAATGCGAAAGTAACCTACACGAGACGCCTACCTAGTACCAATATAGTAATAAAAACCATTGAAATTGTCAATTACAAGTGTAATTGGTTCATAATTGCTCTAATATCGTCAATAAGGTGTATATGCTTGTTTATTTATTTAATCACTGATTGTGATTGAGATGAAAAAGTTATTTTATGGAATTCTGTAATAAGATCGCAATGCCTACTGCTTCAATTTTTTTTCATTAAAAATAATGGAAATTTGAATAATAGCAATAAGCGTAAATTTGTAACGGACGCGATGGTCTATAAAACTGACTTGAACAGCTTGATTTAAAAAAAAAATAGCTGGACGTTAGTGTTGATTGAAAAGGAGTTATAAAAAGAAAAGAAATTATATCCATGATGTTGCTTTTTTTTATTTTAGGAAAACCGAGTATTTGATTAATATACTCGAATAACTGAAATTGTAAGCGAAGAGGTGAATGAGCAACTGCAATATGAACTGCATATTTAATAAAGTCATCTGTGGCTTTTGTTTTCATGACTCCTAAATAGGTTTTGATGAATATTTTATTCTAGCTTATAAATTATAATTATTTTAATATAATTATTTTATTATAACAACTCTTAGATGAAAAAAATAGCATTGTTATATTCTATTTTTCAAAATTTTATGAAATAGTAATATATTAGTAAAATAAAATAATAAAACTAGCAAAATATTTTTGCTGAGATTTTATGTTATTAACTAACAAATTTTGTAGTAAAAAAACCTCACATATTTAATTTTTAAAATTTTAAATAACAATCAGTCATTTAAATACTACCCTTTAATAAAAGATTGTTATAGCTTAAGGTTTACATGTTTTTATTTTTTTACCCTTCTTAGACATTTAATTCTTATAAACCCCTTGTTAACCCTCTTACATTTTTAAATTCAACCCGTGTTACTAATGCTACGCACGTCACTTACGGAAGCTTATTTGTAGGAAAATACCTCGCTTAATAGTATTTTGTTTATAATTTCCATAGTTACACATAAGTTATTAAATATTTCAAGATAAATATGCTTGTGACTTTAGGCGTTGAACGATATTCTATATACTTACATATTAAATTATTTGTTTGTCTGATTGTTTGTTATCTGATTTTAATGAATGGTCAAAGCCTAACCAATACGCTGAGTATAAAAAGCTTCCTACATTCACATAGTTTAATTAAGGAAGATATTTTTTTTTTATTTGTAAATAAATTTACCTATTCGGACTTTTTTCGCGGATTTATTTAGATTTTTGATTCCCGACGCTTTACAGCAATCATGATCATGAGAGAGACTTTTTTTAAGATGATCTTTAAGGAGTGAAATGATCCCTTTCCACTTCTGTAGGATTTAATTATTTTAAATTTGTATAAAATAGTTTTCGATTGATGATGATTAAAAAAGCGAAGCCGAGACAAAGCGCTAGTTAAAATATATTTTCTAAAGGATGCTTACTTCTATAGTAAGTCAGTAACATCCAATTAAAGGTTACAAAACATGTTGTTTACTCATTAATGGAATATTTTTCACATCCTGGAAGGTTCTAGTGGATCGATCAAGTAGCTTTTCTATTATGTATTTATCACGTCATAGAAAAATAAAATAGTTTGTCTTTGCGCTAAATATATGAAAATTCTTAATTGATTTTTCTTATAAATACATTTTTAAATATAATTTACTTAACACAGAGATAATTTAAACTGACTTATTATCTTATCAATACCTAAAAAAGTCTTGAAATTTAAATTAAACGATATACCTAGCAAGAATATAAAACAAAAACGTTATCTATGTACCTACCTAAAAATACCAGTTTTCACATGGACCTTGAAATATTTTATAAGTTAAAGCCATCCATCATAAAGCCACAGCATATTTGTAAATATTATAACAATTGATACACTACAAGTTTATATTTAACCGTGATATTTGTACTAGTAGGATACTTGTTTGTTTTTAAATAAAACGTGTACTCATTATAAAACTATGTTGAAATTATAGTTGTACATTTAATATAAAAAAATAAAAATTAAGTGCACCTTTTTGAGTATAAGTTGGTTTACGTATCCACTCCACTGCACATCGACCGGAAAAACTATTCAGCATCCGGAAATATCAGTAGACTATAAAACTATTTTGAAATAGTACATATTTACTGAGAGATAATTATATATAGTTTAATTCAATTCTGGTATATAAGAACTATAGTTGATTTATGATTTAATTCTTTGTTATTTGGCTTTTAGGTGTGCCAGTTGGGCATAGATTACTTCGCCAATGTCTTGTAGAATGGAGAAGACCGATTTATGATTTGTCAAATCAAAAATGAAGCTCAACAAAGCTGTCAAAGTGGACAGATTGCCTAAACTTTATTTAAAGATTTGATAGTTTTATCAAAGTCAAGACTACAATTATTATAATCATACGTGGCAAGGTCATAAAGCTCACTTCAATTGTGATAATATTTAAAGTCTAAAAGCGTGTACGTATTTTGAATTTATTTATAACTTAAGACAAGTATTTCGTTTACATTCTATTTTGGACTTTAAAACTTTTGTCATTACTAATAATAAAAATCATCAAATAAAACCATCAGTCACTAACAGAAACCTTACATCTTAAGCGGGTTCATTTTGATATTTGATACATGGTTTTCTTGTATAATATCAGTATTTAAATGGGGGATAGAATATTGTTACAAATGAAACTATTGAATCAACCATCGTTTTAATATTGTATTGTGTGGGCTTTAATGAAATGTTTTCTAGAAATTCGTGATTAAACTGGTAGTGACTTTGTATTTAAACTATTAAAAATTTAAAAAATAAATTATTTAATTACTTACTAAATTTAATTTTACATATATGTATGAAAAATTATTATTTTGTTTGTGAGCATTTCAATTATTGTTATTTTTGTCATCATATTGTAGATACATATAAAATCAATCTCTGTTCGTTAGTCTCGCTAAAACTTAAAAACAGCTGGACCAATTTTAATAATTCTTTTTTGTTTTGATGGGGGTGTGTCAGGGGTGGTATAAATAGTAAAAAAATAGGGAAAACTCATAAGAACTGCTTGAATCTAAAAGTTCAAAACTGTTTTTTTTTGTATGGGAATCACTATTTTGGATTACCCATCTACAAAAATGCGTTAAGTTTAAGTAAAAAAAAATAACATATACATATATATAGTATTGAGGGAAGCCCGTGCCCAGCAGTGGGACGTAGAAAAGGGTTGAATACAATATATAGTATATCTATTCCATACTAGCCGTAAAAAAGTATCTAGGGATGAACCCGAGCGAAGCGAGGGTGAGTCGCTAGTTGTAGATATAATATAACAAAAATGTATTGTACTTATATAATAGTGGTTATGTCGCTAGCATATTTCATCTCGCTTATTATGTTGTCGATCCGTCGCATGCATTCGGTGTCAATCTACCATCAATCATTTTACACGCGGAAAATACGTATTCTTATTTTGTAGCCTATATCAAACCTGCTAAAAAACTGTTGCAAATCCGATCGGGTCACAGTATTTAGTACTTGACTGCGTAAAAACGTAAACATTTAATGAGTTTTAAATGTATTATAACGTGTTTTAACAACGTATCGAAAAAGCTACTCAGGATTAGACAAAATGTCATAATTCTATGATAAAACGAGTAAAATTATTACAATGAAATTCCTAAAAATTCTATGCCTAAGCATAGCTCTGGGGGTCTACGAAAGGTAACATTTTGCAATAATTTTAGTTATTTACCTTTTGTATCTGAATAAAATTATAAGTCACTGAAACATAAAGTAACAGTAAACAAGAATCCTAGCCTAGCGCCCATTCTCTTATCTAACCGAAAATGTTAACACTACCTACCTTACAGGAAAAGAGCGCGTTAAACGTACATTTACATTCTATTTAAAAACATACATTATATATCTGGTATTAAGCAACACTAGTAAATCTTATTTATCAAAAATTGTTTTGTCCCTGAAAGTCGTGTCGTGATATAGCTGATAGTCTACCTTACTTCCTTCCTCAATAAGAAGACAAGAATAAGAAACAAAAAGATTTTTTTAACAAGTTGAAAAAATTCCAGCGATTACTCAAAAAAAACAGAGAATCACACTTTTCAGCTTTATAAGATGATAATAATCTAATTATGGCTTACTATATAATTAAGTACGATGACTTCATTTGAAATTAATAAAAAGACTGAATTAATATGAACCAATTAAATTTCAAAGAAAAAGTTGAAAATTAGATAGCTCATGTATGTGTAACACGATGAATATTTTAAATGGGTGATGTATGGTGCTGTTGTTCAATTGAATTGTGATTTACTCCAGATTATAATCTATCTTTGTACTAAATTTTATCCAAATCCATCAAGCCGTGGTAACGTAAAGTAACAAACATACACAAATACTATATTATATATTTTTAAATGTAATTAATAAAGATTTTATAAATATTCGTACCTTAAGATATAATTAATGTTAATATACACACTTGACAAGCTACTGAGCGGCTGACGATAATCTGGTCGGACTGCATTTTGTTATTTAATTCAACGTCTAATTATTCTGACGAATTACAACAATGTAAGATTTATTCTAAATTCTTTAAGAATGATGACTACACAGTCAAAGTAAAACGTAGAAACATAAAAATACTTGTGTGTAATTATGTACCTCAGGAACAACGCATTTACCAGTCGACAGTACGGAGTAACAATTATAAACACATCATATGTGAATTGAATTTAAATTGTACAAAGCATAACTAAAAGTTATTACATAATTCATAAAAACAACGTTTTTAAGCTCATATTATATTACAGGGCGTCATAATTTAAATACATGATATATTTAACCGCCGCGCCGTCAAAAAGGAAGAGGCACGTTCGCGTTGTCTATCTCAATTGTGAAATGATTATTATACTTCGTATTTTAATCCTTAATGGAATCACCTAATAACCTACGGATGAAATAATTATTTTTAAATTTTTAACACTGACACTGAAAAAATACTATTTTTTTCTATTAATTCAGAAGGCCATAAAAACGCAAAAAACCTTCTATTAATATGTCCATATGAATACCAATAACTTAATAGCACTGTATACTGTGCCAGAGGTAACTGGTTCATATCTAGCGCTGCGTTCTTCCCAAGACACGCTCTCGATATTTTAGGAAAATGAAGAGCGATGCGAAAAGTTCGCAAGGAAAAACAAATGAGGACTATCGTCTATTTTATCAAATAAATATTAATTATTTTCCTAAATTCCAATCATTGTTAAGCAAGCCTCAATATACCTTAAAAAAACGTTAAATATAACAGCTAACACCAAATAAATTTGCCATATATGTATATTGCGATTTATAGTCACAAAACCAATCTTATAGGGAAAATATAATCGATAGCAATAGCAATTTGAAACATTTGTCACGAGCGAGAAATTTATGTGCGACTATTAGATAAGTACCGGTAGTTGTAGGAAATGTTTTTAGAAGGCGCTAATATCGCCATCCATTAAATTATACTGCCAAAATTAATTGTAAACGATATTGAAATACGATCTATTATCGTCATACCTCATTTTTTTATTGGCATGCTGCGTAACATCCAAAATCTTAACAAGTACTTTCGGACATAAATAATCGTCATGGGCCACGAGTTTGCATTCTTTTATACATATGGTTATGTAGAGAAAGCTCATTATCTACACATAACAACTACTTGCGTAATTTATCTTTTAAAAAAGGTTTTAGAAGAATACATCACTTCTTCACTATAATTACAACTATTGTACATTTATCGCAATAATGTATTTTAAAAACATAAAATATTCATACGCAATTGTATAAAAATAGCATTCTCGTATACTAAATCTGCAAAAAAATAGTTTGTATAATATTTTAAAAAACGCACCCTGTAATTGATATCGAAGTGTTTCCAGCGACAAATAATATTATCCTTAAATCACTCGCAGTATATCGAACACAAAAGTCACCAAACGCAACGGCTAGTGGATGCGTCTTCCCCGACGCGCGGACATCAACTGTTCCTCCACCGCACACGTACCTTACAGCGTCGTGATAACCGATAACTATGGATAAGCTAATATAAAAAATATTTGCGAAACATTGAAATACGACGCTTCGAACTATTCTTTAACAATATTTCAACACCTATCACTTATTATGAATGGATGGCTTTACGCTTCGATGAATCTTCTGTGAACTCCGTGTGAATCGGATATTTTGTTTAATGCGGCGACCTTTCTATATTCGATCTGAAGTAAGTTATGTTGTTATTTAATTATAATATGTCTAATTTAGCCCAAAACTCAAGGAGAACATCATATTCTTCACAAATATTAACGATGTAATTTGTAATGTACATTAAGTAGTAAGTCTTTGTAAGGATCGTTATAGCGAAAATAAAGAGTGTTAATTATATACAAAAAGCATATACGCTTATGTTCTAGGTAATTAAATTGTGACATAATAGTTAAGTGTTTTTCACGGTTAGCTATTTTAAAGATGCTTTCAAAACTATGATTTTATGCATGCCATAATCTGTCAAAATAAAATCTACAACCATATGGATAAGAAACTTTGAGATACCTAATTTTTACATTGAGTAAGCAAAGCGAATATTTTTATGCAATAAGTGGTAATGCACTGCCAACTCTAATCTTGGCATTGTTTTATTAAGCCTTTGCATCATAGGAATGGGTAGATCTATAGTTTGGCAGTTAGTGAGCGAAAGCTGTGTAATATTTATTACTTTTAGTACTTGGAAACTGAAAGTATTGCAATAAAAGTTTTTTGTTTATTGAATAAAATGTTCAATATATTTGATAAATATTTCTAATTGCATTAATTTCAAAAGAGCTTGCTCTTAATTTGCCATTGGTGGTGTTGACATTTATAGTTTCTAATCTATAAAATGTAGAGTATGCGTATCCATATCAGAGATACCGAACTCAAATTGCTTTGCTCTTTACGGACTTCACTTATAATTTTGGTAAATTATTTACAACTTTAATGTATTTGACGACGGAAGATGTGGCAATAAACGAAAATATATAATCTTAAAATGGAGAGTATTAAACATTTAAGCATATACAGTCTAGACAGCGGTGGCGGCTCGGCAGGGAAGTGTCCCTTATAAAGGAATCAAGATTCATTTGACAGCAAAATAATTTACTTAATTTAAGCCGTTTGCTTACCTTACTTTAATAAATGCGAATGTGTGTTTGTTTTAATAGTTTTTTGCTTAGTATCTCTTTAAGAAACAAACAAGCAACATGTCGGAGTGATTTTTAAAATAGGATACTTTATTGGCAGGTGATTGACATGGGTTTTTACACAAGTGACACCCATAGGATGTTAGTTTGTTGAAAGTAAGGTGATAAATGAATCACAGGTATTTAATATGTATAAAGCCTACAGCTTTAGCAGGATCTTTGCACAATCACACACCACGTTTTAAGTACAAAAAACTTTTTACCATGACGTGCAAACCTCGCAACGGCTTCTTCAATTATAATAATACTATTTATATTTATAATTTATTAAAGATTAATTGTTCATAGTTTAATAGGTACTAAGAGGTGTGCAAATTCAAACTTGTAATTGTGTGGTCATTATACCCATAAGCTTGTATTTACTGCCCCGTCGTTTTTTTGTTTATCCAAGCTAATATTTGGCTGAACAGATTTCAAGGAAACTTCGCAGCAACTCGAACAAAAGAAAAAAAAATCTCTTACTATACGCAAAACATAGACATAAACATAGTTTTTTTAGCTACATAACACGGTTCCTGTGGGATATCATTAATATTTCTCATGAGATCTAAATATAAAATTTTATAACGGAGGCGACGCTGTACATTCAAACTGATTGTAGCTTCTTGGATTAACTATACTCGCGTTTAATTAAAGTATATATTGTGGCTCAAAATGCGTGATGAAGTCTGTTTAATTAACTTAATAGATTTGATAAATATTTTTTATGTTATATATAGATATTTTAACATTTATATTCATTGCATATTACAAAGTAGAAGTAACTGTTTATTTAAAAATCAAAATGTTATTCAATCAGTGGAATAAATGAAAAAATGTGTCTATCTTATCTTACCATCGTTTTGTGCAATCCTAAATTAGGCGAAAGTCAACATTAGTGGCTTCATAGTAAATAAATACACACGCGAACTCACCCGTAGTCATAAATTAGTATGTACTTGTAAGCATGTTTAAAGTTAACACGCGTCAAATTAAGCTACAAACAAAGCTATTTAATCTAATTATATTTAAACGAGCAATTCTTGTATATTTATTTATTTATTTATACCGGCGATCTCGAAAACGGCTCTAACGATTTCGCTGAAATTGGGGGTTTTCGGAGGCGAAAAATTGATCTAAGTCAGTCTTATGTCTGGGAAAACACGTGTTTTAGAGTTTTCATGCGGTTTCCTTTCGCATTAAGGTTCAAATCCCGGTTGGATCCAAAGTTTTTACTTTTTTTTTGTATTTATTCAAGTTTTTAGTTTTTTTTATCTAAAAAATACAATATAACAAAAAAGAGCTCCGAGCGAAGCTTGGTCGCCCAGGTACTAAATATAAAGAGACAACAAATTATTACAGTTTATAGAATATTCAATTTATCCTATTCTCAAGCATACGAGGGAATGCGGTCCTGATTTACGACATAGCACGTGCAAGCTAAGGTTAGATATATATTAAATATTAAACCTATCATTATGCATGCTTTATTATCACAAGTAGCCAAACCTAAATTAGAGACGATTAGAGACGATTAATACAATAACAGAGTGTTTATCGTATAGATTATTTATTACTACCATTACATAAACTTTCTGCCCATTCACTTGTATGTATGTATGTGTTTTTTTTTATATAACTTATTTGGCTATACATATGTATCTATCTATACATTAATATATATACCAAAAAACTATTTAACTGCGTCGATGGTGTAGCGGCTAGCATGTACTGCATGGCTGCATATCCGGAGGTCCTGGGTTCGAGTCCCGGCTAAATTTAGTTATTGAGTTTTTCTGTTTAGTAAGCCTCAGTAACAGCCCGGAGATGGGAAGTTAGCAGTGTTTCACCCTCTTGCCTCAGAGAGTACATTAGCCGTCAGTCCTGCGCCTCAACTCTCACTGATCGTATAGAGTAGTCGTCCCACCGGAGTATGAGAGTGACAGGAATAGAGAGTGCACTTGTCTCTGCGCGCATACGCACTGCACTATAATTACCTATAAAATTTCCGTTTAATATACAGAAAGTTAAAGTTTTTATAAATATTTTTATTTCTATCAATCAAAATATAATCCTATACTATCAATGCATCTCTGCCAGCGCAGTGGTAATTTTTTAATGCCCTTCTTGAAAAACCCGGGTGAACAGGAGCCAACAAATTCTTCAAAGGCATTTTGTATTGCTTCTCGGGTATGGATTTTTTTCTGTGCCAAGAAGTTGTCCAAATGGAAAAAGTAAAAATCTATCGGCGTAAAGTCTGGTGAGCACGGTGGTTGACCCAAAACTTCCAACCCTAGCTCTTGTAAATTAGAGGCCTTCTGTTATGCCGTATGAGGTCGAACGTTGTCGTGTAGGAGCAACGGGGACGAGCGATTAACCAAGGCTGGCCGGAGATTTGCGATCTTCTCCATCATTGTGTCTAGTTCCTCACAGTACACATCCGCAGTAATACTGGTACCATTTGGTAAGAAATTGTGATGAATTATACCGGCACTAGACCACCAAACAGTGACTTTTTTATGGGTAAGCTGTCGTTTGGGGCATTGCCTAGGTACTGAACCAGAGTCTAATCAACACGATGACCGCCTACGATTATCAAAAAGAATCCATTTGGTATCGCAAGTGACAATGTGGTTCAAAATCTCTTCGTTTGTGTATTTGTTAAGCAACGCAATACCTCAACGCATTCGTCGCGCTGGCGATCGTTTAGTTATTGCAGCACTCACTTATGAAGTTTTTTTACCTTGCCAATTTGACGCAAATGGACCAATATTGTTTTGATGCTAACTTTGAGAGCTGCTGCTAATTCGGCGACCACGAGATTCATTTTTAGATCAAAATTTCCGTGTCGGAAGCGTTCAAACCAATGACGAATCGTGCGTTCGTTTATAGTGTTCACTTCGTACATGTCATTAATGTTGCGAGCAGTTTGTGCGGCATTGCTAGCACGATGGAACTCGTATTCCATAATTACTCATATTTTTACTGTATCCATATTGATAAAAAACATACAAATGTAGTGAAAACAAACACTAATCGATCAAAAAGTCCTTAGTATGTTTGATTGGATGATGGGCGATAGTTAAACCTATTATACAAAAAGGAGCTTTCCTACCCAATCTTCACTAAATTTCATTGTTTTTTTTAATGTAGGTAATAATGATTTCTAATATTCATGGGTTTTCCAGTTTAGATAAAATGAGGGAATGAGAATGTAGGAATAAAATATAGCCTGAGTATTGATTACTTAATAAGCTAAACTGTCTCATAGAGAAAGCTACATTGACTGCTTCCTACAAGTACTAGGATTATTAAGGTAAATTCAAACTAATAATATAAACGGGAAAGTTTGTCAGTTGAAAATAACATTGGACTACCAAAGTGATGTAAATGACATAGATAAAAGCATGAAAGTTTAAAGTTTGTTCTAACCACTCGATGAAAAAGATCTCAAAGCTACACTATCGAAAATTTAAAAACTAAAAACATATTATTTAGGATACTAACGTAATTTTAATTCAGTTATTTAATAAAAATATATTTAAATAGACGTTTACAAGCACTTTTCGTTATACATTTCTACATATTTTATATTTAAATTAATTTTAACTGTCATGCAAGAAGTTTAAACAGTTGTTCTCACTAAAATATACTAGGAATGACGTAATGTTAAAAAGAAATAATTTTAATTATTAAACAGTAATTTTTATAATTTTAATATTTTTCGTGTTTATACAATTACATAATTTTGTTCATAACTTTTTTTATTTTTTTATTTATGTTACACCTTTGATTTTTATTTTATAATTTTACATAATTTATGTAAATTTGATGGTTCGTACATCAGTAGCATTGCTTTATACTCTATTTCTCCCTCTATCGCGTGTCGCGTGCGTGTGTGTGTCTAACTCTATATGTATAGTCGCATGCTTAAAATTGTGAAGCCAAATATATATATATATATATATATATATATATATATATATATATATATATATATATATATATATATATATATATATTTATATAATTTTGGTGGATATCACAAAAACAAAAATGTAACAAAATTATCTTCAAATAACTTTTAAGTGTCATATGTATTAGAAAGGTAGAAACTTTTCTTTGTAAGATTGGTAAAAGTAAGTGATTATAAGTAGCTATACCTCACTATGATTTTCTTCGTCATTTTCACTATTATTGCGACATACACATTATTTTACAAAAACCATTCTTAACAAAATTTAAAATATAATTTGTTTTTGTGAAAAATATGTTCAAGTACAACAACTCAATTGTTACACGCAAAATCCCAAAATATTGCATCAATTGTATTTATTTATAAATAAAAAATATTTGGGTGTAGTTTTATTTGTTAAGTCCTTTAAAGGAAATGCCATGCCGAAATGGATGTATGTATTTATTATAAGCTGATTAAAAAGAGCCGTGATCGAAAAGAGCGAATAAATGCCTTTCATGAGTTCTTTTTACTTCGACTTGCCAATTATTTATTTAACAAAAAGTAATAAACATTTTGTTTTCATCTTGTAAATAATTAATCCTATCGTCATTGGTATCATGTAAAAACCAGTTTGAGATTTGCATTTTTACGCTGCAAGTTTATAGAGATAGGTTCTATGATAACCAAACCTCTGACATAAGTAGCTTTAAACCATGGTTTTTCTCGTATATTGCTATAAAAATGCGTAATAAGGATTCTATTGAATATGAGTTTTTCCGTGATGACAATTAACAATTATATTGCCTATGAAACTTTTGTCCTTTTATAAAATACCCTCATAAGACTGTTTATTATGTTCTGGAGATATACTGGCATTAATATTTATTACCGGCATATATAAACAAGCAATCTGTCTGTAGACAGGCAAAAACTTTTAAAGAGTTTTTATACTTTGGTATCGTGCAATAATTTTCCAAATGAGCAATATACAGTAGTTATTTTAAAATACAAACATTTATTAATATATAAATATTAAAAAAAAACTCTTGTTTTAATTCTAACAACCTAGCTGCTTTGCACGTAAAATCTCATGCCTTACAAGTATAGCTATCTACATCTTTAAAAAGAACTCTAAGCCGTGACCTCCTATAACACTACGATAGTAACTGTTCATATATTTAATAGTTTAAAACTAACTTTTATAAATATTTCCTACAAAATCCGCATTTGTGCACGCAACATTTACCTTATTTCTACGCCTCGTGTTTTCTCTGTAACTGAATTTTGTTATTTTTTTGAGAAAATATATTATCTTAATTCATATGGTGATTTACAACCCACCAGAATTTGCCATAAATGCGACCTCCTCTTATTAAATCACAATTTTAAATATATTAATTTTTGCACATAATATATTATATTTCCACTTCGGAATTTAATAAGCGCAAAATAAAGAGTTGTCACTTAATATTACTCGTTTTAATTCTGTAATATAATTATTGTTTACGGAAATAATGAAGATTTATATTTTATATAAACTTTAGATTGTTAAACAAAACGGGATAAAATTTTGTTTTCCTTGTTTTTAAATTGCTCATTATTTGTTTATTATATATCAATATATTATTTAAACTTATATATATATATATATATATATATATATATATATATATATATATATATATATATATATATATATTACATACAATTCATAACAATATTGTCTGAAAAATATCAGTAAAATGTAGTTTCAACCAAATGTATCTAAGTCAGTCCTTTCTGATTAGGGTTTTTAATTAAAACTAAGTATCATTTTAAAATAAGATTTAATATTTAAAAAAAATATTTACTAAAAATCTAACTTACGAGTATATTTTAAATTAAATATATATTCATTTTAAATAAAAAATAAAAATCTAATTTACTCATTTCATATTATACTAGATTGTTTTAACATCTGTCTTAGCCTTTTTCGTGAGTTTAGATGTCATTTGTGAGGCTGTATAACTTTGAAAGTCTCAGCATTATATAACGATAATGTCTGCGTATTTTAGCTTTTAACATTGACTGCAAAACATTATAAAAACCGCATTTTGATTGCTGGCTTTTATCACAAGCGTTTTTGACTATAATTGTAGCTAAAAGCAGTTTTTTTTCCGGTTAATAATAATTTAAGTTCAAACTTTAAAAGTTATTCAGATATATGTAGATATCAAATACAGATACAAATGACAAATACAAAATTAGAGACATATTATCGCACATGTATTTACAAACAAAAACAAATCTATCCTACGTGAACCGTACATTTTTTCGGGATAAAAAGTAACCTATTTGTTATTCTAATATATGAACTATATTATTATAAGCTTTCATCAAAATCCAATCAGCAGTTTTTGTGTACTAAGCTGTATAAGTTACTATAGTTTTTTAACTATCCCACGGGAACTCTTTAATTTTCCGGGATAAAAAGTATCTTAAATATTGAACAGGGATATAAGATACCACCATGCAAAATTTAATTTAAATCAGTCCAACAGTTGCGGAGATTAGCCCGTACAAACAGACAAAAAGACAGAGAAACAAAAAATTTGAAACAAATCTGGATTCGTTCTATTTCTCTTCTTAGATCCCCCTGACTCGGTTTTAGCACTTTTTTTTTCTATGAACAGACATTTGACCTCTACAGTTTTATTATGTGTATAGATTAAAATACAATAAACCATGACTATACAAAAATCGTATCGAACTCGATTAAATAGTATCTTAAAATATAAATTAGATTTTACTGGTCAGTACGGATAATTTATAACTTTCAAAATATGCGAGCTTAAAATAACTAAAACATAGAGGTACTGAAAAGCTAATAATTGTTTACATAATATCCATCTGTACAATGTAGAATAAATGATAATACTGATGATAAACTTAATTGGTTTCTAGAAAGACATGAATAAATTTTTACTTAAGTAAGTTAACAGATAAATAAGAATATAAAGAAAATTCAAATGATAATATTTTCTTGTTTCATACTTTGTAGAGCGTGATTTTTCAATAGTCGGTTTTCTGATTTTGAATTTAATTTTTATTAAGTCATTGCTAAAGCACAATATAATTTAAAATTAAATTCATATAATTTTTTGTGGTATATTTTGTAAACTATAAACAATTCCATTCAGTAGCATCCGTTAGAAGTTATATATTTTTTACGAGGCCACATATGGGTCACTGAACATGGCATTCAAAGTGTATAAACACTTAGCAACCTTGTATAACGTTTGTAGAATTTATCACGATTTGATGCCATTGTTTTGTTTTAATTAATACCTGCGTAGAGCGTTACATGTATCCTGTAGGTTGTAGTTTACAACTACCACTGTAGAACAGTTACAGTAAATCAATGCCAGACTCTAAACATATACATTATAAACGGGTACCTATAATTATTACTAATAGTTATATTTTTTTACAAAGCTACATGTTAGAGGTCTATAAAGCTGAGTAAATGTTAAAGCATAATATGTTTGAAAAGATTGATTTAACCGATTTTTATAAAACTCTTTTATTGCAACGAAGCTGTATTTAAAATATTCTTCACTTACATACATTAATATACATATGTATGTAGGTACTATTATGTAAAACAAAAGTTCAACATAATATTAACATTTACATAAACATAAGTTCATCTGAATTGGATATAGATTATTTATTTATTATATTAAATAGAAATTGCACGTTTCGGCGAGTAGTTTGTGAAGTTTGTTAACTAAAGCAATTTACAATAAATAACTTTCTTTATCGTGATATATTTCTCAATTTGAAATATGGAAAAACATTACACCGCTTGAGAGCTACACTAATCTCTATCTTAGACTACAACAATTCGTGAACGTGAATTATTTATTATACATTCAAAATCATGTTAATGATTTTCCTTACCGTGTATTTATTTTACTTAACATTTTTTGATACACCTGGGAATTCATCTGTCAAGACCAACTTCTACTCACCAAAGCCACCAATGGAACTCTGTCATCATACTTTTGGGATGTTATTGAGATTTAAGATCGCACTGCTCTCTCTTCAGAGAAGCCTTTTGGTACAGGCGGTTCTATGAACTGAGTTGAGATAAATCGTATTTACTTGTTACATTATATGAAAATATCATGTGAAATAAAGATTTATTTTGACTTTGCTTTCTACACATATTTTTGTTCAAAATAATGCATTTTATTTTAAATTAAGATATTAAATAACCTTATTATGACACAAATAGGTAGGGAAATAATACATCTATATTATTGACTTATAATCAACGTTTTAATGTCTTCACATCAACCAGCTTTAGCAAGCGCCAGGTAACTCGCTCAGTGCGACATGTACGTACTCTAATTGATTTATATCCTAAACTAATTAAGATCACATTCTGTAATTATTATGATTTATATATGTTAAGCTTACTTTTGCAGAAAAAAAAATGAAAATTGAAATGGTCGAAGTTATTGAAAATCTTATTTAAAATATTTACTTCCGGTTTAACATTAGAAAAATAATTTAAATTTGGAATCTGATTAAAAAATCAAAAATAAAAGTAAATTTTCTATACAGAACACTAGATTTATTATTTTATTTCTAATTGTAAGTAGAATCCAAAAAAAAACCTTCCTTCAATGTGATCAACTCTTGAGAATCCCATAACTTGACAACTAAACCTCAAATAAAAAAAATATTATGCATACATTTTCATATTATCTCCTAGAGGTACATATAATAATAATAATGACCTCCCGACCAACTTCGCCCACGGCGATCAGTCTCATTGAGACTAGCCATCTGCGCAGGAGATATTATAGTGCACAAGTGTGCGCGCAGACACAAGAGCACTCTCTATTTCTGTCACTTTCATACTCCGGTGGGACGAGTACTCGACACGACCGGTGAGAGTTAAGGCGCAGGACCGACAGCTTTAAGTGCTCTCCGAGGCACGGGGGTGAAAAGCCGCCAACTTCCCAACTCAGGGTTGTTACTGAGATTTACTAAACAGAAAGACTCAATAACTAAACTTGGCCCGACCCAGAACTCGAACCCGGGACCTCTCGATGTGCAACCGTACTTGCTAGCTACTACACCACCGAGGTAGAGGTACAAATATGCCTAATATGAACGAATTTCAGAACCTCACTTTTTTTCGTTGTCCGCTTCACGTGAAATACCCCAAGTGTGTTGCAAGATATCTAATCTATATTTAAACGAGCAATTCTTGTATATTTATTTATATTTTTATTTATTTATTTATGTGTGTGATCTCGGAAATGGGTCTAACGATTTCGCTCAAACTTCTTATGTGGAGATTTTCAGTGGCGAAAAATCGGTCTAGATCAGTCTTATTTTTAGGAAAACGCGTATTTTCGATTTTCATGCGGTTTTCTTTCGCATTATTCCACGCAGAATATTATGCTCGATAACTTCTTACACAGAACCATAAGCGTCGTGGTCAAACGACCAAAATACAAGATTAATATTTACAGGTGACCAAGTTCGAATCTCGATCGGATGCAAAGTTTTTACTTTTGTTTTTTTTTTTGTATTTATTCAAGTTTTAAGTTTTTTCATCTAAAAAATACAATATAACAAAAAAGAACTCCGAGCGAAGGTCGGTCGCTCCGGTACTTACTATTAAACAAAGAAGATTGAAAAACTATAATATATATAAAAATTATTATATTATAAGGTACACCCGTGAGTGTGTATCTCTTTTCTTCCAAATTATTGCATAATTTTGTGGGTGGGACTTTTCAGTCATTAAAAAACTTTAATCTGTCTTGTGACTACGTTTGCTGTAAAGCATTCCAAAAGTCAGGAAAAAAAAACTCCAAAATAAAAATAAAACTGCAGAAAAATCAGAATAAATAAATTTATTTAAAATACTTTCATATTTAAAGTTCTTATGAATATCAGTTGATACAAAATGAGTAGATGAAATGCTATGCTACCTCTCTGATAATAATTAGTACCTGGGCGACCGAGCTTCGCTCGGAGTTCTTGAAAGATTGTATATTTTACATTAAGTGACTAAGTGTTACTGAGAAAGTTGTATAGATGTCGCGATAAGAACAATTTTCTTTTTAATTTGGCTTAAAAATAATTTTACATTAAGTGACTAAGTGTTACTGACAGAGTTGTATAGATGTCGCGATTAAATTTTGCGTAGAATAATGCATAATAAAAACACATGAAAACTCGAAAACACGCGTTTTCCCAGACATGTGACTAATCTAGATCAATTTTTTGCCCCCGAAAGCCCCCATATACCAAATTTCAGCAAAATCGTTAGAGCCGTTTCCGAGATCGCCGGTATAAATAAATAAATAAATAAATAAATAAATATATAAATATACAAGAATTGCTCGTTTAAATATATAAGATAGCTGATTTTTCAATGTATAGGAAAATTGTAAAATTATAGATATGTCACTAAAGAGCCGATTTTTACACTTTCCTTTGTTTAAAAGATTAAATGAACATCAATAACCAAATATCTAGACAGATAAAAAAATAATTAAGTGTCTGTTTGGAATGTTAAAATAGCAGCACTACAAAGCAATACTTATAAGAAAAACACTTTTTTTATATTTTTGTCTGTCTTTTTCTTGGCTTGACTGATTTTGACGGGACTTTCAATGGTAGATAGCTGATGTTACAAGGAGTAACTTAGGCTAATTTCATTTTAGAAATAGAATTAGAGTTTCGCTCAAAATAATTAAAACTTATCCATTATAGGTGCCGTCTAAAGCAAATATACAACTACTTTTTATGAAGTCGGTGTTATTCATTCTTTTTTTCATAATTTATGCCTCACTCATTAATTCAACTACCTAATTCCATTCGATAAATTGACGTGCATATTACATCTTATATAGACCATATAATTATAAAGTCCTAAATTGAAACTATAATTATTATTTTAATAAAAAAATTAAATTAACATGTAAGATAACATATTATTATAGCCATGAAAAATGAACGAGTAATATAATATGTACATAAATTCTTGGAGTTTCTATGACTAAATTATTGCTTTATCTTAATATACTCATATAGATAGACTATTTATTATGCATACATACGTAGGTACAACAAAACAAAAAAAGAATTATTCAAATCGGTCCAGTCGTTTTTGAGTTTTAGCGAGACTAACGAACAATAATTTTATTATTTTTTTTTTATTCTTAGATAGGCTTGCGCTTGACGACAATCAACGCTAAAGCATTGATGAGGTCTAGGTTGCAGCGCGCTTGCCTAGAAGATGCCTATTCACTCTTGCCTTGAAGGTACTTATATTATATGTGGTAGGAAACACGGATGCTGGAAGGGTGTTCCACAACTTAGCTGTTCGTTTCAGAAACGTAGAACTAAAGCATAATTTTATTACATATATATATATATATATATATATGTAATAAAATTATGTGGTAGCCCATTATTATATTATATATATTATTATATTATATTATATTAAGTGGTAGCCCAGTGGTAACGCGCTCGCTTGGGAAACCGAGTGAAGCGGGTTCAAATCCCGGGTCTCGCACCTCTGATATTTTCATATGCGAATCATTTTCTAACTTGATTACCACTTGCCTAACGGTGATGGAAAACATCGTGAGGAAACCTGCATGTCTGAGAACCTAGCAAGTTTTCGAAAGACATGTGAAGTCTGCCAATCCGCACTTGGCCAGCGTGGTGGACTATGGCCTGATTCCCCTCGTTTTGAAGGGAGGCCCGTGCTCAGCAGTGGGACGTTAAAAAGGGCTGATACATACGATACATACATACATATATATATATATATATATATATATATATATATATATATATATATATATAATGTAGATATATAGGAATGTGCCTCAGATTGAAGAATTATGGACACGGAGCCCGCCAATGTCAATGTCAAAAATAGTAGCGTGAATTTAAGCTATTATTCTCGATTTTGCCATACAGATCGATTACTTTCTTCAAAGAATAACGGATGTTTTATATAGATATTAATCGTTAATTAACAATTTTTGAGAAGAAAATATGAATAGTAAAATGGATAATACAAATTATACTATACCTATACTTTTAAATTAATTATAATTTAAAAAAATGTACTTTTAAATAAGAGAAATAGCATAATATTAACTATTTTATTTTATAATAAAATTCGTTCGTTTTTTTTTTTATTATTAACATTTATTTATTTATTATAATAATGAGTTATTTGTGTACTATTTAGAAACTTATGTCATTTTAAACCATTATTGTTTGTCTATATTACTCCATAGTTTTTTGTTGTACCTTTATGTACCTACGTAAATGAACAAAAAGATCTTCCTTCATAAATAATTTGAACCGGTCCATTCTAACTTCCTTGTTACTTGCAATTTAATTTAAATGATATTCATATAAATGAAGGCATTTAAATGATAATACCATCTGAGTGATTGCAAATTGGTTATATTTCTGTCGCAATCAATAGGCCATATTACTCTATCTGTAACCTGATGAAATTTTAATGTATGTACTTGAATTTTATATTTATAATACTATTAAGTAATAAAAGATACCTATAACAAGAAACAAACCCTCTTTCTTAATACATATTATGTATACATAGTATGTATACGTAGGTATTGAGACTTTTACTTTAGTAATTCTATGAACAAAAGTTAATATTATAATATTACATTGCGTTTTAATAACATATATATTAAGTTGCTTGTCGGAGATATTATCTCACCATTGTTTTCCTCGTAATGGTTACAGGAGCCTAATAAAGCCGACTTTATATTTCCATAACAAGCCAATGCTCCACAATAGTTACAGCGTTAGATAACCATGCGTAATTGAGGCAAAACCAAATAAAGGTCTCAAGGCTGAGGTCAAATACATCAAACCTTGTTTGAAAAGTCATGCAGTGTGTACACATCTTAAAAAATATACTAATAAATACTAAAATATTATGATTAGTGTGTACAACTTGCCTCTAACATAGCTTGATACCTGAGGTAATCCATATAATATAATTATATAGATTTATACATTTTTTTAGAATTATATAGCTATGCTAACTTTTTTGCCAAATTAAAAATAGTGTTTTTCTAAAACTTTAAAAGAGTCGAAGTTAAGTTAAAACATCGCAAACTTTATACAAAAAAAGTAATCTTGTTTTGACCAAATTAATAAAACTTGGTATAATTTTATTTGTCTTCTATACAAATGAAACTTACTTAAATATTTTCTATACAGTACCAAAATTAACAAAAACACAAAGTCAAAGCCGAAGGTCTCCAGTTACATTTAAGTCTTCAATCTAAATTGGTTTCTATATGCATGATCATCCATATATTTCCAAATAGAATGTGGTTGATTCGAAGTCGCTGTCCTTATATTATAGGTACATATACATTAAAAATCCGTATGTACGGCAAATTTTGCCTTCTACTTTAAGTATAATTCCAATTAAATTGATTAAATTGATTTATTTTTTTTATTAATATTTTACGTAACATAATAAAACGTAAAGGTGTGTTTGATTTGTGTTACACCGTGTTTGTTGTACAGTGGCTAGCATATACGACTGCAGGTCCTGAGGTCATAGGTTCGAATTATTATACAGGTTGAGTAAAGAAATCAATAGTTTTTTTGTCACGAAATTCTCAGTAACAACCCAGACTTCGGAAGATGGAGATGTTTATATTCTCATGCCTCGGAGAAAACGTAAAGTTCCGAGGACAGTCGGTCACCGGTTGTGTCGAATTGTCGCCCAATTTGTGTCATGTCATACATATTTATGTGTGCAGACATAAGCGCACTCTTTTGTATTTCACCCCTGTGTCTCGAAGAGTCGGTCGGTCTTGTGCCTTAACTCTCACTGGTCGTGTCAAGTAGTCATCCCACCAGAGTATGAGAGTGACAGGAAAAGAGAGTGCACTTGTATTAGCGCACTATAATATCTCCTGCGCAGATAGCTAATCTCAATAAGATTGGCGGCCGTGGCTGAAATCGGCCGGGAAGACATTATTATATATATTTATTTTCTTTACTACATATATTTATAATAATAACTAATATTGTTTAGTATCCCCCTGGGATTCAGCTATATACTTATTAACAGATTCGGCTATAAAGACGATCGAAACAAGATAGGTAATACCCAGCAATTATCATACAAACTAGATTAATGAAATTTATTCTACTAGAATTAGCACATTTTGTAATCATTGTAACTCTATTAAAACACGAAATATCACTTTGCCAAAAGCAATAGTGACATCCACACTGTAAATGGTCTTACGAAAGAAATTTTTCTAATAATAATAATTTAATTAATTTAGGTATGAATTATAATTATTAATATAAAAATATTTTCCTTCGCCTCGTATTTTATTATACTGCCTTGACGCATGACATGACATCTAAGTATTTCTGATCTTTAATAGAACAGACGTTTTGCAATCTCCAAACACAGAGAAGCCACGGCTAAATACCATCAAGATTGCTTTCAATAAATGATTTATCAGACTGTCTTAATGTTTTAAATATGAACATCACGTTGTGTGCCAACCTTCAATCACAAGTGTATATTTCGGGGGCTCATTGTATGGTAATGCATCGCTTAGGGCGAGACTCATATCCGTTAAACTGGCTCACTTTAAATGATTCACTTAGAATTAATAATGATACTGTAATTGCGTATGTGTCTTGTGATAGAACGTGTAATTTATAGATCAAGTTTCCAGAATCCTTTCAAATTATAACCTTTTATGGGTGCGCCAATGATACTAATTTAAAGTTATTATCTTGGATGCGGTTTCAATTAAATCAATTTCGAATATCTAACATTAATCTGAATCAGGTTTGATTATTTTGAAAATCCACAAATATTATTAAAGAAATAATATTATTATGCAATTTAAATACGAGTATTTAAAATAATAATAATATTTTATTTTGAATAATTATACTTTGTTATTTTTGTAGCTTCACCTTTTAAAAAATGTAAAAAGCCTTTTTTTAAAGTTGGGAAATGCATTTACACATTTACGCATACCACCTGCAAACATACAGGTAGTTGCGTAAAATGTGGGACTCATCGGCTCGATTCTACCCACTATAATCCAACGTAACCTTCTCCATCTTAATATGCTGCAGAATCACGAAAGCGCTGAAGCAAGACCAATGGTTAGACTACAACAAACTCTTATGGTTCACAAAAAGGTACCAGAACTCAGGAGAACCCTAACCTCCCAACGCTACCAAGCATCAAGACAAGGAAATATTAAAATGAACCTACCATAAGAATATGTAATTTTGTTTTTAATTTATTATAATTAATATTAAAATGTAAATTTTATTTGAATATAATTACGAATATTTTTTTAAATCTAGAAAGAAACAGATTGTCTAAGTCCAAAAACCAATTCAGCTTCATATTAAAACTATTCTAACCGCGCCTTCACAGAAGCTGCCAAGTCTCCTCCCATATAATGTTCAGTCTTATAGTATACGATATTGCATATCATAGTAGGTACATGATACACCCACATTTCGCATACTTTGAATAGTATTTGTTGAACATGGAGTTGTGACATTAACTTGCCTTTAATTAAATGAAGCGTAATTTGGCAGTGGGGTTGTGTTGCAATGATAGTCTTGTATAATGTGTATATTATGTAATGCATATTTAATTACCTCTAGCGACTCAATATGCTGAGGATCTCAAGATTGTTTCAATTAAAATAATGAGAATGCCGGATAATCATTTTGAGAATAAACTCTGCATATAAATATGTATAATCAAAAAAGGATTATGTTAAGGCCAAAAATTATGTTTTAAGGTTTAGTATCGATTTCTCGGAGATAAAATATTTTCCCGCACTAAAAAGTATCCTATATCCCGGATAATATACCCGGATAACCAGCTATCATCATACCAAATTTCATCAAAATCCCTCCAGTGGTTTTTCCGTGATGCGCTAACAGACAGACAGACAGAAAGACAGACAGACAAAAATTTTAAAAATTATAGATTCGGCCTCTATATCGATAATAATGTATATTTCAATAATATTTTCCAAAAAATATTTAAGGTACAGATTCGACTCAGTTAGAATTTTATTATATGTATAGATAATATATTTTATTTATTATAATTATTAATCATTTAATAATTTGTTTATTAAAATAATATTTTATTATAATATGTTATGATTGTATAATTGAAAGATCGCATAAGGCAGCTAAGTTATCATTTGTGCTATAAGATTATATAATTAAGTTACGTATATTCTATTAGATTTTTATATCAACATTTTTTTTAAATAAAACTAAAGCTCGGTCTCCATTTATCACAGACAGTGTATATTAAATATTTATTAAATAAAAATGATCAAGCAATGTGAAAGAACTTACTACAATAATTTACCTACATGTATTATTATAAGGTTACTTGCAACATTGTAGCAAAAATCTCAACATGAATATACTTAAAGCTAGTTTAATATTTATAAGATATTTTATTAATATTTATAGCGTTTCTTGAAATCATTATCAGGTACAATCATTTTATGTAATATTTATGTAAAATGATTATAATATTTTATAAAAAATTTTACCTAATAAAAAGTATAGTAATTAAAAAAAATAAAAAGTAATATCATTACCGAGTCTGTCATATAGCAATTTACTAAACATTTTTGCAATTCAAAACAAAGTAAAACTAAAATAAGATATCTAAAAGGGATATTTTGTTTTGGAATTGTGTTCGGTTCAATGAATTCTCAATCTCGGTCATGTCAAATTATCGTCCGACGGGATTATGAGAGTGACAGGAATAGAGCGTGTACTTGTATATCACAATATCATCTACGCACATTGATTCGGAAGACATTGTTACATTCCATAAAGCTCTATGCTATACAAATAGATGGAAAAGCTAAGAACGAGTTGAGCTTAAAACCTTAAGTATCCAGTATGTACATTTCAATACCATTATATTAATTTATATTTATATGCCAACTAAATATATAGTTGATAATAGATCTGATAATATCAAGGTAGACATGTTCTAGATCTTAATACGAGACACCAAATGCCGAATTTACATATTAAATATAATCCTATTTAAATGACGAGTAATTTTAACATTAATATATGCAAGAAATTGTATTTTTACTTCACTGCATAATCCTAATTAGTCTATCAAAATACATAAAAAATACCTAATATCTACAGTAAAACATAACGCAAATATAATAAAGTTTTTATTAAGATGCTATTTAGGACGTTATAAAAGTCAACTCAAATGTAGTATAAGTAAGTTAGCTAATAAAATTATAATCGATGACTTTAAAAAGAATAAGATAAAGTAAAACGAGGGGCAAAACACCGGCAACTTTTCAACTTTGAGCAAAGTTTGAAGCCTATCTGTCAAGAAAATCTCAGTTATTACTAAAGAAAGGAGACCCCAACGTAGAACCTCCGACTCAACAACCGTACCGTGCTAGCCACCAGGCCACCGAGAGAACTAACAAAGTCAATACATATATGTACATAATGGCCTTTACGTACGTATATTGCAGATGATATGCATGTATCAGAAATAATACATGCAACTTTTGGTGGCTAAATTTCGAAAAAGTGGCGAAAAAGTGAATGGAGTGAACGAACAAAAATGAATGATGATAAAAGTATAATAGCATAATAAAATCAGCTATAACACTGTATCAACTCTTTACACGCACGTAATAGCAAATCAACAGTTATTATACTCGATCTCAACTGAGAAAACGAAGTTCCACGTAATGGTTAATAGTAGTATATATGTATGGTCACCGTTTACGATTATAAAACTATTTTGATAATTGTGTGTCAGTACGGTTCAATTAGACCCAAACCTCAACATCCAAAGTATAAATTTCCCTTCAACTCCAAATTTTTCTATACAGTCTACATATTGTTTGGTAAAAAGTTGCACCATTCTGAACGTCGGGTTTGGGGGAGAGGGGGATTAAAAATTTGTAAATTAGTAGTTTCTATCAGTTTTTCTTAAATATTTCGAAAATTACGCGATTTCGCGTAAAAAGTGTTATTTATAAAAAATATTTACATTAAATATTATAACAAACAAAAATGATTCTGTACATAATCTTGCTAAACTGAATGGTACCATAGTTACGGAGCGTGTAAAAGTAGAAATTTTTCTTATTTTTTTTGGAAAAAATATAATACAAGGAAACTAATTATTTTTTACAGGATTGTGTTTTGTAAAAGCAAATTACGATTTGAGTGGTTGGTGGAAAGTTAGTGAGAAGCCTTTAATCTTGAAGGAAGGACAATCACACCGCCTTCTCAAGGGGCGCAACTTTTTAAGTGAAAAGAGGCTTCCACAGGCCTCGGCCAAATAAACCTTGTGGTACGGAGAAACCCACTTTGAACCTACTCTGGACAATGCCGCATTGAGAATGAATATCTTTCCAAAAAATATAAAATTGTATCTATTGTAATTCTCATAAATAATAATTATGATATATAATTATATCATTTTTAATAATAATATTTTTATAACTGTAGCTTTTAGAAGTTTTTCTTTAGAAAATAATCATATTTGGCTGTATATTGCAACCATCACTCTTTCTGCACTCGCAGTTGTGGACAAGTTCGTTTTTACATGCGCACACTGTGAGGAAAAGTAATTCCTGGGGAGCTACAGGATGTGCTGTTGTATGTCTTAAGTGTTCACCAATCTTCTTTCACCCCCATTCGAGCGAATTTTTCTTCTCATTCAGCCACTGTTGTATCTAGTGGTAGGTTCCAAATAAATGCTGCACTGGGGTCAGCTTTAGAGTCATTGAAAACCAGAAGTTTTGTACGAGGAGCGTTGTTGGCTTGCACTTTCCTATATGGTATAATTTCCCCCTTTTTATAGATAGCTAATACAGTGTCACATCCTGTGAAGGCGTATAATGCTAAGAGTATGCCTTTCATATCCCCAATGCCTCCCTTAATTACATAGTTATTATAAATTCCTTTTTCCAAAAATTTTAAAAAGTACGAAAATTTGCTACTTTTACACCCTTCGTAACTCTGGAACCGTTCAATATAGCAAGATTATGGACGGCACTATTTTCGTTTACAATTAATTATTTTTGTTTGTTATTTTTTGTGCTAAACCAAATAGTTTGCGAAATATTTAAGAAACACTGATGAAAACTACTAATTTACCAACGTCTACCCCCTCTCCCCCCGTAAGCCAACGCTCAAAAAGGTGTAACTTTTTACCAAATATGTGTGGACTGTATAGAATAATTTGGAGTTGGAGGAAATTTTTTACTTTGTATGTTGAGATTAGGCTGTTTTTTGTACTAATTGCACTGTACTAAATGTGATATTTTGTCTAACACTAGCAACTTGTGACGTCTTACGTTCCTAGTGATGAATGGTTTAGTTACGTATAGAGAACAAATATGCGAAGATTATTATTTTTGGGCCAAAAACCTTCGCGCGCGTATGCTGAATAATTTATTAAAGTTTCATCACAATCGGATAAATGGTATAAGAAGAAAGTGTAGAGGACAAATGTACAAAGAAGCACAGATGGAATATAAAGTCACATATTTTTATTATTGCATATGAGATAATAGATGGTATGATAATAGATAGATGGATGACCATCTATCTATTATCCTCTATACATAGAAATTTATCATTTAATTAAATTTTCTATATCCATCTAGAAGCATAACAGAAGCGAAATATATAGAAAATAATGGTATGTATATTAAATTATTTCTCATGTATTTTTTTTATTAATTTTAAAAAAAGAACAATAGTATGAGACATAATAAAAAGTACTTGAATAGCAGTAAAATATTCATAATAATAGCATGTTACAATTTTATCTAATGACGCTCAATTCAAAAATACTTACCACTTGTGAAGTGATTTTTATCTCTCTATACCTTTTTAGCTAAAAAATAGTTTGGTAATAATAATTGCAAATTTAGCAAAATTTATGAACCAATAATTACTACCAATAATTTTTTTTATCCTATCTTCATGAAAATAACAATTAACCTCAACATTCGTCGACGTTAATTTAATGACCCTTTTTTAAATAGAGTCAGTACTATAGAGTTTAGCTCTAAGGCGAATGAAAAATAGACACTTAGAATTTCAATATAAATAAGCACTTAGTTGCGAAAGAGATGCTTCTGAGGTTTGTTTCGCCACTAAACGGCAAATAGAAGCATATCATCGGTGTTGTAAGTTCGTGACTTATTATGAGTTGGTATAATCACAGGGAAATAGCTTCGTGTACTCCCTTTGCACTGTGTACTTATCTTGAACGTGCTAATTAGACATTCTTCTAAATGTTACAAATAATCTTACTTCTTCCTAATAGTATAAATGTGAAAGCTTAGATGGATGTTTGGATGTCTGTTACCGAATAACGCCAGAACGGCAGAACAGATCTAGATGAAATTTAGCTCAGAGATATATTATAGTCTGAAATTGCACATAGACTACTTTTTATCCCTGCACAGTTAAATTAAGATTTATACACTTAAAAATATATAATAAAAATATAATTATTTCCTCGAAATATTGTGTACCAACATGAAATGGAGAAAATTAATAATTTGTCACAAAAATCGATTTGTTTTTGCGAAGTCATTTTCGTTGCTGAATAGGAATTCTGATCATGCCACCCACTATTTAAACTACTGGGCTAAGATTACCAAAGACTTTTGACTTTTGAATTTGACAAAAAAAAGTATTTATTTTTATTATTTACTTACTAAATTATAGGATTTCATAGCTAAATAGCTCAAACAAAATCTTTAAAATTTTGGCATCATCATCATCCTTCATCCATTTAATTTTACTCGAAGTTCAGCGATTTTACTCGTAGGCTAATAATAATTTATTAAAAAAAAATTAAAGGGCGCGTATGAATGTGTATACGCGTAAGAAGTAAAACTTCTATAGGTTATCGATACTCTTTATGAAATTCAATTTATGTTGTAAATAATTAATTAATTAGGATAGGTTAGGTACTAAAAAAATTATTAAATAACGCATATTAGGCATATTACAATCATATATTTATAGATTATCATTTAAGGAAAGAATATAATATTATATATCATTTGTAAGACTATAACAACGGTTACCATGGCAACAAACTCGAACTCGAAACGAAAGAGAGAACGTTTTTTTAAACATACTCTTTTTCCGTGCCTTTATTTGAGATTTGGTTTGAATTTGTAGCGATTTCTTTTTTGTTTTACAAAGTTCGAGATAATTTAGGCTACCATTGCAATTTTTCGGAGCTTTGAGAGTAGTTGTGCTACAATTTGGTTTTACGCTCTCAGGTAGTCTTTGTGTAGAATGCTAGAATTTTTGGTGTAGTATGCCAGCGGGAGATCTCCTCTTCTTCTCACGGCGCTCTCAGGTCATCACACTTGATAACTGGAAATAAGTTAATAGATATCAAATTACCTAAATGTCTAGATGTAATCCATCAAAATGTTAAGTATATTTAAATAGTTTTTTTTATATTAATAGCTATTTTTTAAATATTAATTAATCTATCGCTTTTTGCCTTGGTGCTTCCATAGGAAAAATTATTGTGTTTAACATTTTCCTTTTTGAATTTACTCTTAACCCTTACATTTTACGTATTTATAATTATTTTTTATAGGAACAATAACACAGAACACCATCTAGTTCCATGGTGAGCTACGAGGCTTGTGCTATGTATACCAGATAGTTGATACACTACGCATATATAACGTTAAATATATACATATTATAAATATAAACTGGATACAAACTGGATACAACTGAGTACAAACATTCGTGCTCATCACAGAAATAAATGCCCCCAGCGGGACTCGAAGCCGCGACCGCAGCAGCACAGAACAGCATTTACATGATACAAACTGAGCCATACGTATCGTCTAAATAAACGTGTCGTATGTATATAATAAACAACATGTCAAAATATAAAATAGAATCTATCAAATTATCATATTTCTGTCCTTAAATAATATACCTAAGCGAGTTCCACCCTGCATATAATCGAAATTTATAAGTCAAACATGATAATTTGATGGCAAATTTTATACAAATACTTTGTAGTGTTGCGTATATTTAGTTTTCTGTTACTTTGTAAAGTGTTTTAAACGAAAACGTTAACTTTTTACATATGTAATTCGCAACAAAACCACTTCATAACACACAAAGATAATTAATATACAAATTGCGTGAATTAACTAGTTCCAAAGTAAACCTTACGTTTTTGAAGTTATTAAAACAGTTTGATTTGAGAACCCTCACACATCGTATGTAAATGACAATTTAAACTTAATAATATTCCTCGCTTGAAATAAACTGTATATAAAAATCGAGGCTGCTCAGCATGAAAGCTGTCTAATTGTAAGAAGTATATTTCACAGTCTAAATGGATTAAAAACGTATTATTATTATAATATTAGTACTTATAATTCGCATTCAGTTTTAAATAAATAAAAAACTTTATTGGAAACGTTTTAAACATTTACAATATATAAAACTAGCGATTCACCCTCGCTCAGCTCGGGTTCGTCTATTCTTACGTTTTAACGTTTATTATAGATTTTTCAGAGATAAGATATTTTCCCATAGTAAAAAATATCCTATATGTTGATCCGGATAAACAGCTATCACCATACCAAATTTCATCAAAAATCCCTCTAGTGGTTTTTCTGTGATGCGGTCACAGATAGACGAACAAACAAAAATTCTAAAAACTATACATTCGGCCTCTGTATCGATAAAAATGTCTGTTTCAGTAAAATTTCCATAAAATATTTAATGTACAGATTTGATTTAGTTACAATTTTATTATATGTTATTTAAGTTTTTAGTTAGTTTTATTATACGTTTTATTATATGTTTTATTATTTATTATATGGACTAGCGACTCACCCTCGCTCCGCTCGGGTTCGTGCCTACTTACGTTTTAACGTTTAGTATAAATTTCTCAGAAATAAGATATTTTGCCACAGTAAAAAGTATCCTGTATGTTGACCCAGATAACCAGCTATCATCATACCAAATATCATCAAAATCCCTCCTGTGGATTTTTCGTGATGAGGTAAGAGACAGACAGACAAAAATTCTAAAAACTATAGTTCGGTCTCTGTATCGATAATAATGATTTATTCTATTAGATTTTCCAAAACATATTTAATGTACAGATTCGGCTTAGTTAGATTTTTATTAGACGTATAGATTATGTACGATAAAGACTACATTAGTTTAAAACTGTGTCGTAGCCATTAACGCCAGATCATTTTTCATTGAATATATTTTAACTTATTTACATATAAATATGCAAAGATCAAAAAGTTTTTCCGCTCTGTTTTTCAATCCATTTTTTTTTTTTTTTTGTTTAATAGCTATTGACCAGCTTTTACCTGTCGAGAGTCGCGGGCACACTGGTGTGCCAGTTAACAATTGATTTCTTAGATATTAACCAGGAGGTGTTAATGTTAACAATAAAAAAAATGAAACAGGTTTTTTTTTATATAGGTAAATTTTATTCATATAATATGTTTTCATTTAATATGTTGTCCTCATATTTTCAATAATAATTATTATTATGTTCGAAATCCGACCACTAAGTTTTTTTAAATACTTTATGGCCCACACCTACACACTCCTACACTTCACTACGTACCCAACGGTTGTTAGAGTCACACATTTGACGACTTCAATAACCACATGGAAAAAAGTTTTGTAAAAAAGCCGTGTTATAATACATAGTACATAATACATAGTGACAATTGTTTAAATTAAATTACATAAGAAAGAATAAAATTAAACAATGAAAAAGAATATGAAGGTGTGTTTGTCCTTCTTTCACGTCAAAACAGAAATGAAATGAAATGAAATAAACTTTATTCAATTAGACTTATTACAAGTACTTTTAAATCGTCAATTTAATGTAAGCGTCAGTGAAGTCTGTCCGTGAGGAAGCTACCACCGGTTCGGAAAGCAGTTCTGCTGAGAAGAGCCGGCGAGAAACTCAACAGTTGCTCTTTTAAATATCGAAATTACATTTATTTTGACTTATATGCGGGCTATCTACATGTTATATTAATATATAACATGTAGATAGCCCGCATATGAGTCAATAATACTCATGTATGAGTGATGGATTGGCGTGATTTTTTGTATGGAGTAGTTGGAGGGCTGGAAAGTGGTATAGGCTACTTTTTGCCACGAGAGATTACCTAATTCTCACGGGAAAAGACGTTATAATACAATCCAAAAAAAATTATGATCATAATTACTTGAAACTTGGTATTAATGCTCTTCAAATTAAATAAAGACGTGTTTTAGCATTTTTCGAAATTCGTTTTATAAGAGTAAAATAGGGGATAAAAGTTTGTATGAAACCTACCCTTTTAGAGATTTTTCTGTAGTTTTATCGCGAGCGAAGTCGCGGGTTCTGTTAATCGTATATAATTAAAAATGTGTATAAATTATTTACTTTATCATTTCCTTAAAAAATGTTCACACACATAATTAAAATGTTAATATTATGAAACATATTTTATTATTTCATCATTTCAAACGAGTATTAAATAAAGTAAACCTTGAAAATACCTGAACAGCCTATTTCCACTATAACTAGGATGAAAACGGATATTCCGAAATTCAACTTCTAGAAAGAGGTAAAAAAATAAACATTAGTTATCAAATAAAAAAAGAGCTGAGTGAAACTGGACTGGTATAAGATATTATGTATAAAACTATAAACATAAGAATTGAGTAAAGAAATGAAGTGTGCATCTGTTAGAATGCATATGGAATAACTTAACTTATTATTTTTTTATTCAAAGAGGTGTGCTGATTGTTTACTCAAATTGTTACACCTTCGATATTCCACGATAAACATACTTACGCTATGTTATTTGTTCTGTGGCTTAAAGGCGTGCCATTTGAGCACAAGTCAACATTTTTAAGAAAATTGAAGTGTCTATGGTAATTTTAAAATACCTGTCATAAAACCAAACATTTTTATTTTATCTGTTAATATATTTAGACTGCATTGTGATATCGTGGATATTTAGGGAACACAGCATTTATGTACCAAAAATTTCAATATTTTTGATGTGAAATATCTATTGGCGCGCCTTAATAGTAAAACCGAATGACACTGCCATCATGCCATCATGCCCCTTCTACGCCACCGCTCTCGACTCTCTTATGTGTGTTCGCGCGTATACTATACAGTATACACGCTTTAATGTAAAATAGTCTCTAGTAAAAATATTTAAATATTTTCTATTCTATTTATGAATATATATTCTGCAATTATAATAATCAATAAAATAATAAGAAAACTTAATTTGTATTACTAACAAAACTCTATTTTTTCTTTATTTTATTTCATATTTCGCTATAGACTTTTATTAATTATAAATTCTAATATTAACATAGATGTTTCAAATCTACAAACTACGGCCAACTTTTAATTTTTTTATATACCTTTGGGTTATTAATGAAAACTACAATGAAAATGTATTTAATTACATTAAAAAATCATCATTTAGTATTTACTTTGGTTTGGTCTTTAAACCAGATCAATTTTTTATTTTTTTATTAAATAATAACTTATGCTATGCATGTACATTTTGCTTTCATATTTTCATTCGTTAAATTTAGTTGATTAAATATTTGATCTAGGCCTTCGAAGATTCATAATTTAAAAAAAACTATGAAAAGAAATAGTATTAGCCTATCAATGGAAGATATAGATTTTATGAAAAAAAGGAAGCTCTATATTATGTCAATATGCAGAAAAAAAACAAAGCACGTGGGTAAGCGCTTCTAGGTACTTTTTCCTTCTTAGGTCCAAAAATGAATGATGTTGGTACGAAAGTACTGACATAGTTTTTAGTTCTACATTTTTTATGACTTATAATAAAATCATAGCCACTTATCACTTTACAACTTAAAGTTTAATTAACTATTTAGATAAAATATTTTTTATTACCTAACTGGCATTTTTAAAAACCTGTGTATGTACACTTTTGAAACATATCCCCATATTTGCTTATCGTAATTACATACAATCTTTAAATGTTTTCTTACAATAAATAGCATGATGTCCGCAGAATAAAAAGTGTTCAAGGCCACCTGCAAATTGTTAAGATATGTAAATGCAGTACTTCATCACGATCTGATATAAAGTGTGATAATAAATAACTCCTTTAAGCAAAACGCGTACGTACTACTAACTTCAATATTAACCTGCTTAATAAGTAAGTACATTTTTAGTTGTAGGTAACTCTTATATTTCAACATACTCGTAGCATATAGAAAATATTTTTATATACCTAAAATTTCATATTTTATTATGATCCAGGATTATTACAAGAAATTAAACTAAAAATTTTAAAAACCCGCAACACAATAACCCATTTATTGGGACCATTTCAATGAAAATAAACGCACATCGTGTCTGTAGTTTTTTTAGTAAAGAATTGAGTATCTTGCAGATTCCAGTTAACACTGAACCATCAGGCCAAGGATACCAAAACATTACAATGTCATTGAAGAACACCAAATTTTGAATCCTTGCTCCTATCCTTTTACCGTTTAAAAAAGACCTGATATCCTGCAAACCGCTAAAATAGTTAAACAGTTAAAAAGTTAAAAGTTTTAAAGTTAACTATAAATAGCTAAGAACACTCTCGATCAATTCATCTTTCAAACAATAAATTAAAATAAAAAAAAATAAAAAAACAAGTAAAAAAAATTAAAATCGGTTCATCAGTTCATCCGTGTTCTTATAACACCACTTTTTTGCGTCGGGGGTTAAAATAAGATGAAGTTTCTCATACTCTGACGATTTTGTGCATATTATTATCGAAATATTTAATGCTTTATAATATTATATATTGAATTGAACTATATTATATACTAGCGGCTCACCCTCGCTTCGCTCGGGTTCGCCTCTAGACAAACAAAAACAAATCTATCTCACGGGAGCCGTACATTTTTCCGGGATAAAAAGTAGTCTATTGTTTATTCTGATGTATGAACTATATTACTGCAAAGTTTCATTAAAATCCAATCAGTAGATTTTGTGAACTAAGCTGTATAAGTTACTACAGTTTTTTAACTATCCCACGGGAATTCATTAATTTTTCAGGATGAAATGTATCTAAGATGTTGCCTGGGGATAAAAGGTACCACCATGCAGAATTTCATCTAATTCGGTCTAACAGATTTAGAGGTTAGCCCGTACAAACAGACAAACAGACAGACAGAGAATCAATTGAAATTAAAAAAATCTGGATTTGTTCTATTTCTCTTCTTACATCCCCCTGACTCGATTTTTAGCATTTTATTTCTATGTACAGACATTCGACCTCTATAGTTTGGTTATGCCCTTTTGAACGAAAGTCATAGTTACGCTCATTTTCTTCATATCTCAAGCTCAAAGCGGAATACGACAGTGAAACTCGTATGAATCGCTTTTCTACATTAAGCCCTTATTGACACATAAGTCATAAGTGTAAAGCAATTGAAACGTCGGGAACCAAAAATCAAAATAAAACCGCGAAAAAATCCGAAAAGATAGCTTTATTTAAATTTCGATGTAGGTTGCCATTAGGGAGCTGGTTCGCTATACTTATCCGGCTAAACCCTTTCATCTAAATCAGTCCAATAGTTTTGGAGCTTACTCGGTAATAACAAATAAACTAACAAAAAAGTCTTTCACTTATAATTTTATAGCGGCTCACCCTCGCTACGCTCAAACACAGACAGATTTGTCTTACGCACTTTACCCGCCCAACGCACAGTACCCACTCTACGCGCTTTTATTATCTTATGCACTTTTATTATCTTACGCACTTTTCCAGCCCTATTAACTTTACCCGCCCTACGCACGTTACCCGCAATTCATACATTACCTGCCCTATGCATAGTATCCGCCCTACGTAGATTACCCGCACTACCCACATACCCAGGAGTATATATAATCTCACCGGCTCACCCTCGCTTCGCTCGGCTTTGCCTCTAAACAAAAACAAATCTATCCCACGGGAACCGTTCATTTCTTCCGAAATAAAAAGGCGCTTATTTATTATTCTGATGTATGAACTATATTATTGTAGTTTCATTAAAATCCAATCAGTAATTTTTGTGTACTAAGCTGTATAAGTTACTATACTTTTTTAAATATCCCACGGGAACTCTTTAATTTTTCGAGATGAAAAGTATCTAAAATGTTGACCGGGGATATAAGGTACCGCCATACGAAATTTCACTTAAATCGGTTCAACAGTTTCGGACATTAGCCCATACAAACAGACAGAAAAAATCAGGATTGGTTCTATTGCTCTTCTTACACCCCCCTGACTCGGTTTTAAGCATTTTTTTTTCTATGTACAGACATTCGACCTCTTTAGTTTTATTATAGTATAGATTTTGTAATCACGACTTTTTAAATCTATACTATAATAAAACTTAGGTCGAATGTCAGTACATAGAAAAAAAATACTAAAAACCAAGTGAAGGGGTTGTAAGAAGAGCAATAGTACAAATCCAGATTTTTATCAATTTTTTTGTTACTCTGTCTGTTTGTCTATTTGTACGCGCTAATCTCCGAAACTGTTGAATCGATTTAAATGAATTTCGTATGGCGGTACCTTATATCCCCGGTCAACATTTTAGATACTTTCCATCCCGGAAAATTAAAGAGTCCCGTGGGATAGTTAAAAAACTATAGTAACTTATACAGCTTAGTACGCAAAAATTACTGATTGAATTTTAATGAAACTTTACAATATAGTTCATACATCAGAATAACAAATAAGCGACTTTTTATTCCGGTAAATTGAACGGTTCCCGTGGGATAGATTTGTTTTTGTTTGTCTAGGCGAACCCGAGCGAAGCGAGGGTGAGCCGCTAGTTAATTAATATGAAAAGTGATATTATGCTGCCATATACAAAGAGAAATAGATAAAAACTATATGTATATATATATATATATATATATATATATATATATATATATATATATATACACACATATTATATACATTAGTATTATTTTTTTATATACATGTAGTGCTGCCATGCTAATTAAAAGTGCAGTAAAGAGGTTATTCGTAGTTTCGAGTAAATGGCGTCCAAAAATTTTTACTTTTATTTTGCTTTTTCAGGTATAAATTATAAGTTTTGCAAATATGTTTCGATTTACATGTATAGTGAACATGCATTGTTTCATAAGAACTAACTCAATTCTCTATAAGTTTAATACAACTATTTAAAACAAAAAAAACTATCTACATACATATATTTAGCAGGGTTTTCGGCTAATAATCCAGTATTACAATCTATAACAGCAGTAAGTTTGGAGTTACTGCGCTTTCTACTAGGAAACGCAGATTGCGCTTATTTTATTTAATTCAATTATTTTTATCACTCCGACTACAAATTTTACACAATTCAATACTTATACCTATTAAAAATAGTATATTAATGTGAAAAGAAACACACTTACTTGGTTATAAAATATTTATCCTAACACTTCTTAATTAATTAAAACAACGAATATTAATGAATTATGTTATTTTAAATAGCAAATCTCATAATAAATTATTTATCTACATATATTAAAGATAAACGCAGTAACACATCTTACTGCGTTTTAAATTAATATTGTCTCTACTTCGGATTAAAATGAAGCACTTAGAAAATGTGCAGTAACCAATATTACTGCATTTATAAGTAGTATCCTTGAATTATTCACTAAAAATAATTTACAAATCATAACAACGGCAAGTATTTCTTACTGCGTTTCTTACTAGTGAAATAAATTATGTTCAAACAAATACTAGAAAGCAAAGAGCAGTAACGTGCCTTACTGCAGTTGTGCTTAGTAATTTACTTCTCAACAAGAAACGTACTGCGTTTTTGCTTATCAAAAGTACCACTTCCCAAACACTATCAAAATAAGGATCAAATCTATACAGATAAACAAAATTAGAGTGTATGTTTGTAATATTAAAATAACCGCTTTTTACTAAATGCATATGGATGTATACACGGTACATATACCAAAACAACATTTTATACAATTTTTGTCTGTCTGTCTGTCTGTTTGTTCCGGCTAATCTCCAAAACGGCTGGACCGATTTTGACGGGACTTTCATTGGCAGATAGCTGCTGTTATAAGGAGTAACTTCGGCTACATTTATTTTAGAAAAAAATCAGGGTTCCGCGAAAAAAATGAAAACCCATGAAATTGTGAACAAAATCCGCGTACGGCATACGCAATAACGTACGTACGTAACGTAAATCGCTATATAATTTAAATGAATATCTTAAAAGTAGCAAGCTACTATTTATGTATAAACATAGCTAACCGTGAAAACGTATCTAGGGACGAACGCGAGCGAAGCGAGCGAGAGTCGCTAGTATAAAATATATTTTATCTCTCTCTATACTCTATAGAGCACGTGCACTTACGAGGATTCCGAATCTATAAGTAACTCAATTTTCCAAAAAATCCTTCCTTACTGCGTTTCTGATTAGCATGTCAGAGTGTATTATAATGTTTGACACTAAATCTATTCGCGTTAAATATATATAATTGATATGTTCTTTGACGTCACTAGTCAAAAAAGCAAAGACTGAGTAAAATAATAATTTTCGTTTCATCTTCCGATTGTTGAATTAATTATTATTAACGATATTACGTCGATTACTATAAAAGATGCTCTGCTCTAGACATTATTTCAAAATGAAATGATTTTAATAGATTTTTAATTTTATGTTGTCATTTTAACCTAAGGAACATTTTAAATTCAAAACTATACTCCATTTTATCTATATAATGATAGTTTTTTACGAAACGCAATTCAGGTGGCGGCTCTCAACGAGTGACGCCATCTGTAGTTCTATTCTGTAAGAACTTTTATGAAACACGACACAGTTTTTCCGAAAATGCACTTCTGAGCTTTAAATCCACACTATGTAGATAACAATGATTGTAAATACTAAAAGTGAAAAACGGGAATGTCACATAGCACACATTCATAGTTAAAAAAATGTTGTTTGTGGAATATGTAAAAAAAATGTTTTAATCCTTAAATTGTATCATTTGACAATGGTATCAATTGGCTGAAAAATAAGAAAAAAATATATAAAAATAAACATATGCTTCTTTGATTATTTTTAACTTAATCTTCTAATATTTGTTCGTAAATAAGTGCAAAAAGTACTACACTATAAAAAGTTAGACATTAATAAAGGTGGTTTAGAAGTTACAATTAACAGCATAATAAAGTTCAATCACCCACATTCATTTCGAAATATCATCGAATCAACTTTTTGTCTTTATGAGTAACGAGATCAAGATGATAATTTATTTTAGAGGTCATATTTTTTACATGCATAATTGAAGTTCGTTGACTAACATAAGTTGTTACAATCCTTCCTGTTTTTAAAATGTTGTGCTATTATTACACATAATGCACTTTAACATCCCGCTGCTTGGCTTCCCTCATGACAAAAGGGAAATAGTTCACCGCACAAGCGTAAAGTATTACAACAATTTTATAAACTTTTATATTATTTTGATATGAATAAAATATCAAAATCATATATATATGATAAGATTTTAGACATATTATTTATACTTGTCTATAATCAATTTTATAGTTCCTTATAAAATATATTTTGTTACTTAATTATGCTGCATTGTGGATGGTTTCTATTTTTATTAATAACCATTGAAGGCATAAAATTTAGTTCGTATACATGTCAGTAGATGGCGTTACATGTCTAGATATCTTACTGAGGTTTTTGGAAAATTAATGAATAAAGTGAAAAATAAATCTCAAAAGGTATAATATTTTAATTTTAAAAATATGCTATATAATTCTTTTACCATCATTACAAATGGTTAAATTCACTATAATTTGTTTAATTTCGTTTTTTTTTCTGTTTTATATAGCAAGCAAAAAGTTTCTTTTTAAATAATATAATGAACATAAAGTTCTATGAAGGAGTTTCAATATTAAGCCGATGATGTCAAATTATTATCGATACAACAGGTAAAAGTAAGTTAAAATAGACCACCAAGAGTTGATAACACAGTTAAACTAAAAACGTGCCAAAGACGTGTTTCGGTTTACACTCAAATTAACTTCCCAAAAACAATACATATAAATATTAAGAGTTCTATCTTTTTTACGGTAACCTTCAATATTTACGGAATATACAGTATTTATGACATGCCATTTACAGAAAACACTACGAATTTCATTTGATCAAAATTATTATCGAAACAATTGTATAACCTTTACCTTGTTTAATACGCTATAATTACTTATCCAATAAATACCCGAGAAACTAGGTCTATAGTAAAGCAGGATGTAAAGAAAACCCTAATCAAATCATCTGAAGAGTGGGCTCACGGTCGAAAGAAACACGAATCTTAAGAATTCATCACTATAAATTAAGCTTCATAATGCAATTTTGATTGCAATAAAGATGAATGAATAAAGTTCGAAAATAAACTCAGATATATTTGGAATGTAGCTATTTGTATCATATGACTTTACTTAAAAGACTTCATAATGCCAATCAAAACAGAAATAGCAAGTTATAAAAGTCAAAATGTCGGATATAAAATGTCAATATAAATAAAATATAAAATAACCAAGCGTCAAAATCCGAAAACATAGTTTTGTTTTAAATGTCAAATATTCGCGTAAATCTAAGTAAATATTAGTGTTAAAATGTTTCAAATATAATAAAATAGTAGTATCCAATACCTGTGGGCGGGGCACATCGCTCGCAGAACGGACGGTCGTTGGGGACGCAAAGTTCTGGAGTGGCGGCCACGTACCGGAAGGCGAAGCGTGGGCAGGCCTCCCACAAGGTGGACCGACGACTTGGTCAATATCGCTGGAGCCCACTGGATGCGGATGGCACAAGACCAGTTGTCATGGAAATCTCTGGGGGAGGCCTATGTCCAGCAGTTGACGTGTTTGGGCTGAGACGATGACAACGACGACGACGACGACGACGACGATCCAATACCTATAATATAATAGCCAAAATATGTCGACTTACCCTTGTAGTCTATAGGTATACTCGTACTAGCGACTCACCCACGCTCTGCTCTTGTTCGTCCCTTACGTTAAGATTTAAAGTTTAGTATAGATATCTCAGAGATGAGTTTTTTCCCACAGTAAAAAGTATCCTGTATATTGACACGGATAACCAGCTATCATCATACCAAATTTCATCAAAATCTATCCAGTTGTCTTCTCGTGACGCGGTCACAGACAGACGATAATTCTAAAAACTATAGATTCGGCCTCTGTATCCACCATAATGACTATTTCAATAAAATTTCCAAAAAAAATATTTAATGTACATATTCGACTCAGTTAGAATTTTATTATATGTTTAGATTTAAAAGATTAGCGTAAATCAACAAACTCAGGCATATAATATTAGTACCTCGGCGCCCATGTTTCAAACAGTATTTTGTGAAATTTGCGTTTTTTTCACTAAAGACACCTATACGTATAGACAAACTTAAAAAGCAAAACCTTATCTAAATACATAATTTGATCCAAATCGTTAGAGCCTTTTTCGAGATAAATGAAATATTTTTTTATATATACACAAGAATAGCTCATTAAATATTATAAAATTTTAATTTTACATATACATAATTTTTCATTAACTCTATGCAATAATATGTAGTGTAGCAATAAGTCTTCAACTGCAGTATATTTATTTAAAATATATTATGTTTTTTTTTTATATCGAACCCATGACCTGCGTAGTTGAGTTGAGCCAGAACCATCAACAAGTATAGGTAGTGATTGCAAATAATTATATATCATGATAAATAAGCAACGCTCTTCTGCCTACTTCGTCTCATGGTCGGACGACACACGAACTGACAAACACGCTCCACTTCACGACGTTTAGCATCACGACTGACTGGTACCTAAAGATTATATTTGTGTATATATAATATACTTATGTATACATCGTTCTACTTATATCGAAATTATAGGCAAGACCAAACACTGTATTCTATTTTAGTTAAGTAAAGATATTTAATCAAATTAGATGAAAGATATAAAAATCGGTTCATAAACGACGAAAAAATGCCCGAACAAACATAAAAAAAAAAAAAAAAAAAAAAACATATATACGGTCGAATTGAGAACCTCCTCCTTTTTTTGGAAGTCGGTTAAAAATGATAATTTTTGATACAGAAATATTATAATTAAAACATATAAAAATATTTATTTAATAATGGATCATAATAGTACATATTTTCTTACAATAGTTTTAGTCAGAACATTCTGAAATAGTAATCTGCACTCATATTTAAAAATGTAAAGTTTGTATGTTTGGATGTTGGAGGTAATCTCTGAAACTATTGATTCGATACAAAAATTGTTTCACTCATAGAAAGCTATATATAGACTATGTTTTATTCCGAAAAAATGTATTTATTGTCAAAAATCAAAATAACTCTGAAATCAGGAAAAGTGATCGTTGTGTTACTTTGCCGGCTTGAGCTACCTAAATAGTTTAAAATAAAGAAATCGTGAACTAAAATTAATATTTTTCTATGAATTCAAATATTAGTGTTTTTTTTTAATTTAAACAGGACAACGCCTGTCTGCTAGTAGAGCACATAATATATGTATGTAACTTTCGAAAATATAAGAAGTGATAACTTTCTTATCACACTGTCCCTTTAGGAATGTAATGAAAACGAACATATTACTTAAATTCATTATTTTCTTATTAAATATATAATATTATAATATGCTATTACCTATATTTAAAATAGGCGTTACCGTAAGTAGAGTCATTATGAGCTTATTAGGTTATATACCATACGTGTTTTATAAACGACATAATATGCGTAATTTGTCCATTTGAGGTAAAATGTATTGCAACTTATTTTATACAATACAAGTACTCTATAGACACTATCGAGGTGATTTCTAATTTGTATGTATGTATATATGTACTCATCTATACATATAATAAAATTGTAACTAAGTCGAATCTGTACATTCAATACTTTTTGGAAAATATTAATGAAATAGACATTATTATCGATATCTATAGCCGGATCTATAGTTTTTAGATTTTTTATCTGTCTGTCTGTCTGTCTGTCTGTAACCGCATCACGTAAAAACCACTGGAGGGATTTCGATGAAATTTGATATGATGATAGCTGTTCATTCGGGTCAATATATAGGATACTTTTTACTACGGGAAAATACCTCATCTCTGAGATATCTATACTAAACGTTAAAACGTGCTTCTAGGGATGATCCCGAGCGGAGTGAGGGTGTGTTGCTAGTATATAATAAACTCATATAAAATAAAAAATAAACATGTCACTGTACATAATATATGTTACTGATGATGACCAAATGAGTATATCTAAGTAGGTACTGTGGCAGTGGTAGCCCAGTGGTAACGCGCTCGCTTGGACAACCGAGTGAAGCGGGTTCAAATCCCGGGTCTCGCACCTCTGATATTTTCATGTGCGAATCATTTCTAACATGATTACCACTTGCCTTACGGTGAAGGAAAACATCGTGAGGAAACCTGCATGTCTGAGAAAACCTAGCAAGTTTTCGAAAGACATGTGAAGTCCGCCAATCCGCACTTGGCCAGCGTGGTGGACTATGGCCTGATTCCCCTCGGATTGAGGGAGGCCCGTGCCCAACAGTGGGACGTTAAAAAAGGGCTGAATACATACAATACAATACAAAAGTAGGTACTAGAAAAAGCAAAACCATAATTGAAAAGTTTACGTTAAATATTTCTTTAGTAATATATACGTTATTCTTTCACATAACATACCTCGACCTAAATAGTTGTAAATAATTTAGGCTAGAATTGCGAACATATAATTTTCTTTTTAAATTGAAGTTATTTGACATTGATTTTATTTAATTACATTTAAATGACAAGGCAATTAAAACTACTTCCTTTCTTAATCTCTCCAGGATAATTTCTACGAAATTCGTGCGATTTTCCAAGAAATCAAATGTTATCGTACACGCCGGCGTGTATGCGGTCCTCGAGGGGTTATTAAAGATGGATGGATATAAAATAAGACTTATTAATCCTATATTTTTGTTTTATTAAGAAATTATTATCATGCCAATTTATATCGAACTATTTCTTCTCGTAAATAATAGAAAGGAGTATACAAAGCCAACCTTCGCTAGTCGGAAAGGCATTTAAAGAAAAATGCAAATGAAGTAGTCCCCACATAAAAGAGGAATTTTCATAATTTTAACTCCTTACTTCCCACGGAAATGTTCAATTTTTAAGATAAAATTTATAACGAATACTGATTTAAAAAATAAGTCATAATTTTGCTTATTTATATCAAAACCAGTGGTAGCCCAGTGGTATCGCGCTCGCTTGGGGAACCAAGTGAAGCGGGTTCAAATCCCGGGTCTCGCACCTCTGATATTTTCATGTGCGAATCATTTCTAACATGATTAACACTTGCCTTACGGTGAAGAAAAACATCGTGAGGAAACCTGCATGTCTAAGAGAACCTAGCAAGTTTTCGAAAGATATGTGAAGTCCGCCAATCCGCACTTGGCCAGCGTGGTGGGCTATGGCCTGATCCCCCTCGTCTTGAAGGGAGGCCCGTGCTCAGCAGTGAGATGTTAAAAAGGGCTGAATACATATCAAAACCGATTATGATAGAAATATTTGAAAATTTTCTACCTGTTAGATTCTCATACATGCAGGTTTCCTCGCGATGTTTTCCTTCACCGTTAGACAATCATATTGGAAAAAATAGTACATGAAAATATCAAGGAGGCGAGACCCAAGATTTGAACCCGCTTCACTCGGTTTCCCAAGCAAATACGTTACTTTGGCTATACTGGGCTACCGCTGCCTTATTATATATATAGTACTTAATCAAAATTCTTTCAGTCGTTTTTTTCTTTCACACAGATTTGTGGAAGAAATCAATAATAATAGATCCTATTAAAAAGAATTTTGAAAAATATTTAATTTACAGATCCCATACCTAATTGTTTTATAATAACTATAGGTATAAACTAGTTTATCAAAATCTGTCCAGTAGTTTTCTCGTGATGCGTTCCCAGACAGACGGAAAGACAAAAATTCTAATAACTATGATTCGGCATGTGTATCGATAATAATGACTATTTCAATAAGATTTTCCGAAAAATATTTAATGTATAAATTTGATTTAGAATTTTATTATATGTATAGATAAAAAAATCATAAATAGAGACTACCGGTAGAAGCTGCTCTAATAGCAAAGTGATGGTACTCACAAATATACACATACATACATAATATGTCACTAAGTATTGACGGCTATGTACGCTTACACTTATTGTCGCGTCGGAAGCGCTATATTTAAAAAGTCAAGGGCATCTTTACTTATACTGGACCAATGTTAACTTGTGTTATTTAAATATCATGACAGACAGCGACGATGTTGAGACGCCTTTCGAAAAGCGATTTTTTTTCCGAGAAGGACATTGATACATCGTTAAAACTGTTAATATTGACGATACATAGTAAATCTAAAGCTTTTAAATTTCAGGGTAAGGTTATTTATTTAATTATAATCATCGCAAATTACATGCATTTATTTCACCTTTAAATTCATATTATAATAATTATCTGAATGTATTTTATTTCATTTTTATTTCTGATGCTGTAATGTATGTACGTCTCTATGTTCTTTTATAAAAATAGTTCATTTTTTACGTTTGAGAAACTTGTGTAAATTATCGGGATTATTTTAGTAATGGAAGTACATACATATCATAAAATTATCACATTGGCAATCTCGTTGAGGCAAGTACTGGTATTCTAGAGTAGGCGTCACTAGATGAGAGAGCTTTTAATTGTATTTCGACTAACGAAATTCTTTATATACAAACTATCATATAATATACTATTCCGCTTTACTTATTTTGTTTTTCAATGATTACATAAACATTAAATGAGTACCATAGACGTATTATCTGTGCCTTTTCTTTTTGATCTATTTATTTTGTAAAATTACTTTTTTATATTTATTTCATTAAAATAGGATTTACGATCTTGGTATTTAACTTATTTCTAGTTATCTTCACTAACTTTTCTCACGATAACCACTTGATATATATTTAGAAAGTGAAACCCTCCGATTCAAAAATAATCTCTACGCGTGAAAATCAAGTTGATCCCATACTGTAAACAAGAGGACAGACACTTAACAAATATATTTTAATAATAATAGTTTATATCATACAGTCATTTTGTACATTTTATAAAACATTTTAACTTTTTAGACTTTACTGTATAATTTATTATAAGACAGACGTCATAGGTTCTGTCATAGTTTGCGAGTGATTTCAACAATTCGATTTTAGTGTGGTATAACTACATATTTTGATATGCTATTATTGTAAAATCTTATGAAGCTTAATATTAATTGCACTTTATTAGATAATATCGATATCCGACATCATCGTAATAGCTCGTAGATCGTTCTTAAGATTACCGTTTAATCATCTACATTACCTAGAAATTTAGGCAGTTGCTTCCTACAATTATTAATGTTATGGAAAACACATTTCATTTGCAGCGTTTTGAAACATACATAATTTTAGAATTAATATCAGTGGTAATTGATCTAAAAAAATATTAATCTCATATAAAGACGATTAATAATATAATATAGCCAAGATACGATTCATGCTTACCGCTGCAAAATAATTCTGCCTCTTTTATCTAGGGACTACCTCGTACGGCTGCAAATCTGAAGAACCTGGGTTCGAGTCCCATAAAATGTATTGGAATTGTATATCAATAAATTCTCAGTTGTTACTGATAGTTTAGCGTCAGGAAGTTGGCCGTATTCCTTCTCCATGCTTCGTAAAATAAGTCGGTTCTACACCTAACAACGACGAAATAGAGAGAACACTTACATTGTGTATGCGCACTTGACCGCTATAATATCTCTTATGCACATTGCATGCTTACGTATTACGTAAGATTGGTTGCCATGACAGATATTGGTCAGGAGAACATATTGTAAAGGAAACCCTCATATTTATATAGATCCTAGCCTACTGTGTTATCTTTTAAAAACCTGACACTCGCAAAATTACAAGTACAAGGGAGACCAAGATAAAAGGTAATTAAATCCAGTAGGTACAAAAGTAAATGTATATAAGAGAAATAAATGAAATCTAAGTATAGCTTTAAGCTTATAATATTAAATTGAACATATCGTGAACAAATGACCTCGCGCGAGCGTATCCATCCATTGAAATATAATTGATACATCTCAAAGTTAATACAGGCGTTAAATTGATTATTGTTCGTATAGCTATTATTCTCTTACAAAAGCTTTCGTAAGCTGTGTTTAAATAAATAAAATCTAAGGCAAACTCAACAGCGCAGTAAAGATATGAATTTCAACAACGTAGTTGTTAGCAAAATTTAACGATTTGTAAACGATTTACCAAATAACAAAATTGGTAGTTAAATAGAATGTATGACCAATCAGAAACACCGTTTTGCTTAAGAGAAATGAGTAAGACGAATCGCCGATGGATGTCACATTATGTTGAAAAGGTCTTGGAGTTCTCATACTTTTTAATGTCACTGGACTAGTAATGCCGGGGGCTTAGCCTACCTCAGCAGTCAGCTTTCATACAATATGATGTAATTACCTATTACCAAATAAAATGTCTATAATAACCATCTAAGTAAACAAGTTTTCAACACAGATTCGCTATTTAATTACTAACTTTTATCTATTATGTGATCTTCTGTGAGATATGAAGCCCGAAAATTAGTATGGGCAATTAACAAATAAAATCGGACAAGTGCGAGCCTTACTCGCACACCAAGAGTTCAATAGCAATAATAAGTTTATGATCTCAATTTTTTTTTGTGGTGTACAAATTTACGGATTTCGGATTTTTCCCTTTTCTGGTACTGTAAGATATTGTATCTTGCCAAATTCCATATTTCTAGGTTAACAGGAAGTACCATATAGGTTTTGATTCCCTTACAAATGTCAAAATATGCGACGCAGCATTAGCGGTCATTTCTTTCGTTTGCGTCGACTATTTACAGCTTCGAGGGATTGCAGTATTGAGTATGTTGTATTACTTTCAACTCGATACCTCTACGCGTTCCTGAGAAAAAGGACAAATAGACAGACAAACGGACAACGAAGATCTTATAAGGTTTCCCTTTTTTCATTTTGAGATACGGAACACTAAAAAGGCAGCTATCTGTCAACACTAGAGCAATAGAAGCCTGTCAGATACGGTTTGATGCAATTTTAAATAAAGTTTAGATAACAATTACATTCTTGCTTAAGTAATACTAAAGTGCAATTATTCTTTGATTTAATAATATAGGAGGTAATGATATATTATTTTCGTATTGAATTTATTTTTAGCAGACTACCTATGTCTTGTAATGTACAATATATTATTGTTTTATTGATTTATGAATATTCTTTTACTATGTTATTATGACTTTGATATTACTTATATAATGTACTAGTGGCTCACTCTAGACTAGACTAGACGGCGGTTCGCATCTAGACGCACGAAAACAAATCTATCCCATGGGAACTTTTTGGGATAAAAAAAATATCTAAAATATTGATGGGGGATATAAGGTACCACCATGCAAAATTTCATTCAAATCAGTCCAACAGTTTCAGAAATAAGCCCGTACAAACAGACAAACAGACAGAGAAACAAAAAAATTGAAAAAAATGTGGATTTGTTCCATTTCTCTTCTTACATCCCCTTGACTCGGTTTTTAGCATTTTTTTTGCGTATAGACATTCGACCTCTACAGTTTTATTATATGTATAGATTAAGAAAATGCAAAATATATTATATTTATCATTAAAATAATTACGTTGACGTGACGAAAATTGTCTTAAATCATTTCTTAAAGTTACGGTGTAACTTTAGAACTAAGTGAATTTATAATAATAGTAGCTACTAACCCTCACACATTTACATTATAAAAGCTTTTGCGAACTTTGAACAAAACCAACAACTTTGCGAACAATTGCCTATCGAGTCATCTTTTATATCTTTAATTAGTAGATTCGTATCATTGTACTGGTTAGGTAAGATCACTAAAAGCATACATATATAGGCATGAATATACATGCGTACCAAGTTTTGGTATGGTATGGTATGGTATAAACGGGCTTGTTTCCGCAACTCGACGTCTTGCGCCTATTTTGCGTGTGTGGGAAAAATTTCGCTCGTGTTACTCTTGCCAACCCAGTTCCTCCAGGAATCTCAGCAGACTCTTCGTCTTGCCGAAAACCTCTGGGAGTGTACTAAGGGTGCCAAGGTGTTGTGTCCGGTATGCCGCTACACCTGGACAGTATAAAATGACATGTGCAGCTGTTTCGTCTGCCTCCATGCAGGCCCTACAAAGTGGGCTGTCGGTTATACCTATATTAAAAAGATGTTTATTGTAAGGTCCGTGACCAGTTAGTGCCGCGGTTATTTGTCTAATTTGGGGTCTGTTAAGTTTGATTAGACGGTTACTCATCTTGGCATCGATGTTTGGAAGCGATTCCCTCGCCTGCAATCTGCAACTTCGCGCCATAAATTGTTGTGTTGGCGTTTGGTGCGTTGTAGGATTTGGCCTTTGAGCCAGCAAGAAGGTAGCGAGACGATAGGCTCTGGTCCTATCATCGTCATATCCGAACCTTTTCTTGCTAGCTCATCGGCCCTATCGTTACCCCACGAGTTACTGTGGCCTTTGATCCATTGTAGGGTGATCTCGTTTCGGTCACTTACCTGTGTCAGAGCCTTGTGACATTCATAGATCAAACCTGATGTGGTGGCGTTACTACTTAGTGCCTGTAATACTGACATGCTGTCTGATAGTATGCGAATGGAGAAGCCTTTTACGTCCTTTGTCGCAATTGTTCTGGCTGCCTCAAGGATACCTAGACATTCAGCTTGGGTACCAAGTTTTAATTTAGTTTCAAGGAATTTAAAAGTTCCTGTTGTGCGTAGCGTAGATCACTAAATGAACCAATAATTTAATTCTTGTCGAACGTAAGATCACGGAGCAGCTCACCATTTTCTGTCAAAACAAGTCCTTAAGATTGTTTGGACGTACTATGCGGTCACCCAAGCATAGTATGTAGAGAAACTGATAATCTTGGGCCAAATTAACGGTGAACCTGCACGAGAAATGGGATCTATGAGGTGGTCAGACTCAATTAAGAAGACAGTGGGCACAATTCTCCATAATATAATCCAGACGTCGCTAATCAGACTGAAAGAAAATCACGAAAAGTTGTCGCGATTCTCATCAGTGAGGGAACGAGGAAGAAGATGCCTGCGAAAATATAATAAGATAGATATTTATTTCATTTACTGTTTTCGTTTATACATATATGATATTATCGCTAAGGCCTGTGCGCACCTAAAGAATATTTTTAAAAGCAGTATAGTATTTTTCCGACTTGCAATACTAATAGAATTATAGCTCACTCTGCTAAATCAAAATACAAATGTGATTTATTTTTATAGCATATTGAACTCAAGGATTATGTGGCTATCTATCAGTGAAAGAATTATACATGGAAATCGAGTCGTTAGTTTCGGAGATTACCTCATATACACAGACTAATATACCTTTTTATAATATTAGTTTCGACAGATCATATTGGAAAAAGTTCATCCTAGACGCGTGAAACAAAGTGCGAATCCAACTTTGTATTGGTTGTATGGGTTCTGTGGCGTCCAAACAAACGAAATAAGTGATTATGTGGTGACACACCCTTATCCTATCATTGGATAGGGCGAGGAGGATCTATTATTCCATGGCCTGCGAAAAGTCCGGACTTAACGCCGCGCCGGTTGATTTCTATGTCTCGGGTCACATGAAGTCCCTAGTTTAAGACGTCTCGCCTGTGTCATCAGCGGAAAAACTCAAAACAAGAATTATAAATGCAGCAAATGCGATGTGGAATAATTTGACTACTTCGGTAATTAAGTGACAACTCGGAAAAAGAATGCGACTTTGCATACGCAATAGGGGAAGTCACTACGAGCAAGAATTTTAATTAGGCTAAATTACAAAATGTCTTAATTGTTACTTATTATATTAATATGTAATTTAAAATTAATGTCTTAATTGTTACTTATTATATTATTAATAATTGTTAATTGTTATTACCACTAAACTGTTACTGGTTCTAAATTTTATTTTTAATTTGTATTTTTGTTTTATTTACATTGGGTATTGTTTTTAATTAACTTTATGGAAATTTTAAAGAACGGTCTTAAGTTTAGTTCGAATACGAAATTCCACGTGCTTCCTTTGTGATCCTTTTTTTTCAGTTTCTTTGAAATAAGGTTCTAGTTGTTATGCATTTTTGGAGAGCTAAGAAAACGGTTATATTTTTAAAATAATCTGCAAGCCAAGTTTCATAACGTTTTTTTTCTGTTTTTAAGGCATTTTAATGGCGAAAATCTCAAAAAAATATTGAAATAATATCGTTTTTCGTCTCGCATTTTTTAATTTGGACCGATAATTGTTGTTTTAATATTGATAAATAACTGGTGTTTATTCGTTTTTATAAATTAGGAGAGAAAATGAGATTTAAATTGATACTTATTTTTAAATAAATTTTTGATATTGAATTTTTGACTTATTTTTAAAAAAGCTAAAAATCATGATAACTCAAAAATGGTTCACTTTTGCATAATGCATATGGGGGTTAAAATTATCGCAAATATTCACTCCTATCACCTCCTAACGGGAATACATCGAATTACCAATAACCCTGTATACCAAAATTGTAACTAAGCCTAAGAATCTGTTAAAAAAACGTTGAAAACATTAAATATTTTTTTGGAAAATCTTATCGAAATAGACATCATTATCGATACAGAGACTGAATCTATAGTTTTTAGAATTTTTGTCTGTCTATATGTCTGTTACCGCATCACGGAAAAGCCACTAGAGGGATTTTGATGAAATTTGGTATGATGATAGTTGGTTATCTGGGTCAACATATAGGATTCTTTTTACTGTGGGAAAATGACTCTCTCTGAGACATCTATACTAAATATTAAAAAGTAAGTAGGGACGAACCCGAGCGGAGCGAGAGTGAGTTGCTAGTATGTGTAATAAAATAGTTTTAATAGCTTTAATTAAAAGTAAGTACTATGCTCTCTAACGGCAAACTAATTATTTTATTTTGGCATTTTTTTTTTAATATTTACTGATAAGTAACTAAAAGTACAAACTTTTGATTTCATAAAGTTTAATTGTAATTATCTTTTAAAAATAAAGATGAGCATCTTATTTGTTCCGGTTCAACTTCGCTAGTCACGATTAAGTAAATGTCAAATTCCTCTGAGCACACGACTTCGAGCTGGATCATCAGTTAAGAATGATATAAATCATTACATACAACATTCAATAGTAACACTTGTATATTAAAATTTAGTTTGTCATACTTAGGAATGTATAAAAGCCAAGATAAGTAGAAAGTAAACGGATTTTGCCTTTTTATGCAATTTATTATATAATAACTGATATAACCATTTTAACTAAAAAGGAATTTACTAAAGAACTTATTATTAAAATTTGAACTAAATTTCAAAGGAATAATTGAAATCTATATACATTGGCTTAAGTCTATCCATTTAAATACATATATTAAAATCAATTCACAATATGCGAAGATTCTACGTACATAAAATTAATTCAACACCTGTTTAATAATATCCTCTACATTAGAATCGAAAAAATCGACCAAATACGAGTTGCGCTTGAAATAAATTGCGACATTATTATAGTAAATCCACACCCCTGAGAATGCAAATTGAAGTTAAAATAATAAGACAAATAATTTTAAAGAAAAAATTATACTTAAATATAAATAACCATTTTTTAAAAAAGTCCTAAATAGCGTCTAAAATAAAAAGTAGAACATGACTAGAATTAGTAATTAGACTTGACGTCATTTCACTATCTAGTCATTTCATAATCACAATAATCATCATAATTTATGCAAACAGTAAAAATATCAATTTCTTATAAGACGATTTTAATTTTTCTTATGTACCTATGATGATGATGATGATGATGATGTGATGATGATGATGATGACGATGATGATGATGATGACGATGATGACGACGATGACGATGATGATGATGATGATGATGAATATGGTTAGATCTTACCAGCATTTAGGTCATCGAAGATGCAAGCGTTGATCCGGCCTCTGCGGTAGTCAAAGAAGCTATAGGACTGGCCAGGATCGGTACTGCTGGGTACTGGGAGCGCTAAGGCTGGCATCGTTTCCTAGTGGTATCTCTTTGACCCCGAGACGGACTAGCCATGACGTTTCGGGATCCCACTTCTGAAATTGTTAAAACAATTGTATTAATAACCATTATAATTTCAAGACGAGGAAAATAAGAACACAGTAAAATAATGTAATAAGCTTTATTTTATCACTCTTTATAAGTTTTATAATGTTACTTCAATTTTCGTATTTCCATCTAATATAACAAAATTTAATGTAATTTTAACGATCACTTTGTTACTACTATTTAACTAATCACAGGAAAGCGCTTTATTTTTCACTTTTTACACATAAGTTCAACACTATTTTGATCAATAAGTTTGCCAACATAAATTTAGTATTATTTTAACAACTAATATTTATCTTGTCTGTCGTAATAAACGTCTACTAAAAACTCCCCCTCCAACGGTTATCTTATGCCTTTTATATCAATCTACCGGAAGTTGCATTTTAACTTGAATTTTATAAAATCATATTAAAAATCAGTTAAGTATCCATAATTTATAATTTAATTTTATCAATAACACAACAACAGTATTTCAGAATTTTTAAATGCAATAATATAACTTGAAAACTATTAATGTCTTACTATTTGATTTATTTTTTTAAGAATTTATTTTTAAGCATATAATTACAAAATTAGTAACTCGAAAATAAGTTTAATTTTTAGATATTAACTGTTAAATTATTATATTTTAACATCAATATATTTTAAAAGCAAAATCAATAGACATTCCATATTAATTTAAAAGTAGTCAAATTATCTCCCATTAATTATATAAATTTATCAATGACTTTTAATTAAATACGAGTATGTTTTTGAGAGGTTTTTAAGAGGTTACTCGCCTCCAGGGAAGATAATTTTAAAGATGTGACCTTTATTGGGATTTCCGAAAAATAACTCTCAAAAGTATTTGTAACATCTTCGTCTAAGCTCAGTGCTACGTTATCTATTGTTAGCCTCACAGGTCTAGTGATCTTTGATCTTCCAGCCGTACGAGTAATTACATCCCAAGTGGCTTTAATTTTATTAGATGAATTTATAATTTTACTTCTAATAAATACATATAGAATTAGCTTGAAGGCAAAAAAAAGAAAAAAATTTGATTAAGCTCTTACCCGACTATGGAATACTCTACGATTCATGATTCCACTGTCTCACACTATATATATATATTCATATAATTTATTTGTACTTCGATATATGCCGACAGTTGCCCAGTCCCTAAATTGTTAAAGCAGTGCATAAATAAACATATAATTTCAAGACATAGAAACTAAGAACACAGTAAATTTATGCTTATTATCACTCTTTTACTTTATAAGTTTTATAATGTCACTTCACTTTTCGTATTTTCATCTAATATAACTTAATTTTAACGATCACTTTATACTAATTAACAGGGAAGCGCTTTATCTTTTTCACTTTTTACACATAAGTTTACCACTATTTTGATCAATAAATTGAATATTATTTTTATTTTTATTTTTTTCTGTCGTAGTGAACGTCTATCCCAAAACTGAATCTGAATCTCCCAGCGGTTACCACAAGCTTTTATATCAATCAGCCGGAAGTGAAATTTTCATTATTTTTTTATAAAAACGGTTAAGTATTTCTAATTTACTGTTTAATTTTATTAAATAAAATAATAATATATCAGAATTTTAGATCTAATAATATATTTTTTTTAATTATTAACTTCAATTTGATTTATTTCCAAAATTGATATTATAAAATAAGTAACTCAAAAATAAATTTATGTATGTGTAATAATAAAGCGATGCGGAAATTATAATATCGCCACTACAATATAAAGTATATGTGCCTAGCAATAAGCGAATCAGAGTCCTTGGGCGTAGCGTAGTCGTTAGGGGATAAAGAAAATCCAGGTTACACCAAGAAGTTTAATACGGCACATACAAGAAACACAGAAGGAGAGAAATGAGAAGTTAAACAGTTTAGATATTACAGTTTAGGTATTATTTATAACTTGTATATTTCCTACATGAAAAAGTAATAACTATCTAAGATTGTTTTTCTTATCAATCAATAGTTGTCAAATTGAGTAAAAGTGAAATAATGTTTTTATATTACTAAAGTAAATTTAAAAGATAATAACTAAAGACAACATCATTTTATGGGTTCTTAAAGCATTCAAAGTTTTGTTAATTAAGCTCCTAAAATATATTTATAGTTTGTCTGATGTATAATCATTGTCTGCCCTCAAAGTTTACATAAAGTTTACACAAAACAAAGATATATTCACAAAATTTACGGATAATAGGTACATACAATGTAGGTAAGTATATTTAAAGAATTATCCCCATTAAATATTGTAAACAATACAAATCGGTAATTCCCTAATATAGTACTCATAAACATATAATGTATACCTAATTTAGGGACTGTCCTCAAACTATACAATACTTGAATTAATACATGAAACTTGCTTATCCCATTCCACAAATATTATAAATGCGAAAGTTTGAATGGATGGATGGATGGTTTGTTACTCAATCACGTCAGAACGGCTTAACAGATCTGGATGAAATTTAGCACTGAGATATATTATAGTCTGGAATATCACATGGGTTATGGTTTTTATCCCGGAAAAATTTACGGTAGATTTGTTTTTGTTTTTTAACAAAACAGGAGATCAACTATCTATTCCATATTAACTGTTAAACGTATATTGTATATAATGTACATATATTTTAGAGATTAATCTAAAAGTATACTTGTATATATTGACAGTATATTACGGAGACATTCCTCATACTAAACTTATAGTAAATGAATTATTATATAATTAAAAATAATTGTTTATACGCTAATATTATGTTCATATGTTGTTCGTCGGACTTTAGTTGATAGTATATCACAAAATTGCAACATGTCCCAAAGTATACATTTTACATATATATATACATATATATATAAAGTACTTACCTACTTTTCAAAACAAAAAAGTCAAAACGTGAGCGAAGTGATGGCGAGTCGCTAGTTAGTAATAAAATAAATTAGACTAATGAATAATATATTTACATCTGTATTACTTAGGGTAACAATCCAATGACTAAAAATAGTATTCAAATGAATATTGTACATTTTATATTTGTATAATTTTTTTTTGTATAAACATTGTATTCTTTTTTGTACCTTTTAGCACAATATTAATTCTTATCTACTCATCTATACATATGTATAATAAAATTGCAACTTCGCCGAATCTGTGCATTAAATATTTTTTGGAAAATCTTATTAAAATAGACATTATTATTGATACAGATGACTTTTTACCGCGGGAAAATATCTTATCTCTGAGAAATTTTACTAAACGTGAAAACTTAAGGGGACGAACCCAAGCGAAGCGAGGCTGAGTCGCTAGTAGCAATATAAAAGTACGAAATGAATCTGTGAATGAAAATGTTTTTGTTATGTCTTCACACTGTAACTGTTTAACAGATTTGAATAAAATTCGGCATCAAGATGCCTTAAAGGCTATAAAACCTTTTAATGCATCTTCATTATCTTGGATAAATCCTGGAAAAATTAGGTTATTTTTTTTTGCAAATGGTTAGAGTTACAAGTAAAACGGATTCTAAAAATAGTAATACGCATTGAATATATTTTATAAATGATAAAGAAATAACATTTTTATTCACTTTAATTAAATCAAATTATTATCTACGTTGTACAGTATGTGATTTCATCTCGGTCGAGTTAAAAAACTGGCTTTGTAGCCTATAACATTTGTAAAGCAATTTTACTAAAACAAAATTAAGTAAACTTATTTGTCTAGGCACTTAGGTCTTTAGACCTCACAATCAGGCCATGTCATTCATTTCTCTTTTTATTATTATATCACTATATTTTTCTCTTATTATCATTTTATTCAACCCTTTTTAACTCTCACTCTGCGCTCAGGCCTCTCTTCAATACAATTACTTAGACCATAGTCCGCCACGCTCGCCATGTTCGATTATTTAAAGTTATGTCTACTAATCGAAGACAAATTCAGATTTTTGTGACATTTTTAAGTACAAAGAAGAAAATTTTTCCTCGTCATTCACTCGTCAAAGTTACATTGTTAAATAACAGTTCCTGGGCGAGTTCTTTTTTGTTATATCGTATTTTTTAGATAAAAAAACTAAAAACTTTAATAAATACAAAAACAAAAGTAAAAATACTTTGAATTCCAACTGGGATTTGATCCCGGATATGTGTTGTCTAACTTACGTGTTGACTGCTTGACCATGATGCTTACAACCGAGTATACGAAATTATCGACCATATTCTGCGTGGAATAATGCAAAAAGAAAACTGCAGACATGAGACTAATCTAGATCGAATTTTCGCCCCAGAAAGCCCCCACATACCAAATTTCAGCGAAATCGTTAGAGCCATTTTCAAGATCGCTGGTATAAATAAATAAAGAAATAAAGATATAAATACACAAGAATTGCTCGTTTAAATATATAAGATAAAATTGATGTTACTTTAAATATGAATGAAAGTTAAATACTTAAAAGCTTAATACTTTCGAAGGTAAATATCCAAAATTTATATTTAAAATTGTTTTATATTCAAAATTAGAAATGTAAAAATTAATTGTAAACATTCTGTTTGTATGGCAGATAGAAAATCCTATCAAAACTGCTTGTCAAAATAAAGATATTAAGGACTACCTATAATTATGAATGACTCCCTATATAAACAACTAGCGACTCACCCTCGCTTCGCTTCGGGTTCGTCCCTAGACAAAAACAAATCTCTCCCACGGGACCCGTACACTTTTCCGGGATGATATATAGCCTATAGCCTTCCTCAGTTAACGGGTTATCAAATGCAAAAAAAAAATTTTTCAAATCGGATCAGTAGTTCCTGAGATTAGCGGGTTCAACCAAACAAACAAACAAACAAACTCTTCAGCTTTATAATAAAAATTAATTGTAAACATTCTGTTTGTATGGCAGATAGAAAATCCTATCAAAACTGCTTGTCAAAATAAAGATATTAAAGACTACCTATAATTATGAATGACTCCCTATATAAACAATTCAATACCTCTTTTCTTTGTCTGTTTTTTGTTTAGTAGCTATTGACGAGCATTCAATAAAAAAATTGGGGAATACTTAGTTAGTTTTTTTTTTATATATATAGATCAGTAGGTAAATTCTATTCATATATGTTTTTCTCAAATTTTGATTCCATTCTAATGATTACAGTGGAACATCGGCCACTGAGCGAACACTAATTTTCTTAAAAGCGTCGGAAATCTAATTAATACTTAGACATTAGCCCTAGCGGCCCTAGCGTCCTAGCCCCTACGACACTATAAATAAAAAGAAAATAACAATTTTGTTGTTTTTTTTTTTACAAAATATTACTATGTAAATAAATTAAACTTTAATTTATAATTTAATATTTTTATATACGACAATAATAAAAAAACCTTTTAGAATGGAGTCAATCTATTTTTTAGCTTGTTAAAAAAATGTGGTTTACAAAATTGATTCTACTCACAGACATAATTCGATAGAAAGTAAGATAAACTAAAAGTGTCCTCAAAAATGCATTAAATACCATAAGAAAGGTTCTAAAAAATACCTTATACTAAAATAAAGATAAAAACATAAATCTGGTCAATTTTAAATTTATTTATTCGACTTGATCACTTATTTTAAAAATATTTCAGTATTTTTCTTATACTAAGTACTTCGCAGAAGTTAAATCATATTTTTGTATAAAATTATCAACGTTTATAGAAATGATTTGAAGGTCCATCAATTTCGTAGCCGTCATAGTCTGGAAACTGACCACCAAACTTCGGATATACTGCAACAAAAATATATTTATGTTAAATTAAAAGTACTGCAAGTTTAATTAATAATCTCATTGAGAAAGTAAGTTTTCCACGAGGCCAAAAATTATCAAAGCTGTTTTTTCAAAAATAAATATCTAAAAAAAACATATTATTTTTAAAAATATAAAAAAATCTTTTTATTACTTTGTTAGCCTTGGTCATATCTAGGTTCATATCTAATTTATCAAAAGTTCTAGGAGCAAAAATTTCTTAGAATTAATAGAATTTCGAAGTTAAAATTTTTTTTTATAACAATAGCTTTTCAATATATTTTTTTTGTTTCGTAACATTGAACTGCACATATTGTACAAATCCAATGTATGTATGTGTCAATCTAATCCAAAATGGTACATTATTTTTATTATCGTAAGAAATAGACGCTTTTATTCTTGTAAATCAAACTATTTTATCGTTTGTTTTCATCTTGTAAGATATTTAATTGAAAGTCGATTGATATTTCTATAATCTACACTAATATTACTTTACTGAAAAAAAAAAACATTTTTTTAACGCAAAAGTACTTACTAATCAGATTTTAAAACGTTACTTTGCATTTTATAGTTTATTTATTGGGAAAGTTTGTAAGTTATGTAATATTGTACTACGAAATTTAGGAGCGACTAAAAGTTTGTATAAAATATTTTGACTTTTCTCTTTTTACGAGATGATAAGTAAAGCAAAATCTTGTTCTTATTCTCCTTGCCCTTATCCCACGTTACGTGGAGTCAGCATGTGTTTCCTTCTTCCTTTATCTGTTTTCCTCTATCAGCTGTCATCTCAACATACACACTTTTCACGCATGTATCCTTTTTCACACAGTCAAGTACACAGTTAAAAAAACTATAGTCTATAATAATATTATGAAGAGGCAGAGTTTGTTTGTTTGAATGCGCTAATCTCAGGAACTATTAATCTGATTTGAAAAAATCTTTTTGCATTACATAGACTGCTTATTGAGAAAGGCTATAGGTTATATATCATCATGCTACTACCCAAGAGAGCTGAGCAGTAATCATAAATGTCAACATTTCGGGCAGACTTCCATACTACTACTACTACTCCATATTACTAATAGCATAAAACCAAAGAATTTTTTGTAATTTTAACGCGAGCGAAGCCACGGATTCTGCTAGTACATAATATTTTCATGCTGAATACTCTACAAGATAACGTTGGTCTATGGCTATGCAGAAGTGTTATAGACCAATGCTTAACAAGTAGAAGAAAACAATAGGGCTATGGATCGTTATACACGCTATTATATCTTATCTCGCTTGTGCCTATTTTTTCTTCTGTTGTACTTGAAACCTTTAAGTATTTACTTAATTTGTAAAACAGAAGCTTTTGTTAGATTTGCAAATAAATTAATATGTAAATGGTTACGATAAAAGAAATACATACAGTTACTGAAATGAAACTGAACATTTCTGATACATGTGAATTTAATTTTATTGACAATTGCATAACTATTGGTTTAGTAATTATAAATACTGTAAATATTGGCTAGAATGCTTGATCAAGACAAATTTAATAATAAAATTTATATAGTTTGAAAAATGTTGTAAATAAAAAGCGAGTTATTCATATAAACGCAAAACAATTTAAAGATATTTCTGACTAATTTGTATTTTGACAATAACATTTTTTGTAACTTAAAAAGACTCCTTTTTACAGGTATGAATGTTAGTTTTTATATTATGAATTAAGCTTTTTTTAAATTATGAATTTAATTATGTCCCAATTAGACAAGGTAAATAATATTTCTTTTTGAGAAGCTTCTTTGAAAATAAAATTAAAAACATCTAAATTACATAAAGATTTTTAAATCGATATACATACATACATATTTCGTTCTAAGATTTTATGCTAAAATATGATCTGAAATTACTTTGTAATTATTTTGGTATATTATAAAGACAAATCTAATATAATCTCAAAGTTCTACATGATATATAATTAACTAGTACCTATATATACTTACGGAAAGGTGAAGGCGAAGCGTATATTTGCTGTGGTACAATTTGTTTTTGTATAATTTGCTGCGGTATTTGTACAGGCACTGGCACAGGTTTTGCCACGTATTGTATGACAGGTTTTATTGGTTGATACACTTTTGCTTGAGGGTGTAAACTAGGTCCAACTTTGGAAACCACAGCATTGAATCCATGGATTGGATCAGCTGTGTAATCAACTGTACGTATGGAACCATCTGGCTCTACTAGAGAATACTGCCCTGAAATTTAAAATAAAGCCATTAAAGATTATATTACCATAGTAAACTATGTTGTTTAAAAAAAATGAAACTCTATAATATGTAAAAACATACATTCCATAAAAAAAAAACAGAATATAAATTGGAAAATATAATATTTTTTATATAAACGATACGTTTATAATTAATACTAATTTTATTCCTTGTGGGAATAGATGCAACGGTAGCCCAGTAGTAACACGCTCACTTGGGAATCCGAGTGAAGCGGGTTCAAATCCCAGGTCTCGTACCTCTGATATTTTCATATTCGAACAATTTCGAACATGATTACCACTTGTGTTACGATCTCTGAGGATCTGGGGGAACCTAGCCTAGAAGTTTTCAAAAAACGTGTAAAATCCGCCAACGTGCACTTGTTCAGTTCAGTCAGAACTATGGCCTGATCCCCCTCGTATTGAAGGGAGCCCGTGCCCAGCTGTGGGACGTTAATTACGGACAAAAGGGACCTCATGTAGTATAAACCACGTTTCTAATAAATGAAACGATCAAGTTCTCCACAAAAGCTAGATTAATTTTACACAATAACGTAATTAAATCTTAACTAATTATTTTATCAATTCATACGCCACATTTTCTACCCATGAACAATGGTGCTATTATGGAAAATGACGTTGTAACAAATTTTCCCAATCTCATGTTTGAATCATTCGAGGTTTCTACTAACAAATCGCTAATGACGGCATATTTTCAAACAATGCTCCTTGTTTAGTAATTGAAGTTAGAACTCACGGATTAAAATTCTTGAAAAGTATTGTTTAGGAGATTATCTAATATTATATAAGTTCTTTTCATTTTAAGCCTTTGTTTTAAAGCAATATGACAATAAAAAAGATTATTCGATATAGAAGTAGTAACCTTAATCCCCTTCATGTGTGAATTTTAAATAACTTGCTTTTTGTAATTATTAAGTACTAGCAAAACCCGCGGATGCGCTCGCGCTAAAACTACAACAGAAAAACTTTAAAAAGGTAGGTTTCATAAAAATTTTCATCCCTATTTTATCTCCTTATGGGATGAATTTCAACAAAACGCTAAAACACGTATTTATTTAATTGTATTGAAGAGCATTAATACCAAGTTTCAAGAAATTCTGACCATAAATATTTTTTGGGTTGTGTTATAATGTGTATTCCCGTGGGAATGAGATGATCTCCCGCGGTAAAAAGTATCCTATATGTTGACCCGGATATCCAGCTATCATCATACCAACTTTCATCAAAATCCCTCCAGTGGTTTTCTGTGATGCGGTAACAGACAAACAGACAGACAGACAAAAATTCTAAAAACTATAAATTTGGTCTCTATATCGATAATAAACTCTATTTCAATAAGATTTTCCAAAAAATATTTAAGGTACAGATTCGACTCAGAATTTTATTATATGTATAGAAGAAAATTTTGTATGATTTAAATTATATGCTCGATAGGTAAACCTATATGAGTAAGAATTAACAAAATACTATAGTTTACTAGTAATAAGTATAAATTATTATAATTGACTTCTAACACATAATTTACCTTTAACTACCTCGCCGTCTCTAGTTTCGTGTTGTGACTTAATGTCGCCAGTCGAATGATCCGCCACGCCATAGTTGAATGCGTATTGAGGACGATCCTAAACAAAATTTACAATTTCATACAATATCCATATTTTTCTATTATACAAATATTAGCCACTTTAAACATATAATATTTACATCGTTAGAATTGTATATTTATCCAGACTAATAATTAAATATTGAAAAAGTATAGAAATTATCATTTTCATCTCCTTAAATAGGTACTAGATACCTATTTATATATAATATATATATACAGGCAGAAATTAAAGAAACTGATAAAATAAAGCTAATTAAAATATTTAAGTGATTTCTTACATTATAATATTCATACCCTGGCTCAAAAACTGGGTTGAACACAGAGCTTAGCTTCGGTTTTGCTTGAACACATCCGATCGCAACAACTACCAACACATAATATAAACACATTGTAAACTTTATAGGATATACGACTGCTTCACACCAAACTTACTCCCTGAATACCACAATAGAGGGTTCACAGGCTTTTATAAATGGCCTTAGTAACGTCAGCCTTGGTACTCTAAAAAGATGTTTCCTTAGATCCCTACAGCTAAATGAGAAAAGTTTCGCACGCTACAATGACGTCTCATGTAAATTAGATTGCAACATTTTGCTACGTACAGGTGGACGTTTTGTATTGTAATCACTTCATAAGGCCCATATACATATTGTAGTAGTAATAAAATACCTCGAATTAAAAATATACCAAGGCTAGTAGAACACACTTTAAAAATGGTATCTTATACATATTTTTTTTAATTGTGTGTTAATATTATTAATTGTTAATAGTATTCATTTATTAATTTTAGAGTTTTTTTAGATGTATTAATTACTATTTATATACACGATAAATATTATTATATACGATGCACGCGCAAACCGACAGCCAAAAAGCGACATGATGAAGTTAGCTGATAACTGTTTGTTGCCGTGGTAACCGTTGTTATTATCTGACAAATGATATACAATATTATATTCTTTCCTTAAAGGTATTCTATAAATATATGATTATAATATGCATAATATGTCTTATTTAATTATTTTATTAATTTATCATTCATTTTACAAACAGCGAGTTGTGGCATACGGGATGAAATCTTTAGCTATTTTTGTTCTGTTACGCTAAAGAAGTATAACTTAATAAAAACGCGTGTGTGTACATAAGTACACACAAGCGTTTTTATTTTAATGTTGAGAAATGCATTTACGCATACCATCTGTATAGAAACAGGCGGTTATATGGGAGTCACTAGCTAAAAAAGCCAGTACTACACACTAAAACCCAACAAAACCTCCCTCGTCTGAATGGGGTGTCACAGGAACACCGCACTTTGCTCTTTTGTTTCACGTTAAACCGATACGAAATAAAGTTAGAGTGTAATAAGAAAGTAATATTATGTTTATAAAAAGTATTTTTTGCTGACGTAAGAAAATTTACTTACTTATTATTTGGCATTTAAAAAAATATTTATTTTAGCAAAACAACATGTACAATTTACATCGTTGTGTTTATCTACTACGAAATTCTTACGCCCAAATTAGTTGAAACCTTAATTCGGAGGTAATCACTAATCAACCATTACCATTGCAGTAATTGAAGTATAAGTTTCATCAGAGTAAATTCTACCTAGTGTTCTAATTTACGTGTGAACTAAAACTATCTCGTGATTGCTTAGTGATGTTGCCTAATATATGACTATACTTTATATTGATTTGTTACAATATATAATAAAAATACGAAAGATGCCACAGAACCGTACGTACACTTAATTTTTTTCCTTTGTTACAATATGTATTAATCTATTTGACTAGAGGTTTCTGTGGTCCACATGAAACACCTACCCAATTTCAGTCCCCAAGTAAAATGGCTGTGACATAAAACAGATAGATGGACAATGCTGGTCAGCTGGTCCCAAATTATACTAGACGAAAAATCTAACCTAGTTCTTTGCCTCGAGAGCCGCTAGATAAGAAATACTTACATATTATGTATGTATATGGATTTAATACTGGACTTTATTGTATGTCATCGTACTTTGATTTCAATTTAATTAAATAATTCTAAAATCATCGCCTTTAAAAAATATTCAACATTTTTACGATTACATTTTGAAATACGTCACTGAATATGATACTTAAAATATCTCTAACATATAGTAAAGATATAAATGTCATACAAATTCGTTTATACATTTATGATCAATAATTGTGTATCGTGTGAAGAACCTTGCATACAATATATTCTTTGTATGTTAATAGTAAGAACTTATGGGAGAAGGGCAAGTTTTGTAACTCCGTAATGCAAGATTTGATTTCTATTTTTTACTTATACTACCGAGCTTTTTCTAGAGATAATGTTTGCACGACTATTGTAGATCAAAAAGTTTAAGAATTATATTAATTTCTGCATGTATCAGTTTAAATTAGCTTAGCTTAAAGGTTAGTAAGATATTGTAAAGTTATTTTTAAGAAAGCATTTATTCATGACAAGCCTAAGCTTTTATTAATAAGATCAAAATATTTTCCGTATTTAAATACGTAGCAATTTTTAAGATGATGCGTGCAGCGACATTTGTAGGCGAGTTACGTCAATATTTCAAAGCAGTGAACACAAAATTTTCAAAGATTTGATATTTGGTACAAAGGATTTTTACTTATATAGATTTATTTGAAAAACTTTGATAAATTATAATATCAATTTATATTTTTTTTTAATTCTATTATTTAACTCTTCTACAATCACCCATCCTTCTAGCAATAAAATAATATATCAAGACCCATGAATCGTTGAAAATGAATTCGTTGTAATTTGAAATCAATTTTAACATACGAATAATATTTTCAAACAAGTGAACAGTTTTGATTAGTGTAACTACTCTATTGTTATTTTGTTTCTATATACTTGATTCTACTTGTAACATCCATTATATTATAACCACCTTATAAAATTATATACTTTTAGCAAGCACAAGATTTTAATAAAACACAATATGGTATGCTTTATAGGTGAAATATAAAAAATATACCTAATCAACGCTTATAATTATTTACAAAAACAAAACAATCGTCAATTTAAAATGTAGTAGATTTAAAAATAGATTTTAGAGTAGATTCAAAAATGAGCAAATAAAACACCTATTTAAGTTAAACTTTTATGTAACTTATAAAATTATCTCTTACTTAACATACAACAATATTATATAACATTTAACATTATATTACAATTCTAAATAACATAAAATATTCAGGTACAACATAATAAATAATTTGACAAAAAGAGATCGAAGGAAAATTTTGATCTCTAAACATGTTTTCTATAACCTACAAATCTTTAAAATTAAAGATATGCTATAGCCCAAGGGCGTGTTAGAGATGGGCGGCCTCATGAGCAGATATGGGAGCGGTCCTGTGAACGACGGCATTGAATCCATTATGTTTATCCGCTGTGTAATCCACTGTACGGATTGAGCCGTCAGGTTCTACTACCGTGTACTGACCTGTAAAAAAACATATTTGTTATAATTCAATCAGGTAGTGGTAGCCCAGTGGTAATGCGCTCGCTTAGGAAACCGAATGAAGCGGGTTCAAATCCTATTTCTCGCACCTCTGAAATCTTTATGTGCGAATCATTTCTAACATGATTATTACTTGCCTTACAGTGAAGTAAAACATCGTGAGGAAACCTGCACGTTTGAGCAGATCTAGTAAGTTTTCGAAAGACATGTAAAGTCCGCCAACGTGCACTTGGCCAGCGTCGTGGATAGGGTTTGGGTCCCGGGACGTCTCGTGTCTCGAAGTCCCGGGACTTTTCGTAATTTTAGTTGTCTCGAGTCCCAGGACTTTCGGGTCGACACTCGAGATGAGACAAGATCGTCGAAATTGTTATGTAATTATTTTTATTTTCGAATAAATACTTGTTCAAAGAACATTAAAAAAAGAGTTTCAGTTGTTTGAAGCAACCGAAAAACGTACAGTAGTTTGGAACTACTGTATAAAGCCTTAAACACAATTAAACCAACATCTGTTGAAAACGAGAGTGTTCTCCTTGTCCGGTGGCATTATTACAAAAATCAGAAATAGATTGTCGGACAAATCTGTTGACGCTCTGATTTTTTTAAAACCTACTTATTAAATCAGCAAAGAAGTCTAATTAATGTGTTAGTAGATTATTTCAAAGACTGATTTATAAGTCTGTTTTATTATTTATATTTAGATTATTTTATTATGAAACAAATCTGTGATTATAAGAATTAACAATGTTGTGATTATGACCAATGCTTAGATACTAGAATTACTAGATAATAGTAAAGTTGTTAAGAATTAGTATGATTTTAACTAAGTTCGTTTAACTTTATAGTTATAATTAGATTAAACTGCTTAAAAGTGAATCTGTGTGTGATAAAAAGAAATAAACAAAGCAATTATTAAGACTGAAATTACGTTAGAGTTATTAAGATTTAATTTTCTTTTTAATAAATGTTGATGTTTACAAAAAATACCTTTTTTAATACGTTCCACCAGAAATTAAATTTCTTCAAAAAAGGCTTACCCCTCTTAAAAAAAAATCTCAAAAGTCTCGAAGTCCCGGGAATTCCCGGGACTTGAATTGTAGGCTGTCTCGTGTATCGGGACTTTGAAATTGTCGTGAATCCCCAAACCCTAGTCGTGGACTATGGTCTGATCCCCCTCATATTGGCCCGAACCCAGCAGTAGGAAGTTAAAAAGGGCTGAATACATATTGCAATCATTTTATCTTATTAATATGAACAAAAGTCTCAGTAATATCCTGGATTTGGAAAACTAGCGGTGCTCTCTAGCGGAGAGCACGTAAAGCCGTCGGTTCTGCAACTGATCATTAACCGGATGTATCCAATTGTTATCTCACCGGAATAAAGAGGGCGCAGAGGTAATAATCTTATTGAGTAAAAAAAATTGGTCTGCATTTTATCATTAGTAAAATATATGCAAAATATATAACAAAGTTGAATTGGTTTCTACTTTCACAAATTCTTTCTCTATGTAAAAACTCTATCCTAATCGGATACTATACTAATTATACTAATATACCTATATATATAGGTACCTATAGGTACATTAAGGATCACTATCCAAACGTATTGTCAAAAAAATATTTAACAAAATTCATAATTAAAAAAGAATGAAAGCAACATAATTTTTAATTGCTTCTCTATCACTTACGTATTTAACATTACTTGTTACATCAACGCAATAACTGTTTAATGAGCATCATAAGATTATGTAAAGTTTGTAGTGTTTGTAGTGTAAGATCAGAGTTTATCAGTTGTTCTTCCGTAAGGAAGAACAACTGATAAACTCTGATCTTACCACACATTATTTAATTATATTAGCTTGACTTGTTAAATGACTTATTTTGCATATAAATAGTAATCACTAAATATTATAAACTAGCGACTCAATCTCTGTTCGTTCGGATTCGTCCCTGCGTGATAATTTAAATTGACATATTTTTTTATTTTATTTATGAACTGATTGATATAAAACAAATATTAAATGTTAAGCGAAACTTACCTACTAAATATTTTAATATTTAGTAGGTAAGTTTAACATTTATGTTAAGTGAAACTTACTAAGAAAACCGCAGTTAAATCGGTTGTGCCGTTTCTAAAATTAGTACACACAAACGTGCACTCAAACAGACAAAATCCTAAAAATCATTGTTTTGGGTTCTACCCCATTATAAAGACCCCCAAAAATAGTTTTTTCTCAAATATCTTCCATGTACAGACAGCGATTAGTTACACTTTTATTATATCTATAGATTAAAGTCCCCCGATGGTTCGGGCTAATCTCAGAAAGTACAAACTTTCGTGCCACTTTAAAACGAAGAATTTCGTCCTTTTTGAGAGCTTTCGTAATATTGTAAACATGAAAGGACAACCCGAGAAAAGCTATATTTCTTCTACCACAAACTGTCATATAAAACGAATACATATGTAACGTGACTATGCGCTTGTATAAAATAGAATTTCAAAAAACTCACAGGCAGTCCCTAGTATATGTAGATATTATGTGTTTAATTAATTAAAAATAATACTAAATACCTTTTACGACATCCCCGTCTCGGCTCTCATGATGGGTTTTAATATCTCCAGTGTGAAAATCATTGACACCATATTTGAATACGTATTTGGGGTACGCCTGAAATATGGAAAATTCATTTTATATAAGACTAATCTATTATATTTACGATTATATATTTATTCATATGTGGTTGATAACCTTTCTCAATTAAAATGCTATATAATGCAAAAAAATGCTTAAACCGTAGAAATTAAGTCGTTAAACAAACAAAAACTCAAACATTATCTTCTGGTTTACAATAATATTATCTATAGTTTACAAAAAAAAAAAACATCACGAACTACTTGGCTATATTCTCATAAAAAAGTACATCTAAACTTAATATCTCTATTCATCACATCATTGATCAAGCGGTTTAACGTGAATGGTAGCTTAAGTTTAAAGCTACCATTCACGTATGGACTGATTTGGTCGATGGCTGAACTGGCTGCAAAGAACAGTATTATAATTCAGCTAATTTTATTTTGTAGTTTTTAAACATATGAAAAAAATCATTTCAATTTTTAATCTTAATACGCAGTTAAAATTTGGTCCTTGAAGATGTCGTTATTGAAGCGGTAGGCAGGCATACTAGACCTAGTGTCTTTAGTCGTCAATGTCCTCGATTGAACAGGTTTTTTATTTTATTTTTGGGATCGGTCCGAGGTAGATCACGTCTGATATCGGAGTCTTGGTCCGGTCAGTGACTGTCGCGCTTTAAAATTTCTTTCCAATTACTTTTACTATTTTCTAAGCCGCAACTAGAAGAACTGGTAACTTAACTATAGATTAAATGTGTATAATAATATTAATAAAGGTAACTTATAACATTTCGATAACTAATATGTCAAATAAGTATATTATTTTAAAAGCAATTTAGTGAAGGAAAAATTTGTTGCTCTCATAACATGAAGTGAAACTGGTCAAATCACGTATTACGTGACTAGTTCCTTCATTTTTTCATCTGGAATACAAAGTTATAAGCAGGTGATCTATACTAATATTATAAAGACACACAGTTTGTTTATTTGTTTGTTTTTTTTTGTGTATTTGTTTGTTTGAACGCGCTAATCTCAGGAACTACTTACCCGATTTGAAAAATTATTTTTGCATTAGATATCCCGTTTATTGAGGAAGGCTATAGGCTATATAACATCCCGGAAAATGTACGGGGATAGATTTGTTTTTGCCTATTGGACGAACCCGAAACGAAGCAAGGGTGAGTCACTAGTATCAATCTATAGTATTTAACAGGTCTTCTAATAAAGTTTTTTTAACTAATGCTATAAAGCTCAAGAATTCATTTGTTTTGTTTATTTAAACTGGTTAATCTCTAAAACTATCAGTCAGATTTGAGAAAATCATTTTATTTTAACCTATTTAACGCTTAACGGTAATTATACATAAATACACTAAGCACGCGGAGCAGCGGGCTAAAGCTATTATGTCCCACATTAACTCTACCGTTGTAAGCGCAACGAACGAATTAAGTGTTACAGGAAATTCTGCATTACAGTACTTCCTGTTAAACGAATCCTTTCTCCTCTCTCATTAGCTACGAATGGCTAACCTTAATTTAACAATTATCTATTGTTCACTGCGTAGTTAAAAAATGATAAAAAATACTACCAATTTGGCTAATTTGTAAGTATATGTATTAACTACCTTATTAGCTAAGTAGCAAACATGTTTTTTTACTTTGTTACATTTTTAGCAACGCAGAGTTGGGAGCTTGACAATATTGCGTCCCTGTACCTCGGAAAGCACATAAAACTATTGATTTTATGCCTGAATACGTATATATGTCTAGACTTTAAGAGTGGAAGGAAAGTGAATGCACTTGTGCACTACAATATTTCTCGAGATAGATACTCTCAATGAGATAGGCCGCCGTGACCAAAATCGATCAAGATAATTTCAACAATAAATAATGATAACGTCCATCTTTATTAATCCGTATAATAAAGATGGACTAATATTATAAAGCAGAAGAATTTGTTTGTTTATTTGTTTGTTTATTTGTTTGGTTGAACGCGCTAATCTCAGGAACTACTAATCCTATTTCAAAAATTCTTTTCGCATAGCCCGTTAACTGAGGAAGGCTGTAGGCCATATATTTTCCCGGAAAAATATACGGTTCCCGTAGGATAGATTTGTTTTTGTCTGGGGATGAACCCGAAGCGAAGCGAGGGTGAGTCACTAGTGTATCATAAAATAAACACCACAATCAAAGTTAATTGATTTTCAATATTAATGTGTCATACTACTATAAATACTTTAATTATTGTTCATTCTGTAGATTCATGGAAATTGGTTTGTGATAGACGAATATACAGATAGGTACACGAGTTATCATGCAAGTGATCCGTTTTACAACGCGTTTAAGGAACCCTACAGAGCTAATACCTATTAGTTACTAATATATGCCTGCTAGCATGACATGCAAATATTATTATAAGTTTTTACTTTAAATGACTTTGCAGTTTTTAATGAAGAGATATAGTGCTGTGTTAAAATCAGCTTGGTCAGTCCTTACCGCATCCATCACATAATATTTAAATATCGCGTTACGAATCACTGCGCTTTCTTTTTACATAAAATAGTATACCTTATGTTCACTTACATAATATTTAAGTATTACAGATGATTATACGCTTGACTTGATTTACTAATATAATGAATGAGCTAATTTGCTAAATTGAGCAATAATTATAAAACTACTAGAGCCTCACCCTGGCTTCGCTCGGGTTCGTCCCTAGGTACGTTTTAACGGTTAGTATAGAAGTAGAATAGATAGACTATATTATATATACAGGTACGATACAGATCGGTATGATGGGTTGTATTATAACGTGTTTTCCCGTGGAAATGAGATAATCTTCCGCGGTAAAAGGTATGAAATAACCATATAAGATACATAAGTCAATTTATGGTTTATCATGAGTTTATATATGCACATAATAAATTCTTATTACCTATAATATTTTTTTGTAACAGATTGTCTATTCATTTTGACTATAAAGTCGATTAATCTTAGTTTTGAGATAAAATATCTAACATTTATCTAAACCTGAAGAATTCGTTTTATTAATAACTTCTAAAAGGTGCTTAATTCTTATGATTGTTTAGTACTTCCCATTTGTGAACCCATTTTTTATAATTCTTTATTAAAAAATCATTCCTGAAGGTGAAATAATTACTTTTAAAATTTGAAATCGGTGAATCTTTTTTGTTAAAAGTAATAATTAAAATTACTCCCTATTTACCAGTTCGATTGGAAAAATAACGCTATTGCGTTAACTGCGACTTTTCAATATCAAATTTTTTTCAATTCCAAATTGAAACAACAAGTGAAGCCAGGACAGAGCAATAGAATAATAAAATGGTTCAATAAGTATATCAATACTCACATAGTAATCTACGTGCTCATCCTCAGGTATTTGGTGGTGGTAGTCAAAGGCTAACCTTGGAACATGAACGAGGCTCGACGCTGGTTGCAAATCCAAAGGTCTCAAGTATGTGAACACTCTCCCATATACACATACTAATAACGCTGAAGAAAGTACTATATGCTGCAAAAAACAATAAAATAATTAAGTTTCTATATACTATTAATCTTTTTGTTAAGATTAAGTCTTGTTTTTAAGAACCATTTGAGCACTATTTCTTCGCCAAAGTTACGTATAATGGGAGCCGCTATGTATTTATTGTTTGTGTATATGTTTCCTATTCAAGCTTTAATCTTATTTATTCTTTGCTTTATATTATAGATTCGAACGTTTACTTGTTGATTTTTTTGCCGTAGTGAAGCAACGGATTCATATGCGTTATCGCAAAGGAGGAGGAAGAAAGGAAGTTCATGAGGCAGAAACTAACACAGCTACTTTTAACTTCGACACCAAGTTTTTCATTGGAAATTAGTTTGTTAGGAAAAGCTCTAAGTACAAAAAAAAGTAGAACAAACGCTTGAAATATACCATTACCATAACAAATTAAGGTTTCTTGTAAGCATAAGTATGCTCTAGGTTAACATGAAACTAAGAACTTTGAATATTGTAAAATTTATAGTGTGTTAATGTATAGGTGTTAATTTTGCACTATTCACAATCACCCGTGGCACACAGTCTGACTATCAATGAATGACGACTACTGAAGAAAGTGAGTACAATTTTGTATACAGATGTTTATCCCGCCACCTAGAATTCATTGAATGTATCAATTTTTAATATTCAATCGAAGTGTTCTCCACGAAAATAAACCTTATACATTCCATTACTTGTAGATTAGAGTTATTTTTATTAAAAACTATAATCATTTTTTTATCAGTAACCATAAACACAATACATTTGTATCCAAAAAAAATACTATATTTTAATTGGTATATACATATATGTAAAGGACACTTAAAGAAAAAAATCCTTGTTACCCACGTTATAGTTTTTTCAAACTCAGTATTTGAATAGCACATTAGATCGACCATTCTACCAAATTAGAATACAGACATATAAATACATATAAGTTTAATTATTATTTGTAGGCTAAGGTAATATTTTATTAGGAATCAAATATTTGTATCCAAAAATCTTGATATATTTTTAGTATCGCACATATCTACATTCTACATATATATACTCCAACCAGCAAAACCTTACTGTTCTGGTTATAGTTATTTTTATAAATAGCTAAATAAATCTTCACCTTGTATATTGTTATAATTCATACGTTACGTAGTACTAGACAGACTCAATACGCTGCTTTCTTCAATAGTAAAATTCAAAGCAAATTGCTTAGTTAAATAGCTATTGTTAGTAATTCATATTTTTTACTTTTTTAGTTATTATTAGTAGATAAAAGCCGTTCCTTATTGTTACCGTAAGTTAAATCGTAAACCGTTTTTGTAATATTAAGTTTTGTTTGTATATGCATGCTGTGTCTGCATCTAGAAAAATGCAATCCTGTGTATAAATTTTTTAAATAATTGTCATTTTATATGTGTTTGATTGTCATTTGTTTTGTAGATCAAAAAACATAAATAAATAAATAGTCCTTAATATTCTAAATAATAATTTGTGTCCCGAAAACTAGCAAAAAAGCGGTGCTTTAGGAGGGCTCGCGAATATTTCTACCTAGTAATTTTGAAGGCAGTTTTTTAAATAGAATTTACATTTTTTTTCATAGATTATTAACATGAGCTTTTGTAAATAATTCATACGACAAATGGGTTTTATTCCTTTCTATTTCATCCAAGTAAAAATAACAATAACAATTTATAAAACTAAGAAGTTTGTTCGTAATTCTTAATGCTGCTAGTTTTATCTAAACATAAAATTTCTCATACGAATTTCTTGTTGTTTTTTACATTTTAACATATATAAGTTTTTAACCCTGGATAATTTCTAAGAAATTATGGATAATTTCTAAGAAATCAATTGTTAACTTGTACGCGTCCCACCAGAGGTTAATACTACTTAATCTATCATATGGGAATCGTTTATATATCGCTAATCCTTTTTATGATTGATAACACATGTAGACATAAATAGAAAATACTATGTCAAAGCCCAAACTTGAAAACGCAATAGTTTCTCAGTAAAATGTACCACAAAAATGCATAAATATCTTGTGGGATAGTGTAGGGCTCGCTTCGGTCGACCTGATTAGGGGCTTTCGAAATTGAAAGATGACATATAGGTACTGTATTAGTGGTTTACCCTAAACAATTAATATACTTTTACTATAGATAGCGTTAATCGTAAAGCTTCCAAATCGTTTTATTTTATAATTTATAAAAATATATCCACTAAAATGTGTAAAATGTAGCGAAATGCAAAACATACTTGGAATCATCAATTTAATCATATTTGGAATTATATATGGGACGTAAACACCAGTAACAACACAACATAACAACAACACACACAACGTAACAATTAATTGAACTGTTTTTTTTTTGTTTGTTTCCGATAAGACCCCATATGTAACTATAAGCAAAGATCATGAAATAGAAGCTATGAAAAAAATATATAAACAGTTTATGTCCGTCATTAAAATATAAATGATTTTATTTCAATTCAAATAGTTACAACATAATACGAGTAGCTTTAATATCCTATTATTTTAAGTACTTTTTCTTTTTGTACTAATACACCATTGTTACTGACAATGCATGATGGATACAATTGAAACTAATAAAAAAGTATTTTTTGTACAATTTTCTCACACACTTTCGTTGCTCATCGTAAGAGTTACGTAGCGATTACTAATTGATGCTTCCAATCTATGTCCATTTTCTATTTTCTTTGAAATGGCAACACGAAAAATTGTATGAGGATATATATAGGTATGTCAAAAATATACGCATTAGAATATTTAAATTGCAAACAAATCATATTTGTATAATAATTTTACCGTTTTCAGTTTAAAGTCGAAAAATATGATACTCAAGTTCACCATGATTAAACTTGATTTAATTATAAAACTTAACTCTACAAAGTCAATTGTAAGAGTTGTAAGTTGTTTGGATATCATTATTTCAATACAAATAATACATATGTACATAGTTTATAAACTTATACAATTAAAAAATATTTTAATTAATACTACACCTGGGCGACCGAGAATCGCTCTGATGTATATAACTTAAAAATAAAACCAATTGTTCCAAACCCTTAGAGCCGTTTTTAAGATACACGAAATAAATTTATTATCTATCTACACATATAATAAAATTCTAACTGAGTTGAATCTATACCTTAAATATTTTTCGGAAAATCTTATTAAAATAGTCATTTTTATCGATACAGAGGCCGAATCTATAGTTTTTAAAATTTCTGTCTGTCTGTCTGAGAACGCATTTCTAGAAAACCTAGACAGATTTTGATGAAATTTGGTATGATAATAGCTGGTTACCCGAGGATACTTTTAATTCGGTAAAATATTTCATCTCTGAGAAATTTATACTAAACGTTAAAACGTAGTTAGGCACAAACCCGAGCAGAACGAGGGTAAGCCGCTAGTCTATACTAAAGTTTTATATTGAGGTAATGCATAACATAATGGTTACATTTATTAAAGATTATATAAATATATAAAAAAATACATTTATAAAAATTACCGTAACTTCACAAACTTAGACGTCATAACTGATTTAAAGATAACCAAAAATTAAAATTTCATTTTTATATTATACTCCAAATAGAGTCTTAGAATTTTATCAAAACTAGAACAGCTTTGTTAAATGTAAACCGTTTTCAATTATTATTTCACATTAATAAACATTTCTTAAGATTTTAGATCTGAACTGACATACCGACTTATGAATATTATATATTTCAAATACTTATATTGCACTCACCTTTAAAGTCATATTATTGGTTTTATTTACACTTTTCGTTTCAAAGCTACACTAAATTATATGGATAAAATCCACTCGTTTCAAAAGACTGGTAACGTATGTGTAGAGAGAAACTTAACGAAGTATATATATGAAAGTTGGTAGAAAGGGTGGCGGCCTGGTGGGTGTAACCATTGAAAAAATATACTATCCATTGTTAGTTTACAAAAATTTCATCATAACTCTAAGCACATGTTTTATATAAAAAAATCCAGACAATTGCGAGTCGGACTCGTCTACCGAGGGTTCCGTACAAAGTAGGAAATCTGTTTAACTTTGATTTTCAACTTTTTTTATTTTTTGGAATTTTTCCTTTATTGGTGCTGTAAGACCTTGCTTTTGCCAAATTTCGTGATTCTAGGTCAGGTTTTCGACCCAAAACCTATAGGGTACTTCCGGTTGACCTAGAATTGTCAATTTTGGTTAAAAGCAAGGTCTTACAGCACAAGTAAAGGGAAAATTCCATAAAATAAGAAAAGTTGAAAATTAAGGTAAATTTTGGTACTTACAAGTTTTCGCAAAAACCTAAATTTGCCCATATCTTTTTAAAGTGTTGACTCAGGACCTTGATTTTTATATACCTAATAGGGACTATAGACCTCAGTATCTGGTATAAATTTCAACTTGCTAGGTCCACCCGTTACTGAGAAAATCGGTGGTGACACACGGACAGACAGACGGACTGACGGACAAAGGGACAATAGAATGATCTTATAAGGGTTCCTGTTTTTACCTATTGAGGTACGGAACTCTAAAAATTGACTGACATTATTATTATGAAAGTCAGTTTATTCTTAGTATTCTTATACATGTATATCTAACTATGATGGTATAAGGATTGTTTTGTTTCGTTGAGCATTGAATGTTGTTTAAATTATATTTCTAGACAGGACAATTAAAACGTTCAATTATTGTTGTTTTTTATCTGTTTTAAATATCAGTGGACTTATAATAAAAAAATAGGAACCTTATACACTTAATTCAAGAAGATGAATATAAACTTCCAAAATAAATAAAATCGGAATACTATTATTATAATGCGTAAGTTTGGATATCTTTGTGCATGTTTGTGCGTGTGTGCGTGCGTGCGTGCGTGCGTGCGTGCGTGCGTGTGTGTGTGTGTGTGTGTGTGTGTGTGTGTGTACTCTATGAACTGGAGTAACACACAGGTTGAAATTAGACATCCAGAGAGAAACCCGAGCAAAGCTATTAGTCTTTGATGTAATAAATAAAAAGAAATGCATAAATTATATTTTAAATAAATTATATATTTGTACTTATTAATTGATTTAATAAGTAATATGTAATTACTGTGCTATTGTTTAAATGCTTAGTTTTTCTTATACTTATATTATGTCATGTTCTATTTATAAAATGCTAACAATCAACGTGAACTGAATACTTTCCAACAAAATCCAATAATCGATCTATTACGCGCCGATCGTTGAAATTATCTTCTATGATTATAATGTTATCCCTCTCAATTCGGATACATCAGAGAGAGACGCAAACTTTTTAAATCACACAACGTACGTGATTGAATAATCTATTACAGATGCAATTCACAAAAACGACCACGTTTACTTCCTTCCGAACGTGGGCACAATGTTGATCGTGAGAATTGATAAATACCATCTTTATTTGTACTTACTGTTCAGTGTTCAATTATGTTAGGTAATACAGCCATTTGTAGACGGCATATTTAAATATTGTATACTCTATGTCACTCTGTCAACTAAAATTAATATTACCTCTTCCAAAGAGTATGCTAAAAAACAAAAATAAACGTCGTACATAAACCAATTTTAATGAGTATGCAAGAAAATTAAAAGTTGGTTTTTATTGGTTTTAAAAGTTAAATTATTATTAGACCAATTATTTTTTATTAAAAAAATCAATTATTAACCGACTTCAAAAAGAAGGTCGTACGCGATATCGGTGTACCTGCCCAAGTTCCTTTTGGTGTAAGTAAATTTTTGTTAACACTGAAGTGATTTGCAAGATTCTTAAATTTTTTTCAAATAAGTATTTAATAAACGTTATACTTAAAGAGTGATACCATAATATAAATGACAAGAAAATATTTCATTTCTGGAATAGTAATTATTATTTTTAAAACGATTTCTGAAATTCAAATACTTTTTAGTAATGAAGAAGAAGTGAACTGAAATTATTATATTTATTAGTTTAAATGAGATCAAGAATTGTTTATTTGATTACAAACGAACTTACATAAAAGCCTATAGGCCCCATAAATTTTAAAATTTTGGTTTTAAGTTATGTAGTTCTGTCACAATGGGACCAAGTTGCCGCTATTGTTACTAAATTAAGACAAGCGAGGAAAGTGTGCTGTCAATACACTTACATAATCCTTCTCGCATATTAGTGAAATACCGTAATAGAGTTTTCTACTGCCTACAATAGGATACTTGCAACAATTTAATGTAAAATCTTTAAAATCATTACATATTATAAAATATGAAACTTGAGTTTGCATGTGTTCGGGCTAATCTCAGAAATTATTGTACGGATTTTCATACGATTTTTATTAATAGAAAGAGAAATTATAGGTTATAATTTATAAACATTTTGGATACATAAAATTAACAATAATTTCTACAGGCCAATTTTGATCACGGCGGCCAAACTCACTGAAGCCCTGTGCGCAGGAGATATTATAGTGCACAAGTATGCGCGCAAATACAAGTTACTCTCTATTCCTGTCAATCTTGAATTCCAGTGGGACAACAATCCGAAGCGATACTCGATAGAGCGCAGGTCACGCGCAGGATCGAGAGCTCTACATGCTCTCCGAAGCATGGAGATAAACACTGGCAATTTCGTTTCAATTTCTGGTTTTTACTGAGAATTTCTTTACAGAAAACATCAATAAATATACTTGGCACGACTCAGAATTCTCACCCACTCAACATATAATAAATAATTAACGTACCTGTATGACATATTTGTAAATTAAATCGGAAAAATGAGTCTGTTCGAGAGCACGTGCACACGTGCGGAGTGACAATTACAAATATATTGTTTGTATATTAGATACTAGCAGAAAGAATTTTTTGGTTTTATGTTATAAATAATTAATACAGAAACACCCCCGCACATCCTGGCGTTAAGGGTGGTACCCTTAACGCCAAGTGCCCTTCTACCATGCCGTGTAGGATTTTCGAAGCCCTGTTTGACTTAATATTTTTAATTAAAGAGTATGTATACGAATTTTCGAGTCAATTGACCCAGAGAATAAAAAGATTCACAGAAAATTCAACCCCTCATCTCACCGTTTTAGGGGTGGAATATTAAAAAACCCTTTCTTAGTGGATGCCTACTGTTCACAAAGAACACACCCTCCAAACTTATGTCTCTAGAATCAGCGACTTATGCTGTGTGTTGATACATCTGCAGTCAGCCAGGACTTTGAGTTTTATATATATATATATATAGAGAATGTCTCCTTTGACATATGCTTTCAGATTTATCTACTAACGTTATGAATTAAATGGTAATCATAACTAAGCACTCGTATTTTTAAAATTAGTAGATATTCTGGTGTTATATATGTTTTGATAATAACTTTTTAACACAAAATTTAAAGTCCTCCAAACATTCCTAAAAATGACAATTATAAGTAAAATATTTGGTAAAAATTCAAAGAAAATCTTCCGAACGAAATATAACAGGAACTGCTATATTAGTTTTGTTCTTTTTAAAACAATCCTGAAATGTAACTTTAATTAAATAAATTAGCACCAATCAAATCTACTAATAATTTACCTAGCAAGCAAGGTAAGCATATAGCACTGAGGGGAAGCCTTGTTTAAATGTCCAGTGGGCCATTTAAAAGGGCTGAATACTAATATGTTCTCGTAATTCACCTTATAATGAAATGTATAGTGCATTTTTAAGTTTTTTTGAAGTATTTTGTTACCTTTTTCTGTTAGAATGAAAAACTTTATTTTTGCTTAAAGTCACTATGTTATTTAGTTTAGTTTATTATTTCTTTAAAAGTAAATTCAAATTAAGAGCAGAGTCTTACGTCTCGAGCTGGATCTAGACGTCATCATGATATTCGTTGAAAAGATAAGAATTAGTAACGTTGCGATTATTGAAGAGCTATGTTTTGTTTGATATTGTAATTGGAAGTCTGATGATCGGTGTCGAGAACCCGTTGCTCAATTAGACTATTAGAACACAGTTAGTAATATAGTTTCATGTTTATAACATTGTGTTTTCTGTTATTAAATTGTATTGAGCATTGAATACTTTATTATTTGAGCCCTAATAACGCCCACAAGATATGTAACCACTAAGATGATGTCAGTAGAATATGGATACCACGTCATATATTAAAATCTTTGCGCATAAACAGTATACATTCATAATAAATAGCTCGTCCACTACCGCGCAACTACAGTTACAAATTATTTAATACAATTTATTTACATATGCACTGCTGCGATGTTATTACATAACAAGCATATTAAGTAAATGGTTCTATACATACATTGGCCGGAAAATTTATAGGAAGTAATTTGAAATCACACGACATAGCTTTTACACTCATTGTACATTCTATATGCTAATTATTTTGGTCTTATTTCCACGATGACGCTTTACTTTAGCGGCTTTACTTTACTTTAACCATTTATAATAGTACTAGCGACTCCCGCTGGCTTCGCTCGCGTTCGTCCCTAGGTACGTTTTCACGGTTAGTATAGAATAAACTATATATATGTACATACATAGGTGTAGAAAAGTACCTACTTTAAAAATTAAAAATATATATGTGTATATCCTTTACTTGAGTTTGCTTGTGTAATTATACATACAGGTAATACATGCCTACGGGCTAAGGATCCAGAAGTCCTAGGTTCGTGTCGTGGATAAGGGCAAATATAGTTAATGAGGCTTTTCTATCAAAAAAATCTCAGTATAGCTTGGATTTGGGAAGATGATGCTGTTTCATTCTTCGCTTGAACCTCACTGGTCATTTAATTTAAATATCGTCTCACTGAACTTTGAGAATGAAAGGAACAGAGTGCATTTGTGCACTATATCTCCTGCGTATAAGGCTAGTCTGTGTGTGTTGGTCGAAGTAGATGAAATTGTGCGAGAAATTATAAACCTAAAGCATGAAATATAAAAAAAAACTATTTAGTTAAAGTTCTTTTCTATTTGTTTCTTTGTAAACATTTAATGCACTTTCGCTTTCAACACTTGAAATAGATCAGTCTAAGTCGTTATTAACATAAGCTAACAATCAGAATAGCATAGTATCTACTTGTCTTATTTAACTTCTTAACAATTAATTGTTAAGCGAAGCACGCATTCAAATAGTATTTGCTATCTTATGTTATAAGACTACATATATCGTCATAAGACTAATTCTGTAAGCATGAAATGTATTAGACATTGCAGTGTCTGCGTTGAATTAGTCACAGATGAAAACGTAACAGATAATAATAATGAAATATTTTTTTATTATATAATATATACCTTATATTTTCAACCTAAAAATATATCAATTATTTATTCAAAGTATATGTATATTTAGTAAAAGGTTCAATTATTATAGCACAACTAACGACTCACCCCCGCTCCGTTCGGGTTCGTCCCTACTTAAGTTTTAAAGTTTAGTATAGATTTCTCAGAGACGAGATATTTTCCCGCAGTAAAAATTATCCTATATATTGACCCGGATGAAAGAAACAAACAAAATATATACAGATTCCTTTTTTTATATTTTACTTCGTCCGCTCTTGTGATTACTTTTTTTACAACAGGCAATGAATTAATATATAACTTAAAAATTCTTATGAACAAACATATATTAATAATTTTAAAATATGTTTAGTAAAAATAGTATACAATAAAATATTCACTAAGCATTCACAGTTAATGACCTGAATGTGCTTCAAATACCGGAATTTTCAAAATATGGTTATGGTATTAAATATTGGTTCGATTTTCTAGTTTTTCTTTTAATACCGTTATAATAAATTCGGATTTTATCGTCGTTGTACGTGTCCAAGGGTTTAATCTCTTTTTCTAAGAAGATCTCATATCCATCGCTCTTAGGTTTTGCTTTATTTTTTTTATTCATATAATTCTTTGAAAATTCGTCAAAATCGAACGATGTATTTTTCATCAATTCATTATTAAATACAGTATTAGTCGGACTTATTTCATTAAATGGGAGAGATGTCTCTGACAAGGTATTATCCAATTTGAGTAATTTTTCTTGAGATAAATCTTTATTTGAATTCAAGAATTTGACGCTTTTGAGTTCCACCCTACGAATATATATTTTTAAGTAAATCAGAAATAATGTATATAATAATTTCCTTATAATTTAGTAGCAGCTGTTTCTTAAATAGAGAAAATGGCTCCATGTGAATTATTTTTAACTTTCCACCTATTTGAGTCAACCTATGGAACCCAACAGAACTAAATTGAAATTCAACTGAAAGAGCCATTAAAATCTCATAATTAAATCACTCTTATTGCCTTTATGTAAAATTAGCGGCTCACCCTCGCTTCGCCTCTAGAAAAAATAACAAATTTATCACACGGGAACCGTACATTTTTCCGGGATAAAAAGCCTATGTGCTATTCCAGACTATAATTTATCTCTGTGCCAAATCTCATCCAGATCCGTTCAGTCGTTCTGGCGTGATTGAGTAACAAATATCCATCCAAACATTCAAACATCTAAACATTCACATTTATATTATTAGTAAGACTATCCCTAGCTTAAGCAAAAGCCTACGGAAATATCAGTAACTTAATTCAAATATATAAACTAGAAACCAGGAAATTTTACAACAAAATCACACATTACTTAATCATTCAACAGTTACTATTATATAAAAGCAATGCTCATTGCTTACCCATAACTTGAATCATCTGCGAAGTACTTAATATGTACTGGATTACCATCTTTGTCTGTATACGAATATTTTCCTACCACTGTTCCGTTAGGATACCGTTTCTCATCTTTAAACTCTACTTTACTCTGATCATTACTTCTTTTTTGAGGAAAACCTACAAAACATCATTTTCATATCTTTAACAAACTACAGATAGTACATTTAGTAAAAATTACAATACATTATTAATAAGTTAAATAAGCCATCAGACAAATATACTAAAAACAAAAATACTAGACCAATTTAAAATTAATATTACCTGTTACATTTATGAAATGTGTAACTATGAAAATAAATCGTATAATATTTTTTAATTTTAATAACATCATAAATAATTATTATTGAAAAAACAGACTTCGGTAATAATAATTATTATTCCTCTATATTTTTTCTATAAATACCTCGATTATTCAGCATATAAAATGACACTCCAAAAAAAACTCAACTGACACACCTTTATTACAAAGAGAATTTATTGAAGCAGTACAAGTTATAATTTTTTTTAATAATGGTTATATTTTAACTGATGCTTTTTTTAATGCTTAGACCTCGCGATTTTTAATAGAGGTTACCTAGACGTAGATCCTACTTACCTACAGCTATAAGACATAAAATTTGCATAACTACTACATATTATATAGTTTCTTTGTTATCCTCCTGACTGATTTCAGCCACGGCGGCCAATCTCACTGAGCTTAATCAACTGCACAGAAGATATTATAGTGCACAAGTATGCACGCAGACACCAGTGCGCTCACTATTCCTTTCACTCTTAGGCGCAGGACCGACGGCTTTAAGTGCTCTCTGAGGCACGGGTGTGAAACACCGCCAACTTTTTAACTCCGAATTGTTACTAGGACTTCCTCAACAAAAAGACTACAACAAAAATTGGCCCAACCCAGGACTCAAACCCAGGATATCTGGGTACATGCTCAGTCGTACATGCTAGCCACTACATCACCGAGGCAGTTCCATTAAAATATCTATCACAAGTAAATCAAGCTATCGAATGATAAAATTATATTTAGGCATTACTTAGTTGCATCACCATACTAGACATTTGTACACTAAAATTGAAATAAAACACAGACAGACAGACAGACACAGTAGAGACATTTTGATTCTCTAATTTCAAACCATGTAACATCATAATAACTACATTTATATGAAAGATACGATTTAAAATCGACTTAAGAATTAATTTTATTATTTAATCAAGAACAGTAAAGCGTGGTGGCTCTAAAACATTCGATAATATTTTTAGAGGCTGTGTCTTCTTCTTATGTGGCTTTCGTGGTCGACTCCAAGAAATAGATGGCTCTGTAGATATCGTATATATTTGGGAAGGCGATTGCTCATAGTTTTGCGTTAAGGATCCACCATGTAATAATCTGAAAACACATAATAGTACTAAATATTAGAGAGCTACTTTTATTTCTTCTGTTTATATGTCAAATGCATTAATAATATTATAATACAAATATACTATAATATATTATTTTATATAATATATTTATATTATAAATGTGAAAATGTGTTCATTCTCACAGAACAGCGCGTTATAATAAAACTCATACACAATAAAATCATTTTTACGTATTTTTCTGCATGAAGATAGTCAGAGGGCTCCAGATATACCTACTTCAGTATATTTAGGGAAAGCTAAAAACTAGGGCAAAACAAGGGTACGACAAAAGACTGTTGTTGTATATTTATGAGTGTATGACGTCGCCTTAACACCTGAGTCCTGAACCATGCTTAAGAATATTATGTCAATCTATAACAAAAAACAGTTAATGGGAAATCGGTGTAAGAGGGAAAGAGACAGAAAGTTTTCCAGAGAGGAATTGACATTACTAAAACATTTTCAAATACTTATTAGAATATTTTTACTATTACTACAATGTGACTACTTATTAATTTAATACTAAGCACTTAATTTATCTAACTTATCATTAACGAATATATCTAATACTTTCATACCTATACCCTAAATACTTTCTTACCTATACCCTTTTCCATCAGCTACATAATCAAATCTTTGAGATTTGCCTGTAGGGTCGAGATACCCGTAGCTGCCGACAACTGTACCATTTGGATATCTCTCTTCAGTCCGGAATTGAGTGTTTCCGGTTTCTGGATCACGCACATCATAACCAAAAGAGTAGGTCCCTAATATACCTGAAGAACAAAGAACGGCATTTATATCATCATCGTATCATCATAATAATATTTTTACACTATACTGTCATAAATAATTTAATTTCATTTGTGATTACAAAATGGAAACAAATATACTGCTTAGTTTAATAATATTTAATGGTTGAGTAACAAAATATGCAATTTGCAATAGATTGCAGAGGCGCACGTACTATAGGATACCTTGCGTCGCGTTCATCTAACCATCACATATCATCTATGCATACCTAACAAAGTATAAGCATAAGTAGGCAGTGGTAGCCCAGTGGTAACGCGCTCGCTTGGGAAACCGAGTGAAGCGGGTTCAAATCCGGGGTCACGCACCTCTGATATTTTCATGTGCGAATCATTTTCTAACTTGATTACCACTTGCCTTACGGTGAAAGAAAACATCGTGAGGAAACCTGCATGTCTGAGAGAACCTAGCAGTTTTCAAAAGACATGTGAAGTCCGCCAATCCGCACTTGGCCAGCGTGGTGGACTATGGCCTGATTCCCCTCGTCTTGAAGGGAGGCCCATGCCCAGCTGTGGGACGTTAAAAAGAGCTGAATACATACCTAACAAAAGTATAGGTACACAACTAATAATAAGTAAAATAATAATAAAATCTTCAAATTAAGCCATTACTACAGTAAAAACAAAATGTATATAAATGTTAACGTACCATCAACATCTTTAAAATAATAGCTTGGGCTCGGTGCTGCTAAACTTAATCTTGGCTTTCTAGGAGCGGCTGTTAGCTTATTGGTCCATACTAACATGACAATTAGTAGAATCTGGAACGAAAGTTGGTGTGGTTTAAATATTAAAGATACTTTTGTTACAGACAGATTTGAGAGAATAGATCAGAGAAGAATTTGAAAATACAAATCGCACTAGATAAAACTGAAATCCAAATCAGTGTTATTGATAAAGGAGCTTGCGCCTTGCTTAATTATATAGCGAGAGATGGAATTGAAATCTAGTGAGTTTGCCATTCAGCGAAAATTTATTTATTTTAAACTAGCGACTCGCCCTCTCTGCGCTCGGGTTCGTCTCTACTAACGTTTTAATGTTTAGTATAGATTTTTCAGAGATGAAATATTTTCCCGCAGTAAAAAGTATCCTATATGTTGACACAGATAACCAGCTATCATCATACCAAATTTCATCAAAATCCCTCCAGTGGTTTTTCCGTGATGCGGTTACAGACAGATAGAGAAAAATTCAAAAACTATAGATTCGGATGTTTAATGTTCAGATTCGGCTTAATTACAATTTTATTATATATGTATATGGATAATCAAAGAGTTAGTTGCAGTCTTATTTATATTATAAATATGAAAATTTAGATGTTTGTTACTCAATCACATCAGAACGGCTGAATGGATCGGGATGAAATTTGGCACAGAAATAGATTATAGCCTAGAATAGCATATGATGGATGTACGGAAAATATACGTATAAATTTATTTTTGTTTTTCTGGAGGCGAACCCGAGCGAAGCGAAGGTAAGCCGATAGTTTCCTATAAACATCCATATTTATAACTTTTAAATTTCCTTCAAAATTTTCATTTAATATGTGTATCATCTTTAAACAGGTTCAATAGAGCCAGTTTAAAGATGAATTATCATAAACCTCAGTCTCACCTTCCCTATATAAGAAACTGTTATGCAAAATTTCATAGGTACACCTACTCCTAGACTCAACTGTTTTTGACGCGCGTTGACTTTCAATGAGCCAGTAAACGAAATAAAAGATTTTTATTAAGCAGAAGAAGATAATATACATATTAATTAGATAAGTCTTTCTTTTAAATTATGATGTTATATATTATGAACTCTGGGGGAGGCCTATGTCCAGCAGTGGCCGTGTTTGGGCTGAGACGATATTATGAACTTATAGTATTTACTCTTTAGTGCTCAGTACGTACCAATTTCAATTTAGTGCACAAATCTTACGTATACTTAATACATAATGTTATAAAGAGGAGTTTGTTTGTTTGAGATTTTAATTTAATTAAAATTTAAATATCGAAGATAGTAATTTCCTTATACTATTCCTGAAGAAATATAATAGCAAAATATCTTATCAAAGCGGCCTACACTTGAAAAACAAAATGTTGTGCGAAGAAAATATTATTTTATGTACACACTATTATATTATCTCAAAATAATATTATTATTTCTATACTTTATTGCACTTATATGTAAAATACAGAAATTAACAAACAATAAAATTAGTTAGCAAGTATAAACTTATCTCTGGATCTCTTCCAATCAACCTAAGTGAGTTAGAGAGATAGCATTAAAAAGCAGGCTAAAGTGCAGTTACTCAAATATAAATAATTAAATAAATAAATTATATGTAAATATATAATAAAATATTATACATACTATATACCATAACATATGTAGATACTACTACATACAGAAATACATATCTATATAATATAATAAATAATAATAGTAGTTAATATAATTGTGGATTAACTTAGTTGAGAAGGTGCTGTTTTTTTTTTTAAAGGCAGTTATAGAGGAACTTAATTGGATGTCTTTGGGGAGTTTGTTCCAGAGCAATACGCCATACACCGAAAAAGATTGTAAAAAGAACTTTGTGTTGCTCTTGAATATGTCAAGCATCGCAGTGATGCAAGGCCGTCTGGAACGTGAGGGTGTAAGGAGAATTTGAAAGCGAAAACAAAGATATGAAGGAGCATTGGGGTCATTAAGAATGTTGTAGAGGAACGAAAGGATGTGCATATCACGGCGAAGTCGGTTTGGGATCCATTTAAGTTGCGCACGTTTGTTATATGGTATTATTCCATAATGTTACAATAATATTAAATTTAAATTAATAATAGAATATAGCTATATTGCACTTGGATCTACAAAATCCTAAGGCACGGTTATTTAAAGCATATTAAATATCATTGAATTTTACATTAAAAAAATTTAAATCGTTCATTGTATCCGCTAAAATATATAGTGAAATAAAAATTCTTATCACATACATATATTTCAAATAATTTTTCTACATAAATATAGAAATAAAATATATAAAATAATCAACGATGATTATTTTATTTCTGTAGTACGAACTAATCGTACCCAAATCATGCATTTGTAAATCAAATCATTGTCAATCGTCGTATATAATAAAGAAACTCACGTAAATTTAATAATTAACTAAAAACAAAAATAGCAAATATATATAATATGAAGCATAAACGTTTTATTAAAACCTAATAAAATTTAAAATATTTTACATGCATTTGATAAAAAATGTCAAAATCTAACCTTCAATACGAAATCCATTTTGGCACCAGAATCACAAAATCGTATGCCACAGTAGAGGAAGTGCATGTGTAACTTCACAAAACGATGTCTTCAACATGCGTGAACTTTCAACAGTCGACTCCTTTTAGTGGTTTTTTAGTCGGCAAAAACAAGCCAGTTGTCTTAGTGGGTGAAGGCGACATCCATATCCGTTTGCACTGATGTCATACCATTAGCCACAGGATAAGGAACAACTTTTATGAGGTGATAAACTCTTTCGAACTCCTAACGGTAGCTTAACAGATAACATTATTACTCAATTAGGATTTGCAAATTCCCGATTTATAATACCCTGTTGTTTAAACGGAGTTTTAATTGGTTTTCTATTCGTGGGTAATCTTCGTTAGACGACTTTGTACGTTGAAATATAACTAATATTAATCTTTGCCTAAAATGCGATGTGGGTGTTTAGTTAATAAAATCTATCAACTTAATTAATATAAATTATTATAATTGTATTTCTTTTAAAAAGGAAGTGATTAAAATTTAAGATTACAAGTGTTCGCCTAGGGGTCGAAATTTAGTCGTAATCATTATTGAAAGCATACGTGAATAGAATTTGCCTATCTTTATTAAAAAAACTTACTGATTCCAAAATGTTTATATTGAACTTAAGTGTGGACGGCAAAAAAAGAATAACGATTGACAAACAGAGGAGAAAAAATTAAAGGCAGCAGTTTTGTCTTTGCCTATTATATATACATAGATAGATATTTCGGTCTTAATTACGTTTTAAGCTAGCTTTTAACTTTTAAAAAGGCAAACAATGTAACAACTTTTTAACTTATTCCAATGTAACAAGAAGTGAACATGCTTTTTTACTTAAGACGTGAAGTCTTACTTAATGGCAAAATAATAATCTGGTTATAACTTATAAAAATATCTAAATTTGAAGTTTAAAATATCTGAAATATATATCATGTTGTCATATCAATTTGAAAATATTCATCTTATGAGTATATCAGCGTGGACGAAAACAGAAAAATGATAAATGTTCACATTTATCATTTCTATTCAAAAAAGGCAACAGCAGAAAAAACACATTAGTATGAGAGATGTATATCGAAAATGACCATTAAAAATTCTAGGTGCCTTTGAGTTAGTGGTTTGTACCTTCTCCTCGCCCACATTTTACCACTCTCTTATTTGGTCAACGATGACAGTTACTATTTTTCTGAAGAGATAAATTCGTCACTGCGATTAGCATTCCTTATAAGATTGGGAATGAATTCTCCCAAATAGACTAACGGACTGGTTTTCAATAAATATCATATATCTATTTTTGCGATAATTATATGGTAATTTGATAATAATACACTTATTAATGTCAAATTTGATGTAAGGCATTATCTTTTAGGTAATAAAATAACTTTAAAATGTTTAATTGAATTATTTTGTTAATTTTATATATTTTGTTTGTTATTATCAAAATACATGACAATGTTGATTTTAGTTTAAAATCTGATTCTCAAGAGTATATTAGTAAATCGGTAACGTATTGGTTTATGATTTCATTGTGATTTCGTTACAAGAGTTAAGACAATGTTTAGTAAAACAATATTACATAATGCAAAAGTGAATCAACGGTAAGTCCCAAAAGTCAAGGGCTAGTGACGAAATTGCAATGATTACTCAGATATTTCATTATTTTGATATAAATTTTTGATTTCTATTTTTTTTTTCATCATTTTTTTTTTTAATTTTATATACTATTATTAAAAAAAATATATTTGACAATATACTAAAACTTAAGCCTTCTTTTAGTCTTGGTTTGTCAACGATAATAATAATGAACGAATTAATTAAAATTAGAATAAAGCCATTATCTGATTATTATTAATTATTAAACTAGTTTTAAAGGTACTTTTTTGCTAAAACTCAATTCACATTTCTTTTACTTTGTGTGTGTGTGTTCAGCCCTTTTTAATATCCCACAGCTGGGCACGGGCCTCCCATCAATACGACGGGAATCAGGCCATGATCTACCACGCTGGCCAAGTGCAGATTGGCGGACTATGCATCTCTTTTGAAAACTTACTAAGTTCTCAGACATGCAGGTTTCCTCACGATGTTTTCCTTCATCGTGAGGCAAGTGGTAATCATGTTGAAAATGATTCGCACATGAAAATATCAAAGGTGCGAGATCCGGGATTTGAACCCGCTTCACTCGGTTTCTCAATTAAACGCGTTACTACTGGGCTACCACCACTGCCTTTATTTTATTATACTTTATGTTCCTTGAATTCTAGATATTATATTTTAATAGCCATGTTTTGATAAATATATAAAAGGCAAAAAGTTATAAATTTTAAAAGGAATAGCGGAATAAAAATAATCTGCAATAAAATTTAAAGTTATACGGCGGTATGACTTTAATAAAACATATTTCCATATATGTATCTTTTATGGTACGTTTTATAGTTTAATAGTCATATAACAGTTTGTATCTAACAAATATCTTTCCAAAACTGTAAAAATATAATATTTGCGATTTAATTGTAAAAGAAATTAAAAAAAAACAAAATAAAGAAATTCCACAATTACATACCTTGTCCTTGTCCAGAATTACATGTAATTGCAGTAACATAAACACCTAATAAAACTAAACTTTTGTGCTTTTGTTGTCTTACAAAAACTAATAAGTATATTTATTAAACGTTGTAAGTAATATAGTAAGAGAAGAAAGATTCACAATCACGTAGAAGTTCGCTGTCTTAGAAATCAATATACATGTGTAGACAAATAGTAAAAAAATAAACTATATAATTAGTCAAAAATTTATTGATTATAAACACTTTTTGGCCGTAAACTTTTTAAAATTATAACAAAATGTAGCCCTCATTTTTTAATAAACTTGTAACATAAATGAGAGCTCTTAACTTATGTCCCATGCAGTTTAAGTTCTAGTTTCAAAAAAGTTTAATGGCAATTTTAAATAAACTGTTAGTAATACAACAAATTAAAGAAGTTAAATATCGCTAAAGTTGTACTTCAGATGCTATAATAAAAAAATATCTTTAAAGTACATGTTCAACACATAATACTTTTTGGGAATCCCTTCTGTTACTTAAATAAACGCATTACCTAAAAATAATGTTTGCTAATCCATTCCCTTAATTTGTAATTTTAATATCTCACAACTTTACCTTCAGATAACATATTAACATGTTATAGACAACAAAAAATCTTATTTTCCATTCCGTATCTCATCAAAACATGTACCCAGAACCTAAATAATTTTTCCTACATCTAAAATATATTCTAAATCTACATTTGCGAGTGTAACTTTGTAAAAATTCTTAAATCGCCGAAATGTTTTACATCAGTGGTGCCCATACGAAGAGAGAACAAGTGTTGGCGCAGCCGCATAGTGTGCCACTTGTTTTACTGCAACCTATAACATGATAAAGATAAATTAATTATTTCCGTTGCACTTATAGCTAGATACCTACTTGTATTATATTGTTATTATTAATGTAAATAACAAATTTTAGGTTCAAACTCACAATTTACTTCAAAAAAGTATTTTTAGACGTGTAAAAATCTAATTAAACTTCGTATTCTATATGGACTTGGTTCATAAAATGTTAAGATATAGTGTTTTTACACAAAGTAAATTAAAAAGCTACATGATTTATCATAATTTCACATAATATTAATACAAAAAAACTCTTACATGATGCCTGTGCAAAAGTTTCACGTGGTTTAGAGTATTTTTAAGTAACTGCAATGGCATCTCTAGAAAGAATGGATGTAGGAAGAATGAATAGTAAAATGTTGGAAGAGTAAGTGAAAATTTTAAGTTAAAATTGTAAGTGAAAAAGATCAAGGTGTTTATCAGGAAGGAAAGGAAGTTCAAGTAAAAATCTATAGACCAACCAACTAGCTTGCTTAAATAAAATAGTTATCATAGAGATTGGCACACTTTATTGGCGCAATTTGTAGTGCTTGCTATGCCAGCGGTCGTAGGTTCGAGTCCCACTAGGGGCATTAATTTGTGTGATAAGCACAAATGTTTGTACTCCAGTCATGGGTGTTTATATTTATAATATGTATGTATGTATTTAAAGTTATATGTGTATAGTGTATCAACTATCTGATATCCATAACACAAGCCTCGCAGCTTAGCATGGAACTAGATGGTGCTGTGTGTTATGTCCCAGCATATTTATTTATTTAATTGCCCCATGATAGATATTATAATGTAAAGATTTGAATTCATGTATGTGTATTCAATTATTGATAAAAAAAATATTTATGAGTGATGTAAAGAGATTTTATTTCACAATAAACGTTTGTTGCTATATAATAATAGAGAGGTAGAGTCTTTTCCTAGCGCTTAGCGTATCGTCCGTAAATCCCTCTAGAATATCTATATTGTTAAAATTAGAAGAAGCTTATTTAAATAACATCTTATTTCTCATAACTTTAAGACCAAGAATATATTTTATTGTTTTACGACTTAACCCACCTAGGCACTAATAATATTGTTATGTTAAAAATATTTAACGTGCTATCTCGTTTCCTTATACGCCTAGTGACCGTTAGATTTGCGCAAGGGCCGATATCCGACGCGAAATCTAGTTTTTGCTACATATGTATATTTGTACTTATGATATGTTATTTTTTAAGTTAATCTTATCCGATAAATTATAAATACAGTTAAAAAATTAAAAAAACAGAATAAAGAGGTAAAAAGAAAATAAACTCTGTAATTAATTATTGCGTCAATAATACATATGTTCTATATGCAGCATGTCTGACTACAACAGGTTTGATCTAATTATGTAGATTAGGATACAATAGGGTAAAATTAAAAAAAAAAGAAATAACGTTGAAAGGCGATGTGTTGACGTTATTAGAAATGTTTAAATCTAAGTCAAATAACCTGAATGATTAGGGTCATTGACTCATTAAGGCACACCATACACATTTTGTTAAGCAAACCTTTAGAAGTTCATAGATTTTGTAAGCATTAGAGTAAACTTACGGGGTGTACTGCGTGTCCAGATCTATGTACAATTGCGTTGAATCCGTTGTGATCGTCAGCGGAGTAATTTACAGTCCTCGTGGTACCATCCGGCTCTACTAAGGAATAACTGCCTAGAAATACAAAAATAATAGGTTTGAGAATTTTATCTCGTTTGCATTAATCTTCTATATAAATAAAAATGAAAATAAACGAAAAAATGCTATTCATTGACAAGGGAATTACATTAGAACGGCTGGACCGATTTGGCTAATTTCTTTATTAAAATACATGTTCGAATAGTGTTTTTAAGAGAAATATTGAAAAAGTTGTCTGGAAAATTCGGAAATGCTATAAAAACTGGAAGACTACAAGCATATTGATTGAAAATTGGACACATCTGCCGGGTCATCTAGTTCTATATATAAGAGTACATACAGGTAAAAAATAGACTAACATCAAAATTATTTTAGTTGAAAATATAATTATTCCTTCCTATTTCTGTTCATCATTCATCATTAATTATATGAGACCCTTAAGATCTTACATACCTATCTTACTAAATAAAAAAGAAGAATTAATATTTATTAATTAATTTTCGGTTTATAACTGTATATGAGTACTTCCTCTTTTTTGATATCGATGAAACGGGTTTTTACAAAAAACAATTTTTTTGGCGGCAGAGTAAAGCTACATATAAATATATATACAATAAACGTTTACATAGACACATACATGCACAGATCATATAATACTATATTAGTGCTAGATACACGCATACGTAAAATCGCTATTATATTGATTTCCTTCTCGAGTATTAAACTGAATAGCGGTCACAACATCCTGTACACAATATAAGATTTCGAAATTTAACGAAGCTTAACGTGCTCTTTTAACTTTGTATAGGTATCTTCTATATATCCGGGATGTGAGGTACATGACCAAAATTCTAATCACTATATTTATGTATGTATTTAATCTATATGTACATATAATAAAATTCTGAGTCGAATCTGTATATTAAAAATTTTTTTGGAAAATCTTATTGAAATGGTCATTATTAACGATACAGAGGCGGAATCTGTAGTTTTTAGAATTTTTGACTGTCTGTTTGTCTGGGAACGCATCACGAGAAAACCACTGGACAAATTTTGATGAAATTTGGTATGATGACTGATGAGCTGGTTATTCGGGTCAACATATAGAATACTTTTTACTGCTGGAAAATATCTCACGTCTGAGAAATCTATACTATCTATTAAAACGTATCTAGAGAGTATGGACGAACCTGAGTGGAGCGAGGGCGAGTCGCTAGTAATTAATTATAATTTTACTTCTAATGACTAGTATAATAACAGTTAGCTATAACTAAATACTAAAATACTAGTAACCTTTAACGACATCTCCGTCTCTCTCCTCCTGCTGAGATTTTACATCACCAGTGTGCGGGTCCTTGACTCCATAGTTAAATGCGTACTTTGGATAAGCCTGTTCAATAAATTATTTAAAAATGTTAAAAACTAATAAAACATTTCAATATCATATTATGCATAAATCTATACATATACTAAATTTCTAACCGATTCGAATCTGTACATTAAATATTTTTTGGAAAATTTTATTGAAATAGTAATTATTATCGGTACAGAGGCCGAATCTATAGTTTTTAGAATTTTTGTTTGTCTGTTTGTCCGTCTGGAAAAGCATCACAAGAAATTTACTGAACAGATTTTGTTGAAATTTGGTATGATGATATCTGGTCACTCGGATCAATATATAGGATACTTCTTACTGCATCTCTGGGGTATTTATACTAAACGTTAATACGGAACCAACCAATTTTTATTCTGGAAAAATATACGGCTCCCGTGGGATAATTTGTTTTTGTTTGTCTAGAGGCGAACTCGAGCAAAGCGAGTGTGAGCCCCTAGTTTCTGATAAATTTAAGCCTTTAAATTTTCAGATATATTCATGTCAACAACAAAAGATAAAACTTACCTACTGATTTATAGAGAAAGATGATAGCTATCAAAAAGTGTCTAATTATGATTTTATATAAAAATATATTTTACCAAACCACAAAATTACCAACTTGTAGCTAACTAAGTATGTAATTAAATCTAAGGAGTTGATGACACTGACTTGTAAATGGAGCTAGTAGGTGGGACTTTTTAATTGCATATCGTAAAATATTAGACTTTAATTATTTGATTCGCTTTAACGAGTCCAAAACATGGTGATAACAACATGGATATTTTCTCTTTAAAGTTACTCTTCTTTTGGCGCGTATTGAAAAATAAAAGAAGAATGATAAGAGTATTTTTTTACGATGCGACAGATTTAGACTACAGTATGAAAGTAGTCGTTAGTCGTTAAATCTCCCTTTAGCATAGTGTGATATCTACGTATATTCAAGACTTTTTTTATTTATTAGCTATTAACGAGCTTTAGAATTATCAATAAAAAAAATGCAAACAGTTTTTTTATATACAATTTCAACCTCTAGGCGTTTCAACACTAGTTCATATAAATTGCTTATATTCTTTTAATTCGAATTGTTTGTCTCAGTTTAATGTGTGCGAAGTTAAATTTTACCACATTTTACCACAAATTACTTATGGACAGAACATTACATAATAACAGAACTTTACTTAAGATATATGTATAATGTTGGTAATTTTTTACATTTACATAATAACGTCTGAAACGTCGGGAACCAAAAATAAAATAAGTCCGCGAAAAAAATCCGAAAAGATAGGTTTATTTAAGAATGTATGAAATCATAAATAAGAAAATTGTTCCTAAAACAGTTGTTTAGTTACTCACTATGGGCTCGGCTACGGCGACTGGTGCGTGTACTAGCGGCGCATGCGAGTACACCGCTCCGTATTGTATGGGGACTGCTAACGCCACGCTTGCAAAGGATAGCAGAGCTAAAATCTGGAAAGAAACATAATTTATTTTTCTATTTAGATAAACCTTAAAGATTCATTGAAAAAGATTCATAGATGGATCCAGCTGGTTAAGAATTTAGCATATTTTTATATATACATACATAGGTACTCGTGCCTACATGCATATTCCATAAATATATATTTGTATTGCACTTAAGAAATACCAAAAAGATATTGCTAAAAAAATTTCATGGGCAAAGGTAAGCAGTAAGTAAGGATCTTTTTAAATCGAAGTTTATAAGAATTAAAATCGATAGCAAAACTTGTACAAGAAAAGTATTATTTAAGGAGTCACTTCAAAACATATGAACCGGAAGCCGAAGTAGGCTGCTAGAGTAATTAGTAGTAGCTAGATGTTGATTAATTATTGACTTTACTGACCCAATAATAGTAGTCCTGTTTAAAACAAATGCCCTGTACCAATGTATACGACACTTTTAAGGCCGAGTATAAGATAAGTAAAATACGAGTGTGGAACAATAATAATATTATGATAACTTGAAATTATTGATTTTATAAATATTGATTATCATCAACAGAAAGATATCTCTCTCACTCACCCACATATCGAAACTTTTAAGATTACTAGGGGCTTACACACTCTAGTTTGTCCTGACTGACTGTACAAGGTGTCCTACGTTTATAAGAGAAGGACCCCTCCATCCACCGCGCGTTACACCTGCACTAATACCATTCCCGCGCCGTATTTTTTTAGGAATTTCTGATACATGATGGAATTTTTATTACTAAAAACCGTAATAGCTGTTGTATTGTGTAGTATTTTGTAAATATTACCTAGAAATTAATCTTATTTAATATTGTTATTTTCAACTAAATCTCATATAAAACAGAAAAAAAACCTAGCAATTATTTAATTGATCATCTTGATGACGTACATAATTATGTATGTATAAATTAATGTCAAATAATTACGCTATATTAGAACTTACTGTAATAAATGTATATGTTATAATTCCGAATTATTCGCGATTCTCTTATAACAAAGTTCGTAAAATATTCTGAATGATCTGAAAACAACGTATTTTTTCATTCCGCTAAAATAGAAACAATACTTGATGGTGTTTGACAGTATTTATCACCGTCCGGAACTATGAAAAATCTTTCTGGTTACTACAAATATGCATTCCGTGTAAGAATCGAACGGGTGATATCTAACGTTGAAAGAAGAATCAATAAGATGCATGTAACACTGTACCAAGTTCATGAATATTGTATAATAATTACCTAACTGCTCCAGAAGGAGGATAAGGTTTTTCGAATCTATACGATATGTATATACGAGTATATACATATGTATCTCAATTCATTTGGCAAGCTCCGTGAAACGGATTGAGGTGTCGATGGATTCGTCTTTGTTGTAGAGTAAAATAGCCTAAGACCTATTATTTAAATATGGTATCCGGGTAAAAATATTTCATTCCTAACAGTACCCTACGTGTTACTCCAGATCATAGTCTATTTGTATATTAAATTTCCTCCAAATTAGTCCAGCAGTTTTAATGTTACGCAACAAACATACACACAGTAAGATTGTAACAATATGGGCAGGCTAAAAACGCTAGTAAATACGTTATTTCAAAAATATACTCGTACTTAAAACTCATATTGCATTGAAGCAAAGTACACATAAATGCGTAAATATTTTTTAACTAAGTCGGGTCTTTTTCATTTTATCTACATTTGTATATCAAAACACTTAGTGTTACAATGTAAGATTATGAATTATCTGAATTTTATTTCATACTTCACATGTTTCAAATGTCTTTAACATATAATATGTTCATATTATATCCATAAAGTAATAAAACAGAATAAGCTCAACAACATTTCTGTGTTATGAAATTAGTTCAACATTGGTGCATTTGAACGTGGTGCAACAACCTAAATTCGTAGCTAGATTAACTGTCTTAGTGCTTTGCTACACAAGTGTCTGTTCACTGCACTACGTGATTAGTTCTATAAAAGTTTTTTTTCATAAATCATTTGAAAAATACTTTTTACTACCTTTGCCACTTACATTTTCTACTTAGGTAGGTACTTTTGCTTCTAGGTACAGTATGCCACGAGACCGGCTTAGCAAAAACTGAAAAATTTATCTAATGCCCGCTACATAAAATGCTTGCGAGAAAACCTGGTCTTATGACTTACCATAGTTTTTGTATTGAAACTTCAGTTGGCCTCAAAGAGTCTTTTGATCACAGTAGGAAACAGGCCCATTTGGCAACAAAGAATATTTCGAGTTATATAATTAATCGTTTTTTCTGTACAAAATGTATGAGAAAAGTTTTTGGCGATTTCTATCATTTCTAGTACTCATACCCTAAATGGTCCTATAGACTCTTTTGATTCCTACATGAAATAGGATCGATTGACATAAAAAAAAATGTTTTTGGTATTTCAGCATTTTTTTCACTGACTGTACATTTTTTCAAAATCTGTAAATGCAGTTCAGAATATCTCAAAAAGTTATGGATGGTCTCTTAAGAACGGTTTCTTGTAACTATAACAGTTAAGGTCCTGCCCTTACTGTACCGTTTCAAAAATCCACTTTGTATATGTACCTATAAGAAGGCAAAAATGAAAAAAAAATCAGTTTTTAAAACTAATTGTGAAATTCTATTAATTCAAAATTGATTGTTAGTATTATTAATGTTTTTACATAACATTACTATATATCATGACTTAATTATATATGTAGATTGTCTAATAATGCATTTAAACGCGTAGGTGTAACGTGCAGTCATCAGCTAGATTTCATATAATATATGTACTTGTATTATAATCAAACAACTAATTTTAATAATAACAAAGCTAATTTATGTCATGTTTAATGTACTTTTTTGTTACAATAAAAGTAAAATAAAATATTTACCTGTCTACAACATTTATTTTATGGACTACATAAATAAATTTATATTTCATGTTATGAATACAATAAATTAAAAAAATCAAAAACCAACTTCAAAAAAAAATAAACTGATTGGTAGTTTTCATTAACTGTAGATAACTAATCAGATATTTTCGAAGTCGGTGCCAGCCGATACAAATTAAAGCACACTGCAAGTTTTTTTAAGTTTTTATTATTCCATTTTTAGTATATATTCCGGTCAAAATAGACATTTCAATTAACAAAAACTCCCAGAGTGCTGAATTTTGATAGAAACCTTGGTACACTATTATAAATAAAGCGTTAAAAGTCCCCATCGATCCCTTGTGTGCTAAAAAAGTTATTTCAGATCAAAGGTCAATATTTTCGGTTTTTTGTATTTTTCTCGAAAACGGTAAGTTTTATCAAAAATATTACCTACACAAAAATAACATATCATAAAATTATCTACAAAAATAGTTATAATACTTTTTTCCCAACTGTCACCATTCCTAAGATATTGCGATTCTAAAAGTTGAAGGTGTTACATTCTACATGATATGCACACAACTGGCAAATGGCTACCCCATAAAGATAAAAGATTATAACATAAAACGTATGTAACTAAAGTGAATCTTTTATTAAAATATTATAAACATAAAGTTTACCCAACGTGAGATACACAAACTAAACTAACGCTTACATACGTTCAATAAATCCACTGCACAAATATATGTACGTGTGTACCGACCGTTATTTGTTGGCGTATTATATAAGATTTTGTACGATTTAACACTTCAAATGTAAAGCTCATATTCCTTAGTAAATTCTATTATTGTTTCTCATATTTGAAACATAAGTAAGATATTACATGATCTATACATATAATAAAATTGTAACTAAGCCGAATCTGCACATTAAATATTTTTTGGAAAATCTTATTGAAATAGACATTATCGATACAGAGGCCTAAGAAGAAGGCTTTTAAAATTTTTGTCTGTCTGTCTGTCTATCTATGACCGCATCACGGAAAAACCACTGGAGGGATTTTGATGAAATTTGCTATGATGAAAGCTGGTTATCCGGGTCAACATATAGAATACTTTTTCCTGCGGGAAAATATTTCATCCTTGAGAAATCTCTACTAAACGTTAAAAAGTAAGTAGGGACGAACCCGAGCGCAGCGAGGGTGAGTTGCTAGTATATTATATATTATAGTAAATATATATTACATAAGATGTTATTACTTCAAACTCTTACACTTATAAGTACTTAGGTGAAATTTACAGTGATGGTTAGACTATATTCGGAACAATCACTCATTTTTATATAAAAGCTATTACTTCTTCTTTAACTTGATTAGAGCTTATGAAATTTTGTAAAAAGACCTATCAAATTACCTACCTCTATACCTACGTAGGACCGGACGTAATATGGTTATATAAGAGAAAGATTGAAACCTTTCGTATAGGTACATTTTGTAAATGATTATATAACAGCACGTATCAAGTATCCTTATATCAAAATATTAAATGTTTATTATAATTTAAACAAAAATATACGTAAATCAAATGAGTGTCCTAAAAATATTGGTCACGTATATTTTATACGCATACCTCTTTTAAAGTAAATTCATCAATTCTTAAAATATCAAGATAAAATCCACCTGACTCGAAAAAAATAGTTTCACAATATACTTACAAAATTACATCATTAAAGTTTTCTAAAAAAAATTGAGAAAAATATATCAGACGCACTACATTCAGATTGTTTATGTAGGTCTTCGAAACGACCTATAAAATAATTTTGTATGCAATTATTCTAGTTATTTTTGTTATTCAGTCTACATAGGCAATAGCTGGCATTGCCTTACTATTGTATTTTATAAAAATGTGTGCACTAAAATATGTAAAAACAAATCCACGGGAATCGTACATTTTTAATACCGGGATAAAAAGCCTATATATTATCCGGATTATAATCTATCTCTGTGTCAAATTTCATCCAGATCTGTTCAGCCGTTCTGGCGTGATTGAGTAACAAACATCTCACCTTTCACATTAATCATATTAGTAAGATATAGCAAAATGCAAAACAAAACAAATTGGAGTAACAACCGTTTATAAACCTGGTAAACAATTCAATAAATACAAACAGTGTGATGTATGTGCGAGTATGTATGAATACACACAATACAAGCTTATTGCCTAATGGCTCTTTTACAATCAACCGTACGGTAATCCGATTTCAGATAGTATTTCCAAAAATAAATAAAAATATAGCTTTTTGAGATCTATTTTTAACTTTTATTACCTTTACAAAAATTATTCCCCTAATTGGTATTTATTTTAAATAATTTACTCTACAAACATAAAGTGAAGTAAGCTGGCCGCTAACATTTTTTATTAAAGTCTTAGAGTGCTATTTCTTGTTCTTTTTGTTTGTGTTCTTTCAATAACTCTATAAACAAATTCTGTTGACTTGCTGCCACAGACAATTAGGTTGAATTGTCTGTGCTTGCTGCACTACTGTCGCAATGTAACTTTCTCTATTTAGATATGTTTAACCAGTGCTCCACTTGCACACCCACAACAATTATGATACAACCTATTAACAAAGTATATTTTTCACCTCGATTATAGAACATATACCCATATGATGATGCAGACATTTATTACAATCTGGGTCTTTGATTCAGACTAATTAAAAATAACTTAAAGCAATACTAACAAAATCTTAAACATACCACTCCCAATCAAACTCGATAGCAATTTTCAAGTAAAATGCGTTATTACTGTTCCTAAATGAGGCATTTTATATACTTTATGGAAACTTGTTGCGTTTATATATCAATAAAATGTTTAAGAAATGCTGTACATGATATTTGAAAAATTAGTTAATACATATTTAGATATATTTTCGTAATAAAACTGTTATGTATAAAAATAAAAATTATGAAGTCGTATAAGGTAGACACATCTGTTCCACCCAAATAGGTATATTATAAAGTGGGAACGATTGCTTTTTGTTATCGTTTGTAGAATCGCTAACATATGAGAAACAGCCTATTTAATAGGATAAGAAGGTTATGGGGCATGGAACGTCACGTGTAATTAATTTTACATAAATAACTACACGAGCGGACTAGGAAATAAGAATTAACTGATATTCGTATTCAGCCCTTTTTAACATCACACTGCTGGGCACGGGCCTCCCTTCAATACGAGGAGGAAAATTATACGGATCGTGTGATTGATGTCCACTATTATGATATAAATAAAAAATATAGATATAAGACATATTTTTAATTATTTGTCCTTTTAGTGCCTATATCCGGAATAATATCTGTAAAAAAAGAGAATTTCGATTATTTATAATTACGTCATTTATTTATTTATGCTACAAATTTACTAGTATATAAATACATCGTACCTATTTAGGTTAATTTAGAAGTAAATAAAGCATTTGGAAACAGTCACAATCACGGTAATTGATCATAGTAACGCCCTAGAAAGATTTTTATGAGATTATTTCTTATACTGTAGTAAAAATAAACAATACCATGCCACTGCAAATAAAGAACACATCACGCGTTAAATCATGTTATATTTAGCTGACAAGTGGTGTGCATGCATAAACAAAGGCCCATCATCCGGCCATCTGTTGGATTTCGCATACTGCGGTATCTATCGGTATTGATGGCAAACATATCTTCATTTTTAGACGCAAGTCATTTTAAAATTTTATTTGAAGTATCAAATATAATGAGATAATAAAACATGTATTTATATTATATCTTAAATCAAAATAAGCGAACGTTTTATTTTTATATTTGTTTGAAAAGATAATAGTTTCAAGAGAGCGGGTGTCACGCCTTTTCCTATGCACCGATTATAAGTTTGAGATGCCTCCTTAGATGCCTAACAAGTAACAATACCCGATGACGAAACTTAACGGTCATTTTTCCTACTCTATTAAAAACTATTATGATTTGTGAAGGTAAATATACTTTTATTTATTTATTTATCAAAATAAAAAATAGTTTATAGGACTCGTCAGTAACATAACATATACCTAAGTCAAAGAATTTTCATAATCAGATTTCTTTCAGAGATTACAATAAGTACATACGAATTTACAAACTTTACCTCTTATAATATTGGCGAAGGTTTGAAAATTACAATTTGAAATGTTAATTTAGAGTATTTACATAATGTTTGATACTTAATGCGATAATAAGTAGAATTATGACAAGTTCTTTATTTAATTGTTCTATTCATGTAAATCAGAATGTTGTGACAGTGAGCCAGTCGCCTATTTCAAACGTGACTTCATTTATCCTATATGTTTACTTGCTTAATATTTAACCTCCGGATCGTGCTAAACAATACGTTTGAAATAAACTTTTTTTAAATCAGCCATAATCTAAACATCCTCATGAAGTAAGTACCCACTAAGTATAGCTAACGTTACCAAAAGTACCTGAGCAAACAATTCGGAGCATCGCGGCCCACTGAGCGCCCGTTTCTCCATCGATATGGGAAGTGCGTTATTTATTTATTTCTGTCAACATCGTATCTGAACAATCGCGTTCAACCTAGTGCCAAAGTATACACCGTATAGATCACACTGCATACATAAATCGATTGATTCACATATCGGTCAATGCGCGCCAATTTACCTATCGCTGCACATGGAGTTCGGTTGTCACGACAAGGACTCCGGCGAAGTGGAGTGCTACTTCGAAATACGTAAATATCTGTATACGAAATTAATTGAAAGATTTATCTTATTATTTCAGATTTTAGAACATTCGCAATGTAATTTATATTTTTAGTGTGAATGGTGTTGTTTTTGGGTCGCGTAAACATGCGCTCCCCTGACAGTAAGTTAGTCGGGATGTCAGCGCAGTCTGTGAATGTTAGCCGAATTAAACGTGTTATGAGCGATTATTGTTATCTTTGTAACGCAATCGAATACCGGGTTAAAGCATAGTTCACGATGCAAACTGAATTAAGATCGGTGAGCACTCGTCGTGATAACGTACCCAGTCGTAAGTAATTGTAGATGAGTGCACAAATTATATACAAAAATATAATACGAAATTAATTCATGAATTTAAATATTCTAGATTGTGATACGGGTACGACTTGCGCTATCACGATACAAATGCGTAAGTATTTTAACGCCAAAATGCAATTCGTGATAAATAACATATTATTATTACAAATAAACAATAATAGCTTTCGCTTGAAAAATTTCGGTCTTAAAAACAAGAGAATTAAGCTTCACAAAATTTAATATATTCATGCTATGAGTTGACGCAAAATATATCTATATCTCCCATAAAATGTATATATATACTAATCGAGTTACATAATACCTACCTAAAATCTCAAAACATATTTTATAAAACATTAATCACCAATGTAAATATTTATTTCTTATTTTTATATGTAACAAAACATACAATTTTCAGATTTTTTTAAACGTTTTTCAGCAAACCCTGAAGCAGTGGGATGCGTCGAAAAATGTGCGATTTTTTTTTCTTATCTTCTAGTTATTATAACTCTTCCATTTTCATTGTTAGAATGTTTTAAGGTAATTTTTTTTAATTTACTCTTAATGATTACATTTTAAAATATGTTTTTTTAAAGAAAACAATAAAATAATATTAATTCTCTTTTAGGTGGTACAAGAATTCGAACGTGCTGTCGTTTTTCGCCTGGGTCGATTACGCAAGGGAGGAGTAAGAGGTCCTGGACTCTTTTTTGTACTGCCCTGTATTGATACTTACAGAAAAGTCGACCTGCGAACAGTGTCTTTCGATGTACCTCCACAAGAAGTACGTATAATGTATATATACAAATAAATATACATAAATATACCATGCTCATGTTTTATCAAATTAAATTTTGGAATCGTATCGTTTGAGTGAAATTTTAAGAATCCACAAGTCATTTATAGAACTTTATTTTAAACATACTTAAAATTAAAATATCTGCATAATAAAAAATTGAAATTACCTAAGGGATGCTCAGACTAATCTTGGCGTGATTAAAACACAAATAATTTTCATTAAAACATTTTTACGATGTATCTATTCCATTAGTTAATTATAATAGATACATAATGAGTGTCGCGTGACGTAAAGATACCACTCTTTAGTCAACCCAAAGTTCTTAACAAGATAATTATTTAACGTATGTAATAATAATTCATTGTTAACATTCTCGTTAGCAGCTAATGTTCATATTCACCCCAGGACATAACCTTTAAAAAATCCAACCTTTAACACTGAAGATTTCGCTTATTTAAACTATCTCTCAAGCAAGATGCGAAGTAAATATACTTTTATATTTACATTTAAATAGCTAGTACTACAATACATAACAAAGAACACATGGCTACAAACAAAAGCGATTCGAAATTGGCAATAGAATTGAAAACAGTTAACCCAAATGCTGGCTGTTCAGCTGGTTCGCTTTTAATTGATGTTCCTATAAACTATCAATCACAGTTTTACGACGTACAAACAATTATTTCTTGTAAACCAGTTGTCTAAACCAGTATACCTCATAACAGAACCATTGCCAACCTATATAACGCAGCCTAAGAAATTTAAATTATGTTATAAAAATAAGTACCCATGATTTACGCGCATCTTTTCAGTAACTTAAATGCTCGATTTTAAAGAAAATAAATGTATGTAAGTACAGAATACACATTGTATAATAAATACAAAGACGAAACAACGGTTTCCCGACATTATTTTAAAAATTTTTACTCTTGAATAAAATGTGAAGGGTTTGATTACCTAAACGTTTTTATTTTTTATTTTTTCTCCGTCGCCTTATCCATGTCATGGTCACACCGTCATTTTGTCCTCACAAGAGAAACTAATTTGATGTTTGCTGAAATCGTGATAACACTTATTTTTCTTAAAGGTTGACTTTCTCAAAAAATTTTTAATTTTGAGAAAGTTCAACCTTAAAAGATTTTGGTATGTAATGAAGCTCACGGACCTGAGTCAAGGGTACTTCATTGGAATTATTAGATTATTCTATTAACAGCTTCCTTTTGAAGAAATTTTCGGGAATTTTTCTATACGGCATATTTTAACATGGTTGCTTTTTGCATAGTATAGTATGTGGGTCAAGAATGCTCTGGGAGAATGAAGTACGTGTTTAGAAATTACCTGTGCTGGAGAGCACCAGTAGCACGATGTATACGCACTGTTTTCATATGCCAAGTTTTAATTATTTCTACCTTAAATTCTATATATTTTTGTAATAATAGTTATTATTATTATTATTATCATCTTTATTATTTTTGTCTCTTTAAAGTTCACGGGCACAGATTCAACACGTAGAGGTCCCTTAAGGGATTCAAGTTTTTTTTTTATGTGACGCATCAGCTGGTATCCATCTCTGAGTAACCCATAAGAAGTTGCCCAAAGATGGCCTCCGGTTAATGCGTAGGGACTATGGAACATAATATATGGAAAACTATGTGGTATTAGGTTATGGATCATTATCATTATTATGTCTTAATGAAGATAAACAGTAGCTTTAACGAAGTTAAAAAAACCTCATAAAATCTTTGCCTTCATTTTGTCGAGTATTATGGTATACTTACTAAAAATTTCATCTTAAACCACCTGTTTTATATCATAAGATAATAGACAGTGTTTATACTTGCCAAATTTTAGATTTGCGTTTACGCTAACAGTTGCGACCTCATTTTGACGCACGAAATATACTTATAAATTGATTTAATATGTAGAGAACATTTTTAACAAAAAAAATTTTAGGAAACGCTTTAAATTTAGGCTAATTAAAAATAGGTAGAAAATTTAAAGACTAAATCAATATTATTGTTAATAAAAATATATAAAATAAAAATCCCTTTATTCATACTTTACTAAAAAAATATAACAAAATCCCTAGTTCCTTCAAAATTTCGCGATGTCCACAGCCCTCCTTAATGATAGTACAATTCGCAGTTAGCCATTTTTCTTTTTAATTTATAACACTAGTATCATAATATGAAATTGGCTAGGCGAGTTTCAGTACAATTTTATCTATAGATCATGATACATACATATACATTAATATAACTGAAGAGAAATGCAAAGGTACAGTAATACAAAACAGCAGGTGCAGCCATTGAAGGTGTAAATACTGCAAATACTTATTCTTTTCGGACTAAACCAATTTGCATGATTATTTACTAGTAAAATTTCTCTTACCCTCTTCTTTAAAAAATTTCCGAGGTTGTTCCGGTGTGATTTATCAAAAAACCTTTATACATCATTTATTGATTATTTATCGATTTCTGCAATTTATTTGAGCATAAAAATTTTCACCCTTGAGAAGGTGGCATTCACCTCTAGTATCAAAGCACACCTCGGCACCACATGACTTTTAATATTTGGACTATTACATTCTCTCAAATTATCTAGTCAATCGGTTCAATCTGAAAGAACTCTCAGGTAAAAATCTTAAATAAGTGGACTAATAAGAAAACTAACTTTCATTAAATGACATTTCAGACAATATATATTGCAGTCAGAATTAAATTATACTTATTACAATAGTATAAGATAAAATATTATAAAATTAATACATATTATAAAACAAAGTACTCCGCCGCGTCTGTCTGTCTGTTCGCGATAAATTCAAAAACTACTGCACTGATTTTCAAGTTGTTTTCACCAATGGATAGGTGGTTCTTGAAAAAGGTTTTAGTGTATAATTTGTTAAGTTTTTGTATACATTGGTTAAAGTATAACTATATTTGTTGGAGGCGAATAAAATAACCCGTCTGGGAGCTTTCAACGAAACACTGCCTAAACCCTTTGAGATATAACAAAATAATGTATGGATGAATTTTGTATCTTATATAGGTCTACAGAAAAGTTCACGATGGCATACGTCTATCTCATAAGGATAACATACTATATCTATATTAAACGTTAAAACGTAACTAGGAACGAACCCGGGCGGAGCGAGGGGGAGTCGCTAGTTATATTATAAAGTATTATATTCTCTGAAGAGAGAATTCTAGGAATTCATGTATTTAGTTAATTATAGTCAAGACAAATGTATTATTTTAGGTACTAACAAGAGATTCAGTTACGGTGGCAGTGGATGCAGTGGTGTACTACAGAATAAAGGAGCCTCTGAACGCCGTGGTCAGAGTTGCAGATTATAGGTCAGTTTTGACCATGTTAGTTGTAAATATAATATTATATATATATATATATATATATATATATATATATATATATATATATATATATATATATATATATATATATATATATATATATATATCAAAAGATTAATTATTAATAAAACTCTAAATACATCAAAGGCAGTAAAAGAATATGATAAGTACGGTGGAGGAAAACATTCGGACAAAACGTTTGAGAGAACCTACAATAATTTAGGAAAAATATACCAAAAACATATATCGTAAAATATAATGGATATTATAACAGCAAGTTTTTTTTAGAAAATAATAAAACAAGGTCTAATTTATAATAAGATAAAATTAAATAAAACGTTTGCAGTGCCTCAACTCGTCTTCTAGCAGCAACGACTCTACGAAATGTGTTAGGTATGCGTGATTTAGCACAACTATTATCTGACCGTGAGGCCATTAGCCACATGATGCAGACTAACCTTGACGTCGCCACTGACCCTTGGGGAGTCGAAGTAGAGAGAGTCGAAATGTAAGATATTAAGCTAATTTTATTACTGTATCTGTATTATTACTCCTTAGCAACAACATAAATGCGAAAGTCAGTTTCTTTATTCGCTTGTTTGTATTATTGAACGAGTATTTTCAGTCACTTGCCGTCTTATCGCCATGACAGATCATGATGAAAGGCTAATGTGTAGGGTGTTTAATGCATGTTATTTATTACAATCAATTAAGGGGTTTCCACATAGAAAATATCACACTACTATATACATGCGAAAGTTTGTATGTGTTTGCTAGATGCTAAAATGGCTGAATAGATTTGGATGAAATTTAGTACACAGATAGACTATAACTATAATATAAATGTAAACTAGAAGGCAAAGTTAACAACAAAATGATATTTCATCTCCTGCTTATATATATTATATTTAAATATAAAATCGTAGATTAAAAAAAGTTTATGACTTATTTTACAGTAAAGATGTCCGTCTACCAGTACAATTGCAAAGAGCGATGGCCGCTGAAGCAGAAGCCGATAGGGAGGCTCGAGCAAAAATTATTGCAGCAGAAGGAGAGATCAAGGCTTCCAAGGCTTTAAGAGAAGCATCTCTCGTCATGATTGACAATCCCACCGCTCTACAAGTAATAATTAATATAAAATTACTTTTTACACATATATTTTTGCTCTTATTTTTAATAAAGTAATTTATTGAAAATTCTAATTAATTTAAGAAACATAAATTATCATATTTAGTTATATCATAAGAATTTGTTTCGGGTACTTATTTTTAATTTATTATTGTTAATCATAGTAGTACCATTACATTATAAATAATAATATTATCAATATATTTTTAAAGTATATAACATTCTATTTTAGTTGCGGTACCTACAATCACTTAACACAATATCTGCAGAGAAAAGTTCTACAATCATCTTTCCCTTCCCAATGGATTTCCTCAAAACCTTCTTATCTGGAACTAGCCACAGCATTCCGCCATCGCCACTACCAATTTAAAAAAAAAACAAAGTATATTAAGTATATAGAAAAAAAAATTAAAAGTAAGAAATAATAAATGTATTGTGTAAAATAGACTTATAATAAATATTTTCATAAATATAATTGACTCTATTTTTTTAATATCAAAGAGTAATATTATATTTTCTTAAAATATCAGAATGTTATTCCATTATGTATTTTATTATCTATGGACTTGATATTGAACGTTAAGACGGAAATTAAAAATAGCATTATTTACATCGATCAAAAAAGTACTTTTTGATTGATGATTATTTTAACACCATTTTTGTTAAAATATATTTTAATGATGTTTTGAATTGTAAAAAAGAATACTTTGATTGTATTACATTTTATCACGTATAAAATCATGGATAGTAGATCAAAAATAGACTTAGTTGGTACGAGATTATGCAAATGTTTTCTCATAATATTGAAGATTTATTTATTTTTAATTATTCTGTTACAGAAATCAAAAATAAAACGTTAACAGAAAAAATAGTTCGAATCCTAGTACTATTAATTATAGTATTGTGCCCTCTCTCTTTATTAATTTGCTTCAGGGTAAGAAAGCTTTTGTAATATTTTATTGATTTCACACTAACAGAAGCCATCACAAAGTTGCATTATATTTTACAACTTAAGTTTTCAGTTTCTAGTATGGGGTTAATTGAATTATATTGCCTGATAGGTGGTAAAACAATATAAAAGAGCTGTAATTTTACGATTCGGACGAGTAAGAAGTGATTCTCCCGCCGGACCTGGGATTATTTGGGTAGTTCCGTGTACAGATAGCGTGATGTTCATCGATCTTAGAACACAGTCTTTCAATTTACTGCCTCAAGAGGTATTATATTATATAGTCATTATTTCTTATTAAATACTAGCGACTTACCCTCGCTCCGCTCGGGTTCGTCCTTACTTACGTTTTTAAGTCTAGTATAGATTTTTTAGAGTTGAGAAATTTTCCCGCATTAAAAAGTATCCTATATGTTGACCCGGATAACCAGCTATCGTCATACCAAATTTCATCAAAATCCCTTCGGTGCTTTTTCCGTGATATGGTAACAGACATAAAGAGAGACAGGCAAAAATTCTAAAAACTGTATCGATAATAATGTCTATTTCAATAAGATTTTCCAAAAAATATTTAATGTACAGATTCGGCCTAGTTACAATTTTCTTATGTGTATATAGAATAAATAGTATTTTCAAAAGAGGTTGTTCAAGCTCATCTTAGCAAAATCGCATTCCGAACGGATGGTAACTTCCCGACGGCGCCAGGCCACTTTTACATTAAATTGTCATTTACAACTTATTGTCTATTGTATTTTAACTATGTACTAATTTATAAAAATCTAATTAACGAATATCGATTCTAATTTTGTACAAATGTACGTCCTAAATATAGCTATATGTATTTCGTTTCTGTAACTGATTCTGAAACTGTCACAGTAGATGCTGTGGTTTACTTTCATGTTTTGAAACCGCTACATTGTTTGCTAAATGTACAATCGCACAAGTAAATAATATAAAAAAAAATTGTCAAGAATAATACATGTATATTAATTGTCAAATAAAAAGATCCATTATTATTGCAGGCATGCATCAGAATTGTTAGCTGTTGCTATTTTAAGAAATATTTTAGGTCAGTACACGCTAACGGATTTGTTGACAAACCGTGAATCAATCAGTCACGCGGTCCGAAGAGAAATAGATAAAGGGACAGCTGAGTGGGGCGTCGAGGTGGAACGAGTGGAAATGTAATAATTTCATTTTTTAAATGTACTTGACCTTAATTTAAAATTACTTAAATATTAAGCGTGGTTTAGTAAAAAAAACTTTAATAAAATAACTTAAAAAAATATGTACAGTCATATATTACACATCATAATATATCATAGTTATATATACAGTATATTATAATTGTATTATTGCTTTACGTAGAAAAGATGTGATTCTGCCTTTTGAATTACAAAAAGCAATGGCCGCCGAGGCTGAAGGCACACGTATTGCTAAAGCAAAAATAATAGAGGCTGAAGGTGAAATTAAAGCTGCCGAAAATCTAAGAGACGCTTCAAAAATTATGATGGAACAACCACAAACAATACTAGTAATTGTACTTCTATATCTCTTCAATATTTATATTGTACATTATTTGTAAACTTAAATTAAATTATTTTTAGCTACGGTACTTGCAAACGTTAAACTTCATTGCCTCACAACAAAAAACTTCTATAATATTTCCATTTCCTATTGATATTCCGGACCAGAAAACGTTTAAATGATATAATATATAAAACTCCTTACTTAAATTCTTCTGCGTAACAAAATTAATGACAGAATATGTCACTCAAAGCTTTTTGTGTATCAAGAGAATTTAGTCTTTATACTTAAATATTTGTTGCATTAATTAGTAAAAAATATACAATATGTCCGAAAAAGAAAATAATATTACTAAAGCAAACAAAGGTAGGCCACTTGATAAGCAAAACCAACCGCCTTTACCTCATACCACCGATGCTGCGTTACAAAAAGGCTCTCAAGAACGTCAAAATTCAAAAGATAGCTCCCATATAAGAATACCACGAATGCAATATGAAACAGGTAAATCATATAATGCTAATAAATCCAACTTATAATTAATTAGAAGTATCTCGCTCATATTAAATAAACTTCATGTCTATATCTTTACAGAAAGTGATAAATGCATTGAAAAAGTAGTGGTAGTTATATCGATTATTTTGGTTGTCTTAACATTTCCACTGTCATTGCTCTGCGTCTTCATGGTTTGTTGACTTTCTAACATTGCGAGTAGTCGTAGAAATACAAGGTAAATACAAGGTGTACCAAAAGTAACACAAGATATAGTTAGTATAAATTTAATAAAAATCACGAGATACATCCGGTAATAATAATAACACCTTGTTTAATTTCAATCTCATTGAGACTAGCAATTCTGCGCAGATTATGTTATTGTGAATATGCATGTGCGCAAAGCATTCTATTAATATTATGCCGTCATAAAAAAGAATGCGGTAACTAATAATTTGGTCAAAAGTGACTTATATGCAGATTTGGAATCAGCAAAATAATGCTACTTGATAGTCTTACTCATAAACCTCTAAGACTTTATGAATCCGGAGATACCATAAGCATTTTAATCGTAACTTTGTCAAAACTAGTAGTAATTTTGACGTAGTAGTAAGACAAAACTACAAATATCTCGAAATAAACTTTGAAGAAGTTGCGGCCTTATGTCGGCAGTATAACTATCTAAGTCCAGCGATAACGATAATTCTTCAAAACTGGTGAGAGATCGGGTGTATGACTGATCGCTGACCGTACTCTCCGAATTAAGGAGATAACTGCTATGAATTTCTTAACAGAGATAATAGGTACATTGCAGCCCTATAGGTATAGGTACGCTAACCATTAGACCAGCGAGGCAATATACTCGTACAGTATAGGGTTGCTTATATGGTTAATGACCTGCACTGTTTAGCTTGCGCACACGCATAACTTTTACTTTTGGGACGCTATACACATGTAAGTATTATCATGACATATAATTACTAATATATAATATTAATAAACCTTTCAGGTGGTTCGTCAATTCGAAAGAGTAGTCATACTCCGAAATGGCAAAGTTTACAAAAACCGTGCTTTTGGCCCCGGTCTCCTCTCTTATTTACCTTGTGTAGATACTGTCAAATTTATTGATCTGCGCACATTTGTTTACGCTGTTCCTCCTCAAGAAGTATAATATAAATTATTTTCAATGAAAACAATTCAATGAAAATAGTAAAATATAATTGGTTACCATAAAATTTTCCTCCACAGGCACTAACCAAGGATTCACTAACAGTTTCAGTAGATGCCGTAGTATTTTATAAAATAGTCGATCCTATACAGGCTGTTATAAACGTAACTCATTACAAGTAATCATACTTTTATTTTAAGTGTGACTTTTAGTCAATTATGTTCAGCTTAAATATGTTACAATTATGAGGTACCTACTTTAAAAAAAATATAAAGTACTATAACAATGTTCTCCTTACTAAATTTTGATCATGGTCGCCAATCTCACTGAGATTATAACTAAGACAGTTTAGTGCGAGATAATATAGTGCACTAGTATGTGCAGTGTGCACTGTGCACAAACACAAGTCTCTCAAGTTTACTGTCTTACTCTGATAATCGCTTAATATGACAAAATAAAACAACTGCAGAGAGATCAGATGCAGGATCCTAAAGCTTTAATTGCAGTGTGAGGGACGATTCTTATATTTACGAGTAACATCAACCTTAACTCCAGGTTGTTAGTGATTTTTTTTTAATACCAAAAACCCATTAACTATGTATTTAGCTGGATCCGAGATTTAATAGTATTTTTACAGATACACGGATGCTTGCGAGGCAACATAATATTATGTATATTTACTTTATATTTATATACATATGAACTTAAAGGAATATAAATAGTTCTTTCCTTTTATAAATGCAAAAGTGTGTAGTGGTCGGTCTGTCTTCCTTTTCGTAATCTATACTAATACTAGTCGAACCCGCGGCTCCGCCCGCATTCAATCTACAAAAACTCTTTTGCTTTATGTTATATAGCGACTATTTATATAATATTAAATTATTTGGATATTGTTCAATGTTCATACAAAAATACTAAAATCGCGATTAAAAAATGGGGGGTGGGGGTAGGACGGTGAAAAATACTGTACGACTTATTCTAATACCTACCAAATATACAAAAAGAAACATTACAATCGGTCGACACGTTTCGAAGGAGTGGAACCACAAACACGAGATATTTAAATATCTATACTAATATTATAAAGCTGAAGAGTTTGTTTGTTTGTTTAGTTGAACGCGCTTATCTCAGGAACTACTACTTAATCTGATTTGAAAAATTCTTTTTGCATTAGATAGCCCGTTAACTGAGGAAGGCTATAGGCTATATATCATTCCGGAAAAATGTACGGTTCCCGTGGGATAGATTTGTTATTGTCTAGAGACGAACCCGAAGCAAAGCGAAGGTGAGTCGCTAATTAGACAATAATTTCCTTTTACTATTATACTACAAAATTTACGAATATCTCCGGCACTAGTGGAAACAATATTCGTTTTCATATTTAGATCCTCCACCAAGTATTTGGCCGCCACAACACTTCGCAATGCGCTTGGAACAAGGAAACTCGCAGAAATACTAGCTAATAGACCAGAGGTCAGCCGTCAGGTATTTGAGCTGATGAAGAATATAACAAGAGAGTGGGGTGTCCAAATTGTCAGAGTGGAAATGTAAAGAATTTAAATATTTTTTTCTTAGCACTTCTAATTTTATTGTCTTCAAATGAGAGCACGTTAATAAACTTTTTTTCTTTGGCTTTCGCGGGAATACGAACAAAAAAAGGAACATGCACTTTCGTGCATATTTTTTTTACGTTGTATGCCGGTCTAAATATAAGAAGTTTCTGTTCCTTAAAATCAATATCGCAGGAACGAAGCATACTTGTATCGTACATACTGCATCAAAACCTTGTACAATATGAGAGGGAGATATCTTACCAACAATCTAATCTTTTCATCTATTGGTATATCTAATATAATTGGTAATACCTATTTATGCTTTTTAATATTATTTACATATCACACTGAATTTACTAAGCTAGGTATTTTTCTCTTAAATATACTTTGAGGCCACTAAGCCTACTTTCTGACAGTTAATAGGTAAATCTCTTATATCCTGCAGTAAACTGCATTAAACTGCAGGATATAAGTAGGTATCTGCAAAATACGTTTGTGCGCCTCGCCCGGTCAAAGTTAAAGTAAAGCTGGGCGCCTCTATATTCTCTCCAAATTTCATAAAAAAGGATGATTGGATCATTCTCAAGACGGAGGGAGAATGGTCGGCGAAATTTGGCTAGAATTGCATCATGACGATGGACTTGTATCTTTTATCCCAGCCCCTTTTTTTATATTGGGAAATGCATTGCATGCGTGCAAATACACGCATACCACCTGTAGACATACAGGTGTTATGTGGGACTCACCGGCTAGAAAAGCCAGTACAACCCACTAAAGCCCAACAAAACCTCCCCCGTCTTATGGAGTTCCGCAGGATCGCTTACGCATTCAACTACGACGCCCCGACGGCAGGTCTGCCGAAGCAGACCACAACAACCATGGGATCGCTCTACAGTCCACTCTACTATCAGAGAAGTATCAGGAGCAATCCGCATGGTACACCGCCCATCGAAGTGGGCTACCTTTCCTGTGCGTTTCTTGGCTTCGCGCCCGGCCGAACTGCCGGATGCTAATGAACCCCAACACGACAAGGTGAACGCACGTTGGGGGGATTTATCCCAGCTCCTCACCACACGAGCCGCAAGAATAAACTATAACAAATATAGGCTTCGCCGCAGTCGGGTAATAAAGTTATTAACCTTTTTATAATTTCGTTTTACGTCTACATTGAATAAATTACAGAAAAGATATTCGACTACCACTGCAATTACAAAAGGCAATGGCAGCTGAAGCCGAATCGACAAGATTGGCAAATGCAAAAATAATTGTTGCAAAATCAGAAATCGAATCAACAAAAAACCTTCAAATGGCCACAGTTATTCTAATGGACAATCCTATGTGTATGCAGGTTCGTGCTGATTTCAAACAACAATTTGAAATTTCCTTAATTATTTAATTATATTCTCTTCAAAACGTGAAACATTGTGAATATTAATAACCTCTTTCCGTTATCGGACCGGTAATATTCAATTACTACTTAACTGCTTAGGTTAACTCTCAGTTTCCGACTATTTTTTATTTTTCTCTCAATGTCTCATTAGGAATCTGTTTCAGCTAAGATACTTGCAATCATTGCAAACGATCTCCGGAGATAACACACACACTATTGTATTTCCTTTTTCCAAGGAACTGTTAAAAAATTATTTTAATAAATGATAATAAATATCGGCCATTATATTATTTTTGTATAATTTAAACAAAATTAATTTTATAAATATTTATTTTTACGTCATTTAAAATAAATGTAATTAATAAATATATAATAAAAATATCATAAAACTAAAACAAAAGTCTTTATTTTATTCATATATAGCTAACTATATGGCTAGTTTTCTTCGGAGTCGTCGCCGTTATATTTCTTCTGCGCATATTGTAGAGGCGCGTGCGGTTGACCTCCTGGTTTCTTGTGCACTGTCGCCTGAAATAATTTTTTTTCTCAAATTAAAAAACGAAAAATTAATTCAATTAATTATTTAAATAAAATTAGTCAGATGAATACAACTCAAACTTCTGGGTCAAGATTCTGTACTCTAGAAAAATGAAGAAAGCCCAGGATTTTTTACGTAACTTTTTTTAAGTAAGAATCTACTAGAGACTGGAAGGTGAAGAATGGTAAGTTTACTTTTGAAGTTATAAAATTGAAATTTATGATTAAGTTACCGATGACAATAAAATTAATCCCGTTGCAAGTTATTTTTAATATGCCAAGAATTTATTACTTTTTAATAATTTTTGCCGATTTATTTATTACTTAACAGTACGTAAAAACGGTACGTTTTCGCGATTAGCTATGTTTATACATAAATAGTAGCTTGCTACTCGTAAGATATTCATTTATTTAAATTAAACCTTGATTCTTTTTCTAAAATAAAAGTAGCCTAAGTTACTCCTTATAACATCAGATATTTGCCAGTGAAAGTCTCGTCAAAATAGGTCCAGCCGTTTCGGAGATTAGCCGGAACAAACAGACAGACAGACAGACAGACAAAAATTGTAAAAATGTTGTTTTGGTATGTGTACCGTATGCATTTAGTAAAAAGCGGTTATTTTAATATTACAAACAGACACTCCAATTTTATTTATCTGTATGGATATATCTACCTATTAAAACTATAGAGTAAGTAATAACTATAATACATAAAGATGTCCTTTAGATTAAAATATATATAAAATCGTAAGAACGTAATTTAATTACCTGGAAACCGTTTTTGGGATCAGCAGTATATTTTACAAGACGTATAGAACCGTCAGGCTCTACCAGGGAGTATTCTCCATGAACTACGTCCCCGTCGCGATACTCTTTATGATCTTGTTGATTACCACTATGAGGATCTTGGACTCCATAAGCATAATGATAGTCAGGTTTAGCCTGAAAGAAAGATGAAAAAACAAAATAATCTTAGAATCATATTTTTTTACCTATATAAAGTTTTATTCCATAATTTCGCTGTCATTGACCACTAGAGCATGTAGCATTAACTTTTATATCGTTCAACCGATTACCATGAAAAATGTTAGGTACATGTAAGTATTGTAGTACGGACATTTTTTTCTCATCCATCTGATGCTTGGTACACCTTGATATTATTAATAATCTCTTAGTAAGTCATAAAATTCTGATAACATAAGCCTAAATAAGTATATAACGTGTGGATAATATTTTAATTAAAGGTACTTACTTTATAATCGACTGTTTTTAAACGATCGTATTTCGCTGTCTCCGGGTCAATTTTCCCCGCTCGGTGGTCATATCCGTAGTCTGCATGTTGCTGCGCCGGGATGCCTTGCGCCGCAGGGACTTGGACCTCGATTATTTTCCCACTAACTGGACCACTGAATCGGTTGTATGAAAAACCACCCGGTGCTTGGTTTCCAAGAACAACTGACCCTAACACTAATAACGTAAATGTCTGAAAAAATGATTTAAAATAATATTTCAAACATTTTAAATATGTAAGTTAGGGATATCTGAAAACTACTAAGACAAAACAGTTAAAAAGAAGAGAAAAGGCCGACCTTCACGGTTCATTCGGTCAATAGTAGTATTACTCAATAGATGGCAATGAAAATGAAAAATAAACAATTTTTATTGCATGGAGTATACTGTATAATCTACATACCTACATATTGTGTTAAACTTTTACATATATAGTTGTTAATTTGCGAATAATATAATACTACGTACGTATATTACAATTAGTATAAATATTTGTCAAAAAAAAAAACAAAAAAGAATGAGAAGCATTATATATGAAATAAATATAATTTTATAAACATTTTTTTTTTAAATATTCTTAGTTCATATTTAAAAAATTACGACTAATATACAATACCTTAAACACGAAAGCCATTTTAACGCAAACAACTATTAAGAATCCCTGCACCGTTGTCTAAGGAACTGATGCTTGCTCAGTCGATATTGTTGGTTTTATACCAGAGCGTTATTTAAGAAAGTATGGGTAATCACGAACTTATTTGGCTGGTTGCGGCAAACTATGAATCAATAATTTTCAATTTTCAGCTACCGATAGGCCGTATAATTACAATAAATACTTTGTTGCGGTAGATTTTATTTCATTATATCGAACCTAAACACAGATATTTAGTATATTAACGTTCTTCTATATATACCTCTGCCGTGCTAATCAGAAACGCAGTAAGAAAGGATTTTTGGAAAATTGAGTTATAGATTCGGAATCCTCGTAACGTGCTCTATGTTATAGATTTGATCCTTATTTTGAAAGTGTTCGGGAAGTGGTACTTTTGATAAGCAAAAACACAGTATACTTCTTGTTGAGAAGTAAATTACTAAGCACAACTGCAGTAAGGCACGTTACTGCTCTTTGCTTTCCAGTATTTGCTTGAACATAATTTATTTCACTAACTTAAGAAACGCAGTAAGAAATACTTGTCGTTGTTATGATTTGTAAATTATGTGTGAATAATTTAAGAATACTACTTACAAATGCAGTAATATTGGATACTGTACTTTTTCTAAGCGCTCCATTTCAATCCGAAGTAGAGACAATACTAATTTTAAATGCAGGAAGATGTGTTACTGTTAGATGTGTTTGTAGATAAATAACCTATTATGAGATTTGCTATTAATTAAAATAACATTATTCATTAAATATACGTTGTTTTATTTAATAAGGAAGGAGTAGGATAAATATAACTATTTTTAATAGCTATAAGATAAAAATAATTGATTATTGAATTAAATAAGCGCAGTAATCTGCGTTTGCTAGTTGAAAGCTCAGTAACTCCAAACTTACGAGTTACGGGTGTTATAGATTGTAATACTGGATTATTAGCCATGAAGACTGCTAAACATAGATAGTTTTCAAATTAAAACCTGAAAAAACAAAATAAAAGTAAAAATTTTTGGACGCCATTTACTCGAAACTATGAATAACCTCCTTACTGCACTTCTAATTACCACGGCAGACATATGGTCAAATTCAAAATTCTATTCAATTCTTGGCTTGAAAATTTTCGGTGTATTTTGTTTCAATTCAATGTATGTATGTTGAAAAAGTAAGCATCTTATAACTATTAAATAATATTCATGAATAAACATATATCAACTGTATCCAAAAAAAATAATTCTTATGGTTAGTTTCTATTTCTAATTAATAATACATAATTAAAAGTGCAAATTTAAATTTAATAATGTGAATGTTAATGATGCTTAATAATTTAAAATGAATAAAATATATGATATTTAATGATTTAGAATTAATAAAGTGAATTTTAATGATACACTTTGGAATATAAAACTTTGAACCGAATTGTCTAATAAAGATAAAAAGTTACGATTCAACAAACCGATATCGATATATTATATACTGCACAAAAGAGCTGGCAGCATTATTTTATTTGTAAATTTGACATTTGCATATGTCAATTTGGTCTCTGAAATTAAAAAACAGAGTTAGGTACTTGAAAGTTTTATTTGTCATCCATACTTGAATTTGATGAGCAAGTGAAAAAAATATATCGATATTTATCGTATCGATATTTTTAAACAGTATTGATAATTATCGAGTAAACAATATCGATATATCGTCAGTTTTCGCATGATTATTCATAGATATTCCCAAAGCATTCAAAATTCGTAAAAAAAGAAAAGGGATGAAGAAAATATTATTTTTTATTAATGCTCGAGCCTAAATAATTAAATACAATTTAACCAAACCAGTAGTCATTAAATATGGTCATTAAAAGCACCGTTTGTTTAATGTGCTCACCTGTCAAGCGGCTTCTGAAGTCCAAAATTTTTAAATTTCCGCCTTTAAAATATGTTAGATGCGCTTGCACTTGCGTTTTTTTAATTTTCTACATGTGCATATTTTTAGTTTTTTTTTTTTTTTTGTAATTGATTTGTTGAAAAAAGAACCGCTAATTTTTAATTGTCTGAGAACTTCAGGGTCATATGCGTCTCACACTGAAGGTATTAGTTTAATATTATTAGTGTTTTCGTGCACGCAGCCAATAGTCTTACTGTTATAATATTGCATTTCATAAAGATTGTGGCGGGACTTTTTAAAGTTAAGGATGCGCGATTAGCATGCAAGAAGTCACGCAACAATAAACACGAAATCAGAGTTGCGTTAAAAATATATCGAAATTGATATGAATTCAATACTCTAAGATAAATATCGAATATCGATATATAGCGATTAAAAATATCGACGATATATATCGATAATTTTAGGAAAAATATCGATATTTTAATATATCGATATTTTTTGCCCAACCCTACTTGAAAGTACTAAGTACATACTATGTACAATAATAATTGCTTATTCATTTATATTTTATACACAGTATATATGTTCTGTGGTTATATACGTGACCAGCGTTGCCAGACATTTCTTACATTTTTCGTAACTTTTGACCCCCTCGCGTAACATGTAAGTAATTTTTATATTTAAGGCAATTTTCGTAACTTTTGAGAACGAGATTTGTAATACTAGATTTTTATTGTAAACAGTTAACAAACGCATTCAAATTGAACGCATCTGGAACTGGCGCGTTTAAAAAGTTAAAAGTATTTACTATACTCTGATTTTTAATTCCACGGAATTCTGACACTTCAGAAGTGTTGTCAACTTTGAAACATTGTTACTAAAAACGGAAAGCATTTTAGCAAAATAAAAAAAAAAACTTTTCTTGAATTTAAGGTTTTAATTAGAAAAACTAAGACTTAAAAAATTATTGATAATTCTAAAATGGTAATTATTTTTTTATTATCCTATTATTGAAGTTACATTAATTACTAAGGAAATTATTTTTTTATGATAGGAATCCCTGTCCAATAATCCATAGGTTGCAAGCCTTTTTTAGGAAAACCCCCTTTGTTTGTAAAATATTTACTTCTTGTAAGAGCCAATATAACAAGATGCCAAACCTAAAATTAAAAAAATATTTACGCCGCATCATGTTGTGTCTGCCATGCATGTCATTCATGCCTCTTAATGATCTGATGGAGAGTGTGTGTGATTCGTTTATAATCCGAGTGGATGATGATGACGACAGTGATGATATAAGTGATAATGATTAATAAATATTTTCATGTAAAAATATTTTGTTTTACTCTTGTTTTTTTCATTTAACCATTAAAAATTTACATTATAGGTAGTTAGTGTGCATTGAATGCACAAAACAAAGACTACTTACAATATCATACATATAGTTTACTTGATCTAATTGTGTTTCATATTTTCTGTTATTTTATATTAAAAAAAATCAGAGCAGAAAAGGTTTATGATATCTGAATTGTCAAAGAATGAAAGCTGTCAGAATTCCGTGCAATTAAAAATCAGAGTATATTTCATTCCATATCATACTCAGAGGTGGCTCTGAATGCTTTTTTTTTTAGAAGTTGGTTAAAAAGTACCATTACGTAACTTTTACTTTAAAAATGTAACTTTTCATGGATGGCAACGAATTATCAAAATCGGTTAATAAACGACGAAAAAATCCGCGAACAAATATATAAAAAAAAATATATACGGTCGAATGCAGAACTTCCTTTTTTTTTTTAGAAGTGAATTAAAAATGACCACTACGTAACTTTTACTTTAAAAATGTAACTTTTCATGGATGAAAACGTAACTTTTGACCAAACCTGTCTGGCAACACTGTACGTGACGCAAATTCATTTTTGATATGAAACAAAAGTCTATAACCAATATTCGATTAAAAAATGGAAAAAAGTAAAGTAGGAAAAAGGGGAAAACATAGTGGACAGTCTACAAAACGTCCTAAGCATACTAGCGACAATACTGAAAATATAAATAAATTTGTTAAAGCCTCTAAACAAGTTTCCCAAAATGCATATTATAATTATAATAAACGGTTGAAGCTCTTATCTCTTCCAAATTGCAATACTTGTATTCAATCGTCTATAGAAGTAAGTAGAAAATAATATTAAAGTGTAATGTGTATACTCTACAACGAAATTCCAGGGACTGCTCGGTCTTTTCTTTTTTTTTACGATGTTGAGAGTTTTTTTAGACAAATTTCGCGTTTAGTTAGTTACATTATCAAGAGTACACTGTATATAAATAATAGAAGATGAAAATCTCAAAAAATGTTAATATATTATATTAAAAAATCTTATTTCTAACTCAAACTTATTATGTTTAAAATCTGATCCTAAAAATATATTTATTTAAGCCATCAGCCATGTCTCAGCTAGTGGAAAGCTTTGAAAGTGAAATCAAATTAAATATGTGGTATGAAGCTTTGGAAACATGTTACTATAGCATAACACCGACACAATACCTTCCTGAAAATGTGTTAATGGGCATTGTGGAGATTATTCTGGTAAATATTGAAGCACTTGTTATACTTTAAACTAGTTTTATTATAATTCTCATCTATTATTATATATGAAACAAAAAGACTTTTTTTAAATAAGACTTACAACTACTTTTGGTACACATATGTATGTAGTAAAATCATAAGAAAGAAACTTGGTATCTAAATACATAGGTATGCCAACTCAGTCAAAATAACTTGCAGGGAATATTAAGTTCCTTACTTGGGTTAAATTAGTTGTACTTTTGTTTTAATCATGTATATGGAATTATTTCAATGAATACTTTCTCTATAGGATGTTTTAGAGTATCAACTATTTTTCAATAAAAAATTTGTATTGAAGGTGAACAGTGCTGTAATGGTATGCATGTGTGTATTTTTTTATTTTAATGATCAATATGCAAAACTGCCATAAGAATGTATAACATAATATTAATTTGTATGTGATATACCTTATATATTATTTATCATACACATGAATGTTTGGACCTTTGTACTAGATTAGTAGTCTAGCTTCGTTGTTGGGAATTTGCAGATTTAATGAGAAAACAAGACTTTTAATATTAACAAACTGCACTCATCTGATTTACAGTAACAAACTTGTATAAAGAGGGTATTTACTATTTAGATATATCAAAAATATGGTTAATATTAAATGTATACACCTTTAATGAGAAATATAGTAATTTTTAGTACTGTACTACTCTTTTCCCAGAATGGACGTGAAAATTTTTCAACTCAATACTCAATGGTACAAATTATAAATAAGTGTCAGCAAATATTGTCCTACCATTTTAACATGCATCCACCTTGCCAGAATCATTCCAAAATTATGAAATGCTATAAAAACTTGTTAACAAAATATGTGGAAGTCAAAAGGCAGAAATACTCCACAAGAGATAAGTTTAGTCATACTGATGGTATTATTAAGTACTGTTTCAATAGATTAGAGTATGAGATTGATGCTGAAAGTGTTGATGATCCTTTGTATAGTAAGGATGATATAGATTTTGAATATAAAAAAATATTTAAAGCAGGAAAAACAGATAGTCTTATAGTTAACAGTATACACCGACTTAACTGGGAGCAGCAAAACTATGAAATATTTGAAATGTTAAACCGAACAGAAAGAATCAACAGGTTGATGGCGACTTTATATAGTATGGTTGAATTAATACAATTTGACATTTACAACACTGTCAGGTAAAGTGAAAAAATACTGAGCTATGATACTAAAACTTGTACTGAACAGCTAAAATAGGCCAACTTACTCGTATGTATTGAACACAAAAATGGAATAATGACTTACACATAGTTGCAACATGTTAATTTACAAAGTAAAGTACTCCCATGCTAAATTTGTGTTTGTTCAAGATAATCTCAGAAGCTACAGTACGGTTTTTACACAGTTTTTATTAATAAAAAACTTTTGTTTAAATGCTCTAATAAATAAGAATATAAACTTTAAATCCATCAATTTGTTACATTACACATTTTATCTATACAGATAAATAAAATTGAAGTGTGTTTGTCATTACAAACACACTTCAATTTTTGGCATTCCAAAATAACAGCTTTATACTAAATGCATATGGAATTATATACAGTGCTTATAAGAAAAACACAACTTTTAAATTCTCTCCCTCCCGGTGAGTCACTAGTATAATATAAAAGCTTCTCGCGACTAAAACCCTCGCAGCCGAAATGGACAACTCTCATATATTTTTTGGAAATTTAGTAAAACCGTTTTGGAAATATTTTGATTGGACAGTATTACAAATGCTATATCTAAAATTAAAATCTAATATTAAGAGTTTGTAACATATAATTGGTCAAAAGGATAGGATTATAAATTTGTGTCTATTCTCACGTTTCAGGTGTGCAAATATACAAGACTCATTTCTGTATGTGTTATTTGATATTGATACCAGAAAGGATCTATTCAGTAGTAAACTTGTCAAACAAATAATGAAGATATTTGCTTATTTAATCCATTTAGATTATCCCGATGACCACATTAAAACTATGAGTGTGAGTATAATTCCCCGATAGTGGCAAAGCCCAAAGAGGGTTAAGTGTTTGATCTGTATGTATGTATGTTGTTTCCTATGTTCCCCTTAAAGTTATTAAAGGGCATAACTTATTTTAATAATTTATATCAATAGTGCAGGTGTTGCAATATGGATATCATTAAAACTCACTAGTGACGGTTTTCAGGCGCAGTGTCTTGAAAAAAATTTTTCTTCTAAACCTATTGAGTAATTCGAGCACCTATTAAAATGAAGGAGACTATCACAAACACATTGCAACTTACGAGTATATTGTAATTAATATAAATATAAGATAACAAATATTAATATTAAATACAAAGAGTATAAATGGCAAAAAATAAATATTGTTAGAATGGTGTCAAAATCATTGTAAATAAAATTTAACAACGGTAACCCGTGCCGACTTACGTCGAAATGTATCAGTTCTTGCTTACTAAGGCAAACAGTTGCTTGCAATTTGCTTGTAATTATTTTCAATTTTGTTAATAAATCGAATTATTTTAAGTTATTTAAGATGTCAGTGGAATAACGCAGGTTTAAAAAGAACATATTTTTGGTAGGAGATGTAAAACATCAAATATTAGGCTTAAAACTTCCCTCTAATTGACAAGTTTTGGAAGTTTTATTTAATAATTTAAAATAGTTTGTCAAGAACGTAGATAATTTATTCAACATAGTCCTCGCTGATATGCTTTAATTAATTAAAATAAGTGAACATAGAATTTTTTGAAGTGACAGAGGGAGCCAGGTTGACCTGGTCACTTAGTAGACAAAAAAAGTAAATGATAAAGAAGAAAGTGCACGCCTCAGAACTATCAAAGATGAAAAGTGGCGTATTAAAAATATCTCAGCGCCAAATCCTTCGAGATCAATTTATGAACCTTTACAAAATGCCTCATTTTATGATTCTTATGAAAACATACATTTACGAAAAAAATTGCCAAACAGATTAAGACCGCAACCCGAAACAAGTACAATAATTTTACAAACATTCATCACTCCAAAATTAGTAGCAGCGTTAGATAATTGTCAGCTCAGTATAAGAGATTCTGTGTTTATTTTGAAAGCAACTATTAAGACCCTTGGATTATAATACTGATGAATTTCCGTTAAGTAAGTCTTCAATTGAAAGAATTCGACAGAAAAACGAAAACAATGCGCTGAAGCTATAAAAGTTGATTTTCAAAACGAGGTACCCGGTGTTGTAAGGGATCACTGTGATAGAAAACTGTTGCCTACTTTAGATGCTCGGAAATCAACAAAAGAACGTCTTCCGATAGTTATTTCATATGAAGATAAGGAACTATTATTGCTGTGCCAAGACTAAAGCTCTTCAGGAAGCGAACAGGCAAAGGCGGTTTGAAACGCGAGTATAGACTGGAATCTTAAAGATAAAAGGCAAATTCTTTGTTACAATACTACACTTCAAACACATATTGTATCAATGGTGCTTGCATACTGCTTGAACAAACATTGAACAAAGAAATGCTTATTTTTGCATGCCGCCATCGCATCTATGAACTGAAGAACCAAAGAAATAGTCAAGAGATGATTATCGAAAGTTGATTGAGCTTTCTGTAATATTTTTATGTATAAATATAGACAGAACATTTAAAATTCAACCTTCAGATGCCATGCGCCAAGCACGAGTTATTCGCTGAAAATATTAACAATCAATTGAAAATTATGAACTAAGATAAGGCGGCACTGCTAAACGTTTGCCTGTTTTTTGTAACATCCTACATAAAGCCATGGCTGCAATGTATTGTTATAGTCAAAGCACCTTATCAGGACCTATAGGTTTTAAATAAATAATAGCTTACGAAAAAATTGATAAAACCATCACTGTATGGTAAGTTATATAAATACATATAGAAATCGATTATTTAATATAAAACACTCAAAACAGTGAATGAAATAGCTGAAAAAGTAGTTAAGTTGATGCAATAATTTTAGGGTTAATCACGGTTGAAGAGAAACAAAAACAGTTTTTGTTACGTTATGTACAAGAACACAGGAAGCTTTATGCCGATTGTAAAAAGAAATATTGAATAAAAATTTTGAAAAATAATGTTTTTAATCTAAAATAAAGAATAGTTATACGCTTTGGCTATATTGTTGGCTGGTTTTAGAATCTAGCTATATTACTTCATACAAATTATCATGCCATATATTTGGCATCAAGTCGGCACGGGTTATCGTGATTCAATTACAGTAATATTTATTATTTGAGTTATTTAGGTTATTTAGAAAAAAATAAAACGGCTTTAATAACAAATCGATACATGTAATGTCATCTATTGACATTTATTTGAGCTAATTTTTCTTTGTTCGTGGTGAGATCTCATGGTTATATCTATTAATATTAGTCTTATCCGACCAAATAACCCTCATCCAATCATCTTCAGTCCAGTTAATATATTGTTTGGCAAATTCTTTTCTAGTTTTAATAATTTTTTAGTAAGAAGAGTTATCTTCTTATCGACAGCACGCACATTTGCTTTGTGTAACGTCCGATGAAGAGTCCATATTTTGCTCACTGACATACCCGTTTCTTGCGTTAAAATCGCCATCGCTTCGGAAACTGAAGAGGCTTCACTAGATCTTAAATAGTGAATAACATTCCTTATATTTCTTTCAGTTTTTTTTTGTGCGTTAATCTTCTATAGTATAATAAAACTATAGAGGTCGAATGTCTGTACATAGAAAAAAAAAATGCTAAAAACCGAGTCAAGGGGATGTAAGAAAAGCAATAGAACAAATCCAGATTTTTTTTCAATTTTTTTTTGTTTCTCATCTGTTTGTCTGTTTGTACGGGCTAATTTCCGAATCTGTTGGACCAATTTAAATGAAATTTTGCATTTGAATTTTCAATATAATACAGTTAATTTATAAAAATATTTTTTAATACTTACAATAATTGTCACACTGTGAACATTAGAAACACTGATACTTCATAAGATTATGACTGATAGCTTATTTTCATCTTCGGTTTCAATTAGGTACATTTAAAGCATGACCTGATTCAAATAATTTTTGGCCTTTTTTATTGTTTTGACCTTTAATCCGATCATTTTTTTATCGATAAAAAACAAATTTTATTATTGTTTGCATTATTTAGGCATAACTAATATTATTTACTACACTGTTTACATAACTATGGTTTGCTTATTTAACACCAGGGCGCTCTACTTTCGACAGAAGTGCTGCCCTCTATAGTTCGCGCACACTCCCTGTAATATACTACACTACATATATGGAGTCAATCGAAAAAGGTTATAATTGATTCAGGCATTTGTTAAGATATCAATATTTAAAAATCGGGCCGAAACGAATTGTATTAAATTTTATTTAAAAAGTCCTTACTGTTCTACTCTTGAAGTTCAATGGAGTCAAAAACATCACTGATTTATAAAAACAAATAAATTTTCATTTCAGCTGTGGCTAAATGCGATGTTCGAAGTATTCTATTTCAAAGAAGACAAACGTGACTTTCCGACAAATAGAATAACGTTAACCAATTTGGAAAACCAATTTTATGATATTATTAAACGTAAGTCTTTATTTACTATGATTATGTTATTTAATAAATGTATGTATGTATATCAAATACATAGACTTGAGTATATAAAATAGTTGTAACAGAATCACAATTTCTGAAGCATAAGGAGAGAAAGTCGAATGATAATCATGTCATATAGATAGTAGTATTTGGGCGACCGAGCTTCGCTCGGAGTTCTTTTTTGTTATATCGTATTTTTTTATATAAAAAAACTAAAAACTTGAATAAATACAATAAAAAAAAACAAAAGTAGAAACCTTGTATCCCAACCGGGATTCGATCCAGGACATATGTGATTGTCTATCTTGCGCCTTGGTCGTTTGACCACGATGCTTATGCTCGAGGGTAAGAAATTATCGACCATATTTTGCGTGGAATAATGGGAAAGAAAACCACATAAAAACTCGAAAAGATGCGTTTTCCCAGACATAAGACTAATCTGGATCGATTTTTCGCCCCGAGAGCCCCCACATACCAAATTTTAGCAAAATTGTTAGAGCCGTTTCCGAGATCCGTTTAAATAATAGATAGATATTACAACTATTATTAGCTCATACAACTTATATAGTTATTCACACTTTCAGTTGTTATCTCACTGCAACACTATATTTCCCCGAGATATCTTTAGTAATAATCGGGAAAGTAATATTAAATTAGGTTTAAATCAATTCAGACGAACCATTAGGACCAGATAGGTAATACATTACTATACCCGTATCTGACAAAGGAAGTTGGGCAGTCTTGATCCGATCTCTTTTTGTTTGCTTAAATTTACAGTAGATGGCGATGATCCGCAAAGTGTCTGACTGTTTTCTTTTTAACACGCCTTAATTAGTTGCACTTGTATGTTTGTAACGGGATCTTTGAACGCGATTATAACTCACTTCAAAACTTCAGATTGAACTGAAACTTTGCACATTTAACAAGGACCGATAACAATACTCGGTGCTCGATATTAGTTGTTTTAAATATTCCATTGGTACGATTTCTAAAAGTAGAGTTAGTATAAAAATATTGTACAAACTACAAAGCACCCCACGCTTTTGTCACAATAACATCAATTTTCTCGATAATCACTTTATTCTTATACTAAAAATTATATTTTCTTTTGATAGTTCGGTTTGGTTAATATTAAAGCGTATAATTTAGTTTTTTAAACAATAATTTATTATTTACATATGTAAGTATTTCACAAACCGATAACGTCGTGTATTGATTTTTTTTTTCATATTTGATATATTTTTTTGTGTGGTGTCTCCATCCTCATTCATAATTTTTCCTCCATATACGAATGTGAGAATTTCTGAAAACTTACAACAGTTCAAATCCAATGTATTAACAATAAGTGAATAATAGATTTACACAGAGATAATAAAATCTCGTATACTTCAAATTTTTTACAGTGTTGTCTAACTACTTCTTACAACATTGTAAAAAGTTTATTTGAAGAGAAGTTAAAAACAATCCCACTATTTTGTTTTGGTTACTTTCAAATAATTCAAAACTTTAGATTCAATCTCATTAGCCACACAGTATTGACGATGCCTACATTTCGTAGTGGCTAAAGGTAGCTAAACAATAATAACATGGCAAGAAAATAAATGATTCACATTAAATAAATTATTTATTACAACAATAATTGTGATATACCTACATATTTCTTATTATAATTCAAACTAAAAATGAATAACTAATATAATATTATAATAAAATCTTTTATATTTTTACTCTTTGAAGGCAAACCTTCCCTCATTTATAAATATTATACATAACTAACACAATTTAGTCTTTGTGAACGTTTAACCATTTTTGACTATTTTTAACCAAAAACGACAATTTTTATTTTACAGAATTACCATTTCAGTCTACTATCAAGATATTGGAAAGAATAGAACCTCCATACATGAAATACTACATTAGTCGTAGATGCATTAATGAGGAGCTCAATTGTGAATACGCTTATGTGATTGACGCTATATACCAATTTATAGAAGAATCGTATTGGACCAATTTTCCCGAAGATAATGAACATTTTATTCCAAATGAAATAAACAAGGATATTAAAGCAAATGATATATTGGAACATTTATCACAGATATGTAAAAACGCAAGTTTCAAATGTAATGAAAATGAAGATATCTATAAAAAGTTTGATAAAGAATGTTTGTCTGAGAGTGAAATAACTCAGAAAGATATCATAGAACTTTTATATATATCACTTGAAGCCCTTTTGGATGCTTATAATGTACGAAAAGTTCACGATGCAGTACAAGGAAGTACACAAGAGGAAATGGTAACACCATTTACTTCGTACTATGTAACAACTGACTTGGAGATAGAATATAAAAATATATATAACGCCCAAAAAAATCTAATACAGCTATTACAACAAAAGGAAGCTGCAGGAAAATTACCAAAGTTTTTAGAGTGCTTTAAAATTATTTACACTTAGATATATATTTTTTTGTATACAATCAAATCAACATTGATGAAGTAAATTGTGCCCAAATGACACTATTAGAAGCCACGAATCTAAAGAATTGAGTACAATCAGATTCATCATAACGATATTTTACTTCACTGTATGACAAATAGTAATTATGTTCAGATTAATTTACAAATGAAAATACCAGAGGTTTCTAAGACCCAGTTTGTACCCACTTCACTATTTTCAGTTACTATACCAGTTAGCAAAAGGCTAGTACTATTTTTTTGTGTAATAATTTTTATATTATTTTTATTTTTATATTTTCTATAGAAAAGAGCACAATGTATACTTATACAATTATATAAATAAATATTTTTATCTTTTATTAATTTTATTTTTAATACAAACATATGACATGATCTTAGGAAAATTAATGTTTATGTTATGTTCAATATATGATGTCTACCTGACCGCTTTCGGTCACGACGGCCAATCTCACTGAGTACCCGCAGACACAAGTGGACTTTCTGTGCTGTCACTCTCACAGTTCACACTGCGTCGGGACGACTGGCGGTACTCACGGGATTCAAGGCGCGGGAGCGACGCGACACGTGCGTAAAGGTGCGGTGGTGAAACACCGTCAACTTCCTAACGTCGGGCTGTTACTGAATTTTCTTAACAGAAAGGCTTAATACTTGGGTCTACCCGGGACTCAAACCCAAGACCTACGGATCTGCAGTTAAACACACAAGCCACTAGGCCATCGAGGCAATTTGTTGTCGAGTCTTTCTATTAAAATCATCTCGGTAAAAAGTAAGAGTTAAGAAGTTGACAGTTTTACGGCTTACCTGTCATCATATCGAAGTATCGCCCCATTCAACCTTGTGTGATAAGGAATAGAGTTCACTTATCTGCATTACACTTGTACCCTGTAATATGTCATGCGCAGTTGGCTAGCCTCAGTGAGATTGACCGCCGTAACAGAGATCCGTCAATTATATTTATATACGTTATTGTAGGTTTATTTAGTACTAGCGACTCACGCTCGCTTCGCTCGGGTTCGTCCCTAGGTACGTTTTCACGGTTAGCTATGTTTAGGTATACATAAATAGTAGCTTGCTACTCTTAAGATATTCATTTAAATTATATAGCGATTTACCCTCGTTTTGCTCGGGTGTGTACGCCGTACGCGGATTTTGTTCACAATTTCATGGGTTTTAATTTTTTTTTCGCGGAACCCTGATTCTTTTTCTGAAATAAAAGTAGCCTAAGTTACTCCCTATAACATCAGCTATCTGCCAGTGAAAGTCCCGTCAAAATCGGTCCAGTCGTTTCGGAGATTAGCCGGAACAAACAGACAGCCGGACAGACAAAAATTGTAAAAAATGTTGTTTTGGTATATGGGTCGTTCTTTTTTAGTGACAATTATCTGTCACTCATCTCATTTTGTGTCATATTAGAGTATAGATTATTATATACCTATTCATTGTTTGAATTTACATCCTCATCTCTTTATACCTTTTAACACTAAATAATCCTCAACTTTCTGTAGCCAATAATTTTTTTGCATGTGTTTATTTTTCATCAAATACCGTGACATAAAGATAATTCATAAAGATGTCTTACGCCTACCGAAAAAAAACCACTCTGTCACAGTGTTTTCTCGAAAATAGCCACAAAACAAACAACATTACGGGCATGAAAACAAAGATTAAATGATCCAAATGGAAATTAAATGCATTTGCAAAAAAATATCTAACACTGAAATAAAAATATTGTTACTTGAAAAACTCGAAAAACTGAGAAACACCAATTCATTGTCACAAAAAAAGAAGAACCATATGTATCGTGTATACATCCATATGAATTTAAAAAAGCGGTAATTTTAATATTACAAACAGACACTCCAATTTTATTTATCTGTATAGATTTACTGTTCAATAAAAAAACAAAAGCTGTTTTGAATGTGTATAAGTCTATTTCTTGGATGAAATTTATCCGCAACAATTATAATGGTTTCTAACCCCTTTTTTTTGATGATGCTGGGGAAACCCATAATGGGTCAACGGGCAGGGTACTGTGAGACTCTTACTCACTAAAACTCACAGCGGAAACCGTCGCTGCAGTGCAATGGTTTTTAACCCCTTAAGTTTTTCAATTTATACTATAATTCTGAAACGAACATTACAGGCATGATCTACGTAATAAAATAATGATAATTTTATTTAGCGGAAACCTTGTAATTCAGAAAAATGTAATTTTAACACAGTTTCGGCGGATTGAATTATTACACCACTCGGGCGTCACATGCCACACAGAAAGAAATTTATGACACCCATAATTATTATGTTTCGTAATTATTTGAAAACAGTAGTTACCTATAGCGCCATCTTGTGGATGATGCTCAAACTACAGGTAGTGTATGTTACCACTGTGCATGTACACAGTAACACAACTCTTTTAACAAGACTTCTAAGATTAATGCCTATTTAACGATATATCATATGACTACATTCTAACGTTGCCATTTGCCATAAGATGGCACATTAATACATTGTGAAATTGAATCAGTACAATTAAAATTTAATAGACAGTGCATGATATCATATATTTATAATATATTTAGAAATTATAATCAATAGTCAACAGAATAATACAAATAGTTGATCACAAGTCAACTCTTATTAAGACTGCTATAATCTACTTTATAAATAAAAGATAAGATGAAAATAAAACTACACAGGATATCACTATTTATTAATTTAATATTTTAATATATAGGCATACAATGACCTCTGGCTTTTTTAGAACGTTTTGCTTTTTCTATATCAACATTAGGGTACTCGGCTTTCAACTTTTCCAAATCCATATTTGGGAAACGTTTTAAAAGTTGCTGGACATGATTAAAATCTCTATTACGTGCCTTTTTCAATTCCTGTCTTTGCTTCTCACTGTACAATCTATAGAATTTTTTAACTGCCAAACTATTAATGTATCCATTTTCAAAATATGATCTAACCCAACGAGTATTCATAAACTTAGGTAAAAAGTATTCTTTTTTTTCATATTTTTCAGGTAAACCTAACAAATTTACTACATCCTCAACTGGTCGTTCTCCAGTTTCACCTGTCTCTAGTTTATAATATGCAACATTCCTTTCTCTGATGACAGTCTCTATATTATTCATGGATTCTTGTACTTTGTCTATTCTTTCAGGATTTGGAAACAACCGCACTTGATCTTTACATTCCTCTTCCATAGTATAAAGCATATTACGTTCTTTTAGTAAGATATACCATAGTTTATGTAAATCTGTGTTAGATTTTATTCTTAACTCGTCTAACCTCCAAGCTCTACCCACTCGTATATTTGATTCATTCCAATTCTTTTTTTCATCGAAAAATTCCATTAAGTTGTGTAATTTACATGTTGTATGCATGCCCTTTATATCTTTTGGTTCTCTGGAAATGCTTGCTAGGTTATTTGGGCGGTAAGTTACAGCTACAACCTTCCGTATAACATTCCTAAATAATGGTAAATTCATTTTTGAAATAAATATTTAATAAAACGATAAGGTGTTTATTAGATTTCACATATATATTTATATAATCTCCTATAGAAACAATATTGTATGGCGAATAATTTTAGTGGTTCGTAAATTATTTCCCACTTTTCGAGTTTATTCTTTTTACTTTGAGCTAGGTTAGGGGACAACCACAGATTATGGAGACACGAGACTACAGGGACAACTGTCAGATTCAGTGTTGCCAGAGTGATTTGGTCGAAAGTTACGTTGGCATCCATGAAAAGTTACATTTTTAAACTAAAAGTTACGTAGTGGTAATTTTTAACCGACTTCCAAAAAAAAAAAGAGAGAGACAAAGTTCTGAATTCGACCGTATATATTTTTTTTATATGTTTGTTCGCGGATTTTTTCGTCGTTGGAATGAAATAGTAAATACTTTTATTTTTTTAGACGCGCTACTTCCAGATGCGTTCAATTTGGATGCATTCGTAAACTGTTTGCAATAAAAATCTAGTATTACAAATCGTTCTCAAAAGTTACGAAAATTGCCTTAAATATAAAAATTACTTACATGTTACGCGAGGGGTCAAAAGTTACGAAAAATGTAAGAAATGTAACCTTCTGGCAACGCTGGTCAGATTTGAAGTTATGCACACAGATTAAGGAGACTACAGTAATGAATTATACACACAAACAATCAAGTGTAAAGCATAGCCACTTAGATATCAGATAAGTTGTTAAACTAAAAATTATGGTAACTTTGAAAATATACTTTTGAAGCTATACTTCTTTTAGCGTATTAGTGAAAAAACGATAAGAGATTTTTACGATATGACAGATTTAGACTACAGTATGAGGTTAGTCGTTAAATTTCCCTTTTGGTATAGTGTGAAGTGATGTCTATATTCAAGATATTTATTCCGGTATTTCTAGATAGTATATACACAACACGACGTGTTTTATATCGATAAAAGTTATCACAATTTTTTATTTAGTTTCACCTGTCCCGGTTTCTGTCTGTACTCAAATCTTTCAAGTTAAATTTGAACCAATTCTCAGTGTCCGATTGAGCTGAAATTTGGCACACACCTTGATGATATGGGTATCAAATAAAAGGGCTTGATGAACGAAACACAATAAGCAACAGTTTGCTTATTGTGTTTTGCTTACGTCATTGTATTTTCAATTTTGTGGACTCGTAAAGATATCGGATTATATTTTTATGCACCCCCACGATATGGATATCAAGTGAAAGGGTTTGCTGAGTAGAATACGATAAAAAATAACAAAAGAAACAAGCTTTTTATTTAGATGATCTAAAAAAACAAAGAAGTATAACTTTTTACGTGCGTACATAAGTACATTCACCCCTTTTTAAATATACAGAGTGGATTTTTAAGACGAGACACTAAGGGCAGGTAGCATAACTGCTATAGTTACAGATTTAAACGATCGTAGGAGACTGTCCATAATTATTTGAGATATTCTGACCTGCATTCACAGATTTTGAAAAAAATGTACAGCTAGCGAAAAAAATGCTAAAATACCAAAAAAAAATTTTTTTTTCTCAATCAGTCCTATTTCATGTAGGGACAAAAAGACTATGGGATCATTTAAGGTATGAGTACTAGAAATGACAGAAAACTTTTCTCATATATTTAGTATGGAACATCAATTGGCCTCACATTAAGAAATAGGATAGTTGAATAACAAAGAATATTTTGAGTTGATTAATCGTTCTTTTTGTATCTAAGTGTGCTATCTATTTTCGATTAAGTGACTGTCCGACTTGAATAACGTAGGTTGAGAAGGCTAAGGCGGAAGCGAAGCGTAGCGTAGCTCCCGCCTTAGCCTTCTCATTAGGTCTTTTTTTTATTTCAAACCCAGAATTTCCAAGTGTCAAAATGGCAATAATGTATGGAAATAGTGTTAAGTCTCGATAAAGTTTGACTCTTTCGTTTCCTCAAATAAATTTTATATATTTGGACTCCCTATCACCTACCCCTGTCCAAAAATACCACCCACTCCTGCAAAAGCCGCGTCTCATATACTAAACTACAGCTAATTATTATTTAGACAATTCAATGTTACACAATATGTTCGCATTTGAAACCATTTTTCTGCTTCTGGAATATAAACAAGTAAAAAATGTATAAATTTTAGAAAATGCAGATAGATAACATAGCAAAAACTCCATCTAAAATGTAATATTAGAAAAAGGATTTAGATTTTCTTTTGCGACAAGAAGTATCATTACGACTGTCGCAACTCGCAACAAATACGAACATGTATTTAATTATCTATGTTCATGGAGACGAAGAGGTAAACGAAACGAAATGATAGTGGTACAACAGTGATTGTTTAACATTGGTTTTGTTTTGGTTCTATTAAATTGCACAATACAAAATGCACAGTGATAACAGATCATTCGGTTAGACATATTTAAAACTATATTGTGAGTGAACATATTGTGTTTTTAACTTACAGAATTAATTTTTGCAACATTTGTACTTTGTTTCCAAGAACCTAAGAAGTTTCATCAAAAGGTACTTTTAATTAGAATTATTTGTTTATTATAACTTTTTTGTATATGCTGCATGCTTAATAAATTAATAGTTCCTTGTAACATTTTTCTACTAAACGTTGTCGAAATACATTGTAAAAAAGTTAAGAAAAAGTAGGTAACTACATTTTCAAAACGAACTATGTCTCGACTGTTGCTTCGTAAATAAATAAAAAAATAATATATTTAACCTAAATTTTTAATTACATTGCCAATTTATTTGAAGTATATAGGTATAGTATTATTTAAGAATAAACATAGCGTATAGAAATGTTACATTGAAGTACCAGTAAAATAATATTTTTTTTGGTTAAATTTCTCATTTTATGTTTACTAAATGTTCTATTAAAAAAATGTGTTAAAAGAATTTGTTCAGGTTTTACCATATAGAAAAGTTAACTCAAAATGGTACCTGATGTCATATCATGGGTTTGAAAAATTAATTCAAAGTGCCTTCTGTACTGTACTTCTGTACTTTCCTCCTTCCTAAAGTGCTTTTTATTATTTTATTTTATCTTGATAAATTTTATTGGTAATCTATTGCTTGTGACATGAATATGATAACAAACCATTTTGTCTTCGAGCTAGTATTAAAATTACATATTGAGTCTATTTTGATTACCTTGGGCTTCAACAATACAAATTTCTAGATGTTTTGTTTGCTTAACTAATTCTTTTAAGTGAAATTAATGTGTCCATTTCTGTTAAATGTTTGACACACTAAAAACATTAGGTATTTTTTTAAATTGAAACAAAAGTACAGATTTTAAATATATTTCTATTTGTAGTTTTTTACTGAAGTTTATTATTGCTACATATTATAAAATAAAGTCCCCCAACACATCTCTGTCTGTCTGTCTGCCTAACCATGATAAACTCAAAAACTACTAAACAGATTTTCATATGGTTTTCTCCAATAAATGGAGTGATTCATAAGGAAGATTTAGGTGTATAATTTATTAAGGTATTGAGTTTTCGTGTAAATTGGCTGAAATATGATGATGGTTTTTGAAGATCTCAGAAAAATCATGCTGACTGGGAGTACAGTTATTGGTGTGATTATTCCTTTTAAAAATATCTGCCTATTAAATTGTAGTATTATGCTTTATGCACATACTAAGGGACACCGAAAGGTAAGTCACTAGTTATTTTTATAAGAATTAAGAAATTTTTCTTTCTTAATTGGATACTGTAAGGAATCTATAAATGTTAACACCTCCTGGTTAATTTCTAAGAAATCAATTCTTAACTGGCACACCAGTGTGCCCACGACTCTCACCAGGTTAATTGCATATTATAGAGGATAAAACAATATGATACATTATTGTGTGTGCTAGTTGCATAAAGTATTTACCTCTTTATATACTCCTTGGATACTGCCAAGGAGTATAAATGAACAACTATTCAATAATTTCCTATTGCAACAATAAATACATATATACTAACATGTTAATAACAAATTTTGCACAATCCAGTCTGGATATAACATTACAATATATTTGGTTCAAAGTTATTGACCATTTTAAGATTTACTTTCTATTTTCAAATAATGGCAAGTAATTCTTTGAACTTTTTTTCAATAATATTGAAATTAGTATTGAATTGCTTATATAAATAACTAGTCATTGTTCTTAGTCATATATAGTTAAGTGTGCCAAAATATATCCAAATCTTTTTTCAGTTTACACTGGCAGCAACATGATAAAATATTATTAGATTGCTTTTGTAATAACATTTAAATAGTGTTCATTAACACTACACTTTTTGTGAGGACACTTGCTTGTATAATTAGTTAATACTTTCAGTCTTGTGATTGATTATGATATCTTCTAGAAATTTTATATGTTTGGTTGAATAATTTCGAATCACCATTAATTTATAACTTCTTTTGCTTATTTTTTTTTTTATGTAAGACAAATTATTAAAATAACTTATGATCAATTTAAAATGCTCTGATTTATATTTAAAGAGTATAAGTTATTTTATTTCATATTTCACTTCAGACCAAACATTTGAAATAACATTCCAGAACCTAGATAATTATACAATCCCTAGTGAAAATAAACAAATTATGCAAATGCAATTACCCGTTCTCTTTTTATGTTAATATTTCATGATTTTTTCTCTTTATTAGAGCCATATTAGGTTATACGATCTTTATGCACGAAGACCGCGACGAAATCCGAAATGTGTCTTAAAAAAACTTCTAGTATTGATTATTATTGCTTCCAATTTAATTTATTATTGTTTACAATAATATATCAAATGTATCATAATAAAAATCAGCCTTATTGTAATAATATAATTGTTACTATAAATGTGATAGATATCATTATTTATTAGCGCCATTAGCCGTATAGAAAATAGTTTAGTATGAGCTATTTATTAGCATTTTACGTGAAACACTGTGGTGGCTGCTCACTTAACGTCTTCATTTGTAAATTAATTATTTTTGAGCCTTAATTATTGCCATAATAAGCATTCAGCGTTGTGCCAGAATAACTGCCTTAGCTGTTTTATACAAATCGCAATACAAGTGTACATACATAGTTATTGACTAAGTTACTCATATTATGTAAATATAACATGACTATTTTTTATTCAAGATACACCCTAGATATTTATTATAATATTAAAAAAAAATCCGATGACTTCTTCCGCGTGATTACATACTGTCTGTGATACTTTTCAGTGATGGACGCCAGTCGCCATTATAAAATTTATTAGTATCCTTCTGCATCTGCCATTGCACAAGTGGTTTTAAATTTCATAAAAACGTGCTAGGTGTAGCTCAAGAGTAGTTCACGAAGTAAAAAACCAAATGGTTTTATTGGATTAAAAAATCCTTGTAATTAAATCGTCAGTTTCATGTACATATTAGAATTTAATATTATGCTCTAATACATCAAAGGGCAAATTTTATCTGTATTAAATACCTTTTTTATGTTGGAAAATGCATTTCCGCATACCACCTGTATACGCACAGCTTGTTGTTATGTGGGACTCAACGAGCAGAAAAACCAGCAGGTACTATTCACTAAAACCCAACAGAACCTCCCGCGTCTTAATGGGGCGCGGGATCGCTTACGTACTCAACTACGACTCCCCGAAGGCAGGCCTGCCGAAATAGACCACACAACCAAGGGGTTGCTTCCACGGTCTATTCTGCTAAAAGTGAAGTTCCTGGAGCAACCCGCATGGTACAGCGCACACTGAAGGGGGTCGCCTCGTCGTTTAGTATATATTTTTCAGAGATAATATATTTTACCGCAGTAAAAAGTATCCAATATGTTGACCCGGAAAACCAGCTATCATCGTAACAAATTTCACTAAAATCTGTCCAGTGATTTTCTCGTGATGCGTTCCCAGGCAGACAGACAAACAGACAAAAATTCTAAAAAACTGGATTCGGTCTCTGTATAAATAACTATTTCAATAAGATTTTCCAAAAAATATTTAATGTACAGCTTCGACTCTAGTTAGAATTTTATAATACATATGTATAGAATATTGTGTCTCTTGTAAAATGTACAGCTATATATCTATATACAATGAAGCTTATCAGCTATCATCTATATTTTTTTTAATATTAGATTATCATTTGTCCTGGAATTAGCCTCTCCTTAAAAAAATCGTGAATTAATTCACGAATTTTACCTGTTTATGTCATGGAGAATAATAAATCAACTGATACACTTTTTGGTGCTAATGACGGTTTAAGATGAGGATTTTACCTACACGTAAGATATAGTTTACAGTTTTCTAATAAATATCAAAATTACCTATATATGTATACCTGTACATAATCTTGACTTTAAACTTTTCTTAAACGATTAACTTCAGATTACATAATGTTTGATCTTATAGAATGTAAAAAATTGATGAAAAATTCTAACACGGATACTTCCAACGTATCACCGAAGACATTTAATGGGAAAGACAACCCAAAACCATTTATTTAGGCGTATTTTAAGAATCTTGAGTGGCGTTTTTAAAGGGTCAAAGATGAAAGCATTCGAATTGAATCAATAAAAAGAAAGGCACAGTATCTGTACAACAGTAGTTCTTAATTGCTACTTTTTAATGTCCCTATAAACTACATTTAATTTTATCAATGGTCAAGTGTACAAAAATCTTGTGTATGCTAGAAATATATAATACCTATTTTTGTTATCTTTATTGTTGTTCAATGTATACTATAATTTTTCTCAGAAAGAAAAAAGGTTAAGCGTTATCGTGAAATTCAGTTTTTATTAACTTAATTAATTACCAATATGTTATTATCTGTGTATAAAAGCAAAGACAAAACAGTTCGTATACCTATACTTATTGCTTATTTTTAAAATATGCAATTTATAAATAACTCAGATTCTCTTCTCTAGGTAAGTTTTTTTAATGGTTAGTATGGAATAGATAGTCTATTTATATATATATCTTAAAAAGTTAAGGAGGTAAGTAGTAGTTGAAGGTTACTCGGAAAAACCCTTTCTTTCTTTCAAGGTTAGGTTAGAACAGTGACCACAGCGCACAAGCCGAGCGGGCGAAGCGAGCGTGCCGCGGTAGCGGCCGGCGAATGCCATAATTTTAAGAGTTTTGACCGATATGCCAGTCAAAACTGCTATTGACCAGGGCCTGCAGTCAAAACTACTTTTAACTGTTTTTGTCAGTCAAAAGTAGTTTTGACCACGAAAGAGTTCTGACTGTAACATATATAACATCCGGATTTATTACTTACGCTGTATTTTCGTTTTTAATAATCATTTTTTATTTTGAAATTGTGTTTTACGTTTTCAATAAAATTAATTTCCAATTTGGATTTAATATGTTTAAGCATCCAACTATTTTTATTGTGATTCCAAGTTTCCCTGTATATTTAATTCAACAAGAATGTTTTTTGTACTCGTTAAAAATACAACAACATAAACGGTATACAAATAACAGAACGCTTTGGAATCGGGACAGGGGTAAAATAATCACAAAATTGACTAGTACTCATCATTAGCGGATAAACATATAGATAGACAAATAGCGGTAGAATTTATGTTATGTATAATGAAATACAAGGAAGTCGATTATTGTAACTGGGGACTGCCAAAACTAAACTTTTAAACTAATTATGTCGTCTTTCGTGGTTGCCAATTTTGAGCGGCAAAAATTGGGTCACATTGTAAAGAAAACAGGCAATTAAGGTATAATTTTGCTAAATTAAGCTATCTGAGATTAAGGACTTATATTTTTTATAAATATTATTAGCAAATTGTTTCCGCGTTGATAGATACCCCGCCGTGACTTTAAATCACAACAAAAAAATCTAGGTATATTTCGGAATGTTGAAAAACAAATACCGTTAAATTGAGTATATAAATTATTGTTAGTTTCATCAGAAAATATAACGTTTAGAGACGGCTTCTTGAATATTTTTCTATTCACATTTCGATAAACATTTGTTTATTTGGTTTCTAACGACTGATAAAGGACAATTATTTTTTACTTTTTAAGGGCTGTTCCTTAAACCATAAGTATTTTTTGCGTCGGGGTTTTTTTTAATTTTTCATTTCATTAAATATATTGTGTAGTAACATACGAACATTAAAATGAAATAGAAAAGATAGTGTTTTTTATATGCGCTCTATATAAAAAAGATGAAATGTTACAGAAAATGTCTCATTTTAAACAAAAATCCCAGTTAGACCTAACTTTAACGGCTCACAAGTAGTATTAATTGTAGTTTTTTTTTTCTCTCATAAATATATTTTCTTATCAGGCACACAGTCTACTTTCAGAATAATATGTAAAGAAAAGATCAAATCGTATGACATAGTTTTTTTCGTTATTCTGGGGCAAAAATAGGCCTTATCAATCCTTTAATGTTTCAACCTACGGAACGCGTGGTGTGTGAATTGGACTCGCACATTGTCCAGTTTTCAATGTTTGAACTTGTGAAACAGGCCAGACTATAAAGGCCTTAGTAGAATTATTTAAAGAACATAACAATTATAATGAATGTTAAAATCCATGGGTAAAATGTGAATTGAAGAAAAAATATACTTGAGCTCGTAATATCAATGGCAGAAAATAACCTCTTGTCATTGACCCCTATCATATTTTGTACTGCAAATGACACTTTATTTAAATTAGTTCGATTAGATAATCTGTAATTGTTATTACGACCTTTGATAATACGAGAGTAGGGTGAAAAGTTCTCGGCCTGACAATGAAAAACTGCGATTTTCATTGTCAGGCCGAACTGCGGAGTAATATGCGCCTATAATTGTTATGTTATAATGTTAGATAATTAACAGGATCCCTTTCGCATCCCAAAACATACTGGCTATGACCTTTCCGGCAGATGCGATCGAGTTCGATCTCTTTGGCACTGAACCATCGGCTTCCGCCCACTGCTTTCGCTGCTATACCCTAATTCTTTGTGCAAGTTACCGATATCCATACGGCGTTAGCTATCGCTCTCATCTTCACTGGCCCATTGTCTAACACGATATAATGCACCTTTTCGATGGTTTCCGGTGTGGTTGCGGTTTTTGGCCGTCCTTGACGTTGGTCATCTTTGAAGGATCTGCGACCACGTTCAAATTCAGCTGTCCACTTTTTAATGGTTGACATTGAAGGAGCAGAGTCCCCGTAAACTTTTATCAACTTCGAATGAATTTCCTTAGGGATTTCCTTAAGAATTTTATAACCGCACGATATTCAAGTTTATCCATTTTAACGGATAATACGGAAGACGTCTACTGCAAAAATTTGTGTAATCAAAATACTTGAGAGAACAAGTCGAAACTTATCATACGAACTAATGACACTTGCACCTTGCAGGCGGGAAACATAAATGTTTGATGATTAGAACACCATCTCTGTGTCAGGCCGAGAACTTTTTACCTTACCCTAGTAAGTTTGACATGAGGTAAAGTATAATGAAAACTTATTTTATCTTTTAAAGGTTTTTAGATAAAATATTTCCTTATCTAAAATACAAATCAGAGCGATTATTTACATTTTTTTTTTTATTTTTCTATTTGCTTTTTGCTAAATTGTTGTATCAACAACAATCAAGTGGTGCGCGTGCCCGACGTCATTGTTGTTTTAATTGTTCATGGCGCGCTTTATTCTGGGGAGGTCACACGTTATCTGAAACAGCTGTCGGGCGCACACGGTCTACAATGGACTCGTTTGTATCCCCGCCGTGTAATATTGTTCGTAATTTAAATCGAACATGTTGGCAAGAGCAACGCCAAGTTTATTTTCCAGTTATCTGAGGTGTATTGTTGCGATTAGATCAGAAAATCTTTGTTTCCTAGAGAGTAAGTGGGTCAAAGCAAAGGGCTGTCGTATGCATGGCACCTGGCATAGGAAATAGTAACCGCACAATATCTATATATGTTAGCCGCATATGTCCAACCGCCGCGCCGGTGAATTTGTAACTGAGACAATTTCTTTATTATAAAATTAAATTAACTTGTGAGACATGACGATGTATTTTACTTTTAAGATTAGTTTAACCCATTAAGTACTAAATGTTAAAAAAGGAAAGTATTGTGTATAATATATTGATAAATATGTATCATAGTATAGACAATTTGTTACTAATTTGCATTAAGTATTTGATTATAGTTTCGTCATTTCATAGTACGACAATTTTAGTTATATTTTTTATTATCAATAAAATTACGTATTTCAAACAAATAACATAGGTGTTACTATCCCTATTTCCTAAATGTTTATATCTTGAAATATTTGAAAAAATGAGGAATTATTGAGAAAATTAATAACTTCTACTTTAATAACCTATGTCTGTTGAAAGAAAATATTAAAGGACACTGGGTCCTTTAATATTTTCTTTTGATTCCGAATAATTTCTTTTGAAAGAAACTGGTTAAATAGAAAACTCAAGCCTATAAATGATCTTTAGAGGATACTTGAAAAATGATCAGAATCGTAATATCTGATTCTGAACTAGGTAAATTTATTCCATACTAGCGATTTACTCTCGCTTCGCTCGGGTGCCTCCCTACGTACGTTTTTTTTAGCGGAACCCTAATTCTTTTCCTTATATGAAAATAGCCTTAGTTACTCCTTATAACATCTGCTATCTACCAATGAAAATCCTGTCAAAATCGGTCCTGCCGTTTCGGAGATTAGTAGCCGGAAAAAACAATTTTAAAAATTGTGTTTTTCTTCTTATATGTACTGTATATACTTTCAAATGCATTTAGTATAAAGCTGTTATTTTGACATTACAAACAGACATTTTTATTTATCTGTTTACTGTATACATGTAAATCTTGCACTTATGAGGAATAATTATTTTGGTTTTTAGTTTATATGTACTATTATTTTAAGAATCACAGATTATACACACAGATTACTAACATTACATTACAGATACAGATTATATTTTTTACAATAGAGCTTTCTATTATATACATACCTACTAACGTGGATGTAAGAATATTTTTAAGAACGTCTCAGAAATAAACAGGCTTGTGAAATCGGTTCCGCTTGATTTAGGGGCTTGATTAGTGTTTTAAATTAATTTTGAACTCCTATAAATACATATTAGTTTTAGTCTTCTGCTTTTTGACAGTATTTTAAGTCGATTCTATGCAACGTGCCTTGTACCCATCACCTATATGCTATTAGCTTTAGATACGGTGATACCTTTTTTTTATAAATGTTGGTTACCTACCTACCGTATTGGCAAATGGACGTATTCTAGCCGGTAGCGTCCACTACTTATTAATCTAATATAGAAGAAAATTATCAATATTTACACTGTTAGTTACAGTTGGTTATTACTTACTTGATCACAGGTTTTTTATTAATAGTTCAGTAGCTGTTTCAATTCATTCACGTAGTGCCTTATCGATAAAATCACAGTTTATTTTATTTTTTATCTGAACAATGGCATTCGTTTCGGTGTAATGAAGTGGGTCCTTCCGATATTGCATATTGCTTTTATCGAGCTCAAACGCGTGATTTATTGCGGAGATATAAACGATGTAGGCTATGTACACATGTCGCGAGGCGTGTCGATCAATCACCGGCGCGGATGGACGCGCGACAGGCCATTAGGCGGAGCCTCGTTTGGTCTCAGGTGCCAGATGCTCCACTTCCGCACAACACTTACTGTCATTGAAATCCTTGGCGCTGACCATTTAAGACGATATCAAGTAGTAGGTCTTACGAGAATTTCAAGTATTATTTATATAACAGTGTTAACCGAGTCTTTGCATCACATTATACAATGCTCTAGTGGTACTTACCTTCGCTTCGCGGGGTGCGCTCCTGAAAGTGCTTTCTTTTGGCTTATTTCATAAATATCATACCAATAGGTATTATATTATATACTTAACCTCTAATCTTTCTAGATAATACTTCCTTTTTCTACTGGTGAAAACCGTATAAAAGTTCGTATATTAGTTTCTAAGATTAGCCAGAACAAATACAAACTAAACGCGATGAGGGATTTTAATTGATAAAATATAGGGATATTTTATCAAAGTAAATGTAAATTTAACAATTTAAAAAATGTGATATATGATACTTGAACCCATGACTTTTAGCGCTTTATTTTATCATTAAAAAGAATAACACGTTTTCTATTTTACAAATCATAATAATTTTTATTATAATTAACTTAATAGGTATCAGTGGTCCTCATTGTGCTGACGATGAAAAATGATATATTGTGTCTAATGAAGTATTAGAACTATCTATGATTTTATGGATTATGATTTCATGATACATTCTTAGATTTATGCGAATATTTGACATTTTAAATGAAACTATTATTTCATGTCTGCTGTAATACATTTGAAACCTCTGGAACAAAAATGTAAAATAAAACCGCGACAAAATCCGAAATGATTGAATTTTAACTACTGTTAGAAATCTTTTAAGAAACTTCATTTGGGAATAAACATAATTTTTGCCAATTTTTTAAAGTTTTTTTTTTTGTTTTGGTTTGACGTTATTGACCGATAACGTCGCGTCGTTTTATCTAATAATGTCTAACGGAATTTGTATACCGATTTTTATGATTCCTTTTTTTAAATAAAATACAGTAGAAAAATTGATTTTAAAGTGATTTTTAAGTTTCCGAATCAAAATAAATTGATTTCCTTTGAAAAAAATCATATTTTAACTACTTTAATAAAAAATAATTAACAAGCTATCATCTACCTGCAATTTGCTTGCATACGCTAAACAACCCGTTTTGTATGCAGAAAATGAAATCAGCTTTAATTCAAAATAGTATGAAAATACGAAAAAAGTTTTATTAAAATCCGTATAGCCAATCTCAAGAGATGTTTCATTATATAAATAAAAAGGCTGGTAAATATTTTCAAAATAATATCTTAATCGCACAAAATTTTCATGCTATGAATTAAGTAATGTTCGTTGCGCTACCTATCGCCGTCTACTAAAGTATGGAGGCATTCACCTTTCACATGTAGGCCATTAGCAGCAAGATAGGCTTGATATTGTAGAAAGCCTTATTCAAGATAAGCCGTTCTCGGTTAAATGTCTCGTGGTGCATTAGGTTTTTAAATTTGTAATCGATTATATTTTATGCTTTTCATTACATTTTTTTTACTTTATTTCAGGTACGTAGTTAACCTGGACGGATAGCGAGGTGAAATTATAGGTAATAACTGTTTATATAAAGGTTCAAGTATACTTATGATATTCTGAAAATTTAAAACATCAATATTAAAGTAAAAAAAAATATTTAACACTAGAGCTCTAATCTACACGGATAACTGATCTTCACGGCTCTCAGGTGCATCCTTTAGATTCCTTGCAGTTAACCTATAAGTTATTCCAGGTGGTATCACAGTGTAATTGTCCATCTCATATCTGTGTAATAAAGGACAATGGGCATTCCGTCCCCAGAGTGTATCAAGTTGAGACATATGTCATTTTGAAGAGCAGAAGAATAGCTTCAATTTATTGTATGACACCAACACTGAGACTCGTGCAGGGAAAGAACTATGAATCATTTAATTTTATTAAACCCGTGAAAGTCTAGAACAGTATGACGTATGTACATCACTTTAAAGGTCATAATAATAGCTATATTTCATTGTATGTCGCCAAAAGTGAGACAGTTGCATGGATGATGGAAGAACTATGAATTATTTTATTTAATGAAGTTAAGATTACTTTTAGGTTATTCACACTTTTTCATACATTTCCTTGTACTTGATTTTTTACTTTGACTGTGGCTAGTTTATAACGTCTTTCCAGCCGAAACACATCCACTGCTGACATAAGCCTTCCCCAAAGATTTTCACGAATGCCGGTCTTGTGGCATACGCATCCAGTGGGCTCCAGCGTTCTTGACCAAGTTATCGGTCCGCCTTGACGGAGTCCTTCACCTTGGGACTATTGGTCACCCGGAAATAGAATAGGTTACCAGATTTGAGCGTTAACGAGTTGTTCCTTTCTCTTCGAACTTCCAATAACCCTATAATCCAAAATAATATAATTCCAATAACCAATCTTAACCTGCTCAATTCTTCGTCATTTATTCATTCAGCTATCCTGTACAGGGCTGCAAGAGTCGCAATATGTGCGAAGGTAAGTGTTAGGAAACACAGACGGCTCGGTACGATGTAAAATAATATGTATGAAAATATTGTACAATCTAAATTATACTGTTTTACTTTCACGAATTTAATAAAATTAAATGATTCGTAGTTCCTTCCCTGCACGACTCTCAGTGTTGGTGTCATACAATAAATTGAAGCTATTCTTCTGATCTTTAAAATGACATATGTCTCAACTTGATACACTCTGGGGACGGATCCCATACAAAATTGCCCATTCTCCTTTCATCCACATCCGCCCATCCACCCAAACATACACTCATACATACATCATTTGCATGCATTTATAATAGTATTCTGATGTTTTTACATAGTTTTTAATCGTCGTTAAAAGATGCCGATATTAACGGCTATCTTTTAACTGGTTAACTGGTTGGTTAAAAATTTAGGATAACTAAAAAAAATCTTTTTTTTTTATTATTTATATTTTTTAAGTGGTTGGTTGAAAACTTAGAATAATTAAATAATAAAGAAATTTTGTGACACCAAACATAAAAAAATTTGATGGATCTAGGAAAACTAATCTATATTACCAATCATTAATATAATTAATTAGCAAGTACAAAAGTACTGCTTAAGTGCTTTTCAAAAAACAAAACTTTATGAAATTGTAGTAGTTAGTTGTAACTGAACGTAAATAGCTGTTAAATTAACGACTAGGGCAAACTTATCAACTTCCGTACATGGACTGCATCGAAGTAGGTATAGAGTTTAACCACAGGATTTTGATATAGAACTCTTGTGTATAGCGTAAAGAGTGGAAAGGAGGAAGGAGAATAACGGCGAATACAAAGGTATTGTTCGGGACGTCGGGAACTCGGAAGACCTTTGTTCTAGCAGGGCACGCCGCGCCGGGAGATACTTTATCTTATTACGACATGTTGTGTATGGTCTAACGTTATGTCCACACGTGACTAACGTACTATAATAGGTAACGTTTACCTTTAGTAAGATAATAACTTGAAAATTTTAACAAATAAAAGAAAACGATCCCAACTAGTGATGGATTCTTATTGATCATTACTTTGAAGACGCTTTGAAGTTACTAGTTTTTTTAAGAATTACTAAGTTATTATTTTTATTATTTAGTCAATTTGCTAATATATTGCTCATTGTTTACTTCAAATGTAGGTATATAGAGGCGGATAAGATCTTGCGATGGCGGTAGCTTATTTATATATGAAGGCGATCTAACATGTTAAACAGTTGCCGGACCGCTACGATTCCGTTTCAGAATTAATGTTTCGTTTTGTAATAGCCACAGTCAGATAGTAACTCTGATGGGGTGGACTATTGTTACTATGATGTAACATTGAGTGATAAGTACTATTATGATAGCTACGTATGGCTTATAAGCTCCAGTTAGGTAATTATATCTAATGGTTAGCATTACGAATATCTTCACTTGGAACATTTGTGTCCCTTTTCTATGTGTTCGCGCACTTTTCGTCTTAATGAGTTGAACCTTTGTACAGGTGTTGTTTGCTTCTAAAAAACTTAATCTTAGAAACATTTCAATAACAAATACTTAGTTTTATTATCCGTTAAATGATTTCTTCATATTATAAATGATATCTCATTGTGCCACTCTATTTTATTCATATCACCCCTGTAATGTTTTTTATCAATGATTTATTCTTAAGAACCATGACCATATCATTATGATGTCTTCATTAAGTTATTTTTAAGAGTGAGCCGGCCTAATAGACCAACATTCAACGAAAGTATCATAAAGGAAAGAAGATATCACTCTTTAGCTTTAGCTCCTTAGCAATTTCTTTTAAAATATGTTCAGTTGAGAATTGTTTTCAACCGAATCACATTTTTTCATAGTTAGTAAGACTATGAACCATACAAGTACATATATATGTACAACGTTAAGTTTGCCGAAATCAGAAACAGTGTTATCCACACACGGTGACAGCTATTAAATTACCTTTCGTTAAGACTGAATTGTGGCAATTGGCTTTGTATGGCTTACGAGGCGCGAACGAGTTGCCATATGTGTTAAACCAGAAATACAATCTCATCCTCCCTATTGTTTGAGTTGATAGCATCTGCTCCCGCTGCCCGCTCTTTGTCTGCAATGCCATTTATTTTATAAGCACAAATACTAATTTTTAAAGCTTAAATAAAATTCTAAAATTAAGTGCATATGTTATACACTAGTTAGTAAATAAGCTTTTGTTTTACCACAACTTTGGCATTGGCAAACCAATGAATCAAGCTAACTGGTTGTCAATCCTGCAATATCGCAGAATGTAAATGTGCAATACCATAGATGAACGATAAACATTCGCGTACTTTCTTATAATCTTACAAATTTTTATTATTCATATAACAAAGATAAAGTAAAATAATAAGAAATTATCAAAAAAATATATTACGTAAGTATATGCTCAATACATTAACAAACACATGAAGTTGAAATGATAATTTAAATATTTAGCCTATATTCTATTAATAAAACAAAATTCATGTAGCATTAATAATATATAAATATTACTCATAATACGCTTATATATAAGTAGATACTTACTTGATGCTACATTTTTTTATTTAATATTTTATAAAGATTGCAGTAATTCGAAGTAAAAGGTGAAATTGAATAGGTATATGTGTAAATGATTTTCTAAATATCGACTGTGTTAGTTAAGCGGTCTTATATACAAGATATACAAAACAAGTTCTTACGTCTATGCATAAAGCTTAACTAAGGCTTGATTGACAGACAGGTAATGTCTTACATTTACGCTCAGGCTTCAGAGTTAATTAATCATGCAGTATTAATGCAAGGTTAGGCTCTTGTAGTAGGCACTAATGCCTACCGTTTAGTATTTCAAGGTATAGTATATATGCAAGTATCTTGGAAGAAATGCTTTCACACTATGAAATAGTGTAAAGTTGTATAGGTTAGTTGATAGACACGTAACATTATATTAAAATTTTAAATTAGACCACAGACTTTTAAAGTTAAAATATACTAGCTAGTTTTAATTTTTTTTTGCGAAACCCTGATTCTTTTTCTAAAATAAAAGTACCTAAGTTACTCCTTATAACATCAGCTATCTGCCAGTGAAAGTCCCGTCAAAATCGGTCCAGCCGTTTCGGAGATTAGCCGGAACAAACAGACAAATAGACAGATAAAAAATGTTGTTTTGGTATATGCACGGTGTATACATCCATATGCATTTAGTAAAAAGCGCTTATTTTAATATTACAAACAGACACTCCAATTTTATTTATCTGTATAGATAAATACAAGAAGCAAGTCTAATAAACAAGACTTATTTTAACATTGGCCACCATAATTTCTTCATTTCTTAAATTTTATGTGTAATATGTTAAAATATTTTTTATTGATAAAGTGTCCGAAGTAGGTGTTGGCTTGCGCAAGTCAGAGCTACTGTTTTAGGCCGTATTATCATACATGTGAGAAAATTATAAATATTGGTCTTACAGTTCCGAGAGTTTAGACTTTTTTAAAGATGTTTTCTCCTCTTTTTGAATCTTTTTTTAGATTTGAAAAATCTCAATTAGTTTTTGAGATATTTGCAAAAAACTAAATCCCCTTTTTAATTTTTAGATAATTGTTTATAACTTTTGCAATTTTTGCAAGTGGAATGCTATTCCGAATCGAATGACACCTCGTTCAAATTTTTTAGAGACTGCTTAAAAGGTCGACCTAAAAGGCACTTGTTGACTAGACTAAAAAGCTTTATTTTTATATAATTTCATAATAGAAAAACAACTGCTATAAAAATATTATAAAAATATTAAAACAAATGATGGAATTATTATGTACTAGCAGCTCACCCTCGCTACGCTCGGGTTCGCCTCTTGGAAAACAAAAACACGTATCCCACGGGAACCGTACATTTTTCCGGGATAAAGAGTAGCCTATGTGTTCTTCAAGACTATAATCTATCTCTGTGCCAAATTTGAGCCAAAGCCGTTCTGGTGTGAAAGAGTAACAAACACCCATACTCAAAAACTTTCACATTTATAATATTACTAGCGACTTACCCTCGCTTCGCTTCGGGTTCGTCCCTATACAAAAGCATTTTCCAGGATGATATATAGCCTATAGCCTTCCTTAGTTAACGGACTATCTAATGCAAAAAGAATTTTTCAAATAGGATTAGTAGTTCTTGAGATTAGTGCGTTCAATTAAACAAACTCCTTTGCCCTAATAATATTACTAGTATAAAAGATAAATACGGATACTCGTACGTACATAACTCGAACTTTATACTTACATATGTATGTGACTTAACTAAACGCTCGAGGAAAAATTAATCTAGTGTCTCGTGCCAACAAATATTGTTGTTTGGTTGCCGGCTACGGCGGCTATAAGTAATCTCGGCACGTTATGCACTCGGTCGGGTGGTTTATTGGAAAAGTGGATACCCCGTTGCGAGTGCCGTTTAATGCTTCACAAATGTTTGCTACTTCGTCGCAACTTCTTTATTCGCGCGCTTATCATTATTTATTAATACTTATGTATAGAATAATTTTAAATATATTAGCTAACAAAAAAAAAAAAAACAATATCATTAAAATGTCACTTGGTAATTTTAATTATATTTTTAGTAGTGAGCTCTTTCCTTTATTTCCTAGTTAACAGCCATTTTTATTTTAAAGAGCTTTGTTAACACTATTATAAATGTGAAAATTTGTATGTGTTACTCCTTCACGCTGAAACGACTGGACACGATTTGAATCAGTCACACACACTCGTATTTATTTACCTGTGTAGATTAACTGTGCAATCAACATTGCGTACCCTTGGACGTATGACCACATAAAGATGGCTCACTCATGCAGAGTCTATATTCCATTTATTCGCTTTTGGAAACGAAATCTAGAATTGATTATGCAACAACACCTACCGACCTTACTTACTCAAGGGAATCTATTCACTGTTCAATTGTTTTTGAAGTTCTTTTGGAAAAATTATGAGTAAAATTTTTGCTCATGCGCGCGCACACTGACAGCTAAAAAGCGACAGGATGAAGTTAGCTGCATTCCTTTTACAAACAGAGAGTTGTGACATACGGGATGAAAGCTTTAGCTACTTTTGTTCTGCTACCCACACACATTTTTTTATTATCATACAGTAATGAAATATATGTTATATATGAAGATTTTCAGCTGTAACTATATTCTTGAATCTCGCCAATTTTCTGATATTTTTGTATGGCGTTACCCAGCGTGATGTATCCTCGGTCATAACTACCTATGGCCAAAATTATTGTCCTATCATTCGATAAATTATTATTAAACTTAATAATAATTTATCGAATTATCGAATGATTATAATTTTATAAAAGCTCCACAGTAGTTACACCGAATATTTTCCTGTAGTAAGCTCAAAAATCGAAAGATAGGCTTATTAGTTTCGCACGTTAATAATGTCTAAATAGTCATTATAAATAATATATTAATACATTATAATAATATTATTCATTTATACTTGGGCAATTCCTGTCGACAACATACACTTCTGCTCTAAAATATATAAAAATACTGTAGTACCTAGTTTTCATGGTTTTTCTGCAAATATTTAGAAATATTGAATTAATTTGCAAAACCGATGAGGCACTGACTGGGGCGTTTAACTTGAGAATCCAAAGGAACCGAGATGTAATTAAAATAAATATTTGGCACGAAATCCGGGCTGCGGCGGTTAAGTTGAGACATTCCCGCCCTTTGAACGAGTTCTTGTTTATGTTGGCACTTTCAAGAAATATAAATGAAAATACAGACTTAATTCTAAGATATATTTGACTTTACCTGTTGATTTCAATTCTTCACTTATTATTTGTGTATTATGATAATATTATGTATATGACGTGTTATCCATATACTACGAACATGATTTTTAGTAGTTAATCTCGTGGGCGTTATCAGGATTCAAATAATTAAGTATTTAATGCTTAACACACAATTTAATCAGTAATTCTAATGATTAGACTTCCAACTATAATATGAAAACATAACTCTCTATGATCCACCATGATCAACCAACGTTGCTGAGGCACGTATCTCCAAAGATTGTCATGATAGCACCTCGACCCCGCTCGAGACGTAATCTTTTCTTTAAATTCAAAATGACTTTAAAAGCAATAAAAAGTAAACTAAATAACCTAGTGACTTTAAACAATAAAAGACTTTAAACACATTCTAGCAGAAAAAACAAATCTAAATTAAATCCTTCTCCGTCATATATATAATATGTATTACTTACTAATTAGTTATTTGCTAAACAGAATAATATCCCATGGTAACTACTTGAAGTATCGATGATTTAAATAAAAACCCATATAGACTTAAAGACAACTTTGTGTAAAATAAGATCAATCCACTTCTCAATCGTTACGTGAAAAGAAAAAAGTCAACACTTTCGAATCTATAATCTTAAGAAGAATATTGTTTATTATGTTTATTTATAATAAACTTTTATCGTACAAAAAAAAACAATACGATTTATAATGTTAATACATATAGTAGTCATAGAAACAACAATAATATTATTAACTAGCGACTCACCCTCGCTTCGCTTCAGGTTCGTCCTTAGACAAAAACAAATCTATCCCACGGGAACCATACATTTTTCCGGGATGATATATAGCCTATAGCCTTCCTCAGTTAACGGGCTATCTAATGCAAAAAGAATCTTTCAAATCGGATTAGTAGTTTCTGAGATTAGCGCGTTCAACCAAACAAACAAACAAACAAACTCTTCAGCTTTATAATATTAGTATAGATTTAAAATAGAAAATCCCTCATCTATCCTGTTTGTTATAAGATTTACATGATATGGCTATTTCATGCTCGATTTGTATGCATATACCGTTTGTATAATTAACTAGCAGTCACTGATGTTATTCGATTACACATTAGCAACCCAACTTGATGCCAAGTCACGAGCTCAAACGACATCATATAATATCCTCGATTATGGATAACAATCTCTTACCTGCAATAATAATATATAATAGGTGTAAATATATTTATATTATATATTTATATAGTATATGTGATAATTTTTGTAAGTAAGTTCTTATATATAACTAAATTTACCTGAACAAATAAAACAAAATATAATACTAAAGGTAAGTTATTTACTTTATTACAATACAATTATGGAATGTTTTAAATTAGTCAGAATAATGTTAAATTCTTCATGTCAAAACTTTTAATGAAAGCTACATCAGATGTTCAAAGCACTTAGGTACTTCCTATACATATATCGTTTTTATTTCACTATAGGTACGTTCATAACTTATAACATAGATATATAGTTATGTAGAGTTTATTAACTCTTATAATTTATCTATAACCTGTAGAATAGTTTTGTAATAGAAAGAAAGGTACATATTCTATGAGTGCGTTGTTTATTTTGTTTTATTCATACCAGTAAAAACCTTATATTTCAAATATATACATAAAATATAGTTATTAATGTCACAAGTGGAATTAACAACTCAAATATGCGGTAAATTTTAAGAATACCTGAAAACTTGAGACACTGGCTGTCGTCCAATATCCTTTATGAAGTCATTCTCTATCTTCACTGCACTCAGAACCACTGCTCTGCTTTGAACTCGACAACTATTAAATTACTATGTACGTTCTTAAAATACCGAGGGAGTTTTGTTTTTATTCTTATTGTGCATCAGTTAGCCGACTAAGACTGTATTTACATTATTGTAGGTTTACAATCAAATCAAGACATCAGAATACGTTACAACTTTAAAAATGGTAGAGCTCAGGGTGTAACTTATATATACGTTAGTATGAAATTGGACCACATATATCTTGGTGAGACTCATTCGTATTATAGCTAGAATCACGTTTCATTTCACAACGGATATAGGGCCCCGCGTTACAGGTCTATTCGACTACATCATGAAGGTTCATCTACGTCTACGATTTCCGCCTAGCACGCCCCTGTCGGATCATTTTATGTTCTCACTAAACGTAAAAGCTGTTTTGTTAAGAACAAATCTACAACTGAGATTTTTTGGATTTGTTTTGCTGACTATGATATTGAACTCAGCCACATGAGTTCGGGATTCGTAACAACAGAATTTGATATTGGTAGTATGTACATCAATGTGTATGGAGATTCTAGTAAAGTAGCTATTTCCATTCTACTAAAGCTAATTTGTAAACAAAAGTTAAATTACTTATGACTTATGTCATAAGTAATTTAACTTTTGTTTACAACATTTTTTTGGGACATTCAATGCTTTTGAAAATATAACTCAAGAGTTTTTTTGATTCCAATTAAATTAATGAACCTAAATTCTTAATTAAAAAAGGGAACCTTATTGTTGAAAATAATATTGAATAGCGATCGTTTAAAATATAACAAAACGATTACGGATTCATTGGATTTATTCTTTTATCCGCAACGAACTAATTTACTATAATATTGTAATTCAGACTGCGTCGCCTAAATCCCGACCCACTTTCCGACATGCGGGATCTTGTCCGGCCGGATGCTGGGATAAAATGACAGACTAACAATTAGGTATATACTTTTGTGTATACAATTGAATTGAATTCATTATATGGACAAAATTGTTCAAATGGGTTAAGGTCTTATATTTACTTGTTTACTCTTAGCTCGGCAGACGTTAATCTTTCCTTTTCTACTTCAATTTCTCGGAGGTAGCTTGACCGATTTGGTTTGATTTAATAAAAATTTAGTTCTCTGTAAAGTCCCACTGCAGGATACGGACTTAATAATGCAAGGGAAATCAGCTAAGGAAGGGAAGGTCGGATTGTAGTTTAAATTCTAATTTATGATTGCAAATCTCGAAATGATATTTTAATGAAAATGCCTATCAAAAATAGTATAAAATAATAAATATATAATCAAACCTTGCATCTAAATTATTTTTCCACACTTTCAACTGTCATATTGAGTTGAAACTTTGGAAGTGCATATATCCGAAGACAATACAGTAATTTGGGAGGATTTAGCTGATCTGACAGTGGCTCCAGAAGTCGAACAGCAAGAACAGGACTCTTTTGATATGAATAGAATAATTTAATAACACTGTAAACATAATATATACCTAAACAAATACAAATGAGTTTGAATAAGGTTAGCCATTCCTTTGGCTAGAGGTAAGTCTACAGGCATAGTTATTTGCCTTGTGTACATTCGTACACGATTTTTCGCAAGACAGTAGGATCAACCGGACATTTGTCTCGGAAAGCTACCAGATTTTGTTATATCAAAATTATTTGTTGTAGTCATAAATCAAAATCTTGTGTCATTTGGCTTGACTTGTAATTTCTTTAATATAATACTTTTATATTTGGAATGCATTCCGAAATTTTAATAATGTTACTTGGTAATTTTTACAGGAAAAATGAATGACTGTAACCTTTTGTTACACTTACTATTGTCACGTTATCATATACTTATGTTATCATTTCGGTAAATACAATTTGCCTTTTACATTATATCCATAACGTTAATATTGTGTAAACAAAATTCAAAAGTGCTCAGATATTCCGAGCCTGTCCAGTATGTCGATTCCAAGCTTAATTAAAACGTTTCTGAAATCGGTCAATTTTAAATGAATGTCATGGCGGATTTCAGACAAGTGTCAGGTCCAAATTGTATTTGTAAACAAAAATACTATTTTACACGTACAAATACGAATTATAATTTAATAATATATTGTTATATAAATGGAGGTTTTTGAGTTTGAAATTATAAGAGCCGTATATAATATATTTACGTACTCGTATATTTGGTAAACAAATAAATTTCTGCATTATTTATCGTCAGCCCTATACATGTATACATACCTACATGCAAAATTCCTATGAATGTATACATTTAACATAGATTTACCAATTATTTCAAATAAATGGTTGGATTATTATCGTAATAAAGGGTACGTTGATATCAGTGAAATTGTAGATGTAATGTACATTTCGTCCATATAATACGATTATGAGGTCTTACGCTACGAACCGTCGGGATTACGTAAACAGCACATGATAATCCGTTTGCAAACGTGACAGCCGAATGGGCAGCTCAATTTCAACCTCGTAATTAAGGAGTCACCTGCGTGAACAACTCACTTCGCGTAATTGAAGCTTTCAACTTGGGTCGAGTTATACCGATCCGCAAGGGGTACTGCGGTTTGCGAGTCAAATTTCATGCAGATAATATAGGACCTCCATTACTGCGCAAGTTGTGAGATAAGCTGTGGCTTAATTGAAACCGTGAATAAATTTAACGTTTGTTGCTTATTTAAAAAGTAGTACCTACTTATAATAATTATGGTTTTATTTTTTTATTAAGGAATTATTTTATAGTTGGTATTTAAGTTTTATAATGTAATGTTGATTGTTGATGTTAGAGAAGTTTGCTTAACTATTTACTAAATTTCCACATGTAATATGAAAATTTGAAGTTTTTATTTCTCATAAAAATATATTTTTTAATTCTTAGTTTCTATACAGGCAAGTACATATCTAAAGTATATATGTATATAAAATGAATCGAGCGATGCCGCATATGTAGGTATAACAAGATTAGTCAGCGATCGGCCCTGAGAGATGAAGCTTTAGTTGCATACCAAATGGGTGGCGCCGCGGCCAAGTAGCGCCGACACCCAAACCTACTTGGAATAGCGCCAAGCTGAACTGTTTGTTTATAATATTAGGTAATTTTTAATAGCTTCTACGTTAACATTCGTACATTTACAGTCTTATTTGTACATATATCTTGATTCATTTAAAACAACAAATGAGATATACTGACGTCATGTTTAGTTATTCTGTACACGAGACACTTGTTAATACCATATACAGAAGTGGAGTTTGTATGACGTGATCTAAAATAGTCCGGTCAGCAAAAGCATTCCACTCGCATTTGTAATGTAAATTATATATAGTATATAGAGTTAATTATTATTTGAGATACAAATACACCTTTGCGGACTTGTTTGATTGCCTACATATCTATAGAACTGTGCCTTATGGCACATATTGGTTAGAATTTTGGGAATATAAACTAATTGAGTGGCAATTAGTGTAGGAAGGTTTTAAGAACTACCTTAATCTTTGAGCGAACATGATCGCAAAATGGTATATTTTTATTGGACTAGGAAACATCTGGTTTTGATGATCTTAATAGTTTGCATTCAGGTTGGCGGCACTTGAAATCGTGCCAGCTTATTTTAAGTGGCAACGCCTGCTCAAGATTTGTGTCTAATGCCCCATGTCATAAATACATTAAATAGCTCGTATTCAAATCAACAAGCTAAATTATAGCATTGTTGATATTATGATTCCTGTTGTTGTTTGCTATATAAATTTATACACTAATAAATGGATTTTCAACCGACTTCCAAAAAAAGGAGGAGGTTCTCAATTCGACCGTATATATATATATATATATATATATATATATATATATATATATATATATATATATATATATATATATTTATTTATGTGTATTCGCGGATTTCTTCGTTGTTTACGAACCGATTTTAATAATTCTTTTTTTGTTGGAACCTTCGAAAATTGTAGCGGCGACTAGTGCGTTTCTTAACTTCTTAACTTTTTCATTAGGTATTTTAAAGCACTACTATTTAATGAAGGTCTGGAGTCGATCTGATGATGGACCCGAAAGAGTCGAGGAAACTCCTCAACAATTTACAGCAATTACCTGGTGTTTGGGCTTGATTAATTTGTATTGATGAGAACTTTACACCTAGATGGGTTGTGACTGTCATTAGGGGTCTGAATAAATGGCTGAAAAATGTTTTTAAAAATCTTTCTTCTTAAAAATTACCTGCTTATTACGTCTACACTAAAACTGGAAACGGGGGTTTTCAATTAGAATAGATACTTAATCAGATATTTTAAAAGTTGGTGCTAGCCAATAGAAATCAAAGCACACCTGACTGTCTGTCTGATCTGTCTGTCTGTCTGTTTGTCCGGCTAATCCGAAACGACTGGACCGATTAGTTGTACCGTTTCTTATATGGATGGATTCCGCGAAAAAAAATTAAAACCCATGAAATTATGAACAAAATCGCGTACGGCGTACGCATCCGAGGGAAGCGAGGATAAATCGCTATGTAATTTAAATGAATATCATAGAAGTAGCAAGCTACTATTTAAGTATAAACATAGCTAACCGTGAAAACGTACCTAGGGACGAACGCAAGCGAAGCGTCAGTCGCTAGTAAAATATATATTTTTATATTCTACGTTTATTAACCAACAATAACCAACAAACAAATATATATATATATATATATATATATATATATATATATATATATATATATATATATATATATATATATATTTCTGTTTGACTACGTACGTACTACTACTTTTTTGATTAGAGTATACCTACCACAAAGTTGGTCCCATTAAAGTTTGAAAAAACCCCACCTCTAAGGTACGTTTTAACTATTAGTATTGAATAGATAGACTATATATTAGTATACACATAGGTATGATGAGTTTTATATCCCTTACTTCAGGAATGATTGATTCTCCATATAAACTTTCATCCCCCTTTTCACCCGCCTAAGGGATGATTTCCGGGATAAAAATGATATAGTATCATCAGTACTTCCCAGGTTCTCAAACTATCTTCATGATCTAAATCGGTTTGGCGGATTTTTGGTTTATCCATTATAAACAAACTCACAAACTTTACTTCTTTATAATATTAGTGTAGATTTATAAGTTAAGTCTATTTTAGATTACGAACTACGAGAACGGAGTAATTCGAAGAAAAGGGCCGCTGAAAACGCTAGTAATAACAGGTATTATTTTTTTGCTTAGATTAGAATTCATGGTGTGCCTGGACCTGTAGATGCTATATTGAATAAACATTGATCGTGTCAGCAACTGTTACTCGCCCCTCGAACTGTGTTGCCTTAAAATAGAACCTAGTATCCGTAAAAATCGTTTTGAAATAGCATCCTAGAAAGTAATATTGACCTAAGTTTCAAGCGTTGAAGAAGCTGCAGTTTACATATACTTAATATTAAATATGTCTTATAATAAATATTTACAAAGAAGAAGATTTACAACAGTTTATTTATTGGCAATAATAAGTATTTTAGTAAAAGTGAAATTAATAGCCTTTCAGTGGGTGTGTTCATTTATTTTCGATTTCACTTTCGCGATGTGCGCTCTCTCGTCCGCGTCGCTGCGTCGACGTGCATGGATGATTGTAATGTTTATTAACGCGATAGTTTTTTGTACTGTTTCAGAATTTATATTATTTTACTGTTATATAAGAGAGCAGTCACAAATATGAAACAAATCAAGTTCCGCATTGTTTGCGCGTCATTTAACGCATGCACGTGTAAATTCTGTCGTATTTATTTATTTGAAGCAAAATCACAAATTTTGCTGTTAAGATTTTGTACAAACATTATACTAAAGATATTTACATGAAATTAAGGTGAGATTAATGAGTTTAAAATTCTTTTCTTCAAATGATACTCTCCCGCCGCGCTTGTGTGTGTTTTTTGGGCGAATTTCAGACAAACTGAACGGATTTTTATACAGTTTTTACTATTGGGAAAAGGGGCTTTACTAAAAAGGTTTTTATACATATTGCGAAATAAACTACCGGTATGATGATATTTTTGTATTAACTCCAAAAAAATCGTCGTTTCGGCGGCAATCAATCAAAATCGTCATCCTGGGACACTATCATCGTGGGTTACTTACTAGAATTAAAGAAAATTAATTCAATTGTAATTTTACTAATTTTAAAATTTCTTAACTTATCGTTGTACTTTAAAACGCAACTGGTGTTTTCTCACGATGATAGGTTTGATAATGTACAATAGCGGGTTGCGTATTAGTTTGTTTCCGACATAATGACGCCGACTGCCGGTGAGGCGGCCGACTCCCACCGGAAATAAAGTTTGATTTGGTTTAGACACGACAATCCGTTTGTAGTAACAATAACGAATCCAATTATAGTATTCTGCTCGTTCTGTATCTGCCGGCGCAGCTAAACTTGTCCAATACATATGTACTTGCAATAACGAGTACCTACATTCAAAGATAGTAAAACACGCTATTAACCAGGTACACTTTGCTACTATCTAGTACGTGGGCTACCGAGCTTCGCTCGGAGTTCTTTTTTGGTTATATCGTATTTTTTAGATAAAAAAAACTAAAAACTTGAATAAATACGAAAACAAAAGTAAAAAACTTTGTATTCTAACTGGGATTCGATCCCGGACATAATATGTGTTGTTTAACTTACGCGTTGACCGTTTGACTACGATGCTTACAACCGAGTGTAAAAAATTATCGACCATATTCTGCGTGAAATAATGTAAAAAGAAAACTGCATGAAAACTCGAAAGCACGCGTTTTCCCAGACATGAGACTGATCTAGATCGATTTTTCGCCCCCGAAAGCCCCCATATACCAAATTTCAGTAAAATCGTTAAAGCCGTTTCCGAGATCGCTGGTATAAATAAATAAAGAAATAAAGATGTAAATATACAAGAATTGCTCGTTTAAATATATTAAAATTAGATAGATACAGATAAATAAAATTCGAGTGTCTGTTTGTAAGATTAAAATAACCGCTTTTTACTAAATGCATATGGATGTATACACGGTACATATACCAAAACAACATTTTTTTTTTTTACAATTTTTGTCTGTCTGTCTGTTTGTTCCGGCTAATCTCCGAAACGGTTTCTGGACTGATTTTGGCAGATAACTGATGTTATAAGGAGTAACTTAGGCTACTTTTATTTTAGAAAAAGAAACAGGGTTCCGCGAAAAAACATTAAAACCCATGTAATTGTGAACAAAATTCGCGTACGGTGTACAGTATAAATCGCTATATAATTTAAATCTTAGGTGTAGTAAGCTACTATTTATGTAAAAACATAGCTAACTGTGAAAACGTACCCAGGGACGAACGCGCGCGAAGCGAGCGTGAGTCGCTAGTGGTTATACAATCGTTTCATATACATTATTTGGAATACGATAATTATAAAATGAGTTAATGATTGCTTCGCTTGGCTGCGTCCCTATATTCCTATGTATGTGTTGTTCTCTAAACAATTTCTCTGTACCTCATTATTCTTAATTTCATGTTTTTCATGATTTTCCGTTTTAGTTCACACTAAACTTTAAAAAAAAAGGAGTAACAAAAATAAACACACACACATTTATAATAGTCCGTTTCTACTAAAGTCTTACTTTATTCTTACTTCCATATCATTAGATATACCTACTAAAGAAAGAGGTCAAATAAAAAAATTAAAGTATAAAAAATATTTCATATTTAAAAGAATTGTGGCGTCACACAATTACAAACCACCAGACACCCCAGGCAGTTTAACTGATTTTATATAAAATATCACAAAAGACCATAGCGGACATCTGTACGAACATTTAACTCTTTTCTATTCATGTCGCTTGGAGCTAAGTGATAAAATCTGACAAAAATCCCCATTTTCCCCCTTTAATACATCTGCCAGTAAGTCTTAAAGTATAACGGCCCTGCCTGGAGCCAGTCGTCAGCTGTTCACTCTCTCGGTTCTACGAGCCGTGCACATTTATGAAAAAACTTTTGTCTACATCCTTAGTATTGTCTTGTCGACTGTCAAATTTATTCTGCCTTTTAACTTTGTCCTACTATTTCTTGAATGCATGGCGAATGAATAACGAACATTTTCAATCATGCGTTCATGTTCATGTTAAGTTTATTAAAAAGTGACTTTTAACCGTGGTATAAAAGTAGTGTGGCATGAGCTTAATATTTGGGAGCAGTACCATATTGGTTTCGACATACAACGTTTTTACAAAGCCATCTACACATCCTATCTCGAGAATTACTACTATTCCGTTTTGTATGTTGTTTTTTGGATGGAAACAAGTTATCTAGCTAGCTAGATACACGAGTACATTTGGCGCGGCACCTGTTTCTACGAGGATTGTAGCTAGTCCATACGTATAAGAATTTATGTATGTAATGTACATTTCTCTGTTAATTTACTTGTTAGTGTGCTTATAACATGTGCATTTCTAAACCATTTATCTAGTTGCGATATAACGACGAAGACATTGTTGTGTTACGCTTCTGAAGATAATTAACGTAGTGCCATTTACGTTAGATAAGAAGTGCGTGAGTTGTGTGAGATAATATTAGATTACTAAACTAATATATAGTAGATGTACATCATTGTAGGTATGTATGTATGGCATTTTGCACCTGGGAACTAGCAAAGTGGATATACTATTAAAAACGAAATGAGCAAGTAAGTGCCATTAAAAAAGAATTATCGAGATTTTTATAAAAGTATTTTCAATAAATTTTCAAATGTGTATATTTTTATTTTTCATTAATACAATTATCACGCGTTTTCCACGCACGCGACGTCAACGTATACGAAGTTCTTTCACAAGTTAAAATTCAATTTTCTCGCTGTCATGTGTAGCACGTAGAAGCAATTAACATTATGAAGCTTCTTGGACAGGCTTTAAGAACAGAATGGTTTTTATTTACGCATAATTTAGAAATGACTTTATTTAGAGACTACATTTATTTTGTGAACTACTGATTTTTTTACTCTATAACGAAATGTATAAATATGTTACAGTCAAAACTATTTTTTAGTCCAAACTACTTTTGACTAAAGAGGTTGGTTAAAAGTAGTTTTGGTTAATAGCGGTTTTGACTGCCAAATCGGTAAAAACTGTTAAAAAATATGAAGTTTTAGTCATTTATGGCACTCTCCGGCCGCTACCGCGGCACGCTCGCTTCGCTCGCTCGGCTCGTGCGTTGTGGTCACTGTTCTAACCTTACCTAGAAAGAAAGAAAGGGTTCTTCCGAGTAACCTTCAACCTACTTACCTCCTTAACTTTTAAGAGTTTTTACCGATATGACAGTAAAAACTGCTATTGGCAAAAGCCTGCAGTCAAAACTACTTTTGACCAACCTCTTTAGTCAAAAGTAGTTTTGACTGTAACAAATACACTACTATTTTTAAGTGTTTAAAAATGTGCCATAATTGGTATGGTACCATATTACTATGATCATAAATAAAACTTATAACAATAAATCTTAGAAACAGTAACTTCTGATAAGTTTCTAAAAGAATTCTATTGAATAGTTGTTTAATAAAATCAACTTTATAAAGTGGTTACATTCAGAAAATAATTATGCAAATAAGGTGCACGCGAATACAACAACAGTTATAAAAGTTAATAAGTAACTGTTCGTTTGTTTGTGCTTCTTCACAACCGAATGACTTGCTGTACTTTTATGAAAAAAGTTTCCCGCGTTGCACTCTGAAACTGCTTTTACTAATAAAATACCTACAGGTAAGGCGTAGAAACTTGGCGTACTCTAACCTGCCGTCTCTGAAGTATGAATTTGTGACGCGGACATTGAGGTGGGTCAATATGACCCGAATACTAGTTGTTAGTTTTATATTTTTAACTTAGGTAATAAATAAACTTAACGTACCTACCTAATATTTCAAAAAGTGAGAAGTTGAGATCTAACATCTTTTCATGATTTTTTAAAGATTAGTAAATAGATTAAAATATTTAAGATTTTGTCTGCGTAAAGGGTAAAATTATTAATTAATTTTTTAAAGTAATATTAACATATACGTACATATGTAGGTATGCTTTTCTTTCTATTTTAGCCATATTGATAACATTTTTTTCGTTTTTCCCGAAAAATACATTGATATAATCAGTTTATCAAAATTTGGTCAGTAACATTTTTTCAATAATTATAATTAAAAAATGTCATTTACAAAGTAAAAATTATCCATTCTCCAATTTTTCTAATTGTTAAGAGTGTTCTTACAGGGCCACTATACAATGTTTTTATTTCGTCAAAAAGTAGAGTTCAAGAAGAAAAGAATGAGCCCTATCAGAAAATTGAATGAATTTTTTTTAAATGTAAACGTCCACTTGAAGTTGGGGGTGATTTTCAGCCTCTCGAAACCACAAAACATACTTTTCTAGGAAATGGCTAAACACTCCAATTTTAATATTTTTTATTCATTTTATGTATTTCGAAGATTGAATTCCCTTAGTTTCGTGTAAATCAAAAGATTATTCTAGAAATAAAAAATAAAAAATCATGAAAAATTAAAAACTGAGGTTTTTGTAAAGTGTCATCTATAAAAGTTGTAGATTTTTTTTCCTAGACCTACACTTTTGTAGAAAACATTTTTCGATAGAAATTCACAGTAAGCCGGAAATTCAAAAAAAAAAAAAATATTTTTCAACGCTTTGCGTCCCCCCATTTCTCGGTAGCTGGGTATCGGGGGCATTCAGGTTCTGGACTTCAGGTTTTCAATATATTTTTTCCCCTTAAAAATAAACGGATTCCGATTGGTATATTATTAATGTCGGGTTAAATATATATTTTGACGTAACTGATTATTATGTAATGTTGATATTTACCTACTTTCAAATTTGGAATATTTTGCAGTTGTACAAAAAATATTTCAGCTCGAAAAGGTACAATGATTTATAGGCCTACGAGCTTTCGCCCTGTGGCGTAACATGCGGTTCTTTTTAATATCACCCCTGAGAGAGTTTTGAAACGTATAACGCTTTGTGGGCATTAAATTTCATTTAACGTCTATTACGATGAAATTGACCTAAATCAGTTTTATTAGAGACCACCAAAAATGTATCTTTTTATAAAGATTATAAAAGGAAAGTTTAAGCTAATTATTTACTCGTTTCAAAATTTTGCTGAGCATTATTATTTAAAATGATTGTAATTTTGCAATGTTATTGTCTTGTTAAAGTTTTCTATTTCTATAATACTAAGAAACGCAAATATGTGTACCTACATCCTACATATGTACATGTTACGTATACATATGAGCAAGATGCAGCGAGTCGCTTGAGCCGCTTACCGTTCCCGTGCGGCTTACGACCGCCGGCACCGGACGGTTCTTGCCTTATCTATTTACACAGAGATGTTCGCAATCCCGTTACCGCGAGTCTCAATGCTGTTTTTGTTTTAGGAGACTTATCCCCTTTTAATGTTCATACGAGTTATGAAAGGAGTAGAGAGAGGGAGAGAGAAATAAGCTTGGTAAGATGTTTTGTATCTCGATAAAATGCAGCGGTTATTCGGACGTTTTTATTTATGTTTTGGCTTAAACACAATGTCTTAGCTTTGAATCTGCAACCTCGGCGTAGTTCTTTTAACCACATCAAACGGTACGCTTAAATATATTCTTATCTTCACAATGCATAAAAACAGTATTAAATACTTGATGAATGTAAAAACTCGGAGGAAATGATTTGAATAAAGCGTCGTCAGTAACAACTCGTAAGCTTTCATAAATGAAGAAGCTTCACCTCCAGTACTCTTGGAAAGTGAGTAAAAGTGTGTTGTTATCTAAGAAACTAGATACTTTGTTGCGTGAAGCAAACAAGGCGCTCGTTGTATGACAGCCGTTACATGCGTTACATCAAGTTGAAGATGGGACAAGTGTGACAAAGTTTAAGTAGCTACGCTTGCCTATACATAAAAGTTATTATAACGTGATTTATTTATTTATTTATTTATTTATCATTGGGAAACATACAGCGTATAAATAATAAAATTTAGTGAAACACTTCTAAACAAAAATCTTAAGCCAATTAAGTTTCCACTAAAAACATTAAAGTATTTAATAAAGTGAACTCAAAATTAGCAGCAAATTACTAAGTTAGTGAACTTAAAATTAACAACAATAAGTCGAACAAAAAGAAAGAGTAAACATAAGCTAAATATTAACACACTTTATGTTTTTTTTTTTAATAGGTGAGCGAATTTTTTGAACCCATTACTGAACAAGTCGATGTCATGATATTGCTTATTATACATATTGCAGGATCTTACGATAAATGAATTGTCACGATAATTTGTTCTGGAGACAGAAGTTGAGAAAGTAGCCTGAGATCGAGTGCCATGACTAGGGCATCTAAATGGTATTTTATTTAGTAGGTATGGAGAGTCAACTAAATTATTAATTATCTTGTAAAGAAAAAGCTGATCTCTTTGTTCTCTACGCTTTTCTAGGGATGTAGTATTATTAAAAGAATCACAACCAAATCTATTTTTTAATCTTTTTAAAAATTTATTTTGAATTTTTTCAATTAATTTAATATATTTCTTATATTGTGGATTCCAAGCTGTAGATGCGTATTCCAGTCAGTCAGTTATTTCATGTATCATTGTACATATTAAATCAATCCATCCAAAGCGATAGAAAAGGACAGTAATGAGATAGCGTGTATAGTTTATACCGAGATTGCGTGATTTTGTAGCTATCCTTATATGCGATTCATACTATCGCGAAAATAATAAACCGTAAACGTATTTTTGCATTTAAATTAATAGAAATATTATTACAAAGCATACATATGTTTTAATTTTTGTAACAGTTAATATTTTATTTAATTAAAACTGCTTTTCCCTTATTGCAAGAACCGTGGCATAAGTATTTGTTGAAGGCCATTAAATACTTAAGTCAAAGAGGTGTAGTCCAAAAGTTTTCGACCGGAGAACCACAAAACTCTTTTAATTTTAAATTGTCTATATGTACTTTTCAGATCGTTTAGTAGAAATCTATAAACTTGTAAAAATATTATCAAGTATTTTCTTAAAAATAGTTGAAAATACTCATTTCATCATATGAGGAAAATCTTCTAACCCTCACTTTAGAAAACACATATATATATTAATTCCAGTCTATTGGTTCTTTTATCTTTTTATCTTTTGACAATATTTTAATAATCCGAAAATACGTAGTGTCGGCCAGTGACGTTCGTCGATGCTTGAGAATCGTCCTAAGTGAATTTGCTTAAACCAATCATTGCGGTGGTTGGAGGTGAAACGAACCCTTTTTATAAAAGTACTTACAAACCTCATAAAGCAAGATGGTAGCCAGCAGGATCGGCAGATCCTGTTCTATCTTATTCAAAGTTACTAAAACTATTCAAATTTAATGGATATCATTTTCGACTATACTTGTCGAGGTAATTTTGCTGCCATTCGTGTATTTATGTTTTTTTGACCATCGCCCTCTGTTACGTGTAGATAACGGAATAGAATCAGTTGCATAAAAAGATGTTGTTTATTTACTACGATAGAATAACTTCATCGTTTTTTTTTCTCCATTTCAAATAAATAAATTGGCCAAGTTCTGAAACTTGAACACACCAGCCTTAAGATACGCTTCGCTCTTATACCTAGTATCCCGTTGAAATCTATCGAAGCCAATTATTATCGGTATAATATATAACGTTAAACGTACCTAGCAAACCACATATTCGATGTGATTTTGCGAAAGCACAGGACGTGCTAAACATATAACATCTACAACGTAATCACAATGATGATGATGATGTTCTCCTGACCGATTCCGGCCACGGCGGCCAATCTCATTGAGACTAGCCAACTGCGCAGGAGATATTATAGTGCACAAGTGTACGCGCAGACACAAGTGCACTCTCTATTCCTGTCACTCTCATACTCCAGTGGGACGACTACTCGACACGACCGGTGAGAGTTAAGGCGCAGGACCGACGGCTTTACGTGCTCTCCGAGGCACGGGGGTGCAACACCGCCAACTTCCCAACTCCGGGCTGTTACTGAGGCTTACTATACAGAAAGACTCAATAACTAAACTTGGCCCGACCCGGGACTCGAACCCAGGACCTCAGGATGTGCAGCCGTACATGCTAGCCACTACACCACCGAGGCAGTTAAATACCTTCGTACCTACCGTAATCACAATACACAGATATTTAATAGAATAGAAAATAGATAGGCCTAATATTTTTTTTGTTTATTTTATTGTTACAATTTTAACTGCGAACTTTTACCGTTTTTAATCCAAAATCTGTTATTTGTAAGTATGTTACTGTTATTAGAGTTATTTATTTCATATATAGCAAGCTCTTTGCCAAGCAAATGTACATATACATTAACATTAATAAAATAGAATGAATCTGGAGCAAGACAAAGGAGTCAGCATCAATATTTATTGGTGTGCTTAGCGTTAATCGGAATCGTGCAATGTATCGAAACGTTGAGTCGTCTTGAATGAATGGTCTGTCACGGTGGGAACGCGTCTAATTTTTCTTTACCAATTCATTTTTAGCGTTACGTAGCGCACCGTAGCGCCTGAAAGGTTACTACGAACTTAGTGGCTGATAATGCTTTGCCTCTGGGCGCTCGCTAGTCGACACGACACTGTTTTCAGTATGCCTCGAAACGTAATAGAAGGTTGACGTGTCGCGCGCCGTAATCTCGACCATAACACGCGTACGAAATGTGTGACAATAAGTGTTGCTTCCTCTTTGATATTTAAAGAATTTAAATAGTACATCAAGAGTTATTATTATAATTATTACCTAATGATTATTGTTTAAGATTTGTTGTGGAAATTTGCTTCAGGTGCATGTAAATGCTCTGCCATTCATAAAGCTGGTAAGATGATTTGTTGAATTTGCTTAATATAATAAATCTGAATTTCTGCATGTTTGTTTTATACGTATAATCTTACTGTTTGTTAATTTTAATATAATTAGATAATCCTTTATAACTGAATATAGATATTTGCAATTTATAGTAGGTACTTACTTATATACTCGTACTTAATTAGTACTATTTAGATTTATAATAAGAAGTATTTTTAAGTAAATTTTCTATACATATTAATATAGAAATAAGTAATTTTTGTTAAACTGCATTTTTACATTAATATTTTTAAGTAACAAGATATGTTTTTTTTAAATAAGGTTTTTCTTTCTTTTGAGTATTTTTTTAAATGATAAATACAAAATATTAGGTACATAAATAGGATATACCTACTACATACTAAATCTATTTCTATTCCTTTCTTTTAATCCAAGTGTTTGTTACATTGTCACATAATTTCTAAATGTATTTATATCAATTTTTTCATACTTGGTTTATATATCATAATATTAGTAACTAGATAAAGAAATATTAATAAAACAGACGACAAACATTTTCCTGGGTATTAATTTATTAAAAGAAAACCTTTCAAGGTAGATATTAATATCGTTAGATACTTTAGCCGCCAATTGTCATCGTAGCAAGCAGGTGCAAATAATAGATAAATTGGTGCAAATAATAATAAATAATTTTAAGTATGTATTAAAAATTGAGTAGAAATGTATATATAATGAATATTTATATCTTGAATAAATAAAGAATTTCAGGCTCAATTGCGATAAAAACTAAAACTGCATAATTCTACTTTTGATAAATTTAGTTTCTTAGTCGGTAATCGAATGGACTTCTCTATTATTTCACTAATCAATATTGTTACATTAAATAAGACTTCTGGGAATTGATAACGTTCACAGCAAAAAAATATATAACGTACTTAATATACCTAACATAGCCAAAATAACGTAATTACCTACTTGTTTGCTTCTTTCTATTTTTGTAATTTTTAGTCTGTAATTCTCATCTATACTAATATTATAAAGAAGCAGAGTTAGTTTGTTTGAGTACGCTAGTCTCAGGAACTACTAATCGGATATGAAAAAATCTTTTTGCATTAGATAGCCCGTTTATTGTGGTAGGCTTAATAGCCTTTTTTTATTCATGGGGAAACCCATTTACGGGTGCCCGCGCGCGGGGGCACGCGGGTTATGTTGGACTCCTACCACGAGAAGCGCGACAGACTACCCACTAAAACCACCACGGTGATCCCTATTGCAAAAGACAGGGCCACGGGATCGCTTGCGCATTCGGCCGCGAAAGGCCTTATATCTTCGATCAACAATACTACTTGAATGTTGTATTGTTGATCGAAGATCTAAGAAGAGCATCTTCTATCTAACTGTTGAAACGTACATCACTATAAAATTTAAATAGTACTTAGTTGTTAAATTCAAGAATATTTCTTTCCCAATCGGCACTTTTGAGTGAGCCACTAAAATAGATTTTTTTTTCTTCATTGTTTTATTTTTATCATACGTTTACAATTTTTCAATTAATGTTTACAATTCAATTAAAGATCAGCCAACCTTATTATATTTTATTAAACATTCAGCTAAAGCGCCATATATACATATTGTGGCATTACGGAGCAAAACTTTGTATTGTATTTGGATAACTAATTTATAAGTTCTTATCACGTTTTTATTAGCTTGACTTGTAACGAAAAAACTTATAGTGACGTCGTCTTGACGAGACCCAAACATAGCGTGTTTTTTAGTTTTTTTACAAGCAACTATTAATTTAACTTGCAATGTTTGTTTGATTTTAGGTATGGTTGTATGGATCAAATCTTGCAAATGTCATTAGTACCACTTCCTCTTATCCTACAGAGTTAAAATTTTACATTTTGGTTCAGTTTCGATGACAATAAATTTTTACTTATGATAATTATGACCTGATCTATCTAGGATTGGTTCTAGACGAAGCAACTTTTCAACGGTCAACAGTACAGACAGGAAATTTTATATGTAACGTACTGAATTATAATAGCCCGTTCTAAAGTCCACCTAAACTTGCCTGCTGCACTTAGTGTATGAGGAATCTCCTCAGCAGTCAAAGACATAGACTCAAAATTTAGTTAGACTTAAATAGTGCACCCACACCATGACTTGTAAATACCATGATTTATAAACTAAAAAATTAAATAAATTATTGGTTAAAACAAACTTTCTTTTAAACAAGCTTTTATTTTAAACGCGCTGAAAAGTATAAACCTCTAAAAGCTTGTTTTTAACAATGTTTTTATTATTTAATGATTATATTTTATGTCATTAATGGCTTTATCTATAATTGTGTCTATACAAGTTGTAGATTTTTTTCTTAACACAGTAAAAAAGTGTTAAATATTTGCAAAAAATACAGTGCATGTATAAAATCTTTAATCTTTGTAAATTGTAAGTTTAAATAAGTACATTCGTGGGTCTATTTACGTTGTACATTTTTTTAAGAGAAAACCCTTAACGTATTACATTTTTTGGCTACATAGCAAAAGGGACGCAGTAGTTTTCTGTTTAGTACGGTCATAAATCTTAGCAGGGGGCGAGACAAAATAAATCCTTGGGCCATTGAGGGTTTGTTTGTAAATAACCATAGATATAAAACTTAAGAGTATAATGAGGAGAAAAAAAAATTATTTATATATACATTCTCTTTGCTCGTATTTAAAGAAAACCAAATATTTTTTGATAAATGCTAGAATATGCATGACTAATATACCTACATATAATTTATATTTTTTATGGCTAAAGAATTGCTATTTTTTATTATTAGGTTCGTTTTAACGGTTAGTTTGGAATAGATAGGTTATATGTTATATGATATAGCCTATAGCCTTCCTCAATAACCTGGCTATCTGATGCAAAAAGAATTTTTCAAATCGGATTGAAGTTCTTGCGATTAGCGCGTTCAAACAAACTAACTTATAAGTATTAGTATAGACAATATTCATAGTGTTTGGGTTTAGCTTTATAAAATTAAACCTTTATGTCATTGTTTTGTTTGTAAACGATTAAGTGCCGTATAATGTAAATAGGGGTTTTTTTCAGTCATGGCAACTTTTTTATTTAAATCAAGAAGAATATCATAAAGAACATAATATGTATTTTAAACGTAATACGTAAATATATTTGCAGATATAATCAGTATGTATACTTCCCGTTTAGTAATTTTACGTTGTAGATAGGCCTGGAGCGGGAGGAAGACCTTTAAAGCTTTTTCTTGACATAACACTTGAAACGGTAGCTCATACACGGAATAGTGTGCCTTCACTCCATGCCGTTTGCTTTTCGCTTAGTGTGTGATGAATGCGAAAACCACTGTACCAGGTTAAGATGTTTAATGGTTTCTCTAGTAACGGAATGCTCGCGTTACCTTTCACTACAATACGTATAACACATTGGGTTGCAATTGTGGACAATTGCCTCCTTTGAGGCAACTTTGACATGATAACTCATGCGTTTAATGCAGATGTATAAGTAGTACGTATATTTTATTGAGTATTTGAAGTTTTATTAAATAAATAAATAAAAAACAAATCATAGTTTTTAGAACTTATCTCTGCTTAATTGCTCATTAGTCATTACTCCGTGTATGGCTGGATGGATTTCCATGAAATTCTTTTTTACTTAAAGACTGAATGAAACTCAGATAAATTTCATTTCTCTCACTTTTATGTGCGTTTCTAAACAAAGCAGTGGCCATGTTTTATGGTTGCTAATTGAATGAAAATACACCGACGAGAAGCATCACAGGTAAAACTAATAGACCTGAATTTTGCTTTTATTTTTTCCACTAATATTTAGGCATAATAAGATATGTGTAACATGATCATTGTTACATACAATATTTTTTAAGATGAAGTTTCGAATATGTATCCATCGCCGACCTTTAATTTAACATATATCACAGCGGAAAGAAGGGGTTTTCGTATTCCGGGTTGAAAGATAAAGGCAGAAAAAAAAGCTAAGACGAGATAGAGCTACTGTTTAAGAATTAATAAAACTTGTATCGAATATATTTTTCGTTTGGTGTAATATTTTTTTAATTTTCTACGATTTGAAGGTGTACGTAGTTATGGTCAATATTAATGTATCCATCGTTAAAGGAAAAAAGACAATCATTTAAAAAGGAGATAGTTATTTTTGACTACTTCATAGTATGACTTGATAGTATGTTTAGACATAACAATTCATCGCATAGTCTTATATGCCTACAGACCATTTAGAAATAAATAATTCTTGTATATTTATTTATTTATATATACCGGTGATCTCGGAAACGGCTCTAACGTTTTTGTTGAAATTTGGTATGCGGGGATTTTCGGGGGCGGAAAATCGATCTAGATTAGCCGTATGTCTGGGAAAACGCGTGTTTTCGAGTTTTAATGCGGTTTTCTTTCGCATTATTCCATGCAAAATATGTACGCTAATTTCGCATGCTGGAGCATAAACATCGTGGTTAAGCGGCCAAAGCACAAGATTGACAATCACAGGTGTCCGCGTTCGAATCCCGGTCGGATACGAAGTTTTCACTTTTTTTTGTATTTATTCAAGTTATACATATAAATACTAATGCATTCATCGTTCATTCAGAAGCTTCGTTCATTCAAAAGCATTCGTTCGTTCAGAAGCATTCGTTCGTTCAGAAGCATTCGTTCATTTAAAGAAGTGTACGTCTATAATAGATCAATCAGTATTATAAATAATGATTTTTCTAAAAAATATGTGTTTTAAAAATATAGACAGAATAAAATAAAATCTATGAATTGTCTCAATTTGGTCTCATAGTTCATACTGTCCTGTCCATATAATACATTAGTTCAATTAAATAAGCTTTGAAATTGTAAATTTATTAAAATATTTGATCCATGGACCAGCCCATCTAAATTATATTATAATTATGAAACTATATATTATATACCTATACATACATGACGAGAGTTTAGAGTTTGAATTTAAACAAAAAACACCAATTTTGAAATAACATTTTTAGAGCAAAAGAATTTACCGTAAAAGTCTCCGTGATTTTTTTTTACAATTTTAAAACTAACAAAATTTATTGAAATATGCATATATTAATTTATCAAAATGTTTTAAAATACGCATCAGTTATATTTAATAAAACTAGATACATTTTTGATCTCAATTAGTTTCAAGATCCTTTAATCTTAAAGCATCTTAAAACTATTTTAAATTTTAAAGTTGATAATGGGATGTAACCTCCTTCGAGAGACCGGAAATTAAGAATATTTCATTAATTTTTAATTAATTATAAGGAGGTAAGTATACAAAAATATTTCGAATATAAATTTTAGAGCATATACTTTTATAGGTATAAAAAGGGCTTGCCAATTTATAAATCCTGAAATCTTTTATTTGGTCGATAAATGAAATGCAGTATGGAATCAAAATGTTCTCTTGGCATATAACTGTTAAGAAATCCTATAACTATCGGGCTATAAGTTTGGTTTTAACTAGTTAAAACATGTAAAGAAAAATGTTTAAAAACTAAATCTTGAACCTTCACTTATTTTATTTACTATAAGAGAACCTTTACTTATAAGGTATTATTCATTTTTATTATTAAAATATTATGATTACTGTAAACACTAATTTACTATAAATAATAATATTTTATAAATAAATAATACCTTATAAAGGATGCCAACAAAAAGTAGTAAATGTTTTAAAATTTGTAATGCCTGTGTTTATTTGTAACAATGTTTTAAAGCAACTTTTCTCACTATTAAAATATATTTTAGTTGCGAATATTGTAAAGACCGTTCAAACGAAATTGACAAAAAAGCCAAATTTAGAAAGTCAAACGACTTGCTCTTGGCATTTAAGATGAGAAATGGGCAGCATTGCCGTTGCGACAGCGGCATTAAGATTGTGGCCGCATTATGCTTATGCACTGAAATACTGAATATTCATTGTAGCAACGCGCACTATAAGCTGGAGCTCTTTAATCAACTCTCCTTTTGCTAGCATACAATCTCCGCCGCTAATGGCAAGTACGACAGCTGCAATACGGTTTCAAAACAATTATTCCAAACTAGTTTTATTTGTGACGTCGCGCTGTCGTGCCTAGTATAATATTATTTGTAATTTTTATAACAGGTATTTGTACTCAACTAAGTTTTCAGTAACTTAATATTTAGTACTTAGTAGTTATTTCTTCAAATAAATTGTTTGCGATAAGCGGAAACAAACATGACGCCAGTAAAAGCTAATAAAGCCAGCGTATCTAAGAGTCAAATTACTCGAAAAATTGCTTTGGGGAAGTCTGTGGTGGGTTTATTGAAAAAAGGTCGACTTGATTGATATCGAACTTTACACGTTGAAAATGTAGCAGTTTCGGTTTTTCCATTTGGAGCAAAAAAAGATTGACTCCATTTGTTCCTGTCCGCTGCGCAATAAACTCGCCGGGGGATGTTTTTAACTAAGGATTTATCTTTTGGGGAGTCGGTAATCGACCTAATTCCGCCTAACGAATTTAGACTTAAAATGTTGATTTATCAGCGGCAATGATAAAAGAATTCTTTTTTATTTCTTTCAATATTATAATTATTATGTTTAGGTATAGCGTCTCTAGACGTGGACGACTCATTTCCAATTCAGCGTTTCAATTCTGTACGCGATGTTGGTGCTTCGTAAATTACCAGAAACGTTGTTTTTGGTGATTGTGGGATCGATGTGTATACTTCATACCTTCAAAGATAGCTACCATTCATAATCACTTCATATATAACAATATTATCCGTTGAAATTTTAACTGTTCATCATTTACTAAATTTTAAACTGAGCTATTTATTTATGATTTAAGAATTTATACATAATTAATTATACTTATAAATTATATATAACTTTGTAAAAGTATATGAATAAGGTTTTATTTATTATTTTATATAGGTACTTATCATGTGTATACGCGACAATTTACCATGATTTCAGGTCTTGTCCCAAGTCATCGCGTGATTCATTCCCCTTGAACAATCGCCTAGGCTATTCAGTATCTTCCAAGTTCTGCGAAGACAGAACCGTAATGACAATGTCGTCAATAAATCGAAGGCGTGTAATGTATTTACCGTTGATACTTGTCTGTTTCAGAGACGGCCTCCAATGTAGTTTTGTTTTTATAAACAATCTTGGAGAAATTTCATCTCCCGAGCTTATCCCGCGATGAAATTACATTGTCCTTGTCCTTTGGTCTCGTACTTGGATGATTAGTGTTGCTGTCAATAATGTTATTATGTAAACATTTAAACACTTAACATATATTAATATGAATTTTTAATTACTGTAGACTAAAGGAGGTAAATACTTAATTTTTAAATATTAATATTGTAAACTTTCATAATTTTGTATATTTTTCATATAACGGTGATCCAGATTATTGCGTTCAAATGAAATGTCATACGCACAACTGGAAGCGTCATGAGAGAGCTCACCGTGATAGATGATATTCAAGAACAATTAATCTTGGCCCAAAATATGCGGACGATTTGCAAAGTTGGTCGGGCCTAATGGCTGTAGGATTTTCACGGGGCCGTATCTATACACAGCACAATTTTAGACTATAGACTATTTATTTTTATAACTTCTCTCTTCTATATTATTTATAATTTTAGATTATTTATTATACTTAACTCGTGATACAATATATAGATAAATTGAAAAGAAATAAAGTTTTTAAAACTTGGCATAATTCAGAGTGACATAACTTTTTTTCTTTATGTCAAACTATTCTCTATATTTATTTTCTAGAAAAAACGCTAACGCCAATATTTTACAATAAATTTCGTAACAAACAAGTTGTGAAAGAAAGCAAAAATATTTTTAAATACTAATAGGTATATAAAACATTTCTTAATTGTATATTACATAAAAATACGAACCCTTTATAGATAAATGATTGATGCTGAGTGTAACCTATACGATGAAGTAATGTAAATTTGAATTCGTTCTAGGAAGCAATAACTTGACAGTGTAACCTCATATATCATATCAAGGGATTTCATAAAGGAGACGGCGTGGCGAGGCGGTACTCGGACACTAAAGGCGTTATGCAACGACGTTGTCCTTGGATAATGCCTTGCATAAATTTACAATAATCTTGTTAACTTAGCTAACATAATTTAAGGTCAAGCATTTCACCGTGGCAAATACGACAACATTTTTGCATCGGAGTAGAAATTTTCTTGGCGGTTTTAAAAAAGAAGTTTTTCATAAATAGGATCTTGCTTGACAATGTTTTTATGAATTAACTATCACTTTTATAGTATTTTTTATGTAATACATATAAGAAAATAATTTAATTTTTATATAAAGAAGTAAGAGCAATTATTCTAATAGTAATTAAATAAACACACATCTGCAAAATGTGCAATGTCTATGCTTCGTTTATGGAATGATTCTATGAAATGAAAGCGGCTATTGTTGCATACATTGAAGTTTAATTAGAAACCTGTAATCCTATTTGATGATGTATGTTGTATGCGAGCTTGTTCTATTTCCCCTATTTTCCTATTTTTGTTTTTAGGACCATATAAAAACTTCATAGTAAAATGAGTCTCTGACGTTTTATGAGTTTTTTGTAAATTATTATCATTGATGATCTAAACTACATATTTTGAAGTCGCTCGTGATACATATGAATGGTGTTATATAATACTAGCGGCTCACCCTCGCTTGGCTCGCGTTCGTCCCTAGGTAGGTTTTACATAGATATATTTAACATAGATTTTTAGAATTTTTGTCTGTCTGTCTGTCTTTCTGGGACAGTATGAAGAGAAAACCACTGGACAGATTTTAATGAAATTTGGTATGATGATAGCTGATTATCCGAGTCAACATATAGGATACTTTTTACTGTGGTAAATTGTCTAATCTCTTAGATAACTATACTAAACGTTAAAACGTAACGTTAGCATTATATAAATACGTAGCTGTATAACATAAAGCCAAAGAGTTTTTTTTGTAGTTTGAATACGGGCGAAGCCGCAGGTTCTGCTAGTTTTAAATAAAATTATCTTTGTGGTAGTGTATAATGTGTATGTCGAAATTTGTATTTATAGAAGAGTGTATTAAAGAAAATAACCATTAAAATAAAATTAATTAGAACGTAAAATAATATTAGGTATATACGTTATCAAACTTGCTTCTGTATCAGAGTTAAAAAAATTCTTTTACGTTAAAATTCATTTACGTTCAAAAACGATTTGTTGTAACACATTACATATATATATATATATATATATATATATATATATATATATATATATATATATATATATATATATATATATATATATATATATATATATATATATATATATATATATAATATTTTTACGATTGAGTAGAACTATAATTTTTTAAACTTAATATTACAAAGGAAGAACAGGAAGCTTTTAACTCGGAACTTTAGTTGGAATTTTGAGATAGAATCTTGTGAATAATATTTTTACAAATATGAAAACATAAAAAGGGAGTAATTATGGTTAAAATGAAAATTAGATATGTCAAATCATATGGATTCCGAAGTCATCTTATTATAATACATAAAATGAAATAAATTAGGTATATGATCCCTGCGTTATGTGAGTTTCATGTTACCAGTACAGGATTATGCGGATATTTGAACATTTCAATGAAGGCGAGGTGTTGTGAACGAGCTAAGTTATAATAAGTTGGGAAAACCTATACGCAACGGCATTGTCTCTCGATATAAATGATTGCTACAAGTATTTTAGTATATCATCCTGAGTAATATCAAAAACTTAGACAGGTTTTAGTCCCTACAGATAGAAAGTATTTTACTTACTTTTTTTAAATTTATTAATTGATTTTAAACAATGACCAAGTAGAAATAATTACCGTCTTTAATTTCTTTTATGAAGTTTTCTTTTTATTAACTTACCAGTGTCTTTGGCAGACGCGACGTATCTATTGTACAAAAGAATTTTTCTCGACTTCCTCAACGGTCCTTTTTCAAACTCTTATCGCCACGCCTGCTCTATAAGCGACACCAGCAGAAGGCTCACTTTTTTCAGTTTAATTAAGAACTTTAATTGCTCTTCTACAACCTCTGCGCAATTATTCTTAGAATTTAATCTTAGCTACCTTCCGGTATTCCTTTGTCTACATCTATATCACCTACTTAGAGTTAGTCGCAATACCTACTAATTTAAAAGCAATTACTAGAAATGTTCTTGTTTAAATCTTAAACTTCACCAGTTTAAAACTGCCATTTTGTAGGCATGTCTATGATGGAAACGGGTAATCTAGATGTGATAACTATTTAAATTTTTAAATTGTCCTTCCATAACAGATTCGGATCATGTTTTGCTGCTAACCAAACGGGCACTCCAAGCCTCTTTTCTATTCATAATGATACTAATAATCAAATACCCGTTAAGAAATATATGGTTAAGGTTTTTTTTTAAATTAATAATATTAAAATTTTTATGTCGTTTGGCGGTCTAAACGTTTTATTTGAAAGTAGTGAATTGTTTTAAAACGACGATCTTTCAACTAATAATTACATTAAAACCAGTGTTATAATATTCTAAGTACTCATACGTAAGTTTTTACAAAGGATTTTTTTAAGAAATGAAATAATGAACCAACTAGATAAATATAGTTTTCTCAGAAAGGATATATTAAATATCCGTACAAGTATGTGAGAATCCTTGAGTAGTCTGTGCCTGAATATTTCATGAATTTATTTATTTCTTGAAATTTCGCTTACCCTTTAAAATATTTATCATTTTTCTACTTAAAACATCACCATTTCTAGATTATTAATATTTTTATAATATACAGAATTTTGGACTCCTCTTGTTCAATTTCACGGGTGAACAAGTTTGTTTCAGCGTAAAGACGAGCTTCAATGTATGCTATCATTCAACTGACGTAAAGGTTGGATTTATAGGAACTACTGACTGGTCGGTATTCACAATTCGACGACTTCGAAAATCTGAAGGGATTCCAATTATTATAAGCGTTTAATTTTTGCAACGTTACTTATTATCGATCGATAGAATCACCAGTTACTACGTTCTTTTTAACTGTACTATATCCTTAAACGGCAATTATATGTAGCATGCAGCATAATCTATACATATAATAACATTCGAACTGAGTCGAATCTATACATTAAATATTTTTCGGAAAATCTTATTGAAATAGTCATTATTATTGATACAGAGGCCGAATCTATAGTTTTCAGAATTTTAGTGTCTGTCTGTCTGTAAACTATGAAAGCCACTCGATAGATTTTGATGAAATTTAGTATGACGATAGCTGGTTATCCGTGTCAACATAGGTATAGGACTAACTGCGGGAAAATATCTCATCTCTGAGAAATCTATACTAAACGTTAAGACGTAACTAAGAATGTATTTTGTATTAAGAGATAAACCCTAGTCTTGTCATCAACTGTCCTAAACTGCTTTTATAAATTTAATAAACTATGTGTGTTAGATTCGTACATCATGCAGAAATACATAATTTTGTAACTTGTTGGCTTTAGCCACTATGGCCGGTGGCAGATCCGGAGGGCATGGATTTGAGTCGCGATCAGACTTATTATTTTTATATTATTGCGTTGCGTATTACGTTTTTCTGGTAATAATTAATCTTCGAACACATTGGCACTCGTAGTTGGCGCTTTTACAAACTCCAGAGCATGTAAAGTCGTCGGTTGGTCTTGTGCCTAGTCTCACTAGTCGTGTCTAATGTAGTCAAATGGGACTTTAAAAGTGTAAAGAACTGTGTGTACACTATAATATTTTGCGAAACGATAGCTCGTGTAAATGAGACAGACCGCCGCGATTTAAATCAGAAGACATTCTCAGAGAATTGTGAAATTTTTATTGATGAATTCAAGATTCAAGTTTTTTTTTAATTCTTCTTCACTAATTTAATTTTTATTTGGGATATAAGTGAATATACTAATGATACATTCCTAAACATGATCCACTTAGCTAAAAATATACTTAGTTGAATATGGTGCTTATCACACATGTGCATATAGACATGTCCTCAAGAAGTCCTTAATTTGTAAATCGACGTTAATTTTTTTTCTTTGTTCCAGTTAAAACCGATGATATCGGTGGAGGAGATCCGTTGGTGTCGAACGCGGGTGCCGTGAGCTCTAACACGAGGTTCGCTCGCCGTCGCCGTGATGAGCACAACCCGCCAAAATGTGCTGGCGGCCATTTTAAACAGGCAACGGATACGTTTGTCGGCACGAGATGGCCGTCACATACAGCTTTCCAGCGTCCCCACGCGTTTGCATTTCGCCGCGCTACTATGAAATGTGGAAACACGGCAAGTGGCGACAAAAATCACCACCAAGGACAAACGCGGCCATTAGAGTTCCCAGATAGAGATTGTATAGTGTACTTTTTAGAGGCCTAAGTGTTGTGTTGTGTAAATATAGTGGTGTGTTAATGTTAGCGATGGCAGGAGAAGGTCGGGGTTTGCGGACACCGCTGCTTGAAAGCGGAGACTATAATCATATGCATAAAACAGCGACTCCTCGTTGCTGCCTCTGGTTAGCTAGCCATGTCAATGTAAGGAAGTGTGTAGCCGGCATTATGCTGTTAACCGTCCTTACCATACTCTTCTACACATATTATGTGACCATGCCGCTAACAAGGTTAGTTCATTTTCTTTTGCACTAAAGTTATAATTGTTTGCTTCAACAATTTCAACCGCTGACAGTTAAGATGAAAAGAATAAACACGATATGAACTTGATTTTCGAAATGTCAGCGTAATAGTACCTATTGTGAACATTTCTACAATAAGTATTTAGGTAACAGGTATAAAGTCTTCTACATATGAAAGTATATGTGTACTTGTAGTTGATTCCCGTTCCCAAAATGATTTGGAAAATCTAATTTCTTTTAAATGAAATTCTATAATCATTTTCTAACATAATATATTATTAATCTTTAACTTCCCTTGCGTTAATAGAACTTTGCAATGATAAATTTGACATATTACCTTGTTTAACAGAAGTTAGTTATAATACTCATGTTAAAAAATATTGTGTTTGCAATAATTGTTTTAAGTGCAATAAAGAATATATATACTTTTGAAAACCCTGGAAGAAGTAAAGTTGGCCACTTTGCAGTTACCATTGTAGTTTATACAAATAAGCACGCTCAAACATCAGCTATACATTAATTACTCTGTACCGTGCTTTATTGCAATCTAATTCCGCTGAACATTGAGCATTACGTCGATGCAGGCCAGAGTTGGCTAAAGCTGAAAACACGAACTATAAATTTCATTTTCGTCTGTTATTGAAAATGTATGTATGTGTAAGGTTTTTATCGTCACACGTTTCGTTTTTAATTTAAGTCATGCGATCGTTATTAAATTTAAATTAAAATGTCGTAAAAAATGCTTCAACATAATTAATTACTGTAGCTGAAATATGCGTCACTCGCACAAAATCCAATTTACTTGTTAACTATCGGTAGCAAACACGTCGATGTTGGGAAAATTAATATTATGAAATTATTGCGCTTGGTCACCTCACTTTATATTCGGATTAGTGAGCTATTGTTTCCATTGTATTCGAATATAACATTAGTTGAAACCGCGTATACAACGATTTTAATACGTTTGATGTTACATTGTGCTCTATTAACGTTTCAGCTATAACTAATCTTTCTCATTTCAAACACATTTTGTTTCATTTGATAATGATCATAGGGGTGATCTGACCTCAGTTAACTTTGATTTAGTATACATTCCTAGCATATAACACGTTTTATGATGGAGATATACTCGTACTACATCGAAAGCGATACTAAACTGACAGCAGAAAGCTTCTTAAATGTCCTCAGATTTAAATATTTTCATTTCATTATGATATTGCTTATCATCTGTTGCTCTGTCACAATAATGAAACTTAGTTTTTTCATAAAATGATGATGGTATATTAAACATTAAAGAACTACGTGCATAGTAGTCATTTCCTATCAAACTTGTGACTTTTATATTGTTCACTAGACTAAAACATTCTTTAATTTCTCACAAAGTTACTGAATAATACTGCTTTGACAATTGTGGAATTTCCTTCATTCTATTGTTGAATCGCGTGACAGTCGGCAAAGCTTTTCAATCTTATTATATTATTTAAATATAATATTTGCTTTCAGTCGTGAAACATGGGTCAGCTATTGTACTTTTGTATAACGGTTTGTTAAGTATAGGATCTCATATAATACGAGTATATTCATCCTATATATTATAGTTTCTACTGATTTAGGATAAATATCACCGAATATTTATATATGATGAGCATTTGTTGCAAATATTGAAAAAGATTTATCGTGCATAAAATTAGCGTTAACGCAGGAAATTGCTTCGCAAAAGAATTAAAAGCGTTTAACTTTGTGCCGAGCGTCCTTGTCGCCCTTTGTTTGGCAGCTTTTCACTTCTAAATTAGAACGAGGAGGCGAATATTTCAGAGTAATTTATAACGTGATTTTATGTAATTAGGGCGGATGTCGTGTAGCTAGGACGATAATATTTTATTTTATCGGCTTAAATTTACACCGCTGCGATGAGCGGCAAGGGCGGCAAGTTTTCCCGACTTTGTAAATTTATAGCGAAACTTGTGTTCTGCCTAATTAATGGAAGCTGTTTCCCACACAGTACCAAATTCGATAATTTAGGGAACTATTCTTATCTTAAATTGAAAATTTTATTCTAAATTCGCGTAATGTTTATGTTATTTACTTCAATTATTAGAAAGAAGGTGTTTAAAAATTCATAAAATTGTGAAAATGTTACAAACAACAAATTTAATTAGTGGTGGTTTCATTTAAAGTAAATAACGAAATGCTTTGCTCACCATAGTAGCCTCCATTGGATAGCAAATAAGCAGTGCCTTTGCCTCAGTGATTCTTTTCAGTTCCTCGTTAAAGTTTTACCCAGTTGGATAGGGCGGGGCTTTCATTAAAGCAAAGAGGCAACTCAGCCACGGCACGGTTCTGTGCCTACGTATAAATATTTCCCACAAATTCCGCCTTTTATTTATTCTCACGCTTTTGAGATAGACTGTAATGGCTCTTTGATGTGGCTTCGACTTTAAACGCAGCTATAAGTTTAGCAGCGTTTGATTGATTTTCATCAAAATTCTGTTAGAAGATTACAAAGTGATCAATTTTAAGAAAGTTTTAATTACCTGAACAATTTTTGTTTTTAATACAGATTTAATAAGAGATAATATAGCAAAACAATATGGATTTTTGGCTTACTTTGGCGACGCTATGAGTTCTCATTGTTATCTACACTTATACATTTTTTTACTGAAGCAAATATGTTATATTAATTATTAATAACTAATTTATAATTATTGCTCACACTATGTATAAGATAAGTTAAATACTACTTCCTTTTATAAGTACATCGGACATTTTTCATGGTATTTTGGTTTACAGTTTAGTGTGGCGCGACCGAGTGCCACGGCCATTGTCACAATGTTCGTTGCTTGCATCGCAGCAGCAAACTGCACGCGATCATCGCTCGGACGCGCGATTACGTATCGACGCCAAAGTACTTGTGATAGCGGAATCTCTATACTCACGGCTGGGACGTGACATTGCTGAACTTCTTGTCGCCAACCGAATACGGTAAGATCTTTCTTTCTATAACACTAAAGATCAATTAATTAAATATTCTGTGTATATCAGAAGTACAATAAAATATAGTATATAAGATTCATTGATAAATTATTTTGTATGGAATAGATTTAACAAATTATTATTTGTGATAATTATATCTAGCTCTAAAACCAGCGATAACAATGTGAGACACATAATCGATAACTTCCCTCCAGTTGTTCCTCAATATTTTTGCTTGAAGTCGTTAAGAAATATGCATGATCATCTTTCACATAAAAAATATAATGTATTTTTTTTAATAATGTCTTTCCTTAATAAGCAAGGATTCGTTAACCTCTTAAAATTAAGACCAATGTGTTAGACTACTTTCTTTTTACCCGACTACGACGAAGCCTAAAGAAGGTTTATGTCTATATACATTATACATGTATATGTAATGTCTATTATGTTTATTTTTGGTTAAAAATATCGAGTGGGGTATCAAAATGAAATGGCTAACTGGCAAAAACTAAAAAGTTAAAAATTAACGAAGGAACATAGTATCAGGACATACATGATACATGCTTAATAATTGCTGCGAGATGTATTCGCTTTTTATGTAATCGGATTTTTTCTTGATTCTGTCACCGGTCCTCATGAAATGATTATGAGTGTGTACATTGTACATATTTTATAGACATTACATGACATAATGATAATAAAATAAATCATTAATTTATTTAATATACAGGTGTTTCTAGATTAGAGAGTATGTGTAATAAAAAAGATTCTTTACAATTATTTAGGAACATAAATTATAAAATAAAAATTTATTTCATTACCATAGAAAAAAATAACAAGACCTAGACCTACTTGACATTCTCTTCTCGACTAAGTATTTATCTCCTTATTTTTTTTTTTTGTATATAATATTGTAATGTGTGTAATTGGAAACACACATTACAAAATGCTTTTAGCAAAACTGTTTTTTAATGTAATAGCGTAATATTGAAGAATCTTTACAGCCCAAGAAGTTTTACAACCCAATATGATGATTAGAAACAGCAATCGTAAAGAAAATACATTACTATAATGAAAATATAATCAGAGGATGGTCATCTTATATATTTAAACGAGCAATTCTTGTATATTTATATCTTTATTTCTTTATTTATTTATACCAGCGATCTTGGAAACGGCTCTAACGATTTCGCTGAAATTTGGCATATGGGGGCTTTCTGGGGCGAAAAATCGATCTAGATTAGTCTCATGTCTGGGAAAACGCGTGTTATCGAGTTTTCATGTTTTCGGTTTTCTTTTGCATTATTCTACGCAGAATATGGTCGATAATTTCTTATACTCGGATGTAAGTATCGTGGTCAAGCGGTCAAGGCGGTAGTTAGACAACGCATATGCCTGGAATCGAGTCCCGGTCGGAATGCAAAGTTTTTACTTTTGTTTTTTTTTATATTTATTCAAGTTTTTAGTTTTTTTTTTTATCTAAAAATACGATATAATAAAAAAGAACTGCGAGCGAACTCGGTCGCCCAGGTACTGATTAGTAAATAGACAAAATTGTGACAAGATCCTTGCAATGAAGAACATAACGATTTTTACTAACTGTATGTTATATTTCTACATTACCAAAATTAAAACATTCTGCCAGACTTACATAAACCTAGTTACTGATTTAAAAAATAGGAATTTATTAATGTGGTAGGACTCTGTCAAGCCTGAGGAGTCCGACTGGATGGGTACCACCCCTTTATCTATTTCTGCCGCCAAGCAACAATGATTGCATTGTTGTGTTCCGGTTTGAAGGATAAGGAAGCCAGCGCAATTACAGGCAAGAGGCACAACATCTTCGTCCTCACAGTGATAACATACCGGCGGTTCTGCAGTTTTGTTACATAAAACTTAAGTGCATGAACCGTAGGTGTTATGGGCGACAGTCGACAGTGGACTGTCTGCTCGTTTATCACTGAGTACCATAAAAAAAAAATATTTATCACTAGTGACTCTAACTCGCTTCGCTCGGGTTCGTCCCTAGGTTGCTTCCCCATACAAACTTTCACCTCCATTTTCACCCCCTTAAGGGATGATTTCCGGAAAAAAAGCTGTCCTATGTCATTCCCAAGGTCTCAATCGTACCTTCTTACCAAATTTCACCTAAATCGGTTCAGTAGTTTCAGAGCCTATTCGATACAAACAAACAAAAAAAAAACATTTTTTTCCTATTTATAATATTAGAATAAATATTATATTTAATATTTTTAATTTAGAAAAATATTCTAAATTATATAAAAAATATTAAAATAAGACTAGTATTTAAGTTGGTACTTGGTATTCCAAACAAAAAACCAAATGCTTGCCATTTTGAAACAACCCGTTATCGAGTTACTCGGTAGAAAAATGCGGAGAGTCTTTAGGTATTTATTTAGTGTAAATAACAGATTCTTCGATTTTCGGTACATTGTAATGACAGGCTTATCTTCAGACGTCGTCCAGATATGACCTGATTCATTATACTATTTTGATTATACTATTTTGTATAATTAAAATTCATAATAATAATATATTCAATGCGTGACAACAATGCATGGAATACAGTACGTAATAAAAAACCGTACATATTATTTTTAGATATAATTTATGTTTAGTTACATAGTTATATTAAATTTTATACCTATAATAAATTGTATTAATTAAATTATTATATTTGTAGCAAAAGCAATTTGCTAAACTATCTTTAGAATCTGTCACAATATTTACTGAAGCTGCTTTGTTGATGACTGGCTATTAGTGTACGATGTTTGCAGACTAGTTGAAGGAGTCGGCCCGAAAGGCGGGGCATAAACCTATCTATCGTGTTTGTCCTCAGGCTACCTCTCCCCTCCTGTTTCTGTCACTCTATCGCTATATAAAAATCGGTTCCACTCCAAACTGACTGAACTAATGTCAGAGCTGTGCTTGCTTATGAAATGTTTGACGGGTTAGGAATTGCTTTTCTTATATTATTTTTTACAGCTGGTTCAAACTTTGCCGTCTGGATTTATTAAAAAAAATACCATATTATTTTTAGCGTGTGGAAATTGACGTACCTACTCTAAAAGTTATTTTATTTTTTATTTTCATTATATTTATTTTTCAGTATTATATATAAATTGAATACTTGCTGTAACACTGAATATATAAATTATTATATTTCTTATACTAGCATAAGCAATGAAAAATACATAAGATTTATGTACTTTACGTAAACTGTTATGGGTAAAATTATCTAGAAAAGTCACCGTGCGGAGGCGGGTTACTTTGTGCTCTGCAGATTGCACGTAAATTGAAATAGTGGTGTACTAAATTGACAATTTCCAAGTCATATATGCTTTTGGCCTCTAAAAGGTTAATAAAACGGGAAGCAAACCCAGTTACTGGATGTAATTTTGCGAATTAAAGCGGAGGGTCAGACTGTCCCCTAAGCATGTGTAGGTACGCTCAATTGCGTTGATGATAAAACTCAATTTAGCAACTTTACCTCATATATGTATGTATTTAAATATTTTTTAAACTCCTATTTATTTCATATGTTCTAATTGTAAGATTTCATCGTTTTCATTAATTGTAACATACAATTTTCGTGAGACATTTCATCCTTACCTTTAGACTCTATCTATTAATTCGATAAAATAGTGACAGTGTACCTTTTTGCATTTTCAGTTGGTTTGGTTAGTTGGTTGATTACCGGTTCAGGTCACCTCTTTTAAAAAAAAAATCTTATTTTTAAATATAAAATAATGTTTCCTTTGAGTGAAATTGATATTTTCGGTGTTTAAGACATTTTTATTCCAAATCCTGTGCGTTTGTCCACGATGTTAGAGTCGATATGTATAATTTGTAAAATTTCATCATTTTCTTTAATTTTTTTTAGACGCAATGTTTGTTCGAGAGATTTTATCCTTTCCATAGATTTCCTTTAATTCGATAAAATAGTGTTAGTTTTTCGCATTTTTATTTGGTTCGATTCCCGGTTCAAGTAATATTAAAAAAAAATGCAGTTATTACTATTTTCAAAAATAAAGAAATGTTTCCTTTGAATAAATCTTCTCAATCAACTTTAATATTTAAGGTAGTTTTCTTCTATGTCCCATCGATTTGTTCCACCCTGTATATACATAGGTATATTTAGTATAGAATTGGTTAGTAGTTATAACAGACAAAAACTTTTTAAATTCTTTTAGTATATTATTGTTACACTTTCAAACAGATAATAATTAACGCAACATTAATGAATCTCATATGTACCTCGTATAGTTTACCTAACAGGTGATACATTCCATAATTAATAATTGTTGTTAATAATTAAGACACCTCATACAACACATGTGATACGAACTAATTAATACAGCGTTTCCTACAAGTAGGTGTGTTGAGTAACGTGAAGTTATAAGGCGGTAGTTTCACGTTCTAGCTCTGTCTAGCGGAAGTCATTTTGCGGTCACAGTTAGTTCCAGCCGAAATGGTATCGCGTCTCGCTTTTCCTTCGCCTACCTACTCTTTCCCCATGAAACCTTATTGCTGTCAAAATGACTTAATTACTCTCAAGGATAAATTTACACTACCCTAATTGTGTAAAAACTTAACCTATAAAAGGTAGGTGCAATAATACTTGATTTGTTCAAGTGATCTGGAAATGGAAAATTTTATGGCTCACATTTACATAATAGCCGTTTACTGATTTTACGATCGCTTCAGACTAAGAGTGGGTACCTCACGAGCGCACTTCTTTTTGATCTTCTACCGTTTTTATTGTCTAACTGATAAATTCTTACCTGAAATAGCTTCTTAATATAAATATTTATTTGTAGAATTATATATTTCTACGAAAATGTTATTATCTATTTAAACTTAAGTCTACCTATCGATATCTTAAACCCACTGTGCCCTATTTAATTCCGCCACAGAGTGACCCAAAAAGATTCTAACCAAGTGCCTAATAACAGAGCCAGTAACTTGTGGACTGGTCCTTAAGTTGTATAGAAGCAGGCAGTTGTGGCGGTCGTTAGTTTACTAACTCGTAGCACTTTGCTACCGCCATTAGAGCCAGTCTCCACCGCGAGCGCTCCTTATCGTGACGTCTCGTGCTCTCGCAACTTCTTGTTTATAACACTCCTTGCCCACTTGTTTAGTATGAACAGTTTTATTGCTTTTCTCTTTCCTGCGTTTTATTTAATTTGGCTTTTTGCGTCTATCCACTGAGGAAGAATTATTTTACTGTCAATTTCTAATGGATATATTTTCATACCTACCAACAATTACGCCTTTTAATGTTACTCTTTTGTACAGAATTTTTAATAATTGTTGTCTTTGAAAATACGAGAAAGAAAGCTAAGTATCGGGGTGCATCATTACGCTACACTTTAGATGAGAACGACACGACCCTTTAACGATTACTTCTATTATCTCGGGGATCGTGGGCCTCAATCGTTATGCCCCCACCCTGTTATTCAACTCACTCGTTCCCTTATCACGAATTAGCCCTCGTAGCTCTCGGTTCACGGTTAAATTGGGCTGTTTCGCGTACTTTAATTTAAATTGAGCTCTGTCTCTTGTTATAGCAAGACACACTAACTAAGTAATTAGAAACGTGATAGAATAAGCTATATACAATAATTATATTATAATAGTAGCTATGTACAATTATTACACTCTCAACCATATTATATTAATACTTCAAAATGACTAATACAATTTTTTTTAATGTACCTACCACATGTAGGCCCCTCAGTACGAGGGGGCTACTACTATTAGGTATACCAATATTTCTAATTATGAGATCAACATATGAAAACCTCATAGCGCCTCGAACTTCGAACCTGTTTTAATTTGTTTCAAGCGAGTTCCCACTGATCTACTATCAACTTATGCTACCATAAAGTTGAATTTTAGTTTTTTAATAGCAAATATTGACGCATGGTTTTCTAAGGTTGGCAATGTGCAAGTAGTTAAAGTTGCAACGAATGTAACAAATATGATATAGGTACGTACATTACGGGAAATGCGAGAGAGCTAGGTTAGGTAAGAGCTATTTGCAAGTAACCGTTTTACCTTAGTATATGCGCACTCGAACTGTCAAATTGAAACGGGTCTTAACTCGAGCAAAATGAACGGTTGCTTTTCGATGTTATGCTTCATTTCTCTACTTGTTGGTAAACGAGAGCTTATTTATTGCTTTTTTCTTTGACTACTATGAAAACGTCGACTTGACAGTAAATTTTTATTAGAATTTTCTATATTATCTATATTTTATTATATCAGTATTAAATAGTATTTTTTTATTATAGTTATCGCTTTGGTATGCAAGTTTCATTTATTTGTCTGATTTTTAATCTAAATGTTTTGGATGCTGACAAATGTTCGAGTGCAATTAAACGACACTGTTTTATTAAATATAACGAGATAAGTTTTTTTGCTAGAAAACTTTGATAATTGCGAAACATCGCAAGCATTTTAATTGGCTATTATAATAAGACGTCTTGACAAGAATGGATAGTGCTATGTTTTGATGAATTTATAATATTTTGTTATATGAAATAAGCATATTACTTTCCTGTAATGATTTTTGTACTAAATCTAAAATGTTTTACTACTAGACTATTATATTAAAAGGTAATGGTAGCTTAGTGGTAACGCGCTCGCTTAGGAAACCGTGCGGAAAGTAATGCGGGTTCAAATCCCGGGTTTTGCACCACTTGTCTTTCGGTGAAGGAAAACAAGAGTGAGAAAACCTAGCAAATTTTCGAAAGACTTGTGAAATCCGCCAACCCGCACTTGGCCAGCGAGGTGGACTATGGCCTGGTCCCCCTCGTATTGGGAGGTCCGTGCCCAGCAGTGGGACGTTAAAAAGGGTTGAATATATTTAGTCTAAATTTATACTTGCGACTGCTTTCAAATCAAAGTAAACATATCTTTCTACTTTAGATTCAACTGTATGATAAGAAATATAGCCATTAAGTTTAGGTCAGTCATATAATCATTTTAATGACTATTGTTAAGGCAATTAGGTACTATAGCCTATCTCTAGTTTTCCAAAAAACATATAACTATTTAGGTATCTATATAATTTAGAAACTAATTTGATAACTTCCAAGTAACGAACGTTAAGTTTCTCAATTAGTAGTTGCTAATTTCGGCAAACAATGCTTTTGTAAGTATTTTGTATTATATTCTGTTTCACAAAAGAAAGTTTAATTCTTCGATTACAATAAATAATTAAACACATTAAAATTTGTAAAATCGAATATAAAAAACGATTATTTTATTATTAAGCATCATAAGATTAAACAATTTTATGATACCTATTACTAGCAACTCACCCTCGCACTGCTCAGGTTCATCCTTAGTTACTTTATAATATTTAGCTCAGAGATGAGATATTTTCCCGCAGTAAACGGTATCCTATGTGTTAACCCGGATAACCAGCTATCATCATCCTAAATTTCCCTCGAGTGGTTTTTTCGTGGTGCGATAACAGACAAACAGATAGACAGACAGCCTCTATATATTGATAATAATGTCTATTTCAATAAGATATTCCAAAAAATATTTAATTTACAGATTCGACTCGTTAGAATTTAATTATATGTATAGATTACAATTTTAATTCAAACTGAAGAAGGCACAGACAGGTATCGCGAACTAATACATAATATGTATATATTTAAATAAGCGATAAATATGCAAGTAAAACGTCTACGAATAAATGAATATCATCGCATTAGTTAATTGTAGAGTTTAAAACAATAACAAGACTTATATTTCCTTTGTTCTTAATGGTTGTCGTCGACATCGTTTGTACATTGTAAAAGGAAATGCATATATTTATTAGTTAAAAAATGTGTACCAATGTATTACAAAAAAACTGTTTTATTGGTCAAGTGGCTACTTTCCACGGCCTAACTAACCCACCCAAATTTTGCGTGAGGTCCTGGGTTAGAGCTCCAGTTGTAAAATCGCCAGTCCTGCGGCTTACTCTCATGTCAGTAGTGTCGAACTCACTTGTGTATATGTGATAACGGCGATTATGTAGATGATAATGATGCAAGAGGGGATAGTCATAAAGATTTAAAGATACTGTTAGTTATATAATTTTGTTTAACAAATAAAAATATTATTAAGACGTAGTTTTGGTTGATGTTTATTGGTTCCTAATATTTAAACATGTAGTGTGATTGTTATTTTATAATTGTAATAATTAAATCAATGATAGTTAGCCCCTAGTGGAGTAAATAATATAATATCAACATGATTACTATGTGCATAATAATTCACAGGTACAAAGTGGAAGTAGCAGGTAAAAGTCTACCAGTACTTACCACTCTGGACAAGGGGCGATACGGCGTGATTGTATTTGAGTCGTTGTCGAAATATGCAAATATGGACAAATGGAATCGAGAACTTCTCGACAAATACTGTAGAGAATATTCAGTAGGGGTCGTCGGGTTTGCAACGCCAGGAGAAGAGAGCCTTGTTGGCGCTCAACTGAAAGGATTCCCACTCTTCATGCATACCAATTTACGGCTCAAGGTAAATTGAAATTTATTGCATAGCCTATTGTCGCCTATTATTATATCTGAGAGAAATTTTCTTTATCATAAATCGTTATTATAGAATGTAATAGCAAGACTATTGAAGCAAACTTTATTCCTATATCATAATATCTTTCAATTTTATACTAATAAAATTGACATAAGGCCACTTATGAATATTTAATGTCTAATTTAAATTGGATAATATTGTCGCTGATATATGATATTTTGTTCAGGATGCTGCTCTAAATCCAGCGTCACCCGTATTACGATTAGCTCGGGCGGGTGAAACAGCTTGGGGATCGTTGCCTGGCGATCATTGGACCGTATTCCGAGCGAACTCTTCTACTTATGAACCAGTGGCTTGGGCGTTACGAGAAAACGATTATGGATCTATTGGTAAGGGTCGAACTCTTTAATTTTATGATTTGTCTGGGTTTTAATAATATAGAATTTAAAGAAGGTTTTGCTATATTCATGCAAATATTTTAAATACAACTTATTGCTACTTACTAATTCTGTTAACCAGCACAGTAGATACCAATACTACAACTGCAAAAAATAACAAATTACTTTGATACATTATGTCGCGCATATCATCAATGAGATCCATAAATATCTTAATATCCAATGAACATATCTCAACGATAAAGAAGGTAAATTCACTGTCAGCTCACGTAACATGAACGTTTTCTTTCCTTTAGCAAACACGCGTGAAATACGTTATTATACCTAAAAATAAAAATGTGTGGCACGAAAGGGTTTACGTGCGACACAACAGTATTCGTAAAATACCGAATTAGATGACATCACTGGAATTCCGGCACGCTTGCCGTACGTTATGAATACCAATCCTAGGCGCCATTCGGACACGCTTTGTGCTAATGACCCGTGAAACCTATAGGGACGTTGCTTGTCCATACTCCATAGTAATAAATATGTATCTTAGAAATTATAATATCGTGTAATCAGTTTCATACCTATTAATGCGGGCAATACATGCATTGTTCAATTTATTTCGTTCTCTTAAGAAGGACGTTTTGTGTTAGTGACTATAAAATAATAAGAAATTAAATACGTTAATTCTATCATCTACGGTCGAATTAAAGTAAATCTTGTTAAAATTTATTGCATACTTAACACACATACTGAATGAAGCCATCCAACTTACTCATTAGCAAGGACCGTCTATGTTTGCGCCGGCCGGATTCACACCATAAAGTGTGCCTAGGTCAATTGTTCTACAATAGCTTACGTGATCTTTGATTTGCGTAGAGGTTTTTTTATTCATCTATGATATTTTTTTAGGGTTATGTGGTAATGAATTGTGATTTACTATTAACAATAATATAAGGAAACTTAAAATAAATAATGTTTGAGAAATATTTTATTTGTATGCGCATATAATTTTTTTCAATATATAGAATCTGTCTTTGCAGTTTTCATTTTACTATTCATTCATCGCCATCCAGTCTCCCTCCGATAAAACTTTTATTGGCTTAAGACTTTTGTTAACAGATCTAATGAATTTGCTACGCTATGCCTCACTCTTAATATATTGGGAGAACACTTCATTCAGCGTATTGTTGACAGAGTCAATCAAAATTAAACGTTATTACTAAATGTATAAACTCTAAATTTATATTGAGAAAGAAGTCGTACATGCTTTATAAGATTAACACTAAGCCTTATGATTCATATAACATAATATGGCAAAATGTATGACTATCGTCCTTGACGATTAAGACAATTACAGTTTATTGAGTAAAATGTCCTCAACGAGGCCTTTGCCCCGGTGTGGGAAAGTCAATTACTTATTTGAATTGATAGCCAGACCAATAAAAACAATTCTTATTTAGAGGGGAGCTCGGAGTTTAGTCTATAAAAATGCGCAAATTGACAGTTCCCCACTTTTCTCCCTATATATTTTACTTGCTTTGATGCGTCTTTTGTTATTTGTATTTCTGTTCATCCTAGTATTAAGATGGTGATTAATGAATAAGGTATAAAAATTTTCCATTCTGATAGAATACTTACTTTGTACTTGTAAAAAATAAATTTAAACAGTGGCTTCGTCGAATGACGAGTTTGTCTAACAAAACAAGTAGTTCATAAACAATTTTAATTAATAACGTTATGAGCAACTAAGGGTTCTTATTCCACTTTAAGCCTATTAGCAAGAACTTTACTATTATTCCAGACCTCAACAGTTTCTTGGAATTAGCCTTGTTTTGTAATGTGGGTGTGTATTTTGGGTCAGTTCCGTGAACCGCAAACAAGCTTCGCTAACAGAAACGTTTTAAAGCGGCTCGGTTTTTTAGAGCTCCTAACAATTTTGGAGCTTTTGTAGAAAATGTTTTGTCCAAATATTATATTGAAATATCGTTTTAAGTCTTGTAGCCTTCGGGAGCGTAGTTTGTTTTTCTGTTTTAATAAGATGAGATGTTTGAACAGACTTGAACTTTTGTTATTTTTACTGTCATAAAAATAATATATTTGAAGGAATTTAATAACATTTTCAAATTTCTATTTCCGTGCAGAAGACCGAATGCCATTAGCGACGGTAGTACAAGACCACGGACGTTTGGACGGCGTCCAAAGAGTTTTGTTCGGATCCGGACTCCAGTTCTGGTTACATAGGATATTGTTCCTGGACGCTTTGAGTTATCTCAGCCACGGCCAGCTCAGCTTGAGCCTCGACAGATGGATTCTTGTGGACATTGATGATATCTTCGTTGGGGAACGAGGTACGTTACATATACATATAGATTTTTTTTAAAAGTGGCTTTTCCTCAAAAAAATATCTCTTAGATATTTTTAAAATGCTCTAAAATTAGGGTTATACCCTTTTTTTCATATATTCTTCTTTATAACTATTAATTTCAAAATTCATATACATAAATACGAAATTTTACCAATTAATTTAAATCGAAATTTCAATAATTATTTCAACAAATACTCATAGCGAGCGGTTAAGCAACAAATTTAAAATTTGAAAACCACAATTGTCGACATGTGGCCACAAAATTTACAATGTTCGATATATCAGGAACATGAAAATTTAATAAAAACCACAAATATCGGTTATATTTTTAATACCAGTTGAATGAATCACGGATTTTAATAATTTATTTTATAGGATACTTATAGATCTTTTGGCGATTGGCTAAATGAGATATATCAGATAGCTTTTAACTACAGATTTACCATACACTAGCGACTCACCCTCGCTCCGCTCGGGTTCGTCCCTACTTATGTTTTAACGTAAAGTATAGATTTTTCAGAGATGAGATATTTTCTCGCAGTAAAAAGTATCCTATATGTTGACCTGGACAACCAGCTATCATCATACCAAATTTGATCAAAAGTCGTTTTTCCATATAGCGATCACAGACAGACAGACAAAAAAACAAAAAATCGAAAAAGTGTACTAATTCTGTATACTAAGTATACTAACTCTGCATCGATAATAACGTCTATTTCAATAAGATTTTCTAAAAAAATATACATGTATAGATTGAGATGACATATGTACATAAAAATATATTTTTATTTAGAATATATAGAAATTCTTGTTAGTAAAAATAACATAAATGTGCGTTGGCTTGTGGTTTGTTAGTTTTTCCTTTTTTCACACAGTAAAGAAGAAACACAAAGACATTATATTCAGAACTGAGCAAAACGAGGGCGGGTCACTGGTATTGAATTGATTTTGCCTTTGATACTCTCTATCTATACTAATATTATAAAGCTGAAGAGTTTGTTTGTTTGGTTGAACGCGCTAATCTCAGGAACTACTAATCCGATTTGAAAAATTCTTTTTGCATTAGACAACCCGTTAACTGAGGAAAGCTATAGGCCATATATCATCCCGGAAAAATGTACGGTTTCCTTTGGATACATTTGTTTTTGTCTAGGGACGAACCCGAAGCGAAGCGAGGGTGAGTCGCTAGTGCGTATATAAATAATAAAGTGCTATGTGATAATTTTATAATTGATTATTAGTTATATTTGATTGGCAATGTTTGGAACGTTTATTATCATCGGCGGTCGTTAAATTGTTCAGCTCACAGAATGTATATCTGTTATGTAGGTTATCGTGTGCGCGTATTGATTGAAAATTCTGATATGTTATTAGACATAGTACGAATAGATATTTATATAAGTATTTATGTTAAAGATGATCGATGATATTGTTTGTTATTTCTGAACTACTACGCGTGTGTTGAAATACACTTATTAGTCTGTACCTTGAAAACTACTGATCCGATTTTGATGAAACTTTTTCACTACACTCTTACGTTAAAATAATTATTGCATTCAGTCCTGTAGTTTCCGATTTGTCTAATTTTGCATATTTACTTAGAAGCCCTAGTAGACTATAATATTTTTCATTTTTTAATTACAACAATATTTCATATAGCTCGGGTCGAAATGATAACCTTTTTTTAGAAGTAGGTTAAAAAGTCAATCGACTGGGCAGAGATCACAAGCGTTTACATTACATGGTTTCCAAGGTACATTACATCATTTTTTAAATTTTAGCTGCTACCTACAATACCATGACGGAAAAATCTCTTGAATTTTTTGATTATTTTATCCTACCTGCCTTTAAAGTTAGTCACAAGAGTGTAGAGTGTAGACTAATGAGGCAGTGATAAAATATCGAGTAATATAAAAAAAATTAAATACATATAAGTTATGGTAGGTGTATTATATACATACGTATATACCTTTTTATGTATATATCAGTAAAATTCTTAAATGTGGTTTTACGTTTTAGGCAGTACATTTCAATTTATGGTTTGTACATATGGTACCTGTACACTCGATAATTTTGTTAATATTTAACGATATGTTAAAGTTAATTAACAGTCAGATAATCAATGTTATTGCTAAAAAGAAATGACCTCGTTAAAGGTAAATAACTTCTTGTATAGTAAATATATACTTAAGTACATATTATGTATATTTTTTTATACCACTTTGTCCTTTATTAATGTGCTTAGATTAGTGAAGTACTGATTAATCGTCGACTAGCCGTTGAAGCCGACATTTTGCTGCCTTTCTAATCGGTGATTAGTTTACAGGTAAACGCTGGCAAGGCGATTAATCGGCTTAAACTTTTTAAATCTAGCGATGCGATAAATAATATATTTTTTGCGTGTGTTTTTCGTTTGGATTTTGTGATTTATCAAATAACTTAAGGTTATTAAAATGTATTTTACATTATTTTTTTTTGCTTTAAATTCGTTTTATACAATGTATATAAATATATAGTATTTTACATTTGCTTAAAACAAACACTCATTAATTACCTAGAATTATCGTCATTACTTCTGCTTACAAAGGTTAGGTATGTAATTAGAACTGGTTTTTTTTGTACTAAAAAAAATTAAAACGTAACAACCAGAGTATAATATTTAAAGCAATATATCACATTAAATACATAAAGTAAGAATATAATGATTTTGCCTTCGTTTTTTGGTTAATAAATTGCTCCAAGGTACACTTTTATTTTTAATAACACTGTGAAGCGTGTGAAATGGTATTTGTTCAGGATCGACCCCATCCCTTTAAAAACGTGACTCGTTCAGTTTTATCCCATATTATCAGGTAAATCTTATTCCTTTTCTGCTGTCTTGGTGTTTAACGCTTTTCCCAATCTCATTTTACTTCAACTATATTTAAATTTAATGCGCATATTATAGTTAGCAAAATAGTTTTTATATTATTAAGAACAAGTAGCCTACTCAGCCTTATATATTATTAATTTGAATACGAAAATTTAATTTTCATACAATCGTTGTACCTTTTAAAGGGTTGCAATCCAAAAAAATCTTTGCTTGTTTTTGACTATATCTTAGTCAATATAGGAGATGAGTGTTGAAATTACAGGCCTTAAATCTATTACAAACTAGTCATGACAACCTCTACTTACTTCAGAATTTCGGTAGTCTCTCCAGGATAATTTCTAAGAAATCCGTGCGAATTTCCGACAATTCAATTGTTATCGTACACGCCGGCGTGTATGCGGTCCTCGAGGGGTTAAAACAGCAAAATATAATAAAATCATATAATATTACTGAAACGCTATTTGTTTTATCGTCGGCAAATTTAAATCTGAATCAATTGTTTTTATACAGTTCAATTTGTATTAATCTATCGTGATGCAATAAAACAGTTACGCATGAGGACGTGCTCGGGCGTTCAGAACGCGTCGTTCGTTGGATAAACGAAAATCATCGATATAATGCCGTTTACTTTCATACAAAGTGTAATGCGTGTTGGAATCCTTTGCGAAGTTAATGATTAAATTACCATCGTGTTATTATGTTGAATTACAAACAAGATAAAAGTTATCGTATTAATGTTATTATATATATATATATATATATATATATATATATATATATATATATATATATATATATATATATATATATATATATTACTAACTGCTTTGGTGATGTAGTGGCTAGCAAGTACGGCTACACATCGAGAGGAGCTGGGTTCATGTCCCGGGTCGGGCCAAATTTAGTTATTGAGTCTTTCTATGTATTAAGTAAGTCTCAGTAATAAACCGGAGTTGGGAAGTTGGCGGTGTTTCATCCCCGTGCTTCGGATAGCAAAGTAAAGCCATCGGTCCTGCGCCTTAAATCTCACTGGTCGTGTCGAATAGTCGTCCCACCGGAGTATGAGAGTGACAGGAATAGAGAGTGCACTTGTGTCGGCGCGTACACTTGTGCACTATAATATCTCCTGCGCAAATGGCTAGCCTCAACGGGACTGGCCGCAGTGGCCGAAATCGGTCGGGAGGTTATTATCATTATCGTCGGGGTCGATTGACACTTGGGGTCGGAGCAGTAAATCTTCCATACTGCTCATAGGAAAAAAAAATATATACATATTATAAAGTAGTTAATAAATTGCGACATCCGTTACGAGAACTAACTTATATAGAATAGGTATACAAGTATTCTGTTTCCTATATATTTCTATACTTTTTTATATTATTAGCTAAACTTTTAACAGTTAAATGTTTGAAATCGATTTGAATCTACTAGAAATATTGTCGTATAGATTTAAAACTTTGAAATTATATAAGAATCGCATGAAGTCAAGAGCTAGATATTAAGTAGAACTATTCTACGCCTAGGTAATATTAAAAGAATTTTTAAACAATTTTTTTTAAAAGAGAAACTGTTACTAAATAATATGTCCTTTTTATCGTCCCACTGCTGGGTACGGGCCTCCCTTCAGTACGAGGCGAATCAGGCCATAGTCCACCGCGCTGGCCAAGTGCGGATTGGCGGACTTCACATGTCTTTCGAAAACTTGCTAGGTTTTCTCAGACATGCTGGTTTCCTCACGTTGTTTTCTTCACCGTAAGGCAAGTGGTAATCAATCAAAATATCAGAGGTGCGAGACCCGGGATTTGAACCCGCTTCACTCGGTTTCCCAAGCGAGCGCGTTACCACTGGACTACCACTGCCTTCTCAAAAATATATATATATATATATATATATATATATATATATATATATGTGTTTAATTAAAGAGATATTTTTCCGTATTAGTCTTGACATGTGAACATAGGTACTAATAAATGTATTGCTCTTCGATCACCATGGATTAAAATCTTTCGTATAATAATAATCTTGTACTTAATTAAGTTGGTAGCAAAAGCTTTGCTACCGCTAACATTTTAAATCACTAGCGGAAATTAAGCTATAAAAAGCTAAGCCATAATGGTGTAAATATTAAGGTTCAACACGTAGGTTATAAACGACCACTTATATTTTTGAGCGATAGATTTTTCTTATAAAACTAGCTTTAATTTTAAACAAAAAAAATATATGTATATCATGCAAACTTATTAGATTTTTTCAAAATCTTTTCCTTATAAAAACGATAATATTCTCAAGACTTATTTTATTTCATGTATGGAAGATATGTTCCAATTTTCATCAAGTCTTATCATTAAAGGTTTAGGCTATGCGTTGTTCTGTTAGTCACGCAAGCTCTTTATATGTAAGTACATAAATATACATCTTTGAATAATGTATTATAAAACTTATCAATATGCATAGTCGGAGCTGATATGGCTTGACCTCTGAATAGAGCATCTGATATAATAAAAAGAGCTATAGTATCATGGCATACCAAGTAATAAAAAAATACTATCTCTGTACTCGTATGGATGGTACCTACAATGTACATATTCTATTATTAACCTCAATATTTTTTTTAATTTAATTTACAGAGCTGTTAGTAGAATTTTCTTTTTAATATCGTAATGGCTTTTTCTAAGCTTAAAGGTTTGCAACCGTCTTTCGTGATCATGGCGGGAAGCAATGAGCGAAAGTCTTCCTAGGAATAGCACTAGGAAAATCTATGAAAATGAGCACTCTCATATAATTAATATAGGATAAAAATATATTATAACGAAACAACAAATAAGTATATTTAAATTCTAAATATTATTTACGGTATTATCATGATTTTTAACCGTCTTCAAAGACGATTTATCAATTTTATTCATTAACGACTCATTAACAACGATTTCATTTAACGAGGTTATCAATTCGACATGATTGTACGTACGCATTATTCTGAAACAAATAATTGGGTTGTGACCATTCCTTTTTTATTTAGGTACTTATACTTACTTCAGCTTAGGGAACCTACGTATACTTCACCATAGTATGCGTAAATAAAAACCTGAAAACATCTTAAAACCTTGTTAAATAAATATATTAAACTAATTCAAAAATAATATTATATTATAACACATAATAATCCTCAACACAGGTACACGTCTACACGAAGAGGATGTGTCGGCATTGTTAGCTTCACAAGCTGCGTTACAACGGCTGGTTCCGGGATTTCGTTTTAATCTTGGTTTTAGTGCCAAGTATTATCATCACGGAACTGATTTGGAGAACCGAGGAGATGATGCGTTGTTGAAGAACCGGGAACATTTTAATTGGTGAGGTCATTTATAGATAATATATAGTACTTTATCATGTCAAAATGTAACTATAACACTAAAAATATATTATTACTAGAAGAACACGCAAAAAGTCTTTGGCTTATGTGTATTTATATAATATTTTTCATACAAAAATACTAAAATCGCGATTAATAAATGGGGTGTGGGGATAGGAGGATGAAAAATACTTTACGACCTATTGTCATACCTACCAAATATACAAAATAAAATCATTAAAATCGGTCGAGCCGTTTCGGAGGAGTGAGATATTTGTACTTATATTAGATTTTTAATTTTATTTTAACCGACTTCTAAAACATTGGTTCTATGTTAGTCTGTTTGTAATTTTTTTCTTTATAGATATTTTTACAAAAGTATGTATATATACATACATATGAAATATTATACTTATTAAATATATTCTCCGTATTATTAAAGATATAAGAATAAAACGTTGTCTATGCAGTTATTTTAAAATTGTAGCAAAACCGTTTATGTTTTCATTATATTATCTTTTTCATGTTTATCTATATAAAAATTAAATTAATATTTTAACATTTTTGAAAATACGTAAATGAAATGCTTATTTAAATTAGACAGCAAAATCCTACATATATATTTTTTACTCCACGGATGTTTTAATGGGCCTTTTTATATATTATGTAAAGGTTTTGCCACATGTGGAATCACCAGCAGCCTCACTTATACAACAATGTATCCCAACTCGAAACCGAAATGATGCTGAACAAGCAGTTCGCAATCGAGCACGGAATACCAACTAATTCCTGCTATTCGGTATCGCCTCATCATTCCGGAGTGTATCCGGTGCACGAACCACTATACGAAGCATGGAGGAAAGTGTGGGATGTGAAAGTAACGAGTACAGAAGAATATCCTCACCTGCGACCGGCCAGGTTAGTCGATTCTTATCCATACTAGCGAGTTACCCTTGTTCCGCTTGGGTGCGTCTCTAAAGTGCCTAACAGTAGTATGTGTTATTCCAAGTCATAGACTGTGTATTAAATTTCATACAAATCTCTCTAGCCGTTTCAGCGTGAAGGACTATAGAACTGGCACACACATAAAAAAAATCATATTTTTAATAATCGTAGTAGTTCGATATGCATCGATTCGTCATTAACGTGAACCTTGATTAGGAATAGAGGAAAATTGTCTTTGTCTAGGTTTTTAGTTTTAGTTTATCGTGGTTAGAGAGCATAATATCGATCGCTGTAAGAAAAGGTATCCTGAAAATATATAAGTTTGTATCAGTAAAGGATGGGATTTAGAAAAATATTTATGTAGTACAGATTTACAGGGTTGACTTATGTTAAGCATATGATTACTGTCGACCACCATTTCATGAACCTTTATACTCAAAAAAGGTTGTTAAATTTTTTTTATCCATCTACACTATTAGTTTAGGATTTACTAAAACTTTTAGTTTACTAAATTATTACTAAAAGTATTACATACGTATTCTCTCTTGTAAACGTTCCTGAACGTTTGACTGAACTGATTGGTCTCAAAATTAATCAAAAATTTGTTTTTCCTATTATGTTAGCCTCAATGATCGTTGCTACCAATCATACTAATATTATAAAGAGGTAAAGTTTGTAAGTTTGTTTTTAGGAAGTAATCTCTGGAACTACTGAACCGATTTAGATAAAATTTGGTAAAAAGATAGTTTAAGATTCTGGGAATGACATAGTTTTTATCCCGGAAATCATTTTTTAAAGGGTTGAAAATGGGGATGAAAGTTTTTATGGGGAATCAACCTGCGGAATGAACCCGAGCGAAGCGAGGGTGAGTCGCTAGTTTTTTCATAAAAACTGTACTCGTATACAATAAATTGTAGAATCACATGAATCGATAAACAACTTTGTTCCGAAGCTACTGTATTTTATATGCGAGTATGTTCTACGTTAAGTGAACGTCATAAATATGTTATAAAATCAATTTCTCTAGACTGATTGCTAAGTTAGTCCGATCATATCCATTGAGTCAATATTAAATTCAATTTATAGACCATTCGAACATACAGAACTTGTTTACGACTTCCTATATCGAGTTGGCCGGTATATTCAAAGTTAACTAACTCAGCTGTTTCTATACGTATTTGCTTAGTTCACCGAATTCGGTAACGACTTATAATTTTGGTTGTGCTTTGTATACTGAGCGTCGATAACGGAATAAATGTCTTTAGTTCATCATTCACTTTTGAAGGTTTTAAATATGAAGCTAGCATTTTTTTCTTATTTTATGTTGGATTATCTTAAGATTAAATCGTAAAACAACCCTAATAAATTTATGATAATCTACTCTTTATCTATTTATTATATTCACTCTTGTATATATCACTATCAAATAAAGAAAACATAAAATAAAGTAGGAAGAAAAGTTGGGCATCTCGTCAAAATGAAACTGCTCATGAAGTTTTAGCTTATTATCAATGATTAAAAAAAACCGTTGGGGACTGTAGACTATTATTACGTCACTATTCACTAATTAGTTATAATTAAGCTAAATATTATTTAGACGTACGTACATATGTCTCAAACAGTCATCATTTTATTAATATGTTTGTCTGTCTTTCTGTATATTATTATAAGTGATCGTTTTGAAAATAGAAATTATTTAAGATTTTCATACAAGGTCAGGCTAATTTTTGTCTAGAGAAGTACCTACTGTTCATAATTGAGAGATTTGAATCTATGCGGTCGAAGCCGCCTGCCTATATTGACAAATATTTTCTTAGTATTTACTTAAGAACAACATCGAATAGGTCGCCACGAGCCATTTAGAATGAAAATAAACTTTTATTTTAGCTTTTAATGATCCCTATAATCTTGCCTTCGCTTTTGTATACAATGTGGAAAATATAAAATGAGACATAGACTCGTAAAATACGCTTGACGTCATAACCTGTGTAGATGTTTCTCCTTGAGTCGCTGTAGAAGTAAATCTAATATTGCAAGCAAAGCCTTGGGAAATCTAGACAGTACCATCGGCCTGTACGTTCATCAATTTTTTGTTAAGCAATATATTTTTATCGAGAATTTTTTTTTCTGGATTATCTTCTGACAATCTTTCATTTTTTATATTTATTTTTGATTTAAGGATTTTTTTTAGCATTATCAGGTCAATTTAAGTATTGTTAGATATTTTCAGCCTATCTCTTACAAAATAAAATGTTTTATAACGAAAGCTTCTATTTAAACGAGACAATAAGTTCAAATGAAAGCGTAAATACTAAATAGGAGTAAGTGAAACATTTCAAATTATCAGAGTACGTATTTGTCCGAGCGCTGATAAATTAAATTGTAAATGTCACAAATAAATTAAACATTTTCGGCTGTCATTTACTTATTGACGCATGAATTTTTAAATTTAAGTATTACATTTTCTATTTACTTTATTTATTTTTTTATGCTTTCATTATCATAATATAAAAAATATTACTTATCAATAAAATGATCAGTTTTGTACGCAAAATCAATACAGAATACTCAGAATAGAATACGCTCGAATTACACAGACATTTATTTATAGTGTAGTTATCGTGTTATAGTCATATGTCTAAGGTCTAGTTATTTAGCTCTTGATCTCTATATATTCTCCTAAACCTAATTGTATGTTTATCTAAAGTTAATCACGGACGATGTGGCGTACAATCGTTTATTCTAAATATATGTTTTGATGTATGCAAAGTTCTTTAGTTAATTTCTATATATTTCTAAATTAAGTCTAGTATTATTATTACTAGTTTAGTCTGTAGCACGTTAGACTTATGGCTAAGAACGATACTTGGTTTTTCCGAGATATAAAGGTGTCTTAAGGACTTTTATTTGAATAACTAGCGGCTCACCCTTGTTTCGCTCGGGTTCGCCTCTAGACAAACAAAGACAAATCTATCCCTAACCGTAATTTTTCCGGGATAAAAAGTAGCTTATTTGTTATTCTGATGTATGAACTATATTATTGTAAAGTTTTATTAAAATCTAATCAGTAGTTTTTGTATACTAAGCTGTATAAGTTACTATAATTTTTTTTAACTATCCTACGGGAACTCTTTAATTTTCCGGGATGAAAAGTAAGATGTTGACCGGGGATATAAGGTACCACTATGCATAATTTCATTTAAATCGGTCTTACAGTTTCGGTGATTAGCCTGTACAAACGGACAGAAACAAATTGAAATAAATCTGGATTTGTTCTATTTCTCTCCGGTTTTTAGCATTTTTTTTCTATGTACAGACATTCGACCTTTACAGTTTTATATATATATCTATCAAGGGTGGAGAAGTAAGTGTATACTAACATATTAAGTAGAAGAGGAGCAGGATGATTGGGAATAGTTAGTTGGCCAGTGTTGCGGTTACCAAACTCCGCAAAGACCGCAAGCGATGCGTATTGCGTTGCGGCGACGCTTCAGTCTACATCGTACGCGCATTTCTGTAGATATTCGACTATGCAATAGATACCCCGGTGTATGAGATTGAATATCCAATACAAAATAGGACGCAATACTGCCAACTAGAATTTTGGAACAAATTGGATTCGCTTTCAAGTATCGGTACTTATGTCTAGGACAGTAAAATAGTGTTTCTATTCTATAAATCTCGCTATAATATTCATGTATAGTTTTATATCATTTGCTCGATGTGTGCTTTTAGAAAATCCGGCTTCATGCCACACTTCTTTTTAATGAAAATAACGTTATTTCTACATAAAATTACATTTTAAACCTTTTACAAAAATATTGCTCTGTAATTAACAAGTCTTAATTTTGCCTCCGAAAAGTTCGCGCGACCTTGTTTGACACATAATCTAAATATGTTTCGCTCTATGTTTTGCAAGTATTTTATATCTGCACGTCTGCTATAAAGAGAATTCTAGCAGAGTGGCATTAAGTGTAATGTTTACTTTGCTATTTAAATAAGACCAAACGTAGAACGCTGAATAATTCTAGGTACTTTTAAATTACATACAAGTTTTTATATGTACAATCTGTTCATGAATTTTTATCGTGGCTTAACTAACGACGAGTTTTAATTTTCATTTTATGAGAGTGAAATGTGTGTTGAAATAATAAATTAAATCTCCCTTTTGGATTAACATACGGTAGACGTTAACTATCTGAATACTGAATGTTTTAAGTATTGTATATAACACACGATGTAATATTTACTTTTGAGAATGAATACTGTATACTTTTGTTATTAATATGAACAAATGATTAATAAAAAAAAATTGTGTACCAATATAATGTGAATTGTTTTAACTTTAAAATGTGAATGCTCATTTCTTAAAATTGATGACACAACACCAACAAAGTTACAACTAAGAGTACATTCAAAACTATATTTGCATATTTAAAAAAGTTGTTTTACTCAGAAGAATCCAACCTTAACCTTTTTTCTTAATTTCCCTAGATTACGGCGTGGCTTTCGTCACAGGGACGTAATGGTATTACCGCGTCAAACATGCGGTCTCTTCACGCATACACTTCTACTAGAGCGGTATCCAGGTGGCAGACAACGTCTCGACCGTTCCATACAAGGCGGAGAGTTGTTCCAAACCGTCATTAATAACCCGGTAAGTGGGATTTACTATTGACCATTTGCATTCGTAATTGTTGTTACCAAGTTTCCGTTCTATGCGGGCGGATACTGCTCGTGTGTAACTTCGTCGAAGTGGTTTTGTGTAAACTTGCTCCTATATTTCCTTCTTGTATGCGGACAGTTTCATATTGTTATTTTATAACGAATCACTATTTAGTGTAATTGGTATACTGTACTATTGTATAATACTGTGCTTGTTTCTAACTTGAGTTGGAATTAATTAGAAATGCCTCGAGTTGTGTTTTACTTAACTGTTTAGTCACGATGAGTGGGTGTTCTATTGTTATATTAGAAATTATCGAAATACTTTGACATAGGGTTGTATCAATTAATATGTTGATTCAAAATGTGTCTTACTTCAAACGCTTCTCATTAAGTTGACATGAAAGGGATTGTCCGCAAAACAATTTGGAATTTGACTAGAATTTATCTCGATCGTCATGTGGGCTGTCGATGGTCTCGTTACTGGTTGAATCGGACGGACCGCACGTGAAGTGTTCTAAACGGTCGTCAATAACGTCGCCCGTTCAATTTACTACTAGCCTTTGACTTCTCATGTATCACTGAATCTGTACTCGAATAATTTACCACGTTTTTGATTTTTGTTTGCTTTATTGGACACTGAATGATTTCTGCAATTTGTAACTTTTAAAAGGTTAAATATGGCATAGGCTAATGTAATTAATAATTATTATATTAGGCAGTCTGAGTAATCTTTACTAAAGATTATTATTATATAAAATAATAATTTTCTTTTAAACAAATAATCTCTATATTTGTGAAAACTGCAACAAAATTGTTTTGTATAGTCATTGTTTCAATATTTTTTTAAAAAAAGTTGATCTATGTGTACGAGCATTCTATCATACAAATGCATTAAAACATTCAGCTCTAAAACTTTAGAAGATGTACTAACAACAAAACAATATAAATAAATAGTGGAATAGTTCCATGAATAACATGGACCCTGCAGCTAAATTATATTTATTACGACTGTCACAAAGTAAATTATAAATAAAGCAATTCACGACAAAAATATGAATAGAGTGTACTGCTTGAAAATAAAACTATACAAAAACAAATATAGTGGAATGTTGTGTCGTCGCATAGGGTTTTGTTTTTTAAAAATCAAAACATCGTTATCGATAAATTGATTGGACGCCTCCATACAAGCCTAGTACAAAACCGCTTTGAGCTATACTTAATATACACGTTGATACAGAGCCTTTATATCGCCATTCGACTATGAGCTCATAGTGATGAAAGTGCAGTGCTCTAAATGAAATCATAATTATTTTCCCTTGATAATGAATGTTACAGTTTTATGCAATATTTTTATCTGTTTTTTAACGTGGGTACACCATTTTAAAGTCAGAATGCTCCAATTAGTAGCGCGCTTTGTATACTCATTATCATTTTAGTTAAATTTTATAATTGAACAATATTATAATCTTTTTAGCGGCAGTCGTTGTCGTCATAGATCGTAGTTATATTGGTATACGACATGTCACACTCGAACTACACCGACATCGGGTTCAATTTTAGATTTCGGCTTAGGTTTGTCGGATGGTATTCCTGTAAATAAGAATGAGAGGATTGCACTTTGCACTATGTTACCACGATTTAGATAACGAGATTCTAGGTTCGACTTCCAGGTTGGACCAAAAGAATAAGAAGAAAAATAGCAATTCCGAGCTAAGAAGCCAGAAGCGTTGAGCCTCTGTGTTTCGTAAAACAAGTAAAGCCTCCAGTCCACCAACTTCATATCTTCCTACTAGGGTCGGCATGCCATGCCGTCCCACGCACTTGTGTTTGTTAACATACTAGTACACTATAATATCAGTCACATAAGACTTAGTCTTACTGCGATTGACCGGTAAGACCGAAATCGGATCAGAAGACCCTTACAGTATAGCAAAGAGAAGAAACTCAATGCGAATTCAACTCAATTTCATCGTTTCCAAAAGAAAACGGCAATTATCACTCTGTTTTTCTCGAAAATGATGTTAATAGAAACAGATCAGTTTTGTTTGCAACCTTGACGCTATTTTTAAGATTTATGAGTCATAAAATACTTCAGTTTATCTTCGTGAGAATTTATTTACTCACTGTTGTTTGTGTTATTGTGAAAGAAAGTTTCAATAGAAAATAGGTATGTAAGAATAAAAGAGAGTAAACTGATACATATATATACGATATTTTCTTGGTTTTTTTTTATATATACATAGCTAACAATAATATTTATTCTCAGATTAACGTATTCATGACTCACATGTCAAACTACGGGAATGATCGTTTGGCACTGTACACGTTCGAGTCTGTAGTAAAGTTTCTTCGATGCTGGACAAATGTTCGTCTCGCTTCAGCGCCGCCCCTCGCACTGGCTGAAAAGTACTTCCAATTAAGACCTGACGAATTAAATCCTTTATGGGGGGTAAGTGGTTTTATTAATTCAGTAATTTGTGTAGTTATTTTGTACTAAGGTTTTAAAATTTATGTTTGCCTTTGTCGATGAGGATAATGGGTTATATATTACTTATAGAATGTGTCCTTGTTCTACGCGTCTAGATATTATACTCTAAATTTAACTATTTCATGTTTTATTTATGATAATTTAAAACATGTTATTACTTTAAAGCAATTGAAATAATAAAAATCCTTACTCGATTTAAAGATTTTTATTATTTCAATAGCTTATGTCACGCTATCACCACAAATACGCAAGGTAAGCTAGCCCTATTTGAATATCCCTCTGAATAATACACTCTGTATAATACTCGCTTGTATAGTTCTATATTGTATAATAAAGGCGCTCTCACCAGGTGGGAACAACAATGCGAAATACTCGATCATTGTTGGACCATGAGGGCCTCGTGAATATTCAAGCGTTTTAGGCATAATGTTTGCTAAAAAATATATATTTCATCATATTTTACAAATATATCTCATGCTGAGTCAAATTATTATCTACTTTTATAACTTAAAGCCTATTAAATTAGTTTAGGATTTGGGAAAGCTTGTTTTAACTAATCATTATGTTGGTACACGCCTAAATAAATACATACAGTGTAGATTCAATATAAAGTATAGATATATTTGTTTGTAGATCGGATTAAAATTAGTATGAACACAATTATTATTTGTTGTCAAAATATAGATCTCAATATTTTACATGATATATCTAAATAGGCAAAGACGAAACAGTTAGCGATTTTTTCTCCTGTATTTGCCAATCGTTTTTTTTTGTTTAGTAGCTATTGCCGAGCTTTAGTGTAATTACTAATCAATAAAAAAATTTGGAAACAGTTTTTTTTTATATATACAGGTAAATGCATTCATATATGTATGTTTGCATCTCGCCTTTATTAATAGTAATTTAACTTAGCTGAATTCATTTTTTTTACAACTTTATCTTTTTTAGTGTTTCACTAGGACAATAAAATGTTCTGTAGACTAGAGATTATATAATTTATGACGTTCGTTATTCTTCACTAACATTTCCTTTAGATAAATTTTCGTTCAAAATAAAGGATTATTTTTTCTTTCTTATATAGTCTTCAACTTCATGGATAGTATTACCAATTTAGATCGTTACTAATAAAAACCACGATTTAAGATGTTCGAGGAGATTTAATTAATACCTCAATAATGAATTCTCCGCATAACATCTTGAATGAATAGAAGTTTTTGCCTTGTGTTACGGAATTAACATTTTACGTTGTTATGAATATATTAATGTGAAAATATTTTTATTATTTGCTAAAGAAGAATATAATAAAATAATTGTTTTGTTAAAGTAAAAAATAATGTATAAATAAATATTTTTAACAATTTTATCCATGTAGTAGCTAATGCTGGCTACGATCTGTTGTGTTTATTAATTATTATTTATTAACGCCCGACGCAAAAACGACGGGGTGTTATAAGTGTGACGTATCTGTGTGTGTCTCTGTCTATGGCTTAACTAGCTGGCTTAGCTCCCGAACGGATGAACCGATTTTGATTTTGTTTTCTTTTTGTTTGAAAGGTAAATTATTCGGGAGTGTTCTTAGCTATGTTTGAAGGAAATCGGTCCAAGATGGCCGCCGCCACAAAATGGCGTATTAAATGTCGGTAGTTTTTTAAATTTAATTATTTCTATAGAGTTTACAATAATTAAACATGACATTCGCTTTGTATGAATGAATATAAGACAACTGAAACTAAACGTAGCTCTATTTTTCAAGCTTTTATTTAGTTTCACCTGTCCGGGTCTGTGTAATGGAATCTTGCAAGTAAAGTCTAACTTACTTCCAAATGTCCGATTCAGCTGAAATTTGGCACACTAAATTGGTTCCCGATACAATGCATGATTATCTTAATTCAATATGGTGGAAGTTACAAAATGGCGATTTATAATTTCCATGGTGACCCTTATGGTATGGACTTCAAATGAAAGGGATTGATAAGCGATAAACAATAAGCAACATGACGTCATTGTAAATCCAACATGGCGGCAGCCGCAAAATGACAATTTATCATTATGAAGTTTTATTTAGTTTCACCTGCCCCGATGTCTGTTTGTCTGTGATCAAATCTTTCAAGTTAAATTTGAGTAAACGTCATTCTAAATCCAATATGGCGGACTATGTTTTTATAAACACCCCTGTGATATGAGTATCAAATGAAAGGTTTTGTTGAGAAGAATACGAATAAAATAAAAACTAATTAAAAAAAAATAAAAACCGACTTCCAGGCACTGAAAAATAAAAAATAAGTAAACGAGGGTTTTCATTTAGAATAGATACTTAATCAGATTTTTTCGAAGTCGGTGTGCTTTGATTTGTATTGGCTGGCACCGACTTCGAAAAAATCTGATTAAGTATCTATTCTAAATGAAAACCCTCGTTTACTTATTTTTTATTTTTCAGTGCCTGGAAGTCGGTTTTTATTTTTTTTTTTTAAGTTTTTATTTTTCCATTTTTAGTGTAGACGTATCATCAATACAAATTAATCAAGCCCAAACACCAGGTAATTGCTGTAAATCGTTGAGGAGTTCCCTCGACTATCTTTCGAGTCCATCATCAGATCGACTCCAGACCTTCATTAAATAGTAGTGCTTTAAAATACCTAATAAAAATGTTAACAAACGCACTAGTCGCCGCTACAATTTTCAAAAGTTCCCCTCGATTTCTCTGGGATCCCATCATCAGATCCTGGTTTCTTTATCATGGTACCACTCTTGGGATATCTTCTTTCCAACAAAAAAAGAATTATCAGAATCGGTTCATAAACGACGAAAAAATTCCCGAACAAACATAAAAAAAAAAAAAAAACATATACGGTCGAATTGAGAACCTCCTCCTTTTTTTGGAAGTCGGTTAAAAAATAAATTAAAAGTAAAAAAAAAAACATTTAACATACTTTTATTTAAATGCTAAAAAAAAAGAAAATAAACTGTAAAATTAAATCAAACCCAACAATTTTTATTTATATAATTATTTTCTCATTATTATAGCTTGTTTTTAAAAATGTTTTTACTATTCATTTATTTATATCAATCTGAACAATGAAAAAGTTTACACATAAGGCCGTTCAATCGGTTTTAAGTGATGTGGGCATGGACTTAAACTTAACACAAAATATTGGAACGCTGTTATAATTTTATTACGTAATATACCTATTTATCGGATTAAAATAAACTATTTCCCATCAAAATCACGATGTGTTAGAGTAAAAACTAGCATGTCTCTCGGGCCTATATACTACATATCTCTATGCATTTAACCACGTCGACCGATTGATTCGTCTAGCGAGAAAGGAGAAACCAAAAACTAAACTTTTTTTTCATTTACCTAAATATTAAAAAAAAACTTATTTTATTCCATATTCCAAAATGACTTTTCATATACGTACATCATAAATATGTGTTATTAGATAAAAATGTTAGAGACTTAGGTATAGAAAGGATAAATCATCTTTTCCGATTCTCAAAACTTTGACTAACCAGTTCAGTCAAATTAATTCAATTGAAAAGTTTTGTAATTATCAAATTAGATAACCCGACTTTCGAGATCGATAACAAAGAATTACTTATGCCTGCTCTAGTGAATATTTTAACATATAATAATTTATTATATTAATTACACCCAGTATATTACGGGCATTTATGGTAACCGCTAAATATTTACTTAATAATTAATCATTTAATTATTCAAAAGACTGCATTTAATTTATTTACTTTTAAATTTCGGCTTGGAATGCTTTTGTAATTTGTAAATATTTGTGTGGAAAAAGTTTCCATCATAAAATCGGAGAACATTTTTACGTGACGGTAAAATGTTATGTTACATAATATTCACCGAAGCAATTTTTAAACCACCCGCTGATTCAATTTGCAGAATTGATTCCCTCGGTGATTCCTCTACATTCCATACCCAATATGTGGCCGTAACTTACAAAATATCATATAGCTTTTCACAGTAGTAAATATGAAAACAGTAATCCACTGATACGGATTAATATTTTAAAGAGTATATATATGTATTGACAGATATGTATGCATTTACGGTCTTTATCTATACTTAATATTATAAAGCTGAAGAGTTTGTTTGTTTGGTTAAACGCGCTAATCTCAGGAACTACTAATCCGATTTAAAAATTCTTTTTGCATTAGATAGCCCGTTAACTGAGGAAGGCTATGGGCTATATATCATCCCGGAAAAATGTTCGGTTCCCGTGGGATAGATTTGTTTTTTGTCTAGGGACGAACCTGAAGCGAAGCGAGGGTGAGTCGCTAGTTTCATATAATCTACGCTGTATCGTATTCATTTAGTTGGAGCTGCGAAAATAGAAGCCGAATTAAATCCGTTTTAGGGAAATTATTTCAATGCCCAATTTTCGTGGTTAAAATGATGAAATTTTACGTTTCGTGAATATGTATTTGATGAATTATATATATATTAATTAATATATTATTAAATTATTGATGTTTTGTAACGTTCAGTATGTTACTTCCAAGCTGACTTATATACTAAATGTAAAAAACATATTATGTTTGTAAAGAGGTCTTATTTGAGCAACAACGAAACTATGGATTGACCTGATTTTTCCGTGAGATTACTGGACAGGAATAAAATTTATTCCAACTGTTTAATGTTCCAATAAAATCGTATATATATATATATATATATATATATATATATATATATATATATATATATATATATATATATATATATATATATATATATATTCTAACGCTAACATTTTAGTAATAGCATAAAGTTGAGTCTTATTTTTATCTAAACAGAATCCGTGCGACGATGTCCGGCATCGTAGAATTTGGTCGAAGAGTAAATGGTGCGATACGTTACCGAAGATCTTGGTAATAGGACCGCAGAAAACAGGCAGTACAGCGTTATATACGTTCCTGGCGATGCATCCAACTTTAGTGCCCAATTTGCCAAGTCCGACAACTTATGAAGAATTGCAGTTCTTCAATAATAACAACTATTTGAAAGGACTGGATTGGTAAGTTTGCTATTTCATACTTTAACGTTTCAGTTTTATACGTCGATTCAAAATAAATTGCTCCGATTTTTCAATAACAATTATTATTTGGATGTTTTGAGAAATTTAGATTCTTTAGTTTTATTCACCGATACGGTAATATTCGTTGTATTGAAAATGAAATGTGATTGATTCGAATACTTGTTTGATGTTGATACGTGTCCCCTTTATTTGTGCCCTCAGTTTACTTCTTAGTAGTCAATATTTATTATTTAAGCTATAGGCTCTAACTTTATATAGTTTATTTGTTTATTTACTGTTTATTAAAATAAACAGTGCTATTTTTAGATTTTTGACCAATTTTTGATCAATTTTTTCCAAAGAAAATGAACTTAAAATTCTCATGTATACGTATAGATTTTTGTTACGAAATTAATAGTTGAGATTAAGAGACACTCGATTACATATTATGCATTTTCGGCAAATAATACATATAAATAGTCTTACTTCATACACGTGTTCTCTAAGATTCACTAAGGTTGTATGCTCATGAAGATGTAAGGTACTATAACTTAATTAATATATTAACCTAAAAACGTTGTTATATTATCTGTTTAAATGTATTGAATATTATTCAAAATACAAGTGAGTCATAAGATACCACATAGTAAAATGATATTTTTGTTAATTTTAGATGTTTACTTATAGGTGAAGATATTAAGATCGTGGAAACTGGAAACGTAATATTTTAATTGCTTTTCGTGATTATCACGCACGCCTAATAAAGCTACGTTGTATGACAGCGATAATTTCAAATCTATGTTAAACAATCATATCAAAAGAAATTAATAAAGATTATAGGTTACTTGCTGTTACATTAAGCACTTACGAATTGTCTTGGATCCGGTGTCATAGGTCGTTACATTTATGTATATATGCTATCAGACATCACGATAACACCGACCGACAGTTATAAAAGAGCGTCCAACGCAGAGTAAACGTTTGATCCCGTTCAATAAATGTCGTCGTTTGTTAACATTTGGTAGTTATTGATTCACTGCATTCTGCTCTAAATACTTTTGAAACGTACTACCACAAGTGATAAGCGAAAAAAGGTTTTTTTATTTGATATCAAATATTCTGTACTAAAATAATTTATTGTTAAAGGTTTGTTTAACTTCTTTAACCGACTTAAAAGAGAAAAACCGAGTTAATATATTCTTTTCTATTTCTTTTAATTATTTTTTAACACCTACAATCAGAACCTCAAATTAATTACTTTAAAACTTAAAAGTCACTATTTTCTTATTTATATTTTTATCTATTCTTTAAATATTTTAAGTATTAAATGTTTCTACGTTCAAGTTAATCGCACTCAATAGTCAATGTGTATTGAACTTTGCAGTAATTCAAATCGGCCAGCAGTTGTAAAAGCGCGCACTATTGTGATGCAAACATTTGATTCCGACTCAATCAGCGTCGGTGTTTGTTAAAGTTAGATAACTGAAAGTTTCGTGTTTTGTCTCATACAATTATAATTTACAATGAAGTCTTATTAAATGGGTCAAACACCAAGTATTGCTGCTCTATAATTTTCATTCTTGAATCGCAGTTTCAATACGATGATAAAGGAAAACATCATATGAAAACCTATATGTTTAAGAGGACACAACTAGTTCTTCAAAGACTTGTGAAGTCCACTATTCCACATTAGGCCAGCCTACTCCTCCATAGCACATGTATACATCTATACCTACTAATCTATACTAATCTTATACAGCTGAAGAGTTTTTTTGTTTGTTTGTTTGGTTGAACGCGCTAATCTCAGAAACCACTGATCCGATTTAAAAAATTCTTTTTGCATTTGATAGCCCGTTAACTGAGGAAGGCTATAGGCTATATATCATCCCGGAAAAGTGTATGGTTCCCGTGGGATAGATTTGTTTTTGTCGAAGGACGAACCCGAAGCATGTAATTAATAAGCATGACGTAGTAAAGTAAAGGGAGTGGCAGTCCAGCGCTCGCTTGGAAAACCGAATGAAGCGGTTTCTCACCTTCTTCTCCTCTGATATTTTCATGTGCGAATTATTTCCAACATGATTACCACTAGTCTTACGGTGAAGGAATACATCGTGAGGAAACCTGCAAGTCCGACCGAACCTAGCAAGTTTTCGAAAGACATATATGGTCCGCACACCCGCACTTGGCGAGCGTAATGTACTACGGGCTGATCCTCCTAGTACTGAAGGGAGGCCTGTGCCAAGAAGTGGGAGTTGAAAAAGGGCTAAATAAAAGTAAACTTTTATACTTTCTTAGGAAGTATTCTTAGAAAGTATTATTGTCGACGAATAAAATGTATCACAGCGATAAGTAGTTACTATGGTTGATATATTTTTCTGTGTATAGGTATTTAGGTACAACCTTTAACTTTTTTTATAAATAAATTAATGCGCGTTTATAAATATCTAAATGGCTGTTGCTAGTTTCAATGTTTTGAAGTTGAAGCTGCTTTTTGTTTATATACATTTCTCGTATAAAATACTTTTCATAAACTGTTCAATTTATTTGGATGGAAAATCGGCTTAAAAATAATCCTATTGTCATGTACAATGTACATTGTACATATTTGATCCTTTTTCAATCTAACGTGCGTTTGTTAATGTAGAGTAGCTATAGATTTACTACATACTGCTCTAAAAATTGAAAGAAATAACTATGTGGAAATGAATTTTATACACACATATATAAAAATAGAAACATTGTATGTAATTCTTATTGTTTTATACAAAAATCCTTCTCGTGTTGAAATAATCATAATATGTAGATAATTCTGAGACTGTTTTTAATTTGTTTTTAATTTATAAAGACAAAAGTTAATAACGTTGTAAATCATGTACTACTGTAGACTGTACCTATTTGTAATGAAAATTGTTTTTCGTGGAATATAAACGTAACTAAGTTTCATAACTACCTCGGCACCTCCGCCTAAACTTTCCTTCTCTTCACATGTAAGCCTTGTACGTTTACTGAAACGAGTCAAGTTTTCGGGAAAGACATGACAAATGTCAATTTGTTTCTATTTGATTTACGCGCGTACTCCGCGAAATTTTTCGCAACAATGAAAAAGTTAGTCTGAATTTCACATACGATATTACTTTAGTGCGAATATAAATAGCAAAATACTTATCAATTTTAAATATAGATTTTATATATCAAAAGTTTTAATTAGAAAACTTCTGGCCAAATAATTTTAACTGCTTGTTTAAATGATAAACTGAAATTAAACCTCAAAATTATATAATACCTATGCATAAAATAGAACAAAGAATTAATTAATTATTCATACAAACTATATCAATGAAACACCTGGATATCTATTTCAAAAATAAAAACCTAAAAAAGAACAGCATCTTCGTGTAAAGTGTATCACAGCAATAAATAGTTTTTTTTGCATGCAATCATATGTAAGGTACAAATATTTAAATTCCTACAATACTTTTTATATAATAGAGTGAATATAAAATCTCGTATTTCTTGTTCAATGTTTCCAACCGAAATAATTAATTAAATGCCCTTTTAAGTTTTTCCTTAAAGATTGTTAGAATTATTTCATTTGGAATTAATAGATCTTTTTATGTCTTTTGTTTGTAACTGAATTCAACGTTTTGTTTCAAAACTTTTTGAATGTTTTCCGTAAAATTTGAATAGGTCTTCCATTTATTGATTATTTTACTAAAATTCTCAGTCATTTATTGCCCCACAATTAGCTCTAATTCAAATATAATCTCAGATTAAAATTGGACACATTATAAATGGTTGATGTTTCTTAACACATCATAACTAGTTTTATTATAATTTTAATATACTAGCGATGTACTCTCGCTCAATGATTACTTCCAGGTCATAGTCTGTCACTCTGTGTAATTTAATACAAATCCATCCAGTGGTTTCAGCGTAAACGAGCAACAAACATACACACATACATTTTTGCATTTATAATAGTAGCCCGATTATTATTACTGAAAAAGTATTCTGTATTTGTTTTACATTTGTACGTCTATTTATAACAGGTACTTAAACTTCTTTCCGCCGAGTCAAAGCAACTCCACGCAAATAACATTTGAAAAATCAGCGACTTACTTCGATGGAGATCTAGTGCCAAGACGAGCTCATGCTCTACTGCCGAACGCGAAGATCATTGCTATCCTGATATCACCATCGAAAAGGTAACATTATTATATACATAATACTTTAGATTTACGCGAATATTTGACGTTTTAAATTAAACTATCTTTTTGGATTTTTTCGCGAATTTATTTCGATTTTTGGTTCCCGACGTTTCGAATGCTTTCCAGCAATCATGGTCACGGGAGAGACTACATATACATACGTATATACTGTTATAATATATATATATATATATATATATATATATATATATATATATATATTTATACCACAGTCAAATAGCTCAATTAGACGTTTAATTAGCAGCCTAGTCTCTTAACTAAACGGCGCCGTTCAACTATCGGCCTGAATGATGTTCAGCCATCAATCAAACAGCTAGGTAAATGACTTGGATCGATAACGTTTAACTACTTACGAAAATATATAAAATATTTAAATTTTAAGAATTCTTTATTTATGTAAAGTAATTAAACGAACAGTTTATCGCATGGCTTACTTGGAAAAAAAGGGTTGTAGACACAGTTCTTACATCACCTACCCTTTTTTTCCAAGTAAGCCATGCGATAAACTGTTCGTTTAATTACTTTACATAAATAAAGAATTCTTAAAATTTAAATATTTTATATATTTTCGTAACACGATTACCCTATTCTATGCACGGCATAAGTATCTGCCAGCTAGTTACGACTGAATATGATTCAGGTTGTTAGTTGAACGACGCCGTTTAGTTAAGAGACTAGGCTGTGATTTCATTTGCCTCGTCCGAAGATTCAAGTAGAGCAGGGAAGTAGTTAGTGCCAATCATAATTTATAGATATCAATTATAGGTATTCTTACTACACATATAAATTACCTACTTAATAAAGGTATTGTATATAATGGTAACATATTATATTGTTTTCTTGTTTAAGCATTTGTCAAACGAATTGTAAACTTATTTATGTGTAAGAATACAAAATTAACTTTAACAGTTAACCGCTTAATGTGTTTCAAAGTCGGTCTCATCGCTAGATTAGAGTATACTGCGGCATAACAATTACATTACAAGATAACTTTTAACTTTATTGCGACGAGGCAACATGGTTTTCTTAGGAATAGATCCCTTTTCCTTACTTAATTATAAATTAAGCAGAATTTGTTTTAGCCAATTTAGAAATTAAACTGCTTAGTTTTCTTTTGATTTATTGTTGCTTGTATTAGAAAGTAATTTACCTGCAGTTAAAATATGATAGCATATATGTACATATAGGTATATATTTTTACCTAATAAGACGTACTTATAAAATGGCGTACTTAAGACGTACTTAAAAAACTTATAAAATGTTTCAAAGCATAAGAAATATTACATATTTGAACGTCGTACAGTAGATATCGTTTACACTTCTCTGTCTGATTGGACCATTGACAAATCTCTGTTACATACACCAATTTATCCTATATTCATTATATAATGATGATTATTCTACGTAACTATATTTATTTTTAATTTGAAAATATAATTAAATGGAATCTTCTTTCTTTATAATAAAATGTTATTTCATTTTTTTATTATAATTGTATAGAAGGTAATTTCTTACAACGTATTAAAGGAAAAAGAAACTCATTTCGCCCACTGTATTACATACAATTTTAGCTCTTCAAAAGAAATGCTGCGTTCATAAAACTTTATATCAAAAGACGCGGTTTAAATAGTTAATTTTCGTTTTGCTCAGTAATCCAGGTTCAAGTAAATAGCTACATAAATATCCGAGCGAGTATCCTTTTGTATGAAAAAATTCTTTCCGTACGAATTTAGCGCAATACAGTCGGTTAATTTCGTCCTACTGTATCGCTCCCCGAACACGCAATTAATGCTACCCAACTAATACCTCTACATACATTTCTCTTGAGAATATTTTTTGTGGGACGGTTGGACGTAAAATAACTAAAATAAATACTATATAAATATTGTATTTTTTTTTATAATTTTTTAGATTTACCTGAACATACCATAATATCAGTTTATCAAAATTTCAATAACTGGATGTGCTATATATATACATATATATTGTTGCTAATGATGTTGGTTTTTAAGAATTTTCAATGTTATTTAAAAAACTTATATAACTTTCATGAGTAAACAGAAGAAGTCAGGGCTAAGTGTTGTCAGTATTTTAGTTACGCGGATGTTGTCACGGGTAGCAGTTTATATAATTTATACGTATTATATATCTAATTGTATGATAGAAACCGCTGCTCTGCTATTTTAAAATATATGTAAATATATATTATAATAAATCGAATTTTAACGACATTGAAATATACGTTTACATATACATATATTTATTTCACTGTCGTTTGTTTATTAAACGCGAAAATAGGTGTTTAATTTAATTAAAAACAATTTTACCCAACCAATTTCACTGTTACTCTTGGGAGCATTTGTGTTTGGGTACTTTGATAAATTGTTCTAAATATTTTGCAAGACTGTTTACAAATGTTGTGATAATATGTTTTTTAAAATTTTGAAATGTATTAGTATTGTAATATTTAAACGATTTTTTAAATCAGGGCCAAATGTCTATAGTTACTTATTGCTTTAAAATAACTATGTAAATAAAAATATTTCATGCTGTGGAAGGTGCAATACAACCGTGCTTTGTTTCAATTCAATCGATAAACGTTTGTATGATCAACTCTCAATTACCTCATGAGGAAATCGAACTTCTTACCTATAGTGTGATAGACCATGCTAAATTGACGCGTATAAGTTTTAACTCAAATTTGATTAAATGTTTTCGGTTTAGTTTATAAACTCTTATCATTCTTCTTTTTGAATTATTTACCCAACCAAAATGATATTGTTAGGTAGTTTAGTACATATGTATATATATCCTCTGTTAATTTTAGATAGAGTCAGCCCATATTAATTGATGAAAGAGCATTTCATACTAGGATTGCGTTGTATAGAATTTGCGTTATTTAATAGTGTAGTGGGTCGCTTTGTAGCTTTATTTTGTGGTTTCCCTATGTGAATATTAATATGTTATTTAATTAATGGTATTATAAAATGAACCATTCATTCAGACAGAATCAATAGATTTATAGTTATATATTTTGTAAATTACAACTGGCTTCATAATTTTGCAGATTCAAAAGGGAATATGCGTAATTTAAATAAAAGTGTTTTTTTTTAAACATTTATTGCTTTCGAATCAAGCCTATATTAATATTTTTAATGTAGTTTATTTTTTATTAAGAAAATAATTATTAATTAGTGCAAATATAGGTGGGAAATTCAAAGTAGTTATAACGCAACGCCATTGATCAGACCGAGCATGACGTCAAATTCTATAATAACAGAACCAGTGTTGCCAGTGTTGTTGATTTTGTCACTTAAAATTGCTTAAGTAAAAGTCATTTCTAGCAACAAGATTGCTAAATTGGCAACACTGGTTCTGTTATTATAGAACGTTTAACTCACACATGAGAAATCTTCCCGCAATAAAAAGTCCTATATGTTGACTCGGATAACCGGCTATCATCATACCAAATTTCATTAAAATCCCTCTAGTGGTTTTTCCGTGGTGCGGTCACAGACAGACAGACAAACTAAAATCCTAAAAATTATCGATAATAATTTCTATTTCAATAAGATTTTATGTACAGATTCTGCTTAGTTACAATTTTTATTATATATATCTCAAATTTAACTTTTGTGGAGTTGGATATTTTTTTACAATTATATAACGAAAATAAAAAATATATTTCTAATTATTCTGAACATCTAAACATCAGATATAGACAGAATCTTTCCCGTGACCATGAATGCTGTAAAGCATTCAAAACGTCTTGAAACAAAAATCAGAATATAACCGCCAAAAATCCGCCTAAAAGATTTATATAAAATGTGAAATATTCATGTATATCTAAGAAAGTAATAACTAAGTATCTAATATCTTTCGCGGTTGCCACTTTAACAACTGCCAAATGTGTTATAAAAAATAAGTTTTTTAAATAATAATATTATATACCACGGGGTATGCGTACGCTTCAAAAATCAAGTGCAATCATATTCGAATCATTTTCCACATGATTATCACTTATTTTGCGGTGAAAGAAAACGTTGAGAGGAAACCTGCATGTCTGAGAGAACCTAGCAAGTTTAAAGTCTAAAGACATGCACGGTCCGCCAAACCGCACTTGGCCAGCGTGGTGAAATATGTCCTCGTAAGGAAGGAAACCTAGGTCCAGCTGTGGGACCTTAAAAAGGCATTGGTAATCATTATATACATTATAAGACGTACTTACTAATACTATAATTACTTACATCTTTAACCTTATCTTGGGACTGATATAAAACCAATATTTATATTGGTTTTTTGGATATTATAATAATATATAAAAAAAATCTAAAAAGGATAATAGAAAGTAGATGAATCGTTACGTTTGTACTCAGCTTTCCCTATTTCAGAATGTAGCTGTTCTTTTTATTAAATTAAATTTCTTATATAAATAAACAAGTTTGCCGAGATGGTCGCAAACAAGTCATATAATTTTCTATTATTATTTTTTCCCCTAGCATAAAATAGTATCGAATAAGTCGCAATTACTCCAACCAGACGCTCTTGAAACATAATGCCATTCTTATTCAAATCATGATTGTTTGATTAAATTTGCTTTATATATTCTATTCAAGAATTCTGTAAATTTTTTACGATTTCCAGATAACACTAACGCTATTTGCTCCTTCCAATATACTTTGTAAATTATGTAAGCGCCTCAGAAATAAATTTGTCTGCTACTGATTTTGAGATCGATTTTTAATCAAATTTCTAAAAGTTTCTTTCGATTGAATTATTTCACAGAATTTTAATATTGTAAATGGAATTAAATATTGAAATCTGCTAATTCTGAGACTGTAAGTTTAAGCTACTTTAGTATTTACCAATTAATAGAACTTCATTTAAATCAATAAAACAATATAAGTTTTCGATTCGTAGCAGAACAACAGTTACTTGGCATGAGTATTATTAAAGATTTTTGTATAACTTTGTATACCTATCAAATTTAAGACAAATATTGACATTTCTTAGGGCGTATTCGTGGTACCAGCACATTCGATCGCATGGGGACCCCATTGCGAATAACTACACCTTCCACACCGTTATCACAGCCAACGACTCATCGCCGAAACCTTTACGGGATCTCAGGTAATTATTTGCATAGTCTACGTACAGTTTTAGTAGAATATTATTTTATTATTATAAATGTGAAAGTTTACATATTTGGATGTTTGTTACTCAATCACGCCAGGAAGACTCGACGAATCTGGATGAAATTTGGCACAGAGATAGAATAAAGTCTGGAATAGCACACGAGCTACGTCATATTCCGCAGAAATGTACGATTCCCGTGGGATAGGTTTGTTTTTGTTTTTCTAGAAGCGGACCCGAGAGAAGCGAATGTAAGCCGCTAGTACAATAATAATATAGTCTAAGTATATTTTAGAATTTAGGGTAAATAAAAACTTTCCGACAAGTGCATACTAGGACAGTTTTTTTTTTTTCAAAAAGTGTGAGAAACATGATTGACATTAATGTGGATTACCAATTATTATTATTGTAAATCAGGTAATCTAAAACTTCTGTTAAAAGTTTATGCCATTGACCAAATGTTTTGGTCCAAAATTTAATCAAATTTCTCAGACGATTGTTTCGTATAGTGATACTACTAGCAGCACTACAGTGAGAAAATTGTTATTATTATTTCTTATTTTAATCAAAAATCGTCGATAGTCAATTCCAATATAATGTTGCTGACACATTTCATGAATTCATCCAATTTCGCTGAATCTATATTGAACAAAGAAATTTGACCCGTGGCATACCCTTAGTGTAGTGTTATTAGAAATATAAAACCGCACTGTTAATACGCACAGTTCGAGTCTTATTTGAAACTTTAATAATGCAATACTTATATGTTCCTAATATATAGATTTTACAGAATAAGGAGGTTATACTATTAAAAGCTCTAGTTCGATAGAAATGACGTGAATTGTATTCCAGTGTTGGTATTTCCCAGCGATCGTACCAACAGGCTATCTAAGTAATCTTATATATTAAAATCATCTCATCTATACTAATATTATAAAGAGTTAAGTTTGTGAGGTTGTAGGGGGTAATCTCTGGATCTACTGAACCGAGTTAGATGAAAATGGTAAGAAAATAGTTTGAGACCCTGGGAAAAGGAAATAGGATACTTTTTATCCCGGAAATCATCCCTTAAGGGGGTGAAAATGGAGATGAAACTTTGTACGGGGACTCAACCTAGGGATGAACCCGAGCGAAGCGAGGGTGAGTCGCTAGTAATATAATAAATGCGAAAGTTATTGAGTAAATAAATGTGTTTGTTACTTCTTCACGCCGTCACTAACTGATTTGTGTAAATATGAAATGTACATATATTACTTTAGTTCTTGATTAACATATAGACTACATTTATTACACTACGTACCTACCACGCAAGCAGATTCCTAGGCAAGAGATATTTTCTTTTGAACATTTTATCTTGAATAAACTTTATATTACTTAAGTATTTTTTGCTACTGCTATATTTATAACAAGTTATAACGTTTACGATTACATTACTGTGAAATACAATAAACACAATTCTGATACACTTTTACTATATTTCATTTACTTTTAATGTTAATCGTTATAGAAATAGAAATACGTATTTTACTTTTACTTTCTGATATAATAATAAGAAATAAGTCATGTGTAAAATATTACAGTATGAAGTATGTATACTATACTTTTTTTATCGTCATAATGTCATGAACTGTTATATGATAAGTATATGGAAAGTCCATTTTGTAGTATTATTACATAGTTTTTGCTCGCGGCTTCGCCCTCGTAGTAGATATTCTGTCCTCATTGCTAATTTCACCCAAATATATTTCAGAGAGAAGAAATAAAAACACGCACACTTGATGTCTTACGAAACTTTCGCATTTAATATAGTGTGATTAAATTAAGATGAGCCTACATTTTACAGTATCTAACATTGTTACATTTATCTATCAATTACTGGTGTTTTTTTATGTATTGTTGGGTGTCTGCATATCAATTTTTTTTTTAATATTTAGGTGATTTCTTTGCAAAACTAGACGGTTACAAAAAGTACTTTTTAAACACGGTATTGCCATGTACGTGCATGAATTATACAAACAAAAAAGCACATGCGTTAAGTGTACCATTGTTTCAAACAGAAACCGCTGTCTGAACCCGGGCAAGTACAGCCATTACTTGGAAAGATGGTTGGCGGAGTACAGCTCGCACCAAATGCACATACTCGATGGATCGCTCCTCCGCTCAGAGCCCGCCGCCGTCATGAACACACTGCAAAAGTTCCTCAAAATACCACACTTGGATTACAATAAATTACTTAAGTAAGTATCTATATTATTACCCTTATATAACATAACTAAAACTTTCTAAGGTTTACGCAAATATTTGACATTTTAAATAAAATTAGCTTATCGGATTTTTTCGCCGACTTACTTTGATATTTGGTTTTCGACGTTTCCAATGCTTTACAACAATTGTGGTCGGGAAAGAGATAAATCCGCGAAAAATTCCTAGAAGATAGTTTTATTTGAATGTCATATATAACTATACTAGTTACTTATTCTCGCTTCGCTCGAGTACATTACTTCCCTAGGTGTCTTTTCGCCATACATTTTATTGCTTTATTTCAAAACATTCAGGCAACTCAATGGTCCATTTTTTCCTTTACTATACTAGTAATAATTTTATTATACTAATTTTAGTGTAGGTGATGAAAAATTTTAAGAACCACTGCTTCCTTTAACATGATTCTTCTTTAACATCTAACGGTTTTATTACTTTGTAATAAAATTTTGGAAATCGATTTTAACCTTGAGTAAATTAAAACCAGACTTATTTTAACTGTCCTATCGATTTTTTAATTTGTTTAATCTAATCTTTTCCGATTTTTTCACGGATTTATTTATTTTTGGTTGCCGACGTTTTGAATGCTTAACAGCAATTATGGTCACGGGAAAGACTAATCTCCCGTCAATTATAATTAAAATAAATCCTTGAAAAAATCCAAAAAGATAGTTTAAATGTCAAATATTCGCGTAAATCTAAGAAAGTATTATGTCGTATCGATTTCAAATATGTGAAATCCGAATGCTAATATTTTAAATGCAAAAGATTGGATGTTTGTTGCTTAATCACGCCAAAACGGCTGAATGAATCTGGATGAAATTTGGCATAGACATAGATTATAGTTTGGAATAGCACAGGTTACTTTTTACTCTCGAAAAAATGTACAGTTCTTGTGGGATAGATTTATTTTTTTTTCACTAGAGACGAACCCGAGCAAAGCGAGGTTGCGTTGCTAGTTTGATATAAAGTTCATTTTATGGTGAGGCAGGATTTATTAAATAAAATATATCTATGCTCAACTGGCACGTTTTGACGCCATTATCAAGAGAATTGATAGATAAAATATTATGTAATTGTCATTGTTACGAAACAACAACGATGTCTAGTAGAAAATGCTATCTTATCTTTATTATCTCCATCCATATTTATGCTATTACGGTGTCTAGTTTCTAAATAGGAACTTACGTTTTATTCCTTTGTTGTCTTCTAGGTATCGTGTTCTCAGCGCACAATACCAGTCTACATCACTGTATATAAAAGAATTGTAATTTTTTTCAAGAAAGTTTTATGTCTTAAAGCAAAAAATATGTTTTTTTATTAATAAATAGACGATAACTGTGATTTTGCCTGATTTTATTAGAGTTTTTATCCTTGTTATGTATAGAACACTAGGAAATTTATGAAATTAAAAGTAAAAACTATGTGCGTTATTGAGCCGAAAATGCTTTATAAGTTACCTATTTTTTTTGTTGAAGTGGAAAATATAGTCAGTTTATTAGAACGGTTCAAATCCCGGATATCGCACCTCTGATATTTTCATGTGCGAATAATTTCCAACATGATTACTGCTTGTCCTTATGGAGAAGGAAAACATCGTGAGGAAACCTGCATGTCTGAGGCACACACACACACATAAAAAATATTTCATATATTACAACGAAATAAATATTAAACTATATTGTATAGAAATATTATTAAAATAATAATTTGTTACAGATACGACCCAAAGAAGGGTTTCTTCTGTCAAGCAATAAGTAATGAAAAAACGAAATGTCTCGGAAAATCCAAAGGCAGAATCTACCCACCTATGGACGATATTTCATCGAAATTTCTCAAGAAATATTATACTCCACATAATACCGCGTTGTCGAAGTTATTGGTTAGGTTGGGCCGTCCAGTTCCTCAGTGGTTGAAAGACGAACTATCAAACGGATAGCATTATTTGAAACCTAAGAGGTTGGAAATAATGAACAAACTGATAAAAGTATGTGTTGTGACGATGCCTTGAATTGCCAACTCATTAGGTGTGATGATAATAAGTGACTTTGTTTCGTTTAAAGTTTCTAGGGAAATAACATGGATGATTTGTATGATTGTGAGCAGCAGAGTAAACGTATGTTGTATTTTTTTTAATTAGTAAATGTATTACATGACATTTCTAAATGTTGGCAACACTGAAGGACATATCGTTCAGTCCATGTTATAAACTGTGGGCGTTTTCGATACGTAAAGTTGTTTTTTTCATGTTTCAATGTCAGAGTATCGTTGTTGAGAAATATCTTTTAAGAATCTTGTAATATATGAGAGATGTTTAAATCATTTATTGAATATTCCATTTCAAAAAATGGAATATCTATTTAGATTGTAATGTTCTTTTTTTTGTTTCGTAGCGTAAATTCAGTGTTTGTATAATTTTGCTTGCCCGAAATCTTTAGCCATAACTGTACTGGATATCTATAGGGGTAATATAAAGTACGGGTCAATTTACTTGGGTTTTTATTTATCGTTTGAGACTCGAAGGGTATATTATTATTTATTCAGAAGTTAATACTCATATTGGTAATTTAAAAGGAGACGATTTCACTACCCTTCATATATTTGTATATTTTTAATGGTATTTTTTCATATTGACTCAAGTGTTATGTATTATCCCGACAACGATATCAATTTAGGTGCTATTCGTTAGTTAAGTTTTCACAGACCGTTATGTAAATAGCGTGGTATTACTTAATTCGTCTGAATTGTTCCGTTACTCGTATCTCGGGATAAGAATGAGCTTCTCAATAAAGTTTAATCAGATTCATCTCATTCCATGCTTCACTCACGCTTAGTATTTACATGTACGTACCTGACGATTTGTACATTTTATAGTTAATTTTGTACGTTACATTTTTTTTTATATATAGGACAATTATTTTCAATACTTATATCCTGTGCCATTAGCACCAAATAAATAATGATTTAGTAAATGCTTTTCTACACATCAGTACATGAGGACGGTGTTATAGAATGTCTAAGCGACATTTGACATCAGAAGAACGTATGCGAATGAATTAACTTATTAATTTTGTTCAATGGCAATTCTGAACAGTGAACTAGTCCTACTATTAAGTGTTTGTTTGTTTATCACAATATTACAGTTACCTATTAACAGATGGAGTCGGTTTTGTATTCTTAGAACGATTCGTGGAACAAAGTCGTATTGAGCAAATTTTATATGGAATATAGCAAGTGCGTATATATGTACATTATATACATATTTAGTAGATATTATAAAATATTAATAAAAAAAAATAATTATTATTAATTAGTTAACAATTAATCTTATTTTTTTAAAGTTTTGTTTTAAAATAATTTAATGGTCTTGGTTTATTCTCTACGTGAATTTAATTTTTTGTAATGGAGGTCAGATATAGGCTTATATTACATATTATATATACCTATATTTTTCAATTACTTACGTTTTTATTTTTCCCCCGCGACTTTGTTCTACTATTTTTCTGATTTCTCTTTACATTGGAATATAAATGTATTTGTAATATATTTTGATACGCATGAATTTACGCGAGGATACGGTCTGAAGATTGTTAACGATTTTACATAACTTTGTAATAGTTGTACTTAAAGTTCATGTAAAAATCTTACCTTCAAAATAGTGAATATATTATATTATGAAATAAAATTATTGAATATAGTGTAAATGTATCATTTTTTATATATAAAGTATATATTGAAAATCAGTTTTCGTAGAATGTTCGTTTCGAAAAGCCATTCTTAATATGTTTATTATTTATTAATTGTATACTATATACATAAAACATGATTTACTCGTGTTTATTTATCAAACATACCTTAAAAATACCTTACTCAGTTGCTTTAACGTACGAAACATACGAAATAACAAACATTTTTTTTATAAAAATGTACAGCATTGATTTGATATATCCATATCGTATCCGTATGTTGTAATATGTCAAATAATCCAATTTTATTTGCTGAAGCGTCAATTCTATGGAAACGGCATTTTCGAAATATATTTCCGTTTTTCAACAAAGCTTTATAGATTTAGAGTTTTATGTCTACACTTCTGACGTTTTTGATGGATTGTGAAATGGTGTGTTAATAGAAAATGGCCTTACAATTTTTCATATAAAACTCTGTTCGAACTTCGTGTTTCAATTAATTGTTATATAATTATTTGATTTCGTATTTTGACTTGATTATATGTTTGGGGCTTATAAAGTTAATTTTTTTCACAATTACTTGATCTATGAATGGCAGTTCTCATCTCTATAATGTAACATTAACATTATTTAATTAAATTAAACATGTTTTTTCGTATTGTGATATTCAGAGGCTGCTTTCATTCCCAGTACATTGAATTATGAACGGATATGTATTGAAATGTTTTATTGAAACATTTCTAAGAAGATTCTAACATAGTTTTTGTTTGTTTTTTTTTTTATATAATACATAACATGAACTCTTTAGATAAGTTATACATCAAAATTCATTACGTATAATGTAAAAGCTCATCAATTTTGTAATATTTTAATCTGTTGTAAAATTAGTAAAATGGCCCCTTTACACTTATTAGTCTATTAAATAATTTTTTGAAGGCAAATGACTGCTCTTACAATGTGTTCTGTATATGAAATTAATACGTCACTTATTTTATTAAATGATTTAATAAATGAATGTTTTGTTTTAGTTCTTATACCTTTATTATGTTTTATAATAATATTAAACAATTTTCCTGAACTTATGTAATATAAATACAATAAAAAATCAACTTTTGTAGACATATATGGAAAACCTATAAATAAAATACTTAAAAAAAGAATTTAAAAAAGTTTAACTAACACAGAAAAGCGTCCCAAGTTAAATACGCTAATACGTTAATTTATCCTTAATTTTAACCAGTAACAATATTTTTGAACTGTTAACACAAGATGTTTCCTTTCAATTATATTAGGTAGTCCCTAAAACCCTTTTATCAAACTGGTGTATAGACACTAATGTCATTTCATAATTCTTCATAATTGGCGTTAAAATCATAATATTGACAATAGTGAAATGTCTTTTACTAGCTGTTTTTTTAAAGTAATTACTCGAATAAAACTATCTTTTCGGATTATTTCGCGGATTCTTCTAATCCGAAAAGATGGTTTCATTTGAAATGTCAAATATTCGCGTAAATCTAACTAAGAATTAATTACTCGAGTTTACAATACGTACCTACTTCATACTTAATAGTAACTGTTCTAATTACTTTATCGTTTGTGGTAGGTACTCTAATTTTTACTTTTAACATTCATCAGATACAAAACGGTAAAATTAGTCGAAGTTAGCTTTGGTTGAGAATTTGTCTGCCGCCATTATATTATCTTTTACACTATCTTCTATACATATAATAAATTCTGAGTCGAATCTGTACATTAAAATTTTTTTGGAATTTTATTGAAATGGCCATTATTATCGATAGAAAGGCCGAATCTAGTTTTTAGAGTTTTTGTCTGTCTGTCTGTCTGAGAACGCATCACGAGAAGACCACTGGGCGAATTTTGGTGAACTTTTACTGCGGGAAAATATTTAATCTCTGAGAAATCTCTAGGTACTAAACGTAAAAAAGGAACTCGGGACGAACCTGAGCGGAACGAGGCTCAGTCGCTAGTATTTCCATATAAACTTTAAAAAATTCGTCCTTTGGATACATACATATATATATATATATATATATATATATATATATATATATATATATATATATATATATTTAAACTATTAATACAATTTCATACACTAGATCAAGGCTTTAACTGTTCGGGGATCCATAGTAGTATCTTAACATACCCTATGGCGCTCTGCTTAGAAGATGAGAGTACCGTTGGGATTTAGTGGATATTCTAGTGTTGCCTCACACAACCACCTGCTTTGGATACGGAGGACCTGCATCCCCAGATATAAATATATAAATGCATTTTAAAACTATAGAAAATACCCTGCTTTTCAAAAGACAATTCTTACGTTTTATAGTGTTGAACGAGTCAAGCGCAATTGGAAGAAAATTGACGTATATACTTAAAATATTTTACAGCCACTCGAATTATTGAATGCGATAGGTACACTTCGTAAATATTTTACATTTTTCTCATAGCTCCATAGCCTTTCATTACAATCAGCTCGGAAAACAAAGGCCCGTCGCTGGGCCACAGTAAACAGGTAATTTTACTTTGAAACATTCAATTTGAATTCGTATTGAAAAGGTAAAAGTTTAATCGATTCAATCAGAATCGACTTTCGCTAAAGATTTGCGTTCAATGAATGTAATTGAATCGGGACGACGATAAAGTTCGATAGAAAACGTTAAAAGTCGTGCTGCCTCCTTGAAATTTTCTCGACTCGCAAACCTACTTTTTATAAAACAGTCAGGTCAATTATTTATCACTATATTAAAATATAGGATAGGATCTTCTTAAATCCAAATACCTTTAACTGTAACAAAATAGTAATTAAATCAAAAATTAGTTGTATTAATTGAATATAAAAATATGTTTTAATCCTTTTCTTGTTAGAAAAGGATTAAAACATATTTTTTTATGAAGACCAAATTATGTTTGTTAATCACATTGGTTAGCTAATTCTTATAATATTTGGCAGTTTGAACGCAAATTGCCTACAGCTTCAAAAGGAACACAACTCGTCAACTTTTTGTTCCGGCTCATTAGTGGTTTCTGTGGCATATTATAAATGTATATTACATATGCGTGTTAAATGACATAAAATTTTAATTTTAAAAATTATTTCACATTAAAAAGAATCGGTATGTTTTTAGTCTTGTGTCTCGTAATCGGCCTATCTTTGGTTAAAGTTGAATCTCTAGCATATGACATACCTACCTATTGTAAATGTTAGCGGGGATAAAAACAAAAAGTGTAGAAAATAATGATACATACTCGTAAACTTGCTAAAAGATACGTCAGGTTTTATAAGCTCCCGAGTCTACGATATGTTGCTGAAACGAGCAACCTGTGCACATTACAGCTTTTATCTTAAAATAACCGACAGTGATGGATGACGGCTGCCGACATAATTCATTTATCTACGATCGAGGAGCGCCCGATAACCGCCTGATGCGCCAGTTCGTCAAACCCGACAATAATTGACACTGAACAGCCCGCTGAGTCTATAAAATTTGTGTCTACTTTTACGGATTTACCGACCTCGTATCATTATATTAACTTATCTGTAGTATGTTTCTACTTATTCTGTTTTAATATATAACAGCAATTTTCTGGCGGAACTTGGAATTCACTGATTTATTACAAGTTTATTAATCTATGCTACTTATTCTCGTTTTGCTCGGTACGCGGATTTTATTCATAATTTATTATTTTTTTTTGCGAGGAATCCTATTTTTTTTTTCTAAAATAAAAGTAGTCTAAGTCACTCCTTATAACTCATCAACTTGCCACTCGTCAGCTATCTGCCAGCGAAAGTCCAGTCAAAGTCGGTCCAGCCGTTTCGGAGATTAGCCGGAACAAACAGACAAAAATTTAAAAATTGTTTTTTTCATATAAGTTCCGTATATATTTTCATATGCATTTAGTAAAAAGTTGTTATTTTGACATTACAAACAGACACTTCAGACAAGCTATAGTAGGAGATATTTTATAGTTGGCGATTTATAAAATGTACATTGATATTGCTAACAAATGCTGCATTGGAAATCACTAAGCTTTACACACGACTTTGTATGTAACCCATAAGAATAAAAATATTTTCCATAACACAGAATTTGACGCTTGAAAACGTAATTTATTTAAATGATCAAATTTTATTTACCAGCGTATAGAATACGGTTCTTTGTTTGCCTTTACTTTCATTGTTGTGTAGGAGCGTTCTGAATAATATAGAATTTTTATTATGGTGAAATTAGACATCTTATTAAAATAAAAAATAAACCGACTACAAAAAAACACAAAAAAAATTACTGATTGATATTTTCCATTTACTATAGATACTTATTCATATATTTTCGAAGTCGGTGCCAGCCTATACAAATCAAAGCACATCGACTTCGAAAATATCTGATTAAGTATCTATAGTAAATGAAAACTTATAATCAGTCATTTTTTTACTTTTTAGTGTTTTTTTTTGAAACCGGTTCTTTTTTAAGTTTTTATTTTTCCCTTTCTAGTGTAGTCTAGTGCAGACATAGTAGTAGCAAAGTAAGAAGAAAGTATTTAAAAAAATTCAGTAGGTAAAAATTCAATCACCCCTATTTTGTAGACGTAGGGATGATTTTTTTTTCAAACTTAAATGGGACAACTTTGAGGTAGACCCTATCCGATAAAAAAAGAATCATCGAAATCGAACTACATTGCATGGAGCGTAGAAGTAAAGAGTATTATCATTATACAGGAGACAAGTTGAAAAAGTGTCCACCTGAATGCTGAAAACAATAGATGGTGCTGGCGTACAAAAAACTATGATATAAATTTAGCTGTTGTAGAGTATCTAATATAGAGGTCGCTAAAGTACGAAAAACTACATATATGCTATATGAATTTACCTAGCATATTAGCATATAACTATATGAATTTAGCTGTTGTAGACCAAAGTGCCACCGTTATTAGACGCGTTTAGACGGACACTTCTTCATCGCAGATATACTACTCCTTACTCCCTCCCTATTACAAAGTAAAAAGTTACACGTGGTCAAACATAAAAAATAAAAAAAGATATACGTGTCGAATTGAGAACCTCCTCATTTTTTTCGTCGGTTTATGACCAAAAGCGTAGAATGGTTAGTGAATAATCTATATTATCCAGGAAGAATTTAGATAAGATGAACCTTTTTATCGTTGAGAGTGAATAGATAGGTATTACAATATCTAATGTATAACCAGCTAGTATAAGAAGTTCGTAAATAATTTAAATTGTTCCAATACTTACGTATAAAAGCTAAAAGCTTTTAGCTGGTCCGAAATATAGTTCTAAAGTAGAATATTAAATACTTCGATAGTATTAGAATTTATATTTAATAGTTGCGACATAACAATAGGTATCTACTTATTGTATGGATACTACTTTTTACATATAATATTATATACAAATAAATTCTAATTAATGTTAGAATAGAAAAGAGCTTCTTTAAAGTTGACGATTTGTGACACAGCTTTTTAATACAACATATTTAACATGTATGTAGTATATATATCACAGAGACATTATGAGTATAAAGAATCTCCATATTTTCAAATTCAATCGTTAGTGAACAATAAACAAGCTTTCCTTTTAGTGCGATATTTTCCCTATTTTCTATTCTAACTTAACAATTCCATGAAATGGCTCTAAGTAACAAAAAGTCATCCATCACGAAATGAATCTACCAACTGTGCAGAGCGCGTTGCACATTTAAATTACAGCATTTAAATTTCACGTAAAGCGTTATTAACTCTTCTAGTTGCAATAAAAATGTCTTGGAAGGTGCAATGCATTTGCATCACCCAATTATATTGCAAGTAATATCTAGATACGCTACAGAAATATTTTGCGATTCCATTCGCGATATGAATGCTAACGAGGCAATGCTAGTTCGTTATAAATAACTATTAGATAAATATTTATAGAAAATTATGCAAACATATTGCTCTAACATAATGTAACATAAATATTATTATTATATTTTTTAAATATGTAAATATTAGTTTTTGTCCGCGGCTTCGCTCGCGTTATGACTTATGAACAGGGCGGGGTTCAAGGGTTGCTATGTCCGATCCCAGGGTACAATCTATGTCCTTGCCCAATTTTATCGAAATCCGATCAGCGGCTTAAGCGCAAAATGTAAGAGAGTTATTTTCATATTTATAAAATTAGTATGGACATATAAATATATAAAAAAAATGTACATATTCTTCAAAACATTGCCTTTGTTTTATCCATAAAAGTTATCCTTTTGGCACAACAAATATATTATTTCACAGTCTTCGAAATTTCTATATCTATCTTTCATCCTGTAGATTCGGGAAATAGTCGCTGTGAATAAACTTTAAATTAAAATAATCAATAGATAGATATCTATTCCGAAAAAGAATAATTTTTTGGTTGATCAAAATCATTACTATTCAAAATAGCAGCGACAATATTTATTATTAAAACTAAAGAAAAACAGCTTACAATGAACATTTTTCGTAATATAATAAGTTATTACAACAAAAACAGTTTTCAAACAGTCAGTTTCAGTTTTTGTATGAATGCACGCGTAGTAAGTATTCTAAAATGGCTAGACAAATAATTATTTTTTTCTGGCCTAGTTTTAGTTTTTTTTTTTTAATTGAGTAGAAGAACCTGTTGTACTTAGGTCAGTTTTTTACATCTTCGTTTTTAAAGATTAAATAATAAATAATTATACCTATAAAATATGCATATATGGAAGAAACAGTTATTCAACTTTATAATGTATTAATTTATTCTGTGGATAATATATAAAACTAGGAACAAAATCCGTTTAAAAAAAAAACGAAAAAACTGACTAAGGTTGTACCAGTTGTACTTTAGACTTATTAAGGTCAATTTAATATAAACACTTACATTGCTACTAGATATAGTTTTATTTTTTATTTGTACTAATGCCTACGATAGAAGGCTGACCATATCAACCCTACAAACATCAATTAACTCAACGTAACAGCAATATTTTGATTTTTCAGAATCAGATTCAATTAATACTTTTCTTTTTACTTTATCTACTTTTTCTTTTCTTTATTCTTAGCTTTTTTCATGTTAGGCGTAATTTTTTGTAACCAAGGTACAATACATACACATTGTACTTACATAATGAACCTTGACCAGTGTCCAAGGTACATAGTTAGTTGAGGAACCAAGGTACAACATTGCAACAATTTATTTTAAAATGTTTTATAAACGTACTTAAAATTAAGGTTGTGTTCTAACACCTATACCATCTGTTACCGATATACACTGAGATTAGAGGGTAAATAAAAGTTCTTTTTTATATATGTATAATGTACATCATACTTAATAAATAGGCTATAGACGAAGTCCAAAAAATTTACTTTCTGACCAAGGAATGATAGTGTTTCTTTCGGCGAATCACACCTAACTTATCTTAAAGTTGGCAGAGGATGCTACGACTACCATAGACAATATTTATTTAAAGCGAGGGAGTTTTGAAAAAATATGATTGACCTAGGTACAACATTGTTCAAGGTACAATAGGTCAAACCCCTACGATCAAAGAAACAGCTTCAATTCCTACACTAAGTAGCCCCATAAAAAAGTGATTATTTATTGATATAATTCACGTAACTACGTGCTTTTAGCGGCTGAAAAGTCCTTTGATGATTGATTGAAGATTTCAGCCCTTTTTAACGTCCCCCTGCTGGGCATGGGCCTCCCTTCAATACGAGGGGGATCAGGCCATGATCCACCAAGTGCGGGTTGGCGGACTTCACATCTTTTTCGAAACTTTGCTAGGTTCTCTCAGACATGGAGGTTTCCTCACGATGTTTTCCTTCACCGTAAAGCAAGTGGTAATCATGTTAGAAATTATTCGCGCATGAAAATATTACAGGTGCGAGACCCGGGATTTAAACCCGCTTCACTCGGTTTCCCAAGCGAGCGCGTTATCACTGGGCTAAAACTGCTTGAAAAGAGCTTTAAAGTCCATGAAATTTAAGATTACTGCAATACTATCATAACAAGGATTTGTAGTGCGTCGTAGCGTGATCTCTCATTTCTGATTCCTTCGGCGCTAGTAACGTGATTTTGATGAGTTCGTACTCGCAGCGCGATTGCCTGTACTCACTCAATCGGAAACTTATGAGGAATCGTGATCTCTCTTTAATAACCTATATAAGCTATCTGTTATCAATATTAAAAGTAATATTTATGAGCCATATTTGTGTTATATTTGCGCTCATAATCCTTAGTCCTTACTGATATAAATTATAAATACCAAAGTGTATTGGTAGGTTTATTTTTTTCTTAACGTATTAGTGAGACGAATTTAAATGAGATAATGATGAGTATAGTTTAATTCTAGTAACATAGGCTAATTGTGTATTAGTTTAGTTACTAATGTTTACCGCTTGCTTATAGTTAAAACGTAGGAAAGTTAAATCTGTATCTTCTGACTTTTTTATTTTAATTATGGTATAATTATACAGTTGCAAAATCAGCATTTTTTTATTTCTGTCTGTCAACACATGTGAAGCCAGCAGGAAGATTTGACAGCTGTCAAGCCTGAGGAGTCCGACTGGATGGGTACCACCCCCTTATCTATTTCTGCCGCCAAGCAACAATGATTGCATTGTTGTGTTCCGGTATGAAGGATAAGGTAGCCAGCGTAATTACAGGCAAGAGGCATATCATCTTAGTCCTCACAGTGACAACGCACCTGTGGTTCTGCATTTTTGTTACTTAAAACCTAAGTGCATGAACCGTAGGTGTTATGGGCGACAGGTACTGCTTTCCATCAGGTGGTCTGTATGCTCGTTTGTCACTGAATGTCATAAAAAAAAAAAAAAAAAAAAAAAATTGAATTTCACTCGGTAAAGTCGATATGTTACACCCAGGGTATATTGTAAACATTTATAGCACTTTTAAACTATATAAAGAAAGGGTTCTTAGAGGACAGCGGATAACTTTTGTTAATTCTGATATGGTAATAAAACTTGACAGAAATTAATTTAATTAAGTCCTCATAGTTACTACTTAACAATTAAATGATTTTAAGCTCGAAATAGTTATAGGATTTATCACGATAAAGTATTGAAAGTTATACATATATATAAAGTTCTAAATGTAAAATATCCTCAAAATATAAGATGAAAATTTGTATGATAATTTTGGTATTTTTATATTAAGAAAACTTGTTATACTTGTAAAGAGGAGGTGAGTATTAAACTACGCGCGACTTTACGTGCTCTTTAAAGCTTGGGGGTGAAATATTGCTATCCTTCCAACTCCGGGCTAATACTGAAGCTTTCTAAATAGAAAGATTCAATACCTAAACTTGGCCGTACATGCTAGCTACTGGGCCACTGAGGTAGTTAAATTTTATGTACTAAACTGCTGAAAATTATTTTCTAAATATGTCTACAACACAATTGCAACAAAAGAACACATGATATAATATAATTAATTATAACAATTCACAAAAGAGAAATAATACCCGCCTAATTATTTAAATTCTGGTAACTAAATCAGCGGAACAAAGCAAACAACGTTAAAATCACTTTGTTGAAAGAGCACTTCTCTTTGAACATTTCTTGTATTTCATCATCTGTTTTTGATTAACTAAGTGACCATGAAAAATTGTTATTTCTAACGTATTTTATGTTTTTTTATGGGAACGATTGGTTCTAATTTATAATAAGCCTTTCTAAAACAACACGTAGATATTTCTTTAATAATAGTTTTCAACATTAGTAAGAATTTCTTTTTGTCCATAAATATTGATAAAGACATATGGACAAATGCACACAGTTTTTATGAGAATTCATTAAATCTATACGACACAAGCTGATATTTCGATTCCAATCAATTTTGTGGAATATCAAAGTCGAGATAGAAACCTTCATTTAGCAAATATTTCCCGACATCGGGCACCAACCGGCCTCGGCCGACTGACTCAATTAATTAAAGGGCCATCTAATTAGTCAGCCGGACAATCAATCGACGTGACCCCAAGTAGTGTTCGATCTATTGAGCATTAACGTCGATTATGTACGCAATATATCCAGAAATCTCTAGGTACGGGACTGATAATTTATTATTATACTTCGTATCAAGACACTCGTATAATTAGAAATTAAACATCACAAGATACCTAAGTTCGTTTGATTCTCAATTATAATCATAACTTTTAATCTTTTTTTATCTAAAATATCTAAGTATATTATATACATATGTATATAATATACTATTATTATTGATAAAATACTTTTGTATAGCAAATTTTGCACTTATTGATGGAGTTGCTGATCTACAAAATCAAATATAGCGGTTACGCAAACCTATTCATCTTCAAAGTTAAACGGAAAATGGAGAAGAAATGATGATGTCTTTGACGGGTTTCAGAAGGGACGGGGTCTTTGCTTATAGAAAGTGCGAAACTAAAAAGTCTGTTACATATCTAAATACGTACACAGTTCATACTCGTATATAAATATACTCAATTTAATTGAAACAATTCAATTAGATATAGCATATATTGAATTGATTATATTGAAGCGCTGTATTAATGCGTTATTATCGTCTAAACAATACTGGCGAATATGGTCGCAGTTCAATTAATAGTATTGGCGATTACAATGACGTCTCCTCGAATCTCGTAATACTGTAATTATTATTACATTATATAATTTATTATTTTAGGTGTAACATAACATATTTTCGTAGAATAGGAAAATTATTCAATATTTTTAGTTCCAAGTTAAACCTGATCGCTCCTCGATAATAATCTATAACTTTTTGCCCCAAGCACCTGCTTATATTGTCTGTCTGTCTTATCTGCAGACAAAAATCTAAATATCCTGTCTGCTGTAGTTGACGGTGTCTTAGATCGGAAAAAAAGTCCTGTAAATTGTAATAAGGGGTATTATTGTTGTGCTAGGTATTCGCATCCATTACATTTAAAAAGAGGCCATAGACTAGATTCTGATCTACTACAGATTTTACTACCATTGTCACTATAGTTTTACTTTTAGTTTCTATTTTCTAAGTGATTCCTTAGCACAATGATGCTCTTTTATAAACTATGCGGAAAGTATTTTCTGTTTTCAAATCTGAACTGTTCAAGAACTTTTCAAAAATTGTTCTTATAACTTCGATGACTAAAGTAAGGTTTGTTCCATTTCTTTCCAACAAAAGCCGTTATCATCCTCATCGTTTCCTTGTTTGCTTGACAGCTATTTTCTTAAAAATGATTATCTATATGGACTTAATATTCTTAATGTATTTTACAATCTATACAGACAAATAAAATTGAAGTGTCTGTTTGTAATGTCAAAATAACAGCCCTTTTCTAAATACGTATGAAACTAAAAACGATACTTATCTCTATGTCTGTCTGTTTGTTCCGGCTAATCTCCGAAACGCCTGGACCGATTTTAACGGGACTTTCACTGGCAGAAAGTCGATGTTATAAGGAGTATCTTAGGCTACTTTTATTTTTAAAAAAGTATTAGGACTCCGCGCAAAAAATCAAAACCCATGGAATTGTGAACAAAAAAAAACAAAAAAACAAAGACGCGCACGAGCGAAGCGATGCGAGAGTAAATCACTAGTTACATAAATAAATAGCCCATTACTAGCAATCTTGAGTCGCTAATTTTTATATTTATTTATTTTATGAAATTAAAGTATTGTAAGCATTGAGGAAGCTAGGTATAGCGGTTTATTTAGATAAGTATAAACATTCTTAATAGCTAACTTTCTATAAAATGGCGAGACAGCACTTATATAGCAAGTTCTTAATTACTTTCAAAAATTATTAAAAATTGAAGCATTATTAAGTAGATATCTAGTACCTACACTTTATATAACTGCTAGAGATTTTTTAATTTCATGAAAAAGATATTTTAAAATAAAATAACAATACTACATATTTTTAATTAGTCCTCTCCGGATGAGACATTAAGTAAGATTTATATTGGATAATAAGACTTTAACGATGCTTAAGTCGCAATTCGCTATGCCGTTCGCATCAAAGCTCAAAGTTTAGGTATATTTCGATCATTTTTCATTCGATAGCATTTATATATCGAGTTATGATCTCTTCGTATTTGCTTTGTATTAGATATTTTTATACACACGTTTTGAATTAGTATGCATTTTATGACTACGTATCTACCGCCACGGTTTGTTAAGAACTTTATAAATAAGTAAAGCAGGGAACTGAGCGAAGTTATCCTAAATACGTTGATTTACTAATTTTGAAGATTGTTTATGAATGCCAGGAAAATGTAAATAAAAATTGTATAAAATAGGCTAGTACCTACCTAATTATGCAACTTGAGGAATTCTCACAAGCAACTAAACTTTTTTTCTGCGATGGGTTGCTTTAATTGGTCACCGCTAGTGATATTCCGTCGGGGAAGGCTGACATTTTTCATTATTTTCCTAAATTATGAGGTTTTCAATTACTTAAGAAAACATGATAAACAAGGAGGACATTTTTGAATATTTTGACGGTTATATTGGGGTTAGGGTTTGGTAGAATTTATGAAATAAGACTTTTTGATTACAATGTTGAAAAAAAATCGCAAAAAAGTAAAAGACAAAACAAGAATTGGCGGTGAAAGTAGATTCATGAATACTTACTTTGTATTGTTTATTAATTACTTTGTTAAAACGTTTTAAATGTGTAATAATAATCAAATTTACTTTTTCAGAAGTCATTAATAAAGTCAACTGAATCGCGAACTAATATCTAAATATTTTGGACGATAAATTCATAATAACATTTCAAAGTACCAAATCAAGTTTTAACCGCTTGGTTTAAACTCGGAAGGTTTCTAGAATATTGCGACAAAGCTACATGAAATAGGATATTGTTCGGACATCCCGGTCCAACTAGCGGCAAGGTATCAGTGCTAATGAGTTATGCAGTTAATCAATTCCCTTTGTGAGGTAATGAACTGTCAAATTCGGTGTATAATTTCAACTTGCTAATCAGTCGAGATTTATATTATAAATAATGGCTATTCAACGAAAATGTAATACAGACTTCTAAATCATTTTAAAATTAGGGGTTGGAATTTTCTCTTCTTAATTGAGGTACCTTTGAGGTAAATAACCCTTTGCTCGGGTGTGTTCCTAGGCGCCTTACACTATGTGTTACTTCGAGCATAGTCAAATATATATAATCTATCTTTATACTAAATTTCATCCAAATCGATCCAACCGTTTTAGCGTGAAGGAATAACAAATATACAGACACATACAAACATTCGCATTTATAATAGTAGTCCGATTCTTTTTTTTATTTAAATGCGTCTAGTGACATAAAATAATATAAAAAGACAAAGGAGAATGGGCAATTTTGTATGGGATCCGTCCCCAGAGTGTATCAAGTTAAGACATATGTCATTTTAAAGATCAGAAGAATAGCTTTAATTTATTCTATGACACCAACACTGAGAGTCGTGCAGGGAAGGAACTATGAATCATTTAATTTTATTAAATTCGTGAAAGTAAAACAGTATAATTTAGATTGTACAATATTTTCATACATATTATTTTATATCGTACCGAGCCGTCTGTGTTTCCTAACACTTACTTACACATATTGCGACTTTTGCAGCCCTGTACAGGATAGCTGAATGAATAAATGACGAAGAATTGAGCAGGTTAAGATTGGTTATTGGAATTATATTATTTTGGATTATAGGGTTATTGGAAGTTCGAAGAGATAGGAACAACTCGTTAACGCTCAAATCTGGTAACCTATTCTATTTCCGGGTGACCAATAGTCCCAAGGTGAAGGACTCCGTCAAGGCGGACTGATAACTTGGTCAAGAACGCTGGAGCCCACTGGATGCGCATGGCACAAGACCGGCATTCGTGAAAATCTTTGGGGAAGGCTTATGTCAGCAGTGGGATGTGTTTCGGCTGGAAAGACGTTATAAACTAGCCACAGTCAAAGTAAAAAAATCAAGTCCTTTGAGTGTTTTGTTAATTTCTGTAAATACAAGGAAATGTATGAAAAAGTGTGAATAACCTAAAAGTAATCTTAACTTCATTAAATAAAATAATTCATAGTTCTTCCATCATCCATGCAACTGTCTCACTTTTGGCGACATACAATGAAATATAGCTATTATTATGACCTTTAAAGTGATGTACATACGTCATACTGTTCTAGACTTTCACGGGTTGAATAAAATTAAATGATTCATAGTTCTTTCCCTGCACGAGTCTCAGTGTTGGTGTCATACAATAAATTGAAGCTATTCTTCTGCTCTTCAAAATGACATATGTCTCAACTTGATACACTCTGGGGACGGAATGCCCATTGTCCTTTATGTTGTTTTACTTACATTTTGTTCAAATAAATAAATATGTTGGGACATTAGACATTTGACGACATGCTTGGCTCAGTGTGTAGTGACCCTACTTGCTGTGCCAGCGGTCGCGGGTTCGAGTCCCGCTGGGGGCATTCATTTGTGTGAGCGCGAATGTTTGTACTCCAGTCATGGGTGTTTATATTTATAATATGTATGTATTTAAAGTTATATATGTGTAGTGTATCAACTATCTGGTATCCATAACACAAGCCTCGTAGCTTACCATGGAACTAGATGGTGCTGTGTGTTAATGTCCCAACATATTTATTTATTTATTTATTAGCACACAGCACCATCTAGTTCCATGGTAAGCTACGAGGCTTGTGTTATGGATACCAGATAGTTGATACACATGTATAACTTTATATACGTACATATTATAAATATAAACACCCATGACTGGAGTACAAACATTCGTGCTCATCACACAAATGAATGCTCCTAGCGGGACTCGAACCCGCGACCGCTGGCACAGCAAGTAGGGTCACTACAAACTGAGCCAAACGTGTCGTCAGATTTGGATATTACATTGCCCTAACATATTTTTAAAGAAGCATAAACACTAATGCGCCTAAGCCATTATTTTCTGAATGTATAGATTAATTGTATATGATACTGCGCGTTAGAATACGAAAAGAATAATTGCCTTTGTATAGAAGTAAATCGAAGGAGACCATTAAAATCGCGTTACCGGTCTGAAGGAATCATTTTTTCACATTCAATAGAAAAATCGAAAATACACATCTTACTTTATTAATGGTTACGTGAAACCTATTTTATGTATTTAAAATAAAAATATTATTATATTTTAATAAACTTAATGATTCTAAATATATTAATATATAAAATCTGCATTTAAATCTAAAAAGTGCTGTTATTATTGTAATTTTTATTTTATCCTTTATTCTGCCCTGCTGCAAAAGCGGTGTTTTGGTCCGTAAAGCTCAGAAAACCTTAGTTAAAATTAATTTTGTTAGGTTTTTTACACACAAATAACAACGTTGCTGCACCTAATTCTTATATTGAAATATTACGCCCTTATATAAGTAAATCTAAATTTTTAAATTCACTTCCTTTCATGAAATTATTGCGGTACAGGAAGAATATAAAATTGCTCTCTACTGAATACTATTCAATTTTCTAGAATAGCGCTCTGACCTTAATGTACTGACCTAAATGTACGTTTGTGACGATTCCTCGTTATCAGTATACATTGCAAATGGCAATAACAGTGCAAATAATACTATGTCTTGAAGCAAAGTAGGTAAGATTTTTAAAGGTAAATAAAAAATTAATAAGTTAAATAATTGACGAACGAACATAGTATTATGCAGTTGCACTTGCTCCAAGTATTGCTACATTAATTATGTATGTATGTCTAATACATACATATGTACATACTCCGGTTTACTCCGGAAACTTTTATTCTTATTTTTCTTTTATTAAAACGACCGTGAACACAAAAAAAACAAGTTACAAACTTGGACGTAGGTATGCTATCTATCAAATATACGAACACTTATATTGCAAAAACAAATAATTCTTTAGAGTGCCATTAGAATCAAAATATTATCATAGAATCGCAACAAACCCAATGTAAGGGCGGCATTTAAAATCATTTTTGTTTTAGTTTATTAATTTAATATAAAAATTGAATACTAATATATTGTATTGAAACTAGTTTTTAACGACAATATACATTTTTTTTTTCATTTTTATTAACATTTAAAATAAACAATGTAGCAGTCAGTAGCTAGTTTTAAAAATAATTCAAAACAACGTGACCGAATGCTCGTAGATTTAACTTTTTGATGGATGAGTTTTTATAGAGAAAAATATTATGAAATTGGGTCTGTCAGAAAATAATGAAATTGAATTGATAAATCAGTGAATATATAAATATTGAATATTGGGTGAAGTTTAACCTGTCGGAATTTCGTGGTCTTAAAAAGGTTTGTCTAAAATTAGATATTCTACCGGTGGTAGGACTCTGTTAAGAGGATTGTGAAGCTGTAAATTTTCATACAAAAAGCGATAACGTTTTTCCCCCCATAAACATAGTCCAATTTTCATAATTTTTGGAAATGTTGTAGATATAATGAAAATCTAGGTCCGTACGTTTTTATTTTAAAGAAATATTGCGTACGATAAAAGTTATTAGCATCTAAATATCTAAATTTTTGACTTAAAAACTTCCTCGAGCTTTTTTATTTTTTTTAATTAAACTAAGCTGAATTACAAAAAAATAAAAACGTACAGACCTAGATTAAGGTGTACTGAATCGAATGATACCAAAATTATCTCATTTCGTAAATGTTTAGGGGGGTGAAAACGTTATCGCCCGAAACAATATTTCAAAATAGAAATGTAGGTATTTGCCTCTAAGACTTGCAACTCTCTCTATCGCACCATACGGGTCGGGGGCGGGGGCATATTGTAGTGATGTTGAAGGTGTTATCGACATTATCATCGCCTAGGGAGGAGAAAATAATATCGATATATCGATCGATACTGAAAGGTTCATCAATCGGGATTATATTATTCTACACAAATAATAACTATCATGAAAAAAATGTCTGAGAATAACTTTATTGAGTCTTTTTTTTTTTAGAGCCCATAAGGACTTAAAATTAAAAAGTCATCGGCTTTGGTTCTGTTTGTTGTTTTGTTTTGCCACCGATTTCCAAAATCAAAGTTACTTTTTACTTTGTAGTTTTTGAAAAAAGTGTTTTATTTTTTAGTGCCTACTTTTTATCGTTGAAATCTATTAAGAAACGGTAACAATAAAAGTAAAACGGTTAAAATAAAATTTTTTGGTTGTTGTTGTTCTTCATATTATCTCCCACTCGGAAATTATTAATTTCAAACAAAATCTTGAGATTTTTAAAAAACAGCATATCACCAATGACAGCATCACTTAATTTTCTTTTTACTTTTTATAGTTTTTTTTGTAAGATGTTCCTCAATGCTTCTCCAAGTAAAATTTTCTTCTTAGCTTCTTCTACTTAAATTACTACAAAAAATTACGATCTTTAGGGTTTATTTATAACTTTTCGAACAAGAACTGCAAAAATTTAGAAATTAGGACACGTATGGTGATAAGATTTGAGGAACATTTATGAATATAACTTAGTTGTTTTTAACAATAGGAATATGTTATGTACATCTGTATATAGTGCTGGAACTATGATTTACGTGAAATAAAAAAAAATACAATTTTATATCTCACTAAGTAGTTATTTGAGGAAGGCCGCGTAATATGCACATTTTCAAAGAATCACCCAAAAAGCCATAGAAAAACAAAAAAAAAAAGTTTTTCATTTACTTGGATAACATATTTTTGTCAGTTATTTTGCTTTAAAAACCAAACTATTCTACCAATATTAATAAAATATATGCGGAATCAATTATCGGACATATACTATCAAACAAAAAATAATTATTGAAGTCGGTTCACAGCTGGCGAAGATATGAACGGACATACATACAAAAAAGCATATAGTCGAATTGAGAACCTCTTTCTTTTTTAGAAGTCGATTAAAAAAACAACTTGAACTAATTAAAAAATATCGATTCTACAAAAAATTTTTGATAAGAACCAAAATTGTAGGAAATTTGATTTTAAACAACTTTATTTATTACAATTTTTCGCGTAAAATGGAAAATAAACGTGATAATACAATGATAAAATTGTACCCCCTCCTTATGTCAGGTATAAATTAAAAAAATATCGATCCTACGAAAAAATTGATAAGGACCACAATTATAGGAAATTTAATTTTAAACAACTTTGTTCATTATAATTTTAAAAAAAGATACGAGTTGTTCAGTAAACAAAAAATCGCCCCCTCTTTTCGGGTATAAATCCAAAAATATCGATCGTAGGAAAAAGTGATAAGAACCAAAACTGTAGAAAATTTAATTTCAAACAACTTTTGTAATTACTATTTTTCGTGTAAAATTAAAAATAAACGAGTTATTAAATAAACAAAAATCAACCCTTAATTTCAAGAAGGCTAATGACGCAATGGGTCTGGTACCCCAAAAATCTAAATTTATTTATTAAAAGAATGCCGAAAGAAAATTGCTGTTAAAAATTTTTGCAATGTTTGCCTCTTTTTTGAGCTAATGCGACCGGGCTAGTTGATTCCTTTCTATTTGTTGGATTTTTTTACACTTTGTAATTCTGACATGCGTGTAAGGTAGAATTTGTTTTGATGTACGAGTAAGCCTCGAAAGGTCGTAAAATTTTTTGCTTTTTGTACATAGCTTTGCGAAAACAACTTTAAGCCTTGGATTTAAGGTTGAATTTACATTATTGTATATTTATTTCAATTAGAATTATCTATGTTCTAAACAATAGGTGACAGTTATTTTTGCATGGGATTGTGTAACTAGTACTTTTTTAATCGATGAACGGACTAATATTATAACTAGACAAGTGGTAAAATTAAAAATTTTTTACAACGACAACCGATTTCAATAAAACTCAATTACAACATCTATACAATAATATTACAAAGAGGCAGAGTTTGTTTGTTTGTTTGATTGATTAAATGCGCTAATCTCTGGAACTGACTAATTCAATTTGAAAAGTTTACTTCGAATTTCGAATGAACGCTCTTGCGCCGAGTCGCGCCGCCACCGCGCCGCCCCCCGCGGTCGCCCGCGCGTCACCGGCTGCTGCTATCATAGTGTGTGTGAGAATTTGCGTATGTTGTATTTGTGTTGTTTACGCCCGGAGGGAGGCTAAGCGGTATGAAACAGATAGCATTTTTCTAAAAACCTACTCGCGCCGCGTATCGGCACTTCACAATCCTCTTAAGCCTGATGAGTCCGACTGTATGGGTACCACCCCCTTATGTGTTCCGGTTTTAAAGGATAAGGTAGCTAGCGCAATTACAGACAAGAGGCATATTAGTAGTCTTTACAGTGATAACGTACCGGCGGTTCTGCAGTTTTGTTACGTAAAACCTAAGTGCACGAACCGTAGGTGTTATGGGCGACAGTTACAGCTTTCCATCAGGTGGGCTGTCTGCTCGATTATCGCTGAGTACCATAAAACAAATGTAAATCATAAAGTAATACAATTTTTTTTTGTTTTTTTCTTGTTCACAACTAGTTAGTTTATAGTTCTCTTTGGATTAATATACGTTTTTTTTTCATATTTTTCATAAAAAGCACCAGACTTTGAAATTGAGTGATGATTAAAAGATCAACTGAATATATAATAGTTTAGCAAATTTTTCATGTCATATTGCTTTAACTAAATTCAATTATTGGTATCTAGAAATTAATATTTAAATGTTAAACTTTTTCATGAAACAATAAAATTGCAACCTTAAAACCTTCATAAAATATGAACAATATTAAAATTATTTTAATGGCTTGATAAAACGGCATATTCGTGCTCCCCGTGATCGTAGATAATATTTTTTGTTAGCTATTTTAAATATATACTACGTACATATATAATTTTTAATTGATGACAGAAAACGTCATCTTAACACTCCTTTTTTACTGAATAGACAGAAAGTAGTATATAGTGATCACTCCATGACGTTTTTTTTCTTTTATTTTTATATCAGAATCACAATGGCTTGCTATACCAATTGCCACATTTCGTTTTTTTTTACATTTTTGACTTTAATGACATTCGAAAACTAACTAATATTTAATTTAAGTACTAATGAAAGTTCTTCTTTAGAAATCGCGTCGCAGACAAGAATAGTTAGTGAAATTTACATCGTGTAGAGAACTTGTAATCTCTGGCAGAGCATTCACTGCCAGTCAGGCACATGACTGCACCATATGTATGCACAATATATATATGTGCGTCTAATAATAAAGATGTAGAATTTGACGGTAAATTAAATAAAAAAGACGGAAAAGTAACGTACAAAATTTCCATAATTGCTGTGAAGGAAATCCTTTTTACTTTTTATATTTAAGTTAGTAGTCGTCCCGAATCAGTTATAATCAATCAGCTCCAATGAAACGTCTCAAAGTGAAATTACCTGTTTCCTATCTGTCCATCAACTGACTTTGTAGGATAATTAATTGCTGAAGAAGATTTTCATTTTCTGTATGAAACGAAACAAAGTACTAGTATTCTTTTTGATTTATTAAGGGCACATTAATTTACTTATAGCGAATAAAATTACATTAAATCTATGAAATTGACTTATATGTCTTGAAGTTTGTTATCCCACTCAATTTATTATTAAATGAAAACCAACCAACGTGTGGACCCAGCTTTACTTTAACATATTGAACACATTAGCTTCTATATATTAAATTATATAATTTCAAAAATTATTAATAATAATTATATTAAGCGCGAAAGGCCGTCTAATCCAGTAGTATTATTAATAGTATAATTGTAGTGGTGTTTATTTGGATCACTATACGCCAGCCAGATACGATCGTAGTGATACCTATTAGTTAATCTGTGGTGATACTCCATAGCCGCAACTTAGTGACATTTATTTACCTTCACAATTTTTGTAATTCATAAAAATTAATTTGTAATTCAAAAGTAACTCTAAAAAAGCTATAACTAAAAATAACTTGAACGTCACATTCACAAATTCACATGTCTTTCGAAAACTTTCTATGTTATATAATCATATTAGAAATGATTCGCACATGAAAATATCAGAGGTGCGAGACCCAGGATTTGAACCCGCTTCACTCGGTTGTCCAAGCGAGCGCGTTACCACTGGGCTACCACTGCCTATAAGTTATACTTAATTTCACAATAACTTAAAACAACACCTTGTAGATAAATGGGAAAAAACATTAAGATTCATTAAATCTAGCAAAATTGTTAGCGGGGTATTATACAACAGCTTTATAGTTGTCATTTCGTTTGTTAGCAGCATAGATCGATGACAGACATTTAAATGGTACCAGTCTCACCAGGTTGCGTGAGCGGGTTACGACCGCCCACTTAGTCCTAGCCGAGACGACTCCACAGAAAGATAGAAAGACTTCAGTTTTACTGTTCTTCTTTGTTCGGTTATGAGGTGTGCTTAGTATTCAAAATAGACTCTATTTTAATAGTTTTTGACTGTTTAGGCACTATATTTTGTTTAATAATGTAAGCAATCAGTCTTATTGCATTCGCTTTGAGATTGAAAAGCTGGATAGGTTGGATGGGACCCCATTTTGTCTCTTACGGATTCAATTACTTCTTTTTAATAATTTAATAGCGATTTACTATGGCTTGACTCGGTTCTCCTGGTGGTTTTAGTATTTTGACGGATTTTATTATTAACAGTAGCCTTTTATTACTATTAGCATACACAAATACAAACTTTCATCACAAAAAACCCTAAGGTGTTCTCTATTTTCTCTTTATATTGGCTCTACCATTACAAATATCTAGCGAAAAATACTTTAAGACAGCTAGAATAAAAGTAAAAATGTTAGTACCGACTACGTTTTATATTTAAACAGGATTTTAACTTTATTGCTTGTATTTTAACAAAACCGTGTTTATTTTTATGTTCACGTAGCTGTAATTTATTTATTTACGTCCATATGCTGACTACAAACGTCACTAAATACGTTATTTTCTGCCTTATTTTGTAATTAGTTCGTAATAAGTTACACATAATGGAATTGCTATTAGATAGGTGCTATAAATTTGTCTCTGTGACTCGTGCAACTGTTCGGTTCGCTTATTTCAAGCTCGTTACAGTTAGATCGAACAAAACAAAGTTGCTAATAGTATGCTAAAGTGCAAAATGGAAACTAACTATTGGAGTAATCACGATGGTAAATGTAAAGTTAAACATACAGGTTAAACCATACAGGTTACTTAAACTCTCTCCTTTATAGCAGTCATTTTTATATATTTTTGTAATTATTAGGTGTGTGATCATTTAGATTTTTGAAGGTCCTTGATCTAGGGAAATAAAAAAAAACTTAATTGACATAGTAACTTATCTTGTCGGTACCATTTTATGAAAAAAGGGCTCGCTGGGGCTGAATTTATTGTACCGTATAATGTTTGTCTTTTACAGATTCAATTACTACTTTTTCGTGTACGTTTCTTAAGCTCACCTCTAATTTACCAGTTTCCTATAAATATAAGAATGTATAATATGAAAAATGAAATTATTATCTATTTATTATTGGTTAATAATATGCGTTAAAAATGGACAAAACATTAAGCAATAATAAAATTCAAGAACGAAAGAAATCAAGCGAGCGCTTTAAAATGAACTTAAAAGTATATGAAACGATGTTATTCTTTATTTATGACTTTATAGTAAGCTTGCACGTAACTCCAGCTATTTATCTTTATTATATGCAGAAAAATGGCAAAATCCTCAGCGAAATGCGAAGCACGTCGGCACGTATAGCATTAAAGATGCCAAAATGCCAAGCAAATTTTAGGTAACCCCGCAAGTTTAACATTCATAATACGGTTATAATTTTTTAAATATACATGCCTGTATGATATCCTGCTATCCACCGCACTAAACTTTAACTAAAGTTAATTAACCTATTAGGAGAGTTTAAGCGGTTTAGCTTGCATATTAAAATGCATATACGCATATTTTTTTTTGTTTATTTTATAAATAATTTTCGAAGTTACTTATGAAAGTTTTAGTTTTTGAAATAGAAATCAACACTAGTAGCTTACGTCTTTGTGAAATTGGATTTGATTACCACATGATGTTAAAGCTACCTTTTTTAACGTTGCGAAACAGATCAAAGAAACTAAGGGATTGCTCTCATGGTCAACTCTGATATCAGAGAAGTGCCAGTTTCTGTTTGTCGCTTAACGAAATAGCGTAAATAATTATATAATGTAGAACAATACTTATCGGTAACTTTATTCAGAATCAGGTAGGCCCAGTAAGTCCCAAGCCCAAAGCTTTAACTACTGACACGCTCTTTTATAAGAAATTTTAATATGCTCCACCTCGGAGTACCTTTTATGATATCATCATCATGTAAACATTTAACTTTAATTAAAGTAAATTATGAATTATACAAAATGTATCTTTTTTACTATTATAATTATATTTTCAAATTATTTTATTAAATTAATATATACACTTATTTAATCAAATATTATGATAAGCTAGCGACTTACCCTTGTTTCGCTCACGTGCGTCCGTAGGTAGGTTTTAATTTTTTTGAACGGAACTGTAATTCGTTTTCTAAAATAAAAGCAGTCCAAGTTACTCCTTATAACATCAGCTATCTGTCAATGAAAAATTAAGTTTTTCTTATAAGCAAGTAAGTTTTATATTATGCATGTAATAAAAAGCTATCATTTTGACATTACAAACAGACATTTCAATTTTATTTATCTGTATCTATGCCTCAAATAACTTTATTATATCACACATGAAATAGCATATACCATACGTATAACATCATTGCCAGCAATAGTCCATAATAAATACCAATATTTTTTTTCTTCGACAAGACATTCTATCTATTGTAAATTCTAAAACTTATGTGTAGACTATATTAAAAAAAACACAGCAGATTTAAATTGGGAGCTTATTTATGAAGTTAATATTAATCGTTCATATCCAAACAGCCGAGGTCTAAAATACAGAGGAATTAATTAAACCTAGACCCTTGTTACCTTACTTTATTGCGTCGCTTGTCGATAAAAGGATTACTGCTGGCTCCACTAATAACATAAATTGTATAATTTAATGAGCTATTCAGACGATACTTTTAATAATATAAAAAAATGGCTTATTAATTTACTAAGACAGCAATGTTTTTTACTTGCATTATTTTGAACTTGACATTAATAAATTATGAAATATATATTGTATATGGGTCGTTCTTCTTTTCTTGCGACAATGAATTGGTGTTTCTCAGTTTTTCGAGTTCTTCAAGTAACAATATTTTTATTTCAGAGTTAGATATTTTTTTGCAAATGCATTTAATTTTCATTTGGATCATTGAATCTTTGTTTCCATGCCCGTAATGTTGTTTGTTTTGTGGCTATTTTCGAGAAAACACTATGACAGGGTGGTTTCTTTTCGGTAGGACATCATTTTGAATTACTACTCTGTCACGGTATTTAATGAAAAATAAACATATGCAAAAAAATTATTGGCTACAGAAAGTTAAAGATTATTTAGTATTAAAAGATATAAAGCGATAAGGATGTAAATTCAAACAATGAATATATAATAATCTATACTCTAATATGACACAAAATGAGATGAAGGACACATAATTGTCGCAAGAAAAGAAGAACGACCCATTATATACATTATTTATTTAAGACTCGTTTTGGCCGTGGCTCTGCTTATTGTGTAGATATCTTATAAAATGTAGCTTTTATTTCAAATCAGGATATAAACTCCATTTTGAATTTTGCCTTATATAATTTAATAAAAAGATTCACTCCCTCACTCATTCTCTCATTCATTAACTCAATCACTCGAATGTGTTCGAACTATTTAAGAAGTAAATATTTTAAAAATATTAATACCTCGTCGTATCGTATATAAAAAAAAATATAGTCTGTACCTTCCTCAATTATCAATAGCCATTTTTAGTCAATACTTACCGCCTTACAATATTATAAATGCCAAAGTGTATTTCAAATTTCATTTGCTACTAGCTACGAGCATTATATCGGTTTACATTTCAGTTATATCATATTGAATAGCGAATTTAACGGAGATAATAATTAAATTTATTTGTAAATGTATCTCATGCTTTTATGTTAATAAACACAATCGGTTGTATCAGTTAGATTCCTATGTACGCCCAATGCCCGAGCAAAGGCAATTATAATTATTGATATTTTCATCGGTAAAGAACTTAAATTTAAAATTTTAATATATGTATAACGTATTCTCGTTTTGTAGTTTGGTGCTTAGGTTATATATATTTTGATTCGCATATTTTAATAAATAATCAAATTTTGTGTTACCTTATTACTATATCATATACTAATGTTTAACCGAGGCTGTGCTAGTGTAGCTTATATACATATTATTCATTGCTTTGCATTCTAAAGGTCGTAGCGGGACTATATATAATAATTTTTCAAATCAGACTAGTAGATAATACAAGAGATTTCTTCATAAACAAAAACTTTAACTATAAATATGTAATAATATTATAGATATACATTATACATTTATTGTAAACATAATAATTATATTCGAAATCAATATGAGTTCGGTAGAAAGGGCACTTTTCTCATTTCACCAATTTAGAGATGCATGGGTTGAGGTCCCCAATGAATTTTAAATTTTATTCAATTTATTCGTATAGGATATAATCCGTTTTAAGGCCGATTGAAATTATCCTTAAGAACCAAGTAATTTTCGTATTGCAAAAGGTTTTATACATAAAAAAATATGGCGACCATAAAAAATATAATATATATATATATATATATATATATATATATATATATATATATATATATATATATATATATATATATATATATATATATATATATATATATATAAGAAATATAATTTATTTCTAATAATATGAAAAAATTAAGTACTACGACTAATAAAAGTGCTTCAAATAAGAGGTACACATAATATCTGGTTTTACGATTGATTAGGTACTATAAAGTGCATATTTTATATTTCATATAAATATTGTTCTATAATTTTTTTGTTTTTATAGTAATTGAAAAATGTACATTATATATGAAAAATATAGATATATCTAAGCAATTTGATATTTGAAACATTTATATAAACATTTCTATAACACAATTAATGGTAAAATAATATTTCTTCGTAATTTGCAGGATAATTGATATAATTTAACAAATATTTACGATTGATAACAGCTGCAACAGCAACTTTGAATATATCTCTGGCAACTCGATATAGGAAGTCATAAACAAGTTCTCTATGGTTGAATGCTCTATAAATTCACTTTAATATTGGCGTTATAGACATCAAAATAACTTTTAACAGAGTCTGTATATAAGTACAAATACTTTTTATGTTTCATTCATCATGCGTTAATTTAAAACGTGACATTATACCTTGGGGGGTAGAAAGACGGGATACTTGCCATAAAACCTCATCCTCTCGCATACTTTTACATCAAATGGCGGTAACACTAACTTCGCAATCTGTTTAAATGAAACTAGAATAAACTCTTGCATAATAATTCAATATTTCAGATATTTGTGCTATCTGTGATAGATTTAAGCTATTGCAAAGCTTATAACAGTACTGTGCTGTATAGGTATATATTACCTATATTTTATAAACTGCCTCGGTGGTGTAGTGGCTAGCATGTACGGCTGCTCATCCTGAGGTCCTGGGTTCGAGTCCCGGGTCGGGCCAAGTTTAGTTATTGAGTCTTTCTGTATAGTAAGCCTCAGTAACAGCCCGGAGTTGGGAAGTTGGCGGTGTTTCACCCCCGTGCCTCGGAGAGCACGTAAAGCCGTCGGTCCTGCGCCTTAACTCTTACCGGTCGTGTCGAGTAGTCGTCCCACTGGAGTATGAGAGTGACAGGAATAGAGAGTGCACTTGTGTCTGCGCGTACACTTGTGCACTATAATATCTCCTGCGCAGTTGGTTAGTCTCAATGAGATTGGCCGCCGTGGCCGGAATCGGTCAGGAGAACATCATTTTATACATATATGGATATCTTCTTCTAGAACAGTGCCATTTTCTAAGTTTTGCTACGTCAATGTTTTGCTAACGCTAAAGTATTTAATTATTATTTATAGCTATTTTATAACTCCATTCTATTTTTACCGACTTATTATGTAGGTATGTAAATAACTTGATCGCATTGAAATGAGTTATGATACGATAAATAATAGTTAAATATAATAGTTAAACTTTGTAATAATATGTTAATTGATTCTTACATAATCCTCATAATCTTACATAATAAAAAAAAACCTCCTTCTTTTTTTTATGCTCTGTGGGTATGGCTCATGTTTCCTTCTTCCACTTGCTTCTATCAGCCATATAAAAATATTATATTATATACTAAAAATAACTATATGGCCTACGTCGTAGGCAGAATACGTAGCTACCTATTAGTAAACTATTAGTAATTGCATTAATGATTCATCGTTTTTTATTTAATAATAAGACAGTCGCAGTTAACCCAAATCCTTCCACTGTTGGACAATGGCCTCCCCTCTACGTATCCAGGTATTACTGTTTTGCAAGCATAGGCCATTTAATAATAATGTTTGCTTAAAATATATTAATTTAAATCAATTTAAACATAAAGTCGAGTTTGTACATTAAATATTTAAAAAATATATATTAAGGAATGTTTAGGACGAAGTAAAAGTCTAATTGGATTTCAGTGGAACTTTTTATAATTATGCAGCTTACATTCTGAAATAGAAAGCTTGACGGTCGGATATAATACCGAGGTCAGGTGTGAAGTGGTTGTACGGTAATTAAGGCGAGACGCGCGGGCGAAGCCAGTGACAGAAGTTAGTGATACCTAATATTTCGTTTCTTTACATTGGTTCACTTTTACCGTTAAGTAATTAAAACGAGCCCGCTCCATTAACTTTTATATGAAATAGGTCCGGGTAACGTTGGCAAAATTTGTCTTTGTATTGAAAAGCCGAACTTTTTTGCACACAAAAGCGACGCAGATAACAATACATGGAGCCAGGGATCAACCAGTCTCTGAACAAAACTTGTCACAGATTTATTCCGACAACCATGTTGCTGACTATTGTGAAAAAAAATTATTGTACAAATATGCTTGAGAAAGGAAAGCATATATGCAATTAAATGAGTCCTCTGATTATTCCTCGTTCATGACTTTTTCTATTAATGAAAACTATATCAAAATACTTTACGTGGTTAAGAAGAAATATGCGAAAAAACACACAGAGACATCTATCTCTGTGCGACGCGACTTTGTATGAAGTACACCTGCCAAACGAGTTATTGTGTTTTCCCCTAGGGAATGAGAGATTTTCCTGTGGTAAAAGTTATCCTAAACGTTGACCCGAGTAATAAATAATCACTACACAAAATTTAGTTAAAATCCGTTCAGTACGTTTTGCTTGAAATGCACGCACATATGTATATTATTTATGCAGACAAACAGACAAGAACTTCAACAACTATTGTTTTGGGGTTTATATCCTGTTTACAATAAGTTGAGGTATCTAACAATATTAAATAGTTATTAGATTATATATACATTAGTAGAGTAGGTAGAAGACAATAGTGGCCCAAACGTGGTGGCTTAAATCCTGGGTCTCGCAGCTCTGATATTCTCATGTGCAGTGCGCACGAGTGATGTTCGCCAACTCGCACTAGGCCAGTATGGTGAACTATAGCCTGATCTCCTTGCACTAAGATTTTTTTTATTTCTTAATTTAATACTATGAGTAATAATAAAAATATTGTAATGACATACGGTAAAATAATGTAATTCAAGTAGCATAAGCAAAGTAAGTTATTTAATATACCTATTTCTTAGTTTACCATTGCTTGTTTATCCATAAAACGGAAAAATAATTGCAAAGAAAAATATGTCATTTTTCCGGAACGTTTAGCAAATGAAATATATGCCCTTATTATTTGATATTAAAGCAAAATATTTTCCAAGATATTTAAAATTATACTAATGTTAAGCTTATGGAATTTTGTCGACTAACGTTTGCACGATTATTCGCTATCTCCGAGGAAGAATGCTCACATGTTGCCAGTAACGTTCACTTGATATATGTATGTATGTATAATTTATCGACTCTACATCCGTGTCTCGATGCATTTCTCAAGTTTTCGCTGTCGAGATTTGTTTGTTTTTACATATCATTCGAGTTCTTCCAATTTAAATTTCTTTTATAACTAAATATATGATACTGTTATCTATACCTATAAAGATTATTGGCAAGTTATTTGATAACGATATAATACTTATTAAAATTATTTTTTGAAACATTTTCACGAATACATTTTTACGATAGTGTTCAAGTAATGTTTGTTGACTATTTTTTATGTGAATATATTATGATATGCATGTTTCATTTTAATGAAAGACCTTTTTATGAAGATAACCAGATATTTTTTTTGTTTCACCGTCAGTTTTAAGTTAAACGACTGATTTATTATATCGGCCCTGATTTATTATATGGAGCCCTGTTTCTTGCAAGCCCATTTTGGAATAGTTCAATAAAACTTAAATGTTTTATTAGTTATTTATAGAACAAAAAGTTATTTAATACTTTGTTTGTTTAATTTATACAATAAATAAAAGAATTGTAACTGTTTATTTGTTAGAGTGGTTTTTCATGGTTCATTCACTTTACATCCAGAAACCGCGTTTTAACAAATAAACAAACTCAACTTTATATATTAGTATCGGTTATAATTAGAGAAAAAAATGCTTTATTTTTTAAAGTAACTTTCATTTATAACTGTAATACTTGCGTATAGTCATACACTCGTGTTGCGATAGTGTCGCTAACTTCCGTACAGAGAATGCCTCGGAACGTTTCCTTTCCGGGAACAAGCACATATCCTTATTTATTTTCAAGCATTTGTGTCCGCTACAATATCATTTTAAAATAGCGTCTCGAGGGCAAATGTATTTTGTATTTGCGTAAAGCATTTTTCATGTAAGTTGTGATATCATTCAGTATTTAAACGCAGCTAAAATAAATCTATATTCTAAAAATTTTATTATTAGCTCTAATATTTTTACCTTTTTCTAAGCCTTACTTGCGTGCTGAGAGTTCAGTAGAATTATTTTATTTTTAATCATTTTAAATTTTCATTACATTTTTTAAACACTAATCTAAATACAAACAGTGCAACAAAAACCATGTATGATTTATCTGTGGACTGCGAATTCATACGCGATAGTTAATTATACATACATATACATCTATTAAAATCAGATAAGAATATCACCAACTTGCGTTGATTATAATTGTTTCGAGACGGTAGTAGCTCGTCACTGTACTAGCGTATAACCGGTTTGTAATACAACTGTCTACTGTGTACAGGCTGCTCAACATAAAAGTTTGTTAATATATATTTAATATTTTTTTCGTTAATTTTATCTTTTAAAGTTGTATACTGGATAGATTAAAGATATTAAATTAAAAAATATTATTTATATTAATTTCATTATTTTAGTGATAACTTCAGGAAACTTACATGTCTGAAAATCTAATTACTTTTTGAAAGATACATAATATGTGAGGTCCACAAATTGCATTTTTTGCAGCGTGATAGATAATGACGAGATCCACTCATATTCATAGGAGGCCAATGTCCAGCAGTGGAATGTTAAAAGAGCTGAATGATTATACAACTTTGATAGTAAATCCAATAATAAAATATCTGTGGTACCTATACGGATAGAAATAATGAAATTATAGACAATCTATTTCTGTCTTTTGTCTATGGAACCTTAAAAATAGAAATGAAAGAGGATAAATACTATACATAAAGAACATGATTATAAGTACTCTAGCATGAAAAACTTTTATCATGAAGACTTTTATTGTCATTAATTATTAACTTTTAAATAGACACAGTCAAAAAAATTAAATTATCCAACTAAAATAATGACAATATTTGAAAAACATTCATAATAACGACTTGTTGGCTTTATCGCTACAAGTATACAGTAAATACGAAGATCGAGGACGTGTTTCTAAGACATTCTGCATTGCAATGACAACGCTTTTGTGGTTCCGGAGCAATGCAAATACTAGACATTGCTTTGGCGTCTAGTCTAATATCTTCGGCCAAAGCTACGCCTGAAATGAGGTCATACGTTTCCACTACTGCTCTTCTTCTGTTAAAGATTACAATTTTGATTCGTAGTTAGATGCCTTTTTGTGTAATACTGTTATTCTAAGAAATAAGAATTAATTTTGTAATCTTGTAGAACTATTCGTTTGAATATTTCATGTAAGTGTATGTTTTATTCCATGTGATTGACTGAAGGTGTGTCTTTGTTAATCCTTCACGTTATAACGGCTAAACGGAGTTGAGTGAAATTCGGAGTGGACATAGCCATTATCTTGGATTAATATATAAGTTTTTATCGGTGTAGATACGCAAGCAAAACTACAAGCAAATATTGTTAAAAAGTTACATAATAACGGGACTATTTTTAAAATTATTGAATTTATTAATGTGTACGCAACAAATGAAACCTAATTTAAGAGGGATGTGTATAACGGCATGTCAAGTGACTATGTAAATATAGTATCTTTCAAAATTTAAAAGTTACTGTACTCTACTATAAATAAAACTTTATATGCAATAATCTGAAATTAGATGATAATGCATAACGTAAAAATATTTCATTATAACTTCAATTAAATGTTCATATTAGTAAGATATAAAAAATGAAGTATATGGAGGTACAATGTTAGGTCCATCGGGATATAATGAAAGGTATGCCATTGCCGATAAGCGAGTCGAGGACTCGCTCTACCGTGAAATTGCACCATTGAGTCACCAATAGACGTGATAATTTAACGACTGCGAAACACTCCGCTAAGGTAAAGAATAGTACTTTCTTTACATTTTAACAATTCTGCATTCTACATAATTCGCATTTTATACTGAAGTTGCCACAAATGGCGTGAAGTGATGCCGGAAATACGAATTTCATGAATCTAATTTTTAAGAGAATGTTTCGCGAATATTTAAGTCGGTTACAGTGAACATTTTAAAAGATATTTTCAAATCTTTTCTTACCTATAAATTTATTAGCACAAGCCTCTCAGATTCTTGATTTAAACTATCTAGATTCAATATACTCTAGACATCATAATGCAAAAAAAAACTTTTTGAAATTATATATATATATATATTTTTTACTCGTACACCTTTACTGAGACTGACTTCGTATACTTATACGATGGAAGCAGATTTTGTGCTAGTTTTGGGTTATAAAATCAGTGGCACTTCAGCCACAGATTAAATATTATAAAGTTAAAAGAAAACGCTTTCGGGAGGACAAAGATCCGACATATTAGACGCTATACATCTTCCGAGATAAATGTTACTGGCAATGTGCTGTAATATTCTACTACTAGCAGTACCTCGCGGTTTTGACCGCGTTCAGTTGCTGGTTTAACGCATGTTTAGTATAGGTATGAGACGTGGCCTCTGGAGGAGTGGGTGGTATTTTTATGGTAGGAAATATGATAGAGAGTCTAAATATATATATAAATTTTTTTAGGAGATGAAGGAGTCAAGTTATGGAGACCTTAAGTTACAAAATTATCATTTTCTTTTAATACTTAAATAAGTCATTATTAAAGGTAAACATACTTTTAAAGAACAGTAAACATCCTTTTTTGATTTTTCAATAATTTCATTTAAAATGTAAGATTATTATATGTAAAATAAAATATATTGTTATGTTTTATTATAAATATAAAAATCTTACTTTTTGTCAAAACTGCCATTTTTTTTAAGTATTGTTATCATGATATTTCAGATTATCACTTATGTTAATAGATGGACTGTACTTAATAGTTGTAGCCGCTGGTATTTTTTAAAATAGCAGCTTTTTTAATATTATAAAGTTCTAATACTTTTTTACTACTTTTTTCACAAAACAACGAATATTTTTTTTCGGATGTAACAGATAAAACAACGTAAGAAACTGAACAACTGAACGTCAACCTGTCAACTCACTTTTTTATATGAAGATATTTTAACCCAAATTTTTCACTTGTCCGCACAAGTTTTCAAACATTTCTTTCATACAAACCTTGTCCTGACAATTACAAACACAACAAAAAAGAGTTAGCCAAATATGTGCAGCCGTTCTGAAGTAACTCGCTTACATACGTTTTGTAATTGAATTTTATTCATATAGATATAAGATATAAGTATATAAAGATTATTATTTCTTAATCTAATTTGATGACGAACGTAACTAAATTCGATGGCTGAATTAAATGTCATACATATCGCAACTCTTAAAACAATTTGTGTTTTTTTTAAATAATAACTATTTCATGTATAAAAAATTGGGTTATCTTCTAATTTCTTTCTTAATGAATAAAATCACTTTGTCTTAACAAACTATGAAATCATTAGGAGCTTCGCTTCGTTCTCAGTTTGTTTGTCAACTTCGACCACAGTGAGATGAAATGAGTTTCAAACGATTTCCTGGACGTAATGAAACCTCTTTCGCCTTTTGATTCACAAGATGAATGCCTTTACTTTAAAGACTTAAGTAAGATTGTGCTTAAAGTAAATTTTGTCGCGTCAATGAAGTCTTTTTCTCGGAAGTCTCAAGAGCAGCTCCAATTTAGATGTTTTTCTTTTTCGTAAAATTTTTGTTATTTTATATTATTTAAAATTTAAATTTTAAGCCTGTTTTACGTATTTATTGATGCGACTATTCAGTCACAAAATAAACAAAATTCGTTCTATAAAATATAATATATACATATCTAGAAAATCCTGACTATTATTATTGTAATTGCGAAAGTGGAAGGTAGGAAGAAGAAGAATATGTCAGAAAATGTATTATTACCTTTTAATTCAATTTCAGATAAATATTTTACTAATATTAATGAAAAAATATGTTTCTTGTTTACAGTGCATTCATTTATAATTTTTATTTCACTAGTGTCCCGGGTTGGGCCAAGTTTGATTACTGAGTTTTTCTGTTAAGATATTCTTAGTAGTACCCTAGCCTAGTAAAAGTCAAAAGGGGAGAGAGAGGTCACTTGTGTCTGCGCGCACACTTGTGCACTATAACATCTGTGCAGATGGCTAGTCTCAGTGAGATTTGCTGCCGTAGCCGAAATCATCAGGACATAGTCCTTTACATTATTACATTTTACACCATACTGAGATTTAGTCGCCTTTTTTACATATTTAGTTCATTTCAACTTTTCCCGTCAAACAATATTCACAGAATAAAAGGTTATCGCAGTCTATTGTCACAGTCTCGAACAACAGATATAACCTTCTTTTCTCTTCAGATCCACTGACTTGGTCCAGCGTCTAGAACAAGTAACTTTATGTATAGAAAATTAACATTTTCGTAGCCTAAATTATTCAATATTATAACACGCTGATAATTTACATAATATTTCAAATTATTAACAAATTATATGGCAATAAGTACTTAAAATTAAATAATACAAATGTTTTAGTGTACAAGTTAACTATATACATTTAGCAAAATTACTAACATAATAATATTAGCTAATTTTACTCCTTAATATGCATAATTGCGAGCTAGTTTGTGCAAGCTATTAATGAACAAGTGTGAATTTAATTTACTATCGTTCGAGCGCATTGGTAGTTCTAAAACAGCATGGTGAAACTGTGATTCCAGAGTAACTTCGGTTTAACTAAATTAAATGATCTAATACTGTACCTATACGATATCTATTACTAACGTAAGTTGTTATTTGTACGTTTCCCTATTGAATATTTAAACAATATAGTTAGTTCTTATTATTCTTTTTGATATATTTATACACCTAATTACTTTATATAAAAAGGACGGGTAAAGAAAGTCATTTTATGCAAATAATAAACTATATGTATAAAAAAATGAACTATGTGTCAGGCCAGACATTAATTGCCTTTCCTCTTCCATGAAATCGATCAAAAAAAAATAATTACGAGTAATTCAACTGAGAGTTCTATATTCTATACCTCTACACTACTATTATTGTTATATATTTTTTGTATGTTTGTATGTTTGTTTGTAATGGATAAACTAAAAATACGCTGAACTGATAGATGAAAATTGGTATGAAGATAGTTTGAGTTCCGGGATAAAACTATCCTATGTTCTTTTCAGGGTGAGAAGGATATATGATAGTTTTTATTCCGGAAATCATTCCTTAAGGGGGTGAAAAAGGGAATGAAAGTTTATATAGGGAACTGGTGATTAGTTATCTTATTCTATATTTTCTATCTATTCCAAAATATTTTTTGAAACTTACAGGGTCGAATCCGAGCGAAGTGAGGGTGAGTCGCTTAGTGTATATTATTCTTGTTGAGTTTTTTTACATTATGCGTTGTTTAGTTCTCAAGATAGTTAACATCGCTTCATAATTTATTGGTAAAGACTTAAGCATTGATCAATTACATTGTTCTCTTTGTGATTACGAATAATATTGATTATATTAGAAATTAGTTTATTCTGTAAGCAACGTACTCACGAACATCGTAAATAAATTCTTTACATTAACCGACTTTCAAAAAGGAGGATGCTCATTTATATGTATTCTTTTTTCGATTTCAAAAATATCTGATTAGGTATCTATCTATCTATAGTAAGTGGAATCCTAGATTAATTATATTTTACTTTTTGGTGTCTAGAAATAGTTTTCTTTATTTTTTTTAGTGTTTGCAAATATGTATATGAATCAAGAAGTATTTTCGGAAAAGATTCACTTTGTTCCTAATTAAATTTATATTAGTTATCCCATACATATCTATGTATGGGATGTAATAAAAGAAAATGTCTGAAAACAAGACATGTTGAATAAACACTTATTATTTCAGTACACGTTAATTAATGAATGAGTATATAAGACTTGCACAGTGGAGCGGCTACAACGGATCTGAAACTTTACATGGTGTAAAACTTACTTAACTTAATATTCTGATGAGAAATAAGTTTTATTGCTTACTATATTTGTGAAATTAATGTACAACAAAATGTTGGAATAATTTTGTTTTTCTACTTACTTATAAAATAGTTACAATTACAATGAAACTATGTTTAACCAATTTTCAAATATGTGGAGGTACTCAATATAAGTGCCACTAGTTGTCAACCTATTTTTAAAATTATTTATTAATAAATAGGTAATATCTCGAGAGTATGGGATTTAAAGAACGATACAATTTTGAAATACAAACTTCTAATAGTGGAATGACATATATACTTGACCAATCAATTATTAACCATAAATAATCAATTTACATTTACTATTATGACGTAATAATTTAAATCTAAATCCTTTTAGTGTAGTCTTTTCTTGTTCACAAGTAAAAAGTACACACAGGATATTTTAAATTTACAATATGAGTAATGATATTAGATTTATTTAAAATAATTATAGTTCATTGTTCCTTGCCTCCTGTGCATTTTACCATTATGCTGCAAAAGACAGTGCACACATTTGTACATGACTTATTGTCGCTCTCTGGATTATTCAAAAAATAAAACTGTAGGAGAGAAAGCATAAAGCCGCTGTTTTTTATCCCTCGCAGAGCCAACCACTCGTAGAATGTGTAAGTTTTATACACAGCCACAAATGGAACTAAAATTAAAGTAATAAATGTTTTTCATATAAAGAATGAAAAATGTACATGAATTATGCTTTTGAAGTTTTTACATTTGTAAATTATATTATTGAAATCTTTATCGTATTAATTTTTTTTTGAATATTTTAATATTATTAGGAAACCCCCATTGCATCGCAGTCAATTTTTTTTAAAACTAAAGTATTTTTTTTTCCGGAGTTTAAAACCTAATCTGAGAATCATACAATCAATCAATGAGAATCAACCAAATCATTTGATGTAGTCATATCGATAGACTATTTTCAGCTAACCTAAGGTTATCCAGCTTTTAACCTGAACTTATATCCGCCATTTTATTGAGACATTTAGACTTGTATAATGTTCATCCGCTCCAAACATACATATTACACAGTAGGCATATCTTATCGAGCAAAAGAACATAAACTTGTTTATAATAGAAGTAGATAGGTATAAATTATGATCTTATGTATTTTTATATCTCTTGCAATTTTCTAAGGTAAAGGATTTATGTACATTTCATACTGGTTTTTTCAGGCTCTCAACCTACTCTAATCCGTTATTTAAAGACCTTAAAATTAAAAATCTAATCCCTCATGAGCAGTGGTAGAGGTATATTTACACGTTACGATAGATACATCTATACTAACATTATAAAGCTGAAGAGTTTGTTTGTTTGTTTGTTTGTTTGGTTGAACGCGCTAATCTCAGGCACTACTAATCCCATTTGAAAAAATCTTTTTGCATTAGATAGCCTATTTATTGAGGAAGGCTATAGGCTATATATTCCCGGAAAAAAAGTAAGGTTCCCGTGGGATAGATTTGTTTTTGTCTAGGGACGAACCCAAAGCGAAGCGAAGGTGAGTCGCTAGTTTTATATATGTTAGTACTTAGTTTTACTTCGATCCAACTAAATTGCAGCGTTACAAAACAAAGGGCACTCAAGTCACTCTCGATAAGCGAAGAGCTTCTCAAATTCATTGAGTTAACCGCACATCCTGCTCTACTGGAATACGAGTATTAGGGTTTTGCTCAAGTTAGCGTACTTCAATAGCTTTAACTGGTTTTGGTATGTAAGTAAAGGATGTGTTTTCGTTTTATTGTATCATAGAGAATTTTACTTATACTGCTCTAGACATCTGTCGTGTTGCATGCTTTGAAGCCATTAACAAGAAGATTTAATTGAATTAAAATGACACACTTCTATACATAAGTAGGTACCTGGATTATTTAATGTTTAAAAATATTAAACCATTCGTACAATGAATTCATATTATGAATCATAATTCCCAGCTGTGCTGATTTGTGTTTGTTTGTATTAATCGTAGATTTTAATGTACGGATTTTCATCCGGTTTTTACTTATAGGAAGAGGGATTTTCTAGAAAGATTATGGGCTATATATATTAGTAGGTATATTACGAAAATCAATAACCAGTATGATAATATTTTTATATTTAGTCTGCAATATCATATTTTCTTAGAACGTCCGGTATATCATACAACCGAACGGACATTTATTGACGCGTGGGTCACTAGAAACAGCATATTGGTGGTAGTTACCATGTCAAAAACTTTCACCTTCCGGATGTGCTTACAACAATTGAAAAAAAAGTTTTATTGCGATTAGATTAATGGTTTATAAACGCAAACATTAAATACAATACGACAAATATACATTCATTTTATACAAATCGATAGTTATTACAAACAGGTAGTTGCAGTTGGTATAGTAAAAACTTTTATAATTTAATAACAAGCTCTATGTAACACTGCCTAGAGCAGTCAGTAGTCAGAAGGAATAAGTTTAAAGTTAACAAGCATAAATTATACTTTTGAGCATGGTAGATTCTCGTATATTTAATACGTACTCGATATAAAATTTAAAAGTTCATTTAAAATAAGTAGCGAAATTTTTTATTAACTAAATAAATTGAGACCCGTAATAAGTATAAATATAATTCGTACGCGTATTCTCATTGAAATTATATTTTATCTTTTGTCTAAAATGAAATCAAACTTTTTTTATACTTTTTAATAAAAAGCACTTTTAATAAAAAGCTATTAGCGACTAGGCTAAGGTATATAAAGAATAGACAATAGAAATGTCGCTATTATACGTTTTTAATGATATTTGCTCAATGTACATATTAAGTTCAATGATTGAAATTGTTAAGATAGAGAAGCGCGTTGCGGCTTCCAAAATTGTCTAATGAGGTGGATTAAAAATGTATACTTTTTAAACATTGGAAAGTTTTGATAAAATTACGTAGATTACTTTGTTAGGTAATTTTTTTTACGATTTGAACGTTTGCGCAATATTTTTTGGTGAAAACTATGGATTCCAATCATATTAAAGCGAGTCGGTGGTAGCTTCCTCACGGACAGACTACAATGACACTTACATTAAATTGACGACTCAAAAGCACTTGTAATAAGTCTAATTGAATAAAATTTATTTCATTTCATTTTATTAGTACTTATATAATGGTTCGCGCTGTAGTCAAGTTTCTTATACATTTTATATTTATAACACAAAATAATTCATGATAATAGTATATGTAGAGATATTTAAAAAAAAAGAATATCTAGGCCCTAAAAATGACACCATACAAAATTATAAACCAAGCCAAATGTTAAGCTAGTCAAATAGTACGCTAAAAATTTATTATCATAAACTTATTGTTATCATAATGATCGAAATGCAGTTATCATTAGAAACTCACAAATGTGGAAAGATCACGAGGGAAACGTTTCATTTCCTTTCACACATTTTCAATAAGAACCGAACAATATCTCAGTGACAATAGCTATGTAATTTGGACGACATGGCGTCTGTTGGGAAATACGTCAAGATTCATTAGTATTGTGGCAAAGAAATCTTGTTACGTAGTACACTGTAGATGTTTTAATCAAAGTTTTGCTCGTCCTTCTATTCGTACTTCGGCCCATGAAATATTTATATTACAATATTTGCAGTTAAGGTTAATATAGCTAATATGAAGAACAAGATTCGATTCTAAAAAATCATTCACAAATAAGAAGAATTTTGTATGATTATAAAAATTTAATACGAAATATAGATATACAATTAGAAAAAGAAACAGAATGTAGGTTGCATTTTGTTCCTTTTTAAAGCTTCTACAAAGTCCTATATCCTCATTTCCATTTTACAGCATGCATCTACAATCTACATGTTTCATGTTTCCATATCTGCTTTCAAAACTGTTTCTCTATAACGAGAGTACCAGGTACGTACATTTTTTAAAGTTACCAAAGGTCTTCTAATAAAATGCTGAGGCAAAGGAAATGTATGTAGGCATCAATAATAATTGTTATTGATTAAATAGGTGTGTCTAAGAAGTTAAATACATATGGGTGCGCCATTATTTTGCCTATACTTTAAACTATTGGTAACAAATTCAATATTTTGTGCTTTTAAATCAACATCTAATTATAAATAAATATGTTGGGACATTAACACACAACACCATCTAGTTCTATGGTAAACTACGAGGCTTGTGTTATGGATACCAGATAATTGATTCAATACATATTATATATAACTTTAAATACAAATATATTAAAATGAATGTTCCCAGCGGGATTCGAACCCGCGACCGCTAGCAAAGCGAGTAGGATCACCAGAAGAAGAAGAAGAATTATATCAATCGACAATTGTAAAATAAGTGAGTAAAATAGGATAATAAAATCTGATTTAAGATTTATAATAAATTTTAGAATATATTTTGATGGATCCTAATAATAATGTATGTATTCAATACGAGTGGGATCAGGTCGTAGTCCACCACGCTGGCCAAGTGCGGGCCAAATTTGCTAGATTCTATCAGACATGCAGGTTTCCTCCCGATGTTTTCTTTCACCGTAAGACAAGTGATAATCATGTTGGAAATGATTTGCACATGAAAATATCAATGATGCGAGTCCCGTGATTTGCACCCCCTTCACTCGGTTTTCCAAGCCAGCGCGTTACCACTGGGCTACCACTGTCTTTATAATAATATAATTCCTTAATGTAAAATGGATTTAAGTTAATTACAATAGGTTTTGTAATGTTGTCAGTCTATGGTTTCTGTCAAAATTTATGAAGATTAATAATTAATTAATTTAAGAAGTTCGTAAAAGATTTGTTGTTGCGATGAATTATTTATTTTATATAATTTTTGTAAATTAAATATGAATTATATTTGGAGCAAATGGTAAAATAATCTTGCTATTGATGGATATAAAAGTTGAGTTGTTAAATAAGTTCTGTGTAGTGTCATTCATTCTCTTTTCGATTTTTGAATAGTACCTAAGGTTGTCAGGAAGATTTATGTCAGGAATCTGAGAGTATTTTATGCTACGCGCCGACATACATAATTTCCTATATTTATATTGTATATTAATATTATAAAGAGTCCTCTTTTTTATTATATATATTTTACTTTAATTATATTTTTGTTTATAATTAATGAACTGTGGAATAACTGAATGGATTTTAGGAATTCTTTCATTACCGAAGTTAAGTTATTTATAACTAACAACCAACTAATAAATTTTCAGACTAAAATATCACGGTGTCACTAAATTTTTTTTTTTATTATAGTATATAAACTACGTCTGCCTGAGTTTAGTGTATCCATTTTATAGATTTATTTTAAAATAGTAGATACATGTGTTATTTTATTTTCAAAGGAACAGTTTGCGAATTACGTATTCAGCAAAGATAAAGCCATAAACTACAGGGATTTCAAAATCTAATAAGGTTATCTCTCATTGAAATACGTAATAAATCTCTATCGTGCTATTAATATGCAACATCATGCTTTATGATTAGAATCTGGTTAAATATGTGACTATAAGATTATTTACTATAATTATATAATGTATGTTTAAATCATAGGAACAAGAAATTTAAAATTTTGTGAATATGGCATGTTCGGAAATGATAATAATTCACAGTGAAAGAATTTGTTACATTAAAAATAAAATGAAATATTTACCATTTTTGTTTATTTTATTTTTTATTTAATTTCAATGGTTTTAAAGGTTTGTGGACAAAACAATCACGTTGTGTAACACGTTTATGTAGACTTAATTTTTTTCTGACTATTTTGGATTCAGTGGTAGCCCAGTGGTAAAGCGCTCGCTTGGTAAACCGAGTGAAGCGGGTTCAAATCCCGAATCTCGCATCTCTGATATTTTCGTGTGCGAATCATTTCCAACATGATTACCATTTGCTTTAGCTAGGTGCCAACCGGCACCTAACTAGCGTGGTGGACTAAGGCCTGATCTCCCTCGTATTGAAGGGAAGCCCGTGCCCAGCAGTGAGACGTTAAAAAGGGCTGAATACATATTTTTTTCACATCCAAGTTACCTTGAAGTGGCACTTCTATTTTTTATTTATTGTAATTTGATTACTAGAATTGTCTAACGGAATTGACCAACCTTTCGAATTTTCGAAATGTAGCTCCAATAGTCTTTAATTAAAATTGCTGTGATATACCACCGGATATATAGACTGATGAGCAGACGGACTTGACGAAATTATAAAAGCTTTTAGCTACGGGACCCTAAAAATAAACTTTTATAAGTACAAACTTACGAAACGAACGATTTCTTAGTCTCGTAATATAAATGGAATGACTATATTCATAAAAGCTCAATTAGTTTTTCAGCAATCCTTAGTTGTTTCGTTAAATTAGTATTTGTATTTTCGGGTACAAAGAAAACTTTTTCCTTGAGATCTTTGCGAGAAGGCAATATTTACGTGGTTTGCATTGTTGCGTAAACAAGAATATTATTTCATAACTTGAGCTTCATTTCGGTTTGGTTATTTTTGCAAAAAATACCAAAAATTCGGTTTCATTTCTATTGCGAGGACTTCGTACAATGCTCGTCGTCCCTGAAATTAAGTATTAAAGAAGGATTTCGCATAAGCTTTTTGAAATAACCGTCTTAAGCAAAAGGTATATTATTTTTGATTATAATAAAATTTTATATTTATATCTTGTGATTTGATTTAATAATAAAATATTTTAGATGCATACTCTATCCTTACTCTTCTGTTTCGTTGCCATCGTAATCTTTTATAAATAAATAATTAGTTTCTTTTTATTTACTTTGTAAACTATACCGGTGTATGCATTGTGTGGGATTGTTAAATTATAATAAATTATCCAAACAAACACATAATGTTATTCATGTCGGCTCATAATCCTTCGTAATAATAACAATATACCGTTCTATATAGTGTTTGACTAATAAGAGTGAAGAGCGTGTTCATCTATCCATACATATAATAAAATTGTAACTAAGCCGAATCCGTACATTAAACATTTTTTGGAAAATCTTATTGAAATAGACATTATTATCGATACAAAGACCGAATCTATAGTTTTGAGATTTTTTGTCTGTCTGTCTGTCTGTTACCGCATCACGGAAAAACCTTATTTTATTGCGGGAAAATATCTCATCTCTGAGAAATCTATACTAAACATCAAAACGTAAGTAGGGACGAACCCGAGCGGAGCGAGGGTAAGTCGCTAGTATGAAAATAAACGCAATTTAACCGTTCATATAAATATATCAAGATTATTATTATCATGATATGATTATGACAAGGAAAATTAATTGGAAATTGCTGTGAATAGGAAAGAGACACACTCGTATCAGTTTCTAGAATAATAGTCGCAATAAAAACAATTACGAAATGTTTATTATGCACTAGATTTTTTTTATTTTATGTACATAAAAAGAAGACAGTATATCGTAGCTCAGTATGTGTTCGAAGTCAAGATTCACAAAAAATACAATGAAGTGATAGTGGAAATGGAAATAGTGATGAAAAATAGAGCTCAGTATCTGGAATGCTTATTGCAGTTGTATTCGTAAATAATAATGTACGTAATAACAATAAAACATCTATATACAAGGGCCCAGCTTTAATTTCCTATTCCAGAACCCAAAGTCAATAAATAAATAAAATAAATATGCTGGGACATAACACACAGCACCATCTAGTTCCATGGTAAGCTACAAAGCCTGTGTTATGGATACCAGATAGTTGATATACTACACATTTATAACTTTAAATATATACATATTATAAATATAAACACCCATGACTGGAGTACAAACATTCGTGCTTATCACACAAATGAATGCCCCCAGCGGGACTCGCACCCGCGACCACTGGCGCAGAAAGTAGGGTCACTACAAACTGAGCCGAACGTGCCGTCAAATTTACCAATAGAATATAATAGAACATCTACTCATCAATATTACAAAAATATTTTCATAATAATATTATTAAAATACAAAGACTTTTCATATTACTTTCTTCATAGTTCGCTGAGAACTCAGAGCACGTAGTGAACTTATAAAGAAGGAACAGACGGATGCATCAGGCGTTTCCCAAAGTTAGAGAGAGTGCCATATGTCTTCTAACACTTAAGTTTCAAATCCTATAACACTATTTCTTGTTATCTTTTATGTTTGAAAACTTATTATATAATTTTTTATATTAAATATTATTTAAGAGGTTGAGATTTATAACTGTAAATAAATTTATTTCATATTTGTTTAAATATTTCACATTCTTCGTCATTTACCTTTGCTCAAGTCTCAACAAAATAATATTTCATCACAAACCACTGGATATACTAACATAAAACTGTGTCACTCTCCTTCCAATATCAGTGATAATATTATGTTATTCTTTAGATAAGCATAGTGTAAAGAGTTTTCCTTGCTTAACATCGAGTTTTGGTCAAAGTAATGCCTTTATTTACCAATTTTACTAAACAAAATAATTTACAATAATAAAATACCCGACTGCGTAAAAAGCAAACTAAAAAGGTAAGAACACGAGAACAAAGAAACATAGTATTATGGAGTCGAAGACATACAATACACGTAGCAAGACTCGCATCTAGTATAAAACATTTACCGGTGGTAGGACTCTGTCAAGCCTGAGGAGTCCGACTGGATGGGTACCACCCCCTTATCTATTTCTGCCGCCAAGCAACAATGATTGCATTGTTGTGTTCCGGTTTGAAGGATAAGGTAGCCAGCGCAATTACAGGCAACAGGCATATCATCTTAGTCCTCACAGTGATAACGTACCGGCGGTTCTGCAGTTTTGTTACGTAAAACTTAGGTGCATGAACCGTAGGTGTTATGGGCGACAGGTATTGCTTTCCATCAGGTGGGCTGTCTGCTCGTTTATCACTGAATACCATAAAAAAAACATGTATATATGTCAAACACATAACCCTCCTCTGGTTTTCAGCGCAGTCGGGTAAATAGTAAAGCTTTTTCCCGCGATATTATTTATTGATTTATTGCATTATATATCTTGTTCTAAACAGAATTCAATCAACTTTTACGTTATAAAAAGAAATATAGCATAATAATTTTTGCTACTATCATTGTAAACCTAAACACGTAGTATGTTAAGGAAGTAAAGTCGGACCGAGGAAGTTTTCAGTTATTTGTCAGCGCTTCCCCGAATCGCGAGCGTGACTAGCGGCGCCAAGTCCGAAATGTACAAACTGCTTTATAAAATTGAATTATCTAAAGCAACATTTTTAAAAGACTTTTTCTCATTGTTTTGTTAGGGTAAATATCAGTGAAGAATTTTTTTTAAATAGTTACGTGTAAATTATTTAATTAAGAAATTATTTTAAAGAATTTATCTTAAAATGAATCTAAAATTCTAAATATCTAGATATCTATGCTCAATAAAATAAAGAGGAATGCTGTTTTGAAGTAGAGAATGACTTATAGGCACTATCTCTAGTATATAAACTATTCGTCAGAAAATGCATTAATAATTTATTCATACATATAATATTCTGGTCCGTGACTCGGCTCGCGTAGCTTGGTATGATTTGGTACGCCCCTCGTAACGTCAGTGTCGCAGCTTTGTTTAAGATAATGGTTAATCCTCAATGTCTATAACCTTCCTCATAAAAAGACAAACTTTTCAACTCTATTATATATATATATATATATATATATATATACATATATATATATATATATATATATATATATATATATATATATATATATATATATATATATATATATATATATATATATATTAAACGATATTATAAAATCAATCAACGCCTAAGTATTTAAAAGGCTAGCTATTTAATTCAGTTCAATTCTCTTGTTTATGTCTTCAAAGCGTAGATATTTATTATGTCAAATTAATATAAATATAACCTTTGACATTTAATGTTATTTAAGATGAAAAATTTGATTTTATATTTTCGTATAGTTTCGATATTATGATTTGATTAAAACAGACATGATGGACCTAATATTAAACAATAACGAAAGATTTTCTTTTTGCTCATCCTTATTTTATTAAGATCAAATTCTTGAAATGCGAGCATTCTGTTATTACACTCCTCCCGCTACGGATTTCGTTCATAGTTATTTAGTAGTTTATAAATACAATTAAGAGCCAGTACTCTTGATAAATTATATTATACTCTATTATGTAAAAATCTAAGTAAATTACTAGCATACTATATGCGTGAAGATTAATAATTTGTAATAATGCGGCGATCAAGGCTTTATTTGGTGTGAATTGTGGTGCATGCACTAGTTTAAAACGTACTTTCTGGTATATTGTATACTATAAAATTAAGAGAGCGGGAAACCTATCCTCATAGGTTAACACTCGCCCTTAAATCAATGGAGCTTAATAGTTAGTATTGTAAAGTTTATCTTTGGCATGTAAATTTCTGCTGTACCAAACTTTTCATACTTATAAAAAATTATTTCACTTTCTCACAAAATCCCAAACGCTCAAGAGTCGTCGTGTTGTCGCGACAGGAAGAATTCGTCATCAATCTGCCGCGAACCTATTTCCTTACATTCGATCCCTCGCATCCCGAGTGCTATGAGAATTTTCTATTTATCTTAGATTTTACGAAGAATATTTTATAGAATACTCAGCCATATTTCATATCATTTCAGGTTTTAGATTAGTACTGAAATATTTAATTTACTTATATGAGTCAAACAAAAAGTGTAATTTTTCAGTCGTAGTTACAATAAAAAAAATATTTGACTTAAAAATTCGATATTGGAATTTAATGAATTCACTTATAGATTATTGAAGAAGATCTATCATAAATTCGAAAACTAATGCCGCAAAAAGAATAAAGTCCGCCGGACTACAGATATCCATTATATTTTTTTTCATAAAGAATTAAAAATATACATTAAATAAATAAATATGTTGGGACAGTGTCACACAGCACCGTCAAGTTTCATAGTAAGCTACAAGGCTTATGTTATAGACATCAGATACACGTCATATATAAAACTTTAAAAACATACATATTATAAATATTAATATAAACACCCAAGACTGGAGTACAAATATTCGTGCTCATCACACAAATGAATAACCCCAGCGGGACTCGAACCCGCAACCACTGACACAACAAGTAGGGTAGGGTTGTTATATTAGGTATATGGCAGTAAATTAATTAATAAATAAAAATGGCCTCTCAATTAATTCAATAAAGTGATATGATAGAAATACATACATACATGACAAAGACAAAAGACTGTGAGACTCTTACCTACTAAAACCCGCAACGGAAGCATTATTTTAGAAATATCACTTACTTAACTTAAATATCCACTAAGCTAATGTTAATCGTCGCTATAAGATGCAATATATTTCTGCAAGTTTAAATGAGAGATTATATGGCTCAATGATGGGTCTGGAGAAACGCCAAAGCGCCCCGAGGTAACAATGCGAGCCTGCCAAGAGTTTACTGATAGACGGCTATAGGAATTTGCGACATCTTTGAATATAGCTCCTTGATTAGACAATGAACGTCGTATGAAACATGACATTTCTTAATATATAATAACATAAATTAGTTTGTATGCAGCCCTTTTTAAGTCCCACTGCTGAGCACGGGCCTCACTTCAATACAAGGTAGATCAGGCCACAGTCCACCAAGCTGGCCAAGTGCGGGTTGGCAGACTTCACATGTTTAGAATGCTTAATGTTTATTGTCAAAACTGTTTGAGCTATATTGTCGCATCAGTTTATTACATTTTTAAGTTTAAAATAATAACAAATTAAAGTATACTTTTTAAAATATTAAAAATGTGCCTGTTGTGACTTTTGTTATATTGCAGCAAGCGCACGAAATCAGGTCAAATTCTGCTTTCAACAAATTGAATGTAAATTCGGTTATGTCTCAAGAAAAATCTTAAAATTTAAATTTTAAGAAGAATCGAAACTACATTCATTGGACAAGGATACATTTCCGGTAGCATTACAAATGCGAACAAGACCAGGTATTATTTCATGTTATTGGATTCACTTTGTATATTGTCTCGCTGCGAGGAAAGAAAATTCGATTACATTCGTACAAAGAACATCCATTCTGTACTTACTATTTACTACCTAATAGAATATATTTAAAAACAAAATGCTTATATAGCTTCATATGTAACACACCTATCTGCATATCATGATTAGGTCTGCAAAATACATAAATATGTTAATCTCAGTCTCAAAATGGTAATATCGTTTGAATGGTATAAGGAGTGCTCATTTCAATTCAATTCCTTTTGATATATCCTTCATATTTACTCATAATGTATTACAATTCATTGAAGCTATTGTGGCCTCAACAAAGGACTTTCAATAACCAGAAGAGTATTGCTAGGAGCGCTCATGCTTAGGCAGTATGCACCTCACGTTCTGAACTTTCAGTGTACAATCTCACTCCTCAAAGTTAGTCGAAGTGCTCTGCCTTTCTGACAGTATGGTTGAAAATCCATGCTGCCACTCTCTCGAATTATATTTATATATTATAATTGGAATGACGATGCTCATACCAACGCATTATGTAATTAAAACATACCGTACCTACTTAATGTTTATTGAATATTTTATATTAAGATACCTACTAAATAACGAAAATAAAATGATAAAAAATAAAAATTTAAATAAAATATTCTTTTAATACGGTCAACATGATGAATACAAAGCAAACAGCTCACAGCTAAAATCTATTTATTAGTAGCTAATAGCTATCCCCTGCGATTTCAGTCGTGTGTTTTAAAGACAATATGAAAGATACATAGATTTCAAAATCAGTCGTAAAATATTTTTTTGATATTTAGTACTTTATTTAAAATCTATATCAAAATATCCTCATGTCCGGGTTCTAATCCCGGTCGGATACAAAGTTCTTACTTTAGTTTTTGTTTGTATTTATTCAAGTTTTTAGTTTTTTTATCTAAAAAATACGATATAACAAAAAAGGACTCAGAGCGTAGCTCGGTCGCCCAGGTACTTATTATAAAAGATAGCAATTATGGCAAACAACAAAAGTTATGTTAAAATTCGTTATTAACCGACTTCCAAAAAAAGGAGGAGGTTCTCAATTCGACCGTATATATGTTTTTTTTTTGTTTTGGCAGTCAGGTAAACATGGTATAAGCTCGATATAGGACACCTATTTAAATCTTCGATTGACCCATAAATTGTAATTATAGGTAAAGATAAATGCATTGACCTGATAAATGCACATAATTATGTATGTACAGAAATTAATTTTATCAAAATTAATTTCATATTTGAACTTTATTTCCAAATATTATATGCCAAAAGAAATGTTACAACCTTAATATAACATTTTTATGACAATGAAGACAATAAAATTCGCGCTACACATAATAACTAAAGGGTAGGCTTTGTTCGATATCAATGATATCTGCTAAGGGTTCACTTCGAGGCGTTTAGTTGTGTCTCACATAGAGTGAAAATGGTAAATTGGTTTTTATCCTCGAAAAGTTTAGTTTTAAAATTTCAAAGGGTCAAATGAACTGATGTCAACTTATTATCAAATCGATCGTAAAGTTGGTATTGTTACTAAAAACCATCTGCATCATAAGGAAGTGCGACGCCAGTGTTTATGAATATGATTGTTAGATTTTCTTTTGTTAATGATTTTATGGGCTTCATAGGGCAGAAAAGAGCCACTTCACTTCTGTTCCGTCTGCCATTATACTTGGAGACTTCGTTGGATTCATGTGAACCGATAGATAATGCTGTAGTCAAATTACGAAAACAAGTGTGTACAGCAGACATAAGGTATTTTTGAAAAGTATTTAAAAATGAGATTCATGTTCAAGACAACTTTTTAAATGACTTTAAAAAAAACTTTATATGATTTTATTATATAAACCGAACATTGTGACTTGGTAAATATATTTTATTTTACTTTTAACCTAACAAATAACTAAGTTAAAACTTAGCTCGGTGCGCGTGTTAGACTCGTACTTGTCCGATTTTTTCTTTTTATCGTTTGTGACTTTTATTGAAGCCAGATTTACTTAAATGAGTTTTTTTTCAGTTTATTTGTCTAAAACAATTTATTTTAAAATAACTCTGATTTAATGACAGTAAAGATCATTCGATTTTATCTTGATATATACAAATAGATACCGATACACATATAACATAGAGTATGTTATAAAATATTATCATCGCTTTTTCGATTTCAGCAAGTTTCTTGGAACTCGTAATGCCGACACGAAAAGAAAAAGCGGGCATATAATTAATTCAGTTTCTTTCTTTTGTAGCACGTTTTCCATATTTAGCCATCTTTGTATGATAAAATGTTTTTACTGTATTTTTAACGCCACTCAAAGTCTAATAAAGTCTATTTTAGATTTGCTTTATTTCCTTTGCTAGTACCACTGGCGGGCGAACTCGTTACTGGTGTGATGAAATTATGTAATACTCCTACATTCTCCATTAAAATTTTATCGTTTCATCTCCCTGGCCCTCTTTATGTGCTCTGAGTATGATATGAACAAATTAGTAGTTCTAAGGATATTAATTGTTCTAAAAGAGTTTAGTATAGTAAATCCTCAAGTTTCTAAACAAGAACATATAAATACACTATTATGTATTCAGCCCTTTTTAACGTCCCACTGCTGGGCACGGGCCTCCCTTCAAGACAAGGGGAATCAGGCCATAGTCCACCACGCTGGACAAGTGCGGATTGGCGGACTTCACATGCCTTTCGAAAACTTGCTAGGTTCTATTAGGTACTGATCAAAAATATTCGTTTATTATTTCCAATCATATGTAGGTATTCGTGTTCAATGTATGCATTTCTATATAAGCTAAACTTTTACAACATGTGTGATTTTTAATACAACGAATAAGTACAATATATATTAACATTCCGTCACTTAAAACACAGAACATTAACTCAATTGAATTTATTATGAAACTTTCGTCCATACACGTAATCAATCAAGAAGTAAGATACTGAAGTAAAATTGAAAATTTTGTATTATAAAGCTGTAATAATATATGTACTCGTATATATATTAATAATTGATAGCGTAAAAAGATAATATGTTAATAATAACATATTTATTATTTACATAATTTTAAACATAAACATAATTACTAAGACTTCCTATTTACTTTTTATAATTAAGCTTTTAGTTAACTGGCAATGTTTGTTAGTTGGTACTTTTGGTATATTTGTATGGGTCAAATCTTACAAGTTGAACTAGAACTACTTCTCTTATCCTGCAGAGTTGGTTCAGTTCCGATGACAATTCATCCCAATGTGCGTTCACTTTTTCATGGTGGGAGGGCTCATTAGCGTCTGGTAACCCAGCCGGGGGCGAAGCCAAGAAACGCACTGGGAGGCGGCCCAACTCGGTGCGCAGTGTGCAATGCAGGTTGCTCCTGGTACTTCTCTGATAGCATAGTGGACTGTTGGAGCAACCCCATAGTTGTTGTGGTCTGCTTCGGCAGACCTACTGTCGGGGCGTTATGGTTGAGTGCATAAGCGATCCTGCGACGCCCCATTAAGACGGAGAAAGTTCCGTTGGATTTTAGTGGGTAATAGTTTCTTTGCCGGTAATCCCACAACCGACTTTGTGTATGCAGGTGATATGCCTAAACGCATTTCCCAACGTTAAAAAAAAGAAGTTCCAATAAAAATTATTTTTTATGATAATAATTATGACCTGATTATCTATCTAGGTTTGGCTCCAGAAAAAGAAACTTCCCAACGTTCAACAGCACAGTCACAAAATGTTATATGGGTCGTTCTTCTTTTCTTGCGATAATGATGTGTCACTCATCTCATTTTGTGTCAGATTAGAGTATAGATTATTATATATTCATTGTTTGAATTTACATCCTCATCGCTTTATACATTTTAATACTAAATAATCTTTATTTTCTGTAGCCAATAATTTTTTTGCATGTGTTTATTTTTCATTAAATACCGTGACAGAGTAGTAATTCATAATGACGTCCTACCGAACAGAAACCACTCTGTCACAGTGTTTTCTCGAAAATAGCCACAAAACTAACAACATTACGGGCATGAAAACAAAGATTAAATGATCCAAATGAAAATAAATGCATTTGCAAAAAATTATCTAACTCTGAAATAAAAATATTGTTACTTGAAAAACTCGAAAAACTGTGATCACCAATTCATTGTCGCAAGAAAAGAAGAACGACCCATATACGTATTCAATAATTATAGTTCTAAAGACTATCATGACTTAGCTACTGTGTCTAAGGTTGACTTCAAATAAGAGATTACCTGATCGTTTAACAGCACAAATACGAAATTTTGTTTGTACATACATATTAAATTATATTAGCCCGTTACGTATTCGCAGTCAATTAAAGTTCAATTCACTCAAATAGTGCACCCACATCATGATTTATAAACTAAAAAATTAGACAAATAAATTAATAATAAAAACATTTTTTTAAATAAGCTTTTTTAAAATACACAAAAAAAACAGGTGGCTATAAATATAATAAGTTTGTTTTTAAAAATGTTTTTTTACAATTAATTTTAGTAATACTAAAAGCTCACCCATTCATATCATGTTTTATAACGCCTTGCTGCTTCTTATGATAATGATATTACATTTACGACACCGTTTAATCAGATAAAATTACGCTTTAAAGGTAAATGTGAAGAAAACGATCTCATTTTGTTAAAATCATATATTAATAATAAAATTATACATTACGGATTGTCGTTATACTATTATATACGATATAATTATAAATGCAAAAATTATTATAGGCATGAAAATCCTGTGAATTAGACTTACTTTTCGGTGCCTGTAAAATATATATAATTTAATTATTAATTATTATATAGCTAGCTTAATATTTTGTATTTAATTCTTAGATGGCATTCTCATACAAATTTTTATCTTATTGTTTGCGCATTATTATAAAACTCAAATGATTAATCTTCTATACTAATATTAAAAAGAGGCAGAGTTTGTTTGTTTATTTGTTTGTTCGTTCGTTCGTTCGTTCGTTTGTTCTTTTGTTCATTCGTTCGTTCGTTCGTTTCTTTCTTTGTTTGTTTATTTCTTTGTTTATTTGTTCCTTTGTTTGTTTGTTTGTCTGTTTATTTGAACGCGCTAATCTCAGGAACTACTAATCCAATTAGTAGGCTATAGGCTATATATCATCTCGGAAAAATGTACGGAAAGATTTGTTTTTGTCTAGGGACGAACCCTAAGCGAAACGATTCGCTAGCACATAATAAACTCGATGTTCTGAACCAAGGGATTTTTCGAAGACGCCGAATCATTTATGATAAAAGATTTGTTGAAAATATTATGAAACTGCTAGCTACCGTCTTTGCCCTCCCTTCACTTATATTTTAACTATAGCTTGCGCATCTTTTATTATCTTATTTTAGAAATGAACCAGTAGCCTCGGAGCTTACTTCCTACTACACATAGCATTTTCTAATATAGTGGAAGGTCACAATTTTCATTCTTATATAGGGTAAATCATGTATTTATCCTATACAAAAATCAAAATTGAATGAACCATTGCAGTTCTTTCTATTCTAGTTAGTACAAATTGTTAGGTGCCGTCGTTTACTAAATGTTAAAAATTGTAAAAAGATTTTGTCTTTCAGGCTGAAAAAGTATTAAAACAATTTAAAGTATTCAATAAAAAAATAAGCCTTAATCAGCAAGGCATCAAAGAATAATGCTATATTCATGTTTATGTTGTTTAAGGTCATAATGTAGATGACATAAAAGGGGAATAAAAGTAGTCCAAAAATATACACATGCGGAATCTACATACTCGTAGCTATTGGCACAAAAGAAAATCCTTTGCCATTTATAGAGATTGTCTAAATTATATTTCTCAAATGTGAAATTAGAAGAATAAATTATCTTTATCGGTAATTCACTTCTGCCATAATGATAATTCGCTAATACATATTTTACCATGTTTACTATAAAAGGCTTTAGAGTAGTCAAAGAAAGTGCTCTATTTTAGAGAATACCAAAGCACTCTAAGCAGATTTTTTTTAAATGTTCTTAATTATGAAACCACTTACTTAACTGACCGGTGGTTAGTAGGCAATATATAATTGATATCAGACAATCAATGGTTTAGCAAAAAATGAAAGCTTTGGAGAAGGTAAATTAGCGGCTAATATAATAAACTTATATACAGATATTTGAGTTCAAGTCTCGAGAGGGCGTAATTGCTCCCACGGCACTTTATCGCAGCTTACACATATCACAATTAAGTTTTACACTTTTGCGTGGAACATTTTTTTAAATGTGATTTTTTTAATGAAAATAGCGACGACTTTATACACTTATGCTTTTAATATATCTCTTTTTATAATATCAAAGCAAATTTATAGTGGAATGAAGTTATTAAGATTCTATATTTATTTTTAATATCATTGTTTTCTACAGAACAGAATGATCTATTACTTTGTTCTTTGTCTGCTAAGGAAATATAATAATTTATAGTGTAAGCTATAATAAAAAAAAGAAATATTTACATGAAAAGACTTAGTTTGAATAAAACTGCATGTTTTTTATATTAAACAGTAAATCATACAAATAACGATCAGAAGAACAAATGAATGAGTAGAAATTGCTGTTTGAAAAGAATTTAAATAAAACATATCTCTTAATAGACGAACACATATCTATAAATGTTTTAAATTTCAGCTCCAAACAAAAAGAGCTCTTAAAAGAAGTCTTTGTAATTTTTTTATTGTGTCTCTGCAGCCATCAATTTGTCTAAAACGGCTTACAATGTACCTAGGACTCACGGCAGCTCTATTTGCGAAAGCAAAAACCCGCTCCGTGAATACTGGGATTATAAAGAAAAAATATCTGTTTTATACTACACAATGCAGAATTGAAAAAGCTAGAATTTTTACATCATCATATTGTTTTATTCACATAATACTTTCCTAAAACATGAATATTATTATTTATTTTTAATAAAACTATCACTTCGGATATAGTCCCAGATATATTTTGATTTTTGATTCCCGACGTTTCAAATGCTTTACAGTAATTATGGTGCCGGGACAGACTAAGAATGTAGACGTCTCAAAAGTTATTAAATACTTGTTTCAGAAGGTAACTTCACACAAACTATACGATGATTTTAAAGAAATGGAAAAATGGCATTAAGATACTCGTCTGTCTGACTGTCTGTCTGAACGCTAAAAACTTAAAAAATTACCAAACAAATTTTCGTACAGCTTTCGCCAATGGACGGACGGATTCATGGAAAAATTTAGGTGGATAATTAATTAAAGTTTTGTGTAAATTGACTGAGATATGATAATAATATTTGGAGAGTTTAGAAAAAATGGAGGACAGTGGCAGACGGGGGCGGATAGGGTCCTAGCACAACCGACGCCACCGTAGTCTAATAATACTTATTGTAGGGCTACATATAAGGTATGTTTTATTCTTAAAATATTCAGAGCTTCAACACGAAAATCGAAAATCCTTAAAAATTACTCAAGGTACGAATTTACGTTTCATTAAAATTCCAAATGTATTCCCAAAAAAAAAATACAAAAGAATATCACGGAATTATTCGCATCTAGGGACGCAACCCAGCGAAGCGAGGGTAAGTCGCTAGTACATATTAATTACTAGTTGGCCCGACAGGTGTCATCCTATCTCAATTAAATTAATTGATATACAATTTTCGGGAAAACCTTAGAAATTTTTTCCTTAAAACCATTACTCAAATTATAATGTGAATATATAAAAAATAGATAAATCAGTCCAGTTGTTCCCGAATAATGCGTAAATACCAATAACCAGCATTTCATTTTTATCGGACTGCGGCGAAGCCCCATGTATAAGGTATAAGATCATGTTTGTATGGATGTACGTCCGATCCTATGTTCCCTCGTAATGACTAAACGGCTTAACTGATTTTAATGATTCATACGTGTTAGATACATCTTGATAACGCGAGTGTCATATGCTAAATGTATATAATCATATTAGTATGTTCCTTCGTTAACTTGTTCCATATTTTTAGTTCACAGTAGTTTTGTTTTTAAATTATATATATAAAATAATATTTAATGATTTATATTGTTAAGAAGGTATTAATTAAAGGCATGTAATTTTTAATATTACAAAATTATTATAATATATTTAATATATTATTTATTATAATAATTGTGTAAATAATATTTAATTTCTAGTAGATAAGGTTTAGATAAGAAAGATAGATACCTACACTTTCAAATTACACTGACACCATCATAGATTATTCAAAGGATAAATGACGTAATACGCCAACGTAACAACATTCTAACACCGATGACTTAACAAAAAATTTTAACACATTTTTTTTCAGTTAAAGTTCGATTCAGAACCATAAGACAGGATTGCTGGGACTAATTACTAGTTATTTGACCAACGAAACGAATCAATAATTACGAGAAAAGTCTATATTATAGTCATTTCAATCTCGATGAACATAATTTTATTATACGAGCTTCTCATTTCTATAATAACATCCAACCCGATGAATTCTTGATAAATCAGCGAGTGTATTTAATCACATTACTGAAGGCAACAATTTTCCCAAAATGAAATTGCTTTCACAGATTTATATTTTCGATTCCGAGAAAAATAATGAATAAATATAGATACTTTCTAAAATAATTTAACACAATCCTAAAAAGTTTTTCTTCTAATAATAAAATTCTGAGTCGAATCTATACATTAAATATTTTATGGAAAATCTTATTGAAATAGCCAATATTATCGATACAGAGACCGAATCTATAGCTTTTAGATTTTTTGTCTGTCTGTCTGTGACCGCATCACGCGAAAACCACTGGATAGGTTTTGATGAAATTTGGTATGATGATAGCTGGTTATCCAAATTAACATATAAGATACTTATTATTGCAGGGAAATATCTCATATCTGAGAAATTTTTACTAAACGTTAAAACGTAACTAGGGACGAACCTGAGCGGAGCGAGGGTGAGTCCTTAGTAAAGTATAACATAAATATGACGACACTTTTGGCTCAGTTTGTAGTGATCCTACTTACTTGGAGTCCCACTGATGCATTGGAGCATACATTTGTTTGATGAGCACAAATGTTTGTACTCTAGTCATGGGTGCCCATATTTATAATATGTATGTATTTAAATTTATATATGTATATTGTATAGTAGTATCCATAACACAAGCCTCGTTGATTACCATAGAACTAGATGGTGCTGTGTGTTAATGTCCTAACATATTTATTTATTTATTCAATAAAAGGAATTGCAAAAAATAATTAAGTCGGAATAATGTAAAAGTAAAGACCATTTAATTTATAATTAGGACAAGAAAATATATTTTAAATGATGATATTCATCTTATCTCAATTAATTCAAAAAACTGTAAGTAGCTTTTGATTTACAGCGAACATAAATCTTACTTAAAGCTCGAAAATACATGCCACCCCTTCTCTTACGAGCTCTTCAATTATTCGACAGGTTTTTGCGGAGGAACTGAAGTACTGTTAAATTTTAAAGTATTTACTTTCACTATATCAGTATTCAAGGATGTGTTCAGGACTATAGTGACTGAAAATACCTAAATCTGAAACATGAAATCTAATGATAAAGTGCAAAATTATAAGTAAGTCAACAAAGTATTAGAACATAATATCTAATCCAACCAAACATAAAATACGGCTTAATCTTAAAATGCAGTTTTTACGAACTTTTTTTAAATCGCAACCTTCTCCACTTTCTACTTTGTATGGGGCAAAGACATAGTATGCTGCCTAATATATCGGTAATGTATAAACCGTAGCGACAGTCGAGAGTGATACAAAACACGACTTATTCGTAGCTTGGTTAATAAAAGTAATAAAAATAAGTAAAAAACATTTTAAAGAAGTTTTTAGCTATACATATATGTTTTTTTTAATATATAATGGTACTTATAAAATACTTATTAGATATATGGAATCAAACTTTTACAATATTTTTTTATAATTAGTGTTGTAATAAAATCCGAATTGATTGTTTGTACATATATAAAACTATACGAATAATTATAATACCTTAGAACTTAAACATGACTTATTTAACTAAGTTCAGAGTTGAATCTCACGAAATGAAAGCACCTAGTACGCTTTACTTGCACCTTAGGCGTTGAGCTTTACGATACGTGTCTTTTACAACTTTCATTAAAACTTTAGAAACTTTTGAATACCAATTTGTTACGTTACCTACTTGACGATTCTATGATAAAAATATAATGTAAATAAATAAACTTGCGATTTAAGTACACACGGAAACATAAGAAGATCCGTTTCTTTATTATTTTTACCACTTATATATTTCTCTTGCCAATAAACAAAAAATAAGGAAAACGAAGTACGAATGTATATTTTATGAGGATGGATGAAATAACAAGACATAAAATAACGGATGACAATACTATACTAGTAATAGCATTTTTATTTCAATATGTAATTTACTTGTTTCATAATAAAGTTATAAGTGAGCCAAAACTATATAAAATGTATGTATAAAGTATAAACCAAATCAATAGTCAATTATTCGACTGTTAGACCTTTATAATCGGGTAACACTCAAAAACAGCAAGACAATTTTCATTGAGACATATCTAAAATACTAGTTTAAATTTTTTATATACGGCTGGCTCTCTTTGCTGGCGTGGCCGGTCAGACCATAAAAAATAGTATACATTTTAATGTTATCCATAAGAGTTTAAAGATACAATCACATTTTTGAAGTTATACTTCTTTCGGGACGTTTGGAAAAAATTATGAGAATAAAATTTTTACGATGCGCGCGCACGCCGACATCCAAAAAGCGACACAATGAAGTTAGCTGATAACTGTTTGCTGTTATGGTGACCGTTGTTATTGTCTGACAAATGATATATAAGATTATATTCTTTCCTTAAATGATATTCTATAAACATATGATTGTAATATGCCTAATATGCTTTATTTCATTATTTTATTAATTTATCATTTCTTTAAAAAACAGAGAGTGTGACACACGCGATAAAACCTTTAGCTATTTTTATTCTGTTACGTCAAAGAAGTGTAACTTCTTACGTGCGTGCATAAGTACTTCGTACATACACACGTTTTTTTCTTAAATAAAAAATAGATAATATTAATATGATTAACTAATATCTTCTTTCATTTAAATCGACAGACTAAATTTGATGATACAATAAAGCTCTTCCTACCCTCATACAAAGTATATAATAAAAAAATTTGTAGTTTATAGTATAGTAAAAATATTTAAAAGTAGCATTATAATGTTTCAGTTAAAGCTCTCCTTATTCTCATGTAAAGCATTTTAAAAGTATGTAAAGGTAGTATATAAAAATATATTTTGTGCTTTACCATTTGTTATAAATATATTTGAATCAATAAAATAAGACAAAAAATCAAATTAAACAAAAAGAACCGCGGAAAAACCGCTTAGATCTAATATTGTGAGAAATTTTTAATTCGGCATTTAGAATTCAGCGGCAAAATTTCCCCATCGATCGGTCAAAACAACATGTACATACTCTACTGAACCCTTAAGCGTTGAGAGTTGGCATAAAAAATTAGGTCAAATATCTATTTGTACTAGATAGACTTTAAACCAATACGACTTACGAAACATATTTTACACATTATGTTACGTGGTATACTTTACTTCCCGTTTTCAATATTGTGCTCGAAGTAATCTGCCTCAAGTGACAAAATAAGTTCCTAACACAAATAGTAATAAGCTTATGAGCGCTCAAACTTTAGTTTTGGAGTTTCGCCGAATATTAGGAACTAAGAGACAAACTTAGATAGTTTGTGTTGGATAGTCGTCTAACGTACGTTTCTCGAGTTGGCTGCAATTCTATTCTATGTCTGTGAATATTCACACATAGTTTTATATATATATATATATATATATATATATATATATATATATATATATATATATATATATATATATATATATATATATATATATATATATATATATATATATTACGCTAATTCATTAAATATGAGATGTCTGTTTTATTTAAGTAAAATCTATGAATACTTAAAGTATTCTTAAAGTGGCCTCTCATTATAAATTAAATGAGTATTTTAGAATGTTGAGGAAATAAAACAAAACCTTGTAGAATTGCCAATCGAAGTCATTTTAATTTTTAATTAAATCTTGGGAACTGTTACATGAGTACATAGCGCTAATTAATGCGTATTATATTTTTGACAATAATTATCATAATTCTCATATAGTAATGTTTTCTTCCAAATATTTCAGAAACGCTACTTATGGCGGCTAATTAAGGGTAAATAATGCCAGCTTCTGTAATAATTATACGGTGAAATTTAACTCAGCCGCGGGAAAACGCTAGTGATAATTCGAAATGAAATGTAGCTTATGTCGCTCTTACACTCATAAAATCTTTGTACTAAAAATTTATCATTTCAGCCCTTGTCATTAGCTTCTTAAATTTTTACCCACTGCTAGGCATAGGTCTCCCCTAAATGTTGGAGGGGATCAGGCTATAACTCCACCACGCTGGTGAAAGTTGGAGAACTTTACTTAAATTGAAACATGCAATCTTCCTCATGATGTTTCGTCCCCTATTATAGAAGTGGTAATCATGATAAAAATGATTCGCACAGGTTTTTTAAACGAATGTGCTATCAATAGGCTGTGACAGTTATTATATATATTTATGTAAATACATGTATATGTATATACATATACATAATTTTCCTAAAATAATTCAAAATTATTTCTCATATTATTAATAAAGTTTCGCTCTGATATTATTATGAGTACCTGGACGATCGAGCTTCGCTCGGAATTCTTTTTTGTTATATTGTATTTTTAGGTAAAAAAACTAAAAACTTGAATAAATACAAAAGAAAAAACGAAAGTAAAAACTTTGTCTCCGACCGGGATTCGAACCCGGACACCTGTGATTGTTAATCTTGCACCATGGCCGCTTGATCACGAGCGTAAGAAATTATCGACCATATTTTGCGTGGAATAATGCGAAAGAAAACCGCATTAAAAATATAAAACACGCATTTTGCCAGACATAAGACTAATCTAGATCGATTTTTCGCCCCGAAAACTCTTACATACCAAATTTCAGCAAAATCGTTAGAGCCGTTTTCGAGATCGCCGATATAAATAAATAAATATACAAGAATTGCTTGTTTAAATATATTAGATTAAGTATATTAGATATGGCTGAATTATATAATCTTTGTTGTGTACCTACATACACTTATAGATTAATAAAATAAAACTAATAAAACTCTTTGCTTTATAAAAATTGTTAGAGGTACAAAAATAGCCAAAAAACTAAGATGAATAAAAACGAATTATCGTTTCATTTTAAAATAATTTGCTTATTCCTGAATAAGCAAATGTAATTTTAACCAAAAATGTGAACATACTCGTAAAGTGATATAGTACATTCAGAAGTGAGGTTACCAAATCTTAAAATGCCGGAATCGCTTCTTATTCTGTAATTTCCGGTGCAATCTGAGATTCGCCTGATCGGAACCGGAACATATTGATAATGTAAGGTGTTTTCCAACCTGTAAAAATAAATGTAAAAAAAAAATAAAGTATGAGGAAATGTTCACGTGAAAATTTTGGTTTTTTTTTTTTTATAAAATGTATCTTGTTTAACACGAGCTAGTAAATGTATATATATTTTAAAGCGGGATATAAACTGTAAAAATTAGTAAAGTAAAAATTTTTAATTTTTTCTTAGTTATTTTTATCATTACTTATCAAAAAATAACATTGATTTTACTCTTTTAATTTTAATTAAATTTCATTCCTTTAGGAAGAATCAAATCTAAAAATGACTAGTATTGAAGTTGCCAAAAGTTGTGAGGGAGGCGATTCGAGATGAAACTCGAGGTACGAACGTTTATTGGTCGGAAGACTAGCGCCAAACGAGTTCTGTCCAACTTTGCTGTTCTAAATGTCAGTTCTGCGGCGACAGGTATGTGATGAATTTAATTACGTTTATACGAGATCCTTGGATCGTTTTTAATTAAGATGGCTCTGAAATATTTGGTCTAAATAACTATTGAACATTAATCATTTTGGTAGGAGATAAAGCTCACTCTAAGCTTTTTATAATGTTCATAAACTTATCAAAAGCTTAGCTAACACTGGATAATATAATACATATAATATAAAAATGAAAGTGGCATAAAAATCTAATGGTCCAATTGGTAATTTTAATTCACTGAAGGTCACCAGATCGATTCCTGTAAGAGTAAACATTTATATCGATCGTGTAGACTACAACGATGTAAATTTTCCAAGACTCGATCTGCTCAATGTTATAGAGCCTAGGCCCAATCTAGATAAGGTGGAATATCCCAGAACTCGAGCATTGCGCAACTGAAGACTAATAATTATTTTAATTTTAAGGTAATTTGAAAATAATAACACACGGTTTACAGATTTACTTTTCTTACAACATTGCTTATGATATTTTTCGTTATTCAACCTAGTACAATGAACTGCAACTTGTTAATAGCTAGAATTAAAAAAAAACATATAACACAATAGTAAAGATTTTTTTAAACTTAATGAATTATATTTTTAAATATAGCCCCTAATTGCTTTACACCTCTGGAACTCCTAAAAAAATTGTTTGTTATTTAAAATAGGATTTATGTTGGTGTCATAGATCAACTTTTAATTTAAATAATGTTATTTTATAAATATCTCTCACATATGAGTTGTAAAACAATATTTGAAATGACAGTTCTAAAGTTCTTGTAACACAAATAGCAATAAGCTTTAGAAATGTTCCTAACTACAGCATGGGTTTGCAGCGCACCGAATATTGCGACAAAGCAACACTAACTTCGATATTGTTTTCTGGACATCTATCTATATTTCACAATTAGTGACGGGTCTTAATTTGTTCTCGCTCACAGAGCTTAAACGTTGGTGCTTTAGCAGGTGTTATTCCAGCTTTTGTTAATTTCTAATATTAAGTTTTACATTACTTTTTCTAAGTTTTTTTTTCTTAGGTTAAACTTACACAAATTAACATTAACAGTACCTGATAATATCCAAGCAATACTCCTTTTCTCCATATCGTTATCGTAAGCTTTTTTGTAAATTTATGTCACCACGTACTAACACTGTAGATTTAAAATTGACTTCGACCTTATAGCTCAGCTACTAAGTTCTCAGTACGTCCAAGTCGATCGGATCACATAAAAAATATTTCATCTATAGTAAAGTTACTGCTAAGCTTGAATTGATTTATTTGAATATACAAAAAATTAGAATTATTAATTTTTGTTACAAAATATTATGTTGAACTTATTATAATATTTTAGTTAATATCATTATTTTATAATAAAATTTATGGCTCGATGATTATCACGTTTTATTCACATTAAGAAATAAGTATAAATTATTATAACGAAATATCCATACTGAAGAGTAATAAAATAGACCGTCTCTAAAATAACTTGAAGAATTTATTAAACATTTTAGATCTCTAGTAATAAAATATTTTTGGTTGTATTTGAAATAATATAAAAAAGATAACCCAATGTTTTTAATGTTTATATATATTGTAAGTCATTTCAGAGCAAAATATAAAATAATATTTGTAATAATTCCGGCAGCCTTTAGTCATAAAATTTTGTGGGAAATAAAAGTAAGTAGTATCGATCCTACTGTACTGATAACCTAATACAATGAATTGGTATCACTTTGATCCATAATATTTATCCCAAATTCCGAAGGAACGACAATTCGATACGACCGATGAGAAATCAGGCCTAGGACCTACGACTTAAACCAGTTCTCTGAGTACCTCGTACGAGGGTGAATCACCAACTTCCCAACTCGGGGCTATTACGTAAGCTTTCTTATAGCTCGATTCAGGCATTGAATCTAGGATTTTCGGATCTGCAGCCATACACGCTAACCACTAAACCACCGAGGCATTTAGAGTTTGCCAATTGAAAAGCGTAGGCGAAGCAATATACCGAGCTAGGGTTAAGTAGGACCGCACTTAAAAAAACATCAAGGATACGGAAAGGGCATTATGTCTTCCTGATGACCCTTAGAAATTACACCAACGATATTATTAGGCTATTTTATTTTGATTTCCAAGACTTCAGAAAGTCGACATAATTAAATGCAAGAAAAACATGTCATGTACATATCATATCACCCAGACTTCATCGTCAGTGAAAAAGTTTTATAAAATAATTTTGTCTTCTGCGTCATATTATTATTTTTAAATAACATATTACCTCGGGGCAAAAGTATTTTCGTATTGTTCATACAAAGGAAAATATTTTCTTTAGGTATAATTTTTTATTTATTTATTTATAATATGTATGTGCCGTTTTGATCGATGACTTGTTGCCATCTTGTGGGTAGTGCCATGATCCCATTCCTGTAGAAGTTTTAGAACAAGTAGTGTTCACAGTGTTATTTTGAAGTTAGCTTTATGCTTCCTAAAGAGTTCTGCAATGACCGAAACAGGTAGAAATCTGATGGAGCAAGGTCAGGGCTATACGGAGGATGCATCAACACATCCCAGCCAAGCTCTCTCAATTTTTACTGCGTGGCTCTAGATGAGTGCGGTCTGGCGTTGTCATGGTGAAACACCCCGCCCTTCCCATTCACCAGCTACGGCCGGTTTTTCTCAATAGCTTTTTTTAACCTCATCAGTTACGATAGTAGAGGTCAGAATCGATAGTTTTACCCGGTGGCAAAAGCTCATAGTGGACGTTACCTTTTCAATCACACCATACACATAGCATCACTTTGTTCCGAGTCAGGCTGGGCTTTGCCACGGTCTGTGGGGCTTGTCCATGCTTCGACCATGATCTTTTTCGCTCATTCTTATCGTAAGTTACCCATTTTTTATCATCCGTAATCAACTGTTTAAGAAATGGTTCGGAATTGTTACGTTTCAACAAAGAATCGCAAATGGAAACACGTTGCATTAAGTTTCTCTCAGTGAGATCATGTGGTACCCAAATGTCAAGTTTTTTCTTGTACCCAGACTTTCGTAAATGACGTAAAACTGTTTTATAATCTTCAGCAATCTCGTAGCTACTAATATGTCGATCTTGCTCCACTTTCTCAAAGATGACACTGATTTTATCTGTGAGAGGCCGTCCTGAGCGAACCTCATCTTTCACACTAAAATTTCCAGACATGAAACGCTTGAACCACATTTGTGATTCTCTTATTGAAACCGCATTAGGTCCATAAACCGCACAAATTTTATTTGCGGCGTTCGTCGCATTTTTACCTTTTTTGTAATAAAACTTTAAAATGTACCGAATTTCTTCGTCACATACGTTCATTACGCTTGCTTGAAAAAGAATTGAAAAATGGCGGGAACAGGTTTTTTTAAATTTATTGCATCTTCAGATTGTCAGAAATTTAATGGTATTAAAACCAGTCAGTTACATTCAGTACAGCCAAAGAGGTTTGATTACTAATATTACATTCAAAATACGAAAATACTTTTGCCCCGACCTATTATGTATCTTGATTATACTTAACACAGTTAACACTATATAATATACAAAAACCAATGCGAAATTATTTTAAGTAAATTATAAAGTAAATTATAATGTGTTGTTGAAGTGATTTAAAATTCAAATCCTAATTTTAAGATTTCTAACTAAGCACCAAGTCAAATCACAAAAAAAAACGATCTATTTTTATTACTAAAAATTTGTCGTATAGGAATCGAACATGCAATATGAATTCAAATGAACAGTGCCTTATTTATTAATCTATTTATTATAATATTTCTTTAAAAATACTTAATATAGATATCATTATAAAATGATAAAATGTGACATATAAAATGACGTCATATGGGGTATTCTTAGTAAATAATAAGTTCTCCTTTTTGAAAGTCGGTTAAAAAGTGTCGTAATGGTAAAAATACTTCCAATATAAGAAATTTGCGACATGTTTGGCTCAGTTTGTAGTGACCCTACTTGCTGTGTCAGTGGTCGCGAGTTCGAGTCCCGATGGGGGCATTCATTTGTGTGATAAGCACGAATGTTAGCAATCCAGTCATGGGTGTTTATATTTATAATATATATGTATTTAAAGTTATAATTGTGTAGTGTATCAACTATTTGGTATCCATAATATAAGCCTCGTAGCTTACCATGGATTTAGACGCTGGTGTGTTAATGTCCCAACATATTTATTTATTTATATAAATATATTTCAAACTCTTACTTTTATATAAGTTGATTTATATTATTATTTATATATTATGTTGATCTAAAAGAATACAGGTCCATTCTGTTTCATTTCTCTGACAAATCTAAAGAAAACAATATTCTGCTCGGCATTCCGCGTTGACTTGCAACATGACATGCCTTTTCTGACTATAGTAATATATGGAACATTGCTTTAGCATTTAGAAGTAGAATACCTTAGGTCAAAGCATACTCTTTGAAATGGGGCCAAGCATTCCAACCTGCACCTTGGTAAATCTTTGTCGTATATTAGTAAATGCCTAGTGTCTAGATTTTGCTGCTGTTATGTAAGTGGATATTTTACTTAAATGTTTAGTTTTTGAAATTATACTTCTTTTGGCACGTTTAGAAAAAAATATGAGTAAAATTTTTACGATGCGCGCGCACACCGACGGCCAAAAAGCGACATGATGAAGTTAAGTGAAAACGACATGACGAATTTAGCTACATTCCTTTTACAAACAGAGAGTTGTTATATACGGGATAGATATTTAGCTATTTTTGTTCTGTTACGCCAAAGAAGGATAACTTCTTACGTGCATACATAAGTACACACACACGTTTTTTTATTTGAAAATCCTGAGAGTGTCGATACAGAATCGTTTTATTGAGACAAGGTATAAATATAAACATAATGATGTGTAGCGTGACATTGATAACTCACGAATCAATGAACTTACTCTTTTACGTTATATAAATTTTATAAATAACATTTTTGTACCTTATTTTTATAACTTTATATCCAAAGAAGAATTAATACGATGGAGTTTTGTGTGTGGGTGTTATATACATATAATTTAGAATATTAGGAGCCTTAAAATTTTTAGTCATATACTCATCTATTATTACCTCGCAATGTAATATTAAAATTCATCAATGATTCTTCTTCTTGGACCTAGTATCGATTGTATCCAGCCCTTTTTTAACGTCCCACTGCTGGGCACGGGCCTCCCTTCAATACGAAGGGGATCAGGCCATAGTCCACCGCGCTGGCCAAGTGCGGGTTGGCGGACTTCACATGTCTTTCGAAAACTTGCTAGGTTCTCTCAGACATACAGGTTTCCTCACGATGTTTTCCTTCACCGTAAGGCAAGTGGTAATCATGATAGAAATGATTCGCACATGAAAATATCAGAGGTGCAAGACCCGGGATTTGAACCCGCTTCACTCGGATACCGAAGCGAGCGAGTTACCATTGGGCTACCACTGCCTTATATCAATCGTATCGTATCGATTACGTTACTAAAATAAATACTATCTAACATTTTTTATAATTATTCGCATATTTTGAAATCATCCGAACATCATTCATATAATCCGAAACAACATCTTCGTAGTATCTTCAGCGAAGCAAAACTTTATTATACTAATTTGCTGTGTAAATTTAGTCACAAATGCAAAATCGTATTGAGATGTCTAAAATGACGGCATACATTTACGAGTAAAGATAAAAAAACACAAGGTGTTACCACAACGAGAGCCGTTTTAGTACACCCATTTATAAAAGACGGAGTGAAATTGTGAAAACTTTTTCGTTACAATTTGTGTATGGAATGCGGGCGTCCTTTTATCCCAGAATTTTACTCGTTTCGGAACAAACACCTCAACTTCTTAAGTCGCGAAGTAATTTCGACATGTAAAGGAAAAATCTCTTTAGTGATTTTAGAAGTCTTTTGCGTCTTAAATGATGCGGTTAAAAATAATGAACAGTAAATTTGTACTTTACTTAATATGAATAAATATGTTAACTTTCTATTTTCGAATAGTTCAGTAAAACCAAAATTAACAAAAATTATATTAATTTTGTAACTAATAAACCTAAAACTTACATGATTCTTGTAATAGCTCCACCATCGTTAGTTTGTTGGCTTCAAATTATTGTATGGACATCCAGATTACACATACATTAATAGTTTTAAATTGAAACAATAATTAGAATAAGAGGCGATAAATAGGTTATAGTTGACTTCTAAGATTGATTATAAGTTGCCATACTAAAAGCTTGTTAAAAATGATTGTGTCGGTATTAATGAATGGAAATACTCACACAAAGTTCCACCCGCCATCGCACCATGGCAACTCAATATGGAATTAATTAGGTTTAGCAATAAATTATTAAAAATATATAAAAAAGCTTATTTTTTCCGTTTTACGTCTATAATTTACAAATTTCAAAGACACTTATGTAACTTTGCCTCACTGCCTCTTTAAAATAATTAAATAACTCTTAAATTAAAAAAATAAAATACTTATAAACACAAGAAGAAACTAAAATAACCTATTCATTGAGGCCATGTTAATGTGCCTAAACACAATATCTGTGCAATATGTTAGTAAAGAGTTGAATATCTTGCAGGCCAATGTTACCGAAATAACAATGGATACTGAGTTTCGAATCAATTAGATCTGTGAAAGGTGCACATATTTACCACTTAAAAAAGAGCTGATGCGAACGGCTGAAAAGATTTTCTTGATTTATGGCTAAGAATACTCACGTTTAAGTCAAACAAAAAAAAACGAAGTTTAAATCGGTTGATCCGTTTGGGCGCTGCGATGCCACAGACACACGTTAAACTTATTAGACCCCTCTTTATTTTATTAAACCCGAACATAATTAAATTAATAAAATACGCGTCAGTAGTAATGTAGTAATTTTCTACTACGATATAGAACACAACGTACATAATATGTTAAACTGTTAACTTCGACCAAACATGTGCATGTAGGTCAATTGCCTAATGAAGTATAAATTCGAAAGCTTTTAAGATCTAGGTATTGGGAATTAATTGTGCTCATTGTTCTCAAATTGAGAATTATTTCAATTTTGGAAAATAATATTAGACACAGTAAAATTAACTTTCTTACGATATTTAAATATAAATATAGACATTATCGATCCGCTCTGGCTTTACCTATCCATATTAATATATAAATGCGAAAAATGTCTGCTGTCTGTCTGTCTGTTACCTTTTCACGCTTAATCATAGCTAACATGCAGGTTAGGGAATGAATATTAGAGGCGCTAGATCCGACATTTGCACCCGCTTCACTTAGTTTTCCAAGCCAACGCATTACCTTCACTGGATAGCACTGCCTTCACTTGTATTACTGAAGTTAAATCCACCTACATACATTCAATAGATTCCTACGACCTTTACCACCTCAGCGGCTCGTAGGAAGTATAACCACGCTTTGCCTGACCGGTAATTTGTTAAATAATATATATTTTTTTATAACAAATAAAACACATACATTACATAATTACAAATAATAACCTAAAAGACCGATAACAGTCTGTCGTTTCTCCATCTATATTTAATTTAATTTGAATAACATATAACAATACCTAGCTCTACATTAATATGTAACAATACCTAGCTATTACAACCCTTGAATAATTTGCACCACGATGTATATACATACATGCAACGATTTAGAGAAACCTACGTTACATATTCTTGCTCTAAATCGGTCTAGAATTGAACAAATTAAAAATCGGTGTTAACGAAGGCACATGTAGTCCAAAAGAGAACACGTCTCTCTATGCGCTTATTCAGTTTTCCACATATTGAAATCATTTAGTTAACAGAATTTAAAGTACTATCTTTAAGGGAATACTATCGTAAAAAAGCAAACATAAAACTGCGCATCTTGTTGTTGTACGAATTTTATTGGTTTTGTGAGACAACTTTTGTCGTTACATTTATGTCTATAAAAATTCCAGCCTATTTTAAAAGAAACATGCCCGAATTAGCATAAAGAGTGTTCTTCTAAACGTTTTATTCTTTACGTTCTTTTTTTAACTTTAATTATATTTTTTAGCCTTAGGACATTTACAATTTTATTTAAAACTAGCAAAACCCGTCGCTTCGCTCGCGCTAAAACTATAACAAAAAAACTTTAAAAAGGTAAGTTTCATAAAAATTTTCATCCCTTATTTTATCTCCTTATGGGATGAATTTCAAAAAACGCTAAAACACGTATTTATTTAATTGTATTGAAGAGCATTAATACCAAGTTTCAAGAAATTCCCGTGGGAATGAGATAATCTCCCGAGGTAAAAAGTATCCTATATGTTGACCCAGATATCCAGCTATCGTCATACCAAATTTCATCAAAATTCCTCCAGTGGTTTTTCTGTGATGCGGTAACAGACAGACAGACAGACAGACAAAAATTCTAAAAACTATAGATTCGGCCTCTGTATCGACAATAATGTCTATTTCGATAAGATTTTCCAAATAATATTTATGGTACAGATTCGACTCAGTTAGAATTTTATTATATGTATAGATAAAAAAAGTGCGTTCAAATTCACACACGGTAGAAGTGAAACTCAAGAAAAGTTACCTACGAGAGAATGAGATGAACATATATAGAGTATCAGGAGTAGAATAATTGTAAAGTTTTTTTACCAAGTTTAAAAGTAGTATTTTACATTTTATTTAACATTTGTTACATAACATATTAAGTATTATTTTTCACTTCCTATGTAATGTATTCTATCTCTTTCTCTCGCCGGCTTAATCCTATATATTTTATTTATGTGTTTTTCTCTTTCCCGTGTCGCATTTTGGTTTCATCGAGTTTCAAATCATAAGGATTCTAAAGAAACATTTCCGAACTGATAGTCGTAAAAGATCTTTCTTAAAATATATGTAAATAATTTGATAAAACAATATGGTATCAGTACTTAGTTAGCAGTATCGTGAAATTGGTGATTACAAAGTCTATATTAGCTTTTCTAAGTACTTTAGCAGAGCTAAACGCAAGCTCTAAAAGCTTTGAAGAAGCAATAATCCACAAAACATTACAGTTTGTAAGGAACAAAATCTCGACTGGAAGAGATCCTCGTTGAAATTAGGTCAAGTATTTTCTTTTGTAAAGTTAATTTTGAAGTTGTCATAATATTTTAAATTTTTTATATTCAGAAATACGTAAAATATCATCAAATTGTACTATATAGTATTATATATAAAATATGAATTCTTATTATTATTTTTGGTTCAGTTAAATATGTCCATTAAATTAACGTTATTAAAAAATTATAAAAAAAGAAACAAACACTTTTCAACAACGAAATGAATGTTAGCAATATTATGAATTATTGTTTATTAACACTATTATATAAGAATAGAATAAATATTGTTATCACTACTATTTAGAGTCAAATGAAATACTTATTTCCTGCCAGGCTTGTAGAGCAGTCATTGTAGAGCAGTCAAAAACTGTGTTTAGTATGAATTATGATTTTTAAAATAAAGTCAAAACATATACCCTTTAATTGATATGTGCAAGTGGAAAAATTGTAAGGTATAAAAGAGGTATTTTGTAAAAAGGAAAAGTGTATTTTCTGGAGTGAGTTGAAGTAATACTGAAAGTTAAAGTTGTCATAATGTTAATTCTTGTAATATAAGTTATGATTGTATTAAATAAATAATAAGTGATGTGAAAGTGACATAAATATGTTAAAGTACAAACGGGTTTCTTATACCGGTCTATAGTAAAAGTTAAGCCCAATTAGCCCAATTTCACAATATTTATTAAATATCTATTTTATCAAAATATAAATAATATTTCTAGTCCTAAAGGTGAAAAAAAAAGGTTACTACGAAACGCAAAAGCATAAGGTGTATTAGCCTTAATCTGACTCGGAACTCCGTGAAGTTCGGCTGTAATCAGGTTAGCTTTGAATTTATTATGAATTCTCACACTTTCTCTTGAAAGGTTGAGAACCTTTTTGAATTAAGTCTTTTTTATTCCCGCGTATAATTATATTACAGGGTGAAACTAATAGCAAGAGACAAATTGAATAAGAATTTTCAGCATATTTTGCTTCTAAGCTCAAAACAAGCTTAATAGTTCTCGTCGTTTTTTTTTTCTTTTAATGACAATTATTATTACGGAGACCTTACTTCCTTGCCACTATGATGAGTTCACCTCACACCACAAACTCCTGCAATATCATGCTAGATTGACACGCTTGTCAAGCCTCGACAAATCATCACAAATCAAACATGCGGAGAGGGTGTTTGGCTTGGCTTGTGTGAAGTTGCAAGTATTAGAGGGAGAAGCGTCCAGCAGTAGAATCTTTAAAAAGAACTTGATGATGATAAATATGGTATGATGTGCGCTAAAAGTTACGTGTCCGATTTTAATAAATTAACTTCTTTTAAAAGTAAAATAAAAAGTTTTATAAATATAACTAGAAATATTTAACAAAATAAAATTGTCTTCAAAACAAAATTCTTCAAAAAAAATAAATAAGCAAAGACCAAGATAGAACTAGATAAACCTATAATTCTTATCTAACCATGTGTGCCTATCTTTTTTAAAGGTCGATGCCAGTACCCGATAAAAGAAAAATGAATCACATATTATGTACATTTATCTTATGATAAATTGAGAATTCGTTTAAAGAAGCTTTAGTAGGTTACTGTTTATATGACTATTGACTATATGAATATTTTGATATTCGAATATGTATGCATATGTAGCTTCTTTTAGGTTGAAATGATAATCTCATTTATTCTGTGCTGTTAAATAAATAAGTAAGATTGGTAAAAGTTGAAATGCACATCATGCCGCTGAGTAACTCAAACTTTCATTCTTTAAAACCACAATGAACTCAAATATTCTACTAGATCACGAGTGCTTCGATTTCACAATCTACATGTATCATGAATTTTCAAAAGAAGTAAATGAACTACTCTAAAGGTATTTAAAATAGCTGAACCTATCTTAATTAAAAGATCACAACTGTAAAAAGGTATGTTTTATAGTAATTACATAATTAAAAGGCCCAAAAAGAGTCTATTCTATCTTATCAAATCAATTAAATACAAAAGAAGCTAAATAATATATTATTAGAGTCATACAGATAGTGCCACTACGAGTATCAAACATGGGTGCCTGACAAGAGACTATTGACTAGTAAGAGAGATTTACTAGCTATCGGCATTATATATAGCTGTAATGATTTTTTTGAAGTTTCATTTTGATTTTATGTATTTTATATTCATGTCAACTCTCTGATACCTTGCATAATTTGTATTTTAGGATAGCACACTTAAAAAAATCATAAAACAGATAAAAGTGGAAAGAAAAAGTTGTGTGAGAGGATTCTGGCTAAATTTAAGTTTGAATTTTGATTGTTTCGATAAATCCATAATGTATAATCTTATATCACAACACAGAGAAAACTCTTTCACAAAGACTGGTCATTAGCAAGCTCAAGTGAACTAAGTACATAAACAGCATGGGAACCGCTTCATTTCCTTTTGCATATATTCAAGAGGCAACAAACAATATCTCAGTGACAATAGCTACGTAAAGCGAGACAATACGTTATGGCTCTCATTATTATGAAATACCTATTAGATTTCGTTGCAACTTTTAAATTATTTTTGCATATTTAAAGATTTTTTTAATTCATCGATAATTGGAGGTTAAAAACATAATATATCCGTTTAAACAATTAATTCTTCACGCCACGCCGTGAAACGATTAAACGGATTTGGGTGAAGTTGAAATTGAGATAGTTTATCTCTTGAATATACGTGCTGGACATACACTTAGGTAAGGATATTTCTTGTCGATCTACCAGTTACCACACAAGCGCAGCCAAATTAAATCTTCCTAACGTGGAATTAGGAAAATTCAAAGAATTACCATTATATGTACATTTAAAAAAAAAAATTAACATCTATTATTATAAAAATGATTCAATGTATACTTCACCACTTCGCGTATACAAAGTTAAACGGGGCTACACAACGAGTAACCCAACTTTGTAACTTATTAGTAACTTTACAACTTCATCTGCATGTTATATCAAACAAGATTAATTTAAACTTCTTAAACTCATCGCCAAGAAACACTCGATTTTCTACATTTATACGAAAAAGTACGTTTCAATTTAAACATTTACTGCAAAATGAAACATTAATGCTTTCCCAATTGAATCGGTTTCGATAGGCACTAGGGATTGCTTTTGAAAAGTAAGCCATTAACGAAACGGAATACGCTTATATTTACTTTCTGTTCCCAAAGAAATATAATATTTACCGATGTAGGTCTTATGTATATACATTTTTTTCGTATATTAGGTATTTTCGTTTGATCCCTACGGTCGGTAGGTAAAATTTGCGTGCATATCGCGATTTATTTTCATTATGTTTTGAGTTATAATAAAAATTATTTATAAAAATAAAGAAAATCCTACTGCTTAAACAGCGAACCAAAAAATGAGAAAAAGTCGACGAAGGAACATAGTATTATGCATTCGAAGATATACATACCAGCTGCATTTTATACCAGCTGCGAGTCTTGCCTCATGTATGGTTATTTCCGACTGCATAATACCCTGTTCCTTCGTTAACTTGTTGTCGTAATTACAGTGAACGTAGGATCGAAGATACATACATACATACATACAAACAGATCAAACACATAACCCTCTTTTGGGCTTCACCGCAGTCAGGTTATAGCGAAATGATAAAATATAATTAATAAGCAATAAAAGTATATGAAACATATTTAAAATACCTTGATATACATTTATATGGTAGTATATTACATGCATATTACCATTTTTTTAATTAGTTATGATAAATTATAATAATAAAATTATTGTACATAAAATGTCAAGTAACAAAATAATAATATATACAGTAATCTTGCCATATGAACAAGACATAAAATAGTTAAAAAATGAACTGGTTATGTAGGTGGATTGTACGGTCTGGAGTAACGCCAAAACACCTCGAGGCTACAACGTGCGGCTGCCAAAAGCAGACTTGGTTATAAATGGAATCAGGTATTTGCAACTGGGCTTTGTAGCAATCCTTGTTTAATCTAAATATTAGGCTAATTATTATATTCAAACACAGCTTGCCTATTAGATTATTTGTTGTTATTAAAATAATTTATAAAAATAAAGAAAATCCAACTGCTTAAACAGCGAACCAAAAAATGAGAAAAAGTCGACGAATCACAATTCGATCACGAGATGCAGTAACTAATCTCAGTAACTCCTGATTCGATTTGAAAAATTCTTTTTGTTAAGGATTTTTATATAAATGTTACTCATATAGGTACTACAATATAAAAGTTTTCCAAATAATAAAATTCATAAATATTTTTTTCGTAGTACCATTTTATATGAGGTACTTTATGTAACGTGTATGATAAAATCTAATCTAATCTTTTACATAAATCAAAACGATGTGATCGACTTGCGTACAAATCGAAAAATATGCTCAAATTGAGATATTGAAACATTTGAATACCACCCGCAATTTACCCCTAACTTTTTCATATTAGAATTTGAGTGAAGGTTGAGTTTTCATATTTTTACTTTGTTTCGCATTTGCTACCTAACAAGTTGGAACAAATATTAAATATTCTTAATATCAAAGGAGTCATTTTTCATTAGGTAACTTTATGCAACGCACGTAGAGAATTCTAGTAAAAGCTAACTGGAAGTTCTAGGAAGATCTAGTTATATACCTGAAAATATTGCCTCAAATGTACCTTATGTGTCTCCATCTATTCAAAAGTTTTTAAAGTAGGTATGCTTTCCCTAAAACCTTTAATACAAGTTGAGCTAAAAAATTTTAAACTCCATAAAAATTTGGATTAGGTGAAATTTAATATATAACAAGAATTTTTTTTTCTATTTTCCCGTTGTTTTGTAAACCATTGTAAATACATACTTTACATTTTATGCGATGCCACAAGTTTTAGAGGCAGGTGTATAAAATTTTATTTATTTATAATAAATTGTAAAGTAAGTCCATAAGATAAAATGAGTAAATTAAATATTAAAATATTTATGTATTATTGTTGTAAAGTGAATGGCTTCGAGGAAAGGATGTTACGTCTATTCTCTTTTTGATCGACTTGGCGGCTTGGCGGCGACTTGGCACTGCCCCCAGATAAAAAATCTGAAATAAACTTTATATTTATGCTATTCGTACTTTGTGCAATCTTAAATTTCATTTAAAAAGAATTAGTTTTGTTTGTCTAATGGAAAAATTCCATTGATACATGATTGATGATTCTCTTGAAAAGTATCAACAAAAAATTTGTCGATTGCTTTTAATTTCTCGTTACGACTTAGTTGTCAATTGCATAAGTTCTGTTCTGGAAAATATTCAAAATGTTTACAATGTAAAAGAACTGTCCCAATTTAATTACTTCTGTCATTATCCGGACAAGTAACTATCCCTGTAAGATATTGTTACGTTCTGTGATTTCTGGGATCGGAAATTAAAGTACGTCTTCTCCACTACGGATGATTTATTGCTTTTGACTCGGGACAGTCACTTATGGTGGTTCAGAAACACATGCTCAATATATACACAGTTCTGGCTTAGTCCAGTCTTTGCATACTATTTTTCACGAATAGTTCCACTTTCATTATGACTTCACTTCACTTTTTCACTTTTTCGTATTCTTCTTAGTCTTCTCTTAGCTCCGAAATTTATCTTATCTCTTTACACACACTTCCGGCGTATTATATTCATTAACAAAAAATATTCTAGAATTCGAAATTACGAAAGGTCTCTAGTAGTTTTAATTCTTTTCTGCAAAATGTTGTGTTCCTCTCTTACACACGGCAATTTACAATTAACAGTTCTTGTCTGTTAATTGTCATCAGTTGACTACTGTCTTACAGTCTTAGGATGTATAAAGCATACTCTAGCCGTGCCATTTTTATTTATTATTTTTGCTATAATGACGCCATACACTATCCACTCGCGAAAATATAAATTGATAGGCTCGCTAATTATAAATACCTTTCTTATATATTTTGTGTAAATATCTTTATAATACAGTTATTCTACAAGCGAAAAGAGTTTTACATTAATGTAAACCAAATATGATTCTAAAAAAGGTTGACCAAAATTCCAACTTTATGTAAAATATGATTAAAAAGCTGTTTATTTTCTATGTTCAGGAATTTTTGTTAAACGTTATGTGAACCACTCATAAAAGGAGGGCGAGGACTCGTAATTAATCCTACTTTTTCGCTCCGTTTTTCGTGTTAACCTTTATTTACAATTTTCAGAAAGGTACAACATATTTTTTATTTAACAAATCAAGAGGTATTTTAAGCCAGTTGATTATAATATAGCTGTTACCTACTATTCGCACATCTATGTATCACTTAAGGTATTGTTAAAATATTTTATAATTTAAATAAATCAATAAAGCAAGAAAAATACTAATTCCTATACATTTTTTGCCTCCCCTAAACTCTCTTTAATAGATTCCTCATTCATGCACCTATTATTATTAAAGAATATGTGAAAGATAATCGGATAGATCCTTTCAATTACAGGCCTATAGCGATAACCTCTAAACTTTTAAAGGTGATGGTGTGAGTGACTAACACCAGGCTTCTATTGACAATAAGGGGAAGGTGTTAGGACTCAGACTTATCACAAAGGCCTTCGATCGGGCATGGCATAAGGAGCTCCTATCGAAGCTACCAAGACACGGACTTACCGAGAAATTATGCCAAAAGGTAGACTATCTTCCTTTCTGGACACAGCATGAAGGTCGTTATTGACAGTAATTCGATATGCTCTAATACTGTGCCAATTAAGGACTGTACGATGAAGTACTATCACCTACACTGTTTGTACTGCAAATCCACGATATGTTGCTAACTGACAAGTTTCGTTGCTATGCAGATGATAATGCAGTTGTGCCTATAACACTGTCCGAGCAAGCATCTCTGGAGCTAAGGTAGAGGACGGAGAACGGTGTCCAACTTGTGTCCGTAATAGACACTACCTTAGAGCAGGTCTCTCAGGTCTAGTTTAAACCCTCAAAGACACAAGTACCAAGTTGTGGAACAACCTTCTTTCTGAGGTTTTCCATAAGCGCTGGCAACGCATTTGCGACTCTTTTTATCAGGTGGATCATTTTCTTATTTACCCCCCTCTCTCTCTCTCTCTCTCTCTCTATATATATATATATATATATATATATAGAGAGAGAGAGAGAGAGAGAGAGAGAGAGAATAATTTATAAATAGGCTGCGTCATTACCTAAAATAAATATATTTATTAAATTCTTATTAATATGTTCATAAAATCTTAGAAAAATAAACTACATTAATTTAAATGTAAAAAGCTTATTTAAAAAAAGCTTAGCTACATAAGCTAAAATATTTAGTTTCGCCATACGAAGCGTAACACGTAAACTAATTAAAGCTCTTTGAACCAATTGATTGCGCCTGGCATATCAACTATCAAAGGTAACTCATTAAATATTATAGATTAACACGCTATACACACTAGTTTTGTCTACTACTAATGTAACTCGGATATATACTTATAAGTATATATACCTATCGCCTTAATAACCTAATGATACCTGTTGAATTCAAATTATAAATTAATATTTACACTATGCAAGACAACTTTATGGATGTACTCACTACAACTATCAAAAACAAATCTATCTAATCTTATATATTTAAACGAGTAAATATTTATTTATTTATTAATTTATATATTTATTTATACTAGCGATCTCAGAAACGGCTCTAACGATTTCGCTGAAATTTGGTATGTAGGTGTTTTCCGGGGCGAAAAATTGATCTAAATTAGTTTTATGTCTGGGAAAATGCATATTTTCGAGTTTTCATGAGGTTTTCTTTCGCATTATTCCACACAAAATATGGTGGATAATTTCTTACTCTCGACCATAAGCATCGCGGTCAAGCGGCGAAAGTGCAAGATTGACAATCACAGGTGTTCGGGTTCGAATCTAGGTTGGATATAATATTTTCGCTTTTGTTTTTTTTTATTTTAAAAATACGATATAACAAAAAAGAACTCCGAGCAAAGCTCGGTCACCCAGGTACTATAATATAATGAGCCGTATAATAAAACGGTATAATACGATACGAGCAGACATACAGGGAGATTATATATTCATAGATATATAATAATAAATATAGATTTACAGAATATTGTGTGCATATTCTTAACTGCCTTTCCTCATGTATGATGTACATATGTTTCCATACTACGAGAATAGTCCACAATGATGAGGAAGCTTCGTACGAGTACGTGAATCTGTAGACTACAGATTAAGGGGGTGTTTTACTATTTGTTTAATTAGTTTCACTTATATAACTAATACTATGTAATCAAATCTTGAAAATAGATTTAGACTTATTTCTAATAGTCGTATCAAGTTAAAACTTTGCAATTCTGCGAAAGCAGGATGATAATAAAATAATTAGACACCGTTGAGCTTATTACACGATGAAGCCAGAAGTTGGGTAGTGTAATTCTTCAATATTTAAAATTCGTTTTGGCGAGTCCGATATATTGGTTTCCGCGTGAATTAAAAAAATAGAAAACGTATTTTTCAAATCTATAGGTAATATTATATAAATATATATACAGATAAATAAAATTAAAGTGTCTGTTTGTAATGTCAAAGTAACAGCTTTTTACTAAATGCTTATGAAATTATGTATGGTACTTAAAAGAAAAACACAATTTTAAAATTTTTTGTTTGTCTGTGTCTGTGTTTATTCCGGCTAATCTCCGAAACGGATGGGCTGATTTTGACTAGAATTTTACTGAATAGCTAGGACAGCTGTTGTTATAAAGAGTAACTTAGGCTACTTTTAAGTAAAGTAGAAGTACCTACCTAGGGACGCACCCGAGCGAAGCAAGTGTAAGTCGCTAGTAGTAGAATAAAATTAGTATTACTCTATTCATAAAATCATAAAAATATCTTAATGCATATCACCTAACAAAAATAGTTTAAAAGTGAATAAATTTTTTTAATTCAATTTGCATAAAAGTTTAAAATGCTGCAATCCAAGAATTCATAAGTTTGCAAAAACGCAATTAAAATGCATAGCACTGTCACAATCTAGACCAAATCATTTCTTAAAAATTCTTGGGATCTGCATCTTGATAAAATTTTTTTATATATATTTTTTGACAGAAATAAGGACTCTCATTTACTATTTAATACTAGCAGTTGTCTGCAGTTTTATCCACGTATATATCATACTATCTGCATCTGTTTCATTAAACTTATTCAATAGACAAGCGTCTCACCCTCGCTCCGCTCGGGTTAGTCTCTACTTACATTTTACCGTTTAGTATAGATTTCTCAGAGATATTTTCCCGCAGTAAAAAGTATAATATATGTTGATAATCAACTATAATCATATCATATTTCATCAAAATCCCTCCAGTGGTTTTTCCGTGATCCGATCACAGACAGACAGATAGACAAAAATTCTAAAAACTATAGATTCGGACTTTGTATTGACAATAATGTATATACATATATTTTAATAAGATTTTCCAAACAATATTTAGTGTACATATTCGCCTTAGTTACAATTTTTTATATTATACCTATGTATAGATTAGATAGAAAACTATAATTTTAATGGAAATAATTATCTGGTACCTTGTGGTGAAAAAGTGTCTTTCCCTGGCTAAGCAAAGGAGAAGAGGGAGAGTTAGGCTACAAACTACCTGGATGACCTGGATGAATTATCTAGAGGGACATGAAGAAGCTGGGCCTATCTGATGATCACGCTTACCAGCGGATTAAATGGCGCCTCAAGATTAAAAAAGCCGGCTCCACGTTACAAGAACAGGCAAGGACAAAGAAGAAGAAAAAGAAATAATTATTTGTATAAAGTGTTTCTTTAATAGCATTATATGATATGTTATATCTATTACCAATACCATTTTTAAATGTAACAACTTAATTTTCACTATATAGCGTTATGTTCAAACTTCAAGCGAAATGTATTTAAGTACTTACTGTAGCATTATAAATAGGACTTAGTGGCGAACAAGACGATTCCCACCGTCTTACCTTTTACAGATCCATCATTATTTTTTTTTCCATCCATAATCCATCATTATTTTTTTATTTTAATAATCCATCATTCATTATAAACATTTTTTTTGATAATTCAATATTAATAATACACATAATTAACGTTTAAAAAATTAACTTGTTATTACTACGTCAATTTCTAAAAATAATAAAACGCCTATAAAAATCATAAGCTTTAAAAAATCATAATTACGCTTGGAGCGCAAAAATGTATTTATATTTAAAATATTTATGTAAAATTAACATAAAAAAAGAATATTTGAATCCCAAAAAAGTATACTCAGGTTTTAAAATATACTCATAAGTCATAATAAAAAAAAGTAATGCGGTTTTAAATCAAATTTCCGTACTATTACTTATAATGATTTTTCATAGATAGCGCTATGAATACTTTTTGAGTTATTATTTTATTAATTGTTTGTAATGTATTTTGCTAGAATATTTTATATACATTTAAAACAACATAATAGCCTTATTAAGAAAAAAAAATATCTTCACAATTATTACATTTCTTACTTTTTTTTATTGATATACTTCGTACATATAAAAATTGTATATCAACGTTTTTTCGTGTTTTTTTTTTTGGAACGGCTTACCTCTGCTAAAATTTCACCCTTCGCCACTGATGGGACTACTATTAAAATACAAATGTTTATATATGTTTATTGTTTAGATGAAACTTAAATAGCTACAGATAGATCTGGAGTGAAACATGTGCTACTTTTAGGCATCTATGTCGTATATATATTTTTGACCAAAAAAGGTTTAGTAAAAATGCAAAGGGTCGTTCTTCTTTTCTTGCGACAATATATGTCCCTCATCTCATTTTGTGTCATATTAGAGTATAGATTATTATATATTCATTGTTTGAATTTACATCCTCATCGCTTTATACCTTTTAATACTAAATAATCTTTAACTTTCTGTAGCCAATAATTTTTTTGCATGTGTTAAATACCGTGACAGAGTAGTCATTCATAATGATGTCCTACCGAAAAGAAACCACTCTGTCACAGTGTTTTCTCGAAAATATCCACAAAACAAACAACATTACGGGCATGAAAACAAAGATTAAATGATCCAAATGAAAATTAAATGCATTTGCAAAAAAATATCTAACTCTGAAATAAAAATATTGTTACTTGAAAAACTCGAAAAACTGAGAAACACCAATTCATTGTCGCAAGAAAAGAAGAACGACCCACTTACATTTTTAGTGTCTTTTATAATTTTAATTTACAACTGTGTATTAGTAAAATAATAAATCTGTTTCATTCGACTTATACCTCTCGCGCACTAGTAGTTTAAAACCTAGATGAATTAGAAGGCCGCGACTTAAATATTCATAATGTAATCGCAATTTATTGGTCAAAAATCGATTAGATTACCTAGTAACATTTTCAAAAATAAGAGGTTCTGCAAACACCATTTTCAACTTGAGCATAATTAAACTTTATTCATTGATAAAATAAAGAGAAATTTCCGAAACTTTATGTGTTCGTAACTGAAGAGAACACGGCTTAAATTAGCTCTCTATCACGCGCTGATGAGAGGATGAAAGGGGCGAATTTGGTTTTAAAATTACACCGACGCTTTCAACTTTAGTTTCAAATGAAATCCATATTTCTAGGAAAATATACAATTTAAAAGCATTTAAGCAGAATAGTACAAAAAATATATTTTATTATGATATTAAGTTGAGTATGTATTTACTATTCGTAATATGGCAGCACTATACGCTAATTTATACTCGTGTTTATTTCGACTTTGTTGCTGTTGTTACAACTGTCTAATTTAAACTCTCATTTGGGACCCTTCAAACTTAAATGTTACAATTTTTTAAATAGATACTTACATTTTCTAAAAAAAAATGTACTTTGTCAGCATCTTCAGGCTATAAAAGGAGACAAAGAAGGCAAAGTGCCAAGCCTTACAAATAATACAACTTCCACTTCGTTTAATGTCTTCATTAATTTTCCTTAACCACCTGAATAATGTATACCTATATACGTTTTATCTTCACAACAATCACTTAAGATCTCAAAATAATATCAAAAAACTTATTTGCATCTTTTTAATGGAAATTTTAAAACTTTTTTACTTAAGCTGTAAGAGCTTTTGTAAATCAGTTGACTTTGAACGCGACGAGCTTTCTTTACATTTGTAATGAGATTAAAGTTGTTGTACCCTCTTTATTTTATTTCTTCATAATTTTAATCGATTCGTTTGCGTTTAGACATCATAAGTTCATATTATACTTTTACGTTGTACATTTTTTAATAATAAAATATATGTATATATTTAAAATCAAATACTTCGTACATATATATGTACATAATATTATATAGGTACAAGTGATTCTTTCTCCACATGACACATGACAGTTTCAGTAAGTAATGTTATTAAGGTCCTCGTGGAGGCACTTACCAATTAACTTTGAAGAATTTCACTTATATTATATCACTTCTGGCTCCGCCTAATTAATAGCAAAAGTCGTTACCAAGGAAATTAATTACGTGCGTAGATTTTACGACAAAAATCTTATGAGTTAGCTTACATACAAGTATCTATTTTGTAAATGTTAATACTAAGTTCATTTTTGTTATTTTTTAGTTGTTCAAATTTTTTTTAATATAAGCATTTAAATTATTAAGTAAATATAAGCATTCCAAATCTATCTTATATATTTAAACGAGCAATTCTTGTATATTTATTTATTTGTTTATTTATACCGGCGATCTCGGAAACGCCTCTAACGATTTTCGAACGAAATTTGGTATGTGGGTGTTTTTGGGGGCGAAAAATCGATCTGGATTAGTCTTATGTCTGTAAAACGCGTGTTTTAGAGTTTTCATGCAGTTTTCTTTCGCATTTTTCCACGCAGAATATGGTCGATAGGTACGATAGTTAAGTCCCGGGGGAGAGCTGACTCCTACCGAGCGCGTCCCCAGGTGGCGGATAGGGGAACGCCACCCGCTTAGAGGGGCGGGTGGTACCGGAGAAATCCGGCGCGGACCAACAGCGAGGGGGGTGTCTCTAACCGAGGTTAGTTCAACCACGGTTAGAGGCACGCTCAGGACGGGGCCGCTCATCGTCGAGGCTTCGGCTTCCGATGTTGCGGCCGCCGATGGCGGGACCGCTTCGGCGATCCCGCGATTGGATCGACGCGGTGGGGCTGCAGGGGAGAAAGCTGGTGTTTCGATGCCATTTCCCTGTCCTCTGCAGCCGTAGTGGGACTCCTTCGGGGGTCCCATCAGACGGTGGCCGTCAGGCCTGCTGCCGGGGCGTTGCGGAAGTTATTCGGAAGCGTTCCCGCGGCGTCCTACTATGGCGGAGGGGAGGGGAAAGTTGGGGTTTAGTGGGTAGTACCGGCTCTTCTAGTCGGTGAGCCCCACATACTACCTGGAGGTACAGGTGGTATGCGTAAAAAAAAAAAAAAAAGGTATCGTAGTTAAGCGACCAAGGTGCAAGATTAACAAACAAATATGTCCGAGTTCGAATCTTGATCGGATACAAAGTTTTTACTTTTTTTTTTTTTGTATTTATTCAAGTTTTTAGTTTTTTTTATCGAAAAAATACGATATTACAAAAAAGAACTCCGAGCGAAGCTCGATCGCCCGGGTACTATTATTAAATGCCAAATAAAATACAGTGCGATGTAAAGTAATAAGGTGTTAGTAGTTTAAAGTATGGTTAATTACTTATCCAAATATTTCACTTTATATTATCTTTATATAATTCTATTCAATTGACATATGGCATCGTATTAAGTGTATAGTCGTTGTTCCATTTTAAATCTATTTTTAAGTTAAATTAATATTAGAGCATGAAGTGAATAAAAAGTTTTCCCTTTGAAATTATCATTACGCTAGCGTATATTTTTAAAGTACGTCAAAATTTACGACTATATGCTAACCTCAAAAGTACCTGCAGGACAATATTATAGCAAATTATGAGGGCAATAAATTTTGTCAGTTCCGCGGAAGAAAGATCATTTTAATGCGAACTTAAATCATTTTTATTAACTTGAAAATGTTAAATTTATACGGCAAGCCTATGGTAATTTGATATTAAATAATAACGTTTAGATATTATTAAACTGTAAAGACTACTAATTTAGATCTAATTTTATGAAATGAAATCGTTTAATTTTTATTTTTTAAATTGATTAGTCTATGAAAGTGCACCAAACTATAGAATATTTTAATAAAATTTATAGTAACTTTAACTCTGATTTCCATAATCATTTTCATGATATATTAAACTAGGTTGCTTCTCCATACAAACTTTCATCCCCATTTTCACTCCCTTAAGGGATGATTTCCGAGATTAAAACTATCCTATGTCCTTCCCAGGTTCTCAAACTTATCTTCTTACTTCTAACAAACAAAAAGAAAAAAAAACAAAACATATATTTGTCTTTATCTCATTCTAATACTTTCTTAATACTTTCTTAGATTTACGCGAATATTAGACATTTGAATATATATCTTTTCGGTTTTTTTCGCGGATTTATTTTGATTTTTGTTTCCCGACGTTTCAATTTCTTTACAGCAATCATCGCCACGAGAGAGACTAATCACTAAGGTGTTAGATGTCTCAAAAGCATTATATAGTTGTTACAGACAGCCTACCCACAAAATAACAAAAATGAATTCAAAATTTGAAAATTGGCATCAAAGTACCTAACAATATTTGTTAATTTTAATTTTAAACATTTTTATAATTTTAATTATTTTATACTTGAAATATGGAATATTATTTATATAATTTTAGCTATTATTATTATAATTATTACATTTTTTTAGAAAACTTATTATTTGTTTAATAATCTATATTTAGTGTTACCATTATTATATTTATAACCATAAAGAAAAATAAAATATTAATTATTTAAGCCACATTATTGTACTATGTGTACTTTAGAAAAATAAAATTAATTAAGAATTACACTTACAAATGAAAAATATTAATTTGAAATACTGTTATTTTGATCCACACAGTAAGAACTTACTACATCTAACTGAACCCTGATTCTTTTTCTAAAATAAAAGTAGCCTAAGTTACTCCCTATAACATCAGCTATCTGCCAGTGAAAGCTCCGTCAAAATTGGTCTAGACGTTTCGGAGATTATCCGGAACAAACACACAGACAGACAGACAAAAATTGTAAAAAAATGTTGTTTTTGTATATGTACCGTGTAAACATCCATATGCATTTAGTAAAAAGCGGTTATTTTAATATTACAAACAGCAGTCCAATTTTATTTATCTGTATAGATATATCTATTACTTACAAGTACTAAAAGTACTTACTAATTTCTATGTCTCTAACTTAAATATATTACGAGCTTTCAACCCCTGTTAAACTTTTTAAGACATTTTATTCCAAAAACGACGATAAAACTAACTTTTACATTAATAGAAATCTAAATATAAACAAACTTTATACAAAATTTTATCCCATATCTAACCTCTTTAGAGATGAATTTTCATAAAATATATCTTAGTGCTGACCATAATTTAGATATAAAATATTTTTCTGTTAATAAATTTAATATTTATAAAGTAAAATAACGATTCTTATTGACGTCAATGTTTAATAAAACAAGCAATGATATGTCGTCCCACTGACGACAGCTAGTAGCTACCTACATCACTAGTACCTGCGCATATACTATATCACTAGCAGGACTTATCTCACTAGTATTCTTTATGCCACAATAAAATTCATGAGACTATTGTAACATTCATGAGTTGTGTCCTCTAAGAATCGTGTTTACACGCATTAGTTGCCAATTGTAAGAGCTGCATTAAATTGTATAAATTGTGCCGTTTGCTTTTATAACATGTGGTATCTTGGTTCATTAGAATAGTAGTATCTATTAATTCTAAAAATATATAATAAACGACTGACTTTAAAACTATATGTTAATTGTTACGACATATTTTGCCAACCGATTGTGAAATAATTTTCATGTTTTTTTTAATTAAGTAATAAATATACAATGGTGGTGGTCTTATGAAATTAAAAAAAAAACAATTACACCCATAAATGTAGAATTAAAAATATGACTTGCATTTAGAATAATTTAGAAGACGTATGGTTATATTTATAAGTGAGGTAAATAATTCAATATGATAGTGTATGAATTTATCAAGTCAATATTATTTGTTTAAAAGATTCTTAGAATTAGAAAAGTTATTATTAAAAAAAAGTTTATCTTAAAAATAATAGTGTTATTATAGAACAGTAATAAACATATTTTTGTTATGTAATGCATTATTGTCTGTCATGACGCAAAGGTTATAATATATTATATAAAATATTTTATTAAAATTCATTATTATACCTTGAAAAGTCTTTAAAATAAATTGATGTCACATTACGGCTATTTAACTCGACAACTTTAAGTAACATTCAAGTCTCTAAGGGACGCTTACTTTTATTGATAATTCAAAACGTTAAAACTATTAGCTTAATAATTAACATTTCCCAAAACGTTACTTTAATATTTATAGATAGATAGCATATATTATCAAATGTTATTATATATTATAAAAATAATCTATACAGATAAATAAAATTGGAGTGTCTGTTTGTCATATTAAAATAACCGCTTTTTACTAAATGCATAAATACACGGTACATATACCAAAACAACATTTTTTACAATTTTTGTCTGTCTGTCTGTCTGTTTGTCTGTCTGTCTGTCTGTCTGTTTGTTCCGGCTAATCTCCGAAACGGCTAAACCGATTTTGACGGAACTTTCACTGGCAGATAGCTGATGTTATAGGGAGTAACTTAGACTACTTTTATTTTAGAAAAAGAATCAGGGTTCCAAAAAAGCCAAAAAAGTTTATATCAAAAAAGCCTGCATAATGTTTCAAAACTTATATATTTTAACTAGATTTAGTTACAATTTATTAGAAAACATTTATTCACAACTATTACTTATTTTCTTTTTCCAGTTAAAAATCACGGATAGCATCCACCCATGTCAACTCCCCGACAACCAATGCCCCTTTTTCTGTTTTTCTAGTCTTTCTACATATTTTTATTTGTATTTCTTTAATATTTTTTTCGGCCTGCCCATTCTCGTGATTCTTAACGGCCTGATTTATAAATGTATCTGTAATTTGTGCATTCGCGTCTTCAGTGTGGCCAGTATAATCAATTAATTACTGTTTTATTATACATTAAAATAGCGAAACCTTACAAGATGTTTTTAAATACTATATGATTCTTCTATTAATACATTACCCTTTACCAAAGATAGTATCTATATATGGCTAGGAAAAGATAAAACAGTTCAGTAGCTTTTCCTCCTCTGTTTGTCAACCGATTTTCTTTATTTTTTAGTCGGTTGACGAGCTTTAGTACTATCAATAAAAAAAAATTCAAAAACAATTCTTTTTTTATATAATAATCACGGGCGACCACTGTGCGAGCACTAGTTCATAATTATATGACAAGTTAACTACAACAATAAGCGACGGAATGGGATAATCCCTTTTAAAGTCAGTGTATCTGCGTAAACTCGTATGTACATATTTTTGTACTCCTTAGGAATCTATGTATGTAAACCTATCTATAAAGATAGAATAATAGATTATAAAATTCTGAGAAAGCACTTTCTCTACTCCAATAGATATATAACAATGTCCTCCCGTCCACCCACGACGGCCATCATTAAGACTAGCCAACTGCGCAGGAGATATTATAGTGCAGCGCGTGTGCGCGCAGACACAAGTGCACTCTCTATTACTGTCACTCTCATACTCCGGTGGGACGAGTACTCGACATAACCAGTAAGAGTTAAGGCGCAGAGCCAACAGTTTAACGTGCTCTCCGACGCACTGGGGTAAAATCCGCCAACTTCCTACCTCTGCGCTGTTACAGAGTATTTTTAAAAGAAAGACTCAATAATTAAATTTGGTCCAACCCAGGATTCCAACCCAGGACATCCGGACGTGCAGCGGTACATGCAAGCCATTGCACCGCCGCCGAGGCAGTATATCTATTATATTTAATATTTAGAAATCAACTTTATAATTATTAAATACGATTACTTGTTTTGTTGTCTTGTTCGTTGTATTAACGATACTACAAATTACAGAGATAATCCGGAAAGCAACACTTTTAAAGTAAATTTAATTTGTAAATTTTATTTTGTAAATTTGATTTACTTTAAAAAGGTTACTTTTTAAAGTAAATCAAATCTTCCTTTAATTAGCCTCCTTCTTATAATTTAAAGTAGAAATTCTATATGCATTAAGTTCGGTTAAATGTACCTATACAATAACAGATACTAATTTGCCTAAACTGTATATTAATTAAACATCAGCACTCAAGCCTATGTAATTATTAATTATATAATTACTTAAACCTATATTATATTACGCATTTCTCTCGCATATGTCTGATTATAATATTATTGATTATAATATAATTATTATTTATTCAAATTGAATAAAATACTTATAATATATCAATGACCAATCTGTAGATTTCAGGACTTTTTAGCCAACTGGAATGCATGTAACATTTTAATATATTGCATACTATATGAAAGTTGCAGTAACAAGAGGAAGTATTTATATATGACATTTTAAATACAACTATCTCTTCGGAATTTTTCACGGATTTATTTTAATTTTTGGTTCATGACGTTCTGTAGTGAGATGCCTAGCATTATTTTTTTTTAAATTATATAACATTTATAATAATAGTAGCTAAAAATAAATAAATAATATGTTAATATTCAATTATAAAACTCCTTAAAATAATAAAAAATGTTTCAAATTAAAATTAACAAATATTGTAAGGTACTATTTTAGTGCCATTTTTGTATTTTGGAAATCATTGAGTAATTTTGTGGGTAAGCACTATCTGTAACAACTATGAGGCATCTTATACATTAGTGCCTCCCGGACCTATGATTGCTGTAAAGCATTCGAAACGTCGGGAAATCAAAATCAAAATAAATCCGCCAAAAAATCCGAAAAGATAATTTTATTTAAAACTAGCGACTCACCATCGCTTCGTTCGGGTTTGTACCTAGGTAGGTATCACCGCTTAGTATAGAATAGATAGACTATATATTATATATGGATATAAATATGATGAGTTATTGTGTTTTCCCGTGGGAATGAGATAATCTCCCTCTTACTACTTTTTACCGCGGGAGATTATAGATTAGAGAATGCTCCAGCCTCCCAACTATCTCCACACAAAAAATCACGCTAATCCGTCACTCTGTTTCGACGTGAAAGAAGGACAAACAAACAAAGTCAAACTGAATATCGTAGAAAGAGAAAGTGTCAAATCTACTCTACTTTATATAAATTTTAAGGTTGCGTTCATAATTATAAATATAGTAAATAAAAATAATAATGGGATTTTTTCTGTGAAATTTTTCCAATTTTTCCTTCCTCGGACTTCAACGAATATTTGAAAAAAAATAATTGCTGAACTGTTTTGTCAGTTTTGCGCTTAGCAACATATTTAGCCATTTTTTTCTATTTATAAGAAGAAGATGTCAAATATACACGCTCATCTAAGAGAGTGTTATTCTTTATGATATTCTAAAACAATATAAACTTCGAGAAGGCAGTGGTAGCCCAGTGGTAACGCGCTCGCTTGGGAAACCGAGTGACGCGGGTTCAAATCCCGGGTCTCGCACCTCTGATATTTTCATGTGCGAATCATTTCTAACCTGATTACCACTTGCTTTACGGTGAAGGAAAACATCGTGAGGAAACCTGCATGTCTGAGAAAACTTAGCAAGTTTTCGAAAGACATGTGAAGTCCGCCAATCCGCACTTGGCCAGCGCGGTGGACTATGGCCTGATTCCCCTCGTATTGAAGGGAGGCCCGTGCCCAGCAGTGGGACGTTAAAAAGGGCTGAATACAAACAATATTGATAGTCAATTAAAAAAATATCTAGACAAACATCAATATTATAAAGTAATAAAACCGATTAAAAAAGTACAAAACGCTTTAACTACTAAATGCTCATCTTATTTAAAGAAACTGAAGAAAATTGTAGGCTAAAGTAGACAATAGTAAACATAATCTTCTAAAGTCAAAAAGAAAAATATTGGAAACACTTTTTAGATTATCCTAAACACACAAGCTTTTTTTCTTTAATCTTATACAATAGCACTCGCTTATTCAAACAAATTACGTTTTATTATATTGCGTTAGTTTTTTCGTTAAGGGGCGTTTAATAATGATTGTATTATTAAATATTAGCGACTCACTTCGCCTCTAGAAAATCAAAAACAAATCTATCGCACGGAAACCGTACATTTTTCGGGATGAAAAGTAAGCTATGTGCTATTCCAGATTATAATCTATCTCTCAGCCAAATTTCTTCCAAATCCGTTCAGCCATTATAGCGTAATTGAATAACAAACATCCATCCAAACGTTCGCATTTATAATATTTATCTATATGGGATTTATGGGATTGAATAAACGAAACTAAGGTACTAAATTTTTATTATAATATAATTGTATATGAATATGTAATTGTAGCTCCATCTTTTCTGTTTACTTTTTTAACTAATTTTTAACTACTTTGATTTTATTTTACGTTTATGTTCATAAAAAATATGCAATAAAACTAATTAAAAATCTGCTTCAATTTTTCTATGAAAAATATATAAAGAAACGTACACAAATATAAAAAATATGTGATGGAACACACTTTCTTAGTTAGAAAAAGGTGATGAACTTCTGTATGACCATTTTTTTTTTTTATTTATGAGATTCAGTGACAAACGAGCAGCCAGACCACCTGATGGAAAGTAGTAACTGTCACCCATAACACCTACGGTTCATGCACTTAGGTTTTAAGTAACAAAAATGCAGAACCACAGGTGCGTTGTCACTGTGAGGACTAAGATGATATGCCTCTTGCCTGTAATTGCGCTGGCTACCTTATCCTTCAAACCGGAACACAACAATGCAATCATTGTTGCTTGGCGGCAGAAATAGATAAGGGGGTGGTACCCATCCAGTCGGACTCCTCAGGCTTGACAGAGTCCTACCACCGGTAAACCATTGCAACAATTTCTTTTTCCAACTAGTAAACAACCTCAGTGCAGTAGAATACCACCGTGTTTAGCCTATGTATTATAAAGCACGTCTTGGGAACGTGAAATAGAGTATCAAATTCCCATATTATGAGGAAACTATTTATGAGTAGTAAAGTTGGATATACAAAATATTTATGTTTACGACGAGATGACACCAACAGTTTACGGACGGGCCGATGTTTGTAAAGAGCCTTTTTTTGTGGACACAATATCGTTGTGTACATAAATTCGCCTATCATAAAAAAGCTTACATATGCAGTATAAATATATGTCAACTTGTATATAGAGTACATAGAGAGAGATAAAATGTATAATATTTAATACCCAGTAAAATGTATAATATTTAATACCCAGTAGCCCAGTGGTAACGCACTCGCTTGGGAAACCGAGTGAAGCGGGTTCAAATCTCGGGTCTCGCACCTCTGATATTTTCATGTGCGAATCATTTCTAACTTGATTACCACTTGCCTTACGGTGAAGGAAAACATCGTGAGGAAACCTGCATGTCTGAGAGAACCTAGCAAGTTTGCGAAAGACATGTGAAGTCCGCCAACCCGCACTTGGCCAGCGTGGTGGACTACGGCCTGATCCCCCTCGTACTGAAGGGAGGCCCGTGCCCAGCAGTGGGACGTTAAAAAGGGCTGAATACATGTTATTTTATACTAAACTACATTAAACTGACCTATCTTACTTTCTACATAATAAATTAAACTAAAAATCATATTTATTAAATGATTCAAAAATGACATATTTTCTGTAAAGATTTGAATAGAATTTGCTGGAATAACGATTGAAACTGTTAAACTATTAGCTAAAACTCATCAGTAGTATATTCTGTAAGAACTTCATATTAACTCGGCAGCTGTATCCGCGAACATACATACTTCAGTATAATCGCAGATTCGACTATCGTTTTACATAAAGATTCTTACAGGATAATACTACAGACCTTTCCATGTCAAAAGTGCAAAAATAAACATTTCCAATACCTATTTATAAAAGTACATTACAATTAAGTTATGAAAAATTAGTAAATCAATTGAAAATTCAATAGGAATTACATGAATATATTTTACCAAATAATTCAAAACACGGCAAGATGCAAATGATTTATGAAGGCTATAAATTTTACTTTAAGCTGTTATACACATGGTGTTTTCTTTTGTGCTACTTCCTTTGCATAATTACAAATTAATTTTGGTAAGCTTCAGTAAAAAGTATAATTTACATTTGCATAAATAATTACGAATTACGATATCTATAGTCATAACGAAATATATTGGTATATATGTATATATTCGATATGTTAATTTTTAAATATTTTTAATTACTGATCCTAATGAAAAAATATTAAAAAAAAGTATTAAAATTAAGTGATATATTTTCTTTAATGTAATAGTTCTAGAAATATGTATATAATATATAAATTAAAATTATCTTTTAAAACTTGATACTGATGTAAGTTCCAAGATCCTATTATTATAAGCTATAAACAAAACAAATAAACTGTGGTTTAATATTTTGTAAACGAACACCAGCAATTTTTGTATTTGTATATAAACATAATATGTTGTATTAGTGACTTTATTTCACTTATTTTCTGTGATATTGTTTGCAACAAAGCTAAAAGCCAATCTGTATTTAAGAATAAGTAAAGGTAAAAGGTAAAAGATAAAAAAAATAATGAATATTTGATGATGATATTTAAAACTGCGGTTTTTATACCATTATTTTTTTTCAATTTTGACTCAATTCGCGGCTAGGATAATTAGTTTTTAAAATTTGCAAAAAAGGTTTAGTTGTTACGAAATCAGCCTCGTAATTTTTTTCTTTCCTTTCACTATTCCTTATAGTTTCGGATTCTGCTCACGATTTACGCCCCCACTTGAATAATTCGATATATAGAGGATATATTGATTCAATCGTAAATATTGAATGTCACATTTATTATACTCCAGCAGAGGCATGAAATGCTTCCATAATTATGTTTTAATTAATTTAAATGTGTATACAATAAGACAATGGTTTATTAAATGTCGAGTAATGCATTTAACGTAACACATTACTCAGATAATTGATTGGACAGTCGTATAGTTCATTAGTGGAGCGCCATAGCAGAATGGCGAGCCGAGAGATGAAAATATTTGCTTAATGAAGGCTTTGTGCGGTGAACGTTTTGTTTTGTGCCCTTTTGACAAAATAGTCTTGCAGATTGCATGTATGTAATTAATATAAATTGACTGTAGATCTAAAAAAACTTTAAGCTTATTTGAAACTAACAACTTGCAATTGGTTTAGTCATGTCCCACCCACTCTTAGCACAATGCTAGAATATAATGAAATCATTCATTTACCTCTCACTGTAGTTACGTAATGGAACTTAATAAAAAGTAACCTACATTATTTATATTTGTATGAGGCATGATTGGAATATAACAATCAAATAATCAAGAATATGTTAAATAATCTTAGTCCCCACTAACCCGTTGAGAGGCGCAGACACGCTGTCGTGTCAGTCAACAATTAATTTCTTAGAATTTATCCAGGAGATGTTCACCATTATTACATTACCAAGATGTGATGACAATGTACGGTATAGAATGATATGGAAATATAAGATAAATATTACCTACACTATCATTACGTTTTATAATTTTCATTTTTCTTAAAGATAATTTAAATGCGAAATAATAACAAAAATAAATGTCTTATAATCCAATTTACCTCTAGACAATTCATCTTTATTGGGTATACAATATATCGTGGTATGAATGTAATATTCATTTTAGGTTTCGTAATCTAACATGTATTATCTAAAAGGGAATAGTTAACATTTCTATAACTGCGTTGCTTACCACTTGGATGCGCTACTACTCGGCAATACAATCTCTATAACTACTCATATGATGAAGTAGTAACGGTCCGGGTTGTTGGAATATGTTTCCAAAAGTTTTAGATATTTAGTGTGAAATTGAAAACAAAACAACAATTTGAAAATATTTGTCTATGGTTGCTGTTATTTTCGCTTCTACCGTTCTCATTTTAGATATTTCATATCCGTTACGTGAATCCAAAAATATCATGTGTTTTTTGAACTATTAGTTACGTTTAAAACAGAGGTCATGTTAATGCTAATGATTGGAAATTGGAAACCAAATATTTTTTTTATTTTTTTTATAAGATTCAGTGACAAACGAGCAGACAGACCACCTGATGGAAAGCAGTACCTGTCGCCCATAACACCTACAGTTCATGCACTTAGGTTTTAGGTAACAAAAATACAGAGCCGCAGGTGCGCTGTCACTGTGAGGACTAAGATGATATGCCTCTTGCCTGTAATTGCGCTGGTTACCTTATCCTTCAAACCGGAACACAACAATGCAATCATTGTTGCTTGGCGGCAGAAATAGATAAGGGGGTGGTACCCATCCAGTCGGACTCCTCAGGCTTCACAGAGTCCTACCACCGGTAAAAAATAAACGCGCAATAATAATAAGCTTAATTAATAATAGTTATTACTTTTTAACAAATATATAAATAAATAAAAAAATATAAATAAAAAACCAAAGGTGTAGTGGGACACCCGATAGGAACGAAGTACCTTCCCTGACTGCCGATGGCTCATAAAGTAGGTCATAAAAATCGTCACGAGTTCTAAGGGTATCATAAACATCAAGCAATGTGACGTTATATTAAGGGCTGTCCTTAGCTCTTAATATTTAGTGACGATAATTGTCATGACTCACGATTACTAGGGCACCACAAACCTCAAGGAATATCCATTACCTATATATACGCAGGGCCCAGTTATAAGAGTGCATAGGAACTACTTATTACATTACGGAATGTAAGTTAACACTTATAGTGCTTGCAATGACATCACATTAGGTGCTCTTAGTAAATAATAAAAAGTGTCGTGACGTTCGAAAAACTAAATTATTTTCCGTCTAAGTTTCATTTTCCTAATGTGCCAGATGGTCGAAATTCAACCATAATCATTTTTTTACTGATAGCTACAGCTTGACAGTACTAAAGAAAAAAAAAAAGAAAATCGATTGATAACCAGAGGAGAAAAAAATAGTGAACTGCTTTTTCTTTGTCTATTTATATATAAATAAATTTATAAAAGCAAAAAGTATGTGCAAAATTAACTTCAGAAAATATATTTACACAATTAAAATAATTACCTGTCCCCATTGAATAAAGCCGAGAGTTGAAAAAACAAAGTTGGATGAACTCGTTTGGCGCTAGCTTTCCGTCCAATAAACGTTTGTAATTCGAGAGTTCCATCTCGATTTGCCTCCCCCACATAACTTTTTGGCAACCCCGCGCCAACTGGACAGCTTTTTGTATGAAAAGTTTTTGAATGCAATGACAGGGAAACATACGGTAGTATAATATTTGAATACGTATTTAAATATTACCAATATAAATAAAATATATTTTAAAGATTACTACATTCTCTATAAATACTATGTTACTCGTGAATGTGAATATTTGGGTTATTTCGGTTATTCAATTAGGCGTCAGTCGTTAGTGTTTTGGATGAATCTTGACATAGCGATGAAGTATGTAGTTTGTAGGTATATCATTATAATATATATATATATATATATATATATATATATATATATATATATATATATATATATATATATATATATATATATATAATAATGATATACCTACAAACTAAGGTCAGGAACCTTAGATTATAAGAATAATGTAAATGAAACGTTATAGAACTAAACATGAAGTACACATGGGGTTGCGTTAGTAAAGTTATCAGGTCTAGAGAACCTCCCGAAAAAAATATATTTAAATGTATTAAAAAAAATATCAACTATGTCTTTTCTTACAATTACTTTTTTTTAACTACAAAAATATGAAAATTAACTATAAAACATTATTTATTATATGTAACAATTTCTTTTAAACAACATTATGATAATTAAATAAAAGTAAATAATATAAAAGTATCTCTGTTTCTGTGAAGGAAAAATATATTATGTTACCTTTCACACGGCTAAGAGGTAGAGAATCAATGTCTTAAATTTATATATATATAGGCAGTGGTAGCCCAGTGGTAACGCGTTTGCTTGGGAAACCGAGTGAAGCGGGTTCAAATCCCGGGTCTCGCACCTCTGATATTTTCATATGCGAATCATTTTCAACATGATTACCACTTGCCTCACGATGAAGGAAACCTGCATGTCTGAGCAAGTTTTCGAAAGACATGTGAAGTCTGCCAACCCGCAATTGGCCAGCGTGGTAGATTATGGCCTGATCCCCCTCGTATGGAGGGAGGCCCGTGCCCAGCACTGGGACGTTAAAAAGGGCTGAATAGACACACACACACACACACGCACGCACGCACGCATGCACGCACGCACGCACGCACGCACGCACGCACGCACGCACGCACGCACGCACGCACGCACGCACGCACGCACGCACGCACGCACGCACGCACGCACGCACGCACGCACGCACGCACGCACGCACGCACGCACGCACGCACACGCACACACACACACACACACACACACACACACACACACACACACACACACACATATATATATATATATAAATTTAAATCATTAGATTAGCTTTTTTTACAAAAATATTATATTTTCTTATAAATATTATATTTCTTATAAATAAAATATTATATTTCCTTTATTTTCCTAGGGACATAAACAATTTGTATTGCAACATCAGAAAATGTATCAGGGTAGTAGTTTAATAGTAGCATCAGCAACGATATCACTTTACTATGTTTAACTTGAACAAAATGAATTTTTTTATTAATATTGGATTAAGCTTCAGTATAACATCCAAATAAAGCGTAAAAGTGATGCGATGAAAGTTAGCTAGAGGTATCAGGACGAGCCGACGTGACGCGGCTGAAGCGCAGCTTGGGAGTTACAAACGTTTATTGAGCGGAAAGTCCGACGAGTTTTGCGCGGCAACTTTATTGTTTACAATTTTGACTTTAATTTTGTGGTAACACATAATAAATTTAATTACGTGCGGTTTGAGTGTGAAGTGTTAATGCTCCCAACACTATAGATAGATCTGAGGTCGGTTGTGTCGGATTGTATAAGAACCACTTAACATAAAAATTAAACGTCAAATTATTATTGTAAAACTTCTTTACGCAAGCTTGACTTGGGGGGTAAGCTGGTGAATGCGTTACGAAAAAATGTACGTACGTTTGTTGCCATGGTAACCGTTATTATTGTTCGACAAATGATATATAATATTATATTCTTTCCTTACATGATATTCTATAAATATATGATTGTAATATGTCTAATATATGTTATTTTTAGTATCTCCACCTATCCTAATTATTTAAGACATAAATTAAATTTTATAAAGAGTACCGATAACCTACAGCAGTTTTACTTCTTGCGCGTGTACACATTCATACAAGTATTCTTAATTTTTTTGTTGAAGTAAGGAATAATATAAAGAGAGTGTCATAGATTTAAAATGATGTTTAAAAGTTGTATACAAATATTAATTGATTACGCTTGATTCTGATAAGTAAATGAATTATATAAATAAAAATAGCTAACAGATTTTATTATATTAAAGAAATATAAACAAATATGCTAATATTATATTATCTCTATTTCGAGAAGGAAGAGCTAATTCTAAGAAATATAAAAGAATATAGTATAAATAAATAATACTATATTCTTTTATTATTATTATTAATTACTATTTATATTTTCCTCTTAAAAAATTGTAAATTAACGACTAATACTAAATTTAAAGAAAGTATCAACATGGCAAAATCGTGAAAAGCAAAATCAAGCAATTATTTTTGACTTTAACAATTTTTTGGCGGAAAACGTCTATATAATTCTTTAGTCTGAGGATGAATGAATATTTACGTAAAGAAATTTAATATAATGCTTTAATATTAGTTTATTAAAACATCATATTTTTTTTAACATTTCTCTCAACATTTATGAAAAGCTATAAATTCTTAACTATATTTTCTTTTTGAGCAAACTGCGTAAGAACAAATCGAAACAGTCTTTTATGAAGATTTATCCTCATTATCTGAGTCTTAAATGAATATAAAAAGTCTATCTATGTATATTGTATATACTACTACTGTATTAAGCTCGGTTATATTTCTTGATGTATAAAAATACATACTTAGGTACTTACTTTGACATACTTACACATATTTCTTGACGTTTTAACAACACTATTACTTAATTAATCACAGTATTATGATTTACTTGTTGCTTCGCTATTAAATAAGAACTATTCATGTCTCCAACAACAAATAGTTGGTGATAGATGTGATATGAATAATAGCTGTCTAACATATTGTTATTTAATGGCATGCTCAAAATAGTATAAACAAATAAAATAAAATTAAAATCTTCAATTGGAAATATAAACGTGATGTTAATTTATAATTTTTAAATGACTTCCAAAAAAAGGAGAAGGTTCTCAATTCGACCGTATGTATATATATAGGTATATTTTTTATGTGTGTTCGTGGATTTCTTCGACGTTTATGAACCGATTTTGATAACTCTTTTTTTGTTGGAAAAGAGATATCCCAAAGGTGGTACCATGATAAGGAAATCAGGATATGATGATGGGATCCCAGAGAAATCGAGGGGAACCTTCGAAAATTGTGTCGGCGACTAGTGCGTTTGTTAACTTTTTCATTGGGTATTTTAAAGTACAACTATTTAATGAAGGTCTGGAGTCGATCTGATGATGGACCCGAAAGATAGTCGAGGGAACTCCTCAACGATTTACAGCAATTACCTGATGTTGATTAATTTGTATTGATGAGAACTTTACACCTAGTCGGGTTGTGACTGTCATTAGGGGTCTGAATAAATGGCTTGGTCATGTTTGAATAAATGGCTTAAAAATGTTTTTAAAAATCTTTTCCTTAAAAATTACCTGCTTCTTACATCTACACTAAAAATGGAAATATTAAAACTAAAAAAAAAACCGACTTGCAGGCACTGAAAAGTAAAAAATAACTGAACGGGGGTTTTCATTTAGAATAGATACTTAATCAAATATTTTCGAAGTCGGTGCCAGCCGATACAAATCAAAGCACACCGACTTCGAAAATATCTGGTTAAGTATCTATTCTAAATGAAAACCCCCGTTCAGTTATTTTTTACTTTTCAGTGCCTGGAAGTTGGTTTTTTTTTTTACATTATACTGTAGGTGACAATTTTACTTAATGCTTCTTTTATTTCTTATTGTTTAGCATTCTAGTATTGTGTACTGAAAATAGACTTCAATTTTGAATTATCATTATTTTTTTAATTTAGAAATAAAACTTTTTTTTTAGATTTTTCACCCATTTGCTTTGATTTTTTGTTAACTGACGTTTTGAATGCTACACAGCAATTATGTTAAATGCTAAGTTTCTAATGTCTTAAAAATTATTTTATAGTTAATAGTAAATAAATAGCGAAATAATGCGAAACGATAGTTTTATTTCAAAGTAGTCAGTTGTCACATCAAAATATTGGTCTTAAAAATTGCAGCATCACAGAACGTTACGTTGCAATACGTTAAGTAGGTACTTTTTGAAATATGAGATTAACTTTTTTTTTTAAGTTTTTTATTTATAATATATTTAAGAAATAGTATGAAACACGCTTATTTTTTCATTGGATAAAGTATGTATTGTGAAAACGTAAATATTTTATTTTGTATAGTTTTAACGTAACAAAATATGTTAGTAAAACAATACAAAATTCGGCGAAACGGAATCATTGTGGCGCGTGTCAGATTCGTACTTGCGCGAATTTATATTTAAAAATATCAAAGCAAAATTAATAAACATTTACATTTAAAAATCATTTCGGCAATCAACATTTTAAGTACTATACAAAGTCGAAGAGTTTCCTTTTTTTAGTAAGAACGCAGTCGAAGCCACTGGACACTGTTACTTAATATCGATCGGATGCACTGTTGTTTAATACAAAATACTTTTCATTCGAGAAGCAAAATGGGTGAAGGACGGCCTTATTTCAGATCTTTTCCTGATTCTTTCACAAATATATTGAGAGATATCAGACTTTCTTTTATAAAGAACAATCTTGATGTAAGCTATTCGTATCATCTTATCGCAAAAATAACCCGAAATATAAAAAAAAATGAAAGCTTTAGAGATCATGAGTTATGTCATTTTAAAAAAATATATCAATAACGGGTTTAGGTAGGTCGTAATTTTACAAATTTTATTTTATACAGAGTTGTTATTAATAGAACAACAATGTTATGTGAAAGTTCACGATCCTCTTGAGGCATTACAGAAGTTTAATATTCAAGTAAAAGCAGAAAGATAACATTTTAAAGCTACAGAGTAATTTAAATATATTCATCATACTAAAAAAATATTTCTACTGTATACAGTAAATTAAGCATATAGGTACATATTTTAATATAGAAGAACATAATATTCATAAATTGCAATTCTATTTTAGCAATTTTACAATTTTATTTTCTTCTCTTATATACATCAGGTACCTTGTATTTATGTTTAAGCTAAGCTCATTATTAAAACTTACATTCTTTTTCTATGGACAGGAAAATGCGAGTAAATGTAAAATCTCATTACAACTTTACAACTTATAATAAAACCTACAATTTATCTTTTATAAACAAACAATGTGGAGTAAAGATGAACTCACTGTACAGAATCATCAAGATAGATCGTATTCAAGTATTAATATCCAAAGTTCAATGGAAACTCCATTTTATTTTATGTTAACCTAATAAATATATTATAATGGTACTTATGAAACTTGCCCACAATGAACACACAAGTTAGCAAGTGCCGTTAGGCTTGTTACCTTTCCTCTAACTCAAGATATGTTTTTACAAAACGCCTAAGGGTAGAGCATTTATTGACCATTACTCCTTAACTTTGGCACTTAATATCATATGGGAGTCGAAACATAAGGTAAAAGTACGATCATTGTGATGAAATAATTTAACTTCGCTATAGTTAAATATAGGCCGTTAGAATTTGAATAACGTATTTGATTTCTACTTGAAGAAATTTTGAAAGGAATTATATTTTGGGAGTATTTTAGGAACTCATAGTTTTGATAGCGCTTAATTATTATACATATATAGTATTACCGTGTATTTATAACTATTAAATAGTATTATAGATTTACTTCGTCTTGAATAATATTTAGGATGTCTGGTGCAATATTTGGCAATAAAAAAGACACAGCTGCAGCTCACACAAGAATATTTAAATAAAAATCAATTGCTTAAAATCCATGGTAAATATTGTTATGAATCATTAATTTTAGTGCTAATATTGTTAGACATATTTAAAGTAACCTATATTTCTTGTAATTAACTAAAGTTTCAATGAAATTATGTTTTATATTTTAAGTATGCTTTTATAAATTAAATACATTAATTGATTATTATGATTTAAAGATTACGCCGGAAGTAGTTGAAGTTACATTAAAATTATTAAAAAGGTGTGTTGATTGAAATTAAAATTAATATATAAAGAGTGCTTTCTATGATTGGGATTCATTCTTGTTCAGGAAGAGTTACTGTGTAATTATGCTGAAACAGTGTTGTGTAAATTCTAGTATAAAGCAGTGATATATGCAGTGTGTTGTAATTCTTATATGTAAATCAATAATTATTATACGTTTGAAGTGTACACTGGTGGTTTTCTTCACAATATGGGGTATTATAGTATTTCCCCTATTAACCCCGTTCATAATACTTTCTTAATAATAATAATTAATATTAGACATTTAAATAAAACAAAATTCATTTTTGTTAATTGTGGGTAGGCTGTCTGTAACAACTATATAACACTTTTGAGACATCTGACACCTTAGTCTCTCCCGTGACCATGATTGCTGTAAAGCAATCGAAACGTCGGGAAACAAAAATCAAAATAAATCCGCGAAATAATCCGAAAAGATAGTTTTATTTAAACCCCGTTCATTTTTAAACATCAAACGAAAAACCTTTATTACTTATACATAGACTTCATTTAATGATTAAAGTTCATTATACTCTCATTAAAATGCTATTTTTATATTTAGAAGTTATTGAAATGTATGGAACTCGTCAAAACGAATCATATGACCCAAATTCGAGCGGTTCACTAGTAGCTATTGAAGAGTTTTACTATCCACCTTCTGGCTCCATCATCAGATCATTTCTAAAATACCAAATTATAATATTCTCATCCAAACTATAAAAATACGTAAAAAATACTAACTATATACTATGTTCAATTTCGATACGACATTTAAAAGTAGGATGAAATTGACTTCAAGGATTTGATTACATTGTTAGTGTTGCTAATTTGAAGCTAATAAAAGCGATCATTTTATTTTTAAAGAAACTAAAAATAATGCAACATAAAATTCGTGAGATTTACTTTATTAACTATTTCTTAATCAACTTCAAAAAAAGATAAGCATATTTTTAATATCATGCATTAATTCATTAGATATAATATAAAAGTTTTTTTTCCAGTTAAAATTCATCATCGCATATAAAATAATATGAAATATTCAGAGATACAAACCTTTCTCGCACTTACCCAGCAAGCTATACGCACAAATGTCAAATAGTTATACACTACGGCTATCAAAGTCAACACTCATGAAAAAGCGAGTGCGTGCATATGGAATTGGATTTTCGGCAACTGACATACTTCGTTCTAAATACACCATAAATATAAAGTAAAAATTCTAAAAATATATAGTACCAATAGAAGAACAGTACGCAGCTACTGATATAGAGTTTTAGCAGTAAAATCTCATAAGTTATGACAAGAATAATTGAATATTACATTATTTATACAAAATTATAAAAGAAAACTCCATTTAGATTATTATTATAATATTTGATTGTGCCTAGCACAGTGTTTTAAAAGAAAGATAATGTTATAAACAAGATAAATATTAAGATAAATATTATAAAAAAGAATAATAATTATAAACAAGGGATTCGTTCCTGCCATGAAACAAAACCTGTGTAGGTATAATTTGACTCAAACGTGGCCGCTAAATGTCAAAAAACTACAAAAAAATCTGTAATAGCACAATAAGTTGACTATTTATTGAACATAATAAATAAAACTTATTTATATGAGTTATGTGAGTGCTCATGTGTACTAAACTTTCATAAAAGGATCGCAGTTAGAGTTCAACATTTTGTTTAATCCGAGATAATCCTTTAATTGTTCGTTAGTAGAGATTTACGGTTCGACCGCCAAAATTTTATTTAAGTAAATAAAGCTAGCCCTAGGGCTATCCCATTCATTTTACCAAGGATTTTGTTTTAAATTATAATATTGCTTTTATGTAACGATACAATTTTATTTACTTTTAAAGTAAAATAAATTTTACACATATTTTCGCGATGCTTGTATTGTTAATTTATACTGGAATATGAGAAACAACATGTTTCTTACTGAGTGACATAACATGAACAACATATAAAGAAATTGTGAACAACTAACGTAAAACTTAAATATTAACTAATTTCTGTCACAGAACCCACTCTAATGACAATAGTCCAGAGGGACGGCAATCCAATATGATTGTGAAGGATCAGAAGACGACCAAAGGGCTAACGGTAACTTTACGTGCTTTCCTATATTGATAAAACCTCCAATTTCCTAACTCCGTATTGCTACAGAGCTTTCTTGAGAGAAAATCACAATATCTACTTTTGGACCAAGCTCGGCCTCGAACCCAGGATATAAAGAGTTGCAGCAGTACTTGCTAGCTTTCCCCCGATGTGCGTTCACCTTGTCGTGGTGAGGGAGCTCATTAGTGTCCAGGAGGTCAATCGGGCGCGAAGCCAAGAAACGCACAGGGAGGTGGCCCACTTCGGTGGACGGTGGGAAGCGACCCATCTCTGTGGGTGGTGTGCTATGTGGGTTGCTCCTGGTACTTCTGTGATAGCAGAGTGGACTGTGGAGTAACCCCATGATTGTTGTGGTCTGCTTCGGCAGACCTGCCGTCGGGGCGTCGTGGTTGAGTGCGTAAGCGATTCTGCGACGCCTGTTCTGTTGGGTTTTAGTGTCTAATACTGGCAGTCCTAGCCGGTGGGTCCCACATAACTACCTGTGGGTCTACAGGTGGTATGCGTAAATGCATTTCCCAAGATTGAAAAAGTACTTGCTAGCTCCAACGAAACAGTTAAATCAGTAATACGGAAAAAAAATTACTAGACTGTCATTTCACAATTTGTCATACACTCGACAAACATTATTAGCTATAAGGTATAGAGTATTAAATAAATTTCAGTTGCAGCTTTAACCAAGAAATTCCCTATCGACAGACAGATATACTTATTCGTATCATGGAATTAAACATTTACATAATTAAATATTCCTATACAATAAGCTTAGATTACGAGTTTGATGGCAAAAGAATGAACGTATCTATTTATATTTCATAGTGGTAATTTGTCTTGGTACCTCAAACACATATCTTGCTCAAAGACAAGGAAAGTGAAGAGGGGAGTGTATTTATGATCGTAACGTTAAATAGCACCCTCTTTGTTTATCCGTATTCCGTAATAGCTTAATACAGATAAACAATGAGGGTAGTGTTATATATTCGTAGCTTGGAGATGACATGTTTGAAAACCTATTATATGTGTGTACATTATATATAAAAATATGGCTTTGTTCTTAAAATTTGACAAACATAATAAATAGTTTATGGGATTACTATTATAAATGCAAATATGTGTATGTTTATGGGTTAATCCACCATATTTAACATCTCACTAGCCTCCCTTTACACTACGCTGGCCTAGTGCGGGTTGGTAAACTTCACATGTCTTTCGAAAACTTGCTAAATCCTCTCAGACATGCAGATTTCCTCGCGGTGTTTTCCTTCACCATAAGGTAAGTGGTAAAGATGTTGGAAATGACTCGCATATGAAAATATCAGAGGAGTGAGACCTGGGATTCGAACCCACTTCACTCGGTTTCCCAAGCGCACTCGGCGTTACCACTGGTCTACCACTGCCTTATTGTGTTTGTGAACCTTACTGTGTTATATATGTGTATGTTTGTTACTTATTTACTGTATGAAATATGTAAATTACACAGATAGACTGTGACCTGAAGTAGGTAACACATAAACTGAATAATTTTTGATGTAATTTTAAATCACATCAAAAATTATTTAAAATTATTGTGTTTAACACCTGTAACAAAAATTATGCTTTCATTCTTATAAATAGTGTATTTTTGTGATTATAAAAATAAAAAGATATAAAAGTACACTAAATTATTTCTATTTCTAGAACAAAATTAGTCTAATTTATTTAATATACTACACGGCAAGATGTGCGGAAGGCATTCACGCGTCAGCAATCAGGGCAAAGAGCGCGCTAATTAGTTTAAGCAGAGACAGCTGGCACTAACGCTTGCATCACTTTACACTTAGTGTAGTAGCTACTTTATAGTTGAGTTATTAAATTATACTGCTTTAATAATCTAGGTTGAGGAAAATGGGCGGAAAAATCGATATTACATATAAATATGTATTTATATTGACTTTAATACAATTTTGTTTTTATGACAGAGAGCATTTGATGATAAAGTAGCTATTTTTATTGCTACCCTTTCTATAACGCGATGTAACATAATTTTATCTTGAAATGTAGTAAATAATAAAAAGTAATGACGTAAAAATACAGACTAAATTCTAAAATATCGATAAATTCACAACACTAAGCTGGGTAATCAACCCATTGAAGCGAATTTATAAGGGCCTGTGACTAAATTTATTATTTATTATGATATTTCCTTTTCCTTTCTTCTAATTCGTGGCCTCAGTTTTCCTTCCATTTCTGATAAAGTAATAAATAGCTTATAAAACGTTTACAGAAACGATCAGTTATGACTATGATTAAATAATAAAGTTATAAAAAAGCTTACAAGAATACAGTTCTGCATAAATTATTTAATAATGTATTTTTGACGAAATATCAATCATATTTTCTTAGATCTACGCGAATGTTTGAGATTTTAAATAAAATTTTCCTTTGGTTACCGAAGAGTCTGTCTCCCCCCTGGTCATCATTGCTGTAAAGTATTCTTTAGAACGTCGGTAACCAAAAAACAATAAATCCGTGAAAAAATCCAAAAAGATTCACACATAATACTTAATACTAGGTTTAGGCATTTGCAAAAAATAACGGACGAGGCACCTAAATAATAATTTGGTTACAAACATCTACAAACAATATGAGTACATGATGATGAATGATTAATTTTAATTAAAATCAAATAAGCAAACCATCTAATTAAATACAGCCCTCAAGCTTTTTTATTATAGCAAGTAATTTATATAAAACTTAAAGGGAAACGACATAAAGAGCCATTGGAAGGAAAAGCGATAAAAACTCAATGTTGAATGTAATCTGGGATAATGCCTTAATTTCATGGCAACGATTTACGCGTTTGACCGACGCTGGAGCATCGTTAAAGGTAATTAATAAAATAAACAACAAAGATGTGCAACTTATATGTACGTTCTATAAATGTTAAAACATATTATATATATTTTAAAAACGTACGTAAATATGTAACGTACGTATTTACTTAAGTGTTAATAGATACATTATCATTATCAAATAAAATTATTTTTATAGCATAGTAAGGGTAAGTACTTATGTACGTACGTACTATTTAACTAATCAGAATTATTAGTAAATAAAAGGTATGTTTATTAAAAATTTTCGTAAATATAATAAAAACCTTAAATTCTTTTTACCAGATAACATTCCAATAGATATGAAGAGGCGACGTCTATGTTAGGAAATAGACTCATGGCAGATTGATGGAGGATTTTCCCTGTCGTAACAGCTAGACTACATTCGAGGATTTTTGATTTTTCGAATATCGTTGCTATTTGAAATTCGAAGAGGATTGAAGGTTTTAAAATCCCTCTATATTTTTTTTAATTTCATTTACTTATTGATTGAATGTTGTGAGTCAATTATTCGAAGCTGTATTGCATATATCACCGCACTGCAGCCCTACGACCGACATATGTACGTAAAACCGATTTTTTTTTAATTTATTTAAAACTAGCAAAACCGCGGCTTCGCTCGCGCTAAAACTACAACAAAAAAACTTTAAAAAGGTAGGTTTCATACAAATTTTCATCCCTTATTTTATCTCCTTATGGGATGAATTTCGAAAAACGCTAAAACACGTATTTATTTAATTGTATTGAAGACGTATTTATTTAATTGTATTAATACCAAGTTTCAAGAAATTCTGATCATACATATTTTTTGGGTTGTGTTATAACGTGTATTTCCGTGGGAATGAGATAATCTCCCGCGGTAAAAAGTATCCTATATGTTGACTCGGATATCCAGCTATCATCATACCAAATTTCATCAAAACCCCTCCAGTGGTTTTTCTGTGATGCGGTAACAGACAGACAGACAGACAGACAAGAATTCTAAAAACTATAGATTCAGTATCTGTATCGATAATAAAGTCTATTTCAATGAGATTTTCCAAAAAATATTTAAGGTACAGATTCGACTCAGAATTTTATTATATGTATAGATTATCAAAACTCTCATCTAGATTATTATAGAGCAAATCGGGCTATTGATGGATAACTTTGTCGCTGAATTTTACTTACTGTTTAAAGGTAGTGTAAATATTATTTTAAATAAATAACTTAAATAACCGACTTCCAGGCACTGAAAAGTAAAAAATAAGTAAATGGAGGTTTTCATTTAGAATAAATACCTAATCAGATATTTTCGAAAATGATGCTGGCACTGACATTTCTTTTTAAGTTTTTATCTTTCCATTTATAGTGTAGACGTAATAAGCAGGTAATTTGTAAGAAGAAAGTTTTTTAATATCATATTCGATTAAGCCATTTATTTAAAAATAATTTATTGTTGTTTTTTTTTTTAAAATCACTTAACCGATTTCAATAAAATTTAAATGGGACCACCTGGAAAGTATACCCTTTGAAACAAAAAAAGAATTTTCCAAATCGGTTCAAGCGTCTTCGAGTAATCGGTGAACATACATTAAAAAAAAGATTCCGACAAATTGAGAACCTCCTCCTTTCTGGAAGTCGGTTGATAAATAAACTTAAATGGTATTAAAGTTGACTTTTAAGGAAGAAGGATAATTAAATAAGAAGGATTTTTAAAGTAATAAATAATAAGGAATAATATCGTATTCAATATCCGATTAACGTATATAATATTAAAGCGACATTGTATATGTAGATATGGAATAAATCAAAAATGACATCTAAAGTAATATTTTTATTTACTACTACTTTAAACTTTAGAATAATTTTCATTTCGTATTTAATTTGACTTTCTTCATTAAAATATTTTGTCACATTTATAGATGCTACTTGCTTACCCTGCTACTACTTCTGATTAAATTGCTAGATACTTAATCATATAAATATAACAAATGTATAAAACAATACAATCGTTTAAAGGCATATTTGGGCTTTTATGATACGTTATTTCGAAAACACTGCTAGCTAAGTAGAAAATCCTCGTAACAGAAATGAAACTGATTTATCCGCTATTTTCTGCGAAAACAACGGCCGAAATGAACCCGAAGTTATGAAATAATACGTAGTCTTGTTCATATAACAATGCTAACCGCTTAATATTGCCTCCGCGCAAAGACCTTCTGAAAAAAACATTCCTTTTATTCGAGAAATATGAGAAAGAAATTGTGATCACTGCAATACCAACTATTGTTCGTTACTGGATGCTTTTTTCAATATTGATTCTCTTTTATTTTATTTTTTTCTAATTATATGTAGTATAATAAGATGATATTCATTCATACTAAAATGATTACGAGCATCCCAAAAACAAAAGTAATTGTTTAATAAAATATATAAAACTAATGACCGCCCCTGGATATCTTTCATGAATTAGTTTTTTTTACCACAAATCATAAATTATAGCTAATCCTTTAAGCATCCTAGATAATACCACTTTCTATTGGTGAAAACCATATGAAAATCTGTTGGAAAAGTAGTTTCTAAGTTTAGCCCGAATAACTCAGTGCAGCGAGTACTTTTGACCTATAATATGTAGAGACACTTAATCTGCGCAATCAAATAAAAAAATGTAATGTCCTGTAAATGTAATATCCATAATGTAAATATTCTCTAATTATCGGGTTTCTTTCTGACAGAATATATTCATATGTTATTTAACATTTTACTAGCATTTCCAAATGTGTAAAACCTATATTTAGAACAAAAACATTGTTTAAATAATGACTGTGATATATTTAGATTGTATAGTACTTTCGTAAAGAATTTAATCGAACTTTTATTGAACATTTTACGTTTTCTTATAGCTTTTTTTGGTCAATCGGCAAACGAAATCTTATTAAAGACGCTGCGCTACAACTTGCTGTAATTGAATTGTCTTTAGTTCACCATTCTCAGCCGATACTTTAACATGACCTTAATACTTTTCCGATGATTTCTATGTTATATAACATTTTTATGTATTTAATTTCAACAATAATATTGACGTTAATATTTCAATTTATACCTAATCATTCACAAATATCATACACGTATTCTATTTTCATTTTTACATACATATTTTCAACCACAATATCTGTCTATGAATCGCGGTCTAATAACAAATCCTATCGGATATATAGAAGGCTGGATTAGTTTTAAAATAAAATATATTACCATAACTATACCAATAGGCAATATACATAGGTAGGAAAAATATACATAGGTATCATGAGTTGTTGTGAATTGTATTATAACGTGTTTTCCTGTGGGAATGAGATAGCCTATCTATTCCATACTAACCGTTAAAACGTATCAAAGGATGAACCCGAGCGAAACGAGGGTTAGTCGCTAGTTATATATAAATTAAGACGTTTAAGTCTTATAATGTCTGAAATATTATTCTTTAATTAAATCGTAAACATAAAAGTCTATACTTAAATATATACTATACAAAACAAACGTACCTACACTTAAAAATAATTACTGTGCAAGTCGTATTTGCGTGAATTAATGGCAAGAACGCTAGCTGCACTCCGCTGAATGCTGATTTTTGACGAAAACAAGCCAGCCTTATTTCTAGAAATCCTTCATTTTTTTTATTGCTTTTACTTGCAATAAAATTATCAAAGCGGCTCTCGAATAACAAACTCTCGTTCAAACAATAAACTTTGAATGATATCTCACATAATCCAGGGGTCAAGAATAGATAGACCTACATAATTTATTACAGTAGAAAAAATTAATAAAGTAGCCTGCCTCATACTTAGTATCTGATTATTCTAATAAAACTATTTTTTGCTCGCAGTTCCGCTCACAGGGTAAGTCAAGCGGGGATCAGGATTATTATGGATTTTGGAATCACGTAGAAAAACATGAAAAAATATAATACTAGTGACTCACCCTCGTTTCGTTCGGGCTTATCCCTAGGTACGTTTTAACGGTTACTATGTATATGTATAGTATGTATGTGTGTATATATACACATACTATTCATATACATATACATATACTATCTATTCATTTAACAGCTCATCATAAGTCACAAGTCACTCTCCAGCCGCCCAACTACCTCCACACAAAAAAATCTCACTAAGCCGCCACTCTGTTTCCACGTGAAAGAAGGATAAACAAACAAACAATCGAATAAGCGAACGAACGAACGAAAAATACATAGAATCCGAGCGAAGCAAGGGTGAATCACGTATAACGTAATATAGCCAAAGGGTTCATTTTACATTGAACGCGGGCGAAGCCGCGGGTTTTCCTTGTTGAAGTATAAAATAACAGGCACTATCTAATAATTTTAAAGTAAAAAAATATGTTTTCATGATCGGTTGTGCTATGATCGAGTCATTAATGATTTTTATAATCATAATTGACTCGATGATATTATAATTATTAGATTTACTTATGGAAAAACAGCAGAGAGTCATCTCAAATAACTATTTATATATTTTTTATCCAAATATATATATATATAATTAAATTAAAAATTATATATATAAATAAATATGATACGTAGAAATATATCAGTGAAATAAATCATATAAATAATAGTTATTAAAAAACAAGTTTTATTTGTTATAAAAAAATTAAATTGCATTTAAAATTCAAATTGGATAAGTAAAGGTTTAGAGATTGCTAACTCAATGAGTTTGAAAACGTCCCTTGAAAAGCAGTGAATCGTTCGAGTGCATTTCATCCTATGTCCCGTAAATTGAAGAGATTTAATCTTACATAGTGAATTGATGAAATTTACACGGCTTACGGGAAGAAAATAGCATTTTCGAAAAAAAGATATTTTGCATATGACTGTCCTAGATTATTGTCCCAATATTTGTATTGAACATATGTATATTATTTCCTATGAAATCTTTTTAAACAAATCCTTAGATCAAAAATATTACAGGTGGAACATAAATAACAGTGAAAATGCAGTAAAAGCCATCAGGACAAGAATAAATCACCATTTCTGGCGTCAATTTCTATTGTTTTCATGCTCTATCTATCTAAAAAATTAGTCTCAGAATAAGGCGCTGCATTGATTTCTTGCCTGTAGAAATTCATTTTACTATTACCAGAATACTAACAAAAAGTAAAAAACGTATTAAGAATTGTTCTACTTTCTTTTAAACTTCAAAAAAATACATACAAAAATATCCAACTATATACTCTTTCGTTGTTTTTTTTAAATTTTACGCACTGTACATATACTAAAACATCACTATGGAGTGAAAAACGCGTCAAAATGAAACTACAAATTTAAATTCCAAAATATTCAAGAGGAACAGCTGCTTGATAACTCATAATACAATTTCACAGGTTATTTAAAATATACAAACATATTTCTTTTGGATTTTTTCCCCTTTTTTGTTTACATTAACTTACCTTATTGTAACGTATAATCATGCATTGAATGTGTACGCCTGATATGGGAAGGTACTAAGTCCTGAAACACAGTTTTCAAATTCAGGAGTTAGGGCTGTGTGTATTTGGTACCATTGTATTATTTGAATAAAGTCTGTTTTTTTATATGTATGTACGAGTATAATTACAAGTAAATATAAAAATTAAAATAACAACGTAGTCAATTAGCATAACTACATACGTATCTATATAATGTTAAAATATAAATTATAAAATGATCGTGTTAACGAACAAGATTGAACTTAGTCGTCGCCTTTGCGAATAATTGTAATTGTATAATTGTATTTTTTTTAATATAATTGTATTTTTTTTCCTGCACCATTTTTATTGTTCAATAAACTATTAAATTAATAAATAAGGTTTATTAATTATTATTTTATCAATAGCTTAACGCGCCTGTCATTAGAGCTGCACTTCTTTTAATCGTAGCTCGATAGTAAAAGCATTTTTAATACATGGAATTCTTTTACTTCACTCTTCCTATGCGTACTACTGTCTATATTATTCTATATTATTAGTATTTAGTACCCATATTGTACCCGTGTCGTAACAAAAGAGGGAGGTAAGAATTTTATTGCCCCGCCAATATTCACTCGCTTCAAAAACCATAAACAAAAAGAATAGAATACACTCTGAATTGTCACAGTCTACGTTATGTCACATGAATTCTACATAGCTTCGTTTATATTTTTACAATATTTTATATAGTTTTGTAGAAAAAACCTATTAGTCCTGTTTTGGGAAAACAACCAAATAGTACTATGTTTTAATGATGAACTAAAATTGAAATTCTAGACAATTTAGCCAGTTATTTTATTTTAAATAGGCAATAATTCAATAATATTAATACGATATGATGATAATTGTTGACATAACATTCCTTGTATAATCATGCAAATCATATGGCACACAATAATGTGCAATGAACTGCCGAACAGGCTAATTATTGGCAAAGTCAATTGCCTGGTGAATTAACATTTGCTTACTTTAACCGGTATAAATATGCTGCATTAATTTATAAAAATACTGTCAGCATAAAGAAAAGCATGTAATTTTTTTATAAAAAAAAACAAATATCTAATTGGCAATATATCATTGAAAGCAGTAGTAGCCCAGTGGCAACGCGCCCGCTTGGGCAACCGAATAAAACCGGTTCAACCAATCATTTGCAACATGATTACCATTTGTCTTAGGGTGGAGTAAAAACATTGGGAGGAAACCTACGTGTTTAAAAAAACCTAGCAAGTTTTCGAAAGACATGTGAATTCCGCCAACCTGCACTTGACCTGCGTAGTGGACTATAGCCAGATTTCTCTCGTATTGAAAGGCCCGTGCTCAGCAGTTGGACTTTGAATAGGTAGTACTAAATAGTACGGCAATATATCATTGTTATTTAGTATTTGCATTTTTTTTAAATAATGATATATGTTATTGGTTGTACGATACGATATTTAATTATAATTTTATAGTTTCTAAATTCATCGATGTTATAAAATTAATCTAATATGAGAATGCATGATAAATTTGAAGCTAGCGTTAAATGCACACTCAAGGCGAGCGTTACTACGAAATGGATTTACGCCAATCTACCCACGCTTTGCAGGTCGCAAGCCGATGATAATACTCTTCTCTGCAGTTCGTAATATTATTATAAAGTACGGACTTACTTATGCATTTAAAATTTCTAAGCAATTTCTATAACTAAACTATTTCATGACGAGGAATTTCAAATTTTCGGGGTTTAAAGTATATTTTACTTCTAACATACTTACTCGTATGGTAGATGCATATATATTTTACTCTACACTACGTCTGTGTATAGTTTGCTTTATTACATAACTCCGTTTGCTCTTTCCCTACCTTAAGATTGCCTACAGAAATCGCTGTTTTAGCGATAGGGTCCAATATTGTACCATTTTTAAATCTTTTCTTTGTACATATTTTTTTTATTTCTGATTTAGTGTTCAATGAAGTAAGAGCGTGAGGTAGAATGATGATTGGATGCTAACTAAGTAATAGCCAACTGTGTTATGTGTAACTCAGTGATGTGTGTATTGCTGCATAACATCAACATTTTCTTACAATTCTATTTCATATAATTATATTCTAGAATTTCTATTTTACAAGAAGAAATGCATCGTTTGTTACTTTTCCTCTATCCACTAGTAAAAGCTTAACGGTTAAGATGTTTTAAAGATACCACAAACAATCATATATAATATTTTTAGTTATTTTCGCCGTTGTAAGCTATCGAACAATTTACTTCCTAACAATAAAATTACAAACTCAAACATTTGTAAAATTCGTACATAAATATTTTTAGAACGTGTTTAATATTCTCGCAGTGTCTAGCCGCAGTTTCGCCCGTGTGATTTGTTTTGCCGCCCCAATTTTTTGTCGGGGATTTTCTATCTTTCTATATCCTAGTATACAACAAGCACCTTTTACTGAAACCTATTCGTTATACACAAAATTCTAATATACAATAGTAATCTTCAAGATTGTTTCAACCCTGACATACTTACACACATTCCTTGTGTATTTATTATATGGATAACATGGGTAATGGGTATCTTTATACTATAGTAAGAAAATATTTAAAGTTAATATAACAACAGTCTTACATTTTGTTATGTTATCTGGAGGTACTTTATCATTTAATGGAATAAAAAACATAAAATAAAAATATCAGTCATAATATGCGTTTTCGTGACAGATTTCGTAGCACTTTACAGTAGAAAGATATGTATGTATTTATGAGAAAATGGAATAAAACTTTATATTACAGTGCTAGCATAAAAGATAATTATATTTTTTATACTTCATAATCCGCACACTAGTCACAGCAAGGTTGAGTCTGAATATAGTTTACAAACGTGCCAAACGTTTCTTATAATGGAAACTCTAAAATTTTTACTTGTTTCCCTTTTTTACTATTTCTAAGGATATATGCTATATTTAATTATACTAATAATCGAATAAACAGCCCTTCTAAATACGGTGGAGGGATTAACAGCATAGGCCTAACAAAACCTACCGAATGGACTTCCGAAAAATCCCTATAATATCAAAATTAAAACCACTATTCGATTAGAACTCCAAACTAATTTATTCCTCTATTAAATTAAGTGTACTAGTGCATAATACATTTAACTTGTTTAAATAAAATGAATTGATTTATAGAAACACACATAATAATATATTGGTCCCATATAAAGGTTCCAGCGTTATATTCACCAATCTCGATGCCATTTTATTGTTCATTAATGTTGGTTTGGCAAGTGTCGCTAAGGGAATAATAGCCTGTACAATTATTTATTTGAATCGGAATTATTCTGATTGTTACTGCAATATTTAAATAACAATAAAATATATATGACACACGTTTGATCGTAACTACAAGTTCCTTATATTATTTCTGATTTGTACAACCATTTATTAACTTTAAATGAATGGCTAAGAAACTTATGCGATAACCTTATACCGCAAATTTCTATGCAACGATAAGTTTGTTTATGTTAAGAATACGAACTAAATTAAGATTTTCGTTAATATATCTTTTAATATCATAAACATGGCTTATAAACATGTATCAAAAATAATGAGCAAAAAAACAACTTTAAAAATCAAAAAATGAGATACACGTTTAGTCTTAAAATACTTATTTAAAAAATAGTCATGATACCATTAATGAATCGAAAGTACGTTCGTCAAAGGTAATAAGCTCGGAGGGCTCAAAAGAGTTGGAGCAATTTTAAAACCAAATTCGTCCCTTTCATCCTCTCATCAACGCGTGATAGATAGCTAATTTAAGCCATATTCCGCTTATTTCGCTTTCATCACAAAGTTAAAAAAATCTCAATATTTTTAATAAACAGTGCAGTTTATAAATATTTTGCAAAATCGTTATTTGTTTTTAACAAACAATAAACTATTTAAAAACTCACTATATCTATGTGTATGTATTCAGCCCTTTTTAACGTCCCACTGCTGAGCCCGGGCCTCCCTTCAATACGAGGGGAATCAGGCCTATTCTAATTATCTCCATAGCCATTCACTATATCTAATATTATTAAAGTAAAAGTATGTTTATTGGTTCATCCTGTTTTCTTTTTTAATTATATTGTTACGTTATGTAAGTTCTGGGATCGGAAATTAAAGTACGTCTTCCGCACTATAGATGTTTTATTACTTTTGGCTCACAAGAGTCACTCATGGCAATTCACAAACACACGCAGTACAGGAAAAGTCTTAAGGTTTAAGTCTGGCACACTCTCTGAACACTATTTTTTACCACTAGATACCCTTGCACTATGACTTTTTCATATTTCTTCTCACACTTCTCTTGGTTTTGAAATTCTACTGATCTCTAAACACACTGTTGACAACTTATATACGAAAACAAAGAACATTATAGTATTCAAAATTCGATTCATTTCTAGTAATTTCAATTCCTTTCTAAAAAACGTTTTGTTCTTGCACACGACAATTTACATTTAATTGTTCTTGTTTTTAATTGTCATACGCTGACAACTGTATTGGGGTGTGTTAAGCATGCTTCAGACGTGCCATTTTTAATACATAATTATTTTGGAGTTAAGACATTACACACTTTCCACTACGCAACTTTTTTTTTAATTAACTAAAAATAAATTATTAAGGTTGTCACCTAAGAGTATTTTTATGTTTTATTTAAACTTTAAAAATCATTTACAAGGCTTACTGAATTAATATACAAGTTGCGCTACTTACACGCGCACTAATTAACTATGTACATTTAGCGACTACGGCATATACATATAACGTCCATTTAGTATGCGGTTTAGTTGATGTTACTTCCAAGCGTATAAATTCTGCAGTTGCTAAAACAACTTATTTTAATTCAAGCTGTTATATTTTCGATTTTTTTCTTAAATCGTTTAGAAATTTAAACTTAACAATATTATAGGTCGTGTAGCATACATGGTATGTAAATTGTATAAAAATGATCAAACAATATGGTATTCCTATAATAATTATTCTTATGTCTTATAACTGTAGAGATGCGCCGAATGTTCGGCCGAATATTCGTATTCGGTACGTACTTTCACAATCAAGTGTAACAAAATGTTATTGTTTCTCTTAGACATTTTGATAATAAATATTAAACTAGGTTACAAATATTTTAGCACACGATTCGATTCATAAAACTATTGAGATAGATTAGATAAAATGGCTTTTTCGCAGGTTTTTTGTACGTAATAGGACCTGAAATTTTATTCATAAGACACTTGTGGGTGATCAAGGGTTAAATAAATTTCAAAGATTTGAAAAAAAATGAATTTTGTATACATATCACGACTGCAAAAAAAGATGCACTTCATAGATTTCGCACATAGGCGCTACTGAAGGTCGGCGCGGTCTTGGGTGTATCAATTGACTGAGCCATTTTAGTGCGAAGAGCCACCGGGGTTCTCGCGAGAAAAAGGTTTTGTCGACATGTATAATAAACACGTTTACTACGTAAAAATGAACCGGATAATTCGGTTGAATGTACGGTTCGGTACATTTTGAATCGAATATTTCGGTTCATAATTATATTGGATTTTTTTACGAATTTACTTTATTTTTTGATTGTCAATGTTTCGAATGCTTTATAGCAATCATGGAAAGACTGAATGTTTTCCAAAATTCGAAAAGATAGTTTTATTTAAAATGTCAAATATTCGCATAAACCTATCTTATTCTTTTTGTTTAGTTAACAAAGTAACATTTGAGTTAAGTGTTGATATATTTAAAGCAAGTACCGTCTTACGATGCTATTAACGGAAGTGAAGAGATGGCTGATGAGCCTAACGCAATCAAGGGGCTCAAAGAGCTTCTTTAATTAGTTTAAACTTTACGTGGAAACAGCTGGAACGCGGGGTGACGCACGACTTCCCTTACCTTACTATACCGATATATGTAGGTAGGCCTATACGTACACATAACGTTAGTAGTGTGTACTGTAACGTTAATTTGTTGAAATGCAATATAACATCATAAAAATACTTGCAATAAAATCTACATAAAAATTGCATTTTAATACGTAAACCTCGAAATACACATTACAAAGTACATATAGAATCCTAAAAAATGTCTTTTAGTCAGAACAGCTATAAACAAAAAAATAACATAACGCATGAGTTAATATACCATCATATCAAAAGGTAGGTACACTGACTTTAAAATCACTTAAAAGTAATTAAAATTGGTATTTTTATTACATTGATATTGAGAGGTACATTGAGAGGATATTGAGAGTTTTTTTTTAAATATAAAAATTTATCACAATTGGCAAAGACAATATTGCCATATAAAAATAAGTACCTAATAGAAATATCGTTGTATTCCATATTTCTTAAAAACAATCAAAAATATTACTTTTGCTATTGCTACTATGCTAAAAATATTCATTTAAAACCATATTTCGTCATGTCTATACAATTAATATTTGAAAAGTTGTATTCTGTCCGTCTATTGTTTTCTTAAACTTAGTCTAAGGAAGTCACAGATAAAAGCTACTTAGGTATTTATGAACTGAAGAATACAAAATAATTCTATTAAGGGTAAAGTTTATTTAAGTTCAATTCTGTATTTTTTTTTACTTAGTATTTGCTTACTGGTCCTTTTGTAATGTGAAAAATAAAGCAAAAATAGGCGCGGATAATGTGTCCCGAGAGCAATTACACCGCGTCGAAGCTCGTGCCTGCAACGCGGCTTATTATATTAGCACCTAATTTACCTCTCCCGATGCTTTCATCTACTAGTAATTTCATTGACTTTATATTAATTGGCCTTATTAGCCTACATTTTCACTTGTATGATTAAGTTTAATTAAATATGACTCAGGCTTAAGGAAATTCAAGTTTTATCTTTGATAACTTTATCAACTTAAATTAAACTTAGTTGTATTTTAATTCATTCTTATCCATTTATATATAAATTAATAAATGTATGTCTGTCTGTTTGTTTTAACAAATGCATTTTTAAATCATCAGATTACTTTGACACTTTGGTATGTGGTTTTTTACATGTTAGGATATAATTCTGACATAGTTTCGTCAATGTACGATAGGTGGCACGCAGTTTAAATAGCGGAGTCAGAGCGGGTCGCTGGTATATGAAAAGAAAGGTCCATTGTTTGAGAAGTTTACACGAGTGATATATTTCACATCCACATACTCCAACATAAATTATACATCATTATTCAAAAAATATAAAAAAACGCTTTGATTCAGTTACTATTGAATAATACGTTTAATTAAATAACTTAAAACTAGGAACGATAAGTAAATATTATGATGGAAAAAAAGAACCAAAGCAAACAGCTAAAGAACACTGTTTACTTGTGCAGTTTAATAATAAAGACAAATCTTTAAGTATTGTATACCGTCGCAATTAGATTCAAATTTAAAACTCTCCCATTAAGAATTGTATTAATTTTATTTAATTGCTTGTGAAAGGATAATATGATTTTTTCTAATATTTGTATTATTTTACATTTTGTTGTAATAGTATTATACTATTTAGCTAAATACGACTTTGCAAAATATATTGAAAATACTTAAAAGTACTTCGCCAGAGCATACATATACTTTCAATTTTCTTAGTAACTTATATTTTTTGTATATTTTTACAATAAGCTGCTTACTTTAATAAACGACCAAATATACCTATTTAGTAACGTGAATAGACCAGACGTGACATACTGAGTTCCTAATATATACATGCAATCCATCCAATTTATTTCCATGCACAAAGAGCATCATAGGTAGATAAACTATGGAAATCCTCAGTACAAACATGTCTCGCAAAGTAATCGTGCTGTGATCTATCCAGCAAAAGCGAACTATCTAATCGCTCATCTAATAAACTTACTTACTGCTCTATGCAGAAATGACCTAGGCTTAAGTTCAACGTGATGAAATCTATTTTTGTTTAAACTTACATACTTATAAATAAAATTAAAAGATTCAATTGGGATTTAATGTGATTTTGATATAATATAATTGAATATTTACCCTATAAATAATATATAAGAATATGAGGTATACCTTATATTCTCAAGTGCATGGTATGAAAGTCCAAAGATTCATTAAATAATTTTACTATTGCTTATTTACCTACGAAATAGTTGGACTGATTATTTACGGAAGAAATTATATAAGCTTATTTACACTGCAAGGGTAAAAGCAGTTTAAGAGGTTTTAAAAGAACTTTCACTTTTAGGTTAAAGATTGTGAATCTTGTAAGATTCACAATCTTTAATTTATTTTGGTCATCGTAATAGCTATTCGCGCTACACTGCGTTCATATCTTAAATTAGTTCTCAATCGTAAGATTATTTTGATACTCACATCAAATAAAATCATACAATAGAGTATTCATATATAATAATAATGTCCTCCTGACCGATTCCGGCAACGACGCCCAATCTCATTGAGACTAGCCAACTACGCAAGAGATATTATAGTGTACAAGTGTACGCGGAGACACAAGTGCATTCTCTGTTCCTGTCACTCTCATACTCAGGTGGGACGACTACTCGACACGACCGGTGAGAGTGTCGGCGCAGGACCGACGGCTTTACGTGCTCTCCGAGACACGGTGATGAAACACCGCCAACTTCCCAACTCCGCTGTTACTGAGGCTTACTGTACAAAAAGACTCGATAACTAAACTAGGCCCTAAAATGAAAAATACTCCTAACTTTTAATGTACACTTGTGCTAACTATATTATTATATACTTTTTTTTAAATACCAAATACTGTAATAACTACATTGCATTACAGAAATATATTTATTTAATAAGTGATATCATTTCGAATCTATATTTCGCAATCCAGTTGCAAATTCCTAAAGCCATCGATCATTTAACTCTTGGCAGAGCATCGCTGCCTCGAGGCGCTTGGCACTACTCCAAAGCGCGCATCGCTTAACATCATCTCGCAACTTTGTCATAAAAACATAAACTGATGCGACCGAATCTATCTGGTCATATTAAACTACTTACACATATTTCACACTTAGTTGTATTATTATATAAAATAGTTTTACTAGTACCTAAGTATTCTTTTCTTTTAACATGAATATTACATGAATAATTATACATCGACCTGTAAAAAGAAGAAAGATCAACAGTTTGAAAAATATACTTCAATCATTCATTATTTAGGCCAATTTTGATCATTAACGACTGAATTAGTAAAAAATTGTAAATTATTCATATACCTATGTATATTACTAGATGTCCAGATATACGTGAAGTCAGCGAAAAATAAATACACCTGTGCAGACCTACTTCACAACTAGCACAAAGAAAGGATTTTCGAATTTGTAAAATTTAAAAAAAAAGTTTAAAAGTGTGTATGGAAGTTCGTAATTTTTGAAGTTTTAAAGATAAAAAATAATGCCTAAGAGATATTTCACTGGACAAACTTATATTTATTAAATAAACTTAACGTTTTCCGGTGATTAGAGAGCTCATCCTGCAACCAAGAATCTTCATAGCGTCAATAATTAGAAAACATTTAAGTCATTTAAAATTAGCTCTACTAGATATAAACGTATTATAAGCTTTTAAATGGCTCCAAATCGGATTTCATATAATCTGGACTTAATAGAAACATAGAAATGTCTAAGTAACTAACAAACCAGCTGATAATAGCATGATTTTCCTTTGTTCGATAATATTTATTGAAGTAGGTACAACTTTTATTTCATAATATAGTAAAATAAGATATTATTTAATAACACAACAGAAAAAGCAGAGGCAAATTGTACGTATTCTAATGTCAGGAAATCTCTATCGAGCAAATTTTTCGATTTGTTCACACAGCGGTCGTATCGATATGATTTATGAATAAAACGATTCCCCCATATGCGGCATGTGTTTGTATATGCGCAGATATGAAGCCTATACCGTCGTGTCATACAGTTATCGTGCATCTCATTTATCAAAGCCTTTTTACGTCTCTTGAAGCATTAAGTTCGTTGAAAACATATTTGTTTTACGCTGCCTTCAAATGCATTACTTATTGATGGAAATGGTAAATCAAGATTTATGTTGGAAAAACAGGTTGGGCAGATACGGGCTTCCATTAAGCTGTGACGGTGTGGTATTTATTCAACGTGTAGCTCTAATCACATAAAAAAAATGCCAACAAGATACACACCGTATCTGATAGAGTATCCAGTATAATAATATGTATTAGAATTAGTCATTTTTCTCGAATTAATTTTAGACTATTATAAAAACTAAATTGTTTAATACTTTCTTAAATTTAATAATATTATTTGATATTTTTAACCGACTTCCAAACAAAAAAAAATTATATACGGTCGAATAGAGAACCTCCTCCTTGGAGGTTCTCAATTCGACCGTATATATATTTTTTTTTATGTTTGTTCGGGCATTTTTTCGTCGTTTATGAACCGATTTTGATAATTCTTTTTTTATCGGAAAGGAGATATCCTAAGAGTGGTACCATGATAAGGAAACCAGGATCTGCTGATGGGATCCCAAAGAAATCGAGGGGAACTTTCGAAAATTGTAGCGGCGACTAGTGCGTTTGTTAACATTTTCATTAGGTATTTTAAAGCACTACTATTTAATGAAGGTCTGGAGTCGATCTGATGATGGACCCGAAAGATAGTCGAGGGAACTCCTCAACGATTTACAGCAATTACCTGGTGTTTGGGCTTGATTAATTTGTATTGATGATACGTCTACACTAAAAATGGAAAAATAAAAACTTTAAAAAAAACCGACTTCCAGGCACTGAAAAGTAAAAATAACGAAACAGGGGTTTTCATTTAGAATAGATACTTAATCAGATTTTTTCGAAGTCGGTGCCAGCCAATACAAATCAAAGCACACCGACTTCGAGAAAAAATCTGTTTAAGTATCTATTCTAAATGAAAACCCCCGTTTCGTTATTTTTTACTTTTCGGTGCCTGGAAGTTGGTTTTTTTTTTTAAGTTTTTATAAATGAAAGTATCTTTTCGGATTTCATCGCGATTTATAGTTATTTATTTTTTTCAAAATCAAATTAAAATATTTTATTCAGATTTAAATTATTACAATTTTTTACTGAACGTCATGAACCTGAGAAGAACTGGCGAAAGAAACTCAGCGGGACTAATATTATTTCATTATCTTTTTTATAAAGAAATATAAACTACAATATTTCTACAAAGTTGAAGTAACCTGGAGGCGATCACTTCATTTCCAAGGCGTGCTATCTTCTATAAAATCATTAATTGTATAATAAATAGCCTTTAACACACAAACGTTCTTTAACATTTTTTATTTGAATTTGGCGATAGAAGCTTTTTGAACAGTGTAGACGAGTCACAGGCATTACAAGTTTGTGTGTGCTCCTAGTATTAATGTTATACATGTCACATTTCTTGGGAATTCGTGTATATATTAACATACATAACATTTTCGTACTGAGATTCGCAGAGCTGAATCTACTCGCTAGCCTCTTAATATGGGGGCCCCACTGTGATTTCAAATCTATGATAATACCTAGTAATTTAGTGGATTCTACCAGTTACAACACTTCCCCATTTAATATAACACCATTATCAACAAGTTTAACATATCTAATCTTGAGAATTTTATTAATTTTGTCTTTTTATTATTTAATAATAAATTATTTGAATTAAAACAATAGATAACCTTTGACAGAGCATCGTCTACATCGTCGTACTTTAGTAAATTCCGCTTTACTTAAAAAATAAGTGAAGTGTCATCGACGAACAATACTATATCATGTTTGTCCTGTAAAAAAAATGGCAAATCATTAATATAAATTAGAAAGAGAAAGGGGCCAAGAATAGATCCTTGTGTAACCTCTATATCTAATGGAACCCCAGGAGGTCTCTTACCATTTACTTTCTGTATTCTATTATTTAAATACGAATTCAGAAGGTCGAGTGCCTTATTTCTAATTCCATAGTGAAGCAGTTTCCTGTTCAGAGTCTCATGATGCACACAATCAAAGGCCTTGAATAAGTCACAAAATATCCCAAGTGCATCCTATAACCTTTCCCAAGCCTCAAAAATATTTTTTACTAGCTTAACACTAGCATCTGCTGTGGAGTGGCCTTTTGTAAATCCAAACTGTTTCTTATGAAGTAGATGATGTGCATTGAAATACGTAAACATTTGCGCGAGTATGACTTTTTCTAAAATTTTACTAAACGTTGGTAGAACGAAATTAGTCTAAAATTATTAGAGTCTAAGGTACTACCTGATTTAAAAATAGAAATAATTTTACTGTGTTTCATTAGATCAGGAAACGCACCATGATAAGATGCACTAGTTAAGGTGCAACAACATCAATTACCGAACTAAAAACTTTTACAGATATACCCGTATAGTCTGCAGTTTTCTTGACATCCAAGCTTCTGACAGTTGCGATGATATCTTTGAGGTACACAAGTTTAAATTTAAATACTAAAGTACATTCTTTAACGTGTTCCTTTAGTAAAGATTCGGCAACAGCGGGAGATGAGTTGAGTGATTGCGTTGTTGAAGTTGGAATGTCAATAAAAACTTTTAAAACTTAGATGAAACTTCTTGGTCTGAAGTAATAAAATCATCGTTGATATTCAACTTAAAATCGAAGCTGCGATCTGTGACTCTTCCACTTTCACAATCAAATTATGTTCCATGTCACTTTTACTTTATTATGTGCATTTTTTATTTTGTCTTTAATATACAAAGATTTCGCCATGGAATATACTCTCCTAAACATTTTTGAGTACTCACAAAAAAGCAAACGATGTACTATGATTATAAGCTTTTTCACCATGCTGTCATTACACATAGTCTTTGCATGCTCTTGTAGATGCCCGGAGTTGCCTATTCACTAAATGACAAGAGACCCCCTGAATTGACTGTTTTAGAAGTAAATGTTGTAGAATTCTGCTTTTATTAATTTAAATAAAGAATTTTATAAGAAGTGGGGGTCATTGCTGTAAGATAAATAAAGATGTTTTGCTATTATCAATTTTTGCCAATATTTTGAATGTTTCAAAGCAAACATGGTCACGGAAGAAACTAAGGTTTTAAACGTCTTAAAAGTTATTATATACTTGTTATAGACAATCTGTAACAAATATATAACTATAAAACTGCGATAAAATCCGAAAAGATAGTTTCATTTAAAACGTATTTGTTTGTTTGAATATAAAATTATTTTGCTTCATGAATAGAAAACTAAACTCTCCCTTAATAAGTCTTTGATGTCGGGTGAAAACTAGTTTAGCATAGGTGCACATTTTTTTTTGAATGTGTAATAAAATTAAATCACACATTTTTTTTGTTGTACTAAAATGAGAAACGGAACTCAGATTCATTTTTCAATTGTTCGAATAAATCCAAAAATACAGTTTGAGCTCCCTATTTATTTACAACTAGACTTTTTTTTAGACTTTAGAAACTAAACTTTAGAAAAGTTTTTGCACTGCAACGACATAAAGTGTGAGTTACAGCAAAATAGATTACGTAAAAACCTCTATGTAAGAACACTTAGATATCTATATTTTGACACACAAAATTTCTACAACAATCGATGAAGAATGGAATCCAGGAATTTCCACTTTGCTCAAACTCGCATATTATAGCTTATATAGTGTTAGACCAATATGAATTAAGAAATAATTTATATGTGTGCTGTGCGACTATAGCGAGAAATCACTGAAGGGTGTAGATACGTCACTCAGGATAAAGGGTCGCGCAATGGCGCAGTTAACTTCAGTTGTGAATGATATGTTATTATATTGTTTTCTTTACTAAATAATATTCGTTTAAGTTTCAGTTTATTAACAGACAGATAAATATTTTACTTACGATTATTCTAATTTATTTAATTAAATCCTTCCCAATACCTTTTTAAGTACCTTCAAGCAACATTTTAGATGCTTGTGACGCGTTCTTGCTCTTGCTTTAATGTATACGCACTGCATATCATATCTCATAATGCAAGGGCTTCGCAACTTGACGAGCAATCTCATGAAACTTAGACTACATGTTGCCTGCAAACGAGGATCTATGTGTGAGAATTATATCTGGATGGAATACTTTGCTAGTTATAAAGCAGGTGGTGGTGTAAAATAAAGAAACGTGTTTTTATTCTCATCTCAATTATATTTATTGATGTTTGGTTCAAAATAAGGGCAAACATTTTATTTTTTTTTTATTAAATCGACATATTTATTTCATTTAAACCAGATTAATTTTATTTAGATTTTAAAAATTACTGCAAAAGAATTCATGCTAAAATTGCAAACGCGAAAATCTGTTCGATTTTGTCATTTTGTGTTTTGCACAGAAATGGATTTGCACAGAGATAGAGACTAAATAAGCCGACGATTGGCACAAAGTTTTACTTCTACGCCTTTGAACAGAGCGATGCAGGGGTGGATGATTAGTTAAAAATCAAATTAAACTCAATTTTAATATAAATTATTTTGTTATTCAATCACACTATTATATTAAAATACCTCTATATTCATATAAATATCTTATATTCAATCTATACTATAATAAAACTGTAGAGGTCGAATGTCTGTACAAAAAAAGTCAAGGGGGTGTAAGAATAGCAATAGAACAAATCCAGATTTGTTTCTCTGTCTGTTTGTCTGTTTGTACGGGCTAATTTCCGAAGCTGCTGGACCGATTTAAATGAAATTTTGCATGGTGATACCTTATATCCCCAGTCAACATTTAGGATACTTTTCATCCCTGAAAATCAAAGCGTTCCCGTGGGATAGTAAAAAAACCGTAGTAACTTATACAGCTTAGTACACAAAAACTACTGATTGGATTTTAAGAAAACTGTACAATAATATAGCTCATACATCAGAATAACAAATAGGCTACTTTTTATCCCGGAAAAATGTACGGTTTCCATAGGATAGATTTGTTTTTGTCTGTCTAGAGGCGAACCCGAGCGAAGCGAGGGTGAGCCGCTATAATGTTATAAAAAGGAAAGATTTTATTTGTTTGTTCATTTGTTTATACCGAATAAGCTCCGAAACTACTAAACCGATTTAGATGAAAGGGTTTAGCCGGATAAGTATAGTGAACCAGCCCCCTAATGGCAACCTATATCGAAACTTATGTGTCAATAAGGGCTTGATGTAGAAAAGCGATTCATACGAGTTTAATTGTCGTACTCCGCTTTGATCTTGAAATATAAAGAAAATGAGCGTAACTAAGTCATAGTTAGTTCGTTCAAAAAGGTATATCTCGAAAACCTTCAAAGCTAGAAACTTAACTTTTTAGACTATTTTTCATAATAAGCCTTTTTTAAAAAATAATCTATCTATACTATAATAAAAATGTTGAGGTTGAATTGAATTGAGTTCATAGAAGAAAATGCTAAAAACCGGATGTAAAAAGGGCAATAGAATAAATCCAGATTTTTTTCAAATTTTTTGTTACTCTATCTGTTTGTCTGTTTGTACGGGCTAATCTCCGAAACTGTTGAACCGATTTAAATAAAATTCCGTAGGGTGGTACCTTATATCCCCGGTCAACATTTAAGACTTACTTACTTACTTACTTTTCATCGCGGAAAATCAAAGAGTTCCCGTGGGATAGTTAAAAAATCTATAGTAACTTATACAGCTTAGTACACAAAAACTACTGATTGGATTTTAATGAATCTTTAAAATAATATAGCTCATACATCAGAATAATAAATAAGTGCGGTGGTAGGACTCTGTCAAGCCTGAGGAGTCCGACTGGATAGGTACCACCCCCTTATCTATTTCTGCCGCTAAGCAACAACGATTGCATTGTTGTGTTCCGGTACGAAGGATAAGGTAGCCAGCGCAATTACAGGCAAGAGGCATATCATCTTAGTTCTCACAGTGACAACGCACCTGTGGTTCTGCATTTGTTACTTAAAACTTAGTGCATGAACCGTAGGTGTTATGGGCGACAGGTGCTGCTTTCCATCAGGTGATCTATCTGCTCGTTTGTCACTGAATGTCATAAAAAGAAAAAAAATTAGTGCCTTTTTATTTCGGAAAAAATGAACGGTTCCCGTGGGATAGATTTGTTTTTGTTTAGAGGCAAAGCCGAGTGAAGCGAGGATGAGCCGGTGAGATTATATATACGCCTGGGTATGTGCGTAGTGCGTGTAATATACGTAGGGCGGATAATATGCGTAGGGCAGGTAATGTGTGTATTGCGGGTAACGTGCGTAGGGCGGGTAAAGTGTATAGGGCTGGAAAAGTGCGTAAGATAATAAAAGTGCGTAGAGTGGGTCAAATCTATCTGTGTTTGAGCGTAGCGAGGGTGAGCCGCTATAAAATTATAAAGGAAAGACTTTTTTGTTTGTTTATTTGTTATTACCGAATAAGCTCCAAAACTATTGGACTGATTTAGATGAAAGGGTTTAGCCGGATATAAAGCTGAAGAGCATGTTTGTTTGTTTGGTTGAACGCGCTAATCTCAGGAACTACAAATACGATTTGAAAAATTCTTTTTGCATTAGATAGCCTGTTAACTGAGGAAGGCTATAAGGCTATATAAAGAATATTTATATATCATCCCGGGCAAATGTACGGTTCCCGTGGGATAAATTTGTTTTTGGCTAGGGAAGAACCCGAAGCGAAGCGAGGGTGAGTGGCTAGTGGAATTATAATTTTATAACAATAATAAATAACTATTTATCCATGTATTAAGTTTTCATAAAAGACAAGCGATCTCTATCGAATGTTCATCAACACCATAATTTATTAACATTGTGGTAAAATCTTTAAAATAAATAAAGAGTTCTTTGAGGTTTATTTTACATTTTTTGGCAAGGATTTTTAAATTCATGTTATTCATATAGGTACTACAATATATAAGTTTTCCAAATAATAAAATTCATAAATACTTTTTTCGTAGTACCATTTTCTATTAGGTACTTTATGTAACATGTATGATAAAATCTAATCTAATCTTTTACATAAATCAAAACGATGTGATCGACTTACGTACAAATCGAAGAATATGCTTAAATTGAGATATTGAAGCATTTGAATACCATCCGCAATTTATCCCTAACTTTTTCATATTAGAATTTGAGTGAAGGTTGAGTTTTCATATTCTTATTTTGTTTCGCATTTGCTTCTTAACAAGTTGGAACAAATATTAAATATTTTCAATATCAAAGGAGTCATTTTTCATTAGTTAGCTCTATGCAGCGCACGTAGAGAATTCTAGTAAAAGCTAACTGAAGTTAGAAGGTCTAGTTATATACCTGAAAATATTGCCTCAAATGTACCTTATGTGTCTCCGTCTATTTAAAAGTTCTTAAAGTAGCTATGCTTCCAGTAAAACTTTTTATACAAGTTGAGCCAAATTTTTTTAAACTCCACAAAAATTTGGAATTAGGTGAAATTTCTAATCAAAATTACAAATCCGCAGTTCGTTTTTATATTGGTTTGTTTCAACAAATATTTTATTCATGAATATAACAAGAGATTTTTTTTCTATTTTCCGTTGTTTTGTAAACCATTGTAAGTACATACTTTACATTTTATGCGAGGCCACAAGTTTTAGAGGCAAGTGTATAAAATTTTTATTCATTTATAATAAATTGTAAAGTAAATCCGTAAGATGAAATGAGTAAATGAAATATTAAAATACTTATGTATTATTGTTGTAAAGTGAATGGCTTCGAGGAAAGAATGTTACGTCTATTCCCTATTTGGTCGACTTGGCGGCTTGGCGGCGATTTGGCACTGCCTCCAGATAAAAATATCTGAAATGAACTTTATATTTATGCTGTTCTTAATTTGTGCAATCTTTAATTTTATTTAAAAAGAGTTGGTTTTGTTTGTCTAATGGAAAAAATCCATTGATACATGATTGATTGATATTTTCAGAAAAACCACTGGAGGGATTTTGATGAAATTTGGTATGATGATATCTGGGTCAACATAATATAGAATACTTTTTAGAGAAATTATCTCATTCCCACGGGAATACACGTTATAACTCAACCCAAAAAATATTTATGACCAGAATTTCTTCAAACTTGGTATTAATGATCTTCAATACAATTAAATAAAAACGTATTTTGGCGTTTTTAACCGACTTCCAAAAAAAGGAGGTGGTTCTCAATTCGACCGTATATATATATTTTTTTTATTTTTTTTTTATGTTTGTTCGGGCATTTTTTCGTCGATTATGAACCGATTTTGATAATTCTTCTTTTGTTTGAAAGGAGATATCCCAAGAGTGGTACCATGATAAAGAAACCAGGATCTGATGATGGGATCCCAGAGAAATCGAGGGGAACTTTCGAAAATTGTAGCGGCGACTAGTGCGCTTGTTAACATTTTCATTAGGTATTTTAAAGCACTACTATTTAATGAAGGTCTGGAGTCGATCTGATGATGGACCTGAAAGATAGTCGAGGGAACTCCTCAACGATTTACAGCAATTACCTGGTGTTTGGGCTTGATTAATTTGTATTGATGATACGTTTACACTAAAAATGGAAAAATAAAAACTTTAAAAAAATAAATAAAAACCGACTTCCAGGCACTGAAAAGTAAAAAATAACTAAACGGGGGTTTTCATTTAGAATAGATACTTAATCAGATTTTTTCGAAGTCGGTGCCAGCCAATACAAATCAAAGCACACCGACTTCGAAAAAATCTGATTAAGTATCTATTCTAAATGAAAACCCACGTTTAGTTATTTTTTACTTTTCAGTGCCTGGAAGTCGGTTTTTTTTTTTTTTTAAGTTTTTATTTGAAATTCATCCCATAAGGAGATAAAATAAGGGATGAAAATTTGTATGAAACCTACCTTTTTAAACTTTTTTGTTGTAGTTTTAGCGCGAGCGAAGCCACGGGTTTTGCTAGTATTAAATATGAAACAATTACAATCGCATTCAAGCTTATTTTATATGCTTTAATAGAATATTATTGAATGTAAACGTGTAAATTTGTACTACCTAAAGTACAATTAAGTTTATCCCGGATTAAACAAAATATTGAGTACTCGCGCGTATTGTAACGGTGCAATATTTTTTTAAGCTACCGTCGGAATGAAAGTTAATGATACTATGTGACAAGCGGATTAAAGTCTATTGGAGTATATTTGTTATGTGCAGCAAGTTAGTAAACTACTCTCTTTCTTTCGCCCTCGACTTCGCTTGCATATTTAGCGGGACGGTGTATCTTATGTCCGTTCCCATGATGTAATCTAAGTATGTCCTTACTTAATTTCTGCATAATCTCTTCAGTGGTTTAAGCATAAAAATAGAACAGACAGATGGAGATACTTGTCACGTTTATAATATTAGTGTGGATATGTTGTAAATGTATATTTAATATGGAATTTAAGAAAAGACAGATTTTTTTAAATAATTAAAAAGGTATCTTAATAATTGTTTAAATGTAAATATTTCATAAACGCTCCTATTTCCTATAATACACTGATTGTGTATTTCTATAATACACTAATTTGTTTTTTTTTTTTTTGTTTTTGATGAATAATAATATAAATATTTATATATTTTTGTAAATGAGTTACAGTTTCTCCATTAAATAAGAAAGAGAAAGATGCGTAGTTGCAAAAAAAACCAAAACATACATAAGTTATTTTTCAATATTCAAACAATTCGTTGAACTAACAATAAAGCTTCTCCCATTTTCCTCGTTTTCTAAATAGCCGGAACGTAGTTCAAATCAGGACAGGACACAAAGGGCGTAGCAGATAAACTATGTAAATCCTTCAACAACAAACCTCGCGAGCGATGCGATGATCTCTTTCGTGAAGGCGGACAATTCATACTATCAAAATGCTACGCTAATGTCTAGTGCTATTTCACCACTTAGCTTTACGTTATTTTTAACCGAATTCAAAAAGGAGGAGGTTTTCAATTCGATTGGTATTTCTTTTTAATACTTTTTAAAGTTAATAATACTTTAGTATTAATTTTGTGATATCTTTGTATCCATCTATCTGCATGACACAATCATATTGATCGGAGATTATCTAAACATATAATAAAATTGTTACAAAGCGAAATCTGTAGGTAAATAAAATATTTTGTAAAAAGAACGTCTGTTACGTATTGTGTGCAGAATATAGACCTCAAAACAGTACTTTTTGAATTTTTTGTCTGTTTGTCTGTTCGCTTTTCATGCAAAATGTATTGAACAGATATTAAGGAAATTTTGTGTAGCCATAATACTCGGGTCAACATTTAGGATACCTTTTACTATAGGAAAATCTCTTATTCCCACGGAAAAACATAATAACTATTTTGTCAAACTCGTCGTATAATTGTGAGATAATAAAGAAATAAATAAAAAATAATAATAATAGGTATAACGAAAATAATAATACAAAAATGAAATTAAAAACCAAAAAAAAATAAATAAAAACATTTAGTTTTTTTTATTTAAATCTTTAATCATTATAATCACGTCTTCTATGTGTACTATGGAACTAGCCTTATCTTAGTTATTGTATTAAAACACTTAGCACTACCGTCTTTATTTTTAATATATATATATATATATATATATATATATATATATATATATATATATATTAATAATTAAAGCAAAATTTCTGTATAATGGCTAAGTAGATAAATCATGATTTTTCCGACAACACGATATTTGTTATATTATTTGTGTATTTTCTCTGTAAGTGAATAATGTAATTCTTTTGAGAAAATAATGTCTAAACTAGAATATTATGATGTTATGATGTTTAAAGTAAGTAGTCTTTTTTTATACATTTTCACACATTAACTGCTGAACACATTTCTATAACATTTACCAAAAACAACATGTGAGCGGAGCCACGGGTTAAAACTAACAATTCATAAACAAAAACACACCTTTAAGCAATCTACTAAAATTATATAAGAAGTTTTTTTATTGAAAAGATCTAACTTATTTACATAGATTCAAAGAAGAAAGGAAAATATTTTTATATAATCCATACAAAACTCTTGTAAAGCGGTAGAATTATAGAAGTTTGCTTTCAATTTGATTAAAACCGAGATTGACCTGGATTACTTTTGTTGTTGTAATACCTTTTCTAAAATCATACTAAACAATCATAACGATGTATATTCAGATATATTTTTATTATTATATCTATACAAATAAATAAAATTGAAGTGTCTGCTTGTAATGACAAAATAAAAGTTTTTTACTAAATGCATACGAAATGATATATTATAAGAGAAGCATAATTTAATTTTAAATCTGATTGTCTTTTTGTTTCAGCCAATCTCCAAAACGGCTTGACTAATTTTAACGGGACTTTCAGTGGTAATTAACCGATTTTATAAGGAGTAACTTAGACTACTTTTAGTTTAGAAAAAGAATTAGGGTTCCGCTCAGAAACATAAAACGTACCTATGGACGCACCCGAGCGAAGCAAAGGTAAGTCGCTAGTTTTAAAATAATCTTTTTAATAAAGCTTACAGGATGCTTCCTATAAGTCACGCAAATAAGTTACGAAGTTTCTCTCGCGCGCTGCTGTTGGTCCTCTTGATTACATTTTCAGAACACAAACTTAATTTAAGTTCTGGTGAAATTAACTAACTCAATATATTAAGCTTATCAAAAGATAGCATTTTATCTCGACTGATAAGTAATAGGTGCACAGTGCATTGGATACATACTATATTATAAGAATAAATCTGAGGCTATTTAGATTTCTAATCTAGATTAATCTTGCACGGAATGTTTAGTGGTATTTTTTTTATTTTCAATTTCTATTTTTCATGAGTATTATTCAACAAAGCATATTTATTTTGGTTCTCAAATCTGGTGAGCGTTTTCTAAAACATATAGAAACCAGTTACCACACTATTCGCCTATTGTATGCATAAATGTGTAGGATTAAAAACGAAAACTAACCTTGTTTATATCTACACTTTCTAGGACTCCGTAGTCAAATAGCTGGAGCGGAATTTCTATACTTTAGATTATTAAAGAAGATACGTTGAGTAGTTATTGAGATATAATAATATTAATGTCCTCCTGAACGATTTCGGTTTCGGCAACTAATCTTACTGAGACTTACCAATAATCATGTACAACAACAAGTGCATACTATTTCTTTCAATCTCAAACATAATTTAATTCAATTCTTTGTTATTTGACTTTTAGGTGTATCAGTTGAGCACAGATTACTTCGCCATCAACACAATCGGTAAGACATATTAACGTTGTTGTCATAAGTAGTTGTTCTTCGGCCAATTACTGAGAATTTCTTGACAGGACAAATCCAATAATTATACTTGGCCTAGCCCGAGTTTTGAATCTAGGTGCATCCGTACAAGTTAGCCACTATGAATATATTAACGAAGCCGTGAAACTTTAAACTACCTATATTATAATTAAAAAGAAAATGTGTAATGTCTCACCTACATTTTTTCAGTTAAATCATTTCAGGTATAATCGAAACGGCAAACTTCGTTGAAGGTAGGATTTACGGATTCCAAGAAAAATCTGCTAAGTGAAAAAGTTTGTTTGTTCAAGAAATACGTTCGTTTTTCACGTGTAGCAAGAAATAGGCTGGTTATTACTCGACTGCGACGAAGCCCTAAAGAGGGATAAGTATATGAACTGTATACAATATCACCACTCTTAAAATTTAAATTGAAGGTTTTTAAATAGCGATTACAAAACTATGTATATATGTATCTACATTATTCATACAACCTATATGTTTAAAAATAATTTGCGTAACAAATGGTTGAATAAAACTCTCATTGTCTAAATGACCACACCTAAAAAGCTGTAGTAAAAAATTAAATAGGAAAAATAAAAAACCGAATTGCGTAAAAAGGTAACTAAAACTGAACAATACTACATACATACTCGTACATAAGTTCCTGTGTAAACATGTTAGTTTTTTACGCGGTCGGTTCTTTTATTTTAATTTTAATTTAAATATACAAACTTTATATAAAATTGTCTAAAAGTTCTTTCTTCTCAAGACCAAATTAGACGGTCTCATGACAGGAATTTTCAAGTACAAACGTGCAAATACCTCTAACTATACTTTCGTAATTTATGTAAATGTTCTAAATAAGATTAGTTAATCCTATTTAGCTAGCTGGTTCATGCAACTTTATCCGTTCTCCATTCACCATTAAGTCCTAAATCGAAAGCGTGGTTGACAATATATTACAAGAATTATCTTACTTAAGGCAGGTTGCAAAGAGGTAACGCGCTCGCTTGGGAAACCGTGTGAAGCCGGTTCAAATCCCGGGCCTCGCACCTCTGATATTTTCAAGTGCGATTTATTTCCAACATGATACCACTTGTCTTACGGTAAAGGAAAACATCGTAAGGAAACCTAGCAAAATTTTCTTAATAAATGTAAAGCCCGCCAACTCGCACTTGGCCAGCGTGGTGGACTTCGGCCTGATCCCCCTCTTGTTGAGGGTGACCCGTGCCTAGTAGTGGGACGTTAAAATGGGATGATACATACATTGTCTTAACGAAACCTTCCTGAATAATATATCTATACAGATAAATAAAATTAGAGTGTCTGTTTGTAATATTAAAATAACCGCTTTCTACTAAATGCATATGGATGTACGGTACATATACCAAAACAACATTTTTTACAATTTTTGTCTATCTGTCTGTCTGTCTGTTTGTTCCGGCTAATCTCCGAAACGGCTGAACCGATTTTGACGGGACTTTCATTGGCAGATAGCTGCTGTTATAAGGAGTAACATAGGCTACTTTTATTTTAGAAAAAGAATCAGGGTTCCGCGATAAAAAATTAAAACCCATGAAATTGTGAACAAAATCCGCGTATGGCATACGCATCCAAGCAAAGCGAGGGTAAATCGCTATATAATTTAAATGAACATCTTAAGAGTAGCAATCTACTATTTATGTATAAACATAGCTAACCGTGGAAACGTACCTAGGGACGAACGCGAGCGAAGCGAGCGTGAGTCACTAGTTCAATATATAAATTCGCTTTGTGGCTCATACAATATCGAACTTGTAACTTTTTGTCATATGTCCCACTGTGTCCCCTGGATAATAACATTCTAACTTCTTCCATAGCCTACGGCATAATATAGGAAAATGCTTATATTTTGCAGCAAATACCTAAAATAATCTACAGAATCTATTTTAAAATATTAGATCAGAATTACATTGAAAAAAAAGTTATTTTGATTCAATTTCCCTTATATTGAAGTATTCAAATACTTCTACAATACCTTTAATCGCCTACTTTACAAAGCAATCCCGTGAAGCCTCCTATACGACCAAGCTAGCGTCAGCGTCCGGAGCAAACATTCAAATTGAAATTCACTTTTTCGAATAAAGGTACAAAATTATATGGGACTGAACCTGAAGAGACCTGCGAGGGTCGAGGAATGTTTAAATTAAACTTGTTTGAATTTGTACCAACGCAAACATTTTAATCTGAAATCAATAAATGAGGCGTATGACAGCATGTTTATGTTTAAATGATTTTACCAAACAGGTCTCAGTTTGCTCAAAAACAATTTCTATGTCAGGTTTTTGCACTTAACTATTCTCTCGTGGGAGCCACTCAGTACCTGGATAAGGATTAAAAAGCCTATGCAAATTTGTTAGAAACCAAAGACTAAAAATATAATTAGAAAAAATAATTATTAACAGCTAGCAACATTAACTTTTAATTATTAAATTCACATTATATAAGCAGATTATAATGCCTACTTTTTTATAGGTAGGTATAGGTTTAGTAATGTACATAAGTGCAATTACAGAAAAATTCAAATACTCATACTCAAAATCTACAGAATAAGACAAGTTTTTTTAAAACTTCGTCACAAAAGGGTGTCATAGATAAGTAAACTAAGAGTAACAAAGGTACTAAGTTTTGAATATTATTTAAATCTGAACAAAGCAAGAACGAATAACTTAGGAAGTTGTTTGATGGCCGCGGGTTAGAGTTCGTTTTACAGAACTTGTAGGCGCAACATACAAACAACACCCTGGAGAAATAGAATCGTTATGCTACTTGTGCCTTGAATAACATATGATTTTTTTGCCATATTTAGGGATTTTTATATTATAATTAATGTATATTTTTCATAAGCTATTTCGTTATGTTATAATCGTAATAATATGATGTTCTCCTGACCGATTCCGGCCACGGCGGCCAATCTCATTGAGACTAGCCAACTGCGCAGGAGATATTATAGTGCACAAGTGTACGCGCAGACACAAGTGCACTCTCTATTCCTGTCACTCTCATACTCCAGTGGGACGACTACTCGACACGACCGGTGAGAGTTAAGGCGCAGGACCGACGGCTTTACGTGCTCTCCGAGGCACGGGGGTGAAACACCGCCAACTTCCCAACTCCGGGCTGTTACTGAGGCTTACTATACAGAAAGACTCAATAACTAAACTTGGCCCGACCCGGGACTCGAACCCAGGACCTCAGGATGTGCAGCCGTACATGCTAGCCACTACACCACCGAGGCAGTCAATCGTAATAATATATTGTAATAATAAATATTTATTGGTTTCTATATGGCTTTTGTCGCTTTTGATGGGATCCTATTGGAGTTTTTCAACAGGGCCGATGCAGCCGATGCGGTCGCATGGGGCCCCTGATTCAAGGAGACCCTAGGGGGCCACAAACAATTCTTATATTTTAAAATATTTTTTTAGGAAGGGCCCTAATAGAAGCTTAAAAAACCATAAGAAAATGGGTCCTACATTTTCACATATTATTTTTACGAGGACCACGAGGAATATGATCGTACCTACGTTCTGTATACGATGAAATTATGGTCTTCTAAATTCAGCTTTTTTACAAAATTTTACTCTACCCGTTCCTTCGAGACCCGTTCATTTGAAAAAAGTGAGAAGTTCAAAAACTGTCCTGTCATATTCAAGCTTGTATAGATAATAGTGCGGCAACATATAAGAGTGCGGCAACATGTAAAAGTGTGGGGGCACTTAATTTTTTTTTTTTTTTGCATTGGGGCTCAAAAAGGCTAGTTACGACACTGCACATAGACTTCTGTTAGGCGCCCAGGAACACATCCGAGTGAAGCGGGAGTAAGTAATTTTTTAAATTGATGTCGTTAGTTAAATAAAATACAAAAGCAAATAATTGCAAATTTAAACAGAATTACTTATACTAGTGTTTTTATATATAGATATATAAATATTTAAATTATTAGTAAATTCCTAAACAAACAATAAGTATAATGACTACAAAAAAAATATTAGCAACACAATTCACTCAAAGAGACTGATTTACAACACAAAAGCGATATATAAAATGGGCTGAACACGAAATAGCAGATCGCTTTGAAATGCAAATTGATCCGTGGAAAAATGAAACATATTCTAGTAAAAACATATATAATATCGCAATATGTCATGAGAAATAATAATTATGCTTTGAAATATACTTAGTTTTGATTTCTATTCTTTTCGTAAAACAATTTGTATAGTTTAGCTACCATCCACCATAATCTTTCTGTACACCAACTCACAATTTTACTATATTTATCTACTTGGTTTAGATCATTATTACGGCATAAATAAAAATTCTGAAGTAACCAAAGTTTATCAAATATCTTTGGAAATATTGTATTTGGCTGCCCTAGTCATAGCTCGCTGAGGACTTTGAATAATAATTAATAATGTTTCTTTAGATCCGGTTACTTAATGGCAGCGGACGGCCTGTTTTGAGAGTCCGAACTCTTTGAGATGCTTCTGTGACATGCCTAAATAATACAAAAGGAAAAGGATGTATTATTATAGGAACAGAAAGAAAGCTTGTGTCTATAAAACTTTTCACTACTTTTCTAAAAGCCATTTTCAAATACTTATAAACCTCGTAGATAACTTTCAAGTTAAAAAAATACTTTTTAATACTAGTAAGAATCAAACTAAAAATATAAAAACTACGGAATAATGTATATTGTAAGTGTAGTGTATATTTCATTTATATACAAATGTACTGTTCACATGAAGAACTCGAGTTACGCACGGTTGCAAACACCAGTTCCGGTAGCTCAAAGTAAGAAGCTCACTTTTCTAGCGCACTGGCGACGTGAGGTCACTAATTACAGGTGTTGCTATGAAGTACATACGTAGTACATAAGGATATTTATCCTATGTAAAGCTAATCTTAGGTATTTAAACCTTACATTCAAAACATTTACATGCGCTTGAAAAATGTATGTACATTTTTAAATTCAAGCCATATTATACAAAAAAATAAATAAAGTTGTTCTATTTTATTACTCACAATCATTTTTATATATAAGTGGTATTGATTAAATGGGTTATGAATCTGACTGATCAGTCTACAACGAAGGAATTCACAGATTCAATTGTATGGAGTATTAATGCACTCTTAACCACTACTATTCGTCGGCGCCTCCGCCTGCGATTTTTTTCATATTTGGCTCACTCCAGGTATTATAGTTATATGAATATATCCTGAAGATATTATACTTATATTTTAAATATATGTGTGAATAAACTAAAATAAGCTATAAAATTATCTTTTTTAATAAGTATAACTATATTTCTAGTGACTAACGCGCTCAAACAAAGAAAAAATATATCAGATTTATAAAAATCTATTTTATGAATCTGATATAAATTAATTTACTATGTATTTCTGTTTTCTTCAGATACATTGTATTTAATCACATTAATTTACAATCATTCAATTAATCATATTATACAGATACAATCATGTTTTTTTCATCAACATAATCGCATATACCATGCAGAAATACTTTAAGTGAGACCGATTTTTCTGCCAGAGGCATTTTTCCACGATAATGAGTCACTTGACGTATTATCCCGCAGGCGCCATCTCGTCCAAATTACATAGCCATTGTTACTGAGATATTGTTCATCGTCTCTTGAATATGTGCGAAAGGAAATGAAACGGTTCCCTCGCGTCGCCGTTTGTTCGACTGACACTCGAGCCGACGCTAGCAAGTGCTTTCGTTTAAAACCGCGATAACGCATTAGATTCAATTTGTACTGTTTACATGAAGTTTAGCTTAATTTATATAAAGTACCTGGGCGACCGAGCTTCGCTCAGATTCTTTTTTGTTATATCGTTTTTTTTTAGATTATAATACCTAAAAACTTGAATAAATACAAAAAAACAAAAACAAAACTAAAAACTTTGTATTCCGACCGGGACTCGATCCCCATATGAGTTGTCTAACTTGCGCCTTGACCGCTTGACCACGATGCTTATAAACGAGTGTAAGAAATTATCGACGATATTCTGCGTAGAATAATGCAAAAAAAACCGCATGAAAACTTAAGAACATACGTTTTATCAGACATGAGACTAATCTACATCGATTTTTCGCCCCCGAAAGCCCACACATACCAAATTTCAGCGAAATCGTTAGAGCCGCTTCCGAGGTCGCCGGTATAAATAAATAAAGATATAAAGATATAAATATACAAGAATTGCTCGTTTAAATATATTAGATAGAGATAGCCTAAGACGTTGCAAGCATGGAAGTTTATTTATAATATTAAATGTTTTTAGTTAGCCCATAGCGTAAGTTCGACTCACACTTAGCTAGTATTTTTTATTGATAATCTTACATTATAAGTTTAAAAACTACAGTGTTTAAACGTTATGGCTTAGTAAACAAAAAAAACATATTTGTAGGTACCTACGAAATATTTTATAATTTTATAAGAATACAAATATGTTAGACATGAATGTTTACTTCCATATTTTGACGTAATGAAATTCTATATGCGTAGGTTTTATTAAAAATATACCTAACACATTAATGCAACTTATAATATTATATAAAACATTAACTTTAGAAAAAAGTGCCTGGAGTCACATATAGATAGTTTCTTATTATATATCAAATTAATTAAAAAAAAATTGATTGTATTGTGACATCATCAAAATTCATAAAAGCTGTTTGTTCATTGTTACTTAACAATGAACAGCATCTATAAATATGAGTATTAAAAAAACTATTTTATACTAAAAAATATTGCTAAAATATGAAAGATATAAAGAAGTCTATTAAGAAGTTACTTCAACTCAAACACAAGACAAGTCGCCCGAAGATACAACTTTCAAAATTAACTACAAGTACTGCAACGTTATAACTAAAATTAAATAAATTTACTTCATCTACCCAAAGGTTTTTATTAAATGGGTATTTTATTCTAAAATATTTGAGAAGCATAATATGAAGTTTATAATACAAAAGTTAGTGATTATGTTTGTTACTTCTAACTTTTTCGCACCGCAACTGCTCAGCAGACGTGAGAAAAACTCGGAAAGGAGACATATTTTCATTTTTATTAACATATTATAAGCTATTTTTCAACCGACTTCCAAAAAAAATAGGAGGTTCTGAATTCGACCGTATATAAGGTTTTTTTTATGTGTGTTCGCGGATTTCTTCGTCGTTTATGAAGCGATTATAAGAATTCTTTTTTGGTTGGAAAAGTGATATCCCAAGGGTATGGCATCCCAGAAAAATCGAAAAAACCTTTGAAAATTGTAGCGGTGACTAGTGCGTTTGTTAATTTTTTCATTAGGTATTTTAAAGCACTACTATTTAATGAAGGTCTGGAGTAGATCTGATGATGGACCCGAAAGACAGTCTCACAGACAGAGAAGAGGGAACTCCTCAACGATTTACAGCAATTACCTGGTGTCTGGGCTTGATTAATTTGTATTGATGAGAACTTTACACCTAGATGAGTTGTGACTGTCATTAGGGGTCTGAATAAATTTCTTAATCAGATCTGAATAAATGTGTCTGAATAAATGGCTTAAATGTTATTAAAAATCTTTCTTCTTAAAAATTACCTGCTTATTACGTCTATACTAAAAATGGAAAAAAAAACTTAAAAAAAAAAACAACTTCCAGGCACTGAAAAGTAAAAAATAACTAAACGGGGATTTTCATTTAGAATAGATACTTAATCAGATATTTTCGAAGTCGGTGCCAGCCAATACAAATCAAAGCACACCGACTTCGAAAACATCTGATTAAGTAGGTATCTATTCTAAATGAAAACCCCCGTTTAGTTATTTTTTACTTTTTAGTGCCTGGAAGTCGGATTTTTTTTAAGTTTTTTATAGGCTTTTATTTAACTTGCCCTGTTAGTACGAGTAAGTATATGTTATGTATGTGTTATGAAAAGCTTGCAACTGAAATTTAGACCAGTTACCTCAACCGATTAAGCTGAAATTTGGCATACACGTTTAGTTCGTATAACTAAATACATAGCTAAATATACATATAAAATAATAAATACATAGCTAAATGACGTCAATCTAAATCCAATATGGCGGGTTCCCAAAGATGGCAGGCTATGTTTTTTATGCACCTTCATGATATGGATATCAAATGAAATTGTTTGCTGAGAAGAATATGAATAAAGTAAAAGGTAAAAAATAAATAAATAGTAAAAAAAACATTTTTATAACAAGCTTTAATTTAAATGCTCTGAAAAGAAGCCCGTCATTTTATTACATTACACAATTTACATAATACAAAAGCTTGTCGTGAAATTTACCTGAGTAGATTAAAACAAGAATATGTGACATATTATGTAATAACTAAGCCGAATCTGTATATTAAATATTTTTTGGAAAATCTTATTGAAATAGACATTATTATCGATACAGAGGCCGAATCTATAGTTTTTAGGATTTTTATCTGTCTGTCTGTCTGTTACCGCATGACGGAAAAACTACAGGAGGGATTTTAATGAAATTTGGTATGATGACAGCTGCTTATCCGGGTTAACATATAGGATATTTTTTACTGCGGGAAAATATCTCATCTCTGAGAAATTCATACTAAAAGTTAAAACGTAAGTAGGGACGAACCCGAGCGGATCGAGGGTGAGTCGCTAGTATTATATAAATTGTGTAATATAGTATATTGATGAGTATGATTTAACTTAGAGTTTATTTTCTTCTTTTTAGAGAATTTAAATAAAAACTTTAAAAATGTTTTTTTTTACTATTAATTCTTATCAGCTATAACATGGGCGGAGCACCGGGAAAACCCACGATATGCCACTTGAAGTCATTCTCTAGTTTTGTTATGACTTAAGCTAAAATAAATTATAATTCAATAACACTTTTGCCCCTTTAACAAACATACAAACGTCATTCTACTTATTCATTTTTTACCCTCATCGATTGTTATTTTATACGGGCCCACAGTCCCTTGTTATCCTACTTTACAGTTATTTTTTAAAATCTTTTTTATCTGTATCTAATATTTATAATTTAATATATAGTTAAAATTACCAAAGTAAATTAGGGAGCATCCATTAATTACTTAGACACTTTTGGAGATTTTTCGCTCCCCTACCGTCAACATAAACATCAACCGATATACATATAAAACTTAGTTACAAGAACGAATTTGAAAAAGTCTTAAAAGAAACGTTTTTCCTAATAAAATAAGCATACCTACATTCTGAGTATTCAATAAAGTTCAATAAGAGCTCGGAAGTTTCGTGAAATGGAATAATACAATATGGACCCTACACGTTCTCAGCATCTGTGAACACTATGCATAGCAAGTATTAAGAAAAGACAATCCGAAATGGCTGTATCGAACTAAGAAAATTCCATGTAAAATTTTTCTTCTTATTAGAACTAATGTTCGCTCAGTGGTCGAAATTCGACGTAATCATTAATGAAAATTTATAAATAATAATACTGAACTATTTTTCTTTACCTACGAGTATCTGTATAAAAAAACTAGCTGTTTCTAAGTTTTTTTTATGGAAAACACTAAAGCTCGTTAATAGGCTAAACAAAAAAAAAAGAAAATTGGTAAAACAAACAGAGGAGGAAAAGGTACTGAACTGTTTTATCTTCGCCTATTTAAAAATAAATAAATGTTTCCTTTGAGTAAATCTGGATAACTTCAATATTTACGGTACTTTTCTTGTATGTCCCATCGATTTATTCCACCCTGTATATACATAGATTCTTTAGCAGTCATCTCGTCACATTCCTCGCTATAACTATTTTACACGAAGTTTAATAGCAATACGCTATGCTGTTAGAATTAGTTGTCCATAAGTTACTATAATACAGTGTAACATATTAGTTAGCGTGAGGCGTAACTCTAGTTGCTTGTCTAGCATATGATATATAGAAGTATAACGAAATCAATATTTCAAAATTACTTTTATTTAGTTTAAAAGGTAATAAGTAAATTAATTAAAAAAATCAAGAAAGTACTTTGACTCTTCTATATGAAATCGTATTTTATTTCCAAATACAATGATACAGATAATTTAAAGTTGATGAACGTTTAATTATGGCGGTAAAACCCAACATTTTTAATTTTTTTGTAAATTTGTAACTCATATAAGAAAAAAAATATGGATGAAACAAAATATAAGACTGCATAGATGTTATGATAACAAAAGAAAGTTCTATACTAATAACCAAGGAGAAAACGGGAGATCACGTTTGTATGTGGTGAGCGCTGCTAGAGTTTTCTCGTTGGGTCACAGTCGTCAAAATGTAAATGAATTGAAATTTCCGTTTGATGATTATTACTGAACGACTGCAACTATTACCTACAACAAATATGTATATTAAACTTACTAAATTTCAAAGTGTTTTACTTCTATTTCTGAACATATTTATTTTGTTTCACTTTAGAATATAATTTTATTAAATATTAGCACCTTGCACTCGCTTCGTTTCGGGTACGAACCCGATAGATTTGTTTTTGTCTAGGGACAACCCTAGACAAATACAAATCTATCCCACGGGAACTGTAAGCACATTTTTTCGCGATAAAAAGTAACCTACATGCTATTTTGGACTATAATCTATCTCTGTGCCAAATTTCATCCTTTCACGAACATCCATCCATCCATCCATCCTTACAAACTTGTATAATATTAGTATGGATATTATTTTAATATACATAGTCTTATTTTAATGTAAGAAGATATATTTATATATCTATACTTAATATTATAAAGCTGAAGAGTTTGTTTGTTTGTTTGGTTGAACGCGCTAATCTCAAGAACTACTAATCCAATTTGAAAAAATATTTTTGCATTAGATAGCCCGTTGACTGAGGAAGGCTATATATACCTATAAAGGCTATATATACCTTATATATCATCCCGGAAAAATGTACGGTTCCCGTTGGATAGATTTGCTTTTGTCTAGAGACGAACCCGAAGCGAAGCGAGGATGAGTCGCTAGTCTTATATATAGTAACAACTAAAAGTAATTAATATAAATATCTATTAATAATTATTAATGAAAATAGTAACAAAGCCTTTTTAAAATAATTTCGCCATAGATATATGTATTCGTAACGAAGCTATTTTGAATTTTGTAGTATTAGGTAAAAATATCTCATTGCGACGAGGATCGCTTTCTACCAAGATATTGAACTTCCAAACGGTAATGTTTCTTCGATTATTGCTTCTTTTAAGCTTTTATAGCTAGCAATTTACTTTGCTACAGGAGCTCTAGGAAAGCTAATCTCGAATTTGCACTCACAAAGTCGAGTTTAACTTCTGTAATTACATAAATAAGGACACTTGGTTTTGTATATTAAGCGTTTGATTTTCATCTATTAAATTACCCGTGCTAACATTTTGTTAAAGAATTTTCTTTGATACACTTCTATCATTTCGTTATATATGTAGGTACTTAAATATCTAAAAGTACGAGTACAATGTACACACTACATACATATATAGTCGTTAGTGCTCGTTATTTATCGTGTAACTTCTGAAGGACTTTGACATCGCTTCGGGTTATATTCACACAATAGCTATATTGTTTGTTTGGTGAAACTCTTCATTATTTGTGTTTTTGATAGTTAGACTAGAATCCAATAGGTGGCGCTGGGCTCGCAATAATTTGTATTTATTATGTTCGTCAAGAAACGAATGTAAAAAATATAAGATTACAATGTAGATTACTTATTAATAATAATTGCCACGACTTTGCAGGATCTGGGTCAGCTAATGAACACTAAATATAATTTAATTATTAGAAAAGCTTAACTATTGAGTAAACTGATCGATTAAACAACTTTTTCATTATCTTAACTATACAAAATCAATGAAATATTGCATATTTCATTAAAACTACTTATTAAATCCATACTAATATTATAAATGTGAAAGTGTGTTTTATTTTTGTTTGTTTATTTGTTTATCCTTCTTTATTTGATTGATTTTGATTTGGAGATTGTCACGTGTTTTTTTTGCATGGTACGGTATAATTGGCTACTGTCTATCTATTCCATACTAACCGTTAAAACGAAGCAAGGGTGAGTCGCTAGTTAACATTATAAATGCTAGACTGTATTTCTAGGTCTGTTGCTTACCATTTTTTCGCTCAAAAATAGCGAAATGGATATAGATGGATATATACATAAATAAAAATAGTATTATTTATAAAATATTATATTTACCTACATTTTAACTGTATTATTATACATATATGTATCTTTTAAATTCTGCTTGAGCATATATAATTTATAAAGATACGTAGTTATTTGGCTCCATACAGCTGCAATGCAAATTGCCCTACTAAGGAATGCCTCTGAAGCTTTCGTCAATATACAATTCTCTTTTGCATCGCATCTTATATGCAACAGGAACGTAATAGGCTACTATTTAATCATTTACAAAACATTACAAGCTCTATTTTCATTTGTATTCGTTCTTTATTAGTAATTTTATATTATATTTCTATGACTAATACCTACGTATAATGTAGAAGATTAGATTGTATATTATTGAAGCATTTTTGTATAAAAAAATTTTAAGGTACACAATATATGAAAATAAAGATTTGCGTATAAATTTTATTAAAATGACAAATATTCGCGTAAATATAAGAAAGTAACTGATGGGTAGTTTTCATTTACTATAGATTGCTAATCAAATATTTTCGAAGTCGGTAAGTAACTAAACACCAACACCGTATGTATCGAAATTTTTATTTTATCGAATTACGAATGTAGTAATAATTTCCTATCTTTATAATAGGTATATTTATCCTCCTTTGTACTCTAGAGGCTAAAACAGAAGCTCATTAGGAAGTCCAAGACAGTCATGATTTGCAAAAACTTAAATCTTTTCAGTCATATGAGACTGCCACCCCTTCGTCAGATTACAGATGTAAAAATAGAAAGTTTACCTATGTCGGTTAACTCCCTCGTCTTCTATAATATTTCCTGCGTTGTTAGTTAGTTAGTTAGTTAATAAAATTGACAACTGTGATCAAAATCCATTAGGAGATTATATTTATTACGTTCTATTATGAAATCTAATTTCAAAATTGCCCTTAGTATTATAAATTTCGATATTTCTACATGCATTTAGTAAATGATTATTATCATAGATGAACATATATTGGTTATGATGTATTCACATGCAACTAAAGCATGTATCCTTATAACGTTGTGTGTTTATGGTTTATAATTTATGGGAGTATCTATTCGTTCTTTAATACGACGAATAAAAAATAATTTATCATCCTTATAAATAAGTAAGTAGAATAGGTAGCTTGGCTCAGCTCGGTAGGTTAAGGTTTTTTTTTGCATAATATAGAACTACCTACACCGAAAAAAAATTTTTTTACCTTGAAAACTCTTGAACTTTAAAAATCGTTGGGATTTAAAAGAATAAGTTTCCATCTCGGTAGGTTAAGGTTATTTTTTTTGCATATAGAAACTCCTGCACCTAAAAATCACTTATTTTACATTAGAAAACAAAAAAGTGGTAAATATTCGTACAAACAATACACAATAGTCGAAAGAATAATGTATTTTATTATTAAGTACGAATAGCAATAGCCATAATTATTTATTTATTATTCGTCTTATGTACATGTTTCTATAGTTAAATAGAAGAATCTTCAATAATTACCATTACTAAGTTCCCACCATCATAATATAAAAGACTTATGAGCAAATTTAAATGCTTCTAGAGCCAGCAGTTAGAAAAGTCAATAATTTTAAATTTTTTGCTAAATAGATAATCTCTATTAATAATATATATAGATCATTTTTACTGCTCGGAAAGAATCTTCTATAATATAAAATGCTTTTCTAGTAGCTAGTAATGTAACTAGTAACTTGTAATAAAATTGAATGAATTTTAAATAAAGAACACAACTTAAAAACACAAACACTGTCTTCTATTTTAAATGTAAAAGTATTGAATATCTACTTGTAATTTGTTTAATGCCTTAAATATCTTATAATGATGTAACCAAAGAACGTAAATATAAAAAGAGTTAAATACAATATTGGCCAAGTTTACAAACACTTTTTTTATACAGGGGTAAGCCAATAGGTATGGTGCTTGATGCAGTTGATCCACAATAGAGTTACAAAGCGAGTTGGCGGGATGCCAACGTACAAAATGTAAGGTGAGAGGGAGGACCTCAAAAGTTGCGGGTATTGTTACTGAGAGAACTTTGAAAACTTTATACCTATACTAGCAGTAGCCCCGGCTTCGCCCACGTTCAAACTTCACAGGATCACCCGCTAGTCTAATCAGATTGCCTGGAAATTTTATCAAAATCGCTCCAGTCGTATTACAATCCATAGGGATAGATTTTTTTATACATTTTATATATACGGCTAGGGTTAGTTAAACATTTATTTAAAAATAATGTAAAACTGCCCATGCCCGACCGACAGCATTATAGACATAGCTTGGCTGCTCTCACTATCAAATTTTATTTTAAAAATCAAATAGGTATAACATTGCCTCTAGCACTTCTGGAATCTTAAAGAATATTTTTTTTAAGTTTCATTGAAATCTGTTGGATAGATTTTTAGTTAAATCTGTTCAAACATACATATAAAGAATTGTATATAATTAGTATAGAAGTATGCAAATAAAAATCTTTTAGCAAATTATAATAATACATGATGATAATATTAACGAGCAAAATGTGATTTGTAAAAGTAATCTTTGAATAATACAAGCGTAAATTAATGTCCTCTCGATTTAAAATTTAAAATTATTGATAGCAAGTAAAAGGATTGAATTAATTATTTTATTAATTTATCAAGTATTTGAAACTTATTTCTAGATCACTTTTTAGGTAATGGAGAAATATTAAGATGCAGAACTGGCAGCGTTGCCCTAAAACAAATAAGAAGATTATTCTTATTTGTTTATAGTATTTTCTATTAATAATTTTTAGGTACATACCTACTATGTAATTGTATAAATTATCTTTATATATCATGTATAGATTGATATAGATGTATAGGTAAGTACCCGCCATCGTTCGGTATGGATTGCTTGTGCCCACATATTGAACTTCCAAACAGTAATGTTTCGTCGATTATTGCTTCTTCCAAGCTGCTTCAAAGTTTAAAAGCCTGCAATTTGCTTTGCGACGGGAGAACTGGAAAAGCTAATCTCAAATTCGGTCTCCTTTATCCAGATTTGCAGTAGGTTATTTTTGTAAGATGTAAAAACATTTATTTATTGAATTTATTATTTGCGAGAGACAAGTTTTTTGAAGTACTTTTAAAAAATATATATATATTTAAGAATAGTCTTTCTTTTTTTATCTTCCGTTCCTTGGCAATTATCTTAAGAGTTGCCCTAAGGACTACGGTGTCAAAAGTTTAAAAAGTTCATAAAAGAAATAAAACGTTTATAGGAAGCCCTCATTATGCTAATACCGTCTTTCTTTTTAGGTTAACAAATGTAATGGAACAGAAGCCTACGCAAAATTACAATACACAAGAAATAAAAACTGTAGATAACACTAATTTCGAAAAAAGGTCCGCAACCGCAATGAAAATTGTATATGTGCAAGTAAATTTTCATGCACGCTGAACAACTGTTTCAGTGCATTTTTCTATGCTTCTTATTTTTGAATTTTAAAAATCACTAAAGTATCAAAAACCTTGCACTATACATAGTTTTCGAATACAAAGTTATAGAAGACAATGTTTTAGTTAATTTAATTAAATAAAAAATAAATTAATATTGTAATGTTATGAAATTTATTTAAAACTCATATTTTAAATTTTATTTTAGTTTTATTTAAAACTAGCGGCTCACCCTCGCTTCGCTCGGGTTCACCTCTAGAAAAAACAAATCTATTCCACGGGAGCCGTACATTTTTCCGGGATAAAAGGTAGCCTATTGTTTATTCTAATGTATGAACTATATTACTGTAGTTTCATTAAAATCCAATCAGTAGTTTTTGTGAACTTAGCTGTATAAGTTACTACAGTTTTTTAACTATCCCACAGAAACTCTTTAATTTTTCAGGATGAAAAGTATCTAAGACGTTGCCCAGGAATAAAAGGTACCACCATGCAAAATTTTATTTAAATCGGTCCAACAGATTCGGAGATTAGCCCGTACAAACAGACAAACAGGCAGAGTGACAAAAAATTTGAAAAATAAAACTGGATTTGTTCTATTTCTCTTTTTACATCCCCCTGAGTCGGTTTTTAGCATTTTATTTCTATGTACAGATATTCGACCTCTATAGTTTGTTTATGACCTTTTGAACGAAAGTCATAGTTATGCTCATTTCCTTCATATCTCAAGGTTAAAGCGAAATACGATAGTGAACTCGTATAAATCGCTTTTCTACATCAAGCACTTATTGACACATAAGTTTCAATATAGGTTGCCATTAGGGAGCTGGTTCGCTGTACTTAGCCGGCTAAACCCTTTCATCTAAATTGGTCCAGTAGTTTCAGAGCTTATTCGGTACAAACAAATAAACAAACGAAAAAGTCTTTCCTTTTTATAATATTATAGCGGCTCATCCTCGCTTCACTCGGGTACGCCTCTAGACAAACAAAAACAAATCTATCCCACGGGAACTGTATATTTTTCCGGGATAAAAAGTAGCCTATTTCTTATTCTGATGTATGAACTATATTATTGTAAAGTTTCATTAAAATCCAATGGGTAGTTTTTGTGTAGTAAGCTGTATAAGTTACTGTAGTTTTTTAACTATCCCACGGGAACTCTTTGATTTTCCGGGATGAAAAGTATCCTATATGTTGACCGGGGATATAAGGTACCACCATGCAAAATTTCATTCAAATCGGTCCAGCAGCTTCGGAGATTAGCCCGTACAAACAGACAAACAGACAGAGAAACAAAAAATTTTAAAAAAATCTGGATTTGTTCTATTGCTCTTTTTACACCCCCCTGACTCGGTTTTTAGCATTTTTTTTCTATGTACAGACATTCGACCTCTACAGTTTTATTATAGTATAGATGTCAAATATTCGCGTAAGTCTAAGAAAGTATTATTAAAACATATGGTTAATGTTATATACAAATATAACAGACGATCACTAGACTAATGTAAAATTTAATACTGTCTTTATTTTATCTTGCCTTATCTTCAAAGTCGTAGCAATAGCTACGAGTAATAACGCAGAAAACTTGGCATGCCGTATTCTCTAGAATTTTTAAAAGATAGCAGTAATTGAATTTCCTTCGATATTTGTGACATGTTGAGCATATAAGGAGGTAGTTGCAAAGTTTCCAACTCTATACATAAAACTTGATGCTGAAATCCGACTTACTGAAAGTTTGAGAGTCTCGTAGTCAACTAGTTGTATACGGCTGACCGAAAGTCTCTCGAATTCATACCTCATTAGTTCACCTTCAGGAATTTAGAACGTAAGGAATGTTTTCTACCACTATGGTACTCGTAATTAAGAGAATTAGATGACGTTAGTTAGGTTGGCTTTTGTTACATATGACTTATTTATATACTTACACGTAGGTAAATATGTAGAAATAGTAAAGTATTATGGATTAAATGCAGGTTAACTTCATTTATTACGATTTAGTAGGTATATAGGTATATATCTTTTAAATTAATGTAACCGAATCCTAAAATTAAAAAAAATATATTTAAAGACAGGTAATAATTATTGACCTCAGCATTTTTTTATATTGATTATATAGCGAGAACTTTTATAAATTACTCTTTAATGTCATAAACACCGACGTTCTTCGCTCAGGCATCTCGTTACCATGCTTTTATTATAAAGCATAATGTTCCTTATGAAGTATTCACTTGCGATTTACGAGTACGGAAGAGCTTCATTTGTGACCTACAATTCCTATTCATTAATCTCTCGACTCATATAGCAAAGTAATAGTGTCTATATGAATATGTAGATAAATAAATAGTAAATAAATTTTAAATAAACTTAAAACAATTACAGAGTTTGCAGATTTTCATATCGACCATTTTATTATACACCTACTAGCTTTAATACATCAATAAAAAGGGTAGTTTAATATAAATTTTGCAACTCATGAAATTATGTTGTAGGTATATTACTAAAACGTAAAAGTCAACTCCATATTTTTATAAGATGAGTAGGTTTTTTATTTTTAAACTGAAGGACTTACTTTTATAACTATCGGCTTACCCTCGTTTCGCTCGCTCGTTGTCCATAAGCTTGAAAGATTTAGGAACACATAAAAGGCAAACGTCCAAAGGAAAATTCTGTTTTGTTGCGCCAGGAACCTTCGAAGACGAACACAGAACCCACCAGAGTAAGTCAGTCACCCACTAGAGTTTCATCACAATCTGATCAATAATTTAGTGACACATAGGGGACAAATATACGAACATTCATTTTTAATTATATAGCTCGTAGAAAGATAGAATATATTGTAGCTTTAAACTAGTGAGTAAAAAAATATATGCGATAAAATTGATTGGTAATTTACTTATTTTACAAATCAAAGCTAGAAACTTTACCTACCTACCTACCCTTAATAACGTGACCTATTATTTCGAGGGATTCATATCTATAAAACTAAACGAGACGGATCAAATATTGTTAGGGTAATTCTGAGGGTATAATGCTATTTCTGTACCCTTGATGTCCTTTTAAGTGCAGACCCACTTAACCCTAACGTGGACTATTGATTCAACTATTATTCTCAATTACTGATGAAAGAAAAAATAATTCAGCGAAATTTATTTTTATTCTCTTATTCTTAATTCATTATTATCATTGTTACCATTTTTTTTTTAAATGTAACAATTTTTAATATATACTTATAATTTTTGATGTATGTTTTTAAATATGCTATAAATCTATAAATAATACTTAACAATCGAGACAATAATCTTTTACCAATAATAACTTATGTGAAAACATTCGTTTAGTTCATAGTATCCAATTTAATTCTTTTGTTTTATGGCTTTTAGTCGTGCAAATAAGCGATTTAATTTGTCAATATTTAGGTCTATGGATTAGACGTTTAATATAGGTACAGAAAGTTAGTCATTTTTTTATAAATATATTTTATTTCTATCAATTAAAATATTGCCAGCGCAGTGCTATTTTTTCAATGCCCCTCTACTTGAAGAAGTACGGGAGCGGAGAGGGAAAAAGTAAAAGTCTGTCGGCGCAAAGTCTGGTGAGTACGGTGGATGACGCAAAACTTCCAACCCTAGCTCTTGAAGCTTGGAGACCATCTGTTATGCCGTATGAAGTCGAGCGCTGTCGTGTAGGAGCAGCGGGGATAAGCGATTAACCAAGGCTAGCCAGAGATTTGCGAGCTTCTCCATCATTGTGTCTAGTTCCTCACCAAATAATACCGCACAATGCTGGTGCTATTTGGTAAAAATCTGTGGTGAATTATACCGATACTAGACCACCAAACACTGTAACCATGACTTTTCAGGGGTAAGTTTTTGTTTGGGACATTGTCTAGGTGCTGACCCAGGGTCTAACCAATATGATGACCGCTTACGATTATCAAAAAGAACCTATTTTTCATCGCAAGTGACAATGCGGTTTAAAATCCCTTTGTTTCTGTGTCTGTTAAGCAACGCAAGGCATATCTCAATGCGTTCGTCGTGCTGGCGATCGTTCAGTTCGTGCAGCCCCTACTTATCAAGTTTTTTTGCCTTGCCAATTTGGCGCAAATGGACCAATATTATTTTATGCTAACGTCGAAAGCTGCTGCTAACACAGCCGTAGATTGGGTATAGTCTGCTTTCACTATCGCCTGTTAATTTAAGTTTTTGGGCGACCACGGAGTTCATTTTTTAGATGAAAATTTCCATGTGGGAAATATTCAAACCAATAACGAATCGTTCGTTCGTTTGTACTTTATAGTGTTCACTCCGTCATTAATGTTGCGAGCTGATTATGCGGCATTGCTACCGCGACGGAACTCATATTCCATAATAATTACTCATATTTTTATTGTGTCTATATTGATTAAAAAGATACAAATTACAAATGTAGTGAAAACAACACACTAATCAATAAACAAATGATTGAATTTCGAATTAGAACTCTATACTTTTAAAATAAAATTCATTTGAATTATTGCCGGCCATTCATAAATTACGTATCAAAACTTAAAAGGCCAGTTTTGTAAAACGGCAACTTCATAGGTAAAGGACCTTTTTTTTTTTTTTAATGGTATTCAGTGATAAACGAGCAGACAGCCCACCTGATGGAAAGCGATACCTGTCGCCCATAACACCTACGGTTCATGCACTTAAGTTTTACGTAACAAAACTGCAGAACCGCCGGTACGTTATCACTGTGAGGACTAAGATGATATGCCTCTTGCCTGTAATTGCGCTGGCTACCTTATCCTTCAAACCGGAACACAACAATGCAATCATTGTCGCTTGGCGGCAGAAATAGATAAGGGGGTGGTACCCATCCAGTCGGACTCCTCAGGCTTGACAGAGTCCTACCACCGGTAAAACCGGGGACCTATTATGAAGCATAATTATTCAGCATAAAAAAGAGAAATAGGATTGTTACATGTCACTAATAATAATAATATTATATTTAATAGATGCAATTAAGTACATAGGTGGGACATAGCTAAATTCCTATAATTCCAAAAAAAACCCTAAAATCTAAACAATAAAGAGCTTAATTAAATAATTCATTCAATTCGTTTTAATTGAATTAATATATTATTATAATATTAAGTTTTTAAGCATACCATTTAAAATTTTGCGCTCCTATTTATTTTTTATAGTGTACATACAGACTAAGGCTCATTTTTATTGTCTATGATACTGTGGCGGAAACAGGTAAAGTTGCCATAATTTAGCACGCGTCGGTTTTAAATTGACAGTTCGCGGCGTCTCAACAGCTGTTCGACCATTATTCAACCTCAAAGTTCAAACGCGATTTTGAATTTGTCGGTGTATTACACGTGTTTGCGAATTTTATAAAAAGTTGGCTCTTTGTATTGTTAATATTTGATTCAACTATGGAAGAAGATGCAAGCGTCAAAGGTTCGTACTTATTACTTCATGATTTTTTAGAAAAATCTAGAGAGCATTACGCATTATCAATTCGTCCGGTATACCTCATGCTTTCAAATTAATTTTATTGTTAGATAATTATTATAAGACGTTTGCCTATTGTATTCTTGTTAAAAGAAGATCTCACTGTCTATTAATATCTGAATTTTCTTTTTTCAAATCTTTTTGTTATTTTATCCAGAAATGAAAAATGTGTGTTACTTTTTTTAACTGCCTAAGTAAAATAAAACTTATTTCAGCTCCAGTTACTCGTCGGAGACAAAGATTATCTGTTGAGCTATCTGAGGACAGTAAATCACCTGCACTTAACACTCCTACTAAGAAAAGAGGTGGAAGAAGGGCTAAGCCTGAGTTGGAACTTATTGATGAAAATAGTAAATATAATTTCTGCATTTTTAAAAAATAATATTTCTGTCAAAGTGTTCAATTAGCTTTTAACCTATTTAAGTTCAAAACTTTTATTGTCAATTGAGAAAAAATAATTAATATTTATGATGTTTTAAAATGAGTTCATCATTCTGTTTTTAATAAGCTGAATATTTTTATTTTGTTCTTCAGGTCCAGATAACACAACGAGAAAAACAAAGAAAACTGCAGCAAAAGAAATAAAAGATGCTATTGAAGAGAAACCTGTAACCCCATCAAGGCGTAGTACCAGAATTAAATCAAACACAAGTATTGTTTCAGAAACAGCAATAGTGGTTGATTCTCCTAGAGCTAAAAGGGCTGCAAGAAGGACATCTGCAATAGGTATGCATATCAAAAGATCTAAACTTTCCTATTGATTATACCCTTGAAAATTTTATAAAGAACTAGCAACTCACCCTTGCTCCGCTGGGATTTCTCCCTAGGAACGTTTTAAGGGTTAGTAGTTAGTTCTCAGAGATTAGATATTTCCCCACAGTAAAAAGTATCCTATATGCTAACCAAAGTAACCAGCTATCATCCCCCCAACGTGCGTTCACCTTGTTGTGGTAGTGGGGCCTATTAGCGTCCGGCAGTTCAGCCAGACTTGAAGCCAAGAAATGCACAGGGAGGTGGCCTACTTCAGTGGGCGGTGTACCGTGCGGGTTGGTCCTGGTACCTCTATGATAGCAGAGTAGACTGGAGCAACTCCATGGTTGTTGTGGTCTACTTCAGCAGACCTGCCGTCGGTGCGTCGAAGTTGAGTACGTAAGCGATCCTGCAACGCTCCATTAAGACGGGGAAGGTTTTGTTGGGTTTTAGTGGGTAGTACTGATTTTTCTAACACATGAGTTCCACATAACTACCTGTCTACAGGTGGTATGCGTAAATGCATTTCCCAACATTAAAAAAAACAAAGATAACCAACTATCATTATACCAAATTTCAACAAAATCTATACAGTGGGTTTTTCGTGATGCAATCCCAGACAGACAAAAATTCTAAAAACTATAGATTCAGCCTCTGTAGGGAAAATAATGACTATCTCAATAAGATTTTCCAAAAAATATTTAATGTAGAGATTCGACTTAGAATTTTATTATATGTATAGATTTGTTTATAAAATAATATTTTTTTTATTAGTAAAAAGTGAGAGTTATATATTCGTGATTATTGATAATAGTTTGTATATTAATGATTTCAGTATAAATTCATGGCATAATTTTCATAACATTTTGTTACATTTGTATATCTATACTTATTAATATTATAAAGCTGAAGAGTTTGTTTGGTTGAACGCGCTAATCTCAGGAACTACTAATCTGATTTGAAAAATTCTGTTTGCATTAGATAGCCCGTTAACTGAGGAAGGCTATAGGCTATATATGATCCCAGAATATTGTACGGTTCCCGAGGGATAGATTTGTTTTCATCTATGGACGAACCCGAAGCGAAGCAAGGGTGGGTCGCTAGTGTATGATAATATGACATCTATGATGATTTAATGAAGCTCATATTTATTTCAGGAAGTGACTCTGAAGCTCCAATTACACCAATTAGACAAACAAGAAGAACAAGAAAAGATTCTGCCTCTAGTTTGGAAAAAGGTATTTAACAATTACTGTCCTTGATTCAAATATTTAGTTAACACAGTACCATCTTAATGTTCTAATATAATATATTTGCTTTTAATATTACAGCTGAATTACCTTCAACTTCTAAACCATCTATTCAAATAACAGAAGTAATTATAGAGGAACCAGAAAGTAATGAGCGGAAATCAACTAGCAATGCTGAGGAAAATTCTTCACCCAGCAGTGTCCGTAAAAGCCCAAGACTTGAGGCAAAGAATAAAACTCCCTCCAAAAGGAATGCAAAGGGAAATAACCAACCAAGTGATAATACAAGTGAACAATCAGAAAGCATACCATCTAGAAAGTCAATAGATTCTTCACTTCCAACCTCTCAAGACACAGAAGCTACAATTGAAACTAAAGTATCATTAAAAGATAATAAAAAAGCAGACAGGCTTTCAATATCTAGTTCTAATTTAATAAAAGATTTACATGTAACAGTGCCCAAAATCAAAACAGACAACTTGAACAAAACAACATCAGCCATAGAAAGTAAACAAGAAAAGATAAAAAGAAAAAGAACTAAATCATGGACAACTTTGACTGTAGCAAATGAAAGTAACTTTTACAGTGATAATGAAGCTACTAAAAAGAAAATGACTAAAAATGTTAAAGATCTTATACAATTAAATAAAAGTGGTGCAGGAGATGCTTCGATAAATACAAGTGTTCAAGATAAATCTGAAAAATCATTTTCTAGAAGAAAAAAGAATGATAGCAACAACTTTATAGTTGAAGATGTTGATACATCACTTAACAAGAGCAAGAATAAATCTCAAAGAGAAGAAAATAAAGATGATTCACTCTCAGCTAACCAAGATGTCATTGAAAAAAATAGTAATATTTTTGAACTATTCAAGAAAGGACCAAGTAACGACATGCAAACTTTAGTATTAATTGAAAATGATTCTGATTCCAATCTTGAAAAGGATATTCAAAATAAATGTCAAAATGAAGATCAATGTGTCCCAGAGGTTAAACATCCAGTTCTTAAAGAAGAAGAATTAAATTTGATATCAAAAAATCAAAGTATTATAAACAAATCAAGTGTAAATGACAGCTGTGAACCAATGGACGTTGATGAATCAATGCCAGATAGCCTTCTAGTTGAGATGCAGAAAAATGAGAATAATTCATCTAAAATAAATTTGATTTCCCAGTTTTCACAACTAGACAATAGTTTATCAAATAAAGAAATTTTAAATAACTCAAAAAGAAAATCTTCAATTTCAAATAACTTAGAGAAAAGTGACAATGAAAATAAAAGTACTCTTATATTGTCGCAAATAAAAGATACTTCATCCAGTGAATTAAATAATGCAGTAAAATCTCCTCAAATGAAAACCACTATTTTGTCCAAAACTGTAGAAGATTTAAATGTAACTCAGGAACATGAAGTCAATAAAAGAAATATTTCACTTAATTGTGTAACGACAAGTACTCCTTTGCAACAGAAAAATTTACAAAAATTGGCTCTTAATGTTAATACATCATTGATTGCAACTAATGACGACACTAAAAATGTGATTGAAAATGTAAATAATTCCAAAAACAAAGATGATATTGTTGACAAAGATGAAAACTCTTTAAATAAAAGTGAATCAAGTGAAGATGAGAAAGACATTAAGAAAAAACCAAAAAAATCTCAAAAACAGAATAAATCTAAAGTAATGGATTCAGATGATGAAAAGAAAACGTCAAATGACAATAGTAATAGCACAAAGAATCAAAGCCTAAATTTATCTAAGAAGAATTTGTCACAGAAACAAAAGGATTCTGGTACTCATTTAGAATCAGATGAGGAATCATTAAATATTAAAAAAAAAGGAAAACTTTTGCAGTCATCAAAGAAGATGACTGCTATATCTAGAGAAATGGATTCCGATGACGAAGTAGAGTCTGATGATGAATCACAAGATACTAGTAACTTCTTAGATGATAAAGCAGATGATGCTGGCGATGATTATGAATCGGGTGATAGTCAAGACGAGAATGAAAGAGAATATGCTGAACAAAATGAAATTCTAGAAAAAGGAGAAACACTCACATCTGAAGATGACTTTTCTGATGATACCGACTACGAAAAAGACTCGTTTGTTGTGAGTTCAGCTGAAGAAGACAACGAATTGCTGGATGGTACGGAAGAGGATCTTTCTATGAGCGACAATGAACTTAAAATGTCATCCAAATCAAAGAAAAAATACAATGAACGTAAACTCAAAGAGCAAAAGAAAGCGTCCAAAGAAATGTACGAATCTAGGCATAAATTAAACACATCAAGTAAAACTAAGAAAAAACAACAAATAAGTTCATCTGAATCCGAAAGCGAAACGGATCCAAAACCGAAAAAGAATAACAGAATGAGATTAGATTCTACAAACGAAACCAGTATGCTCGAAGATAAAGATGAACAGACAAAATCTAACAATAAAACTAAACGCCAATCAACAAGTGTATGTGATGACAGTGCAATGAATGAAAAGGAAATAACTGTCGCCAATGAGAGCATAAAAGACATAGACCCATTAAAAACTCAAATAAAAGAAGAACCTAAAACACCTAAAAAAGGAAATACGTCTATCGCTTTTATTGATTCAGAAGAAATTAATAATGATGAAGTTGATAACAACGAATTGACAAAAACTCAAACGGAAATTGATCCTTTGGATGAGTCTATGGAAGATGAAGATTCTTTAAGCAGTGATACTGAAATTATTAATAATTACGATTCTGTACTCGAAGGTCTGAGCAAGAATAATAAAGCAAATACAAAAACTTGTGACACATCTCTTAATCTTGGTAAGAAGTCAAAGAAACAAAAACTACCTATAGTTGACGAATTAAATCTTACCCAAGTGAAGTCTTTTAAGAAAAATAAACAAACAAAAGAAGCTGATAAATCTAAAGAACAAAATGCACATGATGGATCGTCGTCCGATTCCATTGATTTACATTTGTTATTCTCTGAAGATAGTAATCAAAGTGAAGATGTACAAAATAAAGATGACAATCAAGAAGAATTTATTCCATTGAAAAGAAAAGATGGGAAGACTGATATTAGAGAAAATAATGGTAAGTTAATGATTCTTGTTTAAATATATATTAACAAAATATTGATTTATCTAAGAAAATACTGTCAATTCACCATTGATACTATTTCTTACAATTTAAATAGATGTATAAAATATATTTTCCAATACATATTATTATATTACCTATCTAAAATCTATAAAGACAATACAAATTTAACTGAATTTTTCAGATACCAGCTATCAAGCAAATAATACATCACTCAATGTCAGCCTCAAAAAGAACAAAAAACGTAAATCTAAGATTGACGACAATATAGATTCAAGTAAGTTTTTAATATAATATCATCACATTAATAATTATCCGATCCGATTATGGAAAGTTTGGATGGATGTTTATTACTCAATCACGCCAGGAGGGCTGAACAGATCTGGATGAAATTTGTACAGAGTTAGATTATAGTCTGGAATAGCACATAGGTTACTTTTATCCCGGAAAATGTACGGTTCCCGTAGGATAAATTCGTTTTTGTTTTTCACTAGGGGCGCACATGAGCGAAGGAGAATAAGGTGCTAGTTAATTATAACAGTCATATTTTTTGACCATACAATTTGGAAAACTGTTATGTCTACATTTATTTTATTTTATACTTTTATAAATTTATGTATTACTAAGTATTTTCCACCACTTAGTTCATTCATGTATTACTAAGTCTTTATAAATCGTGTATAATATTAGTTTAGGATAATAGGATTAACGCCGCCCTAACTTTGCTCTTACCCAAATTGGCATCTTTATACTTACTTTTAAATAAAAAAACAACTTATCACTCAAACTATATATGTAAATAAGTACAATGTTGCTCTGTTGCTGCGTAAAATGAGGATAAAGACACATACTTACTTAAAACTTTTAGTATAATATTTAATATCAAGATCTTACTTAGTATTTAAATATGATACAAAAAAAACATTTTACTGACTGATTCATATGATGTTCTTTAATTTTTTTGCGTGGAACCCTGAAACTTTTTCTAAAATAAAAATAGCCAAAGTTACTCTTTATAACATCAAATATCTACCAGTAAAAGTCCAGTCAAAATCTGTTCAGCCGTTTCGGAGATTAGCCGGAACACACAGATAGACAGACAAAAATGTTAATAATTTTGTTTTTCTATAAGTACCCTATATAACTTAAAAATCTGTTATTTTGATATTACAAACAAACACTTCAATTTTATTTATCTGTGTAGTAGTAATAGGTATATCATTAACAAAACTTAATATCCTTTTTTAGAAGACACAGAAGAAGATAAAGTCAGCTTCTTTGTTGACACTGAAGGTACGCATACATCTATGGATAAGTCTATTAATACCAGTTTGAAGAACAAAAAGAGACTTTCTACTCAAAACAATGGTAAGATTATCATATTAAGTTATATTATGCTTTGTGTAATAAGTTATAAAAAAAAATCAACTTAAAAGTGCTTGCTTTTTTTTTATAAATTTATATATTTTAATTTTGCAGTCATGTTATTTCAAGCAAAACATAATCTATTCTTTAATATTTCAGACTCTCAAATTCTGTCACAAAAAGAAAATGAAAACTCGCAAATGGATCAAGACGAAACAGGTACCTATGTATATTTATTATTATGCAAAAAAAAATCATTTCAAGACAATTTTTAATTATAATATATAGAACTGTACGTTTTCAATTTTTTAGATTTTGGCACAAACCAATCTATGAATAAGTCATTGACAAAAGAACCTGTGAAGAATAAGAAAAAAACTTCACTTATAAATGAAGAACAACAAGGTATTTTAAAAATTAAAAGATACAGTACAATATTTGAAAAAAAACTCGTGATTATTGTTTACATTTCTTTATTAAATACATAATATATTTGATACTTGAAAGAGTTATCGCTAAATAATAAATTACCAAAAACAATAGTATTGTACATTTATTTTATTAATAATGTATTTAAATTTCAGAAGATGATTCAGATGATGCGCCGACAGAAGTTTCATTCATAAAAGAAAAACGTAAAAACAAAACTGAAGCTGTTAGTGAAAACGAAACAGGTCCGTTTAATATTTTATTCAAATAGTTTAATTTTTTACTGTTTTTTTTTATATATTTACTTATTATTTAACACATACATAATCTAAGCGTTCTGGCAGTAACCTAAAGACCCCTAAACCTAACTTACCAACTAAATGATCTATAATAACTATTTTTAGAATACCAAAAGACCTGATATTAATATGGATAGGCAATTTCTAAGGATTTGAGGACATTTAGAGCACATACCTCTCAAGGCATATGAATAAATTGCTCACTTATTGCTTAATATTAGGAAAATAGATTACAATGATCAAATTATTAAATAAACTTTTTGGTTCCATCGTTAATCGTGTAAAAAAACATATACCATTTTTCATGTGAAAGAAATAATCGAAGTTCCCGTGTAAGGTTGTCCTTCACTCCTCTACTTATTGTATATAAAGTATTACATTACGTGAACAAATATATCACAGGTGGTATACCTAATATGGCCAAGATTCCCGTTTTTTTTACATTTCTCTCAATGTTTTTCTTCAATAAGTAAAAACCTACCTTTAGATTTTCAAGTAAAAAAATTATTTATTTACATATTTTTAAACATTTATGTAGACATTAAGAAATTATTTTGCTTTTAGATTTGGTTACTAACAAATCTACCAATAAAACACCTGCCAGTGAGAAGAAAAATAAGAAGGCTAAGCACTCGCTTGTGGAAAACCAAAGAGGTACTAAAATAATTTTTTTAATTTATCAATAATTTAGGTATAAAAAATATTATTATTAATTTTTCTCAATTAACAGAAGATGAAAATGTTGCTGATGAACCATTCAATTCTTCATTAAGTGCTAAAAAGAAAAAGATATCTACAGGTCAAGAACAAGAAAGCAAGCCAAATGAAGAAGGTTCGTGTTATATATTTTTCTAAAGGTATTATAATATTAAATAATAATAATAATTTGTTCATACATATATTTATTTTATGCCTATTTAGATCTTCAAGAAGGACAAGCCATGAATATTACATTAACCAAAACCCCAGCCAGCCAGAAGAAGAAAAAACGCACATCAGTGTCTCATAATGAGATGAAAGGTAATTTTTTAATTTATTCTCATTTGATAATACCTACTTAGATTGACGCGAATATTTTACATTTAAAATAAAGGGGCTGTCTGTAACAAATATACAATGCCTTTGAGACATCGAAAACCTTAGTCTCTCCCGTGACCATGATTGCTGTAAAGCATTCGAAATGTCGGGAACCATAAATCAAAAGAATTACGCGAAAAAAACCGAAAAGATAGTTTTATTTAAAATTATTCTCATCTGATTTTATGTTATGAAATTATTTACTGTTATTTAAACTGTAAATGTTGTTATGTTATTTTCATATAGTTAAAAGTTAATAAATGTGTATGTTTATAATCTATTCCAGAACCTGATAATGAAATTGATACGTCATTGAACAAATCCTCAAGTGATAAAAAGAAAAAGAATTCCTTAAATGTATCAAAAGAATTTGAGCCAAATGAAGAAGGTAAGTAATATACTAATATAATATTCAAACGAAAGTAATCCAATAATCCCTTAAACACGATTAAAATACCAATTATTTAATTTATTATTTTTAAATTACGTCTTTACGTCAAAAGAATCTTTTGTACATATATACATACATTTTGTACATATTCCGACATATTACTTTAAAATGGTGTAAAACCAAAGACAAAGTATTTTTAAGTATACAACGACGTAAGATTTTTATTTTAAAAATCTCTATAAACATTTGTTTTAAATATATAAAATTTTTAATTTTTTTACGAATCATTTTCATCATTTAACTTGGAGCTATACATATTAGAATTATCTTTGTTTGATGTTAAGCAACACATATGAGACCACAAGTTTTTACTGGGAAATAAAATTTTAGTTTTGTAGAACAAAACAATATAAAACGAATTGATGTAATTTAAATTGTTATATTAATAATAGAATTATTTATTTATTACAGATCATCAAGAAGAACAAGCCAATACTATATCATTGATCAAAACTCCTGTCAGTCAGAAGAAGAAGAAACGCACATCTGTATCACAAAATGAGTTAAATGGTAATTTATATTATCTGCTTTAATAAAAGATATTTGGCCATTAGAAATCCCTGGAATAAAAAGGGAATAATGGGTAGAGATAGATAATACTTTTGTAATTAGGAACTCATTAAATGTATCAAGTTATTTATTTAAAAAAAATATATAAGAAAACTAATAAAATTGAACATCGCCCTGTGACCAAGTTCTTGACAAAAGGAGAAAAATGTGCTCAGACAAATGTTTAGTATGGTGAAAGCGGTCTATAGAACTCACTATGCTGGCAAAACCATAATTTAAAAGTGGCATAATATAGTTAAAAAAGTGTAGGATCAAAAAGGACCATAAAGCCAGAATATAAGTTAAGCAGCAACGAATAAACGCAATAAATAATCTTATTGAGTTGACTACAGACAACTCAACATACCTACCAAAATTATAGTTTTTTTTTCTTATTGCTACTTTTGAATGTATTGTTGTTTCGTTTTCTATTAAAATATATATGTCTTAAAATACATAACTCACATCACCTAAAAGATAAAATTAAACATCTTAACAATATTTAACTAATATTTACTCAATAATTAATATAATATTTTTTTTTAAACTTTGCCAGATGGAATTGAAGAGATTGATATAAACGTATCTCTAAATAAGACGCCTAATAGTGGAAAGAAAAAGAAACAGTCTTCAATCTCGATTGATAATGACGAAACAGGTATTTTTTTTTAATTTATGTTTCTGTGTACCACAATACTGTTATTGTGGTACAGAATATAGACAGTTTTAATAAGTCATCTAGATTATATAATTTAAATTATATGTTCAACTTGTCTTCGCTCACAGGTTCACTTATGGAGCAGATTATAAGCTATCTCTATTCTGAATTTCATCCAGATCTGAGCCATTGTAATACCATTAATCCATACTAATATTATAAATGTAGAAGTGTAAGAATGGATAGGTGGATGTTTGTAACTCTTTCACGCCAGAGCGGCTGAGCCGATCTTGATAAAATTTGGCACAGAGATAGATTATAGTTACTTTTCATCCCGCAAAAATATATGGTTCCCGTAGGATAGATTTGTTTTTGATTTTCACTAGGGACAAACCCAAGCTAAGCGACGCGAGGGTGAGTTGCTAGTAAGTAATAAGTAAAAATGCATTGAAATATTTGTGTTGTCCAAATCCTCCTGGATAAATAATCCAAATATTGATACTTCTAATGTAAGCAATATATAAAAAGAGTATTTACTGAGCACAATTTGCCAATATAGTATGAGCTAATTATGAAAAAAAGATACATTAAAAACTTTTATTTTTTAGAACCATTAATAGAAGACGTGTCTAAAATTAAGACACCAGGTAGTCAAAAGAAGAGAGACAAGTCTCAAGAGAATGTACAAGGTAATTTTGTATATGTAGTTTTATAATATTTAATCTTACTATACTTATATATGTGTATATATATATATATATATATATATATATATATATATATATATATTTATATATTTATATTGTACATTACAAATGATTTTAATAAAAATCTTAATCCATTCGCTTCCAGACACTCAATTTATTATTGTTAATATTCGGTTCACCTCTTAAGAGTCCAAATGGGGTGAAAGTTATCGTTTTTGAAGTTAGAAATATTAAAACTGCTATTTATAATATCGATGGGAAATCGCATCGAGCTCGCTGCTTGCCCTAATAGGATAAATTAAACATCATTTTTTTATTATTTCTTGTTACAGAATCGCTTAATGTGTCTAAAATAAAAACGCCAGGTAGTCAAAAGAAGATTGTACATGAATCTCAAGAGCAAACAGGTTGGTTTTAGAAATCTCATATCGAATGTTACAATCATGCTTGCAAATTAAAGAAAAATTAGTGTAAAAGGTGGTTATTTTGTTATACTCATAAAAAATTACATGAAATTTTTTTTTACTAGATATTCCTGAGATGCAACAAACGAGCTCAAAGAAACGTAAAAGATCTCTCAACATAACTATTGAAGAAATCGGCGAAGGTATAACACTAACCTCAAACAAATACTTAAATATATGTACCTATTACTTAATTTTTTTTATCATTTAAAATATTTCATTAGATGGCGAAAATAATGTTCCTACAAAATTGAATGAATCGCTGGTTAGTAGTCAAAAGAAGAAATTAAAGATATCCCAACATAGTGAGGAAGTCATTTTAGGTAAAAGAGAAATTAATAATATTTTAAAATGTTGTATATATTACATTTTTTTTTTCTATTTATAATATTTATTTATGTTTTATTATGCAGCCATAGAAAATAACCAAGAAGAAAGGAAGTACGCTGATGGTAAAAAGCAAAAGAAATTGAGAAGACCAGATAATCTCCATGTTGAAAATGAGACTCCTGGTATAAGTATAGTCCAATTTAATTTAATAAAACAATATTTGAAACACTTATTATTTATTGAATTCGTTACTAAGTTATATTCATTATAATTTTTGTCTTTCAGAAATTTTAAAACCAAATAGAAATAAACGTAAACAACGGGAAGACGATGACGAAAATATAGTTTCGAAGGTATTTCAGAGTTATTTTAATTAAAAATATATTTCATAATTACATATGTTATTATTAATCGCTTACTGCTTTTTTAGGTTTTGAAACAAAATTCGTTTGACAAAAAAGTACCTCGATTACCAACAAGCATATTAAATCAATTGGATGAAAATCCCCAAAAAGAAATCCATGCACCAAAGAAAGCGAAAGCAATATCCACAACAGACTTTGTAGTAGAAGAAACTAGGAAACGAAGAAATAAGCCATCAAATTATTTAGAAGAAAGTGTTTATCTCAATGATGATGAATCTGAAAACAAAAAGTTAAAGAAGCACCTTCTTAAACCCAAAGTGTTACCATTTGTGCCAACAGCATTAACATCTGGTAGTGGGTACACAACTAACTTCAAAGTGAATGTTATACCTAAAGAAATCAAATTCATTGCTCAATCGAGTAACATCTCTAACTTTAAACAAGAATATTTAAACAAAAGGATCAAAAGACAAGGAACATATGAATTGTATAAAAGAAATAGAAACATGAAATTATCTAAGTTCTAGCATTTGTGCCTTTACAACATTCATAAAATTATTCCGCCTCAATTTATGCCATATTGACATTGGAAATGTACTCGTTGCTTTTATAAGACTGTTATTAATCGTTATATATTAGAAAATGGTGATATTACATAATAAGCTCTTGTTGCGTTTCATTATGCTATTAGACGACATAGTTTCTTGTATTGTTAACCATATCTTCTAATTTGCTTTTATTATTAACAATATCCCATATGTTTACTTTGTTTTATTTTAAATTGAGATCTATCTCAGGAAAACTTGTGGTTAGAAAAATGGACTATTGTGAAATTAATTTTTACAACAATTTGAATGTTACAATTAGATGTTTTATGTAATTTACAACATTATTTTGTAATAAATAAAGATTTCTTTTTGTTAATATTTAGGAATTGTTTGCTGTCATGTCTTTGTGGTGTGTTATTATTTTTAAGTTATTTATAAAGCAGGAGGAATTGTTTATGTTTCCCGCCATTACTTGTTTAGCTGTATAAAAGTTAATTCTAGATGGCGCTGGTGACCAATATTAGTATCGCCCATGTGCCGTGTTTTCCTTTCTAAATTAGTTACTTATTGACAAACCAAATGTTTCTTTCAATAAACAAGTTCTTAATTTAAAAATGATTATTTTTGGCGAGTTACTCTTAAGAAATTCTGCACTTAAACAATAAAATTGCTTCCCGCCTTATCATGCCGGTGTAAACAAACCGCCATGTTGTCGAAAATGGACGAGTCACCATTACTGGTAAGTAGTAGCTGAGTTTATTTAAATTGAATATAATTTAAAAAATAAATACGCAAATATTCATATATTTTTTTATAAAATAATATACGTAACATTTAAGTTTGGAATTCCTTTTTTTATCGAAAAAAAGTATCTAAACAAGCATGACGTCAATGTGTAGGCCATTTTGAACCAATAATGTTTGCATGCTACTAGTCACGTGGTATAAGCCCGCCAATAGAAACTCGATCCATTCTTTGTGTACCTTTTCACATAATAGCAAAACAGAATACATAGTCTATGGAGTGAGTGGTGTTATATTTGTCAATTTCATGACGCTAAAAACGTAAATGTGTGAAATTCAGGATTATTCTATTGAGCATAAGGATATTTATTTGGATAAATATTCAGTAAGTTATGTTTTACACAAATATATAAGTTATATCTTGAATAAGTCATATTACGGGCAATGAGAAAGTAACAGGCCCATGTCCCGCTCTTTTTAATGTCATTCATTCATAATGCATGTTTGTTTTATTACATATTACTAAAAATTGGGCTATAATCATCGAATATTTATATTTAGTATAGATTTTTAAAATGTGCTCTTGTTATATTACTGGTGTCAAAGTGGCGGGAAATCATTCCACTGTTACGTAGTCTTGTTAAAATCATTACGTGTTATGGCTGATATGTAACTTTTTAAAAATAATACTATTTACGTACAATGATAACATAACCTTTGGTTATAATTTTTTCTATTTAATTTCAAATTAACACATTTCTAAACACGCGGTGTATAAATATTTGTAACGGACGAAAATGTTGCATGGTTTGTCTCTCTCGCACACATTCATTGAGTCGACGTATGATAAGGATGGAATCTATATTATTATTATTTAACAAGTTATTTTAGTAATTACTGACGAATAATTTGATTATGTTTTCATTTAAGGCGTTTCTTTAATGTAAATACAGATTAGCATTAAAACAGAATAATATTTATTAACGTAATTACAATAATTGATATCAATTGTATATCTAAAACGGCGCCAATTCGCCGTCAATGAACTTAACGTAAGTAGTAACTATACGTGTTGATAGTGCATACCTACTTGCAATATTGCTATGTATGGCGTTCTATAATATGACCGAATAGTTGCGAATCGTCATTGCTTGCATACTTGAACTGTATTAATTAAATGTTAATATTTTATAATTTGTTATTATTTAATTTAACATATTTAATTTAGTTTTACTGTACTATACCTACTTCCTATATTTCATATAATTTTACCACATCACATAGTGTATGTATTATAAACTATGGATTATTATTAATATATTTTTTATATAGATCGATTCTGTCTACGAAGTAGTAATGCGGTTCCCACGGCCGGTTTCGAGCGAGAATTTCAAAACGTTTAACAATGAGTGCACCTCGTCTATGTGTTTGTGTGTTATCGAACGGACAAACTTGTGTGTCGTATGCCACAGTGTATAATATTCAGTAATATGAAGAAATCAGTATACAATTACGTATGAAATATGGACTGACTTACATTAATTAATTAGAAATATTTTTAATACTTCATAAAAATTACCTTCTACTATGTGACTAGTGACTCACCCTCGCTTCGCTCAGGTTCGTCCCTAACTTGTTTCCCAATATAAACTTTCATCCCATAAAAGTATCTTTTGTCCTTCCCAGGGTCTCAAACTATTTTCTTACAAAATTTCATCTAAATCGGTTCTGTAGAGCCAGAGATTACCCCATACAACCTAACAAACTCACAAACTTTGACTCTATAATATCAGTATAGATAAGTAAACTATAATTAAATTCAATTCTTTGCTGATTATTTATACGCATCTTATATTAAAGGTATTACATATTATAAGAAATAACTAACAGTATTAAAATATATTTAAGTTAATAAATTAATAATGCACCTTGTCAACAAACTATTAGTGCTAGTCTGTGGTAAGTGCACTCAACGAAAAAGGGACTGGCTGCAACCTGTTGTAGTGTGCGTATAGTGTCAATGTAGTACATAGTAGATTTTGTATATGGATATTGGATAGCATGCACACACCTGTGGTTGTTCCGTCAGCCGTTACACTCTCCCCTAATGTTAACGGTTGGTGTTAGTTGGATAAGCGAAAACAAAAACTTCCTTCCCGTTTGACTAATTTTTATTAAAATCTTCCATTAATCAGACAATAACTTGCATCACATCGTTATATTTATACACATACAACCAATTCAACTTTCTGTTAAGTAGTCGATAGTCATTCTTCTACATTTAATTACTATATAATAGTTTACAGTTTTATACAAAACAAATAAGAAAGTTTTCATTTTATCTACAAATAACTTTTGAAGCTGTTCTAAATATAGAACAGCATAATTAATAAATTATACCAGTATTTTACACCGGAACCAAAAACGTCTGTAGGGTAACTTGTGTGTAAGACGTGTGTAGTTCTTTATTACATGGCTTCCTAAACATTTGTCGTAGTATTTTGTTTCGGTATATTAAGAAAAAACTTACTATGTGCCAGCGTACTACGTTTTATTTTTTTATTAATAAAATTATAAAAATTAAAATATAAATATACTATTTTATTTCATTTTACGATATAATTATATTCTTAATCATTCTTTCTTATTTATTTTTAATTTAATTAGTATTAATATAAATTAAGAATGATGAGTCTTACTTATCATACAAGGTTGAGTCAAATACTTATTACGTTGAGGGCGTTGACCCGGCAGGTGTCATCATTCTGTAAATCGCGAACAAACAAGTGAATATTCAAGTTAGTAAAGACAAATTCGAAAAAAATTAAAATCAAGTTTTACTTATAAGTTGTAGCCAATTTATTATTTGTTTGAAAGACAAATGTCTTAACATTAAGCTATAAACTACATAATGTATAATTACTAAGTGATATTTAAGTTGTTACTAAAAACTTTTTTAACTTCTAAACATTTCGCGTAACTACAATCCTGAAGTCCAGACATTATAAAATATATAAAAGTTTATGCAGAGAATATTTCAGTTTCCCTCCCTTATAACAGGAAAGTAGACGGAGGGGAGTGACTGCGCCGCACATACAATCAATACGGAACCCTTCCTATTTTATCCTAACACTGCGCGCGCAGGAAAATTCATCTAAATTATTTTCGCGCCAAGCAACTTGATAGAATTTTTCTCATATATTAAAACTTCTTAGACTTTCACGACTAAAGTAAAACACCAACAAAAGTAGTAATAAACTAGACAACATTAATAAAAATTAAAAATAAGATACTGGAAAGGTACTGAGGAAATAAATTCAGATGAAAGCAATTTTATTAATTTTAATATATTAATGAATGGGTGCGAATTTTTGTGTTAAATTTATCTTATATTAGGTACTATTTTTCAATTTTTCACGGTAATACTGGCCGCCAGCGTAGACATAAGGTAATTTGTACAAGCAGACTACGGCGAGTTCAAGGCGATCGCGCGCGGTCAGGTTCGAGGACACTAGGCGGCCCCTCACGGCGCCTCTATGGTCCCAATATCCTTTGCTGAAATTATTTCTCGACATCTTTTGCTAAAGAAACGAAAAATGTACAAAGCAATAGAAGTTTAAAAATCTTAAAAATATTGACTTTTGTAACTCGACTCGCTTTTGTTACAAGATAAATAATACAGGCATGCTTTAAAAACCGACGGTTGGATTTTGCCGTTGCCGACTACCTGCTCCTTCACAAAGCATTTTTTCTGAACACAAAATGACATTTAAAATGTGAGCCAATTTTAAAACTTACACTTCGTATAATATAATCTTTTCCGGTATTTAAATAATAACGAACTTTGTTGTCTTTATCACCCACCACATTTTTTTACAAAATTCGTTGTAATTTTGCTGATAAAATTCATTCATGCCATACAAAACACGTTTATTGAATGTCGTAGACATCAGACGGTGTTTCCTTGTTATTTTTTTGTGGTGTTTTAAAATGCCAACCTACTAACCGTAAGTTATAAGTTAGGTATAATAAAAGAAGGGTATTTTACATACAAAATTTTATTCGTTCTAATTATAATTGTGATACTTGAAAAAAATCTGAATGTATTAGAGTCAACCGGGTTATCTAAGTGCTCGTAAGATGAAAAGCAGTTCAGAAATATCTTTTAATAGTTCCTATTTCATATCGCACGTAAGCGAGATGAACTCTAAGTAATAAAGAGCGAGTTCATGGCCCTCTGTGGCATGGCTCTACTCAGTACTGCCGAGACGGATCTACAGACATTTTTGGCCCGTGTAACACTTTAACATAAAAAAAGTGAATAAATAAATATAATGGAGCGCTCATGACATGTATTCTGAGCTCTACTCTATTATGAAGGTAAATGTCTTCATAATAGAAATACTTTAGATTTGTTTAAAAATTGTATGTACGTAAGTATATAAATAAGCATCTCACTATATGATAAACAAAGTAAAGTTATTGAATTAAAAATTTTCATATTTATTTCAACGCGTGAACCAACAAAAATATAAGCAGACAGCCTTTCGTTAGCTCAAAGGGCGCGGTATGGCGGCTGCGATGTCATTAGGGGTCGATTCACCCTCATTCGATCTCCTATACCCATCTCTGTCTGCCACCCCAATTTTAGAGTTTCTCTCTTGCTGATTTGATAAAATATATAGGTACCCCGAAATTATACGTAACGCAGAAAATTTTAAGTAGAGTGATTTCCTGCAGCTATAAATATAAACAAAATTTCTTATCAATCAAATGTATGATAGCGATTAGTAGAAAGTAAATGAAAAAAAAAACTGTAAACTTTGATCTCGATTGGCTAAAGATATCATATTCACGTTTTCTCTTATCTGTCAGTGCACTCATTTCGCATTCAGAATAATATTTTGTATATAACATTTAAGTTTATTATACAATGAGTATTGAGAACACTATTTTTATGTAAATCAAGTCGCTCCATATTTTTAACATTCTCATCTCTTATTGAGCTCATACAACATGAATAGGTACCTACATAGATACAATGTTACAGGAATTAGTACACGTTTATTTTTTCATTTAAGAACAGACAATTGTGAATCGACTACATGACTTTTCACGCACTAATTTTAATGCTGTTAACAATTGTTTTCAAAAGAAAATTTATTATTTGATTGGCTCTATTAACTTTTTTTTTAATTGAAAAATAAAATCTACCTTAAAATATCAATTCGTTAATAAGCATGTAATGTATAAATAACTATAAATAGATTCAATAAATGGAATGTATTATTAGATCATCAGACGACAAAAGTAACGAGAGATAATTTATTGAATAAGAGTTGCACATCGTTTATTGAAGTCAATTCAATCGTAGAGTGTAAACTACAATGAAATGGTAAGGCGATAAAATAACATCTGCCGATTCCGTTCTTTCCCATCAATTTTATTTCATGCTCTGCTACCTTTACTCCTTAACTAGTCATTCCTTTGGCTTCTTTTATTATTCAATTCTTTGTAAAAAAAGATAATGACGTTGTGATGACTTTAAAACATTTATTTTGTAGACAATACGAGTTTTAAACAAAGAAGTACGTGCATTGTGGATTTTTAAATATGGATAGGAAGGCGGAAAAGGTATTGCGATTTTGGACTATATGTGCGATATAAATGTATACTTTTTCATCAAAATTACATATATACTTTTAGAAAGAAGTTATACAGAGTAATCTATCCGTATATAGATGTTTTACTAAGAACACTCAGTAACGGAATAAGATGTTTATTTATAGCTGCGATAGTTTCAACAAAAAATGTGGTCCCGAAACTTGGAAGCCTTCCGATGTACAACTCCATGAAGGTTTTTTGTACGCTCACTAGGTAGTAGAACGAGCCATCCTGTCCGGCCCCTCGCCATCACAACAAATATTTTGTTGGTGTAGGTCTACGAAATTATGTTATATACTGACAAAAAAAAACTTACAAATACTACTAATAACACTTACAAAGTTATAAGTAATGTTGCATTCTAATTTCTAAACTAGGGCTGTATCAATTACAGTTACATGACAAATGAGACATAGTTTCTGACCAGTTATACAAAATAATATTAATCCATTTACGGAGTTTACATTTCATGTCCTTTAAATGAGAGCAAACGAGACAGCATTATAAATATAGACTCTTACTCTTTCATTGCTAAGGCGCGCATACCAAGAGATGAAAACAGGTTTCACTATAGAGTATAGGAATAAATTCCCGTCTTCCTTCCATCACGAAAAAATGCTTGCTGTTTTTGAAACAAAAAATGGCGCGAAAGTTTTACTTCTATTTTACCAACAGTTGATACCATTATTAACATTCATTTTTGTTATAGGCGTGCTTAGACATGGATTTGTACATAACCGATTCACTCCAGGACATGCTGGACATGGACATCAAAAATGAAATAGCGACAGATCTAAGCAGCATAACAGACTTTTCCGTTAGTATTCCTGATTTCGCTAAAAATTAAAAATAATAAATACATGCATTTTTAAATATGAATAGTATAATTATTATTTTTAATTTCAGGACTCGTTAGGATTAAATTTTTCAGAAATGCCACCGTTATTGGATATGGACACAGATAATTCAGTAACTTGGCTCAATAACTCCTCTTCGAGTTTTGTACATAATCTCGATTTATACGGGTCAGAAGCGAACGCTGTTATGGTTAATCCGAATTCTGTTATGCCTTCATCCTTTGCCGAAACACCAGTCAAAAGTATCGTCAAAGAAGAAGCATCAAACCTTTTATTAACGTCGGCTGCCAACAATGATCTCAATAACAGTACGTCTCTATCCAGTCCAAAGGAGGAAAAGAGTCACTTAACGTTTTCCCCAAATACAATAAAAGTTTCAAAAGTACAAGAACCCGAAGAACCACCGCCTAAAAAATCTGAGGAAACCACGCAAATGGTTATATACGTCAGAAAGCAAGACAAAACTGTAGTAAAAGACTTGTTAAAAGATTTAGACACTAGTAAAACTAAGAACATAACCCCAACGATAACGCCAACCGTTCGAATAAAAGCGAGTCAACCGGAAATATTGAAAGTTAATAATAAGAACTGTTCAATTCTAAATAGTCAAAAATTAACACAATCGCTAGGAACGAAGACTATTATATCGGGTAATATACACATATTGGATGCACAACAATCTAGAACAATTTTAGGTAACGGTAACAAAAATCAAGCTACCATCTTGATAGACAACTCGTCTTTAAATAATAGTAGGCAAATAATAAAGACTTCGGTGAGTGGGGCGTTCACTGTGGACACGAGTCAAGGGAAGTATGTGAATAGTAAAGCGGTGGCGGGGGAATTCCCGAAACCGGCCTATTCCTATTCCTGCCTGATAGCAATGGCGCTAAAGAACTCCAGGACAGGAAGCTTACCGGTCTCGGAAATTTACAATTTCATGTGGTACGTTGTTTTTTTTGTTATATCGTCGTATTTATTATATGTTATGAGATAATCTTTCGTATTTTGTAAATATATAATCTATACTTAATATTATAAGGCTGAAGAGTTTATTTGGTTGTTTGTTTGGTTGAACGCGCTAATCTCAGGAACTACTAATACGATTTGAAAATTTCTTTTTGCATTAGATAGCCCGTTAACTGAGGAAGGCTATAGGCTATATATCATCCCGGAAAAATGTACGGTTCCCGTGGGATAGATTTGTTTTGTGAGTCGCTAATACTAGCGACTCACAAAACACATTACATACGTAATACCTTCATTAAAATTAAGCTAATTGTGTATTTTAATTGTTATTCATGGCAATATATGTCAATAATATTGTCTTAAAATTCCTTTATTATTTCAGCCAACACTTTCCGTACTTCAAAACAGCGCCAAATGGATGGAAAAATTCTGTACGGCACAATCTTAGTCTAAATAAATGTTTTGAAAAAATAGAAAAACCTTCAACAAATGGAAGTCAAAGAAAGGGTAAGACGATTACATTTTTAAAGTCAAGAAAAAATAAAAAGTATATTCTTAAAGTTACACATAAGTATAATTTAATGGTTTTGTCAAAAATAATATACAGGCAGTAATAAGTCATAGGCATTACATTAGGTAATTTCTTACAGTTTTATAATAAAAATACTTTTTAGGCTAAATTGTAAATAATGATTAAATTATAATAAAATATATTTTTGAAAATTCTAATCGTCGGATTCAAGATGTCTGGACATTGGCACTGAGTGACAAATAGAAAAACATTGTTATTTCAATTACAGGTTGCTTATGGGCTATGAATCCGTCGAAAGTTGGAAAAATGGATGAAGAAGTTCAAAAATGGTCCAGAAAAGATCCACAAGCTATCAAGAAAGCAATGATTTATCCAGGTAATTTTTAAATGTGGCCAGAAATTATTAGATAAAAGTCTTGTTGGTTTCTTTGTCATTTCGTTCAATAGCAAATTGCTTATCGAAAAGAATCATGACGTACTACTATCCCCATACAAAATATGATGCTGATTGTAGTTAGAGACTGAATAAAGTGAAGACAGGTCGCTAGTTCATATGCCTGGAGCTGTCTACTGCCTTAAATATCAGTACTTCCAATCTTATAGTATAAGGAAATAGTTTTATTACCCACCTGCCCCAGTGCAATTTTGGAATTCTTTAATAATTTAACTTGATTAACCCGGCATAGAACACATAATAATACGTGATTTAAATGTTTGCCTAATTTTGTCAGTAACAGTGTCCTTCTGCCACGCCTATTTTAGCCACGGCGCGGCGGCCATTTCACAGAAACTAGCCGAGTGCACAGACACAAGCCAAATCTATATGCCTTTATTTTTAATATTTCAATGGGATACCTGCGATACTTGCAAGCAAAGCCAACATCAAATCATGAAATTCAACTTCCTAACGAACAAAAAACCAATGATCATATTTGGCTCTAGGAGCTGCAATCGAACACACTAGCTATAAAACCGACGTGACCGACAAATTATCTATTAGCTCAGTGTGTATTATCGAAACAGTCACGTAATGAAGACGTCTCTAGAGTCAGGACAAAAAAATCATGCTAGGTGATACACGTGAATGAGGCGCACCCGATTGTCATACTTACTTTGGTTAGGCAGTTGGGTAACGGCTTTAGGGTTGACGGGTATAACCAACTTACTACAAGATGTCACTATAGTTCTTTAACTTCGAAACTGCCATGAAAAATGAAAATAGATATATTTTTAAGCAATTTCCTTTAAAATCAACGGATCGCCTACTATATGGATTGTATAATGTGCTACTAGCATGCAAGTACACAGGCAAGTAACAAATTGAACTCAAACATTCCAGAAAGCCTTGAAGCATTGGAGCGCGGCGAGATGAAGTACAGCGGGTTCGGCAGCGACAACGAGGTGGACGACGAGGCGGACGCCGACGCGGACGTGGAGGACGCAGACTTCGAGATAGACCCCGAGGTCAAGGACGAGGCCGAGGAGGAGACTGTCATTGAGCAGGTGCACATTGTTCATAAAAATCATTATCCATTAGATTGATCATATAAATAATATGAAATTTAAACGAATAACCCGATGTCATAAAACCTCTAACATTAAAGTTGTGACTCTGCACAATTGTCACAAAATCAAATTTTTCCAAGAACTTTTTAAACATGGTTATCGATTTTGGTTTTTTTATTACACTATTTGGCAAAAATTGTGTGAAGCTAATACTTGAAATATTACATGTAATCTATATATATAATAAAATTCTAACTAAGTAAAATCTGTACATTAATTATATTTTTTTGGAAAATCTAATGAAATAGTCATTATTATCGATACAGAAGCCGAATTTATCGTGTTAAGTTTTTTGTCTGTCTGTCTGTCTGGGAATGCGTCACGAGAAAATCGCTAGACAGATTTTGATGAAATTTGGTATGATGATATCTGGTTATCGGGTCAACATGTAGGATACTTTTAACTGCGGGAAAATATCACATCTCTGAGAAATCTATACTAACCGTTAAAACGTATCTAGGGACGTGTGACGTGTATTAAAAGTTTATATATTTAATTCCGCTATTCAAAATAATTAGTTTCTTAAAAAAATCCTTTTGACTGACTGTAATGCATTGGTCGTCAAGACGAATCAAATGAGCACAATCTTTGTAAAATGTACTGACTTGAGATACTGCGCTCGTGTTCAATTAAGAAAAAAGTTTTTATGATTATTTACAAATTATAAAATCGCACTAAAATACTTGTTTTGAATATACTACAGTGTGTGGGATAAGTAGTTGACATTGAGCCGTATGCGTTTGTATCCTCTGTGAGTGACCCCTGGGGAATGCAAGCAAATATGATAGCTAATGTTCAATGTCAAGCCATAATGTCAATGTGTTAATCTCTTTTTTTGTTTTTGCGGATCCAAACCACTTAAGCATTCATAATAAATATTATTAATTATGTATTATTATTATGTATTGTGTTGGGACATTAACACACAACACCATTTAGTTCCATGGTAAGCTACCAGGCTGTGTTATGGATACCAGATAGTGGATACACTACACATCTACAACTTTAAATACATACATATTATAAATATAAACACCCATGACTGGAGTACAAACATTCGCGCTTACACAAATGAATGCCCCCAGCGGGACTCGAACCCGCGACCGCTGGCACAGCAAGTAGTGTCACTACACACTGAGCCAAACGTGTCGTCAATTACATATGTTGTTTTTTAATTAATAGTAGATATTTTATTTGATAAAATAATGTATATCAACTATATGCTTACTAATTTATAATAATAATAATATTTATAATAATAACTATTTCATTAATATAGTGAATTAGCGTGAAGTACTTATTTTGTGTTTATATAATTTTCTTTTTTGTGGACATGTCAGATATAATAAGTTAAGTCTTATATTATTATATGTTAATTTTAAATACCTATCTTAAATCCGTTAATTTTGCGATAACATGAAGTCACTTTTAAGTATGATGTCATAATATTATAGTTTTTGTTGCTTAATATTTGATGTTCTACCTAAAATTAAATGGCTGTATTATAATTTTATAATGTCTGCATAAAGTCTACACTAAGTATCATTGGAATATTATTTAAATTAAACAAAGAGTTGCAAAATTTAAGTGTTTATTACATACAACTCACAACAAAAAATATTTATATTTAATTACTTATACATACAAATGTTATTCCATTCTTTCAAGATAACAGAATGTCCAATTATGATACATAATATATAAGATATATATTATTATTATTGCAGTTTTGCTAAATTATAGTTTAAACTCTAAAAATATTTTTAAAAAATTTAATATATACCTATTTTTTTTGTCTTGTCGCAATATTTTCATGTGCTAATAATTTCCAACATGGTTACCACTTGTCTTACGGTGAAAGAAAATATCTTGGGGAAACTTGTATGTCTGAGAGAACCTAACAAGTTTTCGAAAGACATACTCAGTCTGTCCGCATTTGATCAGTATGGTGGACTAAGGCCTCATCCCTCTCGTATTCGGAGGCCCGTGACAAGAGGTAGGGCGTTAAAAATTAAATTAAAAATTTGTAATAGTTTAATAATAATAAAGGCAGTGGTAGCTCAGTGGTAACGCGCTCGCTTGGAAAACCGAGTGAAGGTTCGATTCCCGGGTCTCGCACCTCTGGTATTTTCATGTGCGAATCATTTCTAACATGATTACCACTTGCCTTACGGTGAAGGAAAACATCGTGAGGAAACCTGCATGTCTGAGAGAACCTAGCAAGTTTTCGAAAGACATGTGAAGTCCAAGTCCGCCAATCCGCCGTGGACTATGGCCTGATTCCCCTCGTAATGAAGGGAGGCCCGTGCCCAGCAGTGGGACGATAAAAAGGGCTTAATACAATAATTTAATGTCTTTCCCAGGAGGTGTCAGATCAAGAGTTAGAAGTGGAAGAAGTAGAAGGCACAGGAATGGTGGGAGGCACCTACCGTTTACTAGCAACCGGCACTTCGGCTCTCACTTCATACGTCACTGATATCGAATCAGGCGATGATGTGAGTGATATTGAGGTATGTTACTGTAATTGCCATCTGTTTGTCCATCTTGTTAGTCTTTATTGTGTACTAGCGGAACCGACGGAAGTTGTCTGCGAACGTTCTTTATGTTTTTATATCTTAAAAAATAAAAAACATAAAGAAAGAAACCTATCGCAGCGCCACCTACCGAGTCCAATTACTAATCCAAAGCAACTCAAACAAACGCATAAATTTCATCAAAATAGGTTCAGCTGTTTAGGAGGAGTTCAGTGACTTACACACAATGTACAGAAGAATTGTACATATAGTGTATAGAATGTATAATTCGAGCTTTATTTTATCAAAATAAAACTTTCATTTGAGTTTAATTCTTTGTGATTGTAAATATTTTTCATATTAATTGTTTAAATATTATAAATGTGGAAGTTTAGATGTTTGGATGTTTAGATGGACTTTTGTTACTCAATCACATAGATTAGTCTGGAATAACACAGAAGCTACTTTTTATCCCGGAAAAATGTACAGTTGCCGTGGGATAGATTTCTTTTTGTTTTCTTAGAGGCGAACCACCCGAGCGAAGCGAGTATGAGAGCCGCTAGTCTTTTTATAATTATTATTATTGTTTTATTTAGTGTTTGAAAAGTAAATAATGTTTTAAATTTATTTTTATGCACGCAGGTATTGGATCAGTCGTACGAAGAGATCGACATTGACGTCACAAAACCGGTCAAATTCGACTTATCTCTTACAGAAAATTATACGAGTAAGTATTATATGTTAAAAGATTACTTCATTAAAAATTGACATAATTTTCCATGTAATTGTGTAGTAAATTAATTCCACTCTAGTTTCAAGACTTTGTTAATATTTAGCTACGCCTAAAATTTTGCGAATATTTGACATTTTAAATAAAACTCTCTTATTGGATTTTTCTGCGGATTCATTTTGATCCTTGGTTCCCGAAGTTTCGAAAGTTTTACAGTAATCAAGGTAAAGCATTCGAAACTTTGATGATCAAAAATTTAACAACTAATATATATTATAGCGCAGTGTATAAGTGTAGACTAACGTTGATATTTCTCTAGCGAAAATAATTTTCTATTATGTGGGCAGTTTTACTAATCATTTTTAGGGTTCCGTACCCGAAGGGTGCCAACCGAACCCTATTACTAAGCCTCCGCTGTCTGTCCGTCTGTCAGATGACTATATCTGATAGTTGATATTTTCACAGAGTATGTATTTCTATTGCCACTAAAACCACAAAAAAAATCATAGTTATTATATACTATATTACATACATAAATTAAAAATCATATTATTAAAAAGTACATGTACGATGGTACTCGCATATGACTCGCACTCGACCGATTTTTATTAAAGTTAATTAGTTGATTAAGTCAGATAACATTTTGTACTTCGATTTTATTTATGCATATAGTTTTATCTAGTCAACTCTACACCTGTTTATTGAATTATAATATTTAATTACTTTATCCATTAGGTAGTTGATTATAGCTGAACATTCTTTCTAAAAATTAGTTATGGTTTTACAGTCAAACCTAAGTGAGAGCTGGGTAAGCGGGAAAACTATAAGTGAGAGTAATTGCCAGGTTCCGTCAATTTATCCCTCATAAAGTCTCTGTAACAGAGAAACAAAGATCTCTATAAAAGAAAGTAGTTTTTTTGTCCGTGTACCTTATAACTGAGACTGCTACTGCCTTGCCTGTACCTCTATAAGCGACAGTCGAGCAAATTTAACACCCCGCTATTTATGGTTCTTTCGTGGAAATAACATTTGTTTTCGTTAAACGAAAAACTAATATTAGTTTCTAGTCATAAATTCTGATGAATAATACCCATCCAATACGTACATGCTTATCACTGCGTATTTGCTGTATTTTTTTCAAACCTCTGTAAATGAGAAAGGCCACTCCTGTACCTCTCTAAGTTAGAAACTCGGTTAAGTGAGAAAACTCCATAAGCGAGAAAGAAATCGCGGTCCCTTAAAGTATCGCTTATCCAGATTCGACCGTATTTGTCCAGTAACTTATACGATTTTGTTCAGCCGTAACCATTACCAAACCTCGCTTGCGGTGCCGTGAACTTCGCTTTATTAGATTGGATAAAAGCTCAAGCTATATTTCAATCTCCAAGCAATCGGAATATTACCTATTTTGTGAATTATAATAACAAGTAACAAGCGATAGAAAAACGTTAACCTCCTCAGAAATATATATTTATTTATGTATAGCATGACTCGTATGGCTCAGTTTGTAGTGACCCTACTTGCTGTGCCAGCGGTCGCGGGTTCGTGCTCTTTGTGTGATGAGCACGAATGTTTGTACTCCAGTCATGAGTATTTATAATATGTATGTATTTAAAGTTATATACATAATATGTGTAGTGTGTCAACTATCTGGTATCGATAACACAAGCCTCGTAGCTTGACATTGTATTAAATGATGCTGTGTGTTAATATTCCAACATATTTATTTATATACATATATTATTATTTTATATAATGGCAATAGTTGAAAATAAGGACTTGTGTCTCGGGTGCGTGGTTAGGTGCCTATTTTTATATTTTGATTTGTTTTAATTCAAATGTGGTATTTGCCACAGCGCCAAAGAAGTTTTACTTCTACCGCGCGTAAGAGTTACGCACTAATTATTTTCTTTATATTTATAAATACTTTTTGTTTTCAGTCCATCCAGCGAAAAGGGCGAAAACCAGTTACATATACCAACCAGTGACGACTCAAACCCACACGAGCAGGCGGAAAACTCCACTCGTCAATAGAGTCGCCTTAGTCTAATATTCATTGTGATCAATCTATAAAAAATAAATTTAAAGATATTTTCTTGAAGTAAGAAAATATTTTTTGTCATGGAAAAAAACCGATAAATTTCAGGATTAAATAACAGTCGGCTAAGTTAAGAGTTGCTAACATCAACTTCTTTGATTTCATAGAAAATGTATGTATGTATGTGTATTCAACCCTTTTAACGTACCACTGCTGGGTACGAGCTTTCCTTAAATACGAGGGGGATCAGGCCATAGTCCACCACGCTGGCCAAGTGCGGGTTGGCGGGCTTCACATGTCTTTCGAAAACTTGCTAGGTTCTCTCAGACATGCAGGTTTCCTCACGATGTTTTCTTTCACCGTAAGACAAATGGTAATCTTGTTGGAAGTTATTCGCACATGAAACTATTAGAGGTGCGAGACACGTGATTCGAACCCGCTTCACTCGGTTTCCCAAGCGAGTGCGTTACCACTGAGCTACCACTGTCAAATCTTGATAGAAAATATATTTACTTAAATCATTGAATTTTATTGCCATAATAATATGATACTCAATGCCTTTTACACGTGCGCTAGTTATTAGTAGTTTGGAACTAGGCATCGAGTTAACATATTATTAAGGAAAAAAGCAATATAAGGAAAAACATTATTGGCTGGGACTTGTTTATAAATCAAAAGAACATGGTAAAATAATTTTATGTAACGATACATTATTTTGCCATTTATTTTCAACTTAATGTTTGTTATTAAGAAATACGCATTTAATTAGAATATGAATTAGCAATAATAATTGTAATGTGTAGTTGAAGTTAGCGACTCCCTGACCGACGCGACGGTGCGAGACTCGAGAGCTAGCACTGTGCTGAGGGACGCGTGATAAGTACCAGATAAGTGTATTTACGACGAAACACTCGTTACATATCGTACACTGTACATTTTATATTGTTAAGCACCACACAGTATATTTAATTTTTGTTTCTTATTTGTCTCGAAATGATCGTTTTTATATAGTTTAATTGATTGCAACTTGCAACCATACTCTCAGTACAAAACGTGTATTTTGCTGCTCTACTCATACGTTTTAACGTTGATATTGACGTGTTTTAATAAAAATTATGAATATCGCAGCAAGAATCATAGCGGGTATATTAATGAAGTTCCCACCGCTTGTACATATTTATTTTATTGTGTGCATTTTATATGTTGACGCTGGCAGCTTTTACTCTAATTTTTTCACAAATTGATTCTGAGCCTGTCATTATTTGTAACTTGCAAATGTTTTTATATTCGCAATAAAAATAAGTAATATTTAACATAATAAGGAAATGTATCGGTATATTGAAATCATGTAATTCAATTTTATTGTATTCGTAAAATAGATCTCAATAATTTAAATTATAATTAAAAGTGTTTGGCAGAATTTACTAATTTAATGGGGGGCTTAGAATTAATTTGTACATAGGTATGTATGAAGCTTTCCCATACTGTTAATTATCTCCTGTTAGGCTTTAGTTTAGTATCTTGTATTATAAGAAATAATTGTCGAAATGGTGCATTATTTGTTTCATTAGTGATACAAACGTTATGGGAAAACTTCCTAGTAATATAAGTGTAATGTCTTTTGTCTTGTGTATTGGTAATTCAATTTGCAAAACTATTATTTCTCACTAACTATATAACGTAAATCTATTAAATATTTTTAGTATGTAATCAGTTATAATGCTAAGAACTTAAAAAAAATGAGCGCGTGTAACCCTTACGCGCGGTTGAAGTAAAACTTCTTTGTGCTGTGGCAGATACCGCAATTAAATTAAAACAAATCAAAATATAATAATTTTTATAAAATTATTAGTAATAAATATTAATTTTCATAAGTAATAATTATTATAAAAATATAAATATATATTTTCTTTTATTATTAATAATAAAATCTCGCACTCCCGCGACACTCATTTTCCGCAGTCACGTCTAAAGAAGTTTTACTTCAATAATTTCTAAAACGAATTTTCTAAATTGTATAATTATAAGTAGATACAATTTTTCGTATGACAAATCGTGTTCTCTCATTCATATTTGAAAGACTAGCAAAACTATGTTATATTTATTTGTTTAAGGATTTAATTGCCTCTTAAGTACTCTATTATCGTGGAGTACCTTTTGTTAACTTTACCTTGCAATAGGGAATATGTGCGATTTTTTTTAAATTTTTATGCAATAACTTAGTATATATATATTTTTTAAATATCATACCGATACGGATTATTTAAACGACCGCCATTGCGCGCGATTTGCGTGACATAAGTCTATAACAGATACAGAGTTGCCAATTTAACAATTTTGTGGCTAAAAAGGACGACTTGTTTAAGCAGTTTTGGTTCTGTTATTATAGAATTCAACGTCGTATTCGGTCTGACCAATGAACTCCGTTGCGTTTCAACTACTTTGAATTTCTTATCTAAATTTCACTTTTTAATAATTAAAAAGAAATGACATTAAAAAATATTAATTTAGTCTTAATGCAAAAGCAATAAAGATTATAAAAAAATATTTCACTTTTAATTAAATCGCGCGCATATTCCCTATTAAGAACGGTATGTTCATCATGATGGTAATGTCAACTTCTAGGTTTTTAGACATTTGGTAAAGTGTACTAGAATAATTGGTTGTGAATTAGTTCTGTCCAAAGTAAGATACCCTGCGCGGAAAGTCGGGTTTATTTTGTGTTTATGTATGCTTTGAATGAATTACTTGAAAAATTATATGTGAATTGCATTATAGGTGATATAATATTCAAAAGGATTCAATGTTCAAAAATCAATTGCTAAAATTAAAATAAAATGATGGAAATTTGTTCATTCTCCAGAAATATAGATTAAATTCAACTGTGATATGGTTATTGTTCACAATAATTTGTTTATTGAATTTTTGAATTTGGAAGTATGCAGACATTCTATTTTGTTGTTCAAATTAAAGTCACGATAAAAATGATTTTTTTGATCAATTACCAAAACAGAATGCCTGTACATTTCTCTAATGGCATATACGCACTTTAAAATATAGTTACTAGTTTGCGAGTTAGGAACAATTAAGCTTAGCAGTGTTTGTATGGAACTTAGTGAAAGTAAATGTTTTTCTAATAATAAAAAAATATGGTTTGAGTGAATTAAACAACAGTAGATTATCTGGCTGCAAGGCTACGTGTGGTTTGTTGGAATGGAATGTTGAAGTTGGCTGTCAGTAGGATTCGGAACTCGAAGGAGTACTAATATATAAGTGCACGATATAGACTTTTGTACACATATTATGTACTTCTCATACAAAGTCGAATAAATAGATTTCCATATAGTGTGCAATTTTGTAAATAATTTCTTTACATTAGTGGTCTACTTAGAAACCTTGCTTATAATTTACTAACGCTTTAATATGAAATTAAGTGCTAAGATATGTATAAGTAATAGTAAGATCGTAGTGTTTTGCTATAAGGTAAATAATACGTTTGTAACTTAATGCCCATAATGTTCACAATAGCCAAGTAGTCTTAATAGCTATGTACCATAAACAAAAAATGTATTTTTCCACTGCCAGTATTTCAACATCCATATTAAATATGTAAGCTTAAAACTTAAGGGTAGAGGATAGTTTAGTTTAGTAGAATTAGACAAACAAGCTAAGTTGAATGATTTTTAATAATTTTTTGGTAATAAAAATGAAATGAATATGTATCGTGTTTTTTCTCAACATACTATTATCCTTTTCTTTTTTTATGATGTTATTCTTGTAGAGGATTCCTTAGTAACTGCTCCTTTGCTCTAGTTACTAACGAGTACGACTGTATGTCGTGATTTGTGGTCGTGAGTGAGTTCATGGGTAAGGATCCTGGGTCAGGCTAAAATTGTTACTGAGTTCTACTGTTATGAAATAAAAACTGAAATGAACTCCCAACTGTTACCGAGGTAACAGTTCGGAGTACTCTCAAGTATTGGAAAAACCAAGAAACCAGTTGTGACGGATCGCAACCGCCGCTAAAGCCGCCATAGAGCTTGCGCTCATGTTGATCCCCGGCCCCACACTCTGCAAGATACATACATCCCCCTTTGTATACAAACGTATTTTATAAACGGCCCCTTATTGAAAATTATTTTGGTAATTTTAGTAAACTCTTAAAGTAAAAATAGTAAAGAGTAGAAGACGAGACAATAGGTAAAACCTAAGGTAACTTTGCGCTAATAGGACGTTAGAGGATCCAGATAATTAGAGTATATCGCTCCGTCTCTATAACCAGGGTGTTCTCACGGTTCACTGCTAATAGTAAAATATTAGCCCTCGCACATGCTCGCTATACCACTGCAGAGAGCTGAGAAGGCAGGTCTGGAATAAAGCTTTCAGTACTGTCGTCGGACTCGACACTCTGCTACGACGTCATGGCCGTCGATAACCAGAAGAAGCAAACCATTTACATCTCACTTTCAGCCCACCAAGGTAGGGCGCCTCCCAAAATAGTTATATATTTATATACATATAATAAAATTCTAAGCCGAATCTGTACATTAAATATTTTTTGGATAATCTTATTGAAATAGATAATATATCATATTTTCGATACAGAGGCCGAATCTATAGTTTTTAGAATTTGTGTCGGTCTGTTTGTGACCGCATCACGAGAAAACCACCCTATTTAAAAATTGCACATGTAAGAAGCGAACACAATAGAAGCAAAAAACCAGGTACAAAAGAGATATCATAATAAATTGCTTAACCTCAGACTGAATGTAAATAAGCGATACGTGTGGCGCCCTCCTTTCGAGAAATCTTCTCCATTATTATTTAATATTTGTTATGTAGACTGTAGAGACTAGAGAACTGTCACATGTCTGATGTTTCTGTGACTTAAGACTTTGTTTGTCATCTAGCATGTTGGTATTGATTTGTAATTGTTTGTAATTACAAACTTTAAAGAAATCCTAATTTAAATAATGTTTGTAATGTAAATGATCAAACAATAGTGTTTATACTTTTCCGTAAATCATTAACTTTTCTTTTGGAAAAAGAAGACAGCGTTTGCGAAAAAATATAACACTATCTCATTACGACGTAGTTTTTTTCTTTAATATATTTCTAACATACATGAATTTTCTATATTATAGAAAATTAAATCATAACTATGACCACTCGAGAGATACTAACGCTTCAATTTGGTCATTATGCAAATTACATAGGTGCACACTTCTGGAACATACAGGAACTAAGTTTTGATTATACTGGAACTGTAAAAACTGAATGCAATCATGATGTTTTATATCGAGAAGGTCAGACAGCCAAAGGTGAGGTTACTTACACTCCTCGCTTACTTCTTGTTGATTTAAAAGGTTCTCTTAAGACACTACAGACTAGTGGAGGTTTTGAGGAATCAAATCTAGAAGAAAATGTTCCTTGGAATGTGGTAGAGAAAATTGCTGAACCTGAAGCCAAAAAGAATAACTTTTTACAAGCCGTTGATTCTGAAGCCACAGAAATTGAAAATAAGCAATACAATTTGGATCAAGATGTTACTACATGGACAGACTATTTATATCCAAGATATCATCCGCGTACCATCAACATAATCAATGAATATCAGCATGAAAATGAAAATGTATGTATTGTAAAGTGTTCATTTTATGCTACACCATAGCTACCTATTTATATTTTATAATATTTAACTTAAAATAATATATTGTTTTCAGGAAAATTTTGAAATTAACTTGTTTGGACAGTCAATTTGGAAATCATATTTTGGAGATTCATTTGCTGATAAAATTAGAAAATATGTAGAGGAGTGTGACAGTATGCAGGGTTTTCAAGTAAACTTTGACTGCACTGATGGATTTGCAGGTCTTGCCCTAAGTTGTATTGAACATCTTTCTGATGAATACACTAAAAGTATATTAGCATATCCAATTATACCTTCATTTTTCCCGGACAACAACCCAAGTACAGAAGATGAAAGAGAGAAATCTACCTTAAAAGATTCAAGTCGATTAGTAAATATTGCTTTATCAATTGAGGAATTATCACAGCATGCTAACTTATATGTTCCCTTATGCACTGGTGAGAAAGGCTGGCGGAAGCCAGGAAACCCCAGATTATTTGATTATATTAGTTATAAGCCAGATCTATATTATCATACTTCTGCTTTGTTAGCATCCGCTATTGATACATTAAGTCAAAAATATAGACATACGGGTAGTACCTATACAATGTCTGATATGTGTGCTGACATGACTGGATATGGTAGAAAAATGGCAGCTGCATCACTTGGAATGCCATTTGCTATGAATGAATCTGAATATCTTATTGAATATTTAAATAATACCACAAAACCACTTTATAAATCTATCACACCAAGCTGTAAGATTGCTACAGATAAGTTATTTCAACTTATAACTGTTAGAGGTATACCTGAATCATACTTAAAAGCACCATTAAAACAAGCAAAAGAGCAGATGAATATACCAGCTTATAGATGCAATAATGTTAAAGAAATGTTTGAATTGTATTTCCAAGCTAATAACTTCCTTTCAGCAACCAATGTTACTGTGTGTGAAAAAGCTCTTGAATTGAAAACACCATTTCCTTCATTTTTTTCTGGTAGTCTAAATAAATATGGATTTGTTACAAAAGGAAATGAATCAGAGAAAGTAGAGAGTTGTCCCGTGATAGCCGGTTTGCACAATGGAAATTTTATGGCTGACATGATTGAAAAACTCCACAGAGATGTAAGCAGAATTAAATTTACAAAATTGCACAAATTCGAACAAGAGGGGCTTGAATATGCAGATTACAAAGAAAGCTTAGATAGGCTAGCTGAGTTTAAGGACAATTATGAAGATAATTTTGAACTTTAAAGACTGCCAAGTATTTTTTATATTTTCACTGCCTCGATACTCAATGTTATCTAAAAACTTAATAACTATGTTAATTTCTAAAATATAAAGTAACAAAAACATTGTGTATATGTATTTTGTACCTGTGTAACTGTAACAAACATACTCCCATAATGTGAAACTTTTTTAAGTCAGTAAACACTTTAGTGTAAGTAGCCTATCAAAATATAGTTAAAGCAGAATATAGACTATCGCTTTTAGCTCACTGACATCCCATGAAACATTATAGCTTGAAGATGTTACTAGTATAGTATTATATTATCTGTGATGTTACAAACAACATAGTATGTATAAATTTTCACGTTTATAACATAAGTGATCAATGACGTCAAAAGGGAAAGTAAGTAGTATGGAATAAAAAGAACTAAAATTCATATATTTTATTATTCAAGATGATTTAGATAAAATAAATCATATCTCATTCACACAATCGCAATTGTACACATTTACATCTAGGTTTGTCTTTGGCGATCACGTCGACCGCTCCAGCGCCCTTTCCTTCATCCGCGTAATAAATGCTGCACCTTTGTTCTTTCTGAAGTTTTCATAGGGATCGTTTAAATTTACTCCAACACCTGTATGCAAAAAAAAACAAATGATTATTTATTATAATAATGTGAATAACATAGAAGGTTTGCATATTTTTGGAATTTTAATGACTTCTGGCTATATAGAATGAATTTACATTTAAGTTAAACATCACTTTTGTAAGTCTGTGAGGAAATTACCCGAATTTTTAAAATCGGTTCAGTAGTTGATTGATTACAAGCAAACTTTTTAATATCAACATACTATCTTTAAACAGTCAATGCAAAGCAAAATAGCAGGAGACCTTGGAGAACTTTAGAAGACTGAGTATTTTTAATACGAGTCAAAAGTCTGTGACCCTGGCGAGTGTGTATGAAGAGAATGATAAAAAAGGTAAACGCTAAAGCGCTAGGAAGATATTGTAGTGACTCTGTTCTCACTGGCTACCCAGCAAGGGATATAGGGTGAAGATGTGTGCATATGTGTGTCAGCCTAGCCTATTTGTGTGAATAATACCTTTATACTGATCATGTCGATCTCTGACGGCGCCGCCGCTGATGGGCTCGGCGATGCCCTGCCCGGCCGCGCCCAGCCCGCCCTGGCTCCAGCCCATCTTCTGCAGCAGTTGGTGACCCTTGTTGCTCGCGTCGATGCCGCCTGATGTGCTCGCGTATGTGCTGCTGCTACTGTATAATCATTGTGTAATACATATAATATAAATCATTGTTAAATACCTCGGTGGTCTAGTGGCCAGCATATATGCTATAGCTCCAGAGATCCTGGGTTCAAGTCCCGGGTCGGGCCAAGTTTAATTACTGAGTTTTTTCTTAAGATATGCTCTGAGTTTTTTCTATGATATGTAGTAGGCTGGAGTTGGGATGTTGGTGTTGTTCCAATCTCGTGTCTCAGAGAGCACGTAAAGCTGTCGGTCTTGCGCCTTAACTCTCACCGGTCGTGTCGAAGTAACGTCCCATCGGACTGTGAGAGTAAAAGGAACAGAGGGTCCACTTGTGTCTGCGCGTACATTTGTGCACATCTGGCTAGTCTCAGTGAGAATAGCCGCCGTGCGCGTGACCGAAATCGATCAGGAGGAAATTATGATCACTGTATAATCATTGTGTAAAAGGTACTGAACTTCGTACTTTATTTATAATTAATTATTTAATGCAAGTGTTATAAATAATTATTTGAAAAATATTAGTGCAAATAAGCAAAAAAATCATGGCAAGCTCGTAGCACTCTGTGCTGTCTGAATATCATGCAAGGATGGATATAGCTGATTGGTGATGTACATGTATATGTATGTGTGTGTATGTGTGTGTGTATATAAACATATCTAACAGGAAGCTGGGCGGCGTGGGGGAGCGGGAGCGCTCGACGCGGCGCGAGCGCGGCGAGTCGCGATGGCGCTCCCTGGAGCGGCTGCGAGAGCGCGAGCGCGACCGCGACCGGGACCTTCTGCGACCTGCTTGGGGGACAAATGTTGTTCATTAATATCAATCGGTCAATCTGTAGTATTAAATAAGCAATTTTTGTATAGATATATTTTTTTTTTCTTGTATTTCGGAAAATGCACGTACGATTTAGATCAAATTTTGTATTTACTTATTTTTTTAAGTTTATCTATATAGGTGTGTTTTCTAAAAAAAAACGCAATTATCTTATATTTTCCGAAAAAATGCGAATGCGAAAATGCAAATGAAGATTCATTATAAAACTAATCTCTTGGAAAATCTAAGAAGTACTTTTACAATGCATTTTTAAAGTTTCGGTTGAATGACCGATTACCAAGAATAAAAAAAACTTGTAATTCTAACGTACCACTGCAAAATTGCATTGTACTCAGTAAACAATGTAGGAAAAACCTTTTAAACACTCGTGTCAAGAGTGTAATTTACATGACAAAAGTTACACAATATAATATTGTACATCTCTAGAAATTATACGATTGAGCAGAGTTCAACTACGTTTTCGCTATGCTACGCTTAGTTTTTAAACAATTAAAAAATACAGTGGAATTGAAATGAGTAGTTCAGTTCAAATTTCACTAAGTGTTATAAAAAAATATATTTTGTTTATCAAATTTTTATTTGTAATGTTACCCTTAGTGAAAGGTTCCTCCCCACGATAGTGGGAATTGTATGAATCTCATAGGCATTTTTTATTAAATACTCTTATTCAAGTTTGAATTCTGTTTTGAAAAAAAAAACATATATATAAATATATTCTATTATATATATATATATATATATATATATATATATATATATATATATATATATATATATATATATATATATATATATATATATATATATATATATTCGATCAAAAATACAATACTAATTTTAGATAGCCTTATGTATGATAAAATTGAAATATGAAATAATAGCGCTTTCATCACATCTGTGAGAGATAAGACCATAGACCACCATGTTTGATAAGTGCATGGTCTAAGTGGAGTACGATCAATTGGTAATGTTGATAGAAAAACCAGTCGTAAATACAGTGTAAACTCCATGTAACGTCACTCGATTTAACGACAAACTCTCTAAAGCGTCGAAATAAGTTGGCTTTGGTTGGTTTAGCTTATCTTCCATACAATGATACACTCTACATAGCATTACATCCACTCTCAATAACGACAACAATTGAGTAATAAAAAGTACCTTTTAAGTTGCTGAAATTAGTAAAAAGCGCAGCTGTGTACGTTTTTTTGTCGCTTTATTATCCTAGCCTGCAATAAACTCGACTGTCGGCATCATGCATACCGAACTTTCTAAGAAATTCGTTCTTTTGTTTACAAATTGGGATTGCTTGCACGTGTAAACTGATCTTGCTTGACCATGATTAATAAGTAGGTGTCATGGATTGTCTATACGTTATCATATTCTTAGTTGCTCACAAACTTTCAAACTGTAAACATGGCTAGTAAAAGAAAATCACTGCGTATTGACGAAAAAGTATTACTGATACGCGCAATAGAAACGGGAGAGAAGATAAGTGATTTTTCTAATTCTGATTTTTCTTCTCTCCATTTAACGACAACTCTCTATAACGCCATAAAATGCACAGTCCCTTCAGGGTCGTTATATAGAGTTTACACTGTACTATTAGACAAACAGTTACGCATAGCTAGTATATAAAGCCGCTGAGGTTGCAGGTTTCGGTCATTACTAAATGTTGGAATTCAGGACATAGCTGACGCAATATTTTACTAATTACATAATATCTATTAATTTGTCATTATGACATCTTAGCTTCAATCGAGAAGAGTTTTAAGTAATTACCTATAAGTTAATTGTAATATTTAAATAAAACTATCTTTTCTGATTTTTTAGCGGATTTATTTTGATTTTTGGTTCCCGACGTTTCGATTGCTTGTATGATTGCTGTAAAGCAATCGAAACGTCGGGAACCAAAAATCTAAATAAATCCGCGAAAAAATCCGAAAAGATAGTTTTATTTAAATGTCTAAAATTCGCGTAAATCTAAGAAAGTATTAATTGTAATATCTTAAATTTTAATAAATTATTGAAGTTATACTTCTTTTGGCACGATTGAAAAAAATTATGAGAGTAAAATTTTTACGAAGCGCGCGCACACCGACATCCAAAAAGCGACACGATGAAGTTAGCTGCATTCCTTTTACAATCAGAGTTGTGACATAGTACGGGATGAAATCTTTAGCTATTTTTGTTCTGTTACGCCAAAGAAATATAACTTCTTACGTGCGTACATAAGTACACACACACGTTTTTTTTTAATTATTTTTATTATTATCGTTTTTTTTTTTCCACCTTTTACTGCTGTTAACGTAATTAGACTTTGGTAAAATTGGATTAAATATTAATATGTGACATTTAAAGCAGAGGAATCCCAGAGTAGCGGGTTCAACTCGCGTGTCGCACTTCTGATATTTTCATGTGCAAATCAAATTCGACATGATTACCATTTGTCTTACGGTGAAATAAACCATAGTCATGTCAGAGACCATAGTCATGTCTGCATGTCAGAGAGAACTTAGCTAATTTTCGAAAGATATGTGAAGTCCGCGAACGCCATTTGGCCTCGTGGTGGGCTATGGTCTGATCCCCCTCGTATTGTAGGGAGGTCCGTGCCCAGCAGTGGGACTTAAAAAGAGTTGATTACTCGTACATACATATAACAATTAATACTCACTGTCTCTATCGCGTTCTCGCCTCCACGCAGTCTTGCGCCGGGGCGAGGGTGACCGCGACCTGGACTTCCTTGGCGACTGCTCAGGTGTCCTGCTCAGCGATCTGGCATACACAGTTATTATTTAGTATTCGGACTATTGTTAATTATTATATATGTGAATGATACTCCTTAAGGCTAAAATGGCTGGACGGATTTGGATAAAATTTAGCATACGCATAGGCCAGTCAAGCAGCTAGGACCAAGTGGAGCGAAAGTAAGTCACTATTATGATATATTAATTATATAGGAAAAACACTTATGAAAACAATTGTAATGCCATTAAATAAGAAATTGTGATCTTAGATACTAAACACAACACCAAACAAGAGCAATAATTATTTTAAATATTATTTTCATTTTACTTAACCCCCTGAAATGAAAAACAAGATTAATTTTTATAAATCCATACTTTTTCATCCAAGAGCTGAAAAAATAAATAATACAAATCATATTTTGTAAACTAAGTCAAATAATATTTAGACAATTCTATCTTCGATCAATTATATGTGACACTGTAAATATTTAACATTAGCCAAAAAACATGTTTCCTGGTGTTATTAAAAGGGACAATATATAGAAAACACTTCACTCCCCTGCTTTAAATTTACTTTAGGTCACTCTTCATCATTACTCTGTCAGCCTTAAACCCTGTAAAGTCTCCACGGATTGTAGTGAAATTCTACATAGAGATAGCTTATCATCAAAATTAACCCAAAGCCTACTTTGTTCTATTATAAGGCGAGAGTAGCCACAGGCTAAAACGAGTATCATATAAATGATAATACTAAACTATTAGATATTGCAAAATAATTGTTTATTATTATCAATTAAAATAAAGCATAAAGGCGGTCCCTCACCGGTATCATTCGCCTGTAATGTAACAATCTAGATCTGATGTTGAGCATTATGTTACAGTACTGCCTCACTGACTGAGGAGCATTTATCTGTAACATAACAATTTAAGATTCGATTTTGAGTTTTCGTCTGTCATTCGTCAAGTCAGTTGTTTTATACTATTCATTACATGTTGTGCATTGTAATGCTCGGTTCTTCTCTCTCATTGATGTAATGTTACAAATTGTAACATACAGATTCCACACTGTAATGCTCAGTCCTTCTCATTCACTCATGTGATGCTCGAATCTGAACTGTTACATTATAGGCAAATGCTCCTGATGAGGGATCGCCTTAAAATTTTAATTACCTGTATCTACGCCCAGGGGGCGTTGGCTGTTTCTGGAGGTCCTTAGGTATAGGGCTCGGCGATTTTGACTTCTGTCTTACTCCTTGGGCTATTGCATCCTCTTTATTCTTTCGAGCTGCGTTCTTGGCTTTGTAGTATTCATATAATCCTAGTTTTTCCCATCCCTCACTAAAATAGTTTATATTTATTAGAAATAGTATAATTAATACAAGATAGTTTGTTTTAAATTTTCTTAATAGTTATTAATCATACAAAACTTTTTATTTCATAATCCTTCTTAATCTTCTTAAATAAATCCTCTTTATAATTTATATTAACCAAATGGGAATCTTTCGAGTAGATTGTGACATTATTCAGAACAAACACAAACTCAACTTTAATTTGTAATATGTGGTGATTAGAACATTATAATATCGCTCATGGTTTAAACTACTACTTAACTTATTATAGTAATTCTAATAATAATAAAATATTAATTATATTTTGTTATTATTAGAATTACTATAATAAAATAAAAATATGTTTACTGTCAGAAATCATAATCACTTTAATTGAAGTCAGAAAAAAATGGCTGTTCTCATACTTTATTATCCTTTTTAGGCACCCGAGTTATAATATAAGATGATATAAATATAAAGCAATAAGAACAAATCGTACTTGTCCCGTGGCCGCTCGTGGTTGGGCGATGCGTAGAAAGCGTCGACGGCGGCCAGCAGGCGCTCGTTGGGCGGCGCGGGCGGCGGCAGTCGGATCTTGGCCGGGTCCAGCGGCTTGTAGTTGTCGTCTTCTAGCTGCAAGTTCAAATATTTTATTCAATACTAGCGACCACTTTGCTCGGATACGTTCTTAGGTACGTTTTAATTATTTTGAGCAGAACCCTAATTGTATTTCTAAAATAACAGTAGCCTAAGTTACTGTCTATAACATCAGCTATCTGCCAGTGAAAATCCGGTCCAATTCAATCCAGCTGTTCGGAGATTAGCCAGTACCTCAAGACAGGCATATAAAAATATAAAAAAATGCGTTTTTCTCATAAGTACAAGTATGTCGCTCTTCCTTCCTTCCTTTTACTATCCACAACTATTTCACAAATTCTAAACTAAAATTGAATTATAAATAAAAATAATGTTGCTTACCATAATAAGTGGTACCATTAACCCAGCAGGCAATTCAAAGTATGGTACAGAAGGCATCAAGTCCTCATTATTAATTTCTGGGAAGGGAATAAATCCTGGTGGAGGTTTGCTGAGATCGGGAAGACCGTTTTGGAATGCTAGCAATGTATTTTCTGAAGGTTTAAAACCGGGTGGTGGCTGTGAGAAATTTACGTTTGGCAGATTTGATAAGTCTGGTTCTTCTATTTCTGTTTTTTTCTGATTCGTAATTTGATCAAAGGTTTGACTATCATAACTATTTTCGTTACCACTCATGCTATTATTTGAAGGAAAGTTGTCCCCACTCTCGCTACCATACTGTTGTCCTGAATTGAAATTTTGATCATAATAGCTTGGATCATTGAAATTGCTTTGAAATGGGTTTGGTATTGGTGGTTGACTTTCCTTATTATGTTCATGATTGTTTTGTATTTCCAGTGCATGTTTTTGCATTTTCATCTGCTGTATTTGTTGCATTGTGTGAGCCACAAACGCTTGGTGCTGAGATTGATAACTGAAAAGAAAACATTTACACAATGGTAAATAATGATGAAAATATATAATTATAAACAAACTACTAGTACATACTTCTCAAATGTGGCTTTGGTTTGTTGTGTTAAATGAGCAATGGCGTTAGAATGTTGCGCTATCAGATTGTTCTGGTACTCCTGGTACGAGGTGGTGGGGGTCTTCATTTTCTCAATGACGGCTGAGTCGAAGTAGTTAGACTTAGACTCCCACAGTCGAAGCAGCTTATTCAACTTAGCCTCCTGTTCCTCGGTCACAGCTGAAACAGCAGAATTATTAAAGAGTTGTCATACAAACAAATGTGACTCAAGCAAGTTACCTGACGGTTTAACCACATATGTTCTAGATGCTTTAATTGCGCAAACGGACAAGAGACCTAAATCTTTGACATTATTATAAATATGTTACCTATACTGGCATTGCAAAACATTGGAACCACCACATTTTCCAAATTTTTCTTGAGATCTTCAGCGTTTTTGCGTGCACTGTAATTAGGAATAATCGTATCATAGACACCGAATTGGCAGTCATTGCAAGAGTGCATACATTAGAATAAATTACTTTCCATAAAATACAATACAAATATAAAAAAAATTACGACAATATATAAAATCCATTATAAAATATTACCAAATAAAACAACAACAAAATACAACCAATAAGAAACCATTTGAACTTTGATTTGACAACATTCAACTGTGAAGTTACAATGTTAACACAAAAATAGAAGTGAAAGCTTGTGATATTAACACATAGTGTGCCCAATATTTGCAGCTCTGTTCCAAAAGGACCAAAAAGTCGTTTTTTTTTAGTATCTTATTATTACTGTATTATAATTGATATACTTGGTCATTTAATACCGTATTATATATACCCTGACCCTTTCAGCACAAGGCAATACAAGGTTTTATTATCAATTAAGTTTTCTATAAGCTTTTACTATATAATAGTAAATAACATACTAACCAGTGATGTAAAACATCGTTGACAAGGTAAATGATGTGCAGCTTTTGGGTAAACGCAGCTCCAGGTTGAGTGACTTTTCTGAGCAGATGTTGAGATATCACCTTCCCTGCCTCATTAGAAGTTGCGTGTTGTAAGATCCATCCTTTACCTAAAATAAATAATATTATTAGGTTGGAAAGATTTAAGGAAAAGAAAGAAAATTGAAATATACTCATAGATAAAAATCTTTAACATAAAAAGAGGTATCTTTCTTATTTTCTTATGCTAGTTTATGATTTTTGTACAAAATGTCAAGTACCAAAGTTTTGTACCAAATCTTTTTATAAGGAAACATCATCTATATTAATATTATAAAGAGGCAGATTTTGTTTGTTTGAATGCACTAATCTCAAGAACTACTAATCCCATTTGAAAAAGTCCTTCATATATAGTCTATCTAGTCCATACTAATTGTTAAAACATACCCGAGCAAAGCAAGAGTGAGTCCCTAATTACTTATAAAATCAATGATACAGACATGTTATAGATTTGTAAAATTTCACTAAAATTCATTTTTTAAATTATATTTTGGAGAAAGATAAGAGAAATTTGTTTAACTTTAATATAAATAATTCATGCTTTATAAACACACCTGTAGATATACTGTCTTTAGTACAAGTGTCAATTATTGGCTGCAAGATGCTATCAAGTTCTGTGAGACTTATGTTGTTTTCTTCTGCCATTATTTGTATTGTTTCTACCTGGGCCTTGCTCACCAGCTCATTAATTTTAGCTTGTTGTTGCTGTATCAATACCTACAATACACATTCTTATTTATTTTGAATTACAAAAAAAAAAATACAATTGTGTATGAAAAATTTGAAAGAAAAGCTAAGTGCCTAGATTATGTGGAGTACCTATTTTAATGTATGGAGATTTATTACAATTGTTGTAAACTATTCTAAAAATTTTCTAAATAACACTGAGAACAAATCTGCGACATGCATATATTATGTATATTAAAGTATAAAAGTTTTGTTGACAAAAAGCATGCAATTTGCCTTGAAGACTACCTGCCTGCTTAACGGATACATACTGAAACTTGATTATAAAACACTTTAAGTAATAAAAACAAACTAGAAAGAATTTCTTTTTATATCTACATCCAATATATAAACATATTAAGAAACTGCATCAATTATGTTAAAATCGTGTTTCCAATAAGCTTTACAGTGAGTAGTAGGATGCACAAACTCACCGTATGCTGGGCATTGAGATTATTTTCCGATTGAGTAATTTGTTCTTTAAGCATGTTGATCTGGGCATTGACGTTGTCGATGTCTGCCGAGTGCGGAGGCTGCGGCGTAGAGTTGGCCGCAAGCCACTGCTGCAGAGCCGGTGCCGCCGCCATCGTCGCTGCCAGGCCCAACTGCGGCGTTGCGCTGGCCTGTTGGGGCATTACATATTGCCTGTTCTGTGCCATATAAGCCCCGGGAGCGGGTGCCGCCTGGCCACCGGCCGATTGCTTTAGAACTATAAACAGCGGAGGGTCACTTGAAACGGTTATAACACGCAAGCAGCGATCGCGCGACCGCGATTATTCTATTTCCACCATTCGTCAATATGCTTACTTGCTTGCTCTGTCGTCACTTTGTACTGGTAGTAGTTGAAAAACTCCCCGCCGTAGAGGAAACTGAATTTGGGGTTGTTTTTTTGTTTGGTTTTGGTCATCTTCTCGAATTCCGGGCCATTTCTTGCGACGAACTGCGCAAGTTTGTCGATTATGTTGCGCAGATCTTGATCTGCAGATTTAAATAGCATTAGGATATACGAATGCAGACCATAAAAATAATTTAAATGAAAAGTAAAAATTGGCAGTACCCTGTGGTGGCTGTGGAAGCTCCATTTTAATATAATTTTGAGGTTAGCAATGCTAATCTATATAACGAAAATGAATAAACATAAATAATTCTTAACTTATTCCATTTAAAGTGTTCCACTTATATTCATATCACATTAACTATAAGTTTTAACCGTGACAAATTTTGTAAACGCCATTTATCGTCGGCCATTTGTTAATGTTATAGAATATAGATCATAGACTAGTCATAGAATATACTTGTAACTAGACAGGATAAAAACCTTTAAAATAAATGTCGATATTCAAGAAATATGTGCAGGATCCGAATTAATAATTCGAATAAGAACGAATATTATTTTTTATAAATATACCAAATAATAGGTGGTGGTTAGATTTCTTTAGTGGCTATTTCAGAACTAACAAGAGTAGATTACAATAGTCAATAACATTTTTAGTTATTTTATCGCTTTAGTAGTTCATTTTGACTGATTTATATGGTTTATTGTTTTATTTGTCATCCATGGTTTATCGTGTGTGTACTTTACACCTTTATGTTTCAAAAAGTAGGCATAGTATATATTTCGACGTACTTGTCTATGGACTTATTTGTGTTAAAACATAAAACACATTTTTAAACGTCACTATACTATGTCAATCAAATCAAAATACAAAATGACATTTTGTTTTTAAGTGAGGAGGTGCGTCTGTGTCTTATTTGGATTATCTGATACATAAACATTAAATACCGGTATTGATAAATTGCAAAAATTATAACAAACCTAAATATTCTATCACCATTTTTGTTTTTAGTATTGTAATTTGATTTGACACATCTGGCTTTACGATCAAACTGTTTATTCTTTTAGATATGGGTCGCCGCAAATCTAAACGAAAGCCACCACCAAAAAGAAAAGCTATAGAGCCACTAGATCAACAGTTTAACTGTCCCTTCTGTAACCACGAAAAATCGTGTGAAGTTAAAATGTTTGTATAATTAAAACTTTATTAAAGATTTCTTTTGTTCATACAGAACTGGTTTAATAAATTTTACTCTTTCCTTTACAGGGATCGGGCAAGAAATACAGCCAGAATACAATGTAGAGTTTGCTTAGAAGATTTTCAGACCACAACTAATGTTTTATCTGAACCCATAGATGTTTATAATGACTGGGTGGATGCATGTGAAACTGCTAATTAGTTTTAAGGTTATTTTAAGTTGAAATAATTTTGTGTTTATAAAATATGTTTTGTTTGAATTTAACTAGTGTCCATATTATTGTATAAATTGTCATTAATTATGAGAGTACTTCAATTTTATTCTTTAAAATATAAAAATATCAGTAAACATTGTTTTTTTTTTGAAAAACATCAATAGTATTATTACAAATTATTATATTATGGCTATCGAACATTTTACGATTAGTATTCAGCTGTTTTAATTATTACATACAATAAATTAATCAGGCTATATTCAAGTATCAATTTTGTTTTATTAATTTCTGTTTATTTGTAGCTATAACTACTACATTTGGCAAATAATTTGTTGTAATATGTTTAGCCTTTTTGAGGGAATTATTGTAGTTTATGCACAAAATATGATCCTGCAGTGCCCCATTAATGCAGGGATTGGTGCTACCACAGATCATATAATATTATACTAGGTGCTACTGTAGGTTTTAGAGACAGAGCTTATAGTACGTATTTAAATCTATATTTTATGGGATTCAACAGTTAAATATACCAGTAGTTCTGTGAACAGTAGGTCTCGCAAGCACAAACTACATTTTAAGGAGATATTCTACTCATCATGTCGAAGATCCTCTTCAGCCCTTCACCAAATTTTTATGAGACCAATTTAAAGTTACTATCTTACAAATAAAAAAAAAACCTTCGAAATCTCATAAGGCGGAAATATTCAGTAGCCCCCTTTTTGCAGGAAGTACCCCTTCAATCAAAAACCCCCGACGACAAAAAAAAACTATAAAGCCGTAAAACCTGTATACCAAGTTTCGTCCAGACCGGTTGTAAAATACGACCTGTAGAGGAGTACCAACAAACTGAACAGAGGAAAGCTAGATTTGAAGAAGAGACGCTTCGCTCGCTTGGTCAACTAATTGATAGACAAGATATAGCTGGTTAAAAGGGTTTAATGAGAAAGTAAAATTTAATTGTCAATCTTTTTATTTATTATTTGCAACAGTTAATTGTATCAGTAAATACATAACTACAAGGAAAGTGTACATACATTTGTATTTTCATACATTTAAGGCTAGACTTTTCTATCAATTCCTTTAAACTATAATATGTGGGTAACCTTTTACATAATTTTGCGGATATAATATAGATTTTAAAATTCACTATACAATAGGAAAAATAACTTATTATTAATATTTCGATCATCTACTGTGCACTACAAGCATATTGAAATTTAAATTAGATTTCCATTAAATTACATTATATGTATGATAAGTATCATGTGATTGTCATAGCTCATGAATGTGAAATGGAATGTCCTATGCATTCAATGCGAATAAACTAGTAACAACAAACAGATTGCTAGCAACTAATAATAACATTTATATACTGATTTATTATTTCAACAATTTTAAATATTATTTGATTATTATCATATATTTTTGTGTATCTCGATAATTTGTAACTTTTGAACACATCACTAAAACATTGAAGCTACAATTTGATTCTATAAATATTAAATATGTTTATTTGGCAATGCAACCCATCCACCTCCACCATTCTAGTGCTGTAGATAGAAAATATTTAAAATTCAACTACTAATTACAACATCAAAAGCTTATTAAATATTAATAAATTGTACTTTTGAATATAAGTAAATGTAGGTTTTAAGCCATAAAATAGTAAAGGTCCTACCTACCTCTACTGACAACAATTGCAAATTCCATAATACTACAGTAAATACTTTCATACTGACATTTTCCACTTAAAAAGCTATGTCTATTAATATATTATAACAAATATACTTAATTAAATTAAACAGCATCAAGCTGTATCACATTTACATAACACAAATAAATAATATTGCTCTCGAACCTATATTATATTATACAAAAAATTGAGCTATCGGCTACACTTACAACCCCGGGATTTCTGTAACCATGTCACTGTAATTACTAAGTAGAACAATTTGTAACATTCAACAACATCTAATCCTATAAAAGAATTTTATTTACATAAAAAACACTATGGAAGATACTATAATAGTAATTGATATGGTGTTCTACATTGACATGGTTACGGGATACCGCATACCACTTAGCCCGTCGAGCTTAAGCTGCGTCAAGAAGGTTCGTAGGGCGTAAATAGCTCACAACGAGATATGCATGCTCAGAAGCTAGCCTCATATAAGTGGAATGTACACACACACAAAATATATCATCCAGTAACTATAAGCAACAGATAAAACATAAACAAGCGTCAATATAGATTATAAACATTAAATAATAAGCGTTTTTATTTATAAACAGTTAAAATTTACCAATATCAACAAACGAATCGTATTGAAGATCATTAGAGTCGCACAGAGTGTCTTCCAAGTTGCCGTCGGGCGATGTTTTCAGATTCTCAGTGTCGTCACATACGGCGGTGTTGTCTGAACCATCGCTGTCACTATCGATGTACTCGTATAGCTTTTGCTTATCGATTTCCGCCTCAAACACGCTGATAATCGATTCGTCAACATTGACGGCGTCGTACGAATTGGAAAGCACAGCGTCCGAATACAAGACTGGAACTTCGATGTGAGATGACGAAGCCTCCTCAGTGAAGCGTCCCGAATCGCACCATTCCGATATATTTATCGATATCGTATCATCGATAGCTGTGGAGTCTTCAGAAACCTGGATATTCTCGATACATTTCGGAACATCGATATTCGAAGCTGAGTTATCATCTGATAAATCGGCTTCTGGGTTCAAAGTGACCGAGTCTTCGTTTTCGTGGAGTTGTTCCAAATCGTCCACACATTTAGTGGAGTCGTCACTGTCGGAAACAATTAATTCTATGCTGTGATCTAATAGATTAGTGTCAGTGTATGTTGATATTTCATCTTCGAATACGATTTCGACGCTTCTGATTCTCATGAGGGGCATTTTCATTGGAGATATTTCATTCCCTTTAGCCGTTCTGGTGACTTTGAGACTGGAATCGGGTATTTCGGTGCATTCGCTGATTTCATCGTAGTCGATTTCATAGCTCCTGAGGTCTGAGGCGCAGGGGGAGCTTTCAGAGGGTCGGTTTAGTGTTTTGTATGTATGTGGTAGTGAGGGCGTGTATGTGGTATGCGCATGTAACCCCTAAGGTTGCAATAAATCTTATTGTACAGAAGTGCCGAGGTCGACGGCGCCTTCTTCTTGCAGTTTCGTAAGGAACTTGTGAACCCTCGAGCCTTCGTCCGTCTGCTTCACCATATCAACAAGGGCCAAAAGTTTCTTAATACCAATAAATATCCTGCAAAGACAAATTAATTATTAGATTATATTCCTTATTTTATCAACTATATAATATAATAAATATTTAAACGTTACATTGATATTTTAACGATACAGAAGATTTTTTTTTAATATTCATTGACATTGTGTAGCAAAAAATTTGGCTATATTTTTTTTTTACATTAGTACGTTATAGCTCATTTATCAGACCTTATATTTTTTTGGTATAGCAAAGAAAACAAAAAAAAATATACATATATTTGACACAACTCTTTAACGTCACCACTAAGGCTATATTAAAAAAGGAAACAAAACACTATACCCCTTTAGTTAGCAAACGTATATCATTTACTGTCTACTTATCAGATCGTTCCACGTTTGCTTTAAAGGTATAAAAAAAATCGGACAAATGCGAGTCTGTCTCACACACCGAAAATCATTAAATATTACAATAGTTTATCACATTTTTTTGTGATGTAACTATAAATTTACGGTTTACGCATTTTTTCCCTTTAACCGTGCTTATAAGACATCACTTCTTGCCAAACATGATTTTAGGTCAACGGATAATACCTTATAGGTTCCGATTTCCTTCCGATTCTCCTTGCGAGTGTCAAAATATGCGGCATAAACGGCCGTTTCTTTTGATTGTGTTGATCTAGAAGTTTGGATTTTTCACAGCTCCGAGGGATTACAGACCTGAGTGTTTGATATTAATTTTAACTCGACACCTCCGTTCCCGTTAAAAAGCGGTCTAAACAGATAGTCAGACAACCAAGTGATCCTAAAAGGTCCTTTTTTCCTATTGAAGTAAGAAACCCTAAAAAATGAATAAAGTTTCTTCTACACGCACCTGGCTCCGCGCAGGTCGCGCTGCACGGCGGCCAGGTCGCGCTTGCTGAACACGTCGCTGGCCTCCAGCACGGCCAGCACGTGCTCGGGCGCGGACAGGTTGGGCACGTGCAGCACGGCCGTGAACGCCGACAGCATTTCCATGTCCTCCAGCACTTGTCTGTTGAACGTGTATCGTTTTTTGTTATATTGTATTTTTAGATTTAAAAAAAACTAAATACTTGAATAGATACAAAAAAGAAAGAAAAGTAAAAACTTTGTATCCGATCGAGATCTGAACTCGGACACCTGTGATTGTTAATCTTGCACCTTGGTAGCTTGACCACGATGCTTATGCCTGAGTGTAAGAAATTATCGATCATATTCTGCGTGGAATAATGCGAAATAAAACCGCATAAAAACTCGAAAACACGTTTTCCCAGACATAAAGCTAATCTAGATCGATTTTTCGCTCCTGAAAACCCCCACGTACCAAATTTCAGCGAAATCGTTAGAGCCGTTTCCGAGATCATCGATATAAATAAACATATAAATATACAAGAATTGCTCGTTTAAATACTCTTATATTAGATTGTATTTGTTCATGTTCATAAACCTCAGTACTCAGTACTGGTGTATCAACAATCACGAGCCTAATCCAAGTGCCGATGCATTATGGATTATTATTTAAAAATTTTTTACTAAACGACATGTTTTAAGCATAGCTGGTTTTTGTAGTAGCACGTAAGTAAATAGAGGAAGCCCAAGCAATTTACTGATAAAGAATCTTGGGTACAAAACCTGTGATGGATATAACAATTGGTACGGTATACAATAGTATACCGTACCAATTGTATTTGTAGTATTGTAATTGTCTTTATTTTCCACATTCTCATTATTTCAAATAAAACGTGACATTGGCGAAGTAATCTGTGCTAAACAAGCACGCTGGAAAACCATTAATAAGATAACTGAAATGAACAACAAAAGGAAATTATATATAAAAAAAAAACTAATACCTAACATAACACTTTCTTAGATTTACTTATTTTCTTAATTTCTTCGATCTTTATTTAAAAAAAAAAAACTATCTTTTCCAATTTTTTCGCAGATTTATTTAGATTTTTAATTATCAACGTTTCGAATTCACAGCAATCACGATCATGGGAGTTAATCAAAATAAATCAACGAAAATATCCTAAGAATAGAGGAGAGAGACGTCACCTGCGGCTGCTGGTGCAGAGTATGAGCAGCTTGCGGCCGCGCGGCGGCTGCTTCTTGAGCAGCACGAGCAGCGCCTGCAGCGTGAGGTTGGAGTAGCGCGGCCCGATGGGCCCGTAGTCCAGCAGGCGCTCGATGTTGTCCACCAGGATGCACGACAGCGACGACCGGTACGCGTCGTCGAAGTACTGCCGGGGATACGGGGTACGTTCATTAAATAAGCGATTTGGTTGAAAGTACATATTTTCTTTTTAATTTGGCTTAAAAACAAAAAAAAATAAAAACTTGAATAAATACAAAAAGAAATAAACAAAAGTATATAAATAATGATTATTATAAATATATTTAAAAAAAACGTGTGTGTGTACTTATGTACGCGCTTAAGAAGTTATATTTCTTTGGCGTAACAGAACAAAAATAGCTAAAGATTTCATTCCGTATGTCACAACTCTCTGTTTGTAAAAGGAATGCAGCTAACTTTATCGTGTCGCTTTTTGGCTGTCGGTGTGCGCGCGCATTGTATAAATTTAACTTTCATAATTTTTCCAAACGCGCCAAAAGAAGTATAACTTCAATAACATTTAAATAAAAAAAAAAATAGGTGCGTGTAACCTTTACGCGCGGTTAAGTAAAATCTCTTTGTCAAATATCGCAATTGAATTAAAACAAATCAATAATTAAATAAGGCATATTAGGCATGTTACAATCGTATATTTATAGAATATCATACCACGGCAACAATTAATCATGTATTCTATCTCATTCTCTCGCCACCTTAATCCTATATATTTATGTGTTTGTCTCTTTCTCGTGTCGCATTTTCGTTTCATCGAGTTTCAAATCACAACGATTCTAAAGAAGTTTCACTTCAAAAATAACAATTTAAATTGAAAAAAATACTAACAATATAACTTAAAAGAACTGAACCGATTTTAACTAAATTTTGTGTAGTTGATAACTTATTACTCAGGTCGACATTTAGGACACCTTTTACTAGGTACAGGAAAATCTTTCATTCCCACGGGACAACACAATAACTGGTTTCATCATTATTTATATCTATTTGAAACGTATCTAGCGTCGCACCCGAGTGAAGTGTGGGTAAGTCACTAGTATAATATAAAAATTACCTTCCTTATCTGCAAACATTTAGAGGCCTCAGTAAACCCGACCATGTCTTCAGGCGAGCAAACTTTGACAAATGGAAAGTCTGACATCTTGGCCAGTTGCGCTGCAAGGGCCGTTTTGCCGCTGTTGGGAGGCCCTTCTATTAGGACTGATACAAGACCTAAACAGAATAAAAAGATATATGTAATAAGACAATCTAAATAAGAAAAATGTAGAATGTGGAAATTGCTAAACCAATTTAAATGAAATAATTATATGTCAATCTACATAAGTATTATTGTTTGATATAAAAACTTTCGCTCAATCATAGTTGTGTTTATCCAAAATAGTAACAAGCGTACACACATATGTGTGTGTGTGTGTGTGTTTGTTTGTCCCTTTATCCAACAAAACACTCGACACGATAGAAATTTATCCCAGTAAATCAAGTAGAACGAGTTATAAAAGCAAGCGGGTATCATTAGTATTATTATTAAGTATTTTTTTTTCTGCCTCACCACTCTCTTCAGTAGCTCTCGCTTGTTGTATATACAGCTGGCCATCTTCGATTATAGACGAGACAGGAGAGCCCCAGTTAATGATGCCACGCGCTAGGAAATGTTCCAACGCCTCGGCTGCTGTACCAAATGCCTAAACACAGACCGTTTATTTATATACTATGTTTTTATTAATTAAAGCCTCTGTGATACTCTGATGTATAAGAAATATTACTGTAACTTTCATCTGGATCTGTTCAGTAGTTTTTGTGTTAAAGAACAACAAACATACGTCCATACATCCTCTCAAGCTTTACGTTATGTTTAACAGACATGAATGACAATTGAGACAGACATGATTGACGACATGTTTAGCTCAGTTTGTGGTACTTGCTGTGCTAGCGGCCGCGGGTTCGAGTCCAGCTGAGGTCATTCATTTGTGTGATGAGCACGAATGTTTGTACTCCGATCAGAGGTGTTTATATTTATAATATGTATGTATTTAAAATTATATACATATGTGTATTGTATTAACTATCTGGTATCCATAACACAAGCTTCGTAGCTTACCATGGAACTAAATGGTACTGCATGTAAACGTCCCAACATATTTGATTGTCATTAATTAATTAACATATAGGTAAATCAAAAATGTTAAACTATTACATTTTCTAACTGAACATAAGTATACATGCAAATCGCAAATAAATAGCCTCGGTCCTGAAAAGAGCTGGCGACAGAAACGTCTATCATAAGTATAAAATATAGCGACTCACTCTCGCTTCGTTTCGGGTTCGTCCCTAGACAAAAACAAATCTGTCCCACGGGAACCGTACATTTTTTCGGCATGATATATAGCCTATAGCCTTCCTCGGTTAACGGGCTATCTAATGCAAAATTTTCAAATCGGATTAGTAGTTCCTGATATTAGCGCGTTCAACCAAACAAACAAACTCTTCAGCTTCATAATATTAGTATGGATAACATGATTACCGGTTTTATATCATTTTCCAGAGCATGCAAGAAGTCCCCACGTTCCACCATCAGCTTCTCCATGGCCTCGGGGTCCACCTCCACCTTGGACGAGGCCTTGATCAAGCGGTTCATGGCGGTGGACTGCGCCGCGCGGACCAGGCCCTCCAGCTCTGCGCCGGAGAAGTTCTTTGTGAGGGCCGCTAGCTCCTGGAGTTCGAGAATTCATGTAAATTATAGATTCTGTAATGTAGATAGAATTACATTATAGATTATGACTCCTTCCTTGTGATTAGTAACGGTTGGCAGTATCGCATTAAAAGGCTTAACCGGAACGTTGTGTTTGCTTATATACATCCCAAATATGCCTAGATTCCACAGATTCCTTTTTTAAAACGAAGTTCTTTATCGCACTTTATACTCGGCACACTTGGGGAATGAGAGATAAGTGGGGAAAAAGTGTAATACTTCAACCGTCACGACACTTTTTATTACATATTAAGAGCACCCCGTGTGACGTCATCATAAGTACCAGGCGGTCATAAGTGTTAAGGATTTTCTATGACGGGGTCCTACACATATAATGAGCATTCTTTGAGGTATATTATCTAGTCTGGAGATGTTTTGGTATGACAGCCCTATTTAAATAAATTTGTTATAAAATTATCTACATTTTGATACTTTGTTCATTCTGGAAAACGATACAAGCAATTAACTCCTTCAATTTACCTGTTTATACCTGGATGTCAGGTAATGTGTTCGAAAAAGGCTGCCGAACGTATGATGGCATTATTTACAAGTCTTTTACTTTCGATTGATACTAATTTGTCACAGGAAAAAGTTCTTGTATTTAAAAAAATATATATTTTTTTTAATTAAAAATAGACTGTAGCAAATTTTTGGTGAAAATCCCCTCGGATCGTGTTTGTTAATATTTAAAAAATATTTCCTCTGGAGAAAGAGTGAAGGGTCCATCACACAGATCTCAGATCTCCTATTATCATTACAATGAGTCAATTAATTTTTTATAGCCTCTACATATTCATTGCACTAATATCTAAATGTTATCAAGTCGAGTAATCAATTTTATTAAACCGATAAATTTAATTAAACCGATAACTTGCATGCTAGTCAGAATGAAAACCGACTAAAAAACAAAACTATTGCAGAAAGAGCATTTCATCGAAATTAAATGAAACGTTCGTCCCACATCTTATAGATATTAAACATATACAAAAATAAAATCATTACACAAAAAACTGCATCTGAAATCAAAACCTTTTCAAAAATGAAGTATTTTCAATGTTCAAAAGCTGGCAACACCACATACCTTGCTGTCAACATCCTCAGCAATCTTCTTGTACTCCTTCATCCTCTTGGTGTGGATGTTCAGGATCTGCACCCTGCCGGTCTCGTCGGGCAGCCCGATCTCCATCTGCACCTCGAGGCGGCCGGGCCGCAGCAACGCCTCGTCGATCATGTCGCGTCTGTTCGTCATGCCGATGACCAGGATGTTGTTGAGTTGGTCCACACCTGTGGGTATATTGTTTATATTATTAACTAGCGACTCACCGTCCCTAGGTGACAATTACGAGTCATTGTCACTTAAACAAACATCTATTCACAACCGGCGGGACTGACAGTCCTCTATGCAGTTGTTTCAGTGCCGAAGAATCAGTCACCCACGTGGTCTGGGAATGCGAGACAGTGGCTCATCAACGCGAAGAAATCCGTGGATCAGTGAGATCACTCCGCGAAGCCTGTGAAGTTCCCAGGAAACTTCTGCGCTTCTGGTCGGAGCTGGGCTGGCTAGATTAGCCAAGGCTCAGGACACAAAACGTACCAACTTACAGTTCAACATAAGTGCGGAAAATTGAGTCCACCCTACATTTACATTTACCATCCCAAGTACGTTTTAACGGTTAATATGGAAAAGATAAACAAAAAAAAGTACACATGTTATTTTTTAATTTTTTTAAAAAATTGCAAACTGCTATTGTACAGTGAAAGTTGGGTAGAAAATGACTAACATTCAATGTTTTTAAATATGATCAGTCGAAAAATAAATTTCCATTCAAAGCAAAAATTTTAATTAATTTTTTAAAAAATCAGTGGGCCACCACAAAATGTAGAGTAATTTTTTTTTTTAATTCCAAAAATTTTGTTTTTTTTATAAGCTACACATTCTATTCCCAAACTAAGAAAAAGAAAAGTTTTTTTTTTCGCTCCATCGTGATAAATATATACATAGGTATGATAAGTTTTATATGCCTTACTTGAGAAATGATTGATTTTCGATACAAACTTTCATCTCCCTTTACACCCTCTTAAGAGATCGGTTTCAGATATTCCGGGATAAAAACTGAAAATCGTACGTTCTTCCATCGTCTCAAACTATCTTCCAAATTTCTTGTAAAGCGGTTCGGCGGATTTTTAGTTTACCCGATAAAAACCAAAAATATTTTTATTTTCTCTTTATGTAGATATGCCATTTTTATTTTAATTATTAGCGACTGCCTATGAATCGGAGAATTTCGCGAAAGACAGTTTTTTTTATATGATTTTTTTTTGTATAAACCTATAATTATAAATAAAAATTAAATTTGAATAAGACAACGTATGTTGAATGTATTGGGTTAGTAGTCGGTTAGTCCGTCATTAATATATGCCGAGTATGAACTTGTCACTAGTGAAAGGAACCAAACGAGCTCGAAACCAAAGTTTATTAGTAACCATTCAACACTTCCACTCCTGGCTCCGTCATCAGATCATTTCAGTATCAAGCTATTGCGTTGTCATCCTGATTTTATATACTTATAAAAAATTCAAATTAGTATTTCGAAATATACGCCTTTGACATTCACTTACATAAATACAAATCGAGCTATTACATTAAAAACGTATCAATAAAATTTACCATCAATCTTGGAAAGCAGTTGGTTGACAACCGTGTCATGAACCCCAGTGTTTCCTCCCACAGAGCCTCTCGATTTGCAAATGGCGTCGATTTCATCGAAAATTATGATATGGAGGCCACTGTTAGGACCGCACTAAAGACAAGAAAAAAACAATTGTTAAATTATCTAGTCTAAAGTTAGTCTTAGACTACTAAATAAATAAAGACACTTCAGATGAGATTCTCATTTTATATGACACTAACGACTAACCCTTGCTTTGCTCGAGTGTATTCCTAGGTACTTTTTAATTTTTCTGAGCGGAACCTTAATTCTATTTCTAAAATAAAAGTAGCCTTAGATACATTTTATAAAAGCTATCCGCCAGTGAAAGTCCCGTCAAAATCAGTTCAGCCGTTTCGGAGATTAGCCGGAACAAACAGACAGGCAAAATTTTTAAAAGTTATGATTTTCTTATAAAATTTCATATGCATTTAGTTAAAAGCTGTTATTTTAGCTTTACAAACAGACAACTTAATTTTATTTATCTGTATAGATCAATGGAGAGTTAAAAACATAAAATAAATCGCATTTTCCAAAAAAAAAAAAAACAAATTAACATTGATAAGTATATTTACTTATTTCTTACATTAGCAAATTTTAAATAAAGATGAACTAAGTCTCGTATAATTTAATTAATCTTGACCTACATGTTACATGCAAGTAATTGCATCGATAGGTTAAACTGTCGACTTCGTTATTTTATGCTGATACAAAATATTTAGTCGCAGTTTTATTTGTAGGTAATATTTATTTTCAACCGCTTTTAAGCGCAAATAAAAAGAAGTGATAAAAATTATGCATAAAATTAATTTTCAAAGAAAATCCAACTAAATTTAAACATAAATACCGATTAACACTGTAGTAAATGTAATTTGTCTTCAATCTTAATTTAAATCAGAACCTCTAGCGCCTTCACAATTAGTGTAAATATTGCATAAAAAATCAAACACTTCAGCAGAATTGATAGCCGCTTTTTCTAAAGTCGGTTACGATTAACTTTTACATTATATGATACTTTAAAAAGGCAGTGGTAGCCCAGTGGTAGCGTGCTCGCTTGAGAAACCGAGTGAAGCGGGTTCAAATTACACTTTTCCGAATCATTTCAAATCATTAACCCTTGTCTTACGGTGAAGGAAAACATCGTAAGGAAACCTGCGTATCCGAGAGGACTTCATATGGAAGTCGAACCCGCACTTGGCCAGTGTAATGGCTACGGCATGATACGATTGATGGTACTTTTGACAAAATTGTATTTATTAATATTTCTTACCCTCTTTTCTTCTTCCTCGGCGTCAGCAAACAGCCTTCGAATGTTGGCTTCACTCTCACCAACGTACTTGTCCAGAATCTGTGGACCATTTACGATCTTGGGCTCTCTGGCGTTCAACATTTTACCGATCTGCCTCGCCATCAAAGTTTTACCGGTACCGGGCGGCCCGTATAGCAGAATACCTTTTACGTGCTTGCAACCTAAAATGTTATTATTTTGTATGAACATTTATATCGAAAAGACTTAAAAAACTTTCCTAAAGTATTTTTATTTTTTATATAAAATTTAACCTAAGACATTTTGTAGTAAGATATGACACCCTAACGCAGTTTATAAGAGAAACCTAACATGATTTTTAGATTACTTTAAATCATTAAATAAAAACATCATAATAAATACTTTTATTACACTCATATATGAAAAATTATATTTTACACATACATACATACACATAATATTTGGAGAGTTTAGCATCGAACATATATGAGTAATTACTTTACTATAAAATAAATAATTTAACTAAATTATGTGAAATAATTAAAAAAATCTATTAAAACTCACCCAATTGCTCGACCACCTCAGGCGGGAACACGCGAGAGGCGAAAGCTCTTCGGAAAATGGCGTTGAACTCTTTGTCCAAACCACCGATACCCATCTTACCGAAGTCCCAGTCCGGGTTGATGATGGACTGACGTGGTTGTTTCCTATGTTACGGTTAAACTCATAAATACTGTTAATGCGCAAATGTACCATTATAAGATATACTCTCGGATATTAGTTATATTCACCTTCGCTTAGCTTCGGGTTCGTCTCTAGGCAAAAACAAATCTATCCCACGGGAACCGTACATTTTTCCGGGATGATATATAGCCTTCCTCAATAAATTGGTTATTTAATGGACAAAGAATTTTTCAAATCGGAATAGTAGTTCCTGAGATTAGCGCGTTAGCTGGGCATCGGGGGCATTTTACGAATTTCTATTCCTTGTATACCTACTAACATTTTGAAATCATAAAACTTTAGGTTTTCCATATTTTATTTTCTCTTAAAAATAAATTGATTTCGATTGGTCTAATTAGACATACATAATATGTTTTCGTTTTTGAATTAATGTTTAAGAAATGTCTTTCTAATGGCAAGATTTTTTTACATAAGAGTTACTTTAATTTCAGAAACATTAGGGTCTTTAAAATTTTATCTCCCCAGGTTAGAGTAGTAAAATTCTCTGAATTTATTAAAACTATATTTTTATTTACGATATGAACATAATGACGTCAGTTTGAAATAATATATTAATAACTTTTAATCAATCACATTAACCGCAAAATAGATAACAAACAGGTAATTTTAAAATACTGTCCTTTAATTAGGTACCTTTTATTAATAAGTAGCACTTGGGCGACCGAGCTTTTCTTGGAGTTTTTGGCCAAAAGTACAAATAAAAATAACTAAAAATTTGAATAAATATTAAAAAAAAAAACAAAAGTAAAAACTTTGTATCCGACCGGGATTCGAACACGGACACCTGGGATGGTTAATCTTGCGCCATGACCGCTTGACCACGATACTTATGCCCGAGCGTGCGAAATTAGCGACCATATATTTGCGTGGAATGATGCGAAAGAAAACCGCATGAAACTCGAAAACACGCGCTTTCTCAGACACAAGACTAATTTAGATCGATTTTTCGCCCCCGAAAACTCCCACAAAACAAATTTTAGCAAAATCGTTAGAGCCCGCGTTCAATCAACCTTTTTTTATATTTTACTTTTATTTAGGGACTTTTTTATTATTTCGTGTTAAAAAAATTAAACATACCCTTTAGCTTTGCCTATTAGGTTCAGAGATGAGTTTTCAGCTTTATCAAACTGAATGCAAGCATCTGGTAGTAACCGGCCCATCCTCACACGCCGAGGCACCGCGTTAGAACCGGCCGCTAGAGCTTGTACGTCCACCGCTGTTGTAAACACATTCTTTATTTATAATTTGTGTATTCAACCCTTATTAACGTCCCACTGCTGGGCACGGGCCTCCCTTCTATACGAGGGAGATCAGGCCATAGTCCACCACGCTGGCCAAGTGCGTGTTGGCGGGCTTCACATGTCTTTCGAAAACTTGTTAGGTTCTCTCAGACACGCAGGTTTCCTCACGATGTTTTCCTTCACCGTAAGACAAGTGGTAATCATGTTGGAAATGATTCGCACATGAAAATATCATAGGTGCGAGACCCGGGATTAGAAGCCGCTTCACTCGGTTGCCCAAGCGAGCGCGTTCTCTAAAGATGTAGCCAGCGTTAGCCATGAAATCGTACACATATGTACATACGTACAGTTTTATTGACAAATCACCGTCCAGGCTCAGTCATTTTGTACAAAATATTTAGAAATTGTATACACAAACCTTCCTCGTTCATTGCTCTTTCTTTTAGTGAAAACGATATCAAAATCTATTGCGTGGTTTAGAAGAAGTAAGAGGAGAAACAGACAGACGCAGACAATGACTTTGATTTATATAATTTTTATAATTTAATTTATTTTATACTATGTATAGATAATATTATATTCATTCAGATATAATAGGAATGCCTTAAATCAGCTATTTTGTTTCACTTAAATAAAAATTTTGTGCAAACCTGTTGGCCAAAGTATTTATTTTATTAAAATGTATATAATTTAGTGAAATACAAAAACAAAACATATTTCGGTGACTATATTGTTTGTAACGAGGACTTACAACTCGAACTATAAAGAACGCCATTTATGAATATGCATTTTACAATTATAATGCAATTTTTTAGTTTTTTTTTCCTAATAAGGGTCTTATTTCCTTAAGTTCAGGAGCGATAACTACGCCTAAATTTATGTATATATTTATAATTTTATTTAGTTTATAGACTAAATATAATCTACAATTTATGAGAGATGTGGGTAGGCCGAGAAACGCACGGCTGTATTTTGAGCTCCTTTATTTCATTATTCAGGAATACAAGTCAAGGAAAGCAAAAAAAAAAAACATACCTTCCAAATTCTTAACAATCAAAGACAGTACTTTCTTCTCTTGGAATGAAAAGGCAAGTTGCTGTCCTACTGTAAATACTTGATTTGCAAACTGAATCAAAAAATCTCGTGCCATTTGCTCAGAGTCGTACGGTTCCATCGATGTTCTAAATGAAAAAAAAGTTTAAAGTTAAAACACTAGACTACTTTGAACATGACAATTATTAATTACTCGTAACTTATATGAATCAGAATAAATATTAAGCAAGTGAGTCTTTCTTTTTCTGATTATAATTTTTTGTCAGTCAGGAATCGAACTCGTAACTTCAGTACAGCTGCCTTTCGATATTTCTAGTCCGAATATCGAATGACATATTTTACTAATATTCCTACAATACACCAAAACGATCATATTTGTTTATTACTATCTATTACGCACTTGATTGTTACTACATATAGTAAGTACTACGAGTTAATGCTCGCGGCCTCGTGATAGGAACGTCGACCTCCATTCCGAATTTCACTGACATATGTTCAGCCGATAAAACGCTAATAAGTAACAAACATAAAACACTCTAAATGATTGTTTCATGTTTCTAATTAACTACGTAACTGTGACTCATACTAATTTTAAAGTTTATTATATAATTTCCAATTAAATTAAAGGCTGCGACTATTCGACCGATCTACGCGTCTACGGAAAGTTTTCCCGTAGATGACCCGTGGATCGATCAAATTAAGCTCAAGCTTTAATATGCACGGGAAAATTTCCAGTCCTTCTCAACATGTTTACATTTACCTATAGGCTGCGACTATTGAAAGGGACTTGGACATAGCTCATTATCAAGCTACGGGAAAGCTTCCCGTAGACTTACGAGTCTACGAGAGACTTTCCCGTAGCTATCTACGGAACGCATCGATCTACGGATCGGGCGAATAGTCCCTTCGTAAATTAAAATTGTTTTAATTTTTATTTTGAAGCATAGCTTTACAAAAATTATGTTCAAAAGTCCCTTTCAACTTAGCAAACAAAAAACAATTTTTAACATTAAATGTTAAACAAAATGAACACCTTTCAAATACAGTGAGTGTAAACTCTATATAACGACACCGAAGGGACTGTGCATTTTATGGCGTTATAAAGAGTTGTCGTTAAATGGAGAGAAGAAAAATCAGAATTAGAAAAATCACTTATCTTCTCTCCCGTTTCTATTGCGCGTATCAGTAAAACTTTTTCGTCAATACACAGTGATTTTCTTTTACTAGCCAAGTTTACAGTTTGAAAGTGTGTGAGCAACTAAGAATATGATAACGTATAGACAATTCATGACCCCTACTTATTAATCATGGTCAAGCAAGATCAGTTTACACGTGCAAGCAATCCCAATTTTTAAACAAAAGAACGAATTTCTTAGAAAGTTCGGTATGCGTGATGCCGACAGTCGAGTTTATTGCAGGCTAGGATAATAAAGCGACAAAAAAACGTACACAGCTGCGCTTTTTACTAATTTCAGCAACTTAAAAGGTACTTTTTATTACTCAATTGTTGTCGTTATTGAGAGTGGATGTAATGCTATGTAGAGTGTATCATTGTATGGAAGATAAGCTAAACCAACCAAAGCCAATTTATTTCGACGCTTTAGAGAGTTTGTCGTTAAATCGAGTGACGTTACATGGAGTTTACACTGTATTTAATTTTTGTATACGCTAGTGATCCTATATAATTAATTTCTTAATCAGTATATACATTTATTATTTATCATGTATTATAAATGTCAAGTTAGTTTTCTGTGTTCATATTTAAACATTTAATTACATTACAGGAAAATATCAAAAAATATTTGATTTTACACTGGGATTGTAATAATACTTACGTTTTTTTCAGCATGAAATCAGCTTCCAAAGTGACACTGCATAAGCACTCGGCACTTTGTGGCTTGAATGGCCTTACTTCTATTGGCTGTTTAAAAATACAAAACTCAATTTGAAAAATATACATAACAAAACTAGCAACTCACCCTCACTTTACTCGGGTTTGTCCCTAGTGAAAAAACAAAAGCAAATCTATCCCACGGGACCCGTACAGTTTTCAGAGACAAAAGGTAACCTGTGTGCTATTCAAGACTATAAATCTATCTCTGTGCCAAATTCATCCAGCTCCATTCAGCCGTCTGGCATGCTGAGTAACAAACATACATTCAAACTTTCACATTTATATATTAATGGTATGGGATTTAAAATATATAAGTTTAAATCATCCTTCAATCATTAATTAGGCATTTATAGTATTTTAAATTTAATTTAATGAAAAAAATCACTAATGAAATACAAAGTTATACATCTAAATTATTTACTTCAACTAGTGTATGCTGTATAATGTATATTGATGACTGATAATGTACTTAGGAAAACTTATTGTGAACACACAGTACATCAGAAAATTATACCTGTCCAATGGATAACGTAGCCCATTTTCTTTGAGGTGCAGAGAAACCAACAGTTCCTCTGTCCACACCGCTATAGAACCTGATACTAAACACAAAGTGTTGCGATGGTCCAGTGGAAATTTCGACATGCCTAAAACAATGTTTAAATAAATTGTATTAGAATTTTAGTATTGAAAATAAAAACTTTTAAAAAAAATATATAAAACCGACTTCCAGGCAATGAAAAGTAAAAATTACTTAACGGGGGTTTTCATTTAGAATAGATACTTAATCAGATATTTTCGAAGTCGGTGTGCTTTGATTTGTATTGGCTGGCACCGACTTCGAAAAAATCTGATTAAGTATCTATTCTAAATGAAAACCCCTGTTTAGTTATTTTTTACTTTTCAGTGCCTGGAAGTCGTTTTTTTTTTTAGAGTTTTTATTTTTCCATTTTTAGTGTAGACATATCATCAATACAAATTAATCAAGCCCAAACACCAGGTAATTGCTGTAAATCGTTGAGGAGTTCCCTCGACTATCTTTCGGGTCCATCATCAGATCGACTCCAGACCTTCGTTAAATAGTCGTGCTTTAAAATACCTAATGAAAATGTTAACAAACGTTCTAGTCGCCGCTACAATTTTCGAAAGTTCCCCTCGATTTTTCTGGGATCCCATCATCAGATCCTGGTCTCCTTATCATGGTACCACTCTTGGGATATCTCCTTTCCAACAAAAAAAGAATTATCAAAATTGGTTCATAAACGACGAAAAAATCCGCGAACAAACATAAATATATATATATGGTCGAATTGAGAACCTCCTCGTTTTTTTTTTCTCTGTGTGTATTTGCAATCAGCCCTAAGACTATGAGCAAATCTGTTCTGTGATGCTGTTATTTTTATTTAGTTATTTTTTATTCTTTATTGTTCTACATAGCTGTTATTTTTTAACCTATGTTATACGAATTAATAAAGAACCTTGTCCAGTTTTGGGCCATGTAGTGAACAGCAATAAAATCTGTATCAGTAGATTGGTCTATGTACTTTCTATGTAAGAAATAGAATTAGGTCTATTTATTGTATGCTATAATATAGGTGATAAAATGCTCCATTAATTCATCATCAGAGCAGTCAAATCTTATAAATACGCTATTTATTTTTAGGATGGTAAATTAATTATCTCATTAAGATACCTAGCACAGCCTAGATGCAATATAATAATAATTACATGGATCCGACAGTACATTCCCCATTTTTGCAAGTACAGTAATATGCCTTTATTGCATCCTTTCCATTACAGTTTCAATCAACTAATATGTAAACATAATATTTATAATCAATTTATAATAATTGTAATCAACCACATTTTATATTGTGGATTTTGAGCTTATAAACATTGATTTACCTTAATTAAAAATTTACCAGAATATGTTGTTCATTTAACAAGTTATATAAGCTCATGCATACAAGAATAGCTAATAAGACCTGCAATTTGTTGATGGTCTAACTCTCCTCTTTCATTAGGTATACACATTTTATTTATTCACGTATGACCCTGTAGCCCTAGTAGTCGAGACTTGGTTCTTTGTAATTCTTAGAAAAGTAATATATGTAGAAAGCAAAGAAGGATAAATAAAAAGAATAAATATATTAAATTATAATAAGTAAAAAAAAAATTCATAACAGCATTTTAACATTCATAATTAATTAAACAAAAATTCCATTTTATTAAAGAAAATTATGGAATTATTGTGGGGATAATAAATACTATAGTATTGTGAATGTAATGTATTTAAAATGAATGGATACTTACTTGGTATCACTGGGAAAATCGTCCGGGTTGATAAGGGCGCAATTAGTGATGGCCAATTCGTCCGAAGGACATTTTGCTGCTTTCATTCGCTAAAATATTGTATTTACGTTGATTTTAATTTTAATAAAATATATGGATGAGAGTGATCTTTTACAAAATTATATACGTATGATGTAATAATATTTTGGGGCTATTATTAAATAGCTTATACCTATATGAAAAAATGAACAATGTTCAGAAATTAAAACAATTCTGTATTTTCGGAACTATATTTTATTTTTAACGAATATTTAATTATAAATGAGAAACTAATTAATGTTTTAAAGATTATAAAATGTAAAGTCACAATATGTAATTTTAAAATACTTACCATTGCAGACATTTTAAATAATAATTGAAATTATTATTTTATAATACAATGTTTTGACAATAATGATTCACGTTGATTGACGTGACGTCAACGACATTCAATGAATTGCTCTAAGTTTCTTACCACCCATTGAAGCAACGAATGGCTACACAAGGGACTGCAGTAAAATATTTTGGGTGAAAACGATTGGTTCAACCGATCAATACAATGTACTCAAAATTGCCATACTTAAAAATATCACAATACTATTAAATGTTAATGAGTTTATTTTTGTAATTTAAATATTTCCACCGTTTAATTAAATACATTAATTATGTATTAAAATCTTAAAATAGTTAACTTAAGTATTATGTTCTTATAATTTACTATAAATTTAACTTGTATAACTTTAAATAAGACATCAAATAAACATTATTGGCACAATGTTTTTCTTTAATTAATTATTATTATAATTTTAATGAAGAATAGTAGTTTGTCATTACAACTAAAATGAATAATGTTTTACAGATATTTGAATAATATATGATTATTTAAACATCTGTGAAAATATTTCATCTATACAGATAAATAAAATTGGAGTGTCTGTTTGTAATATTAAAATAACTTCTTTTACTAAATGCATATGGATGTATACACGGTATATATACCAAAACAACATTTTTTACAATTTTTGTCTGTACATGTCTATCTGTCTGTCTGTTTGTTCCGGATAATCTCCGAAACGGCTGGACCGATTTTGACGGGACTTTCACTGGTAGATAGCTGATGTTATAAGGAATAACTTAGGCTACTTTTATTTTAGAAAAAGAATCACGGTTCCGCGAAAAAAGTTAAAACCCATAGAATTGTAAACAAAATCCGCGTACGGCGTACGCACCCTATATAATTTAAATGAATATCTTAGGAGTAGTAAGGTACTATTTATGTATACCTAAACATAGCTAACTGTGAAAAAGTACCAATAAAATTGGTGTACTTTACATGTATGGATGCAAGTCGGCACGAATATATTAAAATTAGAATACATATAGTATTTTGTTGTGGCCATCGTAAAATTGATCATTTCGACCATTTCAGAAAAAGTTATATTTCATGATTTAGCCAACAACTGACCTTATATTATCGTTTAAACTTCGTTCGTTAACGTTTGATAATTCATCTATCAGCGTTTGGACCTATCATTAATATAGATAGATGTCTATAATATTAATATAAAAGGTGTCATAAAAAAATTAAATAAATAATTCTTCAGATAAAGTACAAACCCTACAATATTCGAGTCAGATTTATCACCAAATCTAAAATTTACATAAAGCACTTATTGTACTTAAAGGCAGTATGGAAATGTGTGAAATTTGGTGTGATGATACCTGGTTATTCGTGTCAACATATAGGATACTTTTTACTGCGGAATAATATTTTATCTCTGAGAAATCTATACTAGACAATATAACGTTAACTAGAGACGTACCCGTGCGTAGCGAAGGGGACTCGCTAGTTTTATATAATATATGACTGAAAAATATAACAAGCTGTTCAATGTTAAGCAAGTTGATATATACAATTTATATTCCATAATCATTTATCTGTGTCAAAATTTGAAAATGTCTGTTATTTGTTGACTGCCGTCTGCCATTTGCTATTGTCAAATGTCAAATTCAGATTTCAGTCGGTTCCTTCGTGTGATGGTTCAAACGTTTAATTTTTAGGTTTTTGATTACTTGAATTCTATTCTAAATAACATGAAATAAAAATGACTAACCAATCATTTTTAATTTTATTTGCTTTTAGTGTAATACTATTAAGCCTATGTAAGTTTTTTATATATAAGCATTCTTTTGAATAAACAACTGGATACGCCCAATATAACAATTTTGTGTTGCAGCAGTATCATCTGTATCAGCGGAGTGCACAATCCCAGTAGTTTTAAGAAATACTTGGTTTTCTTTTGAAAATGGCAAGCAAACTATTACCGATATTAATGCCAGTGAAATGACTGATAGGTAATCGATTGTAGATTTCTAGAATTTAGTTATTATTTCGGAAAAAATGTGAATTTTGATAAATTGTTTAATATTTTATATTTTAGAGGAACATGTGTCGACATAAAGGCAGACTACCATGTCAATTACACAATGGTATTCCGATCGAAAGATTGCCACCACTGTGTAAAATTAATTGTTAGAACAGTTAATGTATTAGAGAAAATTGAAAGTACTTGTTTGAGTCTTAAAGCTGGAGATGAACCAAATGTTGAAACAGTATGCAGGGGCCTTAAAAATGACCAACACCTTATTACATTGTTTTCTGAGAATTCTGTTCCAGTAAGTTTGAATTGTTTTTTTGTATTATTTAGATTTTTTACATATATGGTTAGTTGACACTTTAATTATTTTTAATAGGTCAATTGCAGATCATCACTAGAGGGTGTGTGGCAGTTTGCGTATCAGAACCGTTTTAGATTCACAGGTGAATGTAATCATCCCGATGCCCAAATAAAATCTTGCCAAACTGCAGGCACACAATTCTTGATAACTAATCAGAAGTTTAATATAACTTATAGAAAATGTCCTGGAATGTCTGGTACATTTGATGGTGTTGTTGAATATAGTTGTCTAGGTAGGTACTATTTTTTAAATATTTATCCTTATCAACAAGGTAATTAAATATACTCCATAGGTTAAGGTAGTTAACTATAGGTAAACGAACCATAAAACATTTTCTTTTAGATGTTGTTCTTCCTCATTTCAAAATTGTTTTGTAGTCAAAACAATATCCTAATACTTTAAATTAAATATTAATTATTTTATTCTTGTGTAATCCATACATATAATAAAATTATAACCAAAGCAAATCTGTACATTGAATATCCTTTGGAAAATCTTATTGAAAAAGACATTATTATTGATACAGAGGCCAAATCTACAGTTTTTAGAATTTTTGTCTGTTTGTCTGTGACCACATTACGTTTATACAGTAGAAACTCGATTAACTGGACTAATTGTTGTCCTTAGGCATTCGGAATTAGTCAAAAGTCCAGATAATTAAATGTATGAAGAAACGCGGGGTTTTTCCCGAAGAATTTCTAACTAAAACAATAACGTAACAGCGATTCCATGGGGCGCGGGCGGGGTAATGCCAGTTTCGACACGTTCATCTATACATATAATAAAACTGTAGAGGTCGAATGTCTTTACATAGAAAAAAATGCTAAAAATCGAGTCAGGGGAATGTAAGAAGAGAAACGGAACAAATCCTTATTTTTTTAATTTTGTTGTTTCTATGTCTGTTTGTTTGTATGGGCTAATCTCTGAAACTGTTGGACAAAAACTACTAATTGGATTTTAACGAAACTTTACAATAGTATAGTTTATACATCAGAATAACAAATAGGCTACTTTTTATCTCGGAAAAATGTACGGTTCCCGTGGGATAGATTAAAAACGACAGGCCCATAATATTTGTTGAAATGTAATGAAGTTGATAACCTTACCTGCAAAATTTAAGAGTCAACTGAGATGTATGGGATGGCAACAAATATGACTGACATTATGTTTAGTCAGGTATCTAATATACAGTTTTGCCTGAAAAATTATTATTGTTATCTGCATTTCATAGCTTTGTTTTCGTTAATAGTTAATATTAGTTGTTGTTATTTATTTTATCTAAATTTGACGATGTTTTGATTGTAGATGTAACTTGTATGTGAATTCACTATATAAATGATAAAAAAAACGTGTGTGTGTACTTATGTACGCACGTAAGAAGTTATGCTTCTTTGGCGTAACAGAACAAAAATAGCTAAAATTTTCATCCCGTATGTCACAGCTCTCTGTTTGTAAAAGAAATGCAGCTAATCATCATGTCGTTTTCAGCTAACTTCATTCATCATCTTAAGACATATCGCTTTTTCGCTGTCGGTGTGCGCGCGCAACGTAAAAATTTTACTCTCATAATTTAAAAAAATGCAGTTACATTATTGACAATATGTGTTATTTTTTTCCCCTTTAATTAACTACTTAAACCTATGGAGTATAGCGCATTAGTTCATACAGATATGTTTAGATTTTTAATATGAACTTTTTCAAATTCTATTAATAAATTATAACTATTATCTAATCTATAATATATTTAAACGAGAAATTATTGTTTATTTATATCTTTATTTCTTTATTTATTTATACCAGCGATCTCGGAAACGGCTCTAACGATTTCGCTGAAATTTGATTTGTAGGGGCTTTCGGAGGCGAAAAATCGATCTAGATTAGTCTTATGTCTGGGAAAACGCGTATTTTCGAGTTTCATGTGATTTTCTTTTGCATTATTTTACGCAAAATATGTTAATAATTTCGCACAGTTGTGTATAAGCATCGTGGTCAAGCGGCCAAGGTGCGATATTGACTATCACAGGCGTGTTCGAATCCTGGTCGGATATAAAGATTTTACTTTCTTTTTTTTTTTAATATTTATTTATTTATAATTTTATTCAAGTTTTTAGTTTTTTTTTTCTTTAAGCCAGATTTAAAAAAGTGTACTCTTAACCAAAAACTCCGAGCGAAGCTCGGTCGCCCAGGTACTAATATATTTAAATTATTACATCAGTCAAACTGTCCTGACTTTCAACAAAAATCTGCATAAGTTTTAGGAATTTTTTGGTATTTTTTTTTAAAACCCTTGTTTCAGGTCATTGGTTTGTTGACAAAAATCATTTCTTTGCTGTGGCAAACACAAAAGAATCTCGTAAAGATGAAAAATACCGTTGTTTTTTAAAGAACAGAGATGATGATCTTTATATTGGTGCATCAATGACTCCAGAGTGTCATTCTTTGAAAACTGTTGAGAAATCACCAGAGAGATATAGAATTAACCCTGTTAAAGTAAGTATTTAAAAGTTGTATTATTTTAAAAAAATATTAAAAATATACTAATTTTATTTTATATAAATAAAGTTTTATATCCATTTCTTTTGACAATTTTTATTTTCTTTATAGTTTTAATACTATCTCTCTCTAATCTAGCTCTGTCTATTCTAAAATTACCAACTACAGAATGATTTACATTACCATTATTATGACACAGTTTATTAACTTCTATAATTATTATCATTTATATCTGTTTCTGTTATATATGTACTGAAATTTTTTATTAGCCCTAATTTTAACAACCCGCTGCTGGGTATTCGCCTCCCTATGACGGAGATTGGGTCCATAGACCACCATTCTGGACAAGTGCAAGTTAGACTTCATGTGTCTTTCGATAACTTGCAAGGTTCTCTTAGACATGCAGGTTTTCTCATAATGTTTTCCTTCACCATAAATCAAGTGGTAATCATGTTGGAAATGATTCACATATGAAAATATCGGAGATGCTAGTTGCTAGGATTTGAGCCCGCTTCACTCAGTATTATCTCCACATAGTACTATATCCTAAATATTGTTACTAATATTTTTAAAACAACATCTAAAAATAATACCTTTTTAAAACTTACTTTATTTATAACATCTAAAACGTCTTATCATAATCTGATTTATTTACTGCTTTATTGTAATACTAGCGACATATCCTCCCTTCACTCTTATTTTTTTTTTCTAAAATAAAAGTAGCTTAAGGTACTCCTTATAAAATCAGCTATCTGCAAATGAAAGTCCCGTCAAAATTGGTCCAGCTGTCTTGTAGATTAGCCGGAACAAACAGACAGATAAAAGTTTTAAAAATTGTTTTTTTTTTCTTATAAATACCATATATACTTTCATATGTTTTAAGTAAAAAGCTGTTATTTTGATATTACAAACAGACACTTCAATTTTATTTATCTGTATAGACTACAATATAATTGGTATAAAAGTGGCATAAATATTTCTAGGCAGAAGTTGTTGAACCAGGCTGTCGTTTACCACAAAATTTCTCTGGAGATTGGATTAACACTGCTAATATTGATGCAGATGTATTTATAAATGAAACACACATCATAGAAACATATTATCCAGATGAGGGTCGATTTAGGCGAACTATTTATGTTTGCAGGTAAAGTAAATTAAAATGTTATAATGTTTGAGTGGCAGTTCTTATTTTCTTAGTCTCATTGTAGTTATCAATAAAAAATGATACCTATCTTCATTACAATATTTATATATCTATATTAGATACTAGCAATTTACCCTCGCTTTGCTTGGGTCGTCCCTAGGTACGTTTTAATTTTTTTTAACGAAACCCTAATTCTTTTTCTAAAATAAAAGTAGCCTAAGTTACTCCTTATAATATCAGCTATCTGCCAGTGGAAGTCCTGCTAAAATTGGTCCAGCCGTTTTCCCGTTAGCCGGAAGAAACAGACAGACAATTTAAAAATAGATTTTTTCTTAGAAGTATATAATTTCATATGCATTTAGTATAAAGCTGTTATGTTGACATTACAAACAGACACTTCAATTTTATTTATTTGTATATTAACTCTTAAGTTGAGATATTAAAAACTTGTGCTTTGAGCTTGTGGTTGGTGAGTATTTTTATATTTCACACTGTAATGGCACAATAGACTTGAGAGAAAATCAGAATTGAGATGTTTATTAAAACATACATTTTATCCGACTTTCTGCAAGCGGAGTTGCAGGCGTAACATATACTATATATGATATATGTAAAACACTTACCGCGTCGAACCTACAGCTATATTATTTAGCTAAGTTATTTATTCCAATTGAAGTTCATCTGATCAGTTTTTTCATAAGGTTTTTTTTGTAGAGAACAGCGTGATAGTAGAGTTATGATGGCTCGACTTACAGTGGACGGTTGTCAAAAAGATTATGTTTGCTTCGATTTTGTTCCACAACATCACAACGTTATAAGGTCAGTAATTCTTCTATTAATAAACATTTAACAGTTCTTGCTTCTAAAAGCATTTCTTTTCCTAAGCTAGCTAAGATTTTATTTTCATGCAGGGCTCGATACTGGTTTTAAAAAAACTTAATTTAGGTAATGTAATGGATAATTTAGCGCTCGTTCAATAGCCGGTTAAAAAAAAAACAAACGTTTAGGTATACTAAAATTATAATGGTTAACGGCTATTCGTACTGAAATATTAAGCCTAGGTTTTCATACCAAAATAAACTGATTAACTCCAGAAAAGTACATGTACTAAGTACTAAGCAATTCGCCATTAGCAAAGATTCGCGAAAATTCATTTTGATTTATTAATTTTCAATCATGGAACCTAAATTCGTCAAAAAGTCTTCTGGGTTTTAACCGGTTAAAGAACATAACCTAAACCCTAAAACGAAAAGCCTATCGGTTTGGGGTTAATGACCAAAACCAGTCTAAAATTTCTACAGGTTTTCGAGCCCCGTTTTCATAAATTATTAATAATAAAAATTTTTAATTATTTGTTAACCTTGTTATATTTCAGATACCGGAAAGGGCTTGCTATGATACAAAGTAATTTCCACACAGTATGCTCATGGGTACAATTTAAAAATAAACAAAAATGGCGTTACGATATATTCCTTAAGAAAGACCCTTCACCCATTCGATGCCCTGTCGCTGGGAAATTTAATTTTACACAAAAAGGAGATGTGAAATTTGAAACTAGAATATTGGGCGGTGTCACTTTAAGTCCAAGGCCAAATTTGTATTGCAAATTGAACATTAGTGATTTCTCAGTATGTGATGTAGACCAAAAGACTATACAAATCAAAGAAAATTACTGTCTGTCTGTGGATCACTTGGGTAGGCCTGTGGATATTTACAGTGACCCAGATTATAAAATGAAATGTATTGGGTATTGGAAAGAGAATCTCAAATCATATCTTATCACATATGATGAGTTGGATCCTTTCTCTAAGTACAGATGCTGGGTGTATCAAAGAGCTGATTTGAATAGGTATACAAAGTATATTTTTAAACACTACTTAAATGCCATTTGCTTTTTGAATAAATGTTTCTTGAAAACATTGTTGAGCTTGTATATGTGTTCTTTATTATAGAGGTAAAATTGTAAGATATTTATCTAAAGGTTATGTTACAGTATTATAATCTATACATATAATTAAATTATAACAAAGCCGAATCTGTACATTAATTATTTATTGAAAAATCTTATTGAAATTGACATTTTTATAGATATACACACCAAATCTGTAGTTTTTAGAAATTTTGTCTGTATATCGATCTGTCTGTCTGTCTTTTACCACATCAACGAAAAACCAATGGAGGTTTTCGATGACATTTGGTATGGTTATACTTTTTACTGCAAGAAAATATCTCATCTTTGAGAAATCTATACTAAACGTTAAAATGTAAGTAGGGGCGAACCCGAGCGGATTGAGGGTGAGTCACTAGTTAATAATAAATAGGAAATAGTGTCATAGCTCTGTTTGTTACACTGTGGGTCTTAAGGTGGCAAATTCGTTAGCATATATTATGTATGTCTATCTCGTGACTTGCTCTTATAAGTATTTAAATATTTTATTAAGTTAGTGTCGAGGAGCAGTTCATTGAATCTATTATTTTTTTACAGAGTTCTTATGTCGCAAGCATTAGGACCGTATTGCGATTTAAAACAAGATGTTACTTCATGGAACTATACTGAAGGTGCCGCAGTCGCTGTGGAAATGGAGGAATACGAACGAGAGAGGGATCAATGTCCCATGTATTTTGATGATGGCAGTGACCCCTGGTCGACTAAAGAAAACTATATTAAGGTGTTCTCATTTAGTTACTCATTTTGGAGAAGTAATAGTGCCTATACTTTAGAAATATGCACACCAGTTCTAGTGTTAAGTTTAATCCAGTTATTGATATAATACAAAAAAGTACTTATATATATATATTTATGAATCACATTTCATATGATGACTAAAATATTATAATATAAATAAATTTATAGAAACAGGCATGGTTTCTACCAGTGAGTTATGTAATTCAAAAAAATGCATAGTTGCACCATGAGCTTTCATCATGAACAAAGAAAAAATAGTTCAAATAAATGTCAATATATGACGTTACATGTATCAAATTTGTTATTAGTTGTGTGAAATTAACAAAAGCAAAATTTTTTATTAATAAATTTCTTAATTAAGAAATAAAACAAAAACATTTCCTAAAAAAAAAATTTATTCAAATGCAGGTTGAATTTTACAGTACTTATCATATGGTAATTTGCATATATTTATTGCAGTATCTATTAACCATTCAAGCAAACAAAAAGAGCCTAAATTAGCACTGTCCAATGTATGGGATGAGACATCTGTACTAATATAGTATTATATCATCTGTAGTTGCACAAACAAATGTTTCCTTTACTTATAACAGATTTGTCATAACACAACTATTTACTTTGAATAAAAAAAAAATATTAAAATAATATTTTTCATTGTAGCATCATAATAGTAATGATTGATAGAAGATAAAGGAATTATTTCTAATTGCTTCATTAAGTATGTTTACGTGATAATTATTATGGTTCTTATATATTTCTCGAGTCATTTGATGTATTTATATTAACTTTGGTGGAAGTATTGATAGCTTTTGTATTACGTCTTCATTAATATTTTTAATTTTTTTGAAGCTTGGAAAATCCTATGTTAATATAAAATATTAATTTTGTCATAAATATTTAAAGAATATCAGTTATTTTACAGTAAATTTTAAAGCAATAATTTTTGTCTGTCTGATATGAAATCCATACAAAGAAATGTTTTTTTTGTGTTCAAATTGGTAATACTTAATGAAAGTATATATAACTAGTGACTCACCCACGCTCTGCTTCGGGTTCGTCCCTAGACAAAAACAAATTTATCCCACGAGACCCATACACTTTTCCGGGATCATATATAGCCTTCCTCTGTTAACGGGCTATCTAATGCAAAAAGAATTTTTCAAATCGGATCAGTAGTTCCTGAGATTAGTGTGTTCAACCAAACAAACACAAGAAATATGAACCATAGTTTTTCTAATTTGCTAGGATACAATGTAATTATAACTAGCTTAAATTAACAAGTTGCAAGGAATTTTGACATAACTTCTAGATAAAATACTTATATGTTAGCTGTAAAATAGTATTATACTTATGGTAATCTTAGATTATGCTAGGCACATTTGTCAAATAATTTTAAGTGGAGTTTTCATGAATAGTTTAAAATATAAATCTCGAATAATTAGCTGTACTTGTGCCTTAACTTTATTAGTATAATATTTTTTATACAATATGATGTAATACATAAGACTTACTTAAATGTTTTTGTTTTATAATAATATACATTCCATCCATACTATACTGTAGTCCGTCCCATTGAAGATACTTATGTTTTTTTTACAAATTTATTATATGATTAATAAATACATATATGAACAATGTTTTATTTTTATGCATAACCAAAAAATATAATTAAAAAAATATTTTAATTTTACTTAGTCCAAGATACTTTGGGAATATCAAAGTGTTCAGTCAAGCTATCTAGATGTTGATTGAACTTCTCTACCCTCTGTTTATGAGTCATTTCAGCTTTCTGGAGAATCCTTTGTTTTTGCTGTAAAAACACATACAATTCATGTTAAATTAAAAGACAACAGCAAAGTTATTAATTAAACAACTTGAGATACAAAATATTAGAAAACTATTTCTCTATTTAAGATATCAATATACTAGTAATACATCCTCGTTCTGCTCAGGTTCATCCCTAGGTATGTTTTAAAGGTTAGTAAAGATTTCTCAGAAATATTTTCCTGTATTAAAATGTATCTTATATGTTAACCCGGGTAACTAGCTATCATCATACCAAAATTCATCAAAATCTATCCAGTGGTGATACTTTCCCAGAAAGACAAAAATTTTAAAAATTATAGATTCGGCCACTATTGATAATACTATCGCAATAAGATTTTGCAAAAAATATTTTATGTACAAATTCGACTTAGAATTTTTGTATATGTATAGATTATGTTTTTTGAATTATGAATGAATAGCCAGAACTGATTAACTAACCATTTTTTCTTGCATTTTCTGGAATGCCAATTCGGCTTTAGTCTTGGAGTTTGGATTGGATTGTTGCTTTAATTGTTGTTTAACTTCATTTTCAATTATTTTTTCAGTCTCCTTGTTAGCCTTTTTCTTCTTTTTCTTTTTTATTCCAGAATTGTCCTTAATCTTGAGTTGAGCTTTGTTGACACAAGAATATTCGTCTTCTTCTGTCATTGTGATTTAGATTTGTGAAAAATGCTACTAAAACTTATTTCGTATTAATATTCTTTCAAGTCAACAGTGATATTTTATGAGAAAATATTATTAAACAATGCGTAATCAGTAATGCGTCAATGACATCTTATACCACAGACTAAACAGAGATATTTCAAAAGTCAAGCAAAAAATGACAATGACGCAATTAAAAATATTGCCATAACTTGGTACCTATATTTTTCTACTTTCCAATTACGATATATGTAAGTATTATATTTTATACGTGCATATATAAACTAAGAAAATATTTCTCCTGTAATGAATTACTTATTCGTTTTAAAGTGCCAACATTAACAAAGGATGTCGAAAAAAAGTGAAATTTCATAACATATTTTTTATGGGATAGAAAGAGAGAAAGAGAGAGAGAGAAGTGTAACTGAAAAAATATTACACAATAAGAATATTACCAATTTTAGATTTTTACCTTACACTATTAAAAAATGCTTTTTATTAAAAAAAACCTTTTACTATTAAAAATGAAAAAAAAATACGGTATTTTTTTTGATACGTCTTATAGTTTCCGAGATATTTAATTGTTTAGCAAGCGTGCGAAGACACAGAGTCATCGGCCGCTGTGACATCATTTTACAATGGTCGGTCAATGTTTACTCGACACCGAGCTGTATATATGATGTTTGTGTCGAAAATTGATAAAAATGTCGAATCCAGAAACTAGAAAATAAGAAATAAAATACATTAAAATGCACTTATACACGGTCACATTAAAGACGAAATTAATATGAGAGGTTTTTCATCTTAGCTTAATAATATTTAATAGGTGTAATCGCGTGCATCCTAATAATATAGTTCTCGAGGCGTAAGCTCAGCTTTGCATTTGTGTGAGTGATAGCCAAAAGTAAGGTAAGTCAAAAAATCACATAAAAATAAAATAAATATTTTATCAAAAAGAAGTGTTGACAGTTTAATATCTTTGATATATCTTTTTCGTTTACGTATTTAAAATATTCATTCAATTTGCACAAAATTTCTTTCTTGCTGCTTAATGGTTTTCGTTTAGTCAATTTAGTTACAGTAGAAGTCATTTTACTAATGATAATAATAATATAATAATAATTATAATATAATAATTCAAACACAACAACAAAATAATATTATACGTTAAGCTGCAAGCGGTACAAGAGGTGAAATGCGGAAAGTGTAGGGCAGGGAGATGACACGTACCTTTCTCCGTACACTATGCGTGTGCACTCACACAAATGCAAAGCTGAGCTTAAGGCGCGAGGACTGTAACCTACTTTTGAAAACAATATTTTATGGTTTCTAATTTTAAAAGGTTTTGTACCACTGGTACATAACTTTCAGGTTACGTTTACTATGGTAATTTCTTGTTACATTACATATTAAAAAATACAAAATAGAAGTCACGATCAAAGCTTTTTAGGTACAATAAAACAGATTTAAATAAATAAATAAATAAATATGTTGTGATATTAACACACATCACCATTTAGTTCCATGGTAAGCTTGCATTACGGATATCAGATAGTTGATATACTACAGATATATAATTTTTAAATACATAACACCACATTCGTGCTCATCAGATAAATGAATGTCCTCAGCGAGACTCGAGCTCGCGACCGCTGGCACAGCAAGTAGGATCACTACAAACTGAGCCAAACGACTTGACGGCATAAATAAGTTATACTACTATTTTTGTATTATACTATTTTTATAATTTTCATTCAAAGTTTTTGGAAGCTCTATTTTCTCAATTTTATTTCAGAATTTTCTGATCCCTACCCTAAAGGTTAGAGGTGGTATTATTTTTACGACTATAGAACATATAACACAGCAACTACTGGCGTGAAGAAAAGAAACTAAGAAACATCGACCTGCATTTTAAAAATATCCAAAAATATCCTACACATTTATGTAGACTTAAAAAAAATTACCCTTCAGTTACATGTATGGAGTATCACGTCTATATTTTTATTATTTGTTATTTGACTGCAGTACTTAGCTTCAGCAATGTAGATCTCATCTTCGAGTAAAATAACTGTAATATACGAGCGGATAAACATCGGAACATAGCGAAATTGTAAGGGTTCTGTTTTAGCCATTTAGATACGGAACACTAAAAAGCGGATGTCATATTTTCCATATTTTCTAAAAATTTATCTTAATTTCACTTATTTTCATGTACAAGAAACACTTGAACAGAGTAATATGAGTAAATGATATGAAACGTAATATTTACGTGCTGCAAATCTCAATTAGAAATAGTTAGGTACCTACTATTCGTCACTCGTCAGTCTTACGGCTTATCTTTAAGTACCTAATAAATATTTTTTATGAAATTATATTTGACCCGTAATTTCTACTATCCAAATTTCCAATTCATGTTTTATAACATCTAATTACGAAAATCAAATTTTAGATTTCCAATTTCTATACTGTCACTTCGCTGATTATGGGTAATACAGATTTAATTTAACGTTTTGATATCAATGGCGTTTAACAATAGCGTTACCTAAGCTGGGGGCGGCAGAGCATAGGGTAGCAGGTTACTTGTAGCAAATATCATAAATAAATATGATTGTTCGCGACAAAAGAACGGGAATGAATGGCATCTTGGCGTTATCGGTGCGGCGCACGCGTCTGTTGGCGCGTACGGCTGCGAGATTAGTTCGATTTGCCGCCACGTGGCGCCACGTGCGATGTCTACCCGCCAAATAAGATTAACGGATTTGCACTACAGATTGCACACGAATAGGCAGGAAGTGTAAAGTGAAACGCCGGTAATAGGATTGTTGTGGAATCCTCTAAAGTAGTAAAAATTTAGTTTAAGCAAGACTTATCTAATATGAATGTTTAAAGTCTAAAATATATAATTTAGTTTATGAATGAATAAATAGCTAATAAAAAGATATATGTAATGTGGTTCTGTGTTCATATATTAAAACATTTTTTCTTGAAATTAATTACATCTGGCAAGAAAATCTATGGAATATTTTTGAAATTATAGCAGAAAATATATGCTTAACGAATATAAAACATACCGCAATGGCATAAAGTACCTATATATAAGAGATGATGTGTATTGGGGAGAGATATCGGTACATTTATGATTAAATATCCCCTGTTTTACTGCGCTTAATAGCACTGGTTTTAGAAAGTAAAAAGCAATATGCTAAAATTAACTTCTATTGTTTTACATTAGTGTTGGGACGTGCTTGTTGGGTGGCGATACCCAACGTTTTCTCTGTTAAGTGCTACGAACATTTGAGTATGAGGTATAATCTCACTAATATTAAAAATGCGAAAGTTTGTAAGGGTGTATGGAGGTACGTTTGTTATTTTTTCAAGCAAAAATTACTGAACAGATGTTGATAAAACTACAGTAAAAATAGTAAAATAATTATGTATAACGCGGGCATAGTGTATAAGCATTTGTTTCGTGCAATAACTAAATTTATAAGGTATTTTTCTAGTTTTTTTTTGTATTTATAACTTGACGAATAAATATATAATAGTAGAAAATTTAAATATGAAAATGTATTTGCATATAGGTTCATACTAACATTACATATGTACATACATTCCTGTATACCTACATTCCTGTATACCTACATATAACTTTCCAAGAAATAACTTAGGTAAAAGGTATATTAAGGCAGTGGTAGTCCAGTGGTAACGTGCTCGCGTG